>JALAZF010000579.1:0-2400000 GCA_022829125.1 Lathyrus tuberosus
CTCAAATTGAAACTTTCTTTCCTATATCCATCATAAACCTCCACACTGTTCTCCCACAAAATCTTTAAGTCTTCGATTAAAGGTGTCAAGTATACATGTATGTTATTCCCTGGTTGTTTAGGCCCAGAAATTAACATAGATAACATCATCTACTTACGCTTCATACATAGCCATAGAGGTGGGTTATAAATCATAATAATCACAGGCCATGTGGTATGTGAGATACTTTAAAGACCATGTGGGTTCATTCCATCAGTAGATAATGCCAAGCGAAGGTTTCTTGCTTCTTCTCCAAAATCAGGATAATCATTATCAATTTTCATCCACTGTGGTGAATCTGGAAGATTTCGAAACTTTTCATCTGCATTCCAAGTCAAGTGTTTTACATTGGTTGCACTACGAAACATGCGTCTAAATCTCGGAATTATAGGAAAATACCATAAGACTTTTGCTAGAGACAATTTTTCCTTATATCGAGAGACTCTGCATTTAGGGCACTCATTTAACGATGCATATTCATTTCGAAACAAAATGCAATCGTTTGGACAAACATGTATCTTATCATAGCTCATGCCAATAGAACACAATATTTTTTTGGCCTCATAGGTTCGATTGGGAAGAACATTATCCTCCAGAAGCATGTCTTTCATAAGGGCTAATAACTCTGTGAAACTTTTATCCGACCATCCATTACCTGCCTTTAAGTTGTACAACTTTAATACCGCAGACAATCTTGTGAATTTAGTGCAACCTTTATACAACGGTTTCTCTGCATCACTTACCAACCTTTCAAACATTTTGGGACAATCCTGAAGATCTTCTTCAAGTGCTTCTGCAATCTCTTCGACTCGATCACAATCGTATGTATCTGTGTCATTGTCGTTTGAAGCATAGTTTGTATTATCCCTTAGTTCAACATTCTCGTTTCTTATCTCGCCGTGTAATATCCAACATGTATAACATTGATCAATTCCATGCCTCATTAAATGCGATTCTAACTGAACTGCGTCAATCCGACGCCCATAACAGTACCCTAAGCAAGGACATGTGATTCGACTGGGGTCTTTGGCGTGTTCAACAACAAACTTAACGAATTCGGATACCCCATTCTCGTACTCTTTTGACAATCGATTGGAAGACATCCATTTTTTATCCATGGTTTTACTAAGTAAGCTAAAAAAAACAAAAGAACAACTAATTACCTGTAGAGAAGTCAACAACTTCTGGAACCACACAGTGTAAGATTCTTGGAAACGATCTGAATTCGACTCTTCACAAGTAACCCCTATAGCAAATTCACTAAGTTAGTAACTGATGGTGTATACCAAATATAACAGGACAAATTTAGTATATAATAGGACAAACAAGATATATCGGAGAAACAAGTCAACGTCTCAAGAATCAAATTTAGTAAACATCATCACTTCCTTCAATTAAGCAACATGGCATCGACACACAAATTCAATCACATTAATCCAAGTAGCATGGTATACTTTGATTCATCACAAATGACACATCAACACTTAATGTTTCAACTCAAGTAAGTAAAAAAAACAACTTCAACACTTAAGTTCAATTAACTTCAAAGTTCTATCCAACAAAGAATCATCAATTCAAATTCAATTAACAATTAACTTCAAGCACTATTTATCATTTTCAATCAACTCTCAAAATAACAATTAATTTCAATATCATTTTTCAATCAACTCTCAAAATAAATTCAATCACTAGTTCAATTAACAATTAATTTCATTGTCATTTTCAATCACTAGTTCAATTAACAATTAAACTCAGGCAGCACACTAAAACTCGAACTCAAGAAGTATTATCAGCAAGATTCTCATGATATTATACACTAAAACAAGACAATAATACATCATCTAAATGATGTCGATAGAAGGCACCAAAACTGTGACAACAAATACATAGAAGCAACAACTATATAAATGTATCAAGTATATGGATGTATCAAGAGTAAAATCTACGGCATAACGACATATTGGCGATGTCGAAATCCACAAATTACAACAGAAATGGCAACAGTAGAATCGAAACCAACAACAGCAACAATAATATTTAACAATCAACAATGTTTCCAAGTTTATAATGCCATAATCAGAACCATTAACAACCAAACAATCCTCAAAACGAAAACATACATCAAAATAGAAATGGCAGCAGTAGAATCAAAACCAACAGCAGCAACAACAATATTTAACAACCATATTTAACAATTAATCAACAATGTTTCCAATATCAACACTAAAAAAAGAAAATGAAAACATACCTGTGCAGTTACGGCGGAGGGCAGGGTTCGAAGATACGAATCGGTCACGAGAGATGGAGAGCGTTCATGAGAGAGAGAGCATGAAAGTTACGGCGGATGGAGAAGTCGTGAGAGATTGAGATACAGCGGAGGGAGCAGAGAGAGTTCGCGGGAGATGGAGATACATAGAGAGTTCGCGAGAGATGGAGTGTGAACGTTAGGGCAGAAGAGAAACAGATTTCAAGAATTAATGGGTTTCTATTTTATTTTTTTATATTTTAAAAGCCTTATAACAGCGCTTTTGAAAAGTGATTTCTTAAGTGGTTCCTTTAGCAGCGCTTTTGAAAAGCACTTTCTTAAGTGGTGCATTTAGCAGCGCTTCTTAATTAAAAGTGCTTTCTAATGTGTGGTAAGGGAAAGGCCTTTAGCAGCGTTTTCCAAAAGCGCTGGCTAAAGTGTGGTGTATGAAAGGCCTTTAGCAGCGCTTTGCAAAAGCGCTGGTTAATGGTAGACTTTAGCAGCGCTTTTCAAAAAGCATTTTCTAAAGTGCAACCTACCTCATGCATTTAGCAGCGCTTTTCAAAAGTGCTTTCTAAAGTCCCCATTTAGCAGCGCTTTTTTTCCTTGTTTGTTTTTCTTTATTAAAACTTATAGCAGTGCTTTTGGGAGAAAGCGTTGTCTATGTAGTTGTTAGAGTGCGCATAGCGGCAAGCAACACACATTTTGGAAGTATTTTTCCGGGAATTTATCGTGTCCACAGAGATTGGAATTGAACTGTCATTCGATGGTTTAATTGTTAATGAGTTTGGGTTTAGAATGGTTTTAAAGAATACAAACAGAAAATTAAATATTAACACAAGAAAATTCATTCATCAGAGAGAAAAGTCTTATCAAGCATGTATATATTCCACTCATCACAAACTTAAACCTATCGACCAGTTACACTCAACTTACAATACTCCTCAATATCACCCGGTATCGTTCACAACACATGTCCATCTCTGGCACACTCAACCATGCTACCCTCATCGGCACTCTCGCACCCAACTCAAGACACAGAGGCATTAAGTTTCGACACCCATACGGATTGTTAGCCCTAAATCTATCTCTAGCATCCAGAAACTAACAGATAATCATCCTTAATCGAAGTTTGTGAAGTTTATCTCTAACACGACCCAAACCCCGCGCATTTAAGAAAAAATCAAGAACAATCACCAATAGAGATTTATAAAGCAAATTAAGTATAACGCCATGGGCGACAAATGTACATAAGATCAAAGTAAAAACATATACAAACCCAACAAAGAAGAAAGACATGAAGAAAATCAGAAATGAACCAAACACTTCACGGGTTGTCAGAGTCGATCGATGAGAAATCCACCCCGGATCATCCAAATGCAAGCTTCCATGATGTTTTCTAAGCTAATCTAATGAAAAAATGAAGTTGATAGAGTTGGGAGCAAAAAACCCCAAAACCATAACCTAAAAATTGTGTTTTTGGCCCTTTAATGGTGTTTCTGTCCGTCTAGTTTCGTCCGACGGTATTCTGGGTCGCCCGGCAGAGAAAGGCGGCTTATTTTGTAATTTCCAGCATTGTTCTGGAGCGCCTGGCCCTGCAATGAACCGCCCGGTGTTGCGTCGCCCGGCCCTGCTGAGGCGCAGCTGACAGTAGACAGCAAAAATCCAGCACTGTTTTATTCGTAACTTTTGAAGCGTAACTCCATTTTTCGCCCGATTTGAAGTGCTGGAAAGCTTATTCAATGCTCTATAAAACAATGGAAATATATCCTTGATTGAATACCTACAAAAATGAGAGAAAATCAATTAAACTCATTGATATTTACACGATACGCAATATATACACTAAAAAGTAAAGTAAACGTATTTATAAACAAATCGGGGTTTATTCAAACGATATTAACCAAAAAGTATCGATAAGTGCAACAAAACTTATATACAAAAGTAGTAACATTTTTCACTTATCAAACTCTCCCCAACTTAAACTTGTTTGTCCTCAAACAAGAATCAACTAGCTCGAGAAACAAACGAAAAAACCAAAGAATCACGAATCAACAAGGTTTGAAAAACGGAAACAAATGTATGGTTCAAATGAAAAACGGTACAAACAAAGTAAATACTTACCACTAAACTACGACGACATTACATAGTCACGAAACAAAGGCAAAATACAAAAATCATGCCAAACATCCTAAAACAACACAAGTTCAAATGTGAATCACACCTAGAAAAAACAATCATCGGTAGATGAAAAACACAAAATGAGGTACTTTACACTCACTCAACAATCTTGAAAACAAAAGACTAAATTATGCATACATCCAAAAATTCCCATTGAAAACATAAAAGCAAGAATCACAAGGACTTTTCAAGGTTGTAGCGTGGTCGGGTAAAAAAAAAGGGGCAATTTCTAAAGGTAATTGAAACAAAAACTTGCCTAAACCTAAGGGAGTGATCAACTCACAAAGACTCAAACACAAAAATTCCAATCAACTTCTTCCAAAATCCCAAGTGTTACACAACACACAATACTTATTTAGCACAATTATTTGAACTCTTTTTGTTTCCTTTCTCAAGGATTTTCTTTTTTCCTTCTTTTTCACTTTTTTCTTTTCTTTTCTTTGTCATATTTTTCTCTTTTTTCTTTTATTTTTCAATCCACATAGAATTCAACCAATGAGTAAACAATCATTCTCTCCCCAACTTGAATTCAACCACATCATCATGTGAATACTCCCTACTTTCTAAGGCAAGGAAAAAATCCATACAACAACACAAAGTTGAGGGTTCAAGAAAAAAACAAAAGCCACTCAAAAATAAGTGAACTAAATACTCATAGACAAGCATTAAGTTCAAATAAAACATGGATCAAAAATCTCAAAGGGGTTACAAATGATCACACACTCACAAGGTGAATTGACTATTTGGCTAAGGTAGTTGTACTCAAAATGAAACAAAATTGTCTTGATCCTTTTCATGCATTCATATAATCAACACAAACAAAAGATTCAACATAATAAAATCCAGTTAAAACAAGAATGTTGGTACTCCGCATATATGAACAATGGAAAACCACCACACAAAAAGGTTGGGAACTAAAGTGATTCACAACATGAACAAGTATACAAAAGAATGAATGTCATGGAAGTTTGTAAAATGCCTAAGTATCATGAATATGCTAAAGTATAGAAAGCGATAAATACATACCTCAGACGTGTACAAAACTTAACAAGATCATTACCATACATCCGCAAGTTGAAACGATCAAACTTGGAACATCACCAAAAGTTCCTCAAGCTACTCAAAACAAGCTCAAAGGCAAACACAAAAACAATTAATATAAACAAACTAAAAACTGGCAAAAATTGTGTAAACAAATGTAAAAGTGAAGATTTGAAATTTAAGAAATGGTCCGATCTAAATTTGTTTAGACAATAGCACCATATTATCTACTAAACATAACAACACCAAAAGAAAATACAACATGCTTGTTTTACGTCGTAGGCTCGACGCGTTTACAATGCTTAGCTAGAAACTTCCTCTCTTCATGCCATGGTGATGTCTCACCGCGCAACCAAAAGCAAGCGGTCTAACCAAACACTTGAACAAACAAGTATAAATATAAAAAAGTGAAAATATACAATATGTGTGATATCTACAAAACTCAAAAACAACGAAACTATCGCAATGCAAGAACAATAAACCAATCCCCGGCAACGGCGCCATTTTGTTGGAGTGCGCATAGCTGCAAGCAACGAACATTTTGGAAGTATTTTTCTGAGAAATTTATCGTGTCCACAGAGATTGGAATTGAACTGCCATTCGACGGTTTAATTGTTAATGAGTTTGGGTTTAGAATGGTTTTAAAGTATACAAACAGAAAAGTAAATATTAACACAAGAAAATTCATTCATCGGAGAGAAAAGACTTATCAAGCATGTATATATTCTACTCATCACAAACTTAAACCTATCGACCAGTTACACTCAACTTACAATACTCCTCAATATCACCTAGTATCGTTCACATCACATGTCTATCTCTGGCACACTCAACCATGTTACCCTCATCGACACTCTCGCACCCGACTCAAGACACAGAGGAATTAAGTTTCGACACCCATACGGATTGTTAGCCCTAAATCTATCTCTAGCATCCGAAACTAACAGATAATCATCCTTAATCGAAGTTTATGAAGTTTATCTCTAACACGACCCAAACCCTGCGCATTTAAGAAAAAATCAAGAACAATCACCAATAGAGATTCATAAAGCAAATTAAATATAACGCCATGGGCGACAAATGTACATAAGATCAAAGTAAAAACATATACAAACCCAACAAAGAAGAAAGACATGAAGAAAATCAGAAATGAACCAAACACTTCACGGGTTGTCAGAGCCGATCGATGAGAAATCCACCCCGGATCATCCAAATGCAAGCTTCCATGATGTTTTCTAAGCTAATCTAATGAAAAATGAAGTTGATGGAGTTGGGAGCAAAAAACCCCAAAACCATAACCTAAAAATTATGTTTTTGGCCCTTTAATGGTGTTTTTGTCCGTCCAGTTTCTCCCGACGGTAATTTGGGTCACCCAGCGGCGAAAGGCGGCTTATTTTGTAAGTTCCAGCATTGTTCTGGAGCGCCCGGCCCTGCAATGTACCGCCCGACGCTGCGTCGCCTGGCCCTGCTAAGGTGCAGCTGACAGTAGACAGCAAAAATCCAGCACTGTTTTATTCGTAACTTTTGAACCGTAACTCCGTTTTTTTCCCGGTTTGAAGCGCTGAAAAGCTTATTCAATGCTCTATACAACAATGGCAAGATATGCTTGATTGAATACCTGCAAAAATGAGAGAAAATCAATTAAACTCATTGATATTTACACGATACGCAATATATACACTAAAAAGTAAAGTAAACGTATTTATAAATAAATCGGGGTTTATTCAAACGATATTAACCAAAAAGTATCAATAAGTGCAACAAAACTTATATACAAAAATAGTTACATTTTGCACTTATCAGTAGTGGTGCCAAAAATCATTTTTGGTAGTGCACACAACCCATGATTGGAGATGACAACTCAAAACTCAATGTTGAATATTACCACTCAATTCTAGACAAGCCTCATATGTCGAGTTATTGAAGCATAGAGGTGCAGATACAATAATAACATGGACTAAAAAAACCTAGTATCATACCCCAAAATTTGCCCTATCCTTTTCTCATTTCATCTGAAAATTCTTATCTTAGTAATCTATCGTGAGACATTCATTTCACTTGCATTTCTCAATTAACATCATTGATTCAAAGGTTTCTTATTATTTAAGATACAAGGCATTGAATTATGGAATCAAGCATATGGGTTTCGTTATGCTTCATCTTGACTTTTTGATTGTGGGCACAACAAACTTTTGATTGATCATTATTCTTGGATTAAGTCTTTGGAAACCCCAATGTTGGTCTAGACATAATGGTTATGAGGGATTACATCATGGACAGCTGAAATATAGAAGTCATTTTTCAAGTTTGACTTTGATCAACAAAGTCAAACATGGAAGGTTGACTTTATGTTGACCATTTTCTTATGAGGTCTTACATGGTCAGTTGATTAGCCATTTGCTCTTTTGGATTCAAATCAAATTCGCATTCATTGAAATTCAAGTTCAAATTCAAGTAGTTCAAATATTCAAATGTTATAAATTTGGAGGGAAACGATGTTTATCTGGGAAATTAAGTCACAATTGCATTCAAAGGGTCCATTTTTCATTTCAACATCAAATATTTCATTACTAAAATTCGAATTACAAATTATACAAGAAAACTCATCTTTTGACCTAAGGTTGATGTTAAAGGTGAGAAAAATACACAAGAAGGGGGAGGGGGTTGAATTGTGTTTTTCGTTTCTTAACTTTGCCTCTGATCAGAGTTCAGAATCTAAACTGATGTTCAGATTCTTATTAATATGTTGTAGTGGAATGTTAACAGAAGAAAATAAAAGATAAAGAACACATAAATTTATCTTCGTTCCTCCCAATTGAGAGTAGTCCAGTCCCCTTGCAGCGCAACATAATTTTCACTATAATCAAATCACGATCACATTTACTTATGCACTTAAGAATAAGACTTTTCTTTGCTCAGACCCTCAGTTTGAGACTTCCTTGCTTAGACCCTCAGCCCAAGACTTCCTGCTTAAGTCCCTTAGGTTCAAGACTTCCTTGCTCAAGCCCCTCAGACTTAAGACTTCTGCTCAGACCCTCGGTTTAATACTTCCCTTATTAGATTACACAAATCCAAGACTTCGGCTCAAGCACCTCAGTCCCAAGACTTTCTTGCTTAAGTTCCACGAACTCAAGACTTCATTGCTCAGGTTCCATGAACCTAAGACTTTTGCTCATACTCTAAAGTATAAGACTTCTGCTCAGACTCACAGTCTAAGACTTTCTCCTCAATCATAAACTAATCAAGACTTTCAATGCTCTAGCATATAGCAGGAGACTTACTTGGCTCAAGCTTCTCAGCAAGAGACTTTGATTCTCAAGCACATAGCAAGAGATTTTATCTAAAATACTAAACAACATGTTTAGTAGAATAGAGAACAAGGTGTACTTGATACAAAATCAGAGGTACATGGAAATCGCCATAACAAAGACCTTAAGCACTTAAGATTTCTAAGATATTCAATGTTTAAGAAATTTTAAGGCTTTGTACAATTTAGAACATATAACGGAAATTTTGCATACTCGATTGTGTCGCTTGTTAGGCAAGGCCAAGATATGGCACCAACATGTTGGAGCATCGTGCCTAACATGTGTCTTTTACACAGGTTAAGCAAGCTAGACCAATCTTGAACACTAAGACACTTCTCTATGTTGTTGTTTTGCTAAATGTAGTCAATCCAAAAGAACTACAATATGAAAGCATGTTGATTATCAGAACATGTTTTCTCATGCTTGGTCACTTTACTTGAAAAGGCTTTGAGTCCCATAGTAAAATCTCTAGTCCTTAGTCCCACTGGTAAATAAACGCCGATCAAGTCTAATATAATCTTAAACTTTTACCATAAAACTACGAAGACGTGGAAAAAGGCACAGATAAGAATTTGTCTCAAATGACATTGATTGGAATTGATTAGAAGCAACTATTTATTATTATAGTTATTTTAAATATTATATTTTGTCATAAACCGTTTTATGTTATTAAAGTAATTTAACAAATATGATTTTAATTTTTTTTATAAAAAAAACTACCATTTATAGCTTTATTAGATAAATAATTAGAAAATTACCATTTATGACTCTATTCTTTAAATATAAGAAGACTACTGACCTAAACAATCATTTAAATATTATATTTTGTATTTAATTTCTTCTATATAATAAAAATAATTGAACATATATGACTTTAATTTTTAAATATAAGAAAAATACTATATATCACTTTATTCTTTAAGTATAAGAAGATTGCCATTTATGACTTTATTCCTTATACCAAAATTTGCACTTTTTTCTCTAACAATTAAATTTAAAATAATATTTTATTATGTATATTGTTTATTTGTACTTTTATTTTATTATTTATTCTTTACTTTGAATAACCCTTATTAATATTTATATTTTGTAAGTAATTTAAATAAAAATTGGTAGAAATATTAATATAATAGAAAAATAATTTTGACTCAAAATAAGGTAAAATTTTCTTTCAAAAAATTTAAAACTGTTGCATTTTTAAAGTTATATCCGAATAAAAAAATGTAATTAAACTGAAAAGGGCTCTGATCAATTCATTCTCTTTATTTTTCTTCCTAATTTACTTTATTATTTTAAAGTTTTAAATAATTACGTAATGTTTGAGTCTCCTTCGATCTTAACATTTTAGTCTTTGAAAAAAAAGATTTGATTTAGTCTCTTAATAATTAAAAAAAAAACTTTATAACTTCTTGAGAAAAAAAATAACTAAAATAATTTAGCCTATAATTTCTTTACATTTTGTTTAACAGATGAAAAAAAAAATACCAAAGATAAAAAGAGAAAGTAAATAAAATTTAAAATAAAAGGATATTATATAAATTTCTTTAACTAAAATAAGTTTAATAACAATAAAAACAAATAAATTAAAATAAGTATTTCGTTATAATGAATAATAATAATAATAAAATATCAAAAATAAATAATAAAGAAAAACAAATTAATAATTACATTTCATAACAATTAACTAAAGTATTGGGAAGAAGATGTTACAGTATAGAGATATGGTTTTTCAAAGTCATTATTGGGAAGAAGCAACATAAGTTGGCGAAGTATTTGAACAAAAGAAAGGAGCAGAAACCATCAAAAGTTGGCGAAGGGTTGTCCGTTAAAGGAAAATTCTTGAAAGAGATGGTAGGTTCGAGAAGAACAAATGTAAAAATCAGCAGAAGTCTTATGGTGGTGATATTTCTGGCATTAGGTGTTATCACTGTAAGAAGGAGGGTCACACAAGAAAGGTGTGTCCTGAGCCCCTGAATAATCATGGAGGTAAGGACAATGGCAATGCAGCTATTGTGCAAGATGATTATGAATCATCTGATGTCCTTGTGGTGTCGAGCAGTAACTCTTGCAAAGAGTGGATTATGGATTCAAGATGTACTTGGCATATGAATCGAAACAAGAATGTGTTTGAAGAATTATGTGATCAAGATGGTGGATCAGTGCTGTTGGGGAATAATAAAGCCTGTAAAATTGCAGGTATTGGATCTGTGAGATTCAAGCTTCATGATAAGTCAATAAGGCTATTGACTGGGGTTAGGTATGTACCTGATCTTAAGAGAAATTTGATTTCTCTTGACAAATTCGACAAGAAAGGATGTGTCTTTAAAGGAGAGCAAGGTATCTTGAAAGTCATGAAGGGGTCGAAAGAAGTCTTGAGAGGCGTGAAAAAACAAGGCTTGTATACCCTTGAGGCTGAGGTGGTAAGTGGTTCAGCAGATTTTGCATCCACAAAATCTGTGTCGAAGACAAAATTATGGTACATCAGATTGGGTCATGTTAGCGAAAGTGGCATGGTCGATCTCGGGAAACAGAACCTGCTAGTTGGTGACAAAGTCGAGAAGTTGGAGTTTTGTGAATCTTGTGTATTTGTAAAATCCTGTAGGGTGAAGTTTAATGATGCGTCCACAAGTGCACGGAAATATCAAAGTAATATAAAAGATTGTCGAACCCACAGAGACCAATGTCAACCTACCATTATCTATTGTTGTGATGTTAAGCTAAGGCGAATGATTACTTGGTTTAAACGGAATTAAAAGGAAAACTAAAATGAAACTTAGAAAATATATCAATAAGGAGAGGTCGGAATATGGATTCCGTGTTCCTAAGGGACTCTGTAGATTTTAGGCACTAATTATAATTAAACTACGTTCCGTAGAAAATATCAATTTAAAGACTCAGTCTCACACTCTCGCGCTATTGACTAAAGCCGCACTCCCTAACCACAGGATTTTTCTCTCGCTCGCCCGTTTTAAATAGAAAGCATATTTTGAAAATCAATTAGATCCTAATCGATACCTAAAGCACTCTCGCTGTTTTTTAGGATTGATGCCTAGTTTCCACTATCTGGTTCAATCCTCACACTCTCGCGTTATCGGCTCGAACCTTAGTTTGTTCCTCACTCACGTGTCGAAACAGTAAGACTTACAATTAGAAACTAAAACCAAAACAGAATTTATTTAATGTTTCGTGCCTATTATTTTCTACTGAGTCCCGTCGGTAATGACAACCGTCATACGCCGGACTCAGACAAAATTTACCAAGACATTAATTCAGATGAAAATAACATGAACATAACAATTGAATTCAAGGACAACATACTAACGAAAATAATAATGCACTAATGGTAAATAATTTAAAGCAATAAAAACCTGTAAAACGGTAATGAAAACGATACTTGAAAGAGTAAACAAACTCCTATTAATTTCGGCAAGATTGTTGATGATCCAAGTTGTACATAATAAAATAAAATATAGAATTCTGACAATCCCTCGATTTGAGCGATTGTCATTTTTACATGTAATTTTAACGCCTAAAACTAGAAAACAGAAATGACAGCGCTTCCGCGCAACTTGGATGCCTCGGAAAGTGTCCAAGAGGTCCTATATATAGAGAAATATCCCCTTGTAACTTCCCTTGGTCGTGTCAGCAAGTGAAGGGAAAAGCGGTTGAAAAACTGCTTGAAAACTGCCCATTTTTGTAGAACTGCTGTCTGCAGCGTCATGGAAAACGCTGTGGGACGACGGCGAATGCCATGGCATGGGTGATGGCGAACGCCGTCTGGGGACGGCGAACACCATTTGGCCACGGCGAACACCGTATCAGTAAAATGGCAGAATTTGCTTTTTTTCTTCATTTTCTTGCTCTTTTCCCAGTTTTCTCGTACGAACGCTCTTATTCGACAAATACTTTAAACACAAACATAACACAACATAATAATATGAAAAACAAGTAAAACGACATTAAATTGCATGCGAATCGAGTTGAAATAAATTATATATTTTCACGTTATCATTTAACAAAGGTAAACAAAGAACACATGGATCCCTTGTTTACATTCTTGCTGATCTTTGGGGGCCTGCAAGGAATCCTTCACATTCAGGTGCAAGGTATTTTATATCCATAGTTGATGACTATTCCAGAAAGTTATGAGTATTCATTCAGAAGAATAAGGATGAAACTTTTGAGAATTTCAAAAGTTGGAAGGTTCTATTCGAAACTCAAACTGGCAGAAAGGTCAAGAGGTTGAGAATCAACAATGGCCTTGGGTTCTACAATGAAGCTTTCGACAATTACTGTGTCGAGTCTGGGATTGCAAGGCATAAGACTATAGCAGGTACTCCTTAACAAAATGGCTTAGCTGAGAGATTCAATCGAATAATCCTTGAAAGGGTTAGATGCATGTTGGTTAGTGCTGGATTGAAGAAGGTGTTTTGAGCGGAGGCTATTTCCACAACATCTTATCAAGATAAATAGATGTCCCTCGACTGCCTTGGAAATGAAGACACCTGAAGAAGTTTGGTCGGGTCAACCACCAGATCTCGACAAACTGGGAGTATTTGGCTGATTAGCTTATGCTCACATTAGGCAAGACAAGGTTGAACCTAGAGCTCTGAGATGCATGTTCCTTGAATATCCTGAAGGAATCAAAGGTTATAGGCTCTGGTGCCTAGAACCAGGTCACAGAAGATATATCACAAGTCGTGATGTAGTTTTCAATGAATTCGAGATGGCGTTCAAGAAAACTGGTGATGTTGGTCAAAGTACAGAAATTTCAAAAGAGGAGCTAGAACATGTAGAGTTTCCTGTTGAGGTGGAGCATAGTGATGTTGAAGTGCATAACCCAGATGAAGTCGAAGAAGAAGAGCAAGATGCTGAAGAGACTGAGGAAACTGTCGATGACTATATACTCGAAAAAGATAGGTCAAGAAAAGTCATCAAGCCACCTCAGAAACTTGGTTATGCAAATCTTATAGAGTTTTCCTTAATCTCTGCAAGTGAGGTACTTGAGGAAGAACCTAGAGACTACAAGGAAGCTATGAGGAGTCGAAATAAGACTGAATGACGATAAGCCATGGATGACGAGATGAAATATTTTCATGATAATAACACTTGGGAGCTGATTGAGAAACCTGCAGGAGCCAGGTTAGACAATTGTAAGTGGATTTTCAAGGTCAAGGAAGGAATCGAATGAGTGATGTCGAAGCGCTTTAAGGTAAGGTTGGTTGTTAGGGGGTTCAGTCAGAAAGAAGGTGTCGATTTCAATGATGTTTTATCACCTGTTGTAAAGCATAGATCCATTAGAATGTTGTTAGCCATGATGGCGAAGTTTGACCTAGAACTTGAATAAATGGATGTGAAGACAACCTTCCTGTATGGTGATCTAGACGAAACGATCCTGATGCGCCAACCTGAAGGGTATACAGAAAAGGATAAGGAAGATTATGTGTGCAAGATGAATAAGTCTTTGTATGGCCTAAAACAATCTCCTCGACAGTGGAACATGAGATTCGACAGGTTTATGGCACACATTGGTTTCACTAGGAGCAAGTTTGATCACTGTGTTTACTTCAGATTTCAGCCCTGAAACTCACTTGTTATTTTGTTGCTTTATGTGGATGATATCCTCATAGCGAGCAACAGTGTCAAGGATGTAATGGAGGTGAAGGCTGAACTCAGTAAGGAGTTCGAAATGAAGAATCTAGGAGTTGCCACTGGGATTCTTGGGATTGACATCCAGAGAGATAGAAAGCAGTCAAAATTATGCTTATCTCAAGAGACATACCTACATAAGATTCTCGACAAATTTGGTATGTCGAATTCAAAGTCTGTTGTGACACCGACAAATCATCAGTTTAAGCATAGTATTACTCAAAGTCCGAGTACTGAAGCTGAAAGAATCTATATGACTAGAATTCCATATGCTAGCATAGTAAGTTCGTTGATGTATGTCATGGTCTGTACGAGGCCATACATAGCGTATGGAATGAGCCTTGTAAGCAAGTATATGGTCAATCCTAGGAAGGCGCACTAGCAAGCATTGAAGTGGATTCTCAGGTACATAAATGGGTCTCTGAGTCGAGTCCTGATTTATGGTGGAGCCTGTGCTGATGATAGCAAAGTCGAAATCAAATGATTTGTCGACTCTGATTATACAGGTTGTATGGATTTTAGAAAATCTATTTCAGGATATGCGTTCACTATGTTCGGCACGTCGATCAATTGGAAAGCAACGCTTTAGAAGGTTGTTCCCTTATCAACCACTGAAGTAGAACATATTGCCCTTACTGAAGCTATGAAAGAAGTATTGTGGCTTGAAGGTTTTACTAAGGAGTTGAAACTTCAAGGTCGAGTTATCACTGTAAAGTGTGATAGTCAAAGTACAATACACCTGTCGAAGAATTCAACCTATCATGAGCGAACCAAGCACATCGATGTAAGGGTGCACTTCGACAGAGAGATAATCGAGCGTGGGAAAGTCCAAGTACTGAAGGTTTTGACTAATGACAATGTTGTTGATATGATCACCAAGACATTGCCGAGTTGTAAGTTTTTCCGTTGTATGCAGTTGATAAAGCTGCATAATGAAAACTAGTTTATTCCCTGTTGTTTGTATATTTTGCTCCAAGATGGAGATTTGTGAGATTTTGGATCGAACTCTAGTGTTGTCGACTGGGATGTTGTCAGCAGAGATAGTTTTCATGTTTCGACAGGAGACAAGCATGAAGTTGAAAATGGTTCGCATGCTGATGTCTAAGTGTTACATATTATAGTCGAAGCTAGTTCTAGTATGTATTGTCGAATTGGGCCTTTTGTTAAGGATCCAATTGTTTAGTTAGCTTGTTGTGTAATTTAGCTAGTTTGTCTATAAATAGGCTAGATCTCTCAAGTTGTTGAGAGAGGCCAATTGTTATTATACACTTGTAATCATTTGTACCCTAATTAAGTAAGTGAGCAGAAAAACAGTTTGTCCAATCCTATTCTCCTTCTTTCTTTTCTTCTTTCTTCTCTCTCTCCCTGTTAATCTAACTGTTTCATCGTTCATCAAGAAACTCCGTTTCTCAAACAAGAATTTGTTAATTGGTATCGTTTGTCACAACATCTATATTAAACACAAGGCATAAAATATGTCACCCTTGTATAATCCAACATTATATTCCTTGATTTTAGAGTATATTAGATGATAACAACAAATAAGCGCAATATCCTATATCGACTTATTTGAGCACAACCATGCATTTTACAATCATAATCAATAAAGGAGCTCATAAATATTACTCGTGTATATGTAGGAGGGGCAAATTCCATCTAGGTTACTCATATGACTCACCTGATGGGTTTCACCTATTTTACTCTTACATCAAATACAACTCGGTTGGTGAAAGAGGGACAACTCACTAACAAGTTGGTGCATGCTTAGTTGGAAGTGTGGGATTGCGCATAAAAAAAAACATACAAGTGCAACTTAAATCAGATGAAAGAAAGTATAAATTGAAAGAGTGTGAAATCAAACAGAAACATTGCCAATAAATATTAATTAAATGTGCTAAAGGAGGTGGAAAGGCTTGGAGATATATATATATATATATATATATATATATATATATATATATATATATATATATATATATATAAAGCAAGGAATATATTAAATGAGTACAAAGGGTACTCAAACCTGTTTACACAAGACGCGAAACAAACGCGACAAAAAATCAAGAGATTACCCACCAATTGAAACTAAGACAAAAAGAACAAAGGGTCTTTGTTGAATTCGTAAAAGTTGAAATTGGAATAGGTAATTTCTCCAATCAATGCCATCTCCAAACCGTATATTTAACCTTCCAAACTATATCAACGACATTCCAACCAATCTTCCTAAAGACTATTTCGTTCCTAAGCAACCAAATATTCCAACAAATAGCCACCCAAAAAATACCTTCTCTCCCTTTTCTGATCTTCTTAGATTTACAGAAGGTATACCAATCCAAAAATCTTCTCTTAAGATCCTCCCCTCCCACTTCTCTTAATCCAATCCAACCAGCCACTTCCATCCACACCAACTTAACCACCGAACAATCCAGAAAAGAGTGCTTTAACGATTCCGAATGGAGACCACAAAACACACACTTAACATCGCTATCAGAAGGTATGATATTCCTCAATAACAAAAGATCCTTGGTAGGAATTCTATTGAGAAAACATCTCCACCCGAACGCTTTACATTTCAAAGGAACACTCACTTTCCAAATCAACGCAAAAACCTCGTCATAACGGTTAACCGGAACGAAAGGAATCTGAAAAGAATTAGAGCATTTGTAGAAGGAACAAACTGTAAACTTAGAAGTACCTTCCAAAAACCATTCCAAACAATCCTTCTTATTAAAATCCGGATTGAAATTCGACACCATCTGCCGCAATTCCCCGACCTGCTCCGAGACAAACTCGGTACCAGCCTTGAACTGACCCGGATGTACGCCCTCCGTGCGAACCAGCTGCGATTGAACATCCACACCAGCAGGGGCAGCTTCCTCACCAGAAAAATTCCCAGTACCAATACAACCCGCTCCAGCTACCATACGCACCTCAGGATTAGCAGTTAAAGTAGTAGAATTATTAAACACCATAATTCCATCCCCAGCATCATCGTTAACAGCACCTGTGACAAAAGAATTGTGAACGTGTAACAGTCCGCTATCCCTTAACAAACCGTCAAGACCAGCATCACTCACGCTACCATTAGGAACCTGCAAATGAACACCAAAATTTCCCCAGCTCCAGACGTCGTTCGACCAACCTCCCATGGCCCCCACTGATACATCTTTTAATTGGGATACAGTGAACAGTTCCGGAAATAAGTGATTCAACCTTCCCAGACCGGTCCAATTTGCGTGCTAAAAGGACATAGAAAAACTGTTTCCCACTCGAAACACAGCATTGGACAACATAATATCAGAATGATAGTACGTCGGAAGGGATCTTAAATCAGGCCATCAAGAAGAATAAGTTCTCCTGCCAACACTGTGTTCATTACAACCCGCCATAATTAGACTAATATCACTGTATCGCGCCTTCAAGACTTTAAACCACAAATCCTCCGAACCTTCCAAGATCCTCCATCTCCATTTATGAAGAAGCGCCACGTTGAAATCATCAATCCGTTTCAAATTCAAACCCCCTTTTTCTAACGGAAGACAAAGAGCCTCCCATTTTAACCAATGTGTCTTTCTTTTCACCTCCGAACTACCCCAAAGGAAACCGGTTTGAAGTTTAGAGATGGTCATACGGATTTTTGCCGGCACCTTGTAGAACGAAATTTGAAATATCGAAAGGCTGCTTAGCACCGATTTAAGAAGAGTAATTCTTCCACCGGAACTTAAGAACCTATTATGCCAACTAGAAAGTTTCTTCTCCAACTTGGTAACCAAAGGAGCCCAAGTAGACACCCTTCTAGGATTGGATCCTATAGGGATACCAAGAAACGTGAATTCTTTTCTCTCCGTTCTACACGCAAGGAAAGAAGCGGTCGCTTCAAGATAACTAGGCGAGAAGTTTATACCGATAAGTCTACTTTTATGAAAATTGATGCCAAGGCCCGAGACAAGCTCAAAACCTCTTAAAACCATTTTGATAGCCCATAAATGACTCCAACTCCCATCTCCCACCAAAAGAGTTTCGTCCGCAAATTGAAGAATATCGATGAAACACCTCCCCTCAATAAGAGTCCCCACGAAATCTCCCAAGAGAACCGATCTCTTAACCAATCTCGTCAAACCTTCCGCAACCATAACAATAAGAAAAGGAGACAACGAATCCCCTTTTCTCAATCCTCTTTCCACCACAAACTCCTTAGTTGGACTACCATTCACCAAGACCGACATCTTATTTGAGAAAATCGTTGCCTCCATCCACCGCATCCACAAATCACCAAAACCCATGGATCTCATCATGGCTCTAAGGAAGCCCCAACTAACTTTGTCATTTACTTTCTCAAAGTCGACCTTGGAAAACGAAACAACCTTTTTCTCCTTTATCGCATAGTCAACAATCTCATTAGCCACTAACACACCATCAAGCATTTGCCTACCCGGAACAAAAGCGCTTTGGTAATTAGAGATAATGGAATGCAACACCAACTTTAGTCTAGCCGTCAATAGTTTAGACAAGGCTTTATAGAGGCACCCCACCAAGCAAATAGGTCTATAATCATCAAGACCCATAGGAAACTTACATTTCGGAACAAGGGTGAGAAAAGAGGACACAATAGACTTAGACAAAACAGCCCCGTGATAAAAGTCATTGAAGAAGCGACAAAAATTCCTTTTTATAAAGAACCAACATCTCTTGAAAAACAAAAAGGAATACCCATCTGGGCCCGGACTTTTTAATCCATCACACCTCCACACCCCTTCTTTAACTTCTTCTTCGGAAAACTGTCTCTCAAGACAAGCCCTATCCAAATCACTAAGCTTCTTAAAAGGACCATCCTCCAAGATAGGCCTAGATCCAACCGGTTCCTCGAATTTACGAGCAAAGTGGTCTCGAACCTCCTCCTTCACCTCCTTAACCGACGTAAGGGCCCCCCTATCTGTGATAATAGAACCAATGTAGTTAAGCCTTCTTTTTTCCTTCATAACACTATGAAAATAACGGGAGTTATTATCACCATCATTAATCCATTTAACCCTAGCCTTTTGAATTATCATATTCTCCTTAATTCTCAAATTTAACCAAAACCGACTAGACGCATGTTTACGCTTCAAAAGTAAATCACCCGAGACGGAATATATATATATATATATATATATATATATATATATATATATTGATATATGTTTACAACTATTTTATATAGAAGATTATATAAATTAAAATCACTACATTATATACCTAGAAAACTATTTATTACTTGAGGATCTAACGCACCTAAAAAATTTATTATTCTAAAAAGAAAATTATTGTAATTTAATTTTATGTATTACTTATGAATAATTTTTTTTCAATTTCTTGAATTTCATATATATATATATATATATATATATATATATATATATATATATATATATATATATATATATATATATATATATATATTTTTTTTTTTTTTTTTTTTTTTTTTTTTTTTTTTTTTTTTTTTTTTTTTTGTCAATAATCAAGAAGCTTCATTCATAAAATCCAATAGGATCAATACATGAAGGAAACCTTTCTAATTTCTACTAGCCAACATCTACAGCCAGAGAAAAGAGAAAGCAAAATAGACTAGAGTACCAAACAGCTATATCATAAATTGATAACAGCACTATAAACAAATCTACACCTGATACCAAAAATAATTCAAATCTTTACATATAAACATTACATAACAATAGGCATCTTGTACCACTCATAGAAGCTGTCCATTCCAACTTTTTTGATCATCTTCCTCCTCCATTTCCAAGATACCTGCTGAACATCCATAAGCAAACTCTTCAAACTCCACTCCTCCCCTTTGAAAATGATGGAGTTTCGAATCCTCCAAATACACCAACATGAAGACAGCCAGATGAAAGTTAATTGATCTGCAATACCACCTGCTGAAACATTATTATACTTTAAAAAAAAAATGTATATATTGAAACATTGATTTCGTATAATTTCTTCATTTTGCACGTTAATTTAGCGTGAAATTTAATTTTACGACCCACATATTTCAATTCTGAATTATGATATTTGAAGTTTTTTTTAATAAAATCAATTCTATATAATAAAAAGAAAAATGAATATACACAAAATGACCGCTGTAAAATGGATTGATTTGATGAATATAAGTTGGATTGTTAATGAATAGATAAAAACAATTCATTAATCCATTAACAATCTACTAATACTTTCTTAAAAATATTCAATCTAGTCTTTCAATTAAAGATAAAATCCATATAATTCATCAATTAACATCTTTTTAGTTGATGGATATTTATCCATCCAAAAAATTAATTTAAATATATTTCTTTCTTAAAATGGTATTCAT
Source organism: Lathyrus tuberosus (assembly GCA_022829125.1). Lineage (NCBI taxonomy): Eukaryota > Viridiplantae > Streptophyta > Magnoliopsida > Fabales > Fabaceae > Lathyrus > Lathyrus tuberosus. Next base: position 20,816 of record JALAZF010000579.1, read on the forward strand.
AAAAATTTATTTTGTATTGAATATTTTTTAATGCCTTTTGAAAATGAAAAAGATTTATTTTATAAAAACTAAAAAATTTAAAAATATATATATTTTTATATTATAAAATTTTTTTTCTTAAAAAGTAAATTTTTTATATTAAAAAAGATCAATTTTATATGGCAAAATAATCGTTTTCGTCCCTTAACTTTGCTCCAGGGTCCAGTTTGGTCCCTTAACTTTAAAAAGTGGCAAGTTCGTCCCTTAACTTTTAAAATGGTGTCACGTTTATCTTTCCGTCTGGTTCTGTTAGTCAAATGTTGAAAACAGGTTTCACGTATTTCCAGGTGGACATGTGTCTTGATATGAGTGGGTAATAGTTTGAGAATATATATGGTAATTATATGTGTCACAAGACTTGATCCTTCACAGACTTATCACCACCGCCACCAAAAATGGATGAGATACCCCAACTTGATCCTTCACCGACAACCTTAACCTCATCACCCTATTCCCAGCCTCCTCACAATCATGAACAAACCGCACCACTGTGGAACAACACCAACCACACCATTAAACAACAGTGCATCTTCACTTAAGATCACTGCATGTTGTTTCACCCTCTCACCATGACGAATTTGAGCGAGAATCTGAAACAATATGGTGGTGAAATTACTCATTAAATTAAGCACTTCTCATTGTCACATTTGCGGGTAATTAGATGTGCTCATATTCTTACTCATAAAGAGTGAAAATGCTAAGTGGTTGCTAAAACTAAAAATAGCAGAATACAATAAAAGACCAAGTATGTCCTATAAAGTAGGACTTTTATTCTACCTAAAAATTATGGAGTCACTCTTTCATTTGTCAAAAAAACACAATTTGAATTTCAATCTCCATATATATACCATATTAAAATCCGGATTTCAATCTCGGTGCATTATCTTGGGTCTTGAAAAGGATGAACAAATTGTTTAGGGAAGCTCAGTTAAATATTTCTTTTCTAAAAAAAAATAGATGTGTAACACCATTTTTTTTAACCAGAAGGGACATGTCCTCTGATAACATTCCCTCAGCATTTGCATATTTCTTTATCGTACAAAAGAATTGAAAAGAGAAAAGAGTTGATTATTTACAAATGAAAAAAGCTGCCATAAATTCCTTCAATTTGCAAAAAACACCTTTAAGATCCAACTTGCACAGACTCTGAAATCACCAGTGATGCATTATGATATGAACCCATCACCAATACTCATACATTGTCAGGCCAGAACTCTCTAAAGAAAGTGCGCTCAAATTCGTTCTACTGCATCTTCTTTTCTAACTCCTGCATCTTTCTCACCCGTTTAAAAAGTGCTTTGGTTTTCTTTTTAGACAAATGTTCCTGAAATCAATTCAAGTCAAATTCAATGAACAACAGGAAACCATATACAGATTTTTTCCCTCCCTTGTAACACACACAGTGTAGTACACAAAATTTGCTACTCTATTATAATCACTTCTTATTTTCTTCTACTTGTTGCTTCATCTCTCATAATTTCTATTTTTGTAGATTTTACCATTTCTTTGAAGTTTGAAGAGAAGAGGTAACAACCTAAGAAATATGATCCTTCAGTAAAAACCGCGTACAAATTCTCAAAACATATACCGTCAGAACGACAACTGTTACTAATTACTTAGAGTTGTTCAATATATAAGTTAGCCCTTTAGCAATATTATTTTAAAGTAAACTGCTATGCTACTTTCAGAACATTATAATAGGTTTTATTACATATTCATGCAATTTTGTGTTTTTAACAAAAATGATATTAAATATGTGGCAAGAAATAAGTCTAGTGTTTGATGTAGAGGATTCCCTGTAGAGGATTCCATGTGGAGAAGAAGCAGAATTCACTCGTGTTATGTTGGCAAAGGAAGGATCTTATCTTGATTTCACATGGCCTGAGAAATGTGATTCTGCAAATTCCGGCGAGTGCTTTGGTTTCGGTTCCGACGGGTCAAACTGAAGATATAAGAATCTAAGAAGCTACAAGAATCATGCATCTAAGAAGTTACAAGAATCTAAGAAGTTGTTTTTGTTTTCAAAGGATAGAAAAAAAGAGGAACAGAGGAACAGAGGAAAAGAAGAAGATGATGTTCCAAATCCATGTCATCCGCCACGTAACCAAGATAAACGGACGTTTGAACCAACTAACGGCAAGGACAACTTTGACACCCTTTTAAAAGTTAAGAGACGAACTAGCCACTTTTTAAAGTTAAGGGACCAAATTGGACCCTGAGGTAAAGTTAAGGGACGAAAAATGTTATTTTGCTATTTTATATTTACAAAAAAATTGATTTTTTGTATTTTTGAAAAACTTTATTTTTTTATTTATCAATTTTTTATAGTTGGAAAAAATAAATATTTTTTATTTAAAAAAAACATTTAAAAAATAATATTTTTTTGTTATTATTGAAAAAAATCAATATTTTTAATTTTTTTTAAAATTGATTTTTTGAATTTACTTTTTGGGAAAAAACTAATTTGGGTATTCTTGAAAAAAACCGATTTTTTTTTAAATTAAAAAATATATATTTTATAATTTTCATAAAAACTGATTTTTTTTTACCAAAAATCATTTTTTTTTGGATTTTTGGAAAATATATTATTTTTTATATTTTCTGTATAAAAATTAATTTTATGTATTTTTTAAATAAATAAATTTTTATTTAGTAAAAAATTTATTTGATTTAATTTCGAAAAAAATAATTTTTTTTTTTTAAATTTTATTTTTATATTTTTTAAAATAAATCCATTGGATTTAACGATATGGTAAAAATAATCCGTTTATCGTTATAATACCTTGGATGAATTGGATCAATTCATGCATATAAATTGATGAATTTTGTTCAATATATTAATTTACTTTTATGTGGGGGATGAATTTGATGGATTTTTTTGCTAGATGGATTTTGTCGTAAAGGATCCAATTGCCACTATTAATGTCTAACTCATACAAATAAAAAAATAAAAAAAAGTTAGAAAGCTAAAATAAATAAAACAAATTCATATTATTAACACTGTAAAAAAATGAAATTCAACTTCCTTAAATGTGCACACAAGACAAATGAGACTTCCCCATTGAAGGTACAATAGATGGATCATAAATTTGATATATAAATAAGATAAAATAAACTATATGATTTAAAATATGTAATAGAATATTGTCAACAACAAATAAGATAATTAAAATGTCTCCTTTCTTGAATATTCACTTTGGAACGAACAGTCGCTGAAAGTGTTTTCGATCCTGTACACAAAAAATAAAACAAAAAGATAACTATTTTAAAATAGTGAATACAAATAATTTATGCAATATGTGTGATTTGTAATTGAAAAGCTAGTAAAAGAATAAAGGAATTTATTAAATTGAAAATATATATTTTAAAAAGTAAATTTAATTAATTACCTCCTTCTCTAAGCTGCATGCAAAAGGGATGAAGCATTCAAACAACTGCTTTCCACATGTTCTTTCGTATTCAAACATAATTGGATCGTCTCGAATTACTCCAATTTCCTAGATGTTGTTATCATTTAAATTATATAAGTAAAAGTATAAAAGTCTTTTAATCTTGAAAAACGTCATATCATTGGAAGGGTAAATAGACAATAGCATGCCGTTGGTATTGAGAGGCAACAATTGTTCATTCTCTTTGCTAAGATTTATGTACCATGTGTAAGTGCTAACACCCTTTGTAACACATTCAACAAGTTCAAAACACATAAATTTTGCACATCTAGATAAGACCAATAAGATCTTATCATCTTTCAGACATATTTTTAGTTGTGAATTATCGAAAAGGCATTCTGGATGAAGTTTTATCACCTTGACTTGTTTCGAGGCATTCTCTAGAGGATCAACTTTAATTCTCAATAAATGTCCTGAAGACGAGAGTCGATAAATAGAGCCTTTTAAGTAAATAGACTTTTTGATCCAATAAGACTCGTTAATATATTCTGGAAAGTAAATAGTTAATGTAGTCCAAATACCAGTCATAGAGGAGAAAATATTGACATGGCGATGACCTTGAAAACGTATGACCTTGAAGAACCAAGATTCTGTATGGTCATATGCTAGAGCAGCATAGGAATACCCTCCAGATATTTGTCCTACAGGCTTCGGAATAGCCACACATTGTTTTGTTATTGGATTCATGACAAAGTAATGATATACACTATGAATTATGTTATCTGCCTGAACATCTTTACGACAAAACAAGAGTAACCCATTGCATGTGTCTATAAGATTTTTAGGTCTTATCCTACAACCCATCACTAATGAGCACCAATTAAAAAGTTGTTCCAGATCCATATATGGATTAGAAGAAATGCAAGCCTCCATCAGTGGATCTAGTGGATTCTCCTTTGGTAGTGTTGTGGTTAGGATGAGATCACGCCATGAATGCGAGACACACATGACATTTGATTTTTCCTTCATGTATAGCTTTCCAAAGATTTTAGTTTGAAGTACAATGGGAAGATTATTGAATAAGGATTTGGGGTTTCTTCTCCTCGTTGTTCTTTTCTTTTTAATAATTTTACTCTCCATGCAATGGATGATTATGATTAGTAAAGAGAATTGATATTGAAGGTGAGATAGTGATATGATAGATGGGTGTGAGTGATGTCTCTATTGGTTGATGATTTGATTCTTATAGGAAGGTGACATATGAAGAATGAAACATATGAGAGAAAACAATTTTAGATTAAAAAAATAGTGAATATAATATTTTATTATAATGTTCTAGACCAAAGATAAGCCCTATATAGATATATCTATTTGGTTCAATGTATTATTAATTAATATTATTTTGTTTTTGACTATATTATTTCTTTTTTACTTTAATTTTGACTATAATAATTTTACTTAAATTTTTTATCATAATATTTTGACTATAATTATTTCTTTTATTTTAATTTTTGAATTTTTTTATTTATTTTCCCCACTTATCCATAGAGAGGGAAATCGTTGTGGTGGAAAACTTGCATCCATAGACTTGTCAACCCATAATTTTCTATGTTGAGGTAACCCACCTATAGCAACCAGACATGATCTTGTTAGAAACAAATTAGATCTTCCTAATTTCAAATTGACCTAGTTTTTGCTCTTTGTTTCCTTGTCTCTTTGGATAGAGTCTATGTATAATTTCCCCTATACTCTTTGGTACTCTCCCTTATTCTTTCATATACCTACGATGCTTATGGAAAAAATGTATATATTTTTTGTTGAATCTTTTTTGAGTAATCATTTCAGTCTCTTTAATTCTCTAACTAAATTATTTTATTATTTTAAAATTTTAAATAATCAGATAATGTTTGAGTCTCCTTGTATCTTCATCTAAATTAAAATGAAAAATATTTTAGTCTCTAGAATAAAAAGGAATCCAATTTAATCTGTAAATAGTATAACAACCTTTATAACATCTTGAAAAAAATAATTAAATCAATTTAGTCTTTAACTCCTTTACATTTTGTTTGACCGGTGAAAAGATACATAAGAAAAAGTGAAATAAAATAAAATTAAAAAATATATATTATTTAACTTTTCTTCTAAAAAATAACTTATAATTAAAAAATTAAAAAATTAAAATAAGAATCTCACTTTAATCAATAATAAAACACAAAATAAATTTAAAAAATAAAAATAAAGAGACTAAAAAATAAAAATTAATTAACTATATTTAATAATAATTAACTAAAGTGTTTCAATTCGATAACTCTAAAATATTATTTTATAAATAAAAATATATAATAAATGAAAATTTAGAACTTTAAAAAAATATTTAAATAGTAGAATAATAAATTATAAAATGATAATCTTAATAGAAAAATATTCAATTTCCAATGGAAACTATTTTTATCATTTGGATAGTTTATCATCTAATTCTTTATCTTAAATTTAATTCGGAAGGATAAATTTTTATTCTCATAATAATAATTTTTTTAGGAAATTTGACACACTAGAAATGATATCAGGTTTATAATGGTAATATTGACTTTGATAGAGACATTCTTCATGTTAAATAATTAGTCTATATGATATCTACATATTTTAAGGGGCACATGCACTTTTTAATTCATGCACATCAAATGTCGACCTCCTCCCGCACCTAGAATCATACAATTTAATAGGATTTTTTTCATCATAATTGGATTAAGTGCAACACAAATGGAGATTCAAATGAATTTCTTGAAATAATAAACTTGTGGTGACATAATTAGAGATAATTCAAAAACACTCTTGAGAGATTTCTTACTTAAGATTGGATTTTAATCCTCTTTTCAAGTTGAATTGTAAGGAATCATGCTTGTTATCGAACATGCTAACAAGAAGAGTTGGAGAAATCTTTAGCTTGAAATTGACTAAATGCTGACTATTCATGCATTTTCTAGTCTTAATATTGTCCCTTGACATCTTATCATTTAACGGAAGAATACATTACACTCTATACAGTTCTTTAGATTCAAGATATCTCACATTTTTAGAGCGGGGAATGCATGTGCATATAAATAAGTTAATACAAAGTTTTTTTTGTTAATTATGACACTTTGTGGAATTCACTTCCTATTTGTACTTTTGAAAGGTTTATGAATGATAGATTGAACATGTTCAACTAACATTTTTACTGGCTTTTTGATGAATTAGGTTTTTTGTCGTCGCCCATTTTATTTTTCCTTTTTATGCAATATCACACACAAGCACACGCGCGCGCACGCGCACACACACACACATAAGTGGAAAAGAAAGAATCCATTGATATACCCATGTTGATATGCAAAAATTATGGTTGTTACTTTAATGAACTATTTTTCTGCAATTAGCTTGAGAATAACACACATTTATGTTCTTAGTTTTTTTTGCTTTTGTTGAGTATGTTATTTGTAATTTTTTAAATGGAAAATAATAATATATAAAAAAAGGTGAAAAATCATCAAAATACAATAAAAATAGTCACGAAGCATAAGAAGTGTCAAGAGAAAAAAAAAAGACAAAAAGAGGTAGAATAATTAAATAATAAATAATAAAAACAAACCAACAAATTCAGCCGACCAAGGGGTCCCCACAAATAAGAACCCAAGCTATTAAAATCCACCTCCGAAGATAACATGTTAGATCTCAAACCACCAATACCGACATCATCATTTTACATCCCATCAAAAGAGCATCAAAATGATGTCAAAACCTACCTTATAACCAAGGTGAACACTCAATCCACTATAGGTGCAAGTAGAGGATATGATGCTGAAGCTATTCGACAAAGGTGCAAGAATTGACCCTAAATCTACCAAGAAACCATATCTAGGAAAACTAACTCTTGTCTCAATGAGAAATAAAAAAACTTAAAAATCACCTTATGTTCCATAGGAACAACTACCTTGGCGTCCAAGGCAATGTTGCACTATAAATAGGACCTAGTTTCTCATTTTTTCAGATATCCACTCTTAGTCGCAGCATAGGCATAGAATCACATTGTAAAAGCGATAATTCATCACATCGAGGAATTATTGTACCATTGTTGTGAGCGAGTGTGGAGCAATCGTAGAGTAGAAGCTTGCCGTTATTTTTCCTTACCATTCTTGTATCATATTCAAGTCTCCGATTTGGAACAGGTTTTTAACTCATTTGCATGTATTATTTATTTATCTCGCAAAGCATTTACTTTGGTTTTCTTCCGGCATTGTCTTTACATTCATTTATTTCTTGCACAACCTTTATTTTATTGTTTTGTTTTAATATTTCTATTGTCTCGCACGTTTACTTTGGTTTATTCTGTTGTTTTTGTCGTTATCTTTTCAAAACCAATTGCACACTTAACACATTTCCCTGAATGACTTATTTTAATAATCAATTATATGCTATGTTGTTTATCGTAGTCATGTCCAGCTAAATCTTTAGTGCTGGGATGTGAGGATCATCGTTTCGACGATACTATGTATGTTCTATCTGTAGTAATTCTTTAGGGGCTTTTTTGGTTTTAATGCAATTTTTCTGTGGTTTATCTGATCGAATATTACAAAAGTAGATCCGTGATTACGTCGGGTAAGATCGAAAGCACTCTGACACTTAAGATAAAAATTGGTTAGTTTTTTATTAAGAAACACAACGGAAGCACTTTGTTAATCAATTAGGAAAATTTAATATTATTAGAAAGTGATTTTAAAACTATTTTCGGACGCGTTCATAGGTTTAGAATCCGCTTGGCCGAGCATATGTCGGAAACCCTTTTGTGTTAAAAGTTTTAAATCAATAACACTTTTTAACTGAGTCTTAGAGGTAGTTACATAAAAAAGGATTTTTCACTTTAACACAAGATGCGACCGGTGCAGCGTGAGCGGCTGGTATAGATTAGAGGTCAAATCTGGTTCCGATTACGTTAACGCGATGATTCCTTTTTAATTAACTCTTTTTCAATGAAGAAAATATTGCGCCATAAGTTATTCTATTTAGATACAATAAGAGTATTGTCTGATTGATTTGAATTGCATTTCAGCATTGTTTCTCTGAATTTATTTTATCTTATTTTCTGTACAGTTTGAAAACCCTGTTTCATTAGCCTAAAATAGAACATCGTAATAATAGTTATTCATAGCTTAACATTGGTCTATATGGGAACAATAATCTTTTATATTACATTGATGTTGTCCGTATACTTGAGGAAGGCATTGCCACGCGATCAAGTTTTTGGCGCCGTTGTCGGGGGCCAACTTCATCAAATTTTTGTACCCTGTTGTTACACCATCTAGATTTAGGCATTTTATTTCCTTTTTCTGTTTACTAGTAAATGCAAAGATCTCGCAGTACCGTAAACTTAGTATATCCAATAGAAGAACCCAAAAGATACGCACGCGCACGTCTTTTACTCCAAAAGATTAGAAGAAGCTATAGCCGAAGAACAAAACCAAAAACCTCTTAAGGACTTCACCCTACTTTCTAATGAAGAACCCCATTCAAGTATAGTAAACCCAGCTATCGCAGCTCATAACTTTGAGTTGAAACCCACTCTGTTATAATTAGTACAACAAAACCAGTTCGCTGGTCTCCCTACTGAGAACCCGAACCAACATTTAAAAGTTTTTATCCAATTAGCGTATACCCTAAAAGCCAATGGTTGTCCACCTGAGGAGATACGTGTGAGACTATTTCCTTTTTCCCTTAGAGATAGAGCATGATCATGGTTAGATTCCCTTCAACCCAATTCAATAACCATATGGAATGACCTAAAGAAAGTTTTCCTTGCTAGATATTTTCCACCAAGTAAGACCGCTGTCCTACGAAACCAAACAAATAGGTTTACCCAACAATATGACGAATCTTTTTTCGATGCTTGGGAAAGATATAAAGAATTATTAAGAGCCTGTCCAGACCATGGTTTAGAAAAATGGCTGATTATCCACACCTTCTACAATGGATTTCAATATAACACAAAAATGACCATTGACGCTGTCATCGGTGGTGCACTGATGAACAAACCTTACCCCGAATGAGGTATATATGAAGTCAGTTGTCTAGACATGATGGAGGCTAAGATGGATACCCTTGCTCAAAAACTTGAAAGTGTGTATGTTAACCCTACAGCTACCGTAGCTACAATGCAACCCAGATACGAAATCTGTGGAACTCCAGGACATATAACCGCTGAATGTAGCCTTTTAGCTAAACCAACCCCAGATCAGGTCAATTATGCCCAAGGAAACCCCTTTTCAAATACTTACAACCCTGGATGGAGGAATCACCCAAAATTTTCTTATAAAAACAATAACCCTAATCAGAACTCTACACCCCAAAGACCCCAAGGGTTTCAAGCCCACAGACCAACACAGGTAATACAAGCTGCTCCTAAGAAATCAAATCTTGAGAAAATCATGGAGAGCTTCATTTCACCCTAAACTCAGCAAATCAAAGAATTCATGAACCAAAACATTCACATAAGCGAGTTGATTACTCAATTAGGAACCAAAGTAAATTATGTGGTAACCCACAACAAAATGCTTGAAACCAAATCTCTTAAGTAGTTCAACAACAAGCTGCTCAGGCTTCGCCAAGATGACATTTTCCTGGACAACTTTAACCGAACCCCAAGAGGCATGCAAACTCTATTGCCCTGCGGAGTGGAACCACTTATGATGAACCAGAAGATCCCGGGTTAAAGAAGCCAGAACCACCTACTTAAAATGTTGTAGCCACACCTAAGAAACAAAATGAGGAGAGTGTAGAACCTGAAAAACAAAAATAAGTTAAAGATAAGGAAGGAGTTAAAGATAGCCAAGTTTATATTCCACCCCCTCCTTATAAAACACCTATCCCATACCCGCAAAGACTTAAACAAACTAAATTAGACAACCAACACAAAAAGTTTGTAAAAGTGATCGATAAACTCCACGTTGAGATTCCTTTCACCGAAGCCATCACCCAAATACCATCTTATGCTAAATTCGTTAAAGACATCCTAAACGACAAACATAGACTTGATGACCCTAAACCTTTAGACTGCAACTCTATTGCTGAAAATAAATTAGCTAAAAAGGACAAAGACCTTGGAAGTTTTTCTATACCTTGTGTTTTAGAAAGTCATGTCATCGATAAAGCCTTCCTGGACTTAGGAGCCAATGTGAGCTTAATTCCTTTAGCCGTCTGTAATAGACTAAACCTAGGAGACATGCAACCAACTAGGATGTCTCTTTAATTGGCCGATAGGTCAGTTAAATACCCTATAGGTATCTTAGAAGACATCCTAGTTAGAATCGGTCAACTTTACATTCCAACAGACTTCGTCGTTATGGACATTAAAGAAGACAATGAAATCCCTATCCATCTAGGTAGACCCTTTTTATCAACAGCTGGAGCTATAATATATGTCAAGAGAGGAAAGATGACTTTCGAAGTAGGTGATGAGAAAGTAGAAATTATCTTATCTAAATTCTTAATGGCACCTGCCATTGATGACTCATGTTGTGCCATCGATATCATCGATGAGTGCATAAGAGAGTTAGACCAAGAAGAACCCACCAAAACTATTAAATTGCCATCGACTCCCATCCTGAGATACGAGTTTTTGGATAAAGAATTAAACCGTCCAGTTATTGTAAGTGCTACCATAAATAGTGACTAAACCAATAAACTCTTAGATGTCTTGAGAAAGTATCCTGCAACCCTTGGTAATAACATATCTGATCTCAAAGCGATAAGTCCATCCATGTGCATGCACCGGATTATGCTAGAAGAGGATTCTAAACCCTCTAGAGAACATCAAAGAAGGATAAATCCTATAATGTGTGACGTAGTAAAGAAGGAAGTGCTGAAATTACTAGAGGTTGGAATAATTTATCAAATTTCTGATAGTAAGTGGGTAAGCCCTGTACATGTGGAACCGAAGAAAGGAGGTGTCACAAATGTTCAAAACGAGAAAGGAGAACAAGTCGCAAAACATATAGAAAATGGTTGGCGTATGTGTATCGACTATAGAAAGCTGAACAAAGTAACTAGGAAAGATCATTTCCCACTTCCATTCATAGATCAAATGCTTGACCGTTTAGCCTGACATTCTTACTTTTGTTATTTAGATGGATACTCAGGATTTTTCCAAATTCCCATTCATCCTGATGATCAAGAGAAAACAACCTTTACATGCCCTTATGGAACATTTGCCTATCGACGAATGCCATTCGGACTTTGCAATGACCTAGATACTTTCCAACGTTGTATGATCTCAATCTTCGCTGATTTCCTCGACGGGATCATGGAAGTTTTTATGGACGATTTCTCGGTATGCGGATCCAATTTTAAAAACTTCTTAGCTAACCTTGAAAGGATTCTAGAAAGATGCGTGGAGGTAAACCTAGTTCTAAACTAGGAGAAATGTCATTTCATGGTCATCGAAGGTATAGTATTAGGACACATAGTATCTGAGAGAGGCATCGAGGTTAACAAAGCCAAGATAGAGGTTACAGAAAACCTACACAACCAAAGACAGTCAGGGAAGTCCGAAGCTTTCTTGGACACGCCGGTTTCTACCGACGTTTCATCAAAGACTTCTCTAAGATAACCAAACCTTTAAATGGCCTTCTAATGAAAGACGTTGAATTAATTTTTGACGAAAAATGTCTCGAAGCATTCAAACACCTTAAATAAGCACTAATTTCTGCACCCATTATGCAACCTTCTGATTGGAACCAACCTTTCGAAATTATGTGGGATGCAAGCGATTTTGCTGTTGGTGCTGTTTTATGACAAAGAAAGAACAAGAAATTACATGTTATTTACTATGTCAGTAGAACCTTAGACACTGCCCAACTTAATTATGCCACGACCGAAAAAGACCTCCTTGTCGTAGGTTTTGCTATATACAAATTCTGATCCTAATTAGTCGGAGCCAAATTAATAGTTTACACTGATCACGCAGCCATTCGATATTTGTTAAGCAAGAAGGACGTTAAGCCCAGATTACTACACTGGATCCTTTTGCTGCAAGAATTCGACCTAGAAATTCGTGATAAGAAAGGCACCGAAAGCGTGGTAGCTTACCACCTTTCGAGGCAAGAATATTTAAAACCTGACCTATTACCCATAAATGACGATTTTACCTATGATAGACTTATAGAAGCTGTTAGAACCAATCACAACGATGACCCTGATCCCGAATTAGAATTAAGCATTGAGGACGCTTTAGTAGTAACTCGTGTACCCTGGTACGCAGATTTTGTTAACTACTTAGCCACTGATATCATACCCCCTAATCTAAACTATCAATAGAAGAAGAAGTTCTTTCACGATGTGAAACAATTTTATTGGGATGAACCACTCCTATTTAAGAGAGGTGCCGACAACATATTTCGTCTTCGCGTGCCTGAGGAGGAGGTAAAAAGTATAATCAATTATTGTCACTCTACACCTTATGGAGGACATGCAAGCACATCTAATACATGTGCCAAAATTCTTCAAGCAGGCCTTTTCTGGCTAACCTTATGGCGCGATGTCCATGCTTACATAGTTAGATGCGACCGGTGTCAACGCACTGGAAACGTTTCAAGACGTGATGAAATACCCTTAAGGAATATCCTAGAAGTTGAAGTCTTCGATGTCTAGGGAATATATTTTATGGGACCGTTTCCATCTTCGATGGGAAATAAATACATCTTAGTAGCCGTAGACTACGTGTCTAAACGGATTGAGGTTGTTGCCTCACCCACCAACAACACTCGTGTGGTCATCAAATTATTTAAAAACTACATATTTCTTAGATTTGGAGTACCCCGCCTCGTTATAAGCGATGGTGGATCGCACTTCATATCGAGAATCTTTAATAACCTTTTAAATAAATGTGGAGTTAAGCACAGAGTAGCAACACCCTACCATCCACAAACTAGTGGTCAAGTAGAGGTGTCAAATAGGGAGATTAAGCAAATATTAGAAAAGACCTTGTCGATGTCTAGAAAAAAATTGGTCCCTTAGACTACAAGAAGCCTTGTAGGCTTACAGGACCGCTTACAAAACCCCTATAGGAACAACCCCATTTATATTAGTCTATGGGAAATCTTGTCACTTGCCCTTCGAGTTAGAGCATAAGGCCTATTGGGCCATAAAACCCCTTAATATGGATTATTTAGCAGTCGGTGACAAGTGAATTCTCGACATTCATAAGTTGGAGGAACTTCGTCGCGACGCTTATGAAAATGCCATTATCTATAAGGAAAGAACTAAAGCATGGCAGGATAAGAGAATAGTTAGAAAAGAATTTAACGTAGGCGACCTAGTACTTCTCTTTAATTCGAGATTACGACTTTTCCTTGGTAAGTTACCCTCACGATGGACTGGCCCTTATGAGGTCACCAAAGTCATGAAATCTGGGACAGTAGAAATCCGAAACAATTCCTATAGTCCATTCATAGTAAATGGACAAAGACTTAAGCACTATAACGGAGGTGACATCCCTACTTATTACTCTGGCCATACTCTGATTGACCCACCTCTAGCCACCAATACGATGTGATATTTATGATCTTCGAGCTACCGACGTTAAACAAGCGTTGCGTGGGAGGAAACCCACGACCTTTTTATTTTTTTCATTCTGCATTAATTCCTATTATTTTTCACCAAGTGGATTATTTAATTTACTTCACAGGACTAACTTGTGTGATGTTTATATTACAGGTATTAGATTACATCACTCTCCATAGCATATTCTCCACTAACTTTATTTTCAGGATGCAGAACTTTGACGATATGCATGTTGCATTCAGGGAATCGATTTGTGGTTCTATTCGAATGACCCGTGTTACCTACCAGATACCTTGACCCTAAATGCTTAGAAGCATTAGGCCTGGAAGCAAGTGTGAGATATTTGTGCCATCAATTATAGTGGAAGGAATATTATGATATCCGGAACGTCATATACAAGTATCTGACCATAGAATTCCTTGGCTCACTCTCCTATAAACCTTATGTGGGTAAAGGATTTAAAAGAGGCCATATCAACTTCAGACTTTTTAGAACTGAGTATACCTTTAACCATAAGGAGTTTGCTAACTTATTGGGATTTCAGTGTGGCCTTGATGCTATACCTGAACTTCCTGTGGGTGAGTTCATGCATGAAGACCTTGATAAGTTTTGGAATGATATCATAGGTAGAGGAGGCCCTGATCCATCCATCCAGCTTTCAAACCGCATCCATAACCCCGCCTTCAGATACTTCCAGAGGATCCTAGCACATACCTTTCTTGGGAAGAGTGAGACGGATGATCATGTCAGTGCTGAGGAGATCCTTATGCTTTTCTGCACCACCCAATCCCGTCCAGTAGCCTGTGGTAATTTCCTAATCCTGAACCTACCCCTTACTGCTAGATCCTCCGAGGGACCCATTTGTGTAGGAGGAACAGTGACCCATATAACTTTCGCCTTAGGTCTCCGGAACAAATTGTCTCACCTAACCCCTTATTGTAGCTACACCCTAATCGACTTGAACCACTGTTTAGACCGAGGCCTAGTGAAGAGAGTTTTCTTCAGCACCGAACACTATAAGCTCCTGATAAAAAATGAAACCATTCACTACTTTGGCCTACCACACAAGGGGAGAACCAACATCCACAAGAAAGAGAATTGGTCGTACCCTTTAGAAGTCCAAGATGAGACACCTGCCAGACCTAAGATCCCTCATGTTCATGAATATCATCTTACACCTCTCTCGGATAAGACTATAGTTTATTCTTCTAATGATAATTTGAAGAGGCACAATGTTTAATCTGAGTTGGATACCATGCGTAAAGAGATGATTTCTCTCCGTGAAGATCTTACTGAATTAACCTTGCAGATGGAGGTAGCTGATACCACACATGCTTCAGAAACTGATTTACTTTACCAAGAAATCAAAAGTCTCCGACGACAATTAGCAGAAGCCCGAGCACTCTGTCCGAATACAAACCAGGAGGCCTGATGCAAATCACCCTAGAGAAGTTACTAGAAGCACTGAGGACATTGCTCACATTAAATGTGGGAGATTTACCGCAATTTTCACTTTTATCTGATTCACCGTTACGTATTTCCGCATTTATTTCTACACCATCATACTTAAATTTTTCGGAATTTAAATTATTTTGAATTATCTGGATATTATTTTTCCATTACTAAATTTTACTAAATTTTTGTTACCAAATTTATCTGGATATTTTACAATTATTTCAGTTAGTTTTGTCGGTGAAATTTCGGATTTTCAAGAATTGCGAAAATCTCGAATTTTCAAAAAAAAAATATTTTATTTCCTTATTTATATTATATATTATTGTGTTTGCGATTATTTTTTCTATCAAAATATCATCTATGTTCTATGCATGTACCTTTATGTATAAAAGCTGCAGGAGATACTGTACACACCCCCCAAATGGGGACCCAAAACTCCAAAGCCCATTCAAACATGGCCCACACGGAAGGTGAAGATGGAGGGCGCCATCTACCCCTTGGCGGATGCCATGGGGTCTGAAGAAAAAAACGGGGCAGAACGTGAAAAGCCTCATTTTCCCCCATTTTCTACATCTTCAACCTCTCCAACCCCCATTTTTCTCATTTTCAACCAATTTAAAAACCAACTAAACCTCATTAAACATTTATTCACTCACTAACCCACTACCAATTCCAAAACCACAATCACTTCCCATCCATAAAAACCCCCACTTTCACCAAAAATCCATCAAATACCCATTCCACCATATCTCACTAAAAACACAATCTTTCTTTAGCAACAACCACCAATGGCAGGAATGGAGCAGGGATAAATCATTTTTCGGGAGGGAAAGTCCTCAGAGAGGCAGTGGTAGAAGTTCGAAGCGCTGCAGACACGCGAAATCTTCACGACAAGGTATATTTGCTCTGACTGTCTGTATAATTTAGGCATCCATCATAGTGTTTTCTATTTGCTTGAGAATTTAGAACTGCATAGCATTTTTGAACATAAGGAACCCACTTTTGAGAGGCTGACCTGGGAATTCTTGAGTTCCCTAATTTACACTGGCAGTCCTAACACTTCCAGTTCTGCCGGTACGGTGAGTTTTAGAATGTTTGGTATTGAATATGAATGTACCTATGACTATCTGGCATGTGTTTTAGGATTCCCTTACGGGGACGGTGCGATTTGTGAAGTGCCTCTAGAGACTGATTGACATATTGAGGCCTTCCAATTGTGGAGAAATCTGACGGGCCAGACTGTTGATTCCTTTGAAGGAAATTTGGCCTCAGATATCCATAACCCGGCCATCCAAGTGTTCCGCCATCTGTTGGCCGACACAATTTTCGGCCGGGAAAATTCTAATAAATTGAATTCAAAAGAACTAATCCTTTTGCAGGCTGCCCTCTTAAGGAGGAAATTAAATTTCGTCCCATTTATGGTAGCACACATGTGTGCTGTCGTGAAAAAGGGCGGTACCATATCATTTGGAGGATTGATTACCTTCATAGCACGAGCTCTACACCTAGACACGGAGCTGGATACTTTAGAACCACTTCCCTCATGCACTATTGATTTAAAATTTTTGAGAAATAGGCGTTTATGCAAAGTGAGGAAGGAAGGAGATTTTAACCTCATTGTTTATAATGTAGCCATCCCGAGTGTGGCTTTACCTTAATCCTATCTACAAATGTGCGATATGAGAGGAACTGGACATATGATTTACAGACACCACCTATCATTGGTCCGTTACCACCGAACGTCCTAGAGGATGAAGGTGATGGAACCGATGATGAATATGAGCGAAGGAACCAGTCTCCCGTTCATCACTTACCCCCACCTCATGCATCACCTACACACATACCACCTTTTGCTCATCATGCTGCAGGTACATCTTCTGCCTTTTATATTACTGAGGAAATATGGAGAGAGCAGAGAGCCCGCGAAGAAGAATGGGATAACCTATTGTATGCCATGTATGAGCATCAGTAGGACGCGATGGATTTCATGCGCGAGTCACAGAGACAGACTTAGCACACTCTAAGTTCTATTATAAAGGTTCAGCATACAATAGTCTCCCAACAACAGCTCCAGCAACTTCAACCTGGTGGAGGCCACTCAAGGTTCCATACTTGGAAACCTTCGGCAACTCCAGGCATCTAATGGCTCATTGACGGCGAGGATTGAGCGGCTTGAGCTTTCATAGAGTACACGTCACCATAGTAGGAGTCGTCATCCTCGACGTTCAGAGCAGGGAGGAAAGGGTACCAGTGGCCGTCAGTAGCATTGTCCAGGTTCCACCTATTTCTTCCACCTTTTATCGAAACATTGGGGACAATGTTTAGTTTAAGTGTGGGAGGAGATATTTACTGCTTTTATTTGATTGCTTTCTAGTTTAGTTTTGATTATGCATTTGTACTTTCTAGCTTAGTTTTATTTATGCTTTTAGCTTGTTTTTAGTTTGTTTTTAATAATTACATGTGCTTGATGAGTCGTATATGTAGTTTATCAATTTCCCCTATTCTTGAGCTATACCAAAAATTTTTGAATAAGAAAACAACTTTAATTTTGAAAATTTAGGTTGTTAGACAAGTTAAGGATAGGTTACGAAAACTTGGGAAAACTTTTGAAAAATCGATATCGTCTTAACATCATAAGTTTCTTAATTATAGGAATCGATCCGGATACTTATTATTCTATATCCTTAAAATCTCACCCTTGAACTAATCCTTAAGTAGTTTATTTTAGCAGTCACCACCATCTTAGATACCGCTAAGTGGACGAACCGATGCAAATAGGTGAATGATCTCGTGAAATGAAGAAAAAAAAATAGGGAGAAAAAATACATGTAAAAAAGAAAATATTTTGAAAAAGGATCCGCCTTCTAAGTTAGGTAGCCCTCACCCGGCTACATAGCCCAACGGTAGCGAAACTTCAAAAAAATATGCTTATGTGTCTGTGTTGAAAAGAAAAAAAAATCATTGAAATTTGACACAATATTGGATCAGGATCACCAATAAGTTTCTTCACTCTGCGAGTACAAGATAACGGGCTGAATGTGATTGCGCCTGAATGAAAAAGGATAAAAGAGGGATGAGTAAGTTAGGCCTATGTATAGTAACATGATACGGATTGGTATGTATATAAAGGATACTTATGACCGCAACCCGCAGAAAGTGTCACTACGATATCCTTGGTTCACGAGTTAGTACCTATCAACACAACCTTGATTGAACTAAGAGTCTGTAGCCTGAATTGAATACTTTTGTGTTGCTGTTTTTCTTTTGTGCTCATAAGAGTTTGCTTGAGGACAAGCAAAGGTTTAAGTGTGGGAGATTTGATAACACTGAAACACACTGCGTATTTGACTTGGATTGCACATGTTTATTATCATTTAATTGTTATTTTCTTGCATTATGTTTGTGTTTTGTCTTATTTTTAGGTACATTGTCCAATAAGAGCCTTTCACGAAGAAACAAAGCGAAATGGGCGAAAGACAGAGATTTTAGGGTTAATTACACATATGACGTTCCACATGGCGTTGGCCATGGGGGTAGCCATGAGGTGTAGAGTTTCTCCCACGACCAAACAGCTAGAAGACCATGTCCACCGCCATTTACACACATGGCGGACGCCATGCCTTGGTGGTGGGCACCATTTTTATTAAGATGGAGTCAGTCAAGGGTGGTTGAGAGGTTGAAGCCATGACCAGAGGATTTCTCTCCCACGAATTCTGAAGGCCCAACTTGGCATCCAAGGCAATGTTGCACTATAAATAGGACCTAGTTTCTCATTTTTTAGACATCCACTCGGAGTCGTAGCATAGGCATAGAATCACTTTGTAAAAGCGATAATTCGTCACATCAAGGAATTATCGCACCATTATTGTGAGCGAGTGTGGAGAAATTGTAGAGTAAAAGCTTGTCATTATTTTTCTTTACCAGTCTTGTACCAGATTCAAGTCTCCGATTCGGAGCTGGTTTTTAATTCATTCGCAATTATTATTTATTTATCTTGTATCGTATTTACTTTCGTTTATTTCCCGCATTGTCTTTACTTTCATTTATTTCTCGCACTGCCTTTATTTTATCGTTCTATTTTAATTTTTCTATTGTCTCGCACATTTACTTTGATTTATTCTGTTGTTTCTGTCATTATCTTTTCAAAACCAATTGCACACTAAACACGTTTCCCTGAATGACTTATTCTGATAATCAATTATATGCTATGTTGTTTACCGTAGTCATGTCCAGCTAAATCTTTAGTGCTGGGATGTGAGGATCGTCGTTTCGATGATACTCTGTATGTTGTGTCTGTAGGAATGCTTTAGGGGATCTTTTGGTTTTAATTCAATTTTTTGTGGTTTATCTGATCGGGTATTACGAAAGTAGATATGTGATTACGTCATGTAAGATCGAAAGTCGTCCGACACTTAAGATAAAAAATTGGTTAGTTTTTGATTAAGAAACACAGTGGAAGCACTTTGTTAATCAATTAGGAAAATTTAATATTATTAGAAATTGATTTTAAAAATATTTTCGGACGCGTTCATAGGTTTAAGATCCGGTTGGCCGATCATATGTCGGAAACCCTTTTGCGTTAAAAGTTTCCAATCAAAAGCACTATTTAACTGAGTCGTAGAGGTAGTTATATAAAAAAGGATTTTTCACTTTAACGCAAGATGCGACCAGTGCAGCGTGAGCGGCTGGTATAGATAAGAGGTCAAATCTGGTGCTGATTACGCTAACGCGACGATTCCTTTTTAATTAACTCTTTTAAAAAGAAGAAAATATTTCCCCATAAGTAATTCTATTTAGATACAATAAGAGTATTGTTTGATCGATGTGAATTGCATTTCATCCTTGTTTCTCTGAATTTATTTTATCTTATTTTCTGTGCACTTTGCAAACCCTGTTTAATTAGCCTAAAATAGAACACTGTAACAATAGTTATTGATAGCTTGATGTTGGTCTCTGTGGGAACGATAATCTTTTATATTACTCTGACGTTTTCCGTATTCTTGCGGAAGGCACTGCCACGCGATCACCACTGAGAAAGTGCCTTCTTTAGCATGCTTCTAAATCAAATTATCTATATCTTGGGAGAGAGTGATATCTCAAAGCAAATATAGAAGCTCCTTATTAGCAAGAAGCTCTTTAAGAAATAATATTCTCCACAACCGAAGATCCTAAGTAAAATCCCCATTCATCACCAAGCACAACTCTCCCACCAATCGGTCAAACTTAAGAGAATTAGAAAACAAACTAGGAAACATAGTCTTTAAGAGGACACTCCCTAACCAAGGTTCCTTCCTAAAGGAAGTTTGAGTAGTCGACCCAACTTTTCTAATGACACCATCAAAAAAACCAATATGAGTTATCTTTCTCTTTAGATCCTAGAAGAGACACCCCTTTTCACCAGGAAGAACAATAACAAAATCCCTCAATCCTTTCCCCACAAAGAGAAGAAACTCTTGTAGCTCCATATCTAGATAGAGTAATATTCCTCCAAAGACCTGAATCCCCTGTGAGTAACCTCAATATCCACTTTTCCAATAAGGTAAGGTCAATCTAACCAAGATCCCTCTCTCCTAACCCCCTATAATCTTAGGCTTACATGAATCTTCCCACTTAATCTGATATATCTTCGAAGTACGATTCACACACCCCAAAGAAATCTTCATTGAAACTTGACCATCTTCTTCCAAATAATTTCATGAATATTCAAAAAATAAAAGAAGAAGATGAGGATATCATTAAGCACAAAATTCAGAAGAACCACTCTACCACCCAAACTGACATATCTATGCTTCCATGAATTAATTCTCTTTTCCATCAATTTAACTAAAGGATCCCATGTGGATTCAAGCCGAAGATTGTTCCCCACATGAAATTCAAGATACTTAAAAGGGATAAAATTTATCTCATTGTGGAGGAAGTCTCATACTGAGGTTAGTAAGACATAATCCGCATTCACCCTTATAAGACCACTCTTGAAGAAATTCACTCAAAGCCCCGAAGCCAGATCAAAGACTCTAAGAATACCCTTAATACTCCATTGTTGTTCTCTTTGGATTACAACATTTTGCAAAACAACATCATGGAGAACGGTTAAATTTTTTAAGCTTTTTTAAGATGATTTTTTATGCAGAAGGGACACATGTTGGACGTGATGTCACAACATGTGGGTATGACATATGGGCCTTTCTCAACAAGACATATTGTTGGACAGTTATATTTTATTGCTTTATTTGTTGATCAACAATATGTTATTGCTTTTATTTAGCAATATGGTTATATGATTTGTTGGACAGTTGTGAAGATTAAATCAAGTTTAAATATGATTTAATTTCAAATTAAACCAAATACTATCTTTTTGTTGAGATATTTATGGACCAAATAATATCCAACCGATTGTGCAAAGATTCTGGACGAAATTAAATGCAGGTCCACAAGGAGAAATGCCTAGAATAATTTTGCTATATAAGGAGCTCAATAACTACATTGGAAAGCAAGCAATAATCGTTGAAAATTTAGAGTGCTAGGGTTTAGAGTCCTTGTTTTTGCTTTATGTACACCTCTATTTTTCAATAACTTGGCATATAAGGCTTGTCTAGTTGAGTTTTAATATTCAACATTGATAATTGGGTTAAACATCAATCACCAGGGTTTAGTGATTGAGAGAAAGTGAGATTGGATCTCATATTTAGGGGGAGTCCTAAGCAGAAAGTCATTGGGTAGTTTTAGTAAGAGACATTGAACAACATAGGATTTATTGTTGCTTTTAAAGCTAAATTTACTAAGCTACTAATAGTGAATTTTCTTTCTTGAGTTGGAAGCCAACCCTACAGACGTAGGTGTTGTTGCATCGAACTGGGTTACCAATTATTCTGTTCTTTATTTCTTTTTGCTCCATCATCTTGTATAATTGAATCTACGTTATTTTTTAGTGATTATGGATTAACTTGTTGAACTAGTTGTTTAGGACATCATGTTCGACATTTGTCCCTTAAGGAATAGAATTTTAATTGGCATCAGAGCAAGCACCCAAGCCTATTGGTAGAGCTCTAAGGAAGATATATTTTGCTCAAATGGAGACAATTAAATATGGAGAATCAATCACTAAACCACCTATTTTGGATGGCACCAATTATGATTATTGGAAGGCTATTATGGTGGTCTTTCTCAAATCCGTGGGCAACAAAGCATGGAAAGGTATGATAAAAGGGTGGAAACATCCAGTGATTACTTATGAAGATGAAACTACTAGCTTAAAACCTAAAGCTGAGTGGACATATGTTGAAGATGAGGAAGCTCTTGAAAACCCCAAGGCTTTGAATGCTATCTTCAATGGTATGGACAAGAACACGTTCAAGTTAATTAACACATGTTCATAAGCTAAAGAAGCATGGGAGATTCTTAAAACTACATGATCGTACCTGGATCAGACAGTGATGATGGCCAACGGCGTCTGGAACGGTAGCTCCGGTGATGGTGAGAGACGGTGGGGGGGTGTACCTGCAAGGTACTCGGACGCTCAAGTGAGAGAGTGTACAGAATATCAGCAAATACAAGAAGTGGGAATGGTAGGAAGAAAAGTGTCTAACCTGACCCTCTCAAATGAGAGGGTATTTATAGAGAGCCCCCAGCGCGGGGCCAACGGTTACCTGCAATGGGCTGGATCAACTAGGCCCACTCCAGGTAACTGCTAGGGCTTACGTGTAGTAGTGAAGACCAGCGCGTGGTCTTCGCCCTAGAGTAACTGCTCCTAGATTTCAGGAAGTAGGGCAGACCGAGTCTTTCGGAAGTGGGAGGTTACTTGGAATGTGTCCACACGGGGTGGACCGTTGGGTGCTCCTCGCGGGGGAGGAGCCTTATGCGTCGAGGAGATGTGAAGCCCGTAGGAAAGGCAGGCCTCGCGGGGAGGGATAGCGTCCGTCGAGGAGGGACGTGTAGCATCCTCGCGAGGGGAGAAGCTAACTCGTCGAGGAGCCGAATCTCAGCGGGGTGGGACGTCCTTGACTCATATTATCCCACGTTCCCGACATTACCTGAGTGTCCGGCGAGACTGTGACTAGCACGTGGCAGTTGCGTGTCCGCAAAAGGACCTTACCTTATTGGGCCTCCCCAGGCAGTATGGGTTGGGCCTGCTCGACTGTTGGGCAGCCTCGGCCCAGTCCAGAACAGGAGCCCCCCAAGTCGTTGCTCTGAGGTGTCAGAGTAATGACTTAAGGCTTACTGGCACGTCGGGGATACGCCAAGAGAGGAACCGAGGAGGCCATTCTCATGGTTGACGTCCGTACGGTCGCACATAAGTCGGGCATCATTCAATCGCGTTTGGTCGGCACGTCGGGAAGATAAGGAGTTTCAGATCCAAAGTGTTGGGGGAAGCTGGAACGACACACGTGGGAAGATGCGCAACTGCATGCGTGCCGCGTGTCGCCTGCCATTATTACCTAGGGAGGCTAGGGCGGCTGGCTATGGTAGTGCACTTGAGTGCCCTAGGCCCCTCGAGTTCCGCGAGAATCGCCTATAAAAAGCTGCTCCCCTCGTTCATTTCCACTTTTCCGCTTCTCTCTCAAGAATCCCTCTCCTTCTCTCTCTACCCTCTCTAGTTGCCGTTCACCGCCGTCAACCGCCGGACACTCCATGCCGGAAACCTAGTTTCTCCTACAACCGTTCGTTCGCCGCCGTAAAGCTGCCGGAGACTCTGTGCCGAAACCCTAAACCACTACTCACAAGGTACTTGTTTCGAAATTGATCTTTTTCTTACATTTTTCTTTAATTTCATCTAGTATATGGCATTTCCTTGATGAACTGATGATGTTCACACGAGAAATGAGAGGATTCCTGGCGAATACGGCGGGAATCTTTAGTTTTTGAGAAAGGGGGTGCTAAGAACTTCACCCACTCTCGTTGAATATTTTGGGGACTAGGGATGAACATGTCGGGGACCCGTTGAATGTCTCGGGGTCCTCAATAGTTACTCTTTTCCTTAGCGTCACGGGGACACGGGGCAGAATCTTCCGGGGAGGCGATGAGTTCCCTGGAGAACGTGTCGATCCTCGGCCGGTTATGTCGGGGAACCGAGAGAGCCTTGCCCCTTCCTCGCCCGTTCGCTTGAACAGCAGTGGAGGGGTGAATTTGATACGACCCATCAAATTCACCGTTTCCTTCTGCTTTTCAGGTAAATGGACAATTTATCTACGAAGGTGGCCATAGAATCATTTGAAGAAGACGACGATCAACCCGAATCCCCCATGGCCCACATGGATTTCGCACGGGAGCGCCCGCTCGAAGAGTGGGTCTGTAAAGAAGCCCTGGAGATGTCGTCTATCTTCGTCTACAAAGACGTGGACGACGCGTTCTGCACCATCGAGCACAGGCTCATCGGGTCCGACAAATCTTGGAAAGTTTTTCGTCCAGAGGAGCATCATCGGATATGCTCGCCTTACCGGGGAATGCGCATCCCGTTATATGAATTTATGTTCGACAAGGCGGGGTGGAGGTTGCCCTTCACGGACTTACAAGAGGGAATCTTCTCCTGGTTGCAGTTGGCCCCCTCGGAAATTCATCCGAACTCCTTGGCTTTTATCCGGGCCTTCGAGCTTGTCTGTAAGTATTTAGAAATCGTCCCGACGGCGTCCCTCTTTTTCCGGATATTCCATCTACAGAGGTCGTCGGCCGGTGGACGACATGGATGGGTGTCCTTCAAGTAGAGCAAAGCTCTATTTCATACATATTTAGATTCCATCCGGGACTTCAAGTTCCATTATTATTTCGTGAAGTCGGTCACCATCGGGGCCGTATACTCGTTGTACCGGAAAGTCACTCACGAGGTCGACAGTGTCTCCGAGGAGGTTCTAGAGCCGAGGTTCCCCCTATACTGGACGGAGGAACACTTCAAAAAGGGGGTCGACAAATACAAGGTGAAGCATAATCAGTTGGATGTCTATGAGCGGGAGGCTTACGATAAGATCGTCACGTTCGTCGCGAGTTTCAACGAGGCTTAGCACGAGACGCTGGACGGCCAGCCTATACTGGAAGCAGACGGGCAGGTGAAGAAACAACGTCGTCTGATCAATACCCTCGTTCTGCTCGAGACCTTCTCCGACGAAGAGGCCATCAAGTTGTTAGGTGGTGAAAACATCCACGATATAAGCTTTCCTCGCATCTGTATTCTTTTCATTCTTTGCCTTACTAACATTTGCTTTCTTTCTGCAAGAAAAATGGCCGGAGCCGAGGAGAGGTTCAAGAAATTGAAGGCGAAGAGGGCTAGGGAAGAGCAAGCCCGGGGAGAGGCGTCCCGCTCAAAAGGTCAAGATGTTGCTCCTTCCGGGGCCATGCCTGAGGGTGGTTCCTCGGCCACTATGCCCGAAGGTTCCAGTCAGTCTCAGCCTGCTGCCACTGTGTCAGAGATTTCAGAGAGGCGGACACCTCCTGCTGGGACCCAGTCTCCGGGTACTCAAGGGACGCCAAAACGACAACGGGTTTCGAGCGTGGAGATCGTCGACCTAGGCCACGAAGACAGTCCCCCACCTCCTTCAAGGTTTGAACTTCCACCATGCCATCAAAAGCCTCGCTTCTTCTCCGACGTCATCTACCCTCGCGTCCCTCCCTCTGAAGTCCAAGCTGTGTTGGGAGCCGCCGCGGAGGCGAGGAGGAAGACGATCTTCGAGGACCTGTCTGCGGTCATGCGGCTTTGCTCAACCGCCATTGTCCTGAACGACGAGACTCGCCCTGCTGCTGAGTTTTCTCGATTGCAAGAAAAGCTCAAGAAATTGGATGCTGAGATGCTCGACCTGCGCAAGGAGTTGAAGGAGTGCAGGGACCTGAACAAAGAACAAAGCGAGCAGCAGCAGCGGGCTGAGAGGAAGCTGAAGGAAGTCAAGGAGAAGGAAAAGGCCACCTTGCCCGAATCGTCGAGCTGGAGGCGGAGGAGAAGCGGCTCAAGGAGAGGATCGCCGAGTTGGAGGATGTTGTGCGGCCGACCAAAGGCGAAACCGAGGAGGACAGGCTCCTAACCACTCGAGCAGCACTGGTGGCTCAACTCAGGAAACTCGAGCAGGATCTCCGGCTATCTGAGGACGATGCTCTTGAAACTGCGGGCATAGGGTTCCGGAACGCGGTGGCGCAGCTTCGGGTCCTAAACCCCGACCTGGTGACCGAGGGGGCAGACGCTGATTTTGAAGTGGTCGACGGCCGAATAGTTCCGCCCGGGCAAGGAGGAGACGCCAACGAGGGAGGTGGGCCGGACGCCACCGAGACTGCCGCAGAGTAGGGACATAGTTTGATTGGCCTGCGTGCCCTTTTGTTTTTGCCCGGCTTGTGGGCTTATTTGATGTACTATCAGCATAATGGTTATTTTCGCCCGGCTTGTGGGCTTGTATCCGTAACATTTTTTGTACTAAGGGTTTTGCCCGATTTTCCTACTTCGTTATGCCTCTTTATTAATTTTTCCTTTATTAATTTTGCTTGTGTGTGATATTTTTTGCATTACTTATTTTTGTCTAAGTAGTTGAGGTCACTGGCGCCTTGGGCTTTTGCTCGACTCTGCTGATGCTTGACTGCGTAGAGAGCTTAGCCGAGCGGTCAGGGGTTGTACTCCGACCTTCGACGAGGCTAAGAAACCGGTCGATTTCTTAGCTTCGTGGCGTGAACTTCCCATCGCGAGCTGGGTGTTCCGCCTATTTGGTGCTTCGACGACGGAGCTCGGTTGAGGTCTCCTCGTCGGGCCAAAAAGTCTCACGCACACACTTCATGGTTTTTGGCCGTCGTGTGTTATATAGAGGTGTCGCGCATGTACCGTTGCACGCCCTCGTGTTCGCGACGTTGTATCGTCCCGGGCAGTGTCTAACTGTAGTATTGCTTGAGTTTCTCAGCATTCCATGGTCGAGCAAGTTGTTCACCGTGGAGGTTTTCGAGGTAATAGGCACCCGTCCCCGTCTTCGCGGTGACGCGGTATGGGCCCTCCCAGTTTGCGGCCAGCTTTCCTTCGCGTGAATCTTTTTGATTTCTTCGTAGGACAAGACTGCCTACTTGGAAGTCTCGTTTGATAACTTTGTCATTATAACGCAAAGTTATTTTTTGTTTTAAGGAGGCTTCTCGGAGGGAAGCATCAGTCCTTATCTCTTTGACAAGGTCGAGTTCCTCTCGCAGGGCTTTGTCGTTCGTTTCATCATCGAGGGGAGCTTCTGTTCTCCTCGAGGGTTCCCTGATCTCGACGGGGATAACCGCTTCGGTTCCGTACGTTAGGCGAAACGGGGTCTCCCCGGTCGTTGAGTGTGGGGTTGTTCGATACGCCTAGAGGACGCTGTGCAACTCCTCAACCCACCGTTGTTTGGCCTCGCCGAGTCATCGCTTGAGTCCCCGGAGTATCACTCTGTTCGCTGCTTCGGCCTGTCCGTTGGTTTGAGGGTGTTCGACCGACGTGAAGTGCTGTTTTGTGCCCAGTTTGGCGACGAAGTCTTGGAAGTTCCTGTCGGTGAACTGTGTCCCGTTGTCCGTGACAATGGCTTGGGGCACCCCGAATCGGGCGAGGATGTTTCTCTTGTAGAAACAGAGTATGTTGAAAGCAGTGATTTTGGCCAGCGCCTCGGCCTCAACCCACTTCGTGAAGTAATCCACCCCGACTATGAGGTACTTGTTTTGGTACGACCCCATGACGAAAGGTCCGAGGATATCCATTCCCCACCACACAAATGGCCACGGGGACGATAATGACTTAAGCTCGTTTGGTGGAGCGAGGTGCATGTCTCCGTGTCTTTGGCAGCGGTCACATTTCTTAACGTGCTCCTTTGCATCATGTTGCATAGTGGGCCAATAATATCCTGCTCGGAGTGCCTTTCGGGATAAGGACCTTCCGCCGAGGTGCTGGGCGTTGATCCCTTCGTGGATTTCTTGGAGGATCCCTGACACTTTGCTTTCTTCGATGCACCGGAGCAAGGGAATGGAGAATCCTCGACGGTATAGCTTACCTTTGACGATGGTATACGCACACGCCCGCCTCTTGACTATCCCTGCTTCTTTAGGATCGTCGGGCAGTTTGCCCGTCGTCAAATATTCGTACACCGGGGTCATCCAACAGTTTGCGTCCCCTATGGCGTTGACCTCGGTTGTCGGTGCGGTTTTGTTAATGCTCGGCTGGGTCAGTATCTCCTGGATAACCGATTTGTTCCCTCCTTTTTTCTTGGTGCTCGCAAGCTTGGAGAGCACGTCTGCTCGAGTGTTGTGCTCGCGCGGTATGTGAACCACCTCCGCGGAGACGAATTTCTTCAACCTTTCTTGCACCAAGGTTAGGTACTCGATGAGACTATCATTTTTGGCCTGGAATTCTCCCCGCACCTGCGATGCCACGAGCTGGGAGTCTGTAAAGATTTTGACTTCTTTTGCGCCAAGGTCTTCTGCGAGTCGAAGTCCCGCGAGGAAGGCCTCGTATTCGGCTTGGTTATTCGATGTCTTGAAGGACAGTTCGAGGGAGACCTCTATCAGGATGCCCTATTCGTTTTCGAGGATAATGCCCGCTCCGCTGCCTTTTGCACTGGAGGCCCCGTCGACGTAAATCGTCCATTTCTGGGAGCCGTTGGTCGAGGATTCCGGTATGGTCATTTCTGCTACGAAGTCAGCCAGTACTTGGCCTTTCAAGGCTTTTCTTCCTTCGTATCGTAGGTCGAACTCGGATAGCTCGAGAGACCATCAGAGCATTCTCCCCGCCATATCTGGCCGGCTAAGGAGCTGTCGGATAGGTTGCTCTGTCCTTACCACGATTGTGTGGGCCAGGAAGTAATGACGTAATCTTCGGGCTACGGATACGAGGGACAAGGCGACCTTTTCAATCTGTTGGTATCTAAGCTCGGGGCCCTGAAGAGCTCTGCTCGTGAAGTAAATCGGTTTCTGTCCGTCGGCGGTCTCCCGTATAAGGACAGCGCTCACCGCTTCGCCGCTGACGGCCAAGTATAAGAAAAGTCTTTCCCCGGTATCTGGTCAGGATAAGACCGGGGGTTGAGACAAGACTTTCTTTAGATGGAGGAGGGCTTGTTCGCATTCCTCACTCCATTCAAAGGTCGCCTTCTGTCGGAGAAGCTTGAAGAAGGGGAGTGCGTATTGAGCGGATTTGGCTACGAAACGGGAGAGAGATGTCAGCATTCCGTTAAGCGACTGGATCGACTTCTTCGAGTTCGGGGTGGGGATTTTGGAGAACGCCCTACATTTGTCAGGGTTCGCCTCGATGCCCCTCTCCGTGAGGTAGAAGCCGAGGAATTTCCCCGCGCGAACACCGAAGGTGCATTTGTCGGGGTTGAACCTCATGCGACATTTCCTTGCCGTGTCGAACACTTTCTAGAGATGAGCGGCATGGTCGATTTCCTCTGCGGATTTGACGATCATGTCATCCATGTAAACTTCGAGCACGTCGCCGATATCTGCTCGGAAGACCTTGTTCATCATCCGTTGGTAGGTGGCGCCAGCATTTTTCAAGCCGAAGGGCATTACGTTATAGTAGTAATTGCCCGACTCGGTCATGAAGGCTGTATGCCGTTTGTCGTCCATAAAGGATAGTAATTTAAATCCTGCAGAATTATCGACTAGTTGGTCGATGTTAGGTAAAGGATAAGAGTCCTTCGGGCATGCCCAGTTAAGATCCGTGTAGTCAACGCACATCCTCCATTTTCCATTATTTTTCTTAACGAGTACAACATTTGAGAGCCAAGTTGTGTACTTGGCCTCGGAAATAAAATTTGCCTCTAGGAGGTCTTTTACAGCTTTTTCAGCAGCCTCCATTTTTTCCGGAGACTGCTTACGCCTACGTTGAGCTACGGCCCTAGCGGCCGGATCTATAGTCAGTTGATGACAAGCTACTTCAGGGTCCAGTCCGGGCATCTCTGCAGCACTCCAGGCGAACAAATCTGCATTTTCTTGGAGACACGCCTTCAGTTGCCTCTTCGCTATGTCGGGGAGTCCAGAGCCAATCTTCACGCTTCGGTCTGGGCTGTCGCCGAGAGGAACCAGCTCGAATTCTCCATCGGGAATGGGGCGCGTTGGGTGGAGTGGCTGCCCTTTGACTTCAAGTGGGAGGTCCTCGCCAGCAGTTTCTTCCTGCTCCCCGGGAAATCGGCTGTCAAGGTCGACCGCGCTGACCGGCGGGAGTGGAGCCTGCACGACGTCTGAAGGTGTCTCGGCCTGAGTCTTAGATTTGATGCCGCCAACGATGCTCAGACCCCTGATTGCTGCGTCGAAACATCTTCTGGCCGCGTTGATGTCTCCGTGGAGGGTGACCACACGTCCGCGCTTCGTGTAGTATTTCATCTTCAGGTGGACCGTTGATGGTACTGCCGTTAGCTCCGCCAACGTGGTCCTCCCCATTATACAGTTGTAGAGGGATGGGCAGTCCACCACCAAGAAACGTGTCTTTACCTGTCGAGCAGTTTCCTCAATCCCGAAGGTGACCATCAATTCCACGAAACCCCACGGTCTGGTGGTCGCGCCGTTGAAACCTTGTAGGTCTGATCCTACGTACGGGGACAAGTGTTACTTGGTCAGCTGGAGGGTCTCGAAAAGGTGGACGTACATGATGTTCACCGAGCTCCCCTGGTCGACCAAAATTCTGTGGACGTCGAAGTTTGCCATCTGTGCCCGGATCAGGAGGGGGATGTTGGCGTTTGGTGCCCCGCCGGGAAGTTCCTCGAGGTAGAAGGTAATCGGATTTGATCTTCCTTTAACCCTCTCAAGGGTAGGAGCTCGAGGAGTTGTCGCTTTCAGCTCGTCAAACTTCCTATTTATTGACCCCACGGTCAAGCGGTCAGGGGCTCCGCCCGATATGACCAGGGCTTGGGGGAAAGACTCCCAGGTGCTTCGGGCACTTACCGAGTCTTCAGCTGGGAAGTTCTTCCACATGTCCCGGACAGCTTCAGGGCTATCGAGTTCTCCCGAAAAACCAAAGTCTTCAGGTTGCGTGATGCTCAACGCGACTTACAGCGATCCGTTGTTGGGAGAGGGAGTTGACTCTTCGACATTCTGAGCCTCCTGGCCGCTGGGGCGGGGGGCTCTTGTTGTTTGGCATACTTCTTCAGGTACCCTTCTTTAATCAGCGTTTCGATTGCGTCCTTAAGGTGGACGCAATCTTCAGTAACGTGCCCGTGACTGCGATGAAACCGGCAATACTTGGACTTGTCAGCATTTGGTTTAGAAGCCGTCAGTTTCGGGAAGCGGATTCCCCCTTTGACGAACTCCGAATTGGCACAGTCGCTGAAAATGCGCGAGCGGGACACGTTCAGTGGTGTGTAATCTTTGAAAAGGCCAAACGGTCCCCGTGATTCGCGGGGCTCTTTGGTCCGGGCTTCTTTCTTTCTTTCCCCGCCTCGCCTGGGTGGAGGGGAGTCTTCTCTTCTCCTGTCTCCACCTCGCCTGGGTAGAGGGGAGTCTTCTTCCTTATTGCCACGGGGGCCTTCTCTGCGCCTCGAGTCGAGGGCAATTTATGCGGCTTCAGCTTCCTCGAACTCAATATGCGATTGAGCCCTCTCGAGGAGGCCTTCAAAGCTGCGGGGACGGTGTAGTCCGATGGATTTTGCGAACTTGGACCCTATCCGCAAACCCTTGATGATGAGATACATTTTGATGTGGTCGGTCACGTGGATCTCGACTGCTTCCTTGTTGAACCTCTCTATGTAGCTCCGGAGAGGTTCATCCTTCCCCTGAAAGATGGCTTCCAGGGAGGTTATCGTCTTCGGATGTCGACGATAGGCCGTAAAGTGTTTTCTGAAGCGCTCCCTCAGGACCCTCCACGACGTAATTGATTCAGAAGCTAGGTTTTTATACCAAGCCATGGCCCCTTTCCGAAGAGTCGTAGGGAATAGTCGACATTTGATGGCGCCGGAGACGTTCCTGAAGTCGAGCAGAGCTTCAAAACTCTCGACATGGTCATCAGGATCGGATGTCCCATCATAGGTTCCTAAGGATGGGGGCCTCTCCAGGCCCTTAGGGATAGGGGCGTCCATGATGTGCCTGGCCAGAGGGGTCCGGTAGTCGTCGTCCTCGCTGGCTCCCGGAGACACAGAGGGGGAGTGTCGTCCACGAACATAGTGACGTCTCGGGGAGTGGTCCCTTGGGCGTCCTTTCGGGTCCTCGGTTTCCGTCTTGTTCCTTTTATTTTTCGAGGATCGAACTGGTCCCTTTGGTGGCGGGGAGCGGTGTCGTTTCTGAGGCTGTTCCGGCTGGGTACGTTCTAAGCGTGGCCTGCGACCTCTGGAAACCAGGGAAGGACTGCGCGATGCCTCCGGGGACTGCGAACGTCTTGGAAATGGAGGTGGTCGGTGCCTTCGCGGGGAAAACCGACCATGACTTTTCTCCAGCGCCTCGATCCGGACATTCTGGTTGAAGATCATCTGGTTGGTCTGATTGACCAACGCAAACAAGGCGGAAGTGCTCGGATCCGCATTTGGCGGCGGGTCCACGGGCTGGAGGACTGTTTCCTGTCCGTCTTGGTGAGCTGTCTCGTACTCCACTTCGTCGGAAGACGAGGAGGCGGTGAGTCTGTCTCTGACGTCTTTTTCCACGACGGGTCGGGCAGAGCTGTTGTCGACGTGGTTTCCAATGCTGAGCTGTCCAATTACGTTGTCTAGAGCTTGATTCGCCGATGAGTTAGCCATGATAGTTATTGAACGGAGAAAGCTTTGGTTTATCGAACAGAAAAACGGGGAAGCTTATGTTGTTCCCACAGACGGCGCCACTGATCGTACCTGGATCAGACAGTGATGGTGGCCAACGGCGTCTGGAACGGCAGCTCCGTTGATGGTGAGAGACGGCGGGGGGTGTACCTGCAAGGTACTCCGACGCTCAAGTGAGAGAGTGTACATAATATCAGCAAATACAAGAAGTGAGAATGGTAGGAAGAAAAGTGTCTAACCTGTCCCTCTCAAATGAGAGGGTATTTATAGAGAGCCCCCAGCGCGGGGCCAACGGTTACCTGCAATGGGCTAGATCAACTAGGCCCACTCCATGTAACTGCTAGGGCTTACGTGTAGTAGTGAAGACCAGCGCGTTATCTTTTCCCTAGAGTAACTGCTCCTAGATTTCCGGAAGTAGGGCAGACCGAGTCTTTCGGAAGTGGGAGGTTACTTGGAACGTGTCCACGCGGGGTGGACCGTTGGGTGCTCCTCGCGGGGGAGGAGCCTTATGCGTCAAGGAGATGTGAAGCCCGTAGGAAAGGCAGGCCTCGCGGGGAGGGATAGCGTCCGTCGAGGAGGGACGTGTAGCATCCTCGCGGGGGGAGAAGCTAACTTGTCGAGGAGGCGAATCTCAGCGGGGTGGGACGTCCTCGACTCATATTATCCCGCGTGCCCGACATTACCAGAGTGCCCGACGAGACTGTGACTAGAACGTGGCAGTTGCGTGTCCGCAGGAGGACCTTACCTTATTGGGCCTCCCAAGGCAGTATGGGTTGGGCCTGCTCGACTGTTGGGCAGCCTCGGCCCAGTCCAGAACACTATACATGAAGGCAACTCCAAAGTTTGTATGTCAATGTTGCTTGTCCTTACCACTAAGTTTGAGAATATGAAGATGGATGAAGATGAACCTATCTATGATTTTCACATTAGATTGCATGAAATTGCCAACACTTCCTTTGCCTTAGGTGAAAATATGTCTGAAAAAAAGTTGGCCACAAAATTTCTCAAATCATTGCCTAAGAAGTTTGATATAAAAGTGACTGTTATTGAAGAAGCTTAGGACTTGAGTAGTATTAAAGTTGATGAACTCATTAGTTCCCTGTAAACCTTTGAAATGTCTATCAATGAAAGATAAAAAAAGATGAACAAAGGTATAACCTTTGTTTCCAATACTGAAGAGAATCATGGTGATAAAGAAAATAATTTGTAGATGGTATAGCCATTCATAGTAAAAAGGTCAATAATTCCTTACAATATATGAACAGAAAGTCGAGGACACATGTCCACGACAAGAGGTCCGACATCAGTCACCCTATCAAAGTTGTAACACCCAAACTTTAGTTATTTATTTTTAATTGAATTTATATTAGTTAATTTTATTTATTTGAGTGATATATGCGATTATTTGATTTATTTGTGATTTATTTAATTTAATTAAATATTTGAGATATTTTTGGAGTTAGGAGAAAATACAATTTTATTTAAAACTAAGGAGTGAGAGAGGGATTAAGTAAGAGCTGAAGTGTGGTGATAATTAGAGAAATAACGTAGTTAGAATAATATTTTGTTTTAATTAATTAATTAATAGAAACTAAAAACAAAATAGAAAATAGTAAGATAAGGGTGTGAGGAGACTTGAGGGTTGAGAAAAGTAATGCGATATTAGGTTAATATAAATAGAGAAGTCGTTGTGGGAAAGTTTTCATAGTACGTGAAAATCTTGGGAAAAAGAGAAAAGAGGTAGAAAGCTAGGGCAATCATGGGAAGGAAGAGAGAGTTAGATTCCAAGGGAAAGAAAGTTCAACGATCAAGCAACTATGAGGTAAAGGGGGGGGACTCTTTACATATGTGTGTTTAGGCAGTCAGATGGTGAAGGATCCTAACCCTCATATATATTTTCTTCTAAATTTTATATGTGTGTTGTGTGTTTATGGCCAAAGGGTGTGCTTTGAACCCTTCTGCCTTATTATGGATATGACTTAAGATCGTCTTCAATAGTAGATTCACCATCAGATTCAGATCAACCAGAACAATTCATCCCAATGTTTCCAGTTTCTTCCTCGATCTCAGAATCAGACCACGTGGCTGAAAATCCCTTTTTTTGTTTCTTTAGAAATGTAGGACATTCTAATTTAATGTGTCCAAATCCTTCACACTCAAAATATTGAGTATCCTTGTCTTCATTGGGTTTGTCTTTACTTATATTTTTTATTTAGGGACTGAAGCAATACTTTATGTCTTGGACATTTTTCCTCCACTTTCTGTTCAGATATTTCAAGCAATTGTTGAAACTCTTACTAAGGATAGATATATCATATGAAAAGTTCTCTTCTATGTCCTATTCAATTTCTTCACTATTGGAAACAAAAGCTATCTATTTGTTCTTCTTTTCAGACCTTTCATTGATGGACATCTCAAAGGTTTGCATGGAATCAATGAGTTCATCGACCTTTATAATGCTCAAGTTCTGAGCTTTTTCAATAACGGTTATTGTCATATCAAACCTCTTAGGCAATGATCTGAGAATTTTTCTATCAAGCTTTTCTTCAGACATCTTTTCATCATAGGTAAAAGAAGTGATGTAAATGTCACGCAATCTGATGTGGAAATCACATATTAATTCTTCTTCATTCATCCTTAAACTCTCAAACTTCGTTGTAAGGAGATGCAACCTTAACATACAAACTTTGGAGGGGCCTTCATGTGAAGTTTTGATAATCTCCCTTTCTGCTTTCGCTATTAAACATGTGTTGATCAACCTAAACATGTTTTTGTCCATACCATTGAAGATATCATTTAAAGCCTTGGAGTTTCCAAGAGCTTCCTCATCTTCAACATCAGTCCATTCTGCTTCTGGTTTTAAGCTCGTAGTTAAATATTCAGAAGTAATCACTGGATGTTTCCATTCTTTTATCATAGCTTTCCATGCTTTGTTGCCAATAGATTTGAGATAGGAAACAATCATTGCCTTCCAATAATCATAATTGGTGCCATAAAAAACTGGTGGTTTGTTAACTGATCCTGCATCTTTCATTTGGTCCATTTTAGCATAATTTATCTTCCATGGAGCTCACCCAACAGGCTAGGGTGCCTACTCTAATGCCATTTAAAACTTTGTTCCTTAGAGGACAGATGTCGAACATGATGTCTTAAACAACTGGTTCGATAAGTTAAATAAGAAACACTACAATGGCAAGTACAAGATGATGGAGTACAAAAGCAGTAAATAACACGATAGCTGTTTACCCAAACTGGTGAGTCCATAACCTAAGTAACACTACAATACCTACGTCTAGGGGGTTTAGTCCACAACTTAATAAAGGAAATTCACTTTTAGTAGCTTAGTACAACAAGTCTTACAAGCAACAACAAATCCTATGTTGTTCAATGCCTCTTCTTAACACTACCCAATGACTTTCTATTTAGAGCCCCCCCGAACATGAGAGCCTACTCACTTTCTTCTCAATCACACAACCTGTGATTAGAGATGACAACTCTATATTCAATGTTGAATACTACCACTCAACTCTAGACAACCCTTTTATGCCAAGTTATTGAAACATAGAGGTGAACAAACAACAATAAGAAAGACTCAAAAGTAAACCCTATCACTATAAATCTTCAATGTATTGCTTGGCTTCTAATGTAGATTTTGAGTTCCTTATGTAGCATAATAATTTTGGGCTATTCTTCATGGATTTGATATTTAATTTGGTCTAGAATTAATGCGGAATTTGTTGGATATTTGATTTGTTCCTTGAATATCTC
Organism: Lathyrus tuberosus; assembly: GCA_022829125.1. Classification (NCBI taxonomy): domain Eukaryota; kingdom Viridiplantae; phylum Streptophyta; class Magnoliopsida; order Fabales; family Fabaceae; genus Lathyrus; species Lathyrus tuberosus. The sequence goes on from JALAZF010000579.1 coordinate 57,693, forward strand.
TAACAAGATATGATTTGTTTCAATTTAAATTCAAATTTAAATCTTCATTTAAAATCCGAATTAATCTTTATACAACTATCAAACAAATTGCTTACACATATTGCTAAATAAAGGAAATAAAATAGAACCGAATATTTTAGAAAGATTCATTTAAAATGCAGTAGCCTGTTGCTGTTGAAAGTATATTAGGTCGGTAATAATTTTAACGTCTCCACAGGGATTATCGTGATATCATTGTTGTTCTACAGCTTAAAGAGTTTTAAGTAAGAGTTTTAAAAGTGTTTTGTTTGGTATCATAAATATCACAAGTGTTTTGTAGCAAAGATTAAAGTTTAAAAGGTGTTTGTTTAAAAAGACATATCAAGAATAGATTTCATCAACCTAACTTGCATGTATTCTATCAATCAAGCATGTGAATTTGTTTCCAATCAATATAATCATGTATCCTCTCAATACCTTTTATGTCTAAAGTGAATATTAACTCACTAATCTTTGTCTAGAGTTTGTTAATTGATAGATGAATAACTTAGGTCAAGGTTTGAAAAATACCTTTTTATAGTGATTCAAATCATATATATATATATATATATATATATATATATATATATATATATATATATATATATATATATATCATTAAGAGTAAAGATATTCATCATACATTGATCATCAACTTGTTCACATACAAAAGATTAAAGAAAATACATACAAGCTTGAGGAAGACTACATCTACCTTTGATACAAAAGAGTTTAGCTACCCATCACCATGGTAGCTTAAGCAACAAGTAAGAAAGAAAGATCTACTAGAATCAAAATTGAAAGATCCAAGATTGATGCTCCAAATTGATTTTTACCCTTTTTGAAGTTCTAGAGCTTCTTGACCTAAAATATCTTCTCTAAATCTGAAAAATAGGATTGTTTTAGAAAATATCTATAAATTTGCCTTTTATACAAGTGCCTTCAAGTTCCATCGCGCTAGGCCCATGCAAAGCTCACTTAACGCGACTAGTAGCGTATTTGGTAAAATCCCATAAAGCGAACTTAGCGTGATGGACTGAGATAAGTACGGTTTGACACCCTTAGCTATTGCCTCTGATCAAAATTCGTGCTGCAAATCAGGCTAAGTGTGAAATCTCGCTGCAAAATGGGCTAAGCGCAAGCTGGCTCCAAAAGTTTGTCAAAATCTCTACTCCACTTGAATTTCTTCCTCCATAGGCTCCAAGCATCCATTCTAGTGCTAAAACCTACATAAATTCACCATGAAATCAATTGAAAAGGGCCACAAAACACTATCAATTATATACACAATTTGGCCCTTAACAACTCTCCCCATCTTATAATTTTGTTTGTCCCTAAACAAAAGTTTGATAAACACAAAGAAAACCCCAAATCAACAAACAAGAAATCGGAACCAACAAGCTTTTTTAGGACAGCAATAATTTCATGGTTCAAACGTAAAAGCAAAAGCAAAATAAAACTTACTACTACTCTAAACAAACCATGAGTATGAAAAATTTGCTAAGTGCACAACACAAATCAAATATTAGAAAGCAATACACACTCAAAACATGAATCACACCTAAGCACGCATTCATCCTTTGATGAAAAATACATGAGGTTTTTCCTCTCACCAAACAATCATGCAAACATCCAGATCGAATTATTCATTCAACAAACACACGCACTAATCAGTACAAAAGTAAGAATCACAAGGACTTTCAAAGGTTTTAATTTGGCTTAGGTTACAAGGAAGGGTCATTTATCAAAGTCATTGAAACTAAAATGCATAATCCTATGCAAGCATTAACTCTTCACAGTCTTACATAATCCAAGACCTTAACCCTCTTGTTTTCTTTTCTTTTTCATTATTCCAACCTTGAGTTCAATTGTTGGCATATTTCATGCCCTTTTTGTTGTTTTTTTCAAACTCTTATTTTTATTGCTTCTTTTTTTTTCTTTTTTATTGTCAACCACTTTCTTTTTCGCAATGCATCAACCTACCTCATTCTTCCCAACTTTGAATACAACTCAATATGGTGACAAGAATGCTCTCACATAACTAAGGCAAGGAAACACAAAAGCAACCACACTTTATGGTTGAGGTTCAAAGGTTTCAGAAACAAAAATCAAGATCCATTCCAAAATTTAATGATGAAATTATTATTATGAACAATATTTACACATTTCACTCATCAACAAGGATCTTGATAAAAACCCTCAACGGGGTTAACAAATGCTCACTCGCTCACAAGGTAGATTGAATATTCTTTTTGTTCAAGTTGTTTTACTCAATTTCAAAAATTGCCTTTATCCTTTTCTTACTTTCACACAAATCAACACACATGCATGATTAAACATAATAAGATCGAGTTAAAACAAGAATGTTGGTCTCCCGCATATATTACACAACGGAAGCTTCCTCACACAAGTTTATGTTCTAAGTGATTCACATTTAAACAAGAATTTCAAAAGAATAAATGGTATGATGGTGTGCACAAATCACAAATTTCATATTAATGTTAAGTTTCGAAAGCGATAAACATGTACCTTGCAATTGACTCTATTTAAGCATATCATTACCACTCAATTGTATGTTGATTCAGTCAATCTTGACATGTACACAAGGTTCCTTCAAGTTCTTGAAACTCAGGAACAAACAACACAAAAAATATTCTACTAAACTAGTAACTAACCAACTACACAAAATAAATAAATAAACAACTTAATATTAAACATAAACCACATCATATTAAACATAAACCACATAATATTAAACATAAACAGTTAAAACATGGTGCACCAACATGAGTTTTCACATCCTCATCCTAAAAAGGATGGCACAAAAGAAATCCAAAGTGCACAAAAGTTTTGAAACATAAACAAACTAAAATAGTACAACATAACAACATAAAAACTAAATAAAACTAAGAATACTCAAACCACCACTCCTCTTCACTAGTGGCCTCCTCCCAAATGGTCTTGCCACTATCATCATCATCATCATCATTATCTCGGGCCACATCTTCCTGAGGTGCCTCTGCCCTCCTAAAATGAAACGGTTTGTCCTCAGGCCAATCATCAAACTCATCAAACTCTTCACCACTGGGCAATGCATGATCTACATGTGGCTCTCTAATCTAAAGCTACAACCTACGCAAAGAAGAGTGAAGAGATTTGAAAGCTCTCTGATGAGCAAGGTACATGTCCCAAGTATATATTCATGCAATCCTCTTATCATACTCCTGTCGAACTGGATGGGCTGCTGGCTGCGGATCTCTGGGCGCATCCACTATAGGAATACAATGACTCTCAATGTAAGCATCGTTCACAAAACCGTTAATGGTCTTATGAACCATGTAAGGTACTGAAACACCCTCCTGAGTGCACAACCCCATGATGAGTCCTGGAAGAGAAATAATAGTTGGAGTCTTGGTACCTAGCCGGTGATCACTAGAGGTGATAATGCGTATCTCATTTGATATGATCCTTGCTACATCAATTTGCCTCTCATCCAACATATAATAAATCAGGAAAGTTCTCTCAATAGGAATAGTATAATCGTGACTTCTGGGCCTTATGTTGTGAAGGACCAACGTCATCATTACCTGCGCAGAGGTGTTCATGTCCCCCCTCTTCAACTTCAACTACTTGTCGGATGCGTTCAACGCAAATTATCTACCCAGATGCACTAAAGCATCGTTCACATACTCTAAATTCCAATTCTTTCTAGCCACTCTCTGATAATAGGCACATTGCTCACCTTCAGCCTAAGTAAGCGGGTTGGCCAAGTATGTGTTAATGGCATCCCGCGTAAATGAAACCTCCCTCCCCCGCACAAAAGTGGTGTAAGAATAGCGGATTCCCTCAACTGGAATCGCATTAGCATATAATTCTCTTACAATCTCATAATTCAGCCTAGGGGGGTAAGCAATGTGTGCCAATTCCTATTCTCAATTAACGAAAGACAACCCTGATGACTTCCCTATGGGTTGATACGAAAAATTCTCTCGGACCATATACTTCTGCGAGCAAACTCAAGTTATCGGGCTTCTTGTTCCGGGCCTAAGAATCTGGTTGCGTCATAAGCAACAGGCGCCTGCCTCTGCTGGGAAGATGAGCCAACAATGTATCTTTGTCTCTTTGGTGCCATCTGCAAAAGAATTAGACAAAACAACACCACATTCATCAAAAACAATTTCAAAAATTATGAAAAAATCCATATGCAACCAATTGTTTGCTCATAACAAGCAGGAAAGCATGAAACGAACAAAAAATGAAAAACTGAGTCCAGGGGAGCTCGCTTAGCGCGGTAAGACCGGGCTAAGTGCGATTGCGATAACAAGAAAAAATGCCTCTGCAACCCACTTCAACGCCACACCTCAATCTAGCATTTCCCACATGAAATAGCATCATCAACAACACATTTACATGTATCAACCAACAACCAACACAACAACCTTTCAGAACTAGTCAATCTAACTTTCAAAAACCCTAAACTTTCAAACCACCTCAAGCAAGAATTTTTTACACAACAAATCAGACATGCATTTACACAATCAACCAAACCAAGAAATCAGTTTCTAACAAGTCCAGAACCAAACCCTAACCACATTTTAATCTCTAATGCAATCAAACCTGAACTTAAAGATATGAGAAGGTTGGAAAAGCTCGAAATTTTTTTCCTTTCTCTTGGAATGGTTATGACAGAATGTGAGAATGAGAGTTTGAATGTGAGAAGTGTTTGTGAGAAAATGAAAGGGTGAAGAGAAATAAGGGGGGGAAATGAGAGTAAAGGGAAGTAACCCCTTAATATCTGATTTTACCCCTAGGCCCACCAAGTAAAAACACACGACCCAGTTCTGATTTGGTCATTTTAAAGTGACCGCGCTAAGCAGGCTCAGACCATGCTTAGCGCTATCAGTGGAACAAAGCCAATGAATTTTGGCCACAAATTGAGGTTAACTGACTTTCACCACCCGATTGAATTCTAAACTACAGAAAATAGAAAATACTTACAATGTTGGGGTGCCTCTCAACTAGCGCTTTGTTTAACGTCGTTTGAGCTCGACGGTCCGATGCGACTCAAGGATCCTCAAAAGGAACTGTTGCCGCACTTCGATCAACATCACCATCAATGTATATTTTGAGTCTTTGACCATTGACTGTCCAACTTTCATTTGTCAAGGGATCTTCAAGAACAATCGCTCTATAATGCTTGACTTCCTTAATCCAAAACGGACTGGATCAATTGGACTTCAACTTACCCGAAAATAATTTTAATCTTGAATTGAACAATAAGACCAATTGTCCTTCTTTGAAATCTTTGTTGACAATCTTCCGATCATGGTAATTTTTTACCTTTTCCTTGTAGAGTTTGTTGGAGTCATAAGCTTGAAGTCGCAATTTATCCATCTCATGAAGTTGCACTTTCCTTTTTTCTCCACTCAACGTTGGATCAAAATTCAAGAACTTTAAAGTCCAAAAAGCTTTATGCTCCAACTCTAACAGTAAGTGACAAGCTTTCCCATAGATCATTTTAAAAGGTGTGAGAACAATAGAAGACTTGAATGCGGTCCGATAACCCCACAATGCTTCATCAAGATTGTTGGACCTATCTTTTCTAGAAGAAGAAACAGTATTTTTAAGAATTCTTTTAATCTCACGATTCGATACCTCCGCCTGACCATTAGCTTGTGGATGGTATGGTGTTGTAACTTTGTGTTTCACACCATAATGCGCCAAAAAAAATTCTAATTGAAAGTTGCAAAAGTGAAAAAATGTTTTTCTTCAGAAATTTGATCACGGTTTTACCGTCAGCTTTTGCACAGGCTATTGCGTCCACCCATTTCGACACATATTCCACAGCCACCAAAATGTATTCAAAAGAAAATGATGGTGGAAATGGGCCAACAAAGTCAATTCCCCAATAATCAAATACTTCCACTTCTAACATATTTTGCAAAGGCAACTCATTTCTTTTTGTAATTCCTCCACTCCTTTGCCAATTTTCACAACTTTGGGCATGTAAATTCGCATCTTTAAATAAAGAAGGCCAATAAAAGCACGATTGAAGGACTTTTGTTGCCGTTTTTAACCCATTAAAGTGGCCACCGTAAGGTGAGTTGTGACAGTGCCAAAGAATTCTTTTTTACTCTTCCTTCGTAACACACCTTCTCAAAATATTGTAAACACCAAGTTTAAACAAATGAGGTTTATCCCATATAAAATACTTGGCATCCGAAAAAAATTTCTTTTTCTGATTCCAAGTTAGACCTTCTGGTATCAATCTGGTGGCTTTGTGATTTGCAAAGTCGGCAAACCACGGTCTAACTTGAACCATCAACAACTTTTCATCTGGGAACTCTTCCTTAACCTCAATTTCATGTTTGGTCACCTCTACATTGACAAAACGGGACAAGTGATCCGCTACCAAATTCTCTAAACCCTTTTTGTTGCGAATTTCAAGATCAAATTCTTGCAACAATAGGACCCATTGAATAAGTCTTTGCTTAGAATCAGGTTTGGTTAGAAAATACTTTATCGCTGCATGGTCCGTGTAGACAACCACTTTTGACCCAATGAGGTAGGACCATAATTTTTCCAACAGATACACTATTGCAAGAAGCTCTTTTTCAACTGTGGCATAATTTATTTGAGCTTTGTTCAAAATTTTACTTGCATATTGTATTGCATGAAAAAATTTGTCCTCCTTTGACCAAGTACCGGACTAACGGCATAATCACTCGCGTCACACATTAGTTCAAAATCTAGTTTCCAATTGGGCACGATGATTATGGGTGCGGTAGTCAAACTTTATTTAAAAGAATTAAAAGCAATCAAGCAAGGATTATCGAATTCGAAAAACTTGTATTTGTTAAGCAAGTTGCTCAAAGGCTTTGCAATTTTGGCAAAGTCGTTTATGAACCTTCGATAGAATCCCACATGGCCAAGAAAACTTCTTATTCCTTTCACATTCAAAGGCGATGGCAACTTCTCGATGACATCCACTTTGGCTTGATCAACTTCTAGGCCCTTTGAGGAAACTTTGTGGCCAAGCACAATTCCCTCCGTAACCATAAAGTTTCATTTCTCCCAATTAAGCACCAAATTTGTTTCCACGCACCTTCCCAACTCAACATCCAAATTATTTAAACAAAGATCAAATGACGGTCCAAAAACCAAAAAATCATCCATAAAAACTTCAATGGACTTCTCAATCAAGTCTGAAAATATCGCTTACACACACTGTTGAAAAGTAGCCGGTGCATTACACAAACCAAAGGGCGTCATTCTATAAGCAAATACTCTGAATGGGCATGTAAAAGCGGTTTTCTCATGATCCTCCGGGTTAACAATGATTTGGTTGTAACCCGAATAACCATCTAAAAAACAATAAAATTCTTGACCGGATAATCTTTCAAGCATTTGGTCCATGAAAGTTAGAGGAAAGTGATTTTTCCGCATAGCTTGATTTAGCCTACGGTGATCGATGCACATCTTCCACCCAGTCACAGTTCTAGTCGGTATAAACTCATTCTTCTTATTTTGAATGTTCGTCATTCCACATTTCTTTGGAACCACTTGCACCGGACTAATCCAAGGACTATCGAAGATAGGATATATCATCCTAGCATCCAACATCTTCACCACCTTTTTCCTAACCACTTATTTCATGGTAGGATTCAAGCGGTGGTGAGGCTGAGCTACCAGTTTGAAGTCATCATCCATTAATATCCTATGCATACAATAGGATGAACTTATTCCTTTTAAGTCGGAAAGAGTCCAACCCATAGCACTTCGATTCCGTTTCAATACAACAATCAACTTTTCTTCCTCATTCTTGGTTAGCGCATTGCTTATGATAACCGTTTTGTGTCCCCCATCATCAAGAAACACATATTTTATGTGGAGGGCAACAACTTCAAATCAAGTTTGGTTTCTTCAATTTTTCTTTTTTAAAAATTTCCACTCGTTCTTCCAATGGAGGAATTTCTTCTAACTCCTCAAGTTCTCGCAGACACTTCTCAATTTCTTTTTCTTCGTTCTCATTGAGACTTTGGAGAGCATTAGTAAGAACTCTTTCTAAGGGGATATGTCGTACCCCAAATTTTGATCACCCGTCTATTCTTTTTTTGCTTTTTGTATTGAGGGGTTTATTTATTTTAATAGCAGGGGTAGAATAAACTATGAAGGCGTTATGAGTTAAATAGGGTTAGATTACTGTTATTTTTATATATAGGGATTAATTAGGGTCATATTAATTTTTAATCGAATTATACTAGGGTCATAGTGGGGTTATTAGATGATTAATGTTAATATTAATATTATTATTAATATTAATATTATCATTGAATTATTATTAAAATACCCGCTAATGTTGTTTTATTTTGAATAAATAAAATGGTACAGTTGGTAGCAAGGGGAGTATAGGGAGTTACAAGACGGAGAGGTTGTGAGTTTGAATCCCACCTTTTTCATTTTTAATGTTGTATTTGTTTTATCTTTACTACTAACTTTTTATTTTTATTTTTATTTTTAATAAAAAATCACAAAAATATCATTTTTTAATATTTAATTTTTAATTTTCGTATTTTTATTTAATGAATTTTTGAAAATTTGATTTTTTCATTAAAATCAATTTTTTATGGAAAAAATCTCAAAAAATCATAAAAATAAAAATCAATCAAATCTTTTTTTTCTCATTATCATTATTAGGATATTTCTTTTATTTAAAATATTATTTTTTTATTTAAATGCATCAAGCCATAAATCCATCCAGATTCATTTGTTTGGGCTCTAAGAAATAAATAAAATCAGGTCAAATTAAATCTTTCCTAAAATGATAAATCACATTCAATTTTCTTGACCTAATTTTTATCTATAAATAGAGGTTGATTTCCACATTATTTCTAACTCCCACAATTCACAAATCATATTAAAAAAAAGTTGTTGCTCTTCACACTGAAGAACAACAACACCGAAGCCCTAAAGCTCCATCATCATCACCATTGATCTTTCCAAAGAGCGCGGGCAAAGAAGAAGAATTACGAGAAGATTGGGATCAAAATAGGAGGAGCAAGGATAAAAAAAGTGGAACTTTTCCCCGATAACTTTCGGGCCGGTAACTTCTTGTTCTATCATCCTTGATATGATTTTGTTTTGTATGCTATAGTTTTTAAGAATATTAAATCTCTCATGAACTAATTCTTCAGAAATAATTCTAATTATTTAAGTTGAGGAATATGAAACTAATTAACTAACCTTTTTACTAAAACAAGAGGTTAGGACTATTTTTACAATTATAATGGAACAATAATGGAATAAAAAGACTTAAGATAGACCGTTCTTTATTGACGGAGGTACACGTGTGATAGCTATTTTCTTATTAACTTTAGGTATTAAAATATTCTTAATTATTTAGATAAACGGGTTAATTAATTAGATGATTCATTTTTAAAATATTTAGGGACCATTTATTTACAGTGGCATTAAAACATTAAATTATCATTTATTTGCAATCTTAGGATGTTTGATAGACGAATGGTACTGTACTTTAACATACTACTAGTACTTACTACAAATCTAAACCATAGAGTCCACAATCAAGCACTAGGATATGTGTGGTAGTTGTATGAATCTACTATGAAAATTTAAGACTAACTTGAAAACTTAAACCTGCAAAAAAACAAATTTACCACAACCGGATGAAAATTTAAAATTAACTTGAAAATTTAAGATTGTTTCGAATCCAACATCATAAGAATCAAATCGGAAGTGCATCGAAACTCAAACCCAAATTTAAATCGAAAAAATCGAGACAGAGTCGGAATGAATCTGGAACCAAATTAAAACCAAACCGTATTGAGAATCGAAACCGAAACTTACTTAAGCCTCCTCCGCCGCAGAAACCATCGCGAATCTACTAACCGCGAACCACTCTCCGACTGCGAGCATCACCTCCGCCGTCGCTCACTACCCTCGGCCGCCATGAATCTTCATCGTTTTTTTGTTCTTGGGATGTTTATGGGTTTGGAAGTTGTTTCAAGATACAACAGGAAAAAGGTAAAGAGTGAAAAGGAGCACGTTAAGCTAAGAGGGTAAAAGAGATGAATCGAGAGAGAAGAAGAAATTGATTCTTCAATTTTAACTATGGCTTTTAATTTTGACTTCTTCCTTTATTAAAAATAAAAAATAAATAATACTATAGGGTTTCTTTTATTAATAGATTTAATTAATTATTTTTAAAATTGGGGTTTCAATTAATTTTGGATTTAATTGATTAATAGTTAGATGGGTTATATTTAACCAATTTCTGGTTAGTTTAGTTAAATTATATTTAGGGTTTTAATATTTACTAATTAAGCTTATTAGTCATTTAGATAATTAAATCATGGGTTTAATATCTTTTTAAATTAATCATATCTAGTGACTAATTAAATTTGGGATAATTAATGTGGATAATATATAGTATTAGGTTTTGAGATAAAATTTGGGATAAAGGACTATTTAATTATTTAATATTCTAAATTAAACTAAATATTAGGTTTTTTTACAAGAAATTTGGGATAATTCTAACGTATAAACATTAGGGATAAATCATGGGATAGCTATGGGATAATTAGAGTTAGTTTATAAGATAACTATTAGGATTAATTTATGGGATTATTTTAAGGGATACATATTAGGAATATTTTCTATAATAAAATCAAGGGATAAACATAGGATAGAAATGGGATACACTTTTGGGATAAAATATTAGGGTTTTAAGGGATAAAAATTGAGGGTAAAGTAATAGAAGAGATAAAATATTTTGGGGTATAAAAGGATAATCAAGGGATAATTAGATGAAATAAATTTTAGGGATAATACATAGGATTTTTTGGGATAGAACTCTTCATCCGAAAGTATAAATAAGGGACAAGGACATGGGATAGAACTCTTCATCCAAGAGTATAAATAATGGATAAGGAATTGGGATAGAACTCTTCATCCGAGAGTATAAATAATGGATAAGGAATTGGGATAGAACTCTTCATCCGAGAGTATAAATAAGGGATAAGGAAATGGGATAGAACTCTTCATCCGAGAGTATAAATAAGGGATAAGGAATTGGGATAGAACTCTTCATCCGAGAGTATAAATAAGGGATAAGGATATGGGATAGAACTCTTTATTCGAGAGTATAAATAAGGAATAGGGATATGGGATAGGACTCTTGTAATCCAAGAGTATAAATAAAGGATTAGGATTATGATTAGGATTAAGAATGGGAATAGGGATAGGAATAGGGGATAGGGGAGGTGAACTACGGTTACTTTGATCCTTCAAATTGAGGGTACGTAGGCATAGGTTTGCAAACCAACCCTAGCAAGTATAATTAATAAAAAAACCTAGGTTTTCCTGTAACTTAGACAAACAAGTATACCCTAAATTCAAAGGTGGATCCCATTGAGTACAATGGAGGTAAGGGGTGCCTAACACCTTCCCTTTACTTAACCGACTCCCGAACCGTAGGAATCTCTACCTTAGGATAGGATATTTAGGTTTATCATTATTTTCCTTTAAAAAATATGGTGGCGACTCAAATATTTTTGCCGGCCGCGACAGTTGGCGACTCTGCTGGAGACTTCTTCCTAGCGAGAGTCAATCCTAGCCTTAGGATTTAGGGATTTGTTTGTCTTGGATGTTATTTTGGTTTTTTTATTTTTTTATTTATTTTTATTTCATATATTTATTTATTTAACATTATATTTTTTGTAATATAATGCAAGGGATTGAGACATAAAAAAAAGGAGTGAAGCTAAAACCCAAAGCTTGGAGGATAACCCTAGAACCTAAAGTGGAACGGAAATGTTTTTGTTGCGTCCTCTAAAATGCATTGATGCCACACTCAGAGTAGATCCTTCCAAAGTCGTCCTCACGAAAAGGCTAGCCCCTCTCGTAGTGGAATGATTTGGATGTGGTCCGTGACTCTGAGAACCTTAACCTACCCCACACCAATCTATGGAGACCCTATGTATTCAACCCTCAAGGGCTGTTACTAGCCTTCTACCCCAAATGAGACTTATCCCGAAGGATTACCGTAGGAAGGCTTGCTCCTTCTCATGGTAAAACAAGGGTATAGTCTGAACATTTTGGGGTCTTTATGCTGTCCAAATTTTTATAACCTACATGTGAGGGGATTGGGTAGTCTTAACTTAGATCCAGCCTGTTATAGGGAGCCCACCTTACTAGGGCATGCTTGCACATTACCTTACCCTAACCCAATAAAATACTTAATTAAAACATTCATTCATCATTTTCATGAAAATATATTTTAAAAGAAAATGTTCTTGCATACCCCATGCATTTTCATGCACTTTGTATACATACACATACATTTGCATATCCTTTCCACCTCCGCATTTATCCAACTGCCTAGTTAGCAGATTTCCCGATACTCACAAAGGAACATGAAAGATATCTCAAGAAGCTTTGGAGGAACCCAACAAGGGGAAAGTACCATTGAAGATGGAAGGTAACCCTTCACCATGCCAACTAGAGGCCCACCTAGAGCCTCAAATATAACAACCTTGGATGATATATGCCTCTGCAACAGAGTCTCAATTGTATCTACTTCAGTAGCAGCCTCATGTGTTTCAACAAAGGAAGTTTGGAAGAGAATAAGATCCTACACCAATGTCTCATGACTTAATGGGAGGTGCCTTAGTGAAGCTGCAGTTACTTGACCTTATTCAGGCACTACAAGCTATGAGCTCAAAGCACAAGACCTGCAACCGAATTTTAAAGGAGGAGTTCCATGGATTAAAAGACACCCCTTACTTTTACAAGTGGAGGGACATCAAGAAGTCTCCCAAAATTGGTTGGATCAACAAGGGAGCTCACTTCTAGGATCACTAGGCCTTTATCATTCCCAGTTGTATTTTCCTTTTTGCTAAGTGTTGTTTGTAATTAAAAGATGTACTTTTTGGAAAATAATTTTAATAAGATGAGCATGCATGCTTTTGGAATTCATCCATTCGTTTCACTCTTTCTTATGCCACCAAAATAAAATAAATCACACCTTTTCTTTTCACTTCTCACCTATTAACAAACTTAGGAGGAGAAGGATGTAAATAAACAAACGAATTTGCTGATGTATGCTTTAATGGTATGACCTGGCTGAAGATGTAAGGCATTGTTTCACTCCCCAAACACTGGAGAAATAAGGAGATAATCTGTAGTTAACCCCCTCGAGCCAGAAGTTGGTGTTCTTTCTATTTTCAAAAAACCTTAATCTTAACCAGGGGCAGGGTAGATTTCAATTTACTCAACGATGCATTCTGATCTCAAGAGAATCAGTCAATCCAAACAAAGGGTTTAAAACACATCTTCTTCCTCACACCATCCAACATTGAGGAAGTAAAAGGTATAATAGCTCATAATATATAATATGGCAGTCACACCCTTTCTAAGTCAAAAGCAAATCACTCAAGAATTGTTCCAAAAAAAAGGGGGAAAAGCCCGCTAAGTCAAGAGGAAAAGGAAAAGACTGAAAAACAGTGGACTTTGACTTAGGCAAAAATTAGGGTATCCCGATGGACCACAAACTCAAAAGAATTGGTCCATGCAAAAATAATGGATTAAAAGCAAAGAAAAAGGAAAATATGGAACAATCTTATAAACAGGAGTGAGTGACTGCACCAAAAAAAAATCTCATCGAGTGCTTAAACCAGTATACCTTTTAATCACTGTGACCGAAAAGGTTCTCTTGTAGGATGAACGCATCTGTTGGGTTAATTGGATTTAGGAATGGAGAACATCAAGAAGAATGGGGTGGGTTAAATTTCAAATTTTGAGCCTTGTATCTTTGTTTATTAAAACCTTGAACCAGGCCACGTTACAACATATAAAAGTCCTAATTGAAGCTAGGGGAACTATAAAAGCATACTCGGCAAAGTCGTTGTTAAACTGACTCCGAATCCGAATGTTTATTAAAACATCATTTTTCAATCTTCGTTTGTGCCAACCTCATGGCCAAATATCATCTGTATACGCCATATCCATTTCTAACATTTCTCTATTTCAAAACTTGCATGAGCATTGAGTTGGAATTACTTTTCAAAGGGAATAACTTTACTCGCAAATCAATACTTGGCATCAGGGAAATATCAATAATGGTCTAATCAGGGGCATATCCTTTCAAGGAATTTCTGACTAGGGGCAAGTGACCTAAGGATCCTCCCAATCAAGGGGCAAATCCTGATGGTCATAAGAGCATATTATCTGGAGATCCTACTAACTAAGAGCAAAGCATCCCAAGACTGAACACACTGATGCTGAGTCACCTCCACGACTCTAATGATAAGGGGTGGACTTTTCAAGAGGTTCACGCTGGGGCACGCCAACTCAAGGGTGCATTGAGGCCAATCACTCTAGGAGTCATCTAATCAGGGGCGAAGACATGATAATGGGGCAGTTCATATTAAGGTCATATCATAGCATGGCAGGATCCAAGTTCCTTTTCAAGCCACTCCTCCATACCCAATTAATTAAGGGTCATACCTTTTGAAGATTCAAAATCTGGGGCATATTTTCCAAGGTTGAAATACTGGGGTAGTTCATCTCAAGGTCGTATCATGGCATGGTGGGATCTGAGGTTCTTTTCAGGCGTAATCCTGTGAAACTCAAACAATCAAGGGCAAACCCTCTTCATACTTCCAAGAGGCACATGCAAGCTCTGTCCTACATCAACAATCGGCAGGGTTCAAAACGAGTATCAGGATATCAGGCTAGCTCAACACACCCTACCATATCAGTTAACAAATATCATGGGGACACTCAGCACTGGGGCACTTATGGAAACATTCAAATCATTGTCATGCATTAATCGTGTCGCTACGCTCTAGCATCTAATCATGCATATATAACATAACACCACATCATGCATGAACATACATACATGCACTCATGCATACATACATAACGTTCATAACTACTCTTAGGGGTTTAATCCCCAACTTGGCAACATGGCTTTCATAAGGTATCGTGTTTCTTCAATTATCTAAGGGTTTTTATCTAGGGTTCCATTAAGGGTTTTGTCGAGGGTTTCATTAGGATTTTTCATTAGTTTTATCAGAAGGATTATATCCAGGGTTTCATTTAAAGGTTTTCATTTAAAGGTTTCCTCTAAGGGTTTTATCAAGGGTTTATCGAGGTTTAGTTTTCCTCATGGGATTTTATCAAAGAATTTTTAATTTTTTTTCCAAGGAATTTATTAGGGGTTCTACAAAAATTCCTATCCAGAGATTTTTTCATCATCAAGGGATTTCATCAAGGGATTTATCAGGGGCTCTACAAAAATTCCTATCCCGGGATTTTTCATCATCTAGGGATTTCATCAAGGGGTTCTATCAAAGAGTTTACATCGAACATTCTACACAGGGATTTACCAAAAGGGGTCTACCAGATTTTTAGGGGTTCTACCAGAATGTTAATAAAGGGTTCACCAATGTCTTATCATGGGGTTTCACCAGGGTTTTACCAAATGGTTTCACTGGGGATTTATCAAGGAGGTTTGCATAAGGGATTTTATTAAGGGTTGTCAATAAATTTTAAGAGATTTCATCAAAAGGAGTTATCAAGGGGTTCCACTAAAAAAATTTCAAAGGGGTTCAATCGGGTATTTCGTCAATGGTTTATTACTTGGGATCTTAGGATGATCAGCGTAGTACTTACCGGACACTGTGGTCAAAATTAGGGTCCTTCTTATATTTAATCGTCTCCGCAACAAAAGAGGAAGACTCATCAAAATCCTCTTTCTGATTCGAAGATGATTAAATAGGGGCATCTGTCGTACCCCAAATTTTGACCACCCGTCTATTCTTTTTTTGCTTTTTGTATTGAGGGGTTTATTTATTTTAATAGCAGGGGTAGAATAAACTATGATGGCGTTATGAGTTAAATAGGGTTAGATTACTGTTATTTTTATATATAGGGATTAATTAGGGTCATATTAATTTTTAATCGAATTATACTAGGGTCATAGTGGGGTTATTAGAGGATTAATGTTAATATTAATATTATTATTAATATTAATATTATCATTAAATTATTATTAAAATACCCGCTAATGTTGTTTTATTTTGAATAAATAAAATGGTACAGTTGGTAGCAAGGGGAGTATACGGAGTTACAAGACGGAGAGGTTGTGAGTTCGAATCCCACCTTTTACATTTTTAATGTTGTATTTGTTTTATCTTTACTACTAACTTTTTATTTTTATTTTTATTTTTAATAAAAAATCACAAAAATATCATTTTTTAATATTTAATTTTTAATTTTCGTATTTTTATTTAATGAATTTTTGAAAATTTGATTTTTTCATTAAAATCAATTTTTTTATGGAAAAAATCTCAAAAAATCATAAAAATAAAAATCAATCAAATCTTTTTTTTTCTCATTATCATTATTAGGATATTTCTTTTATTTAAAATATTATTTATTTTATTTAAATTCACCAAGCCATGAATCCATCCAGATTCATTTGCTTGGGCTCTAAGAAATAAATAAAATCAGGTCAAATTAAATCTTTCCTAAAATGATAAATCACATTCAATTTTCTTGACCTAATTTTTATCTATAAATAGAGGTTGATTTCCACATTATTTCTGACCCCCACAATTCACAAAACATATTAAAAAAAAATTGTTGCTCTTCACACTGAAGAACAACAACACCAAAGCCCTAAAGCTCCATCATCATCACCATTGATCTTTCCAAAGAGCGCGGGCAAAGAAGAAGAATTACGAGAAGATTGGGATCAAAATAGGAGGAGCAAGGATAAAAAAAGTGGAACTTTTCCCCGATAACTTTCGGGCCGGTAACTTCTTGTTCTATCATCCTTAATATGATTTTGTTTTGTATGCTATAGTTTTTAAGAATTATAAATCTCTCATGAACTAATTCTTCAGAAATAATCCTAATTATTTAAGTTGAGGAATATGAAACTAATTAACTAACCTTTTTACTAAAACAAGAGGTGAGGACTATTTTTACAATTATAATGGAACAATAATGGAATAAAAAGACTTAAGATAGACCATTCTTTATTGACGGAGGTACACGTGTGATAGCTATTTTCTTATTAACTTTAGGTATTAAAATATTCTTAATTATTTAGATAAACGGGTTAATTAATTAGATGATTCATTTTTAAAATATTTAGGGACCATTTATTTACAGTGGCATTAAAACATTAAATTATCATTTATTTGCAATCTTAGGATGTTTGATAGACGAATGGTACTGTACTTTAACATACTACTAGTACTTACTACAACTCTAAACCATAGAGTCCACAATCAAGCACTAGGATATGTGTGGTAGTTGTATGAATCTACTATGAAAATTTAAGACTAACTTGAAAACTTAAACCTGCAAAAAAACAAATTTACTACAACCGGATGAAAATTTAAAATTAACTTGAAAATTTAAGATTGTTTCGAATCCAACATCATAAGAATCAAATCGAAAGTGCATCAAAACTCAAACCCGAATTTAAATCGAAACAAATCGAGACAGAGTCGGAATGAATCTGGAACCAAATTATAACCAAACCGTATTGAGAATCGAAACCGAAACTTACTTAAGCCTCCTCCGCCGCAGAAACCATCGCGAATCTACTAACCGCGAACCACTCTCCGACTGCGAGCATCACCTCCGCCGTCGCTCACTACCCTCGGCCGCCATGAATCTTCATCGTTTTTTTGTTCTTGGGATGTTTATGGGTTTAGAAGTTGTTTCAAGATACAACAGGAAAAAGGTAAAGAGTGAAAAGGAGCACGTTAAGCTAAGAGGGTGAAAAGAGATGAATCGAGAGAGAAGAAGAAATTGATTCTTCAATTTTAACTATGGCTTTTAATTTTGACTTCTTACTTTATTAAAAATAAAATAAATAAATAATACTATAGGGTTTCTTTTATTAATAGTTTTAATTAATTATTTTTAAAATTGGGGTTTCAATTAATTTTGGATTTAATTGATTAATAGTTAGTTGGGTTATATTTAACCAATTTCTGGTTAGTTTAATTAAATCATATTTAGGGTTTTAATTTTTACTAATTAATCTTATTAGTCATTTAGATAATTAAATCATGGGTTTAATATCTTTTTAAATTAATCATATCGGAAAACCTAGTGACTAATTAAATTTGGGATAATTAATGTGGATATAGTATTAGGTTTTGAGATAAAATTTGGGATAAAGGACTATTTAATTATTTAATATTCTTAATTAAATTAAATATTAGGTTTTTTTTTACAAGAAACTTGGGATAATTCTAACGTATAAACATTAGGGATAAATCATGGGATAGCTATGGGATAATTAGAGATAGTTTATAAGATAACTATTAGGATTAATTTATGGGATAATTTTAAGGGATACATATTAGGAATATTTTCTATAATAAAATCAAGGGATAAACATAGGATAGAAATGGGATACACTTTTGGGATAAAATATTAGGGTTTTAAGGGATAAAAATTGAGGGTAAAGTAATAGAAGAGGTAAAATATTTTGGGCTATAAAAGGATAATCAAGGGATAATTAGATGAAATAAATTTTAGGGATAATACATAGGATTTTTTGGGATAGAACTCTTCATCCGAGAGTATAAATAAAGGACAAGGACAAGGGATAGAACTCTTCATCCAAGAGTATAAATAATGGATAAGGAATTGGGATAGAACTCTTCATCCGAGAGTATAAATAATGGATAAGGAATTGGGATAGAACTCTTCATCCGAGAGTATAAATAATGGATAAGGAATTGGGATAGAACTATTCATCCGAAAGTATAAATAAGGGATAAGGAAATGGGATAGAACTCTTCATCCGAGAGTATAAATAAGGGATAAGGAATTGGGATAGAACTCTTCATCCGAGAGTATAAATAATGGATAAGGATATGGGATAAAACTCTTTATTCGAGAGTATAAATAAGGAATAAGGATATGGGATAGGACTCTTGTAATCCAAGAGTATAAATAAAGGATTAAGATTAGGATTAGGATTAGGAATGGAAATAGGGGATAGGGGAGGTGAACTACGGTTACTCTGATCCTTCAAATTGAGGGTACGTAGGCATAGGTTTGCAAACCAACCCTAGCGAGTATAATTAATAAAAAAACTTAGGTTTTCCTGTAACTTAGACAAACAAGTATACCCTAAATTTAAAGGTGGATCCCATTGAGTACAATGGAGGTAAGGGGTGCCTAACACCTTCCCTTTACTTAACCGACTCCCGAACCGTAGGAATCTCTACCTTAGGATAGGATATTTAGGTTTATCATTATTTTCCTTTAAAAAATATGGTGGCGACTCGAATATTTTTGCCGGCCGCGACAGGGTAGAAATATGCACTTGAATTTTTACCTCTTCTATCACCTCATCCGTTGCATCAAGTCGAAATCAATCACTCTTCTCTTTAGAATGCTCATGGTTTCGAATAGATTAAAACAAACCTCTTCATCTTGCACTCTTACTTTCATGAGCCCATCATCCATATCTATGGTCATTCTCGCGATCTTCATGAAAGGCCGATAAATAATTAAAGGAGCATCATCTTCTTCCTCCATGTCAATTTCCACAAAGTCAATGGGGAAATTTTTTTTATCAACTTTTACCAGAACATCCTCCGCTACACCATGAGGACGGGTAGTAGATTTATCAGCTAATTGTAAAGTCATTCTTGTTGCCCTCAACTCCATGTGCCCCAACCTTTTCACAATGGATAACAATATCAAATTAATACTAGATCCCAAATCAATCAACCCATTACCAACATAAACATTTCTAATTGTCACTAGTGAGGTAACTCTTCCCAGGTCGCTTTTATTCCGTGGAAGAGTCCATTGCATGATCACACTACAACTAGCATCAACCATTATTGTTTCTTGATCCGGGTACCGTTTCTTTTTTGTGAGAATATCCTTCATGAATTTAGCATATATATGCATTTTCTCTAATGCTTTTGAGAATGGAATATTGATTTACAATTGACTAAAAATATCCAAAAACAGAGCATAGTTCCTCGCATTATCCTTCTTGGTAAGACCATGCGGATAAGGTAGATTTTGAATTGGGATATTGCTTACTTATTCCCTCCCCTTTTTATTCCTTTTCTTTTTCTCTTCTCTCAATTTCTTTTCTACTTCTTCCATCTTTCTTTTCTCTTTTTCAACTAAGTCTCCCTCTACATTTTTTTCTACTTCACTCTCATCAATCTCTTTTTCTTTTTCAACTAAGACTTCTTTTTACAGAACTTCCTCACTAATGCCCATATCAATTTTTCTTCCACTTAGAGTAAGAATAGCTTTGCAATGCTCTTTTGGATTCACTTGAGTATTCACCGAAAAAGTCCCTTTGTGTTGGTCGGCTAATTGTTTAGACAATTTCCCGACTTGAGTCTCGTGATTCTTTTTAGCAGCATCGGTATTCTTTTGATTGGACATCGACATTTTCATAAATTGAGTGAGCGTGTCTTCCATTTTTGAGGTTCCACCTTGAGGTTGTGGAGGTTGAGTGTAGTTTTGATAATTATTTTAATGATTGTAAGTTCCGGCATCTTGCCTCCATCCTTGTTGATAACCTTGGTTATTACCTCTTGGTTGGTAACCTTGGTTACCTTGATAAGGAGGTTGTCTTGGTTGGTAGCATTGGTTTTGATTTTGGTTCCCCGTATAATTCACTTTCTCTCCAACCGGAGGACAATACCCGGTAGCATTGTCTACTTTGCATAACTTATAACTCGCAACTTGTTGACTTTTGTTGGGAACTTCATGCATCTCTTTTATTTGTTATGGAAGTTTTGACATTTGTTGTGTCAATAAATCCACTTGTTGGGATATCAACTTGTTTTATGCAAGGATAGCGACATTAGTACCCAATTCGATCATTCCAGACTTCCTTTGTAATGCACCTTGGTTATGTTGACCTTGATGGTCATTGAGTGGCATTCGATCAATTATTGCAATTGCTTCCTTTGCACTCTTTGCCATCAAAGAACCACCCGAAGTAGCATCTAAGAGAGTTTTGTGAACCGATTGAAGTCCATTACAGAATATGTGAATTTGGGTAAGATCATCAAACCCATGGCCTTTACACTTCTGCAACATAGATTTGAACCTCTTCCACGCTTCACTGAGAGATTCATTACCACCCTGAGCGAACACAGATATTGTCGTCCTTGCCTCCATGAATCTATTGTGAGGAAAGAATCTTTCAAGAAACTTTTCTTCCAATAAATTCCAGTCATTCATTACTTGAGTGGATTGATCAAGATACCGCTCCTTCGCTTTCCCTATCAAGGAGT
Organism: Lathyrus tuberosus; assembly: GCA_022829125.1. Classification (NCBI taxonomy): domain Eukaryota; kingdom Viridiplantae; phylum Streptophyta; class Magnoliopsida; order Fabales; family Fabaceae; genus Lathyrus; species Lathyrus tuberosus. Next base: position 79,049 of record JALAZF010000579.1, read on the forward strand.
AAGGGAATAGCCTCTTGACCAATTGTTCCTCTTCAGCTTCTAGAGCTCCCCTTGCTCCCGCAATCTCGTAGAACTTTGTTAGATGAGTGAACGAGTCTTCATGATCTAGCCTAGTAAAGGGATTTGAATATAAGAGTTGAAGAATTCCCATTTTCATCTCTGAGTGCCTCCCATTGTTTGCACTGCGAGCAAACTGAGCATTATATCGCAGGCTATTGGAACATGGACCTCTATGAGGAGGTGGAGGTGGAGAGCATTCTGCCACAATTGGCGTAACAATGGGGGTAGTTGGCGGATTACTTGAAGAAGTTCCTTCGCACTCCCTTTTTTCTTTAGTCAGTTGCCTTCATCTTATGGTTTTGATATTAAGTCTCCCTACATTTATATAAATCTCAGGATCAAATAGAAGTTGGTCTGCGGGTACACTTCCTTGCATAAACAGATATCTGAAACACTAACCAAACAAATTAACAAGCACAAGGAATATAAACTGAGGTAAGAGATAACACTAAAAAACTAAAAACAAGTTAAACTATTCCAATGCTTGTAATATCAATCAACAATCCCCGACAACCGTGCCATTTTGTTGAAAGTATATTAGGTGGGTAATAATTTTTTCGTCTCCACAGGGATTATCGTTATATCACTGGCATTCTACAATTTAAAGAGTTTTAAGTAAGGGTTTTAAAAGAGTTTTGTTGGGTATCATAAATATCACAAGTGTTTTGTAGCAAAGATTAAAGTTTGAAAGATGATTGTTTAAAAAGACATATCAAGAATAGATTTCATCTACCTAACTTGCATGTATTATATCAATCAAGCATGTAATTTTTTTCTAATCAATATAATTATGTATCCTCTCAATACTGTTTATGTCTAAAACGATTTCATGAGTATTATCGTGTTAATCACTAGATGATGTCTCATGTTAACAATCAATACAATAAACTTAAAGATCGACACAAAGTGAATATCAACTTACAAATATATGTCTAGAGTTTGTTCATTGATAGATGAATAACTTAGATAAAGGTTTGAAAAATACCTTTCAGTAATGATTCAAATCAAATATATATCATTAAGAGCAAAGATATTCATCATGCATTGATCATTAACTTGTTCACATACAATAGATTAAAGAAAATACATACAAGCTTGAGGAAGACTACATTTACCCTTGATACAAAAGAGTTTAACTACCCATCACCATGGTAGCTTGAGCAATAAGTAAGAAAGAAAGCTCTACTAGCATCAAAGTTAAAAGATCAAAGATTGATGCTCCAAAGCTTTGATTTTTACCCTTTTTGAAGTTCTAGAGCTTCTTGACTTAAAATATCTTCTCCAAATCTGAAAAATAAGACTGTTTTGGAAAATATCTATAAAGTTGCATTTTATACAAGTGCCTTCAAATGCCACCGCGTTAAGCCCGTGGAGAGCTCGCTTAGCGCGGTTAGTAATGTATCTGGCAAAATCCCAGAAAGCGCGCTTAGCGCGATGGTCCGGGCTAAGCGCGGTTTGACACCCTTAGCTACTGCCTCTAATAAAAAACTGCGCTGCAAATCGGGTTAAGCGTGAAATCGCGCTGCAAATTGGGCTAAGCGCGAGCTGGCTCGAAAAGTTCGTCAAAATCTCTACTCCACTTGCATTTGTTCCTCCATAGGCTCCAAGCATCCATTCAAGTGTTAAAACCTACAAAAATTCACCAATTTGATCATCTAACAAGCTATTTACAAGAATAAGCTTGAGTTTACTTATTTACACTAAAACTATGATTTTATCACTACTTCACCATGAAATATATTGAAAAGGGCCACAAAACACTATCAATTATATACACAATTTGACCCTTAACAGTTGCGTATTAGGAAAGGCCCAGATGTCGTACCAACATGCTGGAGCATCGTGCCTAACATGTGTTCTTTATACAGCTTAAGCTAGCCAGACCAATCTTGAACACTTGGACACTTTTCTATGTTGTTGTTTTGCTAAATGCAACCAATCAAAAGGAACTACAATATGAAAGCATGTTGATTGTCGGAAGATGCTTTCTCATACTTGGCCACTTTACGTGAAACGACTTTGTGTCCCATAGTAAAATCTCTAGTCCTCAGTTTCACCCGTGGAGAAACCTCGATCAAGTTTAACATAATCTTAAACTTTACCATAAAACTAAGAAGACGTGGAAGAAGGCACAAATAAGAATTTGTCTCAAATGACATTGATTAGAATTGATTAGAAGGAACTATTTATTATTTTAGTTATTTTAAATATTATATTATGTATTTAAAATATTTTATTTACTAAAATAATTTAACAAATATGACTTTATTTTTTAAATATAAAAAAATCTATTATTTATAGATTTATTATTTAAATATTAGAAAATTTCCATTTATGACTTTATTCTTTAAATATAAGAAGACTACCGACCAAAACAGTCATTTAAATATTATACTTTGGATTTAAATTATTCGATATAATTAAATTAATTGAGCATATATAACTTTATTTTTTAAATATAAGAAAACAAATAATTATATTTCATAACAATTAACTAAAGTATTCCCCTGTCAACTGTTCATGGATCCTGAAGAAGATGTTCCAATATAGAGATATGGTTTGTCAAAGTCGTTATTAAGAAGAAGCAACACAATAGGGTAAATTTAAAATTTCTTCCATGTATAAAGAACTGGAGCAAAATTTTCTTTGATAATTGCGCTAGACCTACATTCATGCTATGGTTAACTTTCATGGGAAAACTTCCCACAAAGTCTTGGTTAGTTCGTTTTGGAATAGCAACGGATGGAGTTTGTGTGCTATGCAACCAAATAGAAACAGAAGATCACCTCCTTTTTGCGTGTAGCATGACAAATAAAATATGGAAGGAAATTCTTGACTGGTTGGGATATAGGAGAACTCCGACTGACTGGATTGAGGAAAAAGATTGGCTTACCAAAGAGACAAAAAAGAAGAGATGGCGTAGTTAAATACTGAAAGTTGTTGCGACTGAAACGATCTATGCAATTTGCCATATGAGAAATGATATTATATTTAACAATCAAAAGGTAGATGAGGACATGAAAGGTAATATCATGTTAAACATTGTCACTAGATGCTAAACACATAGGAAAATTGGTGTTCATGTTAATACCACTACACTCTCTATAGAATAACATAGTGTAGTGAGAATAGTAGTAGCTATAGTTTGTCATAGGTTTATGTGTTTTTCCTGAATCTGGTTTGTAATATCCTTTATTCCCTTAAATGTTCTAATTGTTATCAATTGAGATCAACTGAGTTTCTACTTGCTTTATATGTTGTTAATTAGAACAAATAGAGTAATCAGTGGACTCATAAGAGATAAATTATTCCTTAATGAAACTGACCTTTATTAATTAGTTCGAGATATAGAAAATAAAATATTTTAAATACTATTTCCTGTACTAGAGAAATTGACCAATTATTAATATTACTAAGTGTGATTTGTGTCGTCCCAAGTGTGATGTTTATATAGAGCTTCATTGGGATGTACGAACCATTACTTTGACCGGGTTTGAGTCCGTACAATGATGAATCCTTAAGTGGGTTAGAGTCCCATACGGGTGAAAGACTTGAAATGAGTTTGGAGTCCCATAGAAAGCGATGACTCTTAAAGTTGAGGAGTCCCTTAGAATCCGAAATCCATGCGTATGTCAAAGTATGATACAAGGATCTGTGACCCGTCTCGATCACTCTAGATGTAGGGTTGGCTGGGGAAAGATGCCTTAATACGGTTTATGAGCTAGTGATCATTTGAGTTGATGAACTCAAGAAACATGTTTCTATACATTGCGAGTTTTGTCAACTCAAGTCCTTATCCCCTTTTGTGACTTGAGTTAGAATTTGATTAGAAACCTGTAAAGCCGAGTGAACCCATAGGATATGGGAACTTATTGAGATTATTATCTCGCCCAAATATTGTTGTTATTTTCAGGTACTGTTTGCAGGTTTAGTATTCATGAAGATTTATGCATTGATATTTCAAGGGATGTTGATTATTGTGATCTTCTGCTGTGGAGTTGTGTACAATGAAGATGTTGTACATAGTTCTTAGATTTTATTCTTAGGCCTTACTGTATAACATATATATTTGATGTTTAGTTTGGACATGTGTATATAATGATGTCGTTAGACACGTATGATTGTGTCAGTACCAAATAATAATACTTGTATGCTATTATTCTAGATATATATTATACGGGTTGTTACACCCCAAGTGACGAGAATGTCATGTGATATGACATAACCTTTCTATGATGATGATCATATGTACAATTACCATTTTACCCTTATATCTATATTAAACACAAAGCGTAGAATATGTCACCCTTGTATAATCCAATATTGTATTCCTTTATTCGAGAGTATTTTAGATGATAACAACAAATAAGAAGAATATCCCATATTGACATATTTGAGCACGACCATGCATTTTACAATCATACTCAATAAAGGAGCCCATAAATATTACTCATGTATATGTAGGAGGGGAAAATCCCATCTAGGTCACTCATATGGCTCGCCTGATGGGTTTCACCTATTTTAATTTTACATCAAATACAACTTGGTTGGTGAAAGAGGGACAACTCTCTAACAGGTTGGTGCATGCTTAGTTGGAAGTGCAGGCTTGCACATAAAAGAAACTTACAAGTGCAACTTAAATCGTATGAAAGAAAGTATAAATTGAAAGAGTGCGAAATCAAATAGAAACATTGCCAATAAATATTAATTAAATGTGCTAAAAGATGTGGAAAGGCTTGGCTCTAGATATACATATGTATCTTCTTTATTAATATATCTTTACAACTATTTTATATAGAAGTATATATAAATTAAAATCACTACATTATATACCTAGAAAACTAAATTCTAATATCATCTTTAACCCCTTTTACCTTCCGTTAGCTTTTTCGTCTTCTTTCTCCCCTGTCTCCTATGCTTCGTATTCACTAAGGTTGGATTTTCATGGATTTAAATTGGGGATATGAAGTGTGTTTGGTTTAAACTCCTATTTTTCGAAATAGGGACCTTCACATTTTGTGTTTCCTGGGTTTATATATGTGTTCATTTAGGTCGTTCGGTTCTATTGCTGGAGTAGTTGATTTCATCATGGAATGGAATAGGGTGACGAAAAAAGGGTTTAGGTTCATGGTTCCTAAGTGGGATTCCTTCATAGTGGGGTGAGCTTCGAGGGTTGATAACAGGGATTCTTTGTCGTCGTTTTACTTCTCGAAAATACCGGACAAAACTAAGGCGGTGGACATTTCCGCTGTGTTTGGGTGCATTGGCGAGTTGGTTGAGGTGGTCATATCTCCTAGAAGGAGAAAGTGCGGGAAGAGATTCGGGTTCGCAAGATTTAGGGAGGTGGAAGACGAGATATTGCTTTCTATCAAGCTTGATAATGTTATGATCGATGGGGTTAAAATCCATGCTAATATCCCTAGGTTCACTAGAGGGAAGCGCTTTGAAAATAATGTTGTTAGAAGTGGGATTAAGGAGGTGGATAAGTGTCGCCCTCGTTCAGGTACCATCGTTGATTGCCATGAGTGCTCATTGGTGGGTGGTGGTTCGAAGTCTTATGCTGAAGCGGTGAGTATGGATGTAGGGTATATCCAGAAAGATCTTTTAGAAAGTAATAAGGAAGCGTTGGAGTATGAATTGGAAAGTTGGGAACTAGAGAAGCTGCACAAAACGTATGTCGGTGTTTTGCTTACACCTGGGTCTGCATATGACATTCAGTTGAAACTTAACGTTGCAGGGAATTTCTCCATCAATGCCACGCCACTTGGTCCCAAACTCTGTTTTCTTGAAGAAGACATGGAGGGAGTCATTCATTATTTGATAGTGGATAGAGAAGCTTGGTGGCATCACTAGTTCAAAGCTATTAGACCTTGGAGAGAATCAGATGTGGACTCTGAAAGGGAGGTATGGATCCGTTTACTTGGTGTTCCATGTCATGCATGGAATTTGAACTTTTTTAAGAAGATCGCGAACGCGATAGGAGTTTTCATTGGAGTAGATGAGCATACGGAGGAGGAGTCGTGTAAAGCAGTTGCAAGGCTAAGGGTGAAGGTTCCGCGTGCAAAGGCTGTTGTTGCGTCTATGCAGGTTGTGATAGATAAGGTGAGGTATGGGATTAATATCAAAGAAGAATACTTAGGACTCGTGAAGAAGAAGGTGAACAGTTCCTACCTTGAGGATCCGAGTTCACTTTCGCAAAGTTCGGAGGATGAAGAAAGAAGTCTCTTCAACTCGGAATTTAAAGTCGACCCCATTGAAGAGTGCGAAGGGTCGAGTGATGAGGTTCTGTCTCCGGCTAGAGAGGAAGGTGGAGTGGAGATGAACGGCGTGAAGAAGGACCCGCGGTTTGTCTTTCGGATAACCAAGCTTTTTCAACGTTACAGGCTTTTTCTGACGAAGATTGTGACAAAAGGAAGGAAGTAGCGTGTGAATCAGATATTGGGGTTTTTGAAACGACAATGTTGGCTTTAAAAGGTAAAACTTGTCAAGCTGATTTGTCAGCAGGAAATAGGGTAGGTGGGTCTATCTTTGGTCAATCTTTTGCCTCTTTTGTTTCGTGTACAATGCAGCACATTGAAGAAACAGCGCATAGTGTGGGTAGAGAGAATGATGAGGTCGGTTTATTGGTGGGCCCAAATTCTGACGGGAATTGTAGTATAAAAAGGAGAAAGGTTTTGAAGAGCATTAAATTAAAACATTTTTATAGTGTTAGAGGGCACCACAGAGGACTTTATAAGTATAAGAAAAATCAGTTTAATAGAAATGGGAGGTTGAGTAAGGAAGTGGCAGTGAGTTCATTTTTTGACGAGGCTACTGGTGGGAACTCTTTTTCTGCTTATGCTAATGAGTGTCCGCTAATTGCTGGTCCGGAATCGAGGAATTTTTTTCATGGCGAACAATCGGACGTATCCGGCGTGGATAGGTGTAATCAAAGAATTAGGGAGAATCTTGATTCCAATTTGGGAGTGAAGCTTTGGAATTCTATATCTAATTTGGGAGTTGAGAAGGGGGAGTCCAAAGGAGATTTTCAAAAGAGAATTGTTGAAAGTGAAAGAAGAGATAAAGCTAAATTGTTAGGAAGGAAGGAGGAAAATAATTTGTTTTGATGATTGTGGGATCTTTGAATATTAGAGGCGGCGGTAGTAGAGTTAAGAGAAGTCGAATTTCTCAAATTATTTCAAAAGGCAAGGCGGATATTTTTTTGCTCCAAGAGACAAAGATTCAAGACTTATCCGATAAGGTGGCACGGAGCTTTTAGTGGAACGAAGAAGTTGAGTATTCATTTTCTAATTCGGAAGGGTTGTCAAGAGGTATGTTAATTCTTTGGAAAGTCAACACGGTTGAGGTCCTTTGTAGCTTTAGAGGTGTTGGTTTTTTGGGAGTTAAGGTTAGATGGAAAAATAGTTTGTATTATATTGTGAATATCTATTCGCTTTGTTTACTTGAGTTAAAAAGAAATTTGTGGAGGAGTTTTTTGGAGTTAAAGGTGGCTTCGACGGATGGAGAGTGGTTAGTTGGAGGAGATTTTAATGCGGTCACAAAGGCACAAGAACGAAGGGGGAGAACCGCTTTTAATTCGAGGATGGAGTGGAAAGAATTTGAAGATTTCATTAAAGATGGTAGTTTTGTGGATCTTCCTTGCAAAGGGAAGACGTTTAGTTGGTATGGGGGGGATGGTAAGGCTAAAAGTAGGATTGATCACTTTTTGGTTTCGAATGGCATTATTGATAGTTGGGGAGTGGTGGGGCAATTGATTGGATTGAGGGATATTTCGGATCATTGTCCGATTTGGTTGGTGGTGGAAAAAGCGGATTGGGGTCCGAAACCTTTTAAGGTGAATAATGAGTGGTTCTCCGATAGCCGTTTTTATCCTTTTGTTGAAAAAGTTTGGAAGAACCTTGTTGTGGAGGGGAGGAAAGATTTTGTTCTCAAGGAGAAATTGCGCCTTTTAAAAGATAGTCTTGAGTGGTGGAACTCAAATGTTTTTGGGAGGATTAATTTGGAGATGGAGGAGGGGGTGAGGGAGTTGAACGTTATAGATGACGTGGAAGCGGACTTCGGGGATGTGGAGGGGGAGAAGGAGTTGGTGGCAAAGAAGAAGTTGGCGAATGTGAAGTTTTGGCTTAATCTTAGGATTAAGGAAAACATGATCATTCAAAAGTCGAGACTTAAGTGGTTAAATGATGGTGATACCAATAGTAAATTTTTTCATAGAGTTATGAAGGATAGGAGGAGGCGCAATTTCTTAGGTTCCATTGTCACGGACAATGGAGTTGTGGACAAAGTGGAGGAGGTTAAGAAGGAGGTTAGGAGTCACTTTGCGGCTAAGTTTATTGAGTCGGATGTTGAGAGACCCGTCCTTGGAGGTCTTGAGTTCAAAATTATTAGTGGCATGTATCGATCTCTTCTTGAAGGCCCTTTTTCGGAAGAAGAGATTAGGGATGCGATTTGGAGTTGTGAGGGATCTAAAATTCCGGGACCCGATGGATATTCTTTTTTTTTTTTTTAAAGTGTTGAAATTTCACGAAGGAGGAGTTTATTGGTTGTTTCCTTAGTTTTCATTCCGGTGTTATGTTTTCAAAAGCTTTTACTTCCTCTTTCTTGACTCTAGTGCCTAAATCATCTAATCTGTTATGTTTGAATGATTATAGGCCTATTTGTCTTATGGGTTGTGTGTATAAAGCTTTATCCAAGCTCTTGGTGGCTAGACTTAAAGTGGTGTTGAATTCGATTATCTCAGATTCTCAAAGTGCTTTTGTTCCAGGAAGACAATTGTTAGATGGAGTTGTGGTGGCTAATGAATTAGTGGACTTTTCTAAAAAGGAGGGAAGAAGTTGCTTGCTCTTCAAAGTTGACTTCAAGAAGGCATACGATAAGGTTAGTTGGAATTTTCTTAGATTCATGTTAAGAAAAATGGGCTTTGGGGAAGTGTGGATGAAGTGGATGGAAACTCTAGTTTTTAATTGTAAAATGTCGGTGTTGGTTAATGGTAGTCCTACAAAGGAGTTTGTTGTGGAGAGAGGTTTGAGACAAGGAGATCCTATTTCTCCTTTTCTTTCTGTGATAGTGGCGGAAGGGTTAAGGGGTATGCTTTCAAAGTCGGTGGAGAATGAGGAGTTTGAGGGTTTTAACTTAAAGAGGTGTTTTATTGATATCCTTCAATTCGCGGATGACACTTTACTTATAGGGGAAGGAAATTGGAAGCATGTGTGGGCAATCAAAGCGGTGTTAAGAGGTTTTGAAATAGTCTCCGGTTTGGGTATTAACTTTCACAAGAGCAAACTCATTGGGATTAATATTAGTGATCGGTTCATGGATTTGGCCTCTTTCTTCCTTTCTTGTAGGAGGGAGGAGTGTCCATTCATTTTCCTTGGAATTCCTATTGGCTCCAATTCTAATAGTTCCTCTTTGTGGTCGGATTTGGTGTTAAAAATGAAAAGGAGGCTTTCTTGTTGGAATAACCGGTTTCTTAGTTTCGGAGGGAGGATAACTTTATTAAAATCGGTTATATCTAGTTTGTCGATTTTCACGCTTTCTTTCTATAAAGCTCCGGTGAAGATTCTTAAAGAGATATCTAGTATCCAAAGTAATTTCCTTTGGGGAAGGAAGGAGGGTGAGAGGAAAATTCATTGGGTGAGTTGGAATAAGGTGTGTTTTCCGATTGAAAAAGGGGGTTTAGGTTTGCGTAGGGTGGAAGATTTTAATTTGGCCCTTCTTAATAAGTGGAGATGGAGGATTCTTTCGGAAAATAAAGCTTTATGGTACAAAGTTCTAAAGGAGAAGTACGGTGATATCAATTTGAGGATTGTGGATTCCGGAAATTGCATTAAAAAGAAGATAAGTTGTTCCTTTTGGTGGAGGGATTTCATCGGCTTTGACAAAGGTTTGTCGGAAAATTTATTTATTTCTAATTGTAGATTTATAATTGGAAATGGATACTCTTCTTCTTTTTGACATTCTTGTTGGTGTATTGATATTTGTTTTAAGGATAAATTTCCTCTTCTTTATGATTTATCTTGACTTAAAGAAGTATCGGTGGCTTGCATGACTGGTTTTAGAAGTGAAAGATGGTATTGGGGGAATTTTGGAATTAGTGTTATCGTTGAGGGTGGAGCGGTCACCGAATTATTGGAGTTGCATTCGGTTTTGCAAGACTTCCGGTCGGTTTCTTCGGAGCCGGATTCGGTCCGGTGGTCGGTGGACAATTTGGAGACTTATTCGGTTAATTCTTTCTACTCCCTTGTTAATTTTATTCGGACTCCTTTCGGACCTAGGGAGAATTTTGATGAAGTCTTTTCTTTGGTTTGGAATGGGATTGTTCCGTTAAAAATAAAAGCTTTCGGTTAGAGGTGTTTTTTAGATAGGCTTCCAACAAAGGATTCTCTTTCTTTTAGAGGTTGTGTCTTTTCGAATAGTGATTTGAATTGTGTTGCTTGCTTGTCCGGAATCGAATCTTTAAATCATATTTTGTTGGGGTGTCCGGTGGCTAGAATGGTTTGGAATGAAGTGTCGGAGTGGGTTGGTTTTGAGGAGGTTAGAACTTATGTCATTAAGGAGAGTTTCTTAAGGTGGTTTTCCTTTTGTAAAAGGAATAAGGTGAAGAGTGGTAAGGAAGGTGTAATATGGATGGCAACATCATGGTCTTTATGGTTGTTGAGAAATGGCATTATTTTTAGGAATGTTGTTTGGAATATTATAGATGTGGTGTGGAATGTCAAGTTGCTAATTTGGAGATGGTCTTATATTGGGAAAATTACCAATTCCAACTATATCTTTTATGATTTTAGTATGCTTCCATTGCACTATTTGTCTTAAGGCCTAATTAGTTTGTAATTTTTCTTTTGCCGAGCTTCGTCTCGCTTTTTGTAAATGGGTTCGAGAACCTTTTATTCTCGCTTTATTGAATTTCTTGCTTACTAAAAAAAATATACCTAGAAAACTATTTATTACTAGAGGATCTAACTCGCCTAAAAAATTTAGTACTCTAAAATGAAAATTATTATAATTTAATTTTATGTATTATTTATGAATACCTGATTTTTCAATTTCTTAAAGTTCATATATATATATATATATATATATATATATATATATATATATATATATTTGTGTGTATTTATTATTATTATTATTATTATTATAGGTTTTGGAGGGAAAATTAGTGGGAGAAGTTATAGGATTATAGAATAGTATAGATGATAAAAATAATTCATTCATCATTATAATATCTTGGATGAATTGAATCAATTCATGCATATAAATTGATGGATTTAGTTTAGTCCATTAATTTATATTTTATGTGGTGGATGAATTTGATGGATTTTTAACTGGATGAATTATATGGATTTTATCTTAATGGGTTTGATCGCCACTATTAATGCCTAACTCATACAAATTAAAAAATTAAAAAAAAAAGTTAGAATATAAAATAAATAAAACAAATTAATATTATTAAAATTGTAAAAAAAAATTAAATTCAACTTCCTTAAATGTGCACACAAGACAAATGAGACTTCACCATTGAAGATACAATAGATTGATCATAAATTTGATATATAAATAAGATAAAATAAACTGTACGATTTAAAATATCTAACAGAATATTGTCAACAACAAATAAGATAATTAAAATATCTTCTTTCTTAAATATTTACTTTGGAACGAACAGACGGTGAAAGTGTTTTCGATCCTGTACACAAAAATAAAAAAGATAATTATTTTAAAATAGTGAATACAAAATATCTATGCGAAATGTGTGATTTGTAATTGACAAACTAGTAAAAGAATAAGGGAATTTATTAAATTGAAAATATATATTTTAAAAAGTAATGTAATTAATTACCTCCTTCTCTAAGCAGCTTGCAAAAGGGTTGAAGCATTCAAACAACTGCTTTCCACATGTTCTCTCGTATTGAAACATAATTTGATCGTCTCGAATTACTCCAATTTCCGCGATGGTATTATCATTTAAATTATATAACTAAAGGTATAAAATTTTTTTAAACTTAAAAAATGCCATATCATTGGAAGGGTAAATGGACAATAGCTTGTCGTTGGTATTGAGAGGAAACAATTTTTTTATTCTCTTTGCTAAGATTTATGTAGCCTGTGTAAGTGCTAACACCCTTTGTAACACTTTTAATAAGTTCAAAACACATAAATTTCAAACTTCTTGATAAGACCAATAAAATCTTATCATCTTTCACACATATTTTTAGTTGCGGATTATTAAAAAGGCAATCTGGATGAAGTTTTTTCACCTCGGCTTGTTTCGAGGCATTCTCTTGAAGATCAACTTTAATTCTCAATAAATGTCTTGAAGGCGAGAGTTGATAAATAGAGCCTTTTAAAAGCAGACTTTTTGATCCAATAAGACTCGTTAATATATTCAGGAAAGTAAATAGTTAATGTAGTCCAAATACCAGTCATAGAGGAGAAAATATTGATATGTCGATGACCTTGAAAACGTATGACCTTGAAGAACCAAGATTCTCTATAGTCATATGCTAGAGCAGCATAAAAATACCCTTCGGATATTTGTCCTACAGGCTTCAGAATAGCCACACATTGTTTTGTTATCGGATTCATGACAAAGTAATGATATACACCATGAATTATGTTTTTTTATAAGCTAAAAATTATATATATCAGGGATACAGAGGGGTATCTCAACCCGTATACATCTATAGCCGGTTCAAACATCAATGGCCACAAAAATCACTAGGGGAATTTACCCAAGTGAAATAATTACAAAAATAAGAACCAAGATGATTTTTTCCTGTCCACCACCACGTATAAATTAGGATACGATTCGAAATCGTATCGAGGTCCCAAAATTCATCCCTAAATATAATATTGTTGCGGGATGACCAAATCATCCAACAAATTGACAACCACAAACCAACCGCAATACAAACTACAACCCTCCTATCAACACACCCCTTTACCCAACAAGACAAAAGGTTCAACATATTACCAACCAGAATATTAGGAATACCCAACCAATTACAAGCAAAATTCCAAACATCCCTAGACTTATGACAAAGAAACAAAATGTGCTCAACAGATTCAACTTCTAAAAAGCAAAATGGACAATACATTTCATGCATGTTAGTAATGATACCTCTACGTGTTAGGTTTTCTCTCGTCGGGATTCTCTTATGTAAAACTCTCCAACCAAGCACTTTAACTTTGAAAGGTACCTGAGCTAGCCAGATTAATTTAAAAGCAGCCCTGCCTTCTACTCCTAAATGAATATCATGCATCTCAGTTTTTTCCTACAAGAACGAATACATAGAAGAAACAGAAAAAGTTTCTGCATCCTGAGGCAGCCAGCAAACCGTATCCAGAACACCTTCAGATGGAGAAATCTTAGCCAACACAGATTGTAACTCTATAAGCTGCACTTGGGCCTGCTCTGATAAACTAGGACGCTGAAGTTTGATATTCCACATCCACCTTCCTCCCACCCAAGAGTCATTGTCCATTACAGTACTTCCCAAATATTCTGCATATTTACTTAACTCTGGAAATACGTTAGCCAAAATCAAATCACCAACCCATCTTGAATACCAAAATACAGCCTTAGCTCCATTTCCTAAGTTATAGGAAATTAAATCAGAAACAGTACCTATACCACAAGAAATTGAGACCTGAAGCAAATCAAGATACCAGCTGGAAGGACAAACCTGAGATTTTTGACATTCTCCATTAAAGAATCCCAGCAAACTGTTAGGGTACCGAAAATTGATAAGCCCCCTCCACAATGTCTCCTTATTCTCCAAGATTTTCCATATCCATTTAAACAGCAGTGCTCTGTTAAAGATTTTTAAATCCTTCACGCCTAAGCCACCATCTTCTCTTCTTTTGCAAACCGTGTTCCAGCTTATCCACGACACCCCTCTTTTGTTCTCCAAACCGTTCCACAAGAAAGACTTGTGAATAGAAATAAGTGTTTGGATCACTTTTGCAGGAAGTTTGTAAAATGCCATATAGTGTATCGGTAAGTTTGCAAGAACAGAGTTGATCAAGGTAACTCTCCCACCCATCGAAAGGAAACGGCTTCTCCATGAGTTCAGCCTAGAACGCATTTTATCAATTATCGGTTTCCAGAAGGATATCAATCTGTGGTTTCCACCGATAGGAATACCTAGGAACAAAAACGGAGTTGTTAAAACCTTACAAGCGAGGTATAATTCTGCAGCCTTAATCTTGTACTCATCCAATCCAATACTAAATAAAGAACTCTTATTAAAATTAATATCCAGTCCTGATGTTAGATGAAATCCTTCCAGAATGGACTTTACAGCCGTGATGTTCTTCCATGATCCATCACCATGAATTATGTTATCTGCCTGACAATCTTTACGACAAAACAAGAATAATCCATTGCATGTGTCTATAAGATTTTTAGGCCTTATTCTGCAACCCATCACTAATGAGCACCAATTAAAAAGTTGTTCCAGATCCATATATGAATTAAAAGAAATGCAAGCCTCCATCAGTGGATATAGTGGATTCTCCTTTGGTAGTGTCATGGTTAGGATGAGATTACGCTATGAATGCGAGACACACATGACATTTGATTTTTCCTTCATGTATAGCTTTCCAAAGATTTTAGTTTGAAGTACAATGGGAAGATTATTAAATAAGGATTTGGGTTTCCTTCTCCTCATTGTTCTTTTCTTTATAATAATTTTACTCTCCATGTAATGAGTGATTATGATTAGTATGGAGATTTGATATTGAAAGTGAGATAGTGATATGATAGTTGGGTGTGGGTGATGTATCTATTGGTTGATGATTTGATTCTTATAGGAGGGTGACATATGAAGAATGAAACATACAAGAGAAAACAATTTTAGATTTAAAAAATAGTGAATATAATATTTTATTATAATGTTCTAGACCCAAGATAAGCCCTTTTATGGATATATCTATTTAGTTCAATGTATTATTAATTAATATTATTTTGTTTTTGACTATGTTATTTCTTTTTTACTTTAATTTGGATTATAATAATTTTACTTTAATTTTTTATTATAATATTTTGACTATAATTATTGCTTTTATTTCAATTTTTAACTTTTTTTTTATTTATTTTTCACAAATATTCATAGAGAGAAGGAAATCGTTGTGGTGGCAAACTTGCCTCCATAAACTTGTCAACCCATAATTTTCTATTTTGAGACAACCCACCTTTAGCAATTAGACATGATTTTTTTTTTTCAATAAGCAAGAGATATGATTAAAATGAGAACAAAGGGTTCTCGGAACCTCTTACAGAAAAAACGGGACTAAGCTCGCCAAAAGAAGATTACAAAACCAATTAGGCCTAATGAAAGTAGATCAAATGGTGCCTACTGAAATCATAAAAGCTACAATTGGTATCGGTAATTTTCCCAATGAACGACCATCTCCAAATTAACGCTTTAATATTCCAAACCACATCTAAAACATTCCAGGAATCATTCCTAAAAATAATGCCGTTCCTCAACATCCATAAGTACCAAGCGGTAGCCAACCAGAAACAACCTTCCCTCCCACTCTTCACTTTGTTCCTCTTACAAAAACGACACCATTTCAAGAAACTCTCTTTAATATTACTAGCACCAAAATCCTCAAAACCAATCCACTCGGCGATATCCTTCCAAACCAACAAAGATACATTAAACCGTAATAGTACATAATCCAATGTTTCATTCTCCAAAGAACAAAGAACACAACACAATTCACTATCCGGATCCATACAACCTCTAACATTAAGAGAATCCTTTGTTGGAATCTTATTAATAAAAACCCTCCAACCAAAAACCTTAATTTTAAAAGGCACATGCATCTTCCAAACCAAATTAAAAGCATCATCAAAATTATTATTAGGACCATAAGGGATTCGGAGAAATTGAAGAAGAGAATAAAAACAACGAACCGAAAAATCCTCCGAACCATCCAACGACCAAGTCACCAAATCATGCTCCATAGAAACTGGCCAAACATGTTGAACCTCGGCCCTCAACAACAACAAATCATTGGCCACCACATCATCAATTGGGAAAGGCACTCCAAAATCCCCCCAAAGCCAAACCTCACCACTCCACCACCCCATACAAGCAACCGACACCTCTTTAAGGCTAGACAATTCAAAAAGGTGAGGGTATTTATCCTTAAGACAAATATCCTCCACCCAACAAGCAAACCAAAAGGAAGTAGAATAACCATTCTCAATAGAGAATCTACAATTGGAAGCAAACAAATTTTCCGTAACTCCTTTATCCAATCCAACAATATCCCTCCACCAAAAGGAGTATTGGGACTTCATACTACAACCATTCCCGGCTCCCACTATTCTCAAATTCACATCTCCATACCTAGATTTAAGAATCTTATACCATAAAGCATTATACTCCGATAAGATCCTCCATCTCTACTTATTGAGAAGGGCCAAATTAAAATCATCCACCCTTCTCAAACAAAGACCCCCTTTTTCAACCGGAAGACACACCTCCTTCCAACTCACCCTATGAATTTTTCTAATCCCCTCATTCCCTGCCCAAAGGAAATTGCTTTGAATTCTAGTGATAAGATTCACAATTTTCACCGGCGCTTTATAAAAAGAAAGCATGAAAATAGACAAGCTAGAAAGAACCGATTTTAACAAGGTGAGTCTTCCTCCAAAACTAAGTAACCGATTGCTCCAACAAGCAAGCCTCCTTTTCATCTTAGAAATCAACTCCAACCAAATGGGCATACCATTAGAATTAAATCCAATAGGGATTCCAAGGAAAACAAAAGAATTTTCCTCTCTTTTACAAGAAAGAAAAAAGGAAGCCACCTCCAAGAATCGAGAACTAATATTAATTCCAATAAGTTTGCTTTTATGGAAGTTAATTCCCAATCCCGATACGATTTCGAAACCCCTCAATACCGATTTTATGGCCCAAATATGCTTCCAACCACCTTCTCCAATCATTAAAGTATCGTCCGCAAATTGAAGAATGTCAACTAAACACTCACCCTTAAAGTTGAAACCCTCAAAATCTCCATTCTCCGCCGATTTGGACACCATACCCCTCAACCCTTCCGCCACAATAACAAAGAGAAACGGAGAAAGCGGATCTCCCTGTCTCAAACCTCTCTCCACCACAAACTCCTTCGTTGAACTACCATTAACCAAAACCGACATTTTACTAGAAAAAATTAAAGCATCCATCCATTTCATCCAAACTTCCCCAAACCCCATTTTCCTTAACATAAATCTAAGGAAATTCCAACTAACCTTGTCATAAGCTTTCTCGAAGTCAACTTTAAAAAGAAAAACACCTTTTCCCTCCTTTTTGGCAAAATCCACCAATTCATTTGCCACCAGAACGTCATCCAATAATTGCCTACCTGGAACAAAAGCACTTTGACAATTCGAAATAATCGGGTCCAAAACTAACTTAAGTCTAGCCGCCAAAAGCTTAGAAATAACTTTATACCCACAACCAACAAGGAAAATAGGCCTATAATCATCTAACCGAAGCGGATTAGAAGATTTGGGCACCAAAGTCAAAAAAGAAGAAATGGAGGTTTTAGAGAACAAAGCACCAGAGTGAAAGCTTTGAAAAAAACTAATAAAGTCATCCTTCATAAAATTCCAACACTTTTTAATGAAAAGGAAAGAGTATCCATCGGGACCCGGACTTTTACTCCTATCACAACTCCACACCGCATTCTTAATTTCCTCCTTCGAAAAAGGAGCTTCGAGAGAAAGTTTATTAGTCAAAGAGATCCCTTCAAAAGAAAGACCATCAAGAGAAGTTCTTTCTTTATCCGGTTCAACGAATTTAACCTCGAAATGCCTCCGAACCTCCTCCTTAACTTCATCCACCTTATTCACCAATCCATGATCCGTTCCTAAAGAACCGATATAATTGCGCCTCCTCCTCTCCTTCAACACTCTATGAAAAAATTTACTATTAGAGTCTCCATCATTTAACCACTTTAATCTAGACTTTTGAATTAGTATATTCTCCTTAATCCTAAGATTAAGCCAGAATTTGCCACCACCATTCTTCTTCCTCAACAACAAATCCTCCCTCTCCGACTCTCCAAACTCCTCAACCCCATCATCCTCCAAATTCAACTCTCTAACACCATCCTCCATCTCCAAATTGTACCTCCCAAACACATTAATGTTCCACCATTTGAGACTTTCTTTTAAAATACGCAATTTCTCCTTAAGAATGTAATCTTTCCTTCCCACCACAACTATCTTCTTCCATTCTTTTTCGACAAAAGGCAAAAAACGAGAGTTGGAAAACCATTCATTGTTGACTTTGAACGGTTTCGGGCCCCAATCCGATTTATCCACCATAAGCCAAACCGGGCAATGATCCGAAATATCCCTTTGACCTATCAATTGACCCACAACCCCCCAACTATCAATGATTCCATTTGTCACTAAAAAATGGTCAATTCTACTTTTTGCTATACCATCCCCTCCATACCAACTGAACTTCTTCCCCTTACAAGGTAAGTCCACTGATAAGTGCAAAATGTACCTATTTTTGTATATAAGTTTTGTTGCACTTATCATTACTTTGTGTTAAAATTGGTTGAATAAACCCCGCTTTGTTCGTAAATACGTTTACTTTACGTTTTCGGTGTATAGTGCGTTACCGTGTAAATATCATTGAGAGTAATTGATTTTCATTTATTTTTACAGGTGTTCCAGCAATGGGATGTTTCTATATTCATAAAGAGAATTGAATAAGCTTTCCAACGCTTCAAACCGTGCGTCAATCGGAGTTACGGTTCAAGAGTTATGATCAAAACAAGTTGCTGGTGTACTGTCATGTTCGCAATGCGAACGCCCGTGGCGAGCACTTGCTGGCGCACTCGCACTACGAACCCGGGGGCGAATGAATAGTGCCAGAATTGTGAAAAACACTATTTTTGATGCCCAAAAGGCGGTTTACGTTCGCAGTGCGAACGGGCACTCGCAGTGCGAACCTGGGTAGTAACTTTTGTCTATTTTAGCCATTTTTCATCATTTTTTAGGTTATGGTTTTGGGGGTTTTTGCTCCAACTCCATCAAACTTCATTTCTTCATAGGATTAGCTTAGAAAACAATTGTGGAGCATGCATACGGATGATCCGGAGTGGATTGATCGTCGACCGGCGCCGACAAACCGCGAGATGTTTGGTTCATTTCTCTTCTTGTTTGTGTTTTTCTTTATGGTTGGGTTGTGTATATGTATTTGCTGCAAACTCATGTATATTTGTCGCCCATGGCGTTGTATAAAACTTGCTTTACAAATCTTAATTGGTAATTGTCTCTGATTTTTGCTTTATGCGCGGGGTTTGGGTTGCGTTAGACATAACCGTCGCAAACTTCGATTAGGGACGATTGTCGGTTAGTTTCTAGACTCTAGAGATAGATTTAGAGCTAACAATCCGTTTGGATGTCGGAACTTCATGTTTCCGTGTTTCGAGGCTTCGCTCGCGAGAGTGACGAAGAGAGTGACACGGTTGCTTGCTCAACTTTGCGTTAGACATAACCTGTGTTGTGAGCGATGCTGGGTGATTTTGAGGAGTACTGTAGGTGGAGTATAATTGGTCGGTAAGTTTAAGTTTGTGAGGAGTCGATTATATGCATTGTCGGACGAGTTTTTCTTGTTGAAGAATGAAGTTCTTTTTGTTTTAATGTTTACTTTTCTGTTTTCATGTTTTAAACCATTTTAAACCAAACTCATAAATGCGAGAGACTGTCGAACGGCATTATTTCCCTCGAACCGATCTCTGTGGACACGACATAAATCCCGGAGGGAATTCTTCCGAAAATAAATGTTTTTGCTTGCTTGCCCTATTCTGCATTCAACATCCACCAAACTACCTTCAAAAATAAAATCTTCGAAACCTCTCCATTCCGCTCCCGAATTAAAAACCGTCCTCCCTCTCCTCTCTCGAGAATTACGAACTGCATTGAAATCTCCTCCAAACACCCATTCTCCTTCCGGGTCGGCCGCCTTCAAATCCAAAAGATTCCTCCACATAATTCTTTTCAACTCAAGGGAACACGGAGAATAGATATTAACAATGTAATACAAGTTATTCAACCATCGCACCTTAACACCAAGATACCCAGGACCTCTAAAGCTGTAAATAACCTCAACCGAGTTTACTTTCCACAAGATGAGCATCCCTCCTGACAATCCATGTGAATTAACAAAAGAATACTCGATATCTTCATTCCACCAAAAACTACGAGCCACCCTATCCGAAAGGGGTTGAATTTTTGTTTCTTGCAACAAAAATAAGTCCGCGTTACCTTTAGATATAATATGAGAAATTCTACTTCTCTTCACTCTACTACCTCCCCCTCTAATATTCAAAGATCCAATAATCATTTCAACAAATTATTCTGCTCCTTCCTCCCCAACAATAAAGCTTTATGAATTCTCTCCAAATCCAACAATCTCTTTTGGTAATCACCCTTTGACTCCCCTTTCACAACCCCTAAATTGGCCATAGACTCCCATAATTTAACTCCAAGATTAGAGTCCAAATTATCCATCAATTTTTTATTGCATCTATTAATATCAGAAAGCTCTGACTGTTCACCATGGACAACATTACTATCTACTAAATTCAAAGAGTGCAAACTAGAAGAAGGAACAGTAGAACTCGCGCCATCTACAGATACACCCATCGCCCCACCTTTCTCTAAAAACCTCCTTTTAAAAAATTGTTTTTTCCTCGGTTTATAACACATCCCCTTTAGGGGCCCAGTCGTCCCATATAAATAATTCATCTTTAAAGCTTTAATATACTTCCTTTTGCACTTTTTCGGAATCGCCTTGGATAGCGAACAGGAAAGCGACACCTCATCACCACTTTCTGCCACTTCAGTCTCCCTAACCCCTCATTCTGTCACATCCACAGAACATTTGTCAAAAGAGTCCTCCTGCACATCAGAAAAAGCCCGACCTACCTTTTTATCCTCCCTAGCTTGTGAAAGACCAATATTGCCTTTCAAAGATAATAAAGCCTTATCAAAGGACCCACTCCTGCTACCATCACCTAAAAGGCTCCCCCTGTCCCTTTCAAACTGACAAGAAGAGAGCTTGGCATTACCCTCCACTACAACATTATTAACCAGCGATTTAAAAGCTAAACTACTTTCCACTCTACCCAAATCACTATCCGCTCTACCATCGGCCACCCTCACCTGCGAAGAACAAAATCCCTCCTCCTCCGAGATATCCTCTGATGAAGCTTCAACATCATTAACATTAAAATCAATGCGAACTTCATCTTCCGAAAAAGAAGAATCAGACTCCGAATCAACGCCACCTGGCTTTACAAAAACAGCCTTAAGAGTTCCGAGAAAGTCTTCTCTAAGAAATATATTAAATGAATAACCATTTATCATCACCTTTGTGGAATCTGGTAACACATAAGAACACGGGACCTTAACCGAAATCCTCCCCACATCCTTATTTGGACCATGCAACGTATTCTCATCAGTATCAATAAGTTCTCCGATCAAGTTTGCCAAAGCCACGAAGAAATCCTTATGCCATGCATGACAGGGGATGCCAAATAGACGAATCCAGACAATTCTATTGAGATCAACATCAGACTCTCTCCATGGTCTAATGGACTGAAACCATTGCTTCCACCATGAGACCCCCTCCTCTAATAGTTCATGAATTGCACCTTCTATATTTTCTTCAAGCAAACACAGACTTGATCCTAAGGGAGAAACTTTAATAGTAAAGATCCCTTCAATATCCAAAGCAGTCTGAATATCATAAGTTGATCCAGGTGTAGTTACAATTCCGACATAAGCCTTCCGAAGATTATCTTTCAACAACCCATCAGATGAAAACTCCAACAACTTCTCCTTCTCAATTTTCGAAGACACCGCCTCCTGAACATTCTCAACCTTCCTACCGATAACATCCGCATAAGATCTACCCGCAACCCTACCTTCAAACCTTCTACTGTTAGCCAAATCTCTAAACGGAGGCACATTACGAACCTTTAGACCCACAACACCTCCATCTCCATAATTTTTCTTAACTAAAACCCCTCTACTATATCTAGGGGGATTAGCATAGATCTTCCTACCCTCAGTGTGTATATTATCCAACTTTATAACAAGCATTCTAACATCCTCAACATCACGAAATCTCACAAATCCAAACCTCTTTCCGAATTTATTTCTTCTGGGTGAAATCAGCACTTCCACCACCTCTTCATTACAACCAAACAATTCAAAGATGTCCGCCGATTTAGTCTTATCAGGAATTTCGAAAAAGTAAATCTACGTTAACGATTTCTCTCCGTCATCATACCTTCCTCCCCCCCTACGAAACACATCCCATTTAGTAACCACCTTTCTAAAACCCTTTCTAACTACAGTTTTCCATTCCATCATAAGAAGCCCACTAGATAAACGAAAACACTGTGCCCTGTAAAACCTAACCAGAGAAGGACAATGATTAACAAACCCGGAGAAACCAAGGTGTGAAGGTCCCTAATTCGAAAATTAGGAGTTTAAACCAAACACCCCTCAAATCACCGAATTTCAACCATAAGGTCCTAATAGTTACAGTACAGGGAACATATTGAAGATGAAGGGGATCACTTAGACATGATTTTTGTTAAAAACAAATTAGATCTTCCTAATTTTAAATTGACCTAGTTTTCTCTCTTTGTTTCCTTGTCTCTTTGGATAGGGTCTTTATATGATTTCCCATATCCTCTTTGGTACTCTCCCTTCTTCTTTCATATATCTAGGATGCTTATGGAAAAAAATGTATATATTTTTTGTTGAATTTGTTATTTTTTAGTAATCATTTTATTCTCTTTAATTCTCTTTCTAAATTATTTTATTATTTCAAAATTTTAAATAATCACATAATGTTTGAGTCTCTTTCTATCTTCATTTAAATTAGAATGAAAAACTATTTTAGTTTCTGGAATAAAAAGGAATCCAATTTTATCTGTAAGTTGAAAAAATAACCTTTAAAACTTCTTGAAAAAAATAATTAAATCAATTTAGTATTTAACTCTTTTACATTTTGTTTGACCAGTGAAAAGAATACATAAGAAAAAGTGAAATAATATTAAATTAAAAAATATATATTATTTTTCTTCTAAAAAATAACTTATAAGTAAAAAAAATTAAAATAAGAATTTCATTTTAATCAATAATAAAATACAAAATAAATTTCATAAATAAAAATAAAGACAACAAAAAATAAAAAATATTTAATTATATTTCATAATAATTAACTAAAATGTTTCAATTCAATAATTTTAAAATATTATTTTATAAATAAAATATATATAATAAATGAAAATTTTAGAATTATTAAAAAATATTTAAATAATATGAATAATAAATTATAAAATAATAATCTTAATAGAAAAAAATATTCATTTTCCAATGGAGACTATTGTTATCTTTTGGATTGTTTATCATCTAATTCTTTATATTAAATTTAATTTTGAAGGATAAATTTTTATTCTCATCATAATAATTTTTTGGGAAATTTGACACACTAGAAATGATATCAAGTTCATAATGGTAATATTGACTTTGATAGAGACATTCTTCATGTTAAATAAATAGTCTATATGGTATCTACATATTTTAAGAGGCACATGCACTGTTTAATTCACGCGTTTACAATTATTAAATATTTTGACATCAAATGTCAGCCTCCTCCCGCACCTAGAATCATACAAGTTAGGGTTAATTATATGATACCCCCTGCCAATAAGGCGAGTTTTGATTTACCCCCTTTCTAAAAATAATTTTGGATTACCCCCCTGAAATTTTGGGGTACCCCCCTAAGCGTGTAAAAACCGGGGGGGTAAATAAAAATAAATATTTTACAGGGGGGTAATTTTCCCACCCGAGGGGCAAAATACTTAGAATTTTAAAATTTCAGGGGGGTAATCCAAAATTATTTTTAGAAAGGGGGGTAAATCAAAACTCGCCCTATTGGCAGGGGGTATCGTATAATTAACCCTATCAGTTAATAGGTTTTTTTAATCATAATTGGATTAAGTACAACACAAATGGAGTTTCAAATGAAAATCTTGAAATAATAAACTTGTTATGACATAATTAGAGATAATTTAGAAACATTCTTGGGAGAATTGTTACTTAAAATTGGATTTTGCACCTCTTTTCAAGTTGAATTGTAAGGAATCATGCTTGTTATCGAACATGCTAACAAAAAGAATTGAAGAAATATTTGGCTTGAAATTGACTTGACGCTGACTATTCATGCATTTTCTAGTGTTAATATTGTCCCGTGACATCTTTTCATTTAACGGAAGAATACATTACACTCTATACAATCCTTTAGATTCAAGATATCTCACATTTTTAGAGTGCGTAATGGATGTGCATATAAATTAGTTAATACAAAGTTTTTTTTTTTTGATTATGACACTTTGTGGAATTCACTTCCTATTTGTACTTTTGAAAGGTTTATGAATGATAGATTGAACATGTTCAACTATCGTTTTTACTAGATTTTTTATGAATTGGGTTTTATGTCCTTACCCATTTTGTTTTTCCTTTTTATACAATATCACACACACACACACACACACACATACACACACACACACACACACATAAGTGGAAAAGGAAGAATCCATTGATATACCCATGTTGATATGCAAAAATTATGGTTGTTACTTCAGTGAACTATTTTTCAGAAAATGTTAGGTTGAGAATAACACATATTTATATTCTTAGTTTTTGTCGCTTTTGTTGAGTATGTTATTTGTAATTTTTAAATTGGAAAATAATAATATATAAAAAAAAAAGGGTGAAAATTCAACAAAATACAATAAAAATAGTCACGAAGCACAAGAAGTGTCAAGAGAAAAAAAGACAAAAAAGAGGAATAATAATTGAATAATAAACAATAAAAACAAACCAACAAATTCAACCGACCAAGGGGTCCCCACAGATAAGAACCTAAGCTACTAAAAATCCACCTCCGAAGATAATATGTTAGATCTCAAACCATCAATACCACCATCATCATATCCAATCCCATCAAAAGAGCATCAAAATGATGTCAAAACCTACCTTATAACCAAGGTGAACACTCGATCCACTATAGGTGCAAGTAAAGGATAGGGTGCGAAAGCTATTCGATAAAGGTACAAGAATTCACGCCAAATCTACCAAGAAACCATATCCAGGCCAAAAAAATACTCTTATCCTCCACCTCTTTGGCTGATTTTGTGACTCCTAAAATGATTACATCATTTTGGGCTTTCCAAAAAGACCAGACTACAGTGTTCCAAATCAAAAGGTAAACACATATATACTTAATCTTGTCTCAATGAGAAATGAAAAACTTAAAAATCACCTTATGTTCCTTAGGAACAACTACCTAAAGCTAGTTCACAAGTAACAAAAAGGTGAGAAGTCGTCTAAAACAAAAACTAACAAAAGGGACAAGAGATTCTAGTAGGGTCTAAAATCACCCCTCTCTTAGAGACGTCCACTCTATATAGAAGTCTATCTTGTAATGTTTCCAGGAGAATACCAAGATGTTAGAAGGAGTCTAACTGCTTCAGATAACGAGGAGGATCCTACCCTATGCGAGAGAAGGAATTGAAGAAGAGATCAATCTAACCCTCTGAACGAGGTATGTGTAGGTCATTGAGAAAGTACCATCTCTAGCATGCTTCTAAATTAAATTATCTCTATCTTGGGAGAGAGTGACATCCCAAAGAAAAGATAAAAGCTCCTCATAAGCAGGAAGCTCTCTAAGAAAGAAAGTTCTCCACCACCGCAAATCCTAAGGAAAACCCCCATTCATCACCAAGCCAAGCTTCCCACCAATCAATCAAACTTAAGAGAATTAGAAAACAAACTAGGGAACATATTCTTTAAGAGGACACTCTCTAACCAATGTTCCTTCCAAAAAGAAGTTTGATTATCTGACCCAGCTTTCCTAATGACACCATCTAAAAACCAATATGAGATATCTTTCTCTTTAGACTCTATAAGAGACACTCCTTTTCACCAGGAAGAATAAGAACAAAAACCCTTAATCCTTTCCCCACAAACAGAAGAAACTCTGGTAGCTCCATATCTAGCTACAAGAATATTCCTCTAAAGACTTATATCCCATGTGAGTAAACTCAGTCTCCACTTTTCCAATAAGGCAAGGTCAATCAAACGAAGATCCCTCTCTCCTAACCCCCTATAATCTTAGGCTTACATGAATATTTCCACTTAATCTGATATATCTTCGAAGTAAGATTCACACACCCCAAAGAAATCTTCATTGAAATTTGACCAGCTTCTTCCAAACTATTTCATGAACATTCAAAAAATACAAGAAGAAGACAAGGATATCATTAAGCACAAAATTTAGAAGAACCACTCTACCACCCACACCGACATATATATGCTTCCATGAATTGAGTCTCTTTTCCATCAAGTTAACTAAATGATCCCAGGTGGATTCAAGCCGAGGATTGGTCCCCACACAAAATTTGAGATAATTAAAAGTGATAAAATTTATCTCACTGTGGAGGAAATCTCCTGCAGAGGTTTGAAAGACATAATCTGCATTCACCCTTATAAAACTAATCCCGGAGAAATTCACTCGAAGCCCCGAAGCTAGATCAAAGACTCTAAGAATACCGTTAATACTCCATTGTTGTTCTTTTTGGATTGACTGCATTTTCCAAAATAACATCATGGAGAAGGGTTCAAATTTTTTAAGCTTTTTTAAGATGATTTTTGTGCAGAAGGGACACATGTTGGACGTGATGTCACAGAATGTAGGTATGACATATGGGCCTTTCTCAACAAACCATATTTTTGCATTTCGGATAATTTTTTGGTCAGTTATATTTCATTGCTTTATTTGTTGTTTTGTTATATTTTATTGATTTTATTTAGCAATATGGTTATATGATTTTTTGGACAGTTTTGAAGATAAAATCCAGTTTAAATGAGATTTAAAGTCAAATTAAACCAAATCCTATCTTTTTGTTGAGATATTTATGGAGCAAATAATATCCAGCCGATTGTGAAAATATTCTGGACGAAATTAAATGCAGGTCCATAAGGAGAAAAGCCTAGAATACTTTTGCTATATAAGGAGCTTAAGACCTACATTGGAAAGCAAGCAATAATCGTTGAAAATTTAGAGTTCCAGGGTTTAGAGTCCTTGTTATTGCTTTATGTGCACCTTTATTTTTCAGTAACTTGGCATATAAGGGTTATCTAGTTGAGTTTTAATATTCAACATTGATAATTGGGTTAAACACAATCACTAGGGTTTAGTGATTGAGAGAAAGTGAGAGGGGATCTCATATTTAGGGAGAGTCCTAAATAGAAAGTCATTGGGTAGTTTTAGGAAAAGACATTAAACAACATAGGATTTATTGTTGCTTTTAATACTAAATTTACTAAGCTAGTAATAGTGAATTTCCGTTCTTAGGTTGGAAGCCAACCTTTCGGACGTAGGTACTATTGAATCGAACTGGGTTACCAATTATGGTGTTCTTTATTACTTTTCTGCTCCATCATCTTGTATAATTGAATCTGCGTTATTTCTAGTGATTATGGTTTAACTTGTCGAACTAGTTGTCTAGGACATCGTGTTCGACATTTGTCCCTTGAGGAATAGAATTTCAATTGGCATCAGAGAAAACACCCTAGACTATTGGTAGAGCTCCAAGGAAGATACATTTTTCTCAAATTGAGACGATTAAAGATGGAGGATCAGTCAACAAACCACCTATTTTGGATGGCGCCAATTATGATTACTGGAAGGCTATTATGGTGGTCTTTCTCAAACCCACGGGCAATAAAGCATGGAAAGATATGATAAAAGGTTGGAAACATCTAGTGATTACTTATGAAGATGGAAATAGTTGCTAAAAACCTAAATCTGAATGGACATATGTTGAACATGAGGAAACTCTTGAAATCTCCAAGGCTTTGAATGATATGCTCAATGGTGTGGACAATAACATGTTTAGGTTAATCAACACATGTTCATAAGCTAAAGAAGAATGAGCGATTCTTAAAACTACACATGAAGGCACCTACAAATTTCATATGTCAGTGTTTCTACTCCTTACCACTAAGTTTGAGAATATGAGGATGACTGAAGATGAACCTATCTGTGATTTTCACATCAAATTGCATGAAATTGCCAACACTTTCTTTACCTTATGTGAAAAGATGTGTGAAGAAAAGTTGGCCACAAAAAATCTCAGACCATTTCCTAATAAGTTTGATATGAAAGTGACTGCTATTGAAGAAGCTCAGGACTTGGGTAGTATTAAAGTCGATGAACTTATTGGTTCCCTGTAAACCTTTGAAATGTCCATCAATGAAAGATCAGAAAATAAGAACAAAGGTATAGCCTTTGTTTCCAATACTGGAGAGAATCAATGTGATAAAGAAAAGAACTTGTCAGATGATATAGCCCTTATTAGTAAAAAGTTCAAAAATTCCTTAAAATATTTGAACAGAAAGTGGAGGACAAATGTCCACGACAAGAGGTCCGACATCAGTCATCAGATCAAAGTTGTGACACCCCAACTTTAGTTATTTATTTTTAATTGAATTTATATTAATTTATTTTATTTATTTGAGTGATATATGTGATTATTTGATTTATTAGTGATTTATTTAATTTAATTAAATATTCAAGATATTTTGTAGTTAGGAGAATATACAATTTTATTTAAAACTAAAGAGTGAGAGGGGGATTGAGTAAGAGCTGAGGTGTGGTGGGAATTAGAGAAATAACAGAATTAGAATAATATTTTGTTTAAATTAATTAATAGAAATTAAAAACAAAACAGAAAATAGTAAGATGAGGGTGTGAGGAAACTTGAGGGTTGATATAAGTAATGGGATATTAGGTTAATATAAATAGAGAAGTTATTGTGGGAAAGTTTTCACAATACGTGAAAATTTTAGGAAAAAGAGAAAAGAGGTAGAAAGCTAGGGCGATCATAGGAAGGAAGAGAGAGGTAGATTCCAAGGGAAAGAAAGTTCAAAGATCAAGCAACTATGAGGTAAATGGGGGGACTCTTTACATATGGGTGTTTAGGCAGTCGGATGGTGAGGGATCCTAACCCTCATATCTTATTCTTGTCAATTCTATATGTGTGTTTCATGTTTGTGGCCAAAGGGTTTGACTTGAACCCTTCTGCCTTATTATGGATATGACTTTAGATCATCTTCTTCAATAGTGGATTCACCGTCAAATTCAGATCAACTAAGACAAGCCATCCCAATGTTGCCATTTTCTTCCTCACCCTTAGAATTAGATCACGTGGCTGGAAGTCCTTTTATTTGGTTTCTTTAGAAATGTAGGACATTCTACTTTAATGTGTCCAAAGCCTTCACACTCAAAACATTGAGTATCCTTGTCTTCATTGGGTTTGTCTTTACTTATATTTTTTATTTAGGGATGATGCCTTACTTTTTGTCTTGGACATTTGTCCTCGACTTTCTGTTCAGATATTTCAAGGAATTGTTAAGCCTCTTACTTAGGAGAGCTATATCATCTGAAAAGTTTTCTTCTATGTCCCATTGACTTTCTTCACTATTGGAAACAAAAGTTATTCATTTGTTCTTCTTTTCAGACCTTTCATTAATGGACATCTCTAAGGTTTGTGGGGAATCAATGAGTTTATCAACCTTTATAATGCTCAAGTCCCGAGCTTCTTCAATAGCAGTTACTGTCATATCAAACCTCTTAGGCAATGATCTGAGAATATTTCTGGCAAGCTTTTCTTCAGACATTTTTCGCCTAAGGTAAAAATAAGTATTGTAAATCTCAATCAATATGATATGAAAATCACATATTAATTCTTCTTCATTCATCCTCAAATTCTCAAACTTCGTTGTAAGGAGATGCAACCTTGACATACAAACTTTGGAGGGGCCTTCATGTGAAGTTTCGATAATCTTCCATTCTTCTTTCTCTAATGAACATGTGTTGATCAACCTAAACATGTTCTTGTCCACACCATTGAAGATATCATTCAAAACCTTAGATTTCCAAGAGCTTCCTCATGTTCAACGTTAGTCCATATTGCTTCTGGTTTTAAGCTCGTAGTTCCAGACTTAGAAGTGATCATTGGATGTTTCCATCCTTTTATCATAGCTTTCCATGCTTTGTCGTCCATGGATTTGAGAAAGGAAACCATCATTTCCTTCTAATAATCATAATTGGTGCCTTCCAAAACTCCATCTTTCATTGGGTCCATTTGAGCATAATTTATCTTCCCTAGATCTCACCAACATGCTAGGGTTCCTACTTTGATAAATTTAAACTTTTTTCCTCAAAGTACAAATTTTGAACATGATGTCTTAGACAACTAGTTCGATTAGTTAAACTAGAAACACTACAATGGCAAGTACAAGATGATGGAGTAGAGAAGCAGTAAATAACACGATATTTGTTTACCCAAATTGTTGAGTCCACAACCCAAGAAACACTACAATACCTACGTCTACGGGGTTGAGTCCACAACCTAAGAAAGAAAATTCACTATTAGTAGCTTAGTATAACTAGTTTTTTAAGCAACAACAAATCCTATGTTGTTCTGTGCCTCTTCCTAACACTACCCAATGACTTTCTTTCTAGAACCCCCTAAATATGAGAACCTAATCACTTTCTTCTCAATCAAACAACCCATGATTGGAGATGACAACTCAATATTCAATGTTGAATACTACCACTCAACTCAAGACAGACCTTGTAACGACCCATAATATGTATATATATATATATATATATATATATATATATATATATATATATATATATATATATATATATATATATATATATATTCAATCTACTGGCAGTGAGTACCAGACTATGAGATAGCCTGGCCAGTGCATCCAATCTGATCCCAGGCAGGAAGCTTATTGATTTAATCCCCGCCTGCTTTCCTTAAGATCTACAGAATACGTTATAGATGAGCCTGCCAACCGTTCCACCGGAGCGGTTTGGTTTAAAGTCCCGGAGTGTCGACAGAATCGTCATTATATATATATATATATATATATAGATATATATATCATACAAGTGTTATTAATTGGTATTGACACAATTATAAGCGCCTATAGACATGATTTATATACTTGACCATTTTACAAAACAATAAAAACAACTTATGGTATAAGTGTAGCGTGCGATTTTTGTCGGTGACGCGACCACCTTACCATAATGGTTGGAATTGGGTGCTACTTTCTGATCTCTTATTTATCCTATGAAGCTGGAAAGGAAAGAGAAGCTATCTAAAACTAACCTTGCACACATATGTTTTCTTTAACAAATGCTAAGAGATTGGGGGGTCGGGTCAGGTTATACAAAGGGAAGTTCTCAATTACCCGGTGTATATATGGTTATCCATAGACCTTCTTTGGCATGTTTAAATACATTCTGGTGTTTATCTGATATGGGTTGGGAAAGTTTATTCTTTTGGAGTGTTGAGATGATGTTTTTGTTGTTTTTGGTAAGGTACTGGACCTAAAGTTTTTGGTATGTGTGCTCGCTAAGATTTCGCAATCTTATGCCTTCGTATTCCTGTAAAGGTACGCTGGAAATCAGAGCAATCTTAGTTCCTCCTATTTCTATGGGAGGAAAAAGATGTTTGGTGTCTTGTTTAAAGCCCAAGATTGAACCTAAAGGGTTTGACTGAGAGAGAATTTGTCATCTCTAAAGGGAGGTATCTCACCTGTTTATCACAGTTTTTGGGTAACTGATTATAAAGGAGGATTACTTTAACTGGAATGTATGGAATCCAGCAATGCCATAAAATCCTTTATAAGGGATTTATCCTGAAGGAGGAAATTTTAACTCAGTGTAGAGCAATGCCATTTTTCCTTAGAAATCTTCCATACTAAGAGAGTGACGTTGGCTTGGATGTAAATAATCCAGAGGATTGCCACTTACAGCAATTAGATGAAAGAGGAAATTTGCCAGGATAAAAGAGGGATCACATCTTGGATTTTTGAATCAACAAGTGTGCCACTTACAGCAGTTATTTGGAATTAGGGTTTGTTTGATTATTTGTTTTGATATGTGATATATAGAGAAATGTCTTCCTACAGAGAGAAACTCTCAATTTCCTCTGAGGGGGTGTTGATTTTTGTGTGCCTTGATCAAAGCCCAAGGTTGAAGCTTAAAGGTTGACTCTACTAGGGAGTTTTACATTTGTCTTGTATAAAGCCCAAGATGGAGGCTAAAAGGAGATTGACTCAGCTGGAGAGTATGATCTGCCTTGTACAAACCCCAAGATTGAGGCTAAAAAGAATTTGACTCCACTAGGGAGAGGTTCTATCTGTCTTGTACAAAGCCTAAGATTGTGGCTAAAAGAAATTGACTCCACTGGGGGGAGGTTTTATCTGGGGAGAGGTTTTATCTGTCTTGTACAAAGCCCAAGATTGACTCCAATGGTCTGATGTTATGGAATTCTGACTCTTTGGAGGATTGAACTAGTTAAGATAACTAAGTTATGTCCAATACCTGTAGGAGGCATTTGGGTCCTTGTACTAAGCCCAAGAGGAGGCTGAGAACTTCTAAGAAGCTTGAGGGTCCTTGTACAATGCCCAAGAGGAGGCTGGGGATGCTTTTAGGAAGCCCGTGGCACTAGTGCAAAAAGAACAATATAATTTTAAAATTTACCCCCGATTTACTAAAAACGGGTGTAAATAAGAAAAATGGTGGCAATTTTATAAATATAATGTCATTTTATATATTATCACGTGACAACATACACCCTATTTTTTAAAAACGGATGTAAATTTAAAATATTATTATAATCAAATCTCTATTACTCCCATTAAATTTTAAACGGATGTAAATTTAGATGAACTGAAAAAAATAGTTTAATTTTATAATCTAAAATATTAATCCTGATAACTAATTAAATAAATAAAGGGTGTACATTTTCCTAAAGGAATATTGCGTAAATTAATTAATCTAAACACGTTATCAAACCACAAATTTTATATTCTCTTTCATCACTTGTTTCTCTCATCTCCCTTGTTTTTATCTTTAAATTTTTGTTAGTATTTTAAATTTTTCATTCAAAATATTACATATATATATATATATATATATATATATATATATATATATATATATATATATATATATATATATATATATATATATATATATATATGAGAAAATAGGTGATGCACTGATAGTGTACAAAAATTTTACACTGTCAACCAATCACGACCATGAATTCCGCAAAGTCAGACTGTAATTTTTAAAAAATTTATATGACATGGCAAAATGTTATGTTTTTATTGAATAACAGTGTAAAACTTTTTTACACTGTCAGTGCACTACCATTAAACTCTATCTCTCTCTCTCTCTCTCTCTATATATATATATATATATATATATATATATATATAAAGATTTAGGAAAGACATTTAGTAATGCATAGAAACCATTCTTGTATAATTTTTAATTGTTTTAATTATATATATACACGTTCTTTTAATAATATATTATATATACACCCACTGTTCTCTTAATACTGGTATTTGATAAAAGACTAATAAGTCGTTCCTATAGAAATATTCCCTCCTAATTAGACAAATGTATCTAAACTCACAGAAATCACTAGAAACTGAAATTGCTTCCCTCACGTATCAAAACTCATCCCTCCCATATCCTTGAAGGAAAATCTGAAATTCCCAATTCCTAAACTCAATTTCATCATAAACATCAAAAGTTCCCTAAAATATGTGTCGTAATTTCCTCTCTGTGATTTCATTGTGAAGTAATTTTGCAAAAACCCTAAGGTGTGTTGCACCCCAAAATTTGCCCTCCTTACTTTAGTACTAACTGGCTTATGTTTCATTTCATTTTTGCATTATCATGTATGCATATCATTAGCATGGGGTCAGGGTAAAGTCCTATCTGGTCTACTACCTCATCAAGAGTTCACAGGTTGCAAGGGATCTCAAGTGGAATCACTCTCCTAACCAGTGCATGAATTAGGGTTTTGAAATTCTTGGGTTTATTGCTCCAATGGGCAGACTCCTTGGGTTTTTATCATCACCAAATGACATATCTTATCTTTGTTGGAGAGGATACACATCATATTCAGATGAATTTGGATTTGGAGACTGTGTTATTTCCTCCTAGACTGAGGGTACTAAAACTAGGGTTTGCTATAAAGTCAGTTTATTTCTGATTTTTTAGGCAAGACTTGATTCCATGGTATTCCTTGGGTCCCTAAATACCTAGGGGTGGAAGATTGTCCATCAGCTTGGTTCAGGAGAAGTTCAATTAGCCAATGGATTGAAAATCAGTTGAATTTGGGGAAAAGTCAACAGTGAAAGGAGAAAAGTCAACTGTGAAATTTTGAGGTTCTCTTCAGGGATTTTAAGATCTCATATCCTCATATGGTCTCCAGGGGTCAAGTTTCATACATGTTTGTCAGGAATCAGGAGTTGGTGCAAAGTTTCTAAATTTGGAAAGTGACCTATAATGAAAAGTTTCCTTTTTGGGCAAGTTCCTGCACTGCATTCAACTTGACTTTTCATCATCAAAAAAGTTACAAATGAATTTTTCTCCAACATTAAAGTTGAAGATCTTTTTCTCCTCTTTCCAACAAGTACTAGTGGGTCTCCATATCATTTGTGAAACTCCAGTTATGATCAAAAGAAGGCAAAGTGGTTTTTAGGGTTTTTCATGGTGCCATTTTCACAACTTTGGGCATAATGACCTATAATCAATTCCATTGCTTCATGCCACATTCCAATATTAAAAGATATTCCTTGAGGATTATTTTGGGCCCAAGAATGAAGTAATTCCATGGTTTATTCTTCATTTATTCTCCATTGTTCAAAACTCCCAAATTATTTAAAGCTCATGAACCAATTATTTTCAAGGCCCAAGTTCCATAGGGGTGTAATTATCAATCCAAATGCAAGTGATCCATCATGAAATTCTCAAGTATCCATGCAAGGAGAAAGGTGTAATTCACATTATGCATTTTTCCAAAATTATTCAAAAATCATTAAACAATGGATTACCCAAGCCCAATTCATATTCAGAGGCAAACCCTAGTCTTTATAAACCCATCCATGCATTGGTTAGGATTCACACACGTGATATTTTGGAGAACAACAACTTGTACCCTAAAGCTTTCTTTCCTTGGATCTCACAAATTACAAATAGTTTCTTCAAGTTTCTTCCACAAAACTTCTCTTGGAGATCTCTAGAACACAACTCAACCACAATTTGCAGCCAAAAGCAAGGATTGGAGGTGTGCCATCTCAGGTTGATGAATTTTTCGTGCTCCCAAAACTCTCTTTTTTTATGTCTATATTGAAGTGTGATGTCTGCTGATCATGCTGATATAATTGGTTTTTAATATGGATGTGTATATTGCTTGCTATGTGCATTTGAAGTTTTATGCCCTAACACTAATCCATTCGTTTTTTATTATATGTTGTTCATTTGTGATTTTGGATGAGAGATTTGGAACCCTTGCGAAATTCTGGTTCGAACGGTATATGGTTTGGTATTTTCTGGGCACTTTTCAGGTTGTAGGTGACGGAGGACGGCGGCCGGAACCCTAGCTCCGGCGGCTGTGAGGGTTCCGGCGAAGGAAGGTTGAAGATGACTCCCAGCCGTCCGTTTCCTCCATCGTGCGGTCATCAGCGGTCCACGTGTTGGTTCTTTTATTTTTTTTTTCTGAATTTTTATTACGGATCCAGTGTTTATTCACCCACAACAGTTACCATGCACACCCAATCATGTTATTCCCTTTTGCTTACTTTCTATTGCGTTGACTAACCATTGGCCGTTTAATGAATCGTGCGAACAGGATCAAGACAGCGCATTAAAATGCGCATGTGCCAGTCACATGGCACCCCACGGTGGTCTTTTTTTTATTTTATTTTTTTGCTGATGGGCTGGGTTGCTATACGCACCCTCCACTCTTCAGCCCAATTCCATTTCTAACGTGTTTCCATTACTAAGCGCACCCCCATTCATTTTATTTCATATTTTATTTTATTTCAATTGTTATTTCATTCTTTAATTTTAAAAATACATTCTTGCATCTAAAAATCATCATAAAGTTCATGCATCATTTTCGTCATTTTAATAAAATTTTACAAATTTTATTTTTTATTTTTATTTTATTTTTATCACTTAAATTAATTATTTAGTCTATTTCTTCTTTGCACTACACATCTCATGCATACATGAATTTCTTCATTTTAATTCTCCTCATCTACAAAATATTTTTGATCCATTATTTTTGCATCTATTAGATAACATTCTAAAGTGTATAAAAATATTTTCCTTTCATTTTTAAATTTATTTCATATTGCATTTAGGTCCTTCCCTTTGGCACACTGAGCCCTAATTCCCACCTGAACTCTGCCCAATTATTTGAATGACTAATATCTTGATTTTTTGCAGGGACTTTTGATATGTTGTTTGCCTCTGGTTGAGGAACCTTAATGTTTAATTTTGGAATTTTAGGAATTATTTTTCTAATTATCTGATTTGTTTTCACTTGAGATTTTCTTGCAGGCGCATCTTTGACCTTGTATGATTATCTGTTTGAAAAGGCACTTGTGCCATTTGTTTTGGGGCTATTTCTTTGTTTCCTCGATTCATGTTTGGATGATAATCATTGTTGTTTGCCATTGTTTGATTTTCATTCACCTCATCTCTCTTACTTATGTCTATTCTGTACTAATCTTTTATGCAGGGTCTAAGGTAAGTTCTTTAAGGGTGTGGATAAGCATCCATATTCACCTTTACTATTCTCTCCTTCTCTCATCTCTTTCCTTTAGGATTTAGGTTGTTGTCAAACCTCATTAACCGTAGGTCACCCATGCATGATAACTTTAGGGTTCATAGTCCCCCCTTTAGAGTTACCTTTGTGTCTTCTCTCTTCTCATCTCAAATTTCTTTAAAACACTTAATAAGAATAAGGTGTATTGCACACGAGCCTTAAGTATGGGGAATGAGGGATGAGGGGCTTCCTCTCATCTTTCTAGAGTGCTTTGCGAGTGTCCTGTCTTGGGACGATGCGTTAAGTATTCGCCCCTGTGCCTTAGACTTTGGTGCAATGCAACTTAGGAACTAACTTAAGCCACTTCTGTCCTAAAAAACACAAACCAACTTCAAACCTTTTTGTCCTTCGGGATTTCCAAACTTAAAGGATATTTTCAAAAAGGGCATGTTACCTTCCGTCTGAGTCGCAAACAGGCATCGACCCTAACTGCCGGACGCGAACTTAACGTCGCTCATAAAAAACACAAAAAGAACTTGGTCTGAAGTACGTTGACTCTGAATTCCCCATTACACAAAGGGGGTACGTAGGCCTAGGACGTCGACGTCCTACCGAGTCGGTCTTTGTCTTCCCTCTCCGTCTTAGTACAGCCCTAGATGATAGTATAACTCACCCTTAGAATAGACAATAAGCGTGGATCCCATCGAGTACGATGGACGCGTGGGGTGCTAGCACCTTCCCCTCGCGTAACCGACTCCCGAACCCAGGCTATGGTTGCGATGACCATTCTTTTCCCTCTTCCTCAGGTTTATGCGGTGTTCCCTTTCCCTCTCTTGGGATAAATTTACACGGCTGGCGACTCTGTTTTTCCGCGCCACTCTCGCGTTTGGACCTGGATGAAAATCCTGGGAGCGACAGCTGGCGACTCTGTTGGGGACGTGGTTGACCTATGCTGGTCCATCCCTAAGCGAGTCAATCCTAGCGCTTGCTTGTCTTTGTTCTCTTTGGGTGTTTTGTTTTTGTTTTGCTTTGTGTGTTGTATTTTATTTTTATTTTTATTTTCACCGCATTTTCTGCATTTCATTTCTTATTACTGTCATGCTGCTGTGCTGTGCTGGCTGTCTTTGTTTTGCAGGTTGGGTGGGTCAGAGAGAGAAGCCCAATACCAAGGCTTGAGAATACCCTAGGACTAGAGTGAAAAGTAGTGGGACCTACGTGCCCGCTTGGTACGTTTGTGTGTTCACGAAATTCACAACCAGACGAGGCTATCTTGGGATGCATTCTAACGTGTGTGTCTTGCGCATGTTGGGGTGTTGATCTAGAGAGCTGTCGACTCTGGTGACCGATCATTGAGGACCTTAGTGGAAACATCCCTCTTTAGTGGTGACAGTGGCAGACCACGTCATGTGGAAAACCCATTCGCACCCGAGGGCCCGCTTTGGAACCCGCATAGGATGGCCCCTACGTTTTGAAGAGAATCAGTGGAGGCACTCCTCGATTGACTTTAGTACTGTACCCCGAGGGATGAATGTACTATTGTTTCTCGACCTCAGTGCCAAAGCTGAGGACCTTCCGCTTTGGAGAATCAGTTGAGGCCTCCTCGATTGATGATGATGCCAAACCAGAAATGGTGAACGTAGCATCATTTCTCGACCTGAGAGCCCAGGATACTGAACATCCTAGTACCCACATGTGAGAGGGGATGGGCGTTTGCAGGTTTGCAGGTAACCGAGACTTTTAACCTACCTGGTTTTCTGGATTTCTCATCAATGCCTGATTATTTGGGTTCCTCAGTGGTTCAGAGTTCTGGTTTTCTGGTTTCTCGTTCAGCTAACAACACAGCACATCCAGCAGTGTGCCTTGACCCCATGTTTGCATGAGCTTATCATTTTTCTTGCATTTTGACGTGTTTGACATTTTTCAGGGCTTGCATCTTACTCTTGATTCCGGTTTTCTGAGGTTGCTTCAGTATGGATGTTCAGAGAAAGAAGACTGTCGCCTATTCATTCCCAGAGCCGACTTTGACACTGATTCACAAACTGATTAATATGGCTGGTTCCGAAGTTCGTACAGAGTTCAGTGGAAGGTATGGAAGACTTCTGAAATTTGTCTATAATATCTCCCAGTATGAGAAGGATGCCACTCACACACTTCTTCAGTTTTACGATCCGTCTCTGCGTTGCTTCACTTTCCCGGACTACATCTTGGCTCCAACGTTGGAGGAGTTCTCATTTATTTTGGGAATCCCCATCAGGCATGATATAGTTTTCTTTTCCGAAGAACACCCCGGTATAAAAGATATGGTTGTTGCTCTTCATATTAGTGAGTCTGTTCTGAACAGTAACATTGCAGAAAAACAAGGAATTAAGGGTTTCTTGTTGAAGTTCTTATTTGATCAAGCCTGTATACATGTCAAAGAGAAGAACTGGATTGCTTTCCAAGCTATCCTAGCTATGTGCATCTATGGGATTGTCTTATTTCCGAATATTCCTGATATGGTGGATATGCATGCTGTCAGAATCTTTATTTCGAAGAATCCTATACCTACCCTGCTAGGTGATGTGTACCATTCAGTTCACTATAAGAATGAGAATAGGCATGGGAAAACTGTGAGTTGCTGTGCGCCGCTCTTAGCTACTTGGTTTCTAAGTCGTCTCCCTGAATCTGGCACTTTCGTTGATACGAAAGATTCTCTGAAGTGGTCTAAGAGGGTTATGGGCTTGACTGCTGATAACATCGTTTGGATTAATCGTGACTTGCTAGGAATGGAGATTATTTGCAAATGCGGAGAATTCCCTAATGTTCCCTTGATAGGGAGGAAAGGTGGAATTAACTATAATCCCTCCCTAGCTATCAGACAGTTTGGCTATCCTTTGAAGAATCCACCCGAAGAGCGAGATGTCCGAGAGTCCTTGTTCTTCAATGGCATTGAGGATCAAGGGTTGATAAGGAAAGTTGTGAACGCTTGGAAACAGGTGACCAAGAAGGGTAAAATTCCATTTGGGAAAAGTAATAATCGGGTTTTCCCTTCCTATAAAGAATGGATTAAGAAGAGAGTAGAAGAGGAGCTTCTTCCATTCCCGGTGGAACCACCGTTGTATCCTTTGGTGATCGAGCCTCCTACCACTGTTGAGTTGGAGAAGTATAACAAATTATGGGCTGAAAAGGAAAGGTTGCGGGAAGAAAATAGTGAGCTAAAGAGAGAAATTTATCAGTGGAAGCATGAGCGGGGTGAAGCTGTTCATACCGCCAAGTTGAAGACAGAGCTCCTTGCTAAAGCAGAAAAAGAGCTTGCTGACATGGTCGCATCCAGAGAAAGAATGAAACAAGCTTTGGATGGTATCAGTAACGTTCTCAGGACCAAGGAGGTGGAATTAGGCAAGGCTTTGTTGAAGATTCACAGGTTCAATGATCACCAAGAAACTGCCATGGCTGAGAATAAGAGAAAGGAAGACGACTACATAGCTAAGATTGATCAGTTGAAGTCGACGCTCAAGAAGAAAGACGCCGAGATCTTATCAGGGATATTCAAGAGACAAGTAGTCAAGGGTCGACTCAATGAAGCCATAGCCTCCATGGAAGAACCGAAAGTCCAAGCTGAAGTGAAGAAGCCTAGACATGAGGGTCCTAGCATGGATGGCATTTCTGGAAAAGACGCTTGGGAGTTACATTGCCGATACTTGGATGGGATCATACACAGGAGATACCTTCTCATTCAAGGGCTAATTCAGAGGCCGAAGCATCCCGATACCAGAAAGCTGTTCAAGGAGATTTAAGACTGGTGCAGAAAGCATAATGGATGGGGAGGATTGACACTTGTAAACTTTGATGATATGCCATAGTTTTCTTTTCTCTTTTATTGTATTTGGATCACCACCAGGCTTGTTGGTTGGGACCTAGGGTTTTCATATTCAGACTCGTTATCTCGGATTTGTGATTGTCGACATTTGGTTTTCCTCTGGTTTTCTTAATATATGAGCAGAAGTTCCGTTCTATCTTGTTATTAAACTGGAATCAAGGGGTGGATCGCCCTGCTAATATTCAAACATGTTCATTTGCATTTGCATATTCATAATCATTTTGCATAATCATTTTGCATGACAGGTGTTTATCTCCGGTATTCTTATCTTGTTATAATCTCAGATTTGCAGAGTTGATCATGGAATGAGTTCAAGCTGAGTTGAGTGAACTGAAGGTTCAGATGAGGCAATTTGGGAAAGACATGCTCCAGGAGCAGGGGATGCTGAGGGAGGAGATCAGTCAGATGAAGACTCAGATGGGTTTGATTATGGAAATTTTGAATAGGGTGTTGAAGAAGGAAGACAGTCAAGTGCCCGCTTCCACAGCAGAGGATCTCATTCCTCCCATCTCTTTGGGGTCTCCTCTAGACCATGGATTACCTCGTGGATCCTCTCCCCCGTCAGAGCTTTTTCATCGACAACTGTTTCTTGAGGGTCTTAATCCAGAGAAGCTCGATAAGAAGTTTGATCAGATTCCGATACCATACGCTCAGTTACTTCAGCACTTGCTCAAGTTTCAACTAATTGAATTGATTGCTGCGGGACCTCCACACACCAAGCTTCGTATGGGTTCCAATGTCCATGATAGGTGTGAATTCCATTCAGGGGCACCTGGTCATAATGTTGAAGACTGTAAGATGCTCAAGTACAAAGTCCAAGAGCTCATTGATTCAGGGACAATCGAGTTTACATCAGTTGGCACTGGTAAACAGAGTGATGTTACTCCCAGTGTTGCCAAGGGACTGAGAACTCCCTCTTCTGCCAAAGGATCCACCTCAGGTCATGGACTTTCTCCACAACCTTTTGCTGTAGAAGCTCTAAGTCAGCAACCCTTGTTTGTGCCTCAGCCTAATGCGGAAAGGAAAATGCAAGCGCAGGTGAGGCGCCCAAATCAGCACCGACAGCAGAATTTTCGGCAGCAGGGGCAACCAAGACCAAGAGGGCCCAAGAGGATATTTGATCCTGTTCCTATCCCTTACAGTCAGCTGTTTACACATCTGCTCAAGAAGTCTCTGATTCAAACAAGGGGTACCGCGCCAGTACCGTACCCAATTCCTCCAGATTATGACATGACTGCTAGGTGCGAATTCCACTCGGAAACGTTTGGGCACACAATTGATGAGTGTAATGTATTCAGGCACAAGGTACAAGACCTGGTAGACTCAGAGATCATTGTATTCACCGAAGATGATATGTACATCAATGGAAGCCTCCTTTCTTAAATGAACACACAGTCTACAAGTACGTCCAGACAGAATTAAGCTTCCTCAGCAATGGCAATCTTCAGCTTCTTTACTTGCATTTTCATTTGTAGTTTTTATTTCTTGTTAAAGCATCGTATGTATGCAAGACTTGTTTGTTTTTTATGATGATATTAATGCAATGAGTATGTTTTCCTTGAAGTAATTCATTCGTATTCACTCTTAAATGTTTTTTATGCACCGCAATACCAATTTTCTTTGTTTAGAACTCTTGAGGGAGGATGACGAAATAAGAACGCAGGTCTCTAATGGTACGCTTTTGGGTAGAACCCTGTTGAGGATGTACAGGCATTGTTACAAACCCCTAAACACTGGAGATATAAGGGAGATAGGCCCTCATTAACCCCTTCGAGCCTTGGAGTAGGAGTTTCCTTCGTACGAAAGAGTCCTCATACTTAACCCAGGGGCAGGGTAGGCATCAATTAGTTTGACCAAGCGTCCAAATTTCAAGGAGAGTGTGCATCCGAGGAACCATTACCTTCTATCCCACCGACAAAAGGTCAAGAGATGCGAAACCACGATGGTCATCCATCAACAACTAAGGAGTGAGACAGTCACAATCCTTTCAAGCAAGCTAGACAACCAGTGTCACACGCTTTGTTCAAAAGAGGAATATAAAAAGAAAAAAAAGAAAAGCCCGCTAAGTCGAAGAAACTTAGGCAAAAGTTAGGGCATTCCGCTGGACTTCAAAAATCGAAAAAACTCAAAAAAAGTCAGTCCAGGCAAAATTAGGGATAAAAAAAAAAGGGGAAAAAGCAAAGGCGTTACGAGAGAAACAAATTCGTGTGATTACGGACACAAAAGGGGTGACTGTCATTCCAAACCCTCCTTAGGTGCCAAACCATTAGTGGCATAGGTTCCTTGAAAATCATAAACCTTTTGAGAGATGAGCGTTTTGGTCAGATTAACTGAACATAGGACTAGAGAACATCACGAAGAGTGGGTGGGCACCGATAAATTTTGAGCCATAAATCTTTTTTTCCTGAAACCATGAACCAGGCCACGTTACAACCCTTAAAAGTCCTAATTGAAACATGGTTTATTCTAAAGGCGTACTTCAACAGGATAGCGTTCCTGACTCCTATAAGTTGTACTAATAAGATTGTTGGTATTGCATGTGCGCATTATTTTGCCATTCAAAAATCAAGGTCGCATCCCAGCTAGTGACTCGTTCACGAGGCTTGGCGACGCATTTTCAATAAAAAACTTCAAGGTTAACATAAGTGTTGCATTAGGATTATCATTATCATAAATAACTTGTTCTGTTAGCATGCATGTGCCTAAACATCAATGGCAGCTTACACAGTGAAGTCAGTCAAGAAGCTTGATCCTACCAAGTTGAGATGCTTGAAAATTCTGAAAGACAGTCATATCAAAGGGCAGGCTGCCAAGAGACTCAGTGTAGAGTGGGCTCTCCCCAGTAAGTCGTGTTAAGATGTAACCAATCTGGGGCAGTCACGTCGAGAAATCTCTCCGAAGTTCAGTTGCTCTGGGGCACTCATTCAAAGATCAGGGGCAAAGTCACGTCAAAGCTCATATTGGGGCAGACCACCTCTAGAGCATGGGAGATCGTCCACTCCTAAAAATGGTTAACTGAAAACACCTCCTCAAGGTTCAAGATGCTAAAGCAGAGTATTGTCAAGTCATTACGATCCCCTTCGAGGTAATGTACGTCATGGATTATGAAGACTGGGGCAGTTATGTCGAGATATGATAAATCTCTCCAAGAGTTTGAAGACCCTGGGGCAGTGCGAACGTCCGATCTTCTTGAGATGAAAAGTTTAAAGAGCCGCTTATGACCATAAAAATAAGTCAGGTTGCAGGGCAACGGGATTGTACTTCCCCAGCAGTTGGCTCTCCCCAGCATTGAGATTGCTCCTTCCCCAGCAGGACAAACTTTCCTCAGCAGAGTAGACTTCCCCCAGCAGAAGGCTTGGAAAGTATTTTCTCCGGATCAAGGCGTTATTTCCCCACAGAATCAGGGTGCTCACTTCCCCCCAGTCAGGAAGTTTACTTTCACCAACAACGTTATATTCTAATCCCCAGCAAGGTGGGAGTAAAGTCATTCTCCCCGTCAGCATGCTAAGATCAGCGGTATCCCCAAGCAGGCTAATATCATGGACTGTTTTCCCCAGCAGGTCCTGAGCCCAATTGGTTATCAGCAATCCTCAGCAACGGACTTCCGGTTCCGTCATTGGCGTTCATTCTTAACTCCCCTAGCAGAGGAGAAATCTCAGGTTGGATGTTACCTTCAGACAGGTGGGGTCCCCAGTAGTTCTTTCGGGATTTCATCCCCAACAAAAGTTGTTGATCCGAAGAGTCGATCAGTATGACCCTTCTCAGCAGAGTTCCTAGATTTAGAGGACAATTTATTTTTGTCATCCCCAGATGAATGGATCTTTCCTCTTCGGAA
This sequence comes from Lathyrus tuberosus, assembly GCA_022829125.1. Classification (NCBI taxonomy): domain Eukaryota; kingdom Viridiplantae; phylum Streptophyta; class Magnoliopsida; order Fabales; family Fabaceae; genus Lathyrus; species Lathyrus tuberosus. The sequence continues at coordinate 123,610 of JALAZF010000579.1, forward strand.
TTTATTTGGCTGGAGGGACCCATCTTGCATATCATAAGCATTTGCATTGCATCCTCAAGCGCGTGGCATTTCCATGTCGTATGGAGCATTACACCATTATTCAAACATTTGCATTCGGAGCATAAGCCAGGTTTGATACTTTCTTTGCCAATTCTCTTTCTCAGCAGAGATGGCATAACTCAAGAGATTTTGGAGGGATGTATTCCTCATACTTGTGCTCCCCGACAGAGTCTTTTATTTAGACTTCTCCTTTCCCCAGCGGAGTCATCTTATCTGAGGATCATGGGTCCGTTAGAAGTTTTTCTGGACTTTCTCTTTTGTGAAAACCCGTTCTTGCTTGACATATTTTGAAGTCTTGTTTCACGTTATCCCCAGTGAAGTCTGCATTGGTATTGCTAGTTTCTCTTTGTCGGCAGAGATAGCGATCTTTCGGATATTTCTTTCGTCAGTTTCCCTTTATCAGCAGGGATGACTTTTATGTTGTTAGTTTCTCTTTATCAGTAGAGATAGCGATCTTCTGGATAGTTCTTCGTCAGTTTCCCTTTATCAGCAGGGATGGCATTTATTTTGCTAAATCTCTTTATCAGCAGAGGTGGCAATCTATGGAAGATTTTCTTTCGTCAGTTTCCCTTTATCAGCAGGGATGGCATTTGTTTCGTTAGTTTTCCTTTATCAGCAGGGATGGCATCAGTTTACTAAATCTCTTTATCAGCAGAGATGGCAATCTTTTGAAGAAGATTTTCTTTCATCAGTTTCCCTTTATCAGCAGGGATGGCATCAGTTTGCTAGTTTCTCTTTATCAGCAGAGATAGCGATCTTCTGGATAGTTCTTCGTCAGTTTTCCCTTTACCAGCAGGGATGACATCTATTTTGGTAAATCCCTTTATCAGCAGGGATAGCATTTGTTCTGCTAGTTTCCCTTTATCAGCAGGGATGGCATCAGTTTGCTAGTTTCTCTTTATCAGCAGAGATAACGATCTTCTGGATAGTTCTTCGTCAGTTTCCCTTTATCAGCAGGGATGGCATTTATTTTGCTAAATCTCTTTATCAGTAGAGGTGGCAATCTATGGAAGATTTTCTTTCGTCAGTTTCCCTTTATCAGCAGGGATGGCATTTGTTCCGCTAGTTTTCCTTTATCAGCAGGGATGGCATCAGTTTGCTAAATCTCTTTATCAGCAAAGATGGCAATCTTTTGAAGAAGATTTTCTTTCGTCAGTTTCCCTTTATCAGCAGGGATGGCTTTTGTGTTGCTAGTTTCTCTCTATCAGCAGAGATAGCGAGCTTTTGGATACTTCTTTTCGTCAGTTTCCCTTTATCAGCAGGGATGGCATTTATTTTGCTAAATCTCTTTATCAGCAGGGATGGCATTCGTCTTGCTAGTTTCTCTTTATCAGCAGGGATAGCAATATTTCGGATATTTTCTTCGTCAATTCCCTTTATCAGCAGGGAAGGCATTGGTATTGCTAGTTTCTCTTTGTCAGCAGAGATAGCAATCTTTCGGATATTTCTCTCGTCAGTTACCCTTTATCAGCGGGGACGACATTCATCTTGCTAGTATCTCTTTATCAGCAGAGATAACAACCTTTTGAAGATTTACTTCGTCAGTTGGGGAAGTTTGTTTCGTTTTATACTCAGCATAGCAGCATTTATGACTAATTCTTCAGTGGAGGATTGCAACTTTCCAGGTTCTTTGGTATTCAATCTCCGTGCCTCCTGATTGTCTGAAATCCGTCGCTATCATACCCTCAGGACCAAGTTGATTGAATAGGGGCAGCTGTTGCACCCCAAAATTTGCCCTCCTTACTTTAGTACTAACTGGCTTATGTTTCATTTCATTTTTGCATTATCATGTATGCATATCATTAGCATGGGGTCAGGGTAAAGTCCTATCTGGTCTACTACCTCATCAAGAGTTCACAGGTTGTAAGGGATCTCAAGTGGAATCACTCTCATAACCAGTGCATGAATTAGGGTTTTAAAATTCTTGGGTTTATTGCTCCAATGGGCAGGCTCCTTGGGTTTTTATCATCACCAAATGACATATCTTATCTTTGTTGGAGAGGATACACATCATATTCAGAGGAATTTAGATTTGGAGACTGTGCTATTTCCTCCTAGACTGAGGGTACTAAAACTAGGGTTTGCTATAAAGTCAGTTTATTTATGATTTTTTGGGCAAGACTTGATTCCATGGTATTCCTTGGGTCCCTAAATACCTAGGGGTGGAAGATTGTCCATCAGCTTGGTTCAGGAGAAGTTCAATTAGCCAATGGATTGAAAATCAGTTGAATTTGGGGAAAAGTCAACAGTGAAAGGAAAAAAGTCAACTGTGAAATTTTGAGGTTCTCTTCAGGGATTTTAAGATCTCATATCCTCATATGGTCTCCAGGGGTCAAGTTTCATACATGTTTGTCAGGAATCAGGAGTTGGTGCAAAGTTTCTAAATTTGGAAAGTGACCTATAATGAAAAGTTTCCTTTTTGGGCAAGTTCCTGCACTGCATTTAACTTGACTTTTCATCATCAAAAATGCTTCAAATGAATTTTTCTATAACATGAAAGTTGAAGATCTTTTTCTCCTCTTTCCAACAAGTACTAGTGGGTCTCCATATCATTTGTGAAACTCCAGTTATGATCAAAAGAAGGCAAAGTGGTTTTTAGGGTTTTTCATGGTGCCATTTTCACAACTTTGGGCATAATGACCTATAATCAATTCCATTGCTTCATGCCACATTCCAATATTAAAAGATATTCCTTGAGGATTATTTTGGGCCCAAGAATGAAGTAATTCCATGGTTTATTCTTCATTTATTCTCCATTGTTCAAAACTCCCAAATTATTTAAAGCTCATGAACCAATTATTTTCAAGGCCCAAGTTCCATAGGGGTGTAATTATCAATCCAAATGCAAGTGATCCATCATGAAATTCTCAAGTATCCATGCAAGGATAAAGGTGTAATTCACATTATGCATTTTTCCAAAATTATTCAAAAATCATTAAACAATGGATTACCCAAGCCCAATTCATATTCAGAGGCAAACCCTAGTCTTTATAAACCCATCCATGCATTGGTTAGAATTCACACACGTGATATTTTGGAGAACAACAACTTGTACCCTAAAGCTTTCTTTCCTTGGATCTCACAAATTACAAAGAGTTTCTTCAAGTTTCTTCCACAAAACTTCTCTTGGAGATCTCTAGAACACAACTCAACCACAATTTGCAGCCAAAAGCAAGGATTGGAGCTGTTCCATCTCAGGTTGATGAATTTTTCGTGCTTCCAAAACTCTCTTTTTTTATGTCTATATTGAAGTGTGATGTCTGCTGATCATGCTGATATAATTGGTTTTTAATATGGATGTGTATATTGCTTGCTATGTGCATTTGAAGTTTTATGCCCTAACACTAATCCATTCGTTTTTTATTATATGTTGTTCATTTGTGATTTTGGATGAGAAATTTGGAACCCTTGCGAAATTCTGGTTCGAACGGTATATGGTTTGGTATTTTCTGGGCACGTTTCCGGTTGCAGGTGGCGGAGGACGGCGGCCGGAACCCTAGCTCCGGCGGCTGTGAGGGTTCCGGCGAAGGAAGGTTGAAGATGACTCCCAGCCGTCCGTTTCCTCCATCGTGCGGTCATCAGCGGTCCACGTGTTGGTTCTTTTATTTTTTTTTTCTGAATTTTTATTACGGATCCAGTGTTTATTCACCCGCAGCAGTTACCATGCACACCCAATTATGTTATTCCCTTTTGCTTACTTTCTATTGCGTTGACTAACCATTGGCCGTTTTATGAATCATGCGAACAGGATCAAGACAGCGCATTAAAATGCGCATGTGCCAGTCACATGGCACCCCACGGTGGTCTTTTTTTTTTATTTTATTTTTTTGCTGACGGGCTGGGTTGCTATACGCACCCCCCACTCTTCAGCCCAATTCCATTTCTAACGTGTTTCCATTACTAAGCGCACCCCCATTCATTTTATTTCATATTTTATTTTATTTCAATTGTTATTTCATTCTTTAATTTTAAAAATACATTCTTGCATCTAAAAATCATCATAAAATTCATGCATCATTTTCGTCATTTTAATAAAATTTTACAAATTTTATTTTATTTTTATCACTTAAATTAATTATTTAGTGTATTTCTTCTTTGCACTACACATCTCATGCATACATGAATTTCTTCATTTTAATTCTCCTCATCTACAAAATATTTTTGATCCATTATTTTTGCATCTATTAGATAACATTCTAAAGTGCATAAAAATATTTTTCTTTCATTTTTAAATTTATTTCATATTGCATTTAGGTCCTTCCCTTTGGCACACTGAGCCCTAATTCCCACCTGAACTCTGCCCAATTATTTGAATGACTAATATCTTGATTTTTTGTAGGGACTTTTGATATGTTGTTTGCCTCTGGTTGAGGAACCTTAATGTTTAATTTGGGAATTTTAGGAATTATTTTTCTAATTATCTGATTTGTTTTCACTTGAGATTTTCTTGCAGGCGCATCTTTGACCTTGTATGATTATCTGTTTGAAAAGGCACTTGTGCCATTTGTTTTAGGGCTGTTTCTTTGTTTCCTCGATTCATGTTTGGATGATAATCATTGTTGTTTGCCATTGTTTGATTTTCATTCACCTCATCTCTCTTACTTATGTCTATTCTGTACTAATCTTTTATGCAGGGTCTAAGGTAAGTTCTTTAAGGGTGTGGATAAGCATCCATATTCACCTTTACTATTCTCTCCTTCTCTCATCTCTTTCCTTTAGGATTTAGGTTGTCGTCAAACCTCATTAACCGTAGGTCACCCATGCATGATAACTTTAGGGTTCATAGTCCCCCCTTTAGAGTTACCTTTGTGTCTTCTCTCTTCTCATCTCAAATTTCTTTAAAACACTTAATAAGAATAAGGTGTATTGCACACGAGCCTTAAGTATGGGGAATGAGGGATGAGGGGCTTCCTCTCATCTTTCTAGAGTGCTTAGTGTAACGCCCCGATTCGTTTAACTCTATTTATTTATTTCAGTTATTTGAATTTTGTGAAATATGTGAATTTATGGTATTATACCTGCTAATTGGTTAATTTCTCAGATAGATAAAATAGTTGTATTAAATTATTATTTCTTTTCAACTTTTATTTCCGAAATATATTTCATCGGTATGTTTATGTTTTATCGCATTTTGAGAGCGTTTGGGAGATATTTGAGCGTAAGGGCAAAATGGTCATTTTGGGTAGTTAGATATTTTGTTATAAATAGAAAGTGGAAAGAAAAAGAGAGAAAAAAAATAGAGAGAAAAGAAAATAGAGAGAAAGAAAAGAGAAGATAGAAAGGAAGAGGAAAGAAAAGAGGAGAAAGAGAAGAAAATTGAAGATTCTCCGTTTCAAGCGCGATTAATCGGGTAAGGGTGAGAAGTTTCAATTATATCTTGCTTGTGTATGTATATGTGTTGTTTGTTGTGATTGTTTTGGTTGTTTCTCGACTTTTTCTTATCGATTAAAATTAGGAGTAATTGATAGAAATCGATGTTTTCACGGATGAAATTCGATATAAACCGCGTAGAATACTCGTTGATTATGTCTAAACATGTTTTGGTTGTTCTGGTATGAATTAGAAGGGTTTGGGTGATAAAAATGATGTATTTTGGTCCCATATGACCTAGGTTGACGCTGCTGCGATTTCTGGGTTTCGCGGGTTCGCCTAGCGAACCCCAGCGAAGGAACGGGCGAACGTTCGCTAGATGGTTCGCCTAGCGAACTTTATGACTATTTTCCACTGCCTTGGTTCGCTAGGGTTCGCCTAGCGAATACTGGAGCGAACATGATATTTTCCAATTTTGTTTTCGTCGTAATTTTCAAACCGTAAGTCCGTTTTGGTCGCCGTTTAAAGCGTTGGAAAGCTAATGAAAAGCTCTTTCTATTAAAAATGGTTTGGAAGGCAGTAGATGAATTATTTAGGTCGTGGTTTTGGAAAAGTGTTGGGTTGTCGGGTTTTTATCGCGTACAATGTGACGTGTAACGTGTAGCTTGTAGACCGTTATATGATGTGAATATACATGATGAAATGTTGTGATGATAGTTTGTGGCCTTGTGGCAAATATGTGCATTGTTTGATTGAATATCAATGTATGTTGTTATGATGTGTCGTGGGTAGCCTTTGTGGTGTGAATCCCTTGTGGAAGTCATTGTGATTTGTATGATTGTTGTGGTAGGTGATGAAATGCATTGTTTGAATTGTTTTCAATGCATGAATATGATGATGTGTATATTGGTTGTGTAACATACAATGTGGCATTGATATTAATGTGTATGCCTTGTATGATGTTGAGTAATGATAGTGCATGTGATGACATGTTGTGATGATAAAGTGTGGCCGAAAGGCAAAGGAATGTGATATGTTGTAATTGGTTTTATATGCATGTTTATGATTACATGTATGTGTGAAAATGAATTGCTTACGTGAAGTTCAATGTATGCTAATTGGTGGCCGTATGGCAAGAAAATGCATTGTTGGATTGATTTCTAATGCATGAATAAAGTTGGTGAAATAATTCATATTGATGAATTGTATGTGATTGTAAGAGATGAATGCATGACAATGTTTGGATACACGTATGCATTTCAAGAATGCCTTGTGTCATTATCATGTGTAGCATAATGATGTGCATTCTTGTGTTGAGGGATTCTAATGAGAATCCGCTATAACATCGTGAGCCTCTCTCGGTGGAGATGTATATGAGTGAGTTGTGATGAATTGTGGTGAGAATTGTGAATGGATGCGTTATGTGTGGAAAAATCATGATTTGATTTATTATGTGTGGTATGTTGTATTTGTGGTATGCTATATGTGTTAGTATATGTGATGGTATGGGTGAGATGATTTATACATGTGTTTGAATGTGTGTTTGCATATTATTATACAATCTTGATTTAGTTGTTATTTCTCACCCTTATGCTGTTTTATAATGCTCTATGAGGCATTGCAGATTAGAGTTGCTGGAGGTCTTTTGTGGAGACTAGCCCTCCGTTCTTTTGTCGGTCTTGGTGTCTGCTCTGATACGTAGCACGAGAGTCGGGGAAACGATTATGTTATTTATGTATATAATTGTTGAATATATTTGGTATTACCTTTTTATGGAAAAATTTCCCAATTGAGGGTATTCTATTTTATGCTATGTATCAAACTTATGAGCAGGGATGATATTTTGTTTATTTAAATGTGACATCCTTGTTTCTGTCGGAAAAATAACTTTTTAGTTACTCTGATTTTATTTATGTATTATTTATTCGCGATGGGAATTGGGGTGTTACACTTAGCGAGCGTCCTGTCTTGGGACGATGCGTTAAGTATTCGCCCCTGTGCCCTAGACTTTGGTGCAATGCAACTTAGAAACTAACTTAAGCCACTTCTGTCCTAAAAAACACAAACCAACTTCAAACCTTTTTGTCCTTCGGGATTTCCAAACTTAAAGGCTATTTTCAAAAAGGGCACATTACCTTCCGTCTGAGTCGCAAACAGGCATCGACCCTAACTGCCGGACGCGAACTTAACGTCGCTCATAAAAAACACAAAAAGAACTTGGTCCGAACTACGTTGACTCTGAATTCCCCATTGCACAAAGGGGGTACGTAGGCCTAGGACGTCGACGTCCTACCGAGTCGGTCTTTGTCTTCCCTCTCCGTCTTAGTACAGCCCTAGATGATAGTATAACTCACCTTTAGAATAGACAACAAGCGTGGATCCCATCGAGTACGATGGACGCGTGGGGTGCTAGCACCTTCCTCTCGCGTAACCGACTCCCGAACCCAGGCTATGGTTGCAATGACCATTCCTTTCCCTCTTACTCAGGTTTATGCGGTGTTCCCTTTCCCTCTCTTGGGATAAATTTACACGGCTGGCGACTCTGTTTTTCCACGCCACTCTCGCGTTTGGACCTGGATGAAAATCCTGGGAGCGACAAGGTGTAGCGGTAGAATCTCTCGATAACTAACCTTTCAGTGACAATTGTTTCAACGTTGATGGATTAACATAAGTCGAAAGCTTCACACAGGTTTTACCGAGCAGCACAGAATCTCTCGATCACCCACTCTTCATTCAATTGCTTCTCAAACTCACAAACCAACAAATTCCAGAAAACTTCGCCATTAAACCATGAACCCTAAAATCACGACCAATGCCTTCTTCCAATACCTCTTTTGGGGTTGTCAGGTTTCTTTTCTTTAACTTTTAGGGTTAAAAATCTTTTGGACACTGTGAAGTAGGTACCGGTTTTGGCCTGAATGGCATAGGACAAATCACTGCTTCATGCATGTCTGGTGGAGGTAAGGTGTTTAAAGTTGATGGAAAACCTCTAGTTGAGACTGAAGCATTTCATGACATGTTTCTGTTGTTGTTTTGCATAGTTCAGGTATTACTTGATAGGAAATAGGTATAAGTCCTTTAAAATATGCAAAAAAAAATTATTTGTAATTTTGCCTGCCATTGTATAAAGGTCAACTATAGTGGCTTCTTTTAAATCTTTCTGCCTTGAGTGAAGCTAGAATTTCTTTGGTGAAAAAACTGATGGATTTACAACTAATCCTTGATGTAATAATTGTAGGTAGACAAGATGGAAACTTGCACATTTATTCTATCTCAGGAGATACACTAACACAACAAACTGTTCTTGAGAAGCACCGAAGTGCAATTAGTGCAATCAGATATTCTCCAGATGTTTCCATGTTTACATCAGCTAATCTGAATTGTGAAGTTATTGTGTGGGATTGTGTTTCTAGAGAGGTAACTTGAGCCAGATATTAATGTAACATGGAGTTATGGTGGTTCTTAATAATATGTTGTTCAACACTGCATATATAAACTGCATTGCTTCTAATAGTAGACTAGTAGCTACTTGATCACTTGACTTGGAAAGCCAACACCAAGTCGTAGAACTATAAAAGGTGCTCATTTAGGTGGAGTCTACGGGTTGACTTTTATTGAGAATGAAAGAGTTATCGGTTCAGGAGAAGATAATTGCATTCATGTTTGGAATTAGAATTCAGAATAAACCAGCATCAGAACCTGCCACTGCATTTTCCAATTTCGTGGTAAGAAACTGTGCAGTATTACATGATGGCTATCTTTGCTGTTCTATAATGATTTTGCAGTGGCAAAAAAAGTTGAGATTACAAGTGTGTAGGTGTCTATTTTTGACTAATTTTCCTATTAAAAGTAGTTTAATTCATTTAAGTTTCGATAAGTGAATCTTTTCTACTTAAGAGTTTTGTTAGAGTTATTAAAGCAATTTAAGTCGTTTAAGTTTCAATAAGTGAATCTTGTCCACTTAGGAATTTTGACTAGTTAGCCCATGTTTTAGGCGTCCAATATTTGACTCAAACGCATGCATGAATGAGTAGTTTTTGAACTTCTGTTTGGTTTCCAGGGGTCCTACATTTGGAGTTGTAGGATTTGGTCCTACATTAGATGCACCAGGCACTAGGTATTCTCCCACCAGCTTAACTAGTATTTTTGTGTGCAAATGACCAGTTTTACATACTGTGCACGCTCAATTCGCGGTGAGTTTGGCAAAATCATGGCGAGCCAATGCAATTTTGCAAAAGCTATGTAGTTTAACTTTTATAAACTTGTAGTGGTTTATCCCTTCAATTTGTCTACTCGCTCGACTATGTTCGTACCCATCTTGCAAATGATTCATAGGTTGCAAAATATGGTGGTGGAGGAAGACGATTCAATGGTCTATAAGAAGACATTGGCATGTGTTGGAATTATTGTCATACTTTGGAATGTATGATTCTTTGGTTAGCATGCCTTATTTTCATTTTCATCAGTATGATTTATGTTTACCACTAATCATTTTCATCAGCTAGATTTTTGTTTAATTGCATCTTTATAGTCTTTTATCATCCTTAATAACCTCATTTGCTTCTCCATAGCTATAATCAGTGGACCAGTACTTTAATGGGTCCTACTGATGCAAGCAAGGCCAAGATTACTCACCCTTATAGATAAAACATGTTTATTAATCAAACTAATTGTGTATGTTTAATAAATTTCTATATGCTTAACTTGTTTATTAATTTGAACAGCATTCGAGAAAAATGTGGATTGGACACTGAAAAAAATTATGTTCATGGTTCAGACTTTAGCTTCTAGCACTGGTTTTTATCTTGTTTGAAACAATGTTGAAGCTTTGAACAAAGAAGAAAAGACTTTGAAACTGAAACTGAAAATTCGAGTTCTAGTAAATGGAGGGTGAAGGAATGAAGAAAATTCTGGTGACCGGTGCTTCCGGTTGCCTTGGGGGAAAGCTCTGTCACTCTCTCCACCGTCAAGGTTACTCCGTTAAGGTCCTCGTAAGACGCACTAGTGACCTTTCCACACTTCCTCCCACTTCCGAAATAGTCTACGGCAACATCACTGACTTTTCCTCACTTCTCTCCGCATTGCCTGACTGCTCCGTCGTCTTCCACCTCGCCGTTGTTGTCGAGCCGTGGCTTCCCGATCCATCTAAGTTCACCTCTGTAAGATTTTCGATTTTCGCTCATCATAAATTATGTTATTCGGTTAATTCAGTTCAATCACTTTTTTTTCTTTCAAATTAGGTCAACGTTGAAGGTTTGAAGAATGTGTTGAAGGCACTGAAGCAAACCAAGACAGTGGAGAAACTCATATATACGTCGTCGTTTTTCGCTATCAGACCAATTGACGGAATTATTGCTGGTGAGAATCAAGTAGAACAAATCCATACTTACATTTTTTTTTTTGTTTTTGTTCTTGATGTTGTGATTGTGATTGATTTTTTGTTTCTTGAAAATTCTAATTCGAAATTTAGGTTCATCATGAGAAATTTTTCTGCACAATATGAGAAATCAAAGGTTACCACTGATAAAATTACACTTCAAGCTGCGTCGGAGGGTGTGCCAATCACGATTCTTTATCCTGGGGTTATTTATGGACCTAGCAAAGTCACTGCAGGAAACGCTGTTGCAAATATGGTAGTGTTTCCTTTCTTTATTGTGTTTTGTTTCGTCCTATATTAATTTTGAAATTGGATCATTTAAGACAATAGGATTTATAGGTTTGGAGTTCTGTAAGGATAGTTCAATAATTCACAAAAGGACTGTTAGGTTTAGAGTTCTAATTGTGATCATCTGCAGCAGCTGCAACACATATTGCAGCAAGACCCGGAGATTGTTAGGTTTAGAGTTCCAAACTATAAATATAATCATTTTTATAGTTGGAAAAGGTTAGGTTTAGAGTTCCGAACTACAAATATAATCATTTTTATAGTTGGAAAATGTTAGGTTTAGAGTTCCGAACTATAAATATAATCGTTTTATAGTTGGAAATGTTTGGTTTAGAGTCCGGAACTCTCAATATAACCTTCTCTACAGTTGCAACACCATATTGCAGCTTGATTTAGAAAATTGTGTCAGAAATGTTAGGTTTAGAGTTTGAAACTCTTAATGCAATTGTAGGCATAATTTCATAAAAGTCATTTGCATTTCTTGAATATTGTAGGCATAATACATGCGATTGAACTTATTTTTCTATAACAACTCAGGTTGTTCATGTTCTTGTGTCAAAGGGTGTTAAGATGGTTCCTTTCAAACTGAATTACACAGTCTATTCTGATCAAGGTATATTAAATTTCACAATGGATGTTGATATGCTGGCTAACTTCGATCAGTGGCAGCACTCGGGTCAATATAATGTGTATGAAGCCCAAGATCAATGACCGACAAAACTACGTCGTGCGCACTTAATTTCAGCAGTGGACTATATACAGGTCTTTTATTCCATCCCTTACATAGTTAAATTGAACATTGGAGTCTTTTCTATGAACTTACTGCATTGTAGTTTAAATAATAGATTGCGGCGACACACTTTCATTCTTGTTAAAGTCCTACATTAAATGAGACAAGGCCTCAGATTTAAAAATTTTTATGCAGGCACAGAGAGAGCAGGGAAGGCTAATGAAAGAAATAAGAGTCGTCTACCGTCGATGCATTCATTGGTAATGCAATTGATTGGGAGAAAGTATGCATAGGCAACCTTGTTGGTTTACCAGTCATAGTCATAGTAGTGCCAACAGGATTTATAAATATCTTTGATCCACCATTTGGCGGCAGCAGAAGAAGAACGACCATCACCACCGGCATTTATGCTCCCCCTATTTAATAGTAAGCTCATGTGGTTGGATTCTGTTTGTACCTCTATAGCCTTTATTGCCTCTTCATACATAGTCGTGGGTCGGAATTACCTGTGGGCTGCAATTCTGGTTACGGTAGTTGGAGGAGTTATAATATACGGAGTTCTCGGCACTATGACTTTCTATGTAGCCAGGTCTAAGAGAACACAATCGATGCAGAAGAAAGAGAACAAGCTAGGAGAAGTGGACATAACTCATGACATCATTTTGAATTCTCTAATTATGAGGTTAATTGAATTTACGCACTTTGAGTTTGAACTTGCAAACCTTTTGATTTGGAAAAAAGAAACAGTTCTTGAGAGTTTTTTCTCTTCAAATTACCACTTCAAGATCAAGAGTTTACTTAGTTTGTTTACTTAGAAACTGTAATGGAACATAGTGTACAATGTAAATAGTACAGAGAGTTATTCTGTAAGATGTTGTTGTTGTTGTTGTAGGATCATGTATAATTGGAATGAAGGGTTGATGACAATTATAATTGTTGAGTGTTGTGGCACTTGAGTATGCATGTGAATAAATCACATATTGTGATTTGCAAAATGAATAATAACATGAACATTGCTTTAATTCTAAAAAGTTATGTCTTTATTCTTGAGATTCTTTGTTTGATTCTATTATTACATTGTTACTGAATGCAACTAGCGAATAAATTCAGCTTTATAAAAACCAGTTAAAAGGTTTGTGTTACTATGATTTGAACATATCGTTGCCCATAAATTGGCCAAATAATCAATTAAGTCAGAACATCCCATGAACTTCATTTTGTACGGTAGAATGCCATACTAGTCAACAAGTGTAATATATCATGAAAATAAGGTGTAAAATTGTCGACATCCATGGTAAAATCAGGTGTAATATATCATATTTTTACACCTTATTTAAAGAAAATAGGGTGTAAACTTGCCAATATCTAGAGTAAACATTGTTCATTTTATACCCGATTTTTATCAAATGTGAAGTAAATATATTTAATTTAAATGTAATTATTTATAAATTTAGACCCGTTTTCTAAAACGGGGTGTAATATTACTTATTTATACACCCGTTTTAAACAAAAAAAGGGTGTAATATACCATCTAGAAATTTATATATGTAAACATTTACACCCAACTTTTATAAAATAGGGTGTAATATACCATCTATAAATGTATATATGTAAATATTTACACCCGATTTCAACAAAAAATGGGGCAATATAACATCTATTTACACCCGTTTTAAAACGGGTGTATATTCGTTAGACATTTCTCACCCTTTGAATTCACACCCTCTAAAAACGGGTGTTAAATGTAAAAAAAATGGGTGTAAATTACACTTTCTGCACTAGTGTGCGTCCAAGCCTAAGAAAATTTCAAGAAAGGTTTCACCGGGAATTAGTCATTTCCTTGCAGAACAATTCTAGGGTTTGAAGAAATTCAGAAGAGGTCTCACCGGAATTAATCCTCTTTGGGAAAATGAATTTCTTGTACAAATATTTCTAAGTTGTGACAGTTTTGAGAAAAGTTTCACCCGGAATAATGCCTTTCTCTCTTCCATATTGTATAAGCCCAAGAGGAGGCAAGACTGTATCTGGAATTTCATATGGGAAACTAGTTTTGACTGTGTTGAAAGAGTAACCATTGGTTTGATCTAGACCTACACCTAATTGCTGGGAAAAACTCTAAACATATATATACAAGCATATATATATATATATATATATATATACACATATGAAACATATAAACAAGTATGGGTTGAAAAGATAGTGGAACTTACAGTTGTGCAAGCCCAAACATAGTACCTACAGCTGCATGGTTAGCTATTCAAGAAATTGAAGAAAGTTTTGATAACAACTTTGAATTTGAATCTAAATCAAAAGGAAAGTTGTTTTGGAAGTTTGTTTGGGGCTTATACTCAAAGAGAGGCACAGATGAATTCTTTCGAAAAGGCGACGATTGCGTCATAATTTTGAAAACCATAGAGGGACTTATACAACGACTGAGGCCCGAGTTATTGTGTTTACAAAAAGGATGGGTCTTACACTCTATTATAGGCCCAAGAGTTTATTTTTCTACAAGAGATGGGGCTTATAACTCAAGGAGATGCCCAGATGAAAAAAAATAGTGATCACAACGTTATTTTGAAAATCGTATCGGGACTTATACAATGACTGAGGGCAAATTATTTTCGTACAAAAGGGATTGGGTCTTACACTCTATTAGATGCCCAAAAGAGTTTGAAAAAGAAGAACTATGGGGCTTACTACTCAAGGGGAGGCCCAGTTGAAAATTGTTTTGAAAACGGCGATTGCGCCGAGATTTTTTGAAAACGCATCGAGACTTATACAATGATTGAGGCCCAAAAAAGGTTTATTTACAAAGGTATGGGACTTACACTCTATCAAGAGGCCCAAAAAATATTTTGAAAATGTTTGTGAGGGTGAAAACAATTAAAACCCTAATTTGATTTAAAAATACATTTTAATTTGAATAAAAATCAATTAAAATGATCAAAATTAGCAAACATGTGTGAAAAACAAGTTGTGATCTTGGATAAATGTTTGAGAAACCATATTTTATCCATAGAATGATTTGAAAATCCTTTGAATTTTAAAATCAATAAAAAAGAAATATTTTTAAATGCTTAAAACAAATCAAAATAAATTCTATACAAAAAATATTAAATATATAAAATAAATAACATTTTTGTAGAACAAAATATTTTAACTTTTTTGTGAATTTTGAAAAAAAGAATCATTCAAAAATGATTGAAAATGAAAGAGAAATTAATTTTTGAAGTTATTTAGAAATTGTAAAAAAAAGTGAAGAAATTAAGTGGTAAAAAAGATGGGATGGTCCTCCCAAGGTTTGAACCCACGCCCTTGAGGTGGAGGGTTTAAAACATTACCATCTGAGCCAAGTGCGTGTGGTGATAGAGAATGGAAAGGAGTGAATAATATGTGAAATAATTCTTTGAAAATGGTTTAAAAAATAAAACCAAAAGGTCTGGGGCGAGGGGAATTCGAACCCCAGACCCTTTGCTCGCTACACACATACAAATACTAGTGTTTTCACTAGGGTGCAATGCCAATTCAAACATATAATGGCAATGAAATAATATATAGTAAACTTGGTTTTGAAAACTTGAAAATGGAGCCATGGCCATCTTCTTCCTTGAACCATCATCAGATTTACAAGAAGCGTGTTATCTTCTTCGTTTCTCAACCATTTTGGAAGACGTAAAAATGAAACTCGTTCGTTTTTTAACAAGGAACATGATGGCTCTTTTCAATTTTATTTAAATTAAGTGTGTCAAGAGATATCATGTTATAATCAGATGAACCCTAAAAAATGAAAGAACTATATGAAATCTTATACATGCAAGATAAATAGCAATTGATTGAGGGTTAATGATCTATAAGCAACCAGAATCATGTTGGTAACTTAAAACAACATTTATGATGCATGATTCATGGAGTTTGAAGGTTTAAGGCTTACCTCTGCAAGAAGGAATCAAATTCTATTATAGAGGTGTTACAGAAGTGAAACAATGATCTGGATAGCTTCCTTAGGCCTCAAGGATTGTGTTACAAAGATTGGAATGGCTTGAATCCCTCTAAATTGAGTAGCTCGAATCCAACTGCCGCCTATTGTGTATTTTGAGTAAATAGTGTATGACTTAGTGATCCTGATGATACAGATGGAATGTAAGTGTTTGAATCACTTCCACATATTGTATATGAAATGTTTGAATGCTTGGTTTGGACAGAATTGCTCTGATTTGAGAATTCCAAACTTTCACTCTTTAAGGACTTAGAAAATGGCAAGAAAGAGGATTTGTGAGAAAACAAGCAATGTGGTTATTTTGGTGTGATCTGAATGAAGCAATGTGACCTCTATTTATAGTAGAGGAGGTGTGTCTTGGATGAACAACTTCAGATTGGAAGATAAGGCTTTGGTTCAATGGTCTTGAAGTGGTATCATTACCTTTAATGCAAGGTACATCAAGGTGTCCAAATAGATCAGTTATCAATTGACCAATTCCACATTCCTCAGTCATTTTTATTGTTGTTTATGTGAGCATCTTGACTGAGGGATGTCTTTTTGTTGAATGTGCACTATTGCACATAAATGCCACTTTGAATTCAAGGCACAAAGTGACAAAACCCATCATGCCATTTGAGGTTTTCTTGACTCCTTAGTCCAACCTTGCAGGTTTGTGGTGATTCATCTGTTATACACTGAATGTGAGTAGTTTTGATCATTACTCTTGACAAAAAGAATTATGGCTAGCAAGAAATGTCCAAAACTGTCTTGTAGACAATTTGCAGCATGGTATGTTGGACACTCCATATCTCCTTACTCAAATGGAGTTTGATGATGCTCTGATACTCTTTGGAAAACTTGTATGACATACTTCAACTTTGATGTGCACCAATGGACCTGGTTCATCTTGGATCAAGGTGAAAAATGGCCTCAAAGTTGGTGAAAAACCAAGACAGATTCTGACTTGAAAATTTCACTAAGTGTTGGAAAAAATGGTCATTTTCATGTTTTTTTGTGATTTTGATCAACCCATAACTCAAAATCCACGAGGATTTGGAATCTGATGTAGTTGACACTTTTGAAGTATGTCATATGGACTTTCATTTGAGCTTTGGAAAGAAGAAAAAGGCCTTAGGTTTTGGGAGTTATGACCTTGCAAAGTTGGTATCAAATCCATTTTGTTCCATACTTAGAAGAATTTAAGTTTCTTATGGTTTCCCCTTTTGCAAGTAACCCTATTTTTCTTGATTTTTCTTGATTTTTCTTGATGTATGATGATCAAAACCATGCATTAACATTGTTTTTGACGTAGGGAAGCCACATTTGTGAAAAAATACAAAAAGGCAAACTTGATTTTGGGCACAGTTGACTTTTTGTCAGATGAATTCCAAACTACGTGGTCCTCTATGCAATCAAGTTCTTGACCTAATTTAAACCTAATGGATGGACTCCATAGGTGTTTTAAGTTGTATTGAATCATGTCCCAAGGTTTGGGAACATGTCTTAGTCCAAAGTCAAAGGTACAGTTGACTTTTTTCTTCAAAACCCTAATTGTGGTCCAGATGAAATTGAAACTTGTGAATCAAGCTTCTTGGATCAATCCATTATTTTAAATGGATCAATGTGGTGTATTTGAGGCCCTCAATGTGGTGTATTTGAGGCCCTCAATGGATCAATGTGGTGTATTTGAGGCCCTCAAATCATGTCTTGTGGTTTTGGCTCATGTTTTACCTCAAAAGTTAATTTAGGGGTGAATTTGGTCAAGAAACCCTAATCCCTGATTTCTGATGAATGCTTCCCCTGGGGCTATCTTGACTTGATGAGTGGGTCCATGAGGTCCCTTTGATCTTCATAGATCATATTTTGAAGTATAGGCTCATGCCCAAATGAAAATTTTCATCTGGAGGCCTGGGTTAACCAAAACCTTAATTTGGTGACACTGTCGATCTTGAGGTTTGATCCACTTGGACTGTTGCATCCTTGTGCTTGATTCTTGATATGGGAGACCTATTGATCCTTTATGGGTGTTTGAGAGGTTATACAAGTTGAAGATCATGTCATTTCTTGATTGATCCTTTGTCTAAGTGCTCTGGGAGGGCTCAAAACCCTAACTCTTGATTGTAGTGAGTGCTCAACAATCCCTGAGGAGATTGATGAGGTATGATATCCATATTGCGGTAATGATCCTCACAATGATGGGAAATCTTGTGGTCAAAATTTAGGGTATGACAATAAGATATGGAAAGTGCAAAAAATAAAAATCTAAGATATAAGTACAATATTCGTCATTGTACAATATACACAGCAGAAAAACATAATCTAAGCTTCCCATGAAAAATCCATGCACGACTCTTCTTGTAAACTAAACCTGCAAACTAAACCTGAAAAAATAACAATAATAATGGGGTGAGATAATAATCTCAATGAGTTCCCCTATCTTATGGGTTCACTCGGCTCTACAAGGTTCTAATCAAATCCTAACTCAAGTCAATAAGGGAAAAGGGATAAGACTTGAGTTCATAAAAACTCGCAATGTATGGAAACATGTCTCTTGAGTTCATCAACTCAAACGATTACTAGTTCGAAAACCGTACCAATACATTTTTTGTCGTCTAATTATACGTTTAGGACTCTCGGCACAAGTCACAGACCCTTGTATCATACTTTGACATAAGAATGGCTTTTGGATTCTAAGAGACTTCTCAACCTTAAGAATCGTCGCTACCTATGGGACTCCGTGTAATACCCATTTCAAGCATCTCCATCGCCGCTTCCTATGGAACTCAGTGTAATACTCAATTCAAGCCTCTCCACCGACCGCGCCTTAATCTGAGTTACGATTCTCAAGTTATAAGGAAAACAAGAAACAGAAAACTACACTCTATCATGGTCGCCCAGCGAGCAGCCAGCGAGGCTGGCTCGCTCTTGGTTCACCCGACGAACCCAAGGCGAAGCAAAGACAAAACCAAAATTGCACCATGGTCGCCCGCGACCAACCAGTGAGCATGCCATTTATAAATACATTTATTTTTCATATTTTACTTTGTTTTTCTTACCTATTAAATTACTAATTATAAATTATTTTGATATCATTTTAGTGTCCAACATACTTATTTCATTAAGACCTTTATGATTCACGAAAAGGGTACTGATTTAGATATGATGGTGAGTAGTACCTGCAAATACTTTTACTCCCCAAGTAAATAAGGGTCGAAACTAAAAGGAATTTTAGGGTTAAAAAGCATGTATTTCAATATCACGTCTTAATATGATTTTTATAGTAAAGTTTTAATGTTTTATGTACCAAAAAATTCTATACATGGTAGTTTTCCAAAAGGGAACATGTGTCTAGAGATAATTCATTTCTTGATCTGACGGTCCTACTCCAATCATTTTCTCTCATCTTGTGTCTTTTCCCACATATCAATTTTAGTAACCTAGAAACTTCCTTTGTATTAAAGCTAAGATGATTATGTTGTAGGTTCGATATCGCGATAATGATGTAGGTATTCAATCATTCCTGGTCTGATGATCTTCAAATCCCATATATATATATATATATATATATATATATATATATATATATATATATATATATATATATATATACCAATTCTTAATACACCACCCATGTTTCTTATACAACACGTGAAATTTCGTTTTTGCCCCCCAGTTTCGGATGTGCACATCCGGACGCACCGTTTTTTTTTAAAAAACGTTGCCTTGTTCCGGATGTGCAAATTCGGAATGACAACTTACGCGTATTCCGGATGTGCACATCCAGAAAAATGGCTGAAACTTAAATGGTATATTAATTTTAAGAAATAATAATAATATGTATTTTAACAGAAGATTAGAGGAACGAATATGACAGACATCCTTTAATGATAACTTCAAAATATTTATCAAAACGCATGATGACCACTTGTTCCGTATCCAAAAGCTGTCTAGTAGTTCTAACCCATATTTAAACAAAATAACGGTCATCCACCTATGGTGACAAACATGACCTCTGTAACCATAAGTTATATATCCTGAAACGGCACTGTGAATATCCGAACTCCCAAATCTATCCTCGAAGATTGTAGGACAAATCAAGATCAACAGTAAAACATTACTTCTTTGACGTTATCCAAGATAAATGACAGCAGAGTCGACACAAAGTTGGTGGTACTCCTATTACCACTTGCAGAACAAGAATCAGAATTTTCGACTTCACTTATGTAGTATCGAAGGTGGTGCCTAATTGATACATGTTGATGTATATTTATGTATATGTATATATTATAACTTGTTTTAATTTTATAGTTGATTTATTTTGCATTGATAATTTCTGCTTATCAGAGATGGAGTAAGTGAGGGTCAGTTCAGTTAGATTTTGCTTTATGAGATGGATGCAATTCAGAAGTCGAAAATTCTACATTCTGGTTCTGCAAGTGATAATAGGAGTACCACCAACTTTGTGTCGATTCTGCTGCCATTTATCTTGGATAACGTCAATGAAGTAATGTTTTACTATTGATCTTCATTTGTCCTACAATCTTCAAACCTGTAAAATATAATCCTTTTAGGCTTAAACCCAGTTGATTTATAGAAAGCCACACGCCACTCCCTGAAAACTAAAATGGTAAATAATAATGAATTATTTATGCATTCAAACACGTTTCTTGTATCGTGTAAGTTAGTAACTACTCTCATTCTTAACCTTTCTTCTCCACAAAGCTCAGTCTTTTCGGTGCTCTATGCCCTTACAGGTAAATAATAATGCGTTTTTTTATGCATACAAACTTGCTTTTTATTCATCAACGTTTCACTCTGTAATGCATGTTTACTCATTGACATTGACTGAAGATTAATGGCTACACTGAAACAACACATTAAAGAGATACGAAGAACAAAGTTTTATATTGGAGAGATACGAAGAACAAAGTTTTCTATTGGAGAGATACGAAGAAAAAAGTTTTCCATGAGCGGGAAACCTAATCCCTTGACTCAAGATCTTCATCATGCTGTCAATACCTCCTCCCTCCCCTCATTCAAATGTATATTAACTTGCGATGATATATTAACGTATGCGACCAACCGAAAAAACCGATTTAAAAAAAAATTATGTTATTTTCCGGATCTGCTGATCAGGAATTTAAAAAAATAAAGTTATACTATGTTTTTGGATGTGCACATCCGAAACACATTAGCGTTTTTAAAAAAAACGGTGCGTCCGGATGTGCACATCCGGAATCAGGGATAAAAACGAAATTTCACGTGGTGTATTAAAAAATAGTATATATATATATATATATATATATATATATATATATATATATATATATATATATATATATTGTTGTTCGTCATACGTTTAATGCAGTTATTTAAAGTCTTGTGCCTTTGCATGCCTGGGGGTATCTAAATTTGTGACTTTATTTTCAACCCTTTTAGTGGTTGCGTCCCTTATCTCCCGGATTTTTTTCCCTTCGATATTACTTCGATGAATAGATATTGATTAAACAATTAATCACAAATCAAACACCCAAACTAAGGATTCAAGGAATACCTCTTGAAAAAGTACTTACAAGTTCAAATTAAATCAGATGAAAGAAAAATAAATTGAAAAAGTGTGAAATCAAACAGAAAGATTGATAATAGATGTTGATTAAATGTGCTAAAAGAGGTGGAAATGCTTGGATATATATATATATATATATATATATATATATATATATATATATATATATATATATATATATATATATATATATACAACTATTTTGTTTATGATAATTTAATTTAATTTTCAATTTCTTGAATTTAATTTTCTATGATAATTTAATTTTATGTATTTCTTAATTAAAATGTATATATTGAAACACCGATTTCACATAATTTTTTCATTTTGCACATTAATTTAACGAGAATTTTAATTTTAAAACCATCATATTTTAATTCTAAATTATGATATTTGAAGTTTTTTTTAATAAAAACAATTCTATAAAATAAAAAAATTGTATATACACAAAATGGC
Organism: Lathyrus tuberosus; assembly: GCA_022829125.1. Lineage (NCBI taxonomy): Eukaryota > Viridiplantae > Streptophyta > Magnoliopsida > Fabales > Fabaceae > Lathyrus > Lathyrus tuberosus. The sequence continues at coordinate 145,379 of JALAZF010000579.1, forward strand.
CTCGAAAAAATGGATGAATTTGATGAATATAAATTGAATTTTTAACGAATGGATAAAAACAATTCATTAATCAATTAACAATTTACTAAAACTTCTTTAAATATATATATATATATCCAATCTATCCATTAAAGATAAAATCCATTTAATTCATCGGTTAACATCTTTTTAGTGTGGACGAATATTTACCCATCCAAATAATTAATTTAAATATATTCATTTATTTTATTAAAAAAATTATATTTATAAATAAAAATCTTGTACAGAACTTTTTTATGTTTTGAGATATAAAAAAAATGTTTACATTATAAAAACTTAAAATTTAAAAAGTATATTTCTATTTCATATAAAAAAAGATTTTGTTTTTGAAAAAATAATTTTTTATATTAAAAAATATCAATTTATATTTACAAAAAACTCGATTTTTTATATTTTTTCAAAAAATTTATTTTTTATATATCAAATTTTGTATTTTTAGGATTTTTTTTATTTTTCATAAAATCAATTTTTTGTGAAATTCAAAAATAAATACTTTTATTTTTGAAAACAAATGATTTTTTTTTGTATTTTTGAAAAAAATTATTTTTCTTGGTTTTTGAAAAAAAATTGTTTTTGGTATTTTTGAAAAAAATGATTTTTTGAAATTTTAAAAATAAATCATTTTTTAATTTTTCATCAAAATCAATTTTTTTTTTAATTTTGTAAAAAAAAATCAAATTTTTGCATTTTCGGAAGAATATTGTCTTTTATATTTTTGGTATAAAAATCAATTTTATGTATTTTGAAAAAAATAAATTTTTTATTTTAGAAAAAAAATTAATTTTATTATTTTCAAAAATAATAATTTTTTTCATTTTTGAAAGAATCATTTTTTTTATTTTTTAAAAAATAAATCTAATGAATTTAAAGTATATGATAACAATAATTCATGCATATACAAGGATGGATTTAGTTCAATCCATTAATTTACTTTTTATATGGTGGATGAATTTGATGGATTTTTTTTTGTATGAATTAGATGGATTTTGTGTTAATGAATTTAATTGTCATTATTAGTGCCTAACTCATACAAATTATAAAAAAGGTTAGAAAGCTAAAATAAATAAAACAAATTCATATATTAAAACTGTAAAAAAAATGAAAATCAACTTTCTTAAATGAGGACAGAAGCAGTGTTTTAAAAATTGGACCGAATCAGCTAGTAAGACCGGTCGAACCGGGAACAGGAGAGATCACCGGTCTGGTCTGATTGCTGGATCGGATATACTATTGAACCAGTGAGAACCGACCAAAACCGCTAAAAACTGGTGAACCGGCGGTTTTGAAAAACCAGCAATTTAAATACATGTCTTTTTTTTTCTTCATAATAACGACGCCGCCATTTTGATAATTTATTTATTTTTAAATAAAATTAAAATATAAGTTGACTTTATTTAAAATTTAGGTTTAAATGCACTTTTGGTCCCCCTAGTTTGGACATTTTACACTATTGATCCCCTTATTACAAAACCTGCGATTTTGGTCCTTCAATTTTGATGGTCTTTGCATTTTTGTAGTCCTCCTCCAATTTTGCATACGTGGCAATGGTGATTAGGATAAAAAAATAATTTTTAATAATATGTTATTGATGACTAGGATAATTTATTAATTAATATTTTTATAGAATAAATTAATAATTAATTGTTTTAATTAATATTTTTATAGAATAAATTAATAATTAATTGTTTTAATTAATATTTTTAGAAATTAATTATTTAAAATTTTGAAAAGAATTACTGGGCCTAAACCCAATTCATAACAACACCCATCTCATTTAGCATTTGTCCAACACACAAGATGACAACAACCCATGTGTTACTAAGTTTTATAAACACTTATTTTATTTGCAAACAAAACAATGTGGGACTTTGTTGAAATACAATACAACTCAGCCACCACCCATTCTATCACCACATCAACATGCAAGCTTTCTGTGTTACAGTTTTCAACAAGTTTGCATAAGTGTTCCAGGTTGTCAATTTCTGTTCCATTAACTTTCAAAACCTGAGTATCACAATTATCATATTAGCAAATAGGCAATAGAAACATTCATTCCAAGTGAACAAAATAAACTTGTAACAAATTATCACAATGTGCATGGAGCTTCTTCACAAGAAAAGAAAAGAGAAGAATTGCACAACAAAAGGTGCTTTATCTTTGTCAAAACATCCCACTCAGACATGTGCTTGCTTAATAATAGCTAAAGCATTAACAAGATGGCACCTACCTGTGATAAAATAACAAGTTGTTGATTTTCTTTCTTGGGCAGTTCCCTCAGAGCTCGTTCACACAAACGGAGAGATGAAGCATTATACCAGTCCTCCCCATACTCATGAAGGTATGGCTGAGTGAGTGGAACAAATACCAGACCAGCAAAAATGTAATAACTTGGAAGTTTATCGAACTGGTAAACTGGAACTAAAGGTTGAATCTGAAATATAGACAGCAACATCAACAAAACAATTATTCAAAAGCAACTTTATTACTACAAACAATTGTAACACTTGCAAGTATAGCAAAACAGTAAAATACAAAAATATTGGTGACTGGAGTTAGGGAAGAATATTGGTGGTCCATTCTCGTGACTGGAGTTAGGGAAGAATATTCACCAGTAGTGTTGGTGTTGATGTGGTGATAGAATGGGTGGTGGCTGAGTTGTATTGTATTTCAACAAAGTTCCACATTGTGTTTTGCAAATAAAATAAGTGTTTATAAAACTTAGTAACACATGGGTTGTTGTCATCTTGTGTGTTAGACAAATGCTAAATGAGATGGGTGTTGTTATGAATTGGGCTTAGGCCCAGTAATTCTTTTCAAAATTTTAAATAATTAATTTCTAAAAATATTAATTAAAACAATTAGTTATTAATTTATTCTATAAAAAATATTAATTAAAAAATTATCCTAATCATCAATAACATATTATTAAAAATTATTTTTTTATCCCAATCACCAATGAAAAGACCATCAAAATTGGAGGGAGACTACAAAAATGCAAAGACCATCAAAATTGAAGGACCAAAATCGCAGGTTTTGTAATAGAGGGATCAATAGTGTAAAATGTCCAAACTAAGGGGACCAAAAGTGCATTTAAGCCTAAAATTTATTTGAAACAATTCTTCTTTGTTTGTAATCAGATATTGTTTAAATTTTATTTGGATTTGTATTTTGTACTATTTTGTCGTGCATGACGACTACCTCAAGAGTGTGAATTTAAAGAATGAACTTGTGAAATTATGATATTTTGAAATTTTGTAGGTGTCGTGATATTTTTTAGAGGCCGAGTCTTCTGGTTCGACCGATTTATTATATGTAGTTTTTTTATAAAGACCGGTTTATTCAGCCGAGTTATCTGGTTTAATCCGATTTAGTCATGCGATTCGACCAGTGATCCAATGATTCGACCAATGAACCAGCAATCAAATACCTTCATCAATTTGATGATCGGTCCGGTTTTTAAAACATTGCACAGAAGACAAATATGACTTCCCCATTGAAAATATGATCATAAATTTTATATATAAATAAGATAAAATAAACTATACGATTTAAAATGTCAACAACAAATATGATAATTAAAATGTCTTCTTTCTTGAGTATTCACTTTAGAACGAATATAGTATAATGTCAACAACAAATATGATAATTAAAGTGTCTTCCATTCTGTACATAAAAAATTAAAAAGATAACGACTGTAAAATAGTGAATACAAATAATTAATGCGATATGTGTGATTTGTAATTTTAAAAAGAGCATATATCATAACTTTATTATATTAACTTTTAAAATCAAATATTAAAATTCAAAATCAAATTTATTATTAAACATAAAATCCAATGATATGAGTTTTTGTAGAAATCAATCATGGATTTATTAAATAGGGATATGAGTTATAGTCCATTGATGAGAATAAATTATAATATATAATTAAATTTTTGCCATTTATATATTTTAAAAATATATATTTTAAAAAGTAAATGTAATTAATTACCTCCTTCTTTAGGCAACATGCAAAAGGGATCATTCAAACAACTGGTTTTCAAATGTTCTCTCGTATTCAAACACAATTTGATTGTCTCAAATTACTCCAATTTTCTTGACATTGCTACCATTTAAATTATATAATTAAAAGTAAAAAATTATTTTAATCTTGTAAAACGCCGTATCATTTGAAGGGCAAATGGACAATAGCTTGCCGTTGGTATTGAGAGGCAACAAGTTTTTATTCTCTTTACTAAATTCATGTACCATGTGTAAGTGCTAACACCATTTGTAACACATTCAACAAGTTCAAAACACATAAATTTTGCACCTTTAGATCAGACCAATAAGATCTTATCATCTTTCAGACTTATTTTTACTTGCGAATTATCAAAAAGACAATCTAAATGAAGTTTTATCACCTCAGCTTGTTTTGAGGCATTCTCTTGAAGATCAACTTTAATTCTTAATACATGTTCTGAAGACGAGAGTCGATAAATAGAGCCTCTTAAGGAAATATACTTTTTGATTCCATAAGACTCGTTAATGTATTCAGGAAATTAAATAGTTAATGTATGTGAGATATTGGATCGAACTCTAGTGATGTCAGTAGGGATTACTTTCAGGTTTCGACAGTAGACAAGCATGAAGTCGAAGATGGTTCGCATGCTGATGTCGAAGGGTTACATACTGCAGTCGAAGTTAGTTCTAGTATGTATTGTCGAATTGGGCCTTGTGTTAAGGATCCAATTGTTTAGTTAGCTTGATGTGTAAGTTAGCTAGTTAGTCTATAAATAGACTAGATCTCTCAGGTTTCTGAGAGAGGCCAATTGTATTATTCATTTGTAATCATTGGTAAACCCTAAATGAGAAAGTTAATAGAAAACAATGTGCCAAAAATCCTATTCTCCTTCTTTCTTCTTTATTCTTCTTCTATTTTTTTTTTGTGAAACCTAATATGGTTTCTTGTGTTTGTTCAAGGAACTAAATCTTTATCTCATAACTTTGTTATGGTATTGACGGCATCAATTCACAACAAACTAGTGTGGTGAGCATGGATGCAAGATGCCCTCAACAAAGTTTGAAATTGAGAAGTTCATCAGAGTTAATGATTTTGGTTTATGACGCTTGAAGATGCGAGCCCTTCTTGTTCAACAGGGTTTGCTAGAAGCGTTAAAGGGATAAGACGCCATGGATGTTGCATTGACGGAGAAGGATAAGACAACGATGATTGATAAAGCCCATAGTGTCGTTATTCTGAGTCTTGGTGATAAAGTTCTTAGGCAGGTTTCGAAGGAGACGACGAAAGCTGGTGTTTAGCTGAAACATGAAGGATTGTATATGACAAAGTCCTTGGTGAATCGTTTGTTCTAGAAGTAAGCTTTGTATTCAATCAAGATGAATGAAGACAAAGCATTGACGGAGCTACTGGATACGTTCAGCAAGCTGATTCTAGATCTTGAAAATATTTATGTTACCATCAATGACGATGATGAAGCGTTGTTATTGTTGTGTTTTTTACATAAGTCGCATGCTCACATTAAAGAAACCCTCTTGTATGGAAGAGAGTCCCTAACCTTTGAAGAAGTTCAAGAAGCCTTGTATTCGAAGGATTTGAACAAAAGAAATGAGCAGAAACCTTCATCATCAGTTGCCTAATGGTTGTCCGTGAAGGGGAAATCCTCGAAGAGATATGGTAGGTTTGAGAAGAAGAAAGGTAAAACTCAACAGAAGTCTTATGGTGGTGATATTTCTGGTATTAAGTGTTACCACTGTAAGAAGGAGGGTCACACAAGAAAAGTGTGTCTTGAGCGCCTGAATAATCATGGAGGTAAGGACAATGCAGATATTGTGAAAGATGATTATGAATCATATGATGTCCTTGTGGTGTCGAGCAGAAACTCTTGCAAAGAGTGGATTATAGATTCAGGATGTACTTGGCATACGACTCCAAACAAGAATGTGTTTGAAGTATTATGTGATCAAGATGGTGGATCAGTGCTGTTGGGAAACAATAAAGCTTGCAAGATTACATGTATTGGATATGTGAGATTCAAGCTCCATGATGAGTCAATAAGGTTATTGAATGAGGTTAGGTATGTACCAGATCTTAAGAGGAATTTGATTTCTCTTGGTGAAATCAACAAGAAAGGATATGTCTTCAAAGGAGAGAAAGGTATCTTGAAATTCATGAAGGGGTCGAAGGAATTCTTGAGTGGTGTGAAGAAACAAGGCTTGTATATCCTTGAGGCTGAGGTTGTAAGTGGTTCAGCAGATTTTGCATACACGAAACCGGTGTCGAAGACAAAATTATGGCACATGAGATTAGGCCATGTCAGCGAAAGAGGCCTGGTTAAACTGGGGAAACAAAACCTGCTAGGTGGTGACAAACTCGAGAAGTTAGAGTTTTGTGAACCTTGTGTATTTGGAAAATCCTGTAGGGTGAAGTTTAACAAAGGTAAACAAAGAGCACATGGATCCCTTGATTACATTCATGTTGATCTTTGGGGGGTTGCAAGGAATCCTTCACATTCAGGTGCAAGGTATTTTCTATCCATAGTTGATGACTATTCCATAAAATTATGGGTATTCATTCAGAAGACTAAGGATGAAACTTTTGAGAATTTCAAAAGTTGGAAGGTTCTGGTCGAAACGCAAACTGGCAGAAAGGTTAAGGGGGTGAGAACCAACAATGGCCTTGAGTTCTGCAATGAAGCTTTTGACAGTTACTGTGTCAAGTCTGGGTTTGCAAGGCATAAGACTGTAGCAGGTACTCCTCAACAAAATGGCTTAGCTGAGAGATTCAATCGAACAATCCTTGAAAGGGTTAGATGCGTTTTGGTTAGTGTTGGACTGAAGAAGGTGTTTTGGGCGGAGGTTTTTTCGACAACAGCTTATCTAATAAATAGATGTCCCTCGACTACCTTGGGAATGAAGAAGCCTGAAAAGGTTTGGTCAGGTCAACCATCATATCTCGACAAATACAGAGTATTTGTCTATTTAGTCTATGCTCAGATTAGGCAAGACAAGGTCGAACCTATAGCTCTGAGATACATGTTCCTTTGATATCCCGAGGGAGTCAAAGGCTATAGGTTCTTGTGCCTAGAACCATGTCACAGAAGATGTATCATAAGTCGTGATGTAGTTTTCAATGAAGTCGAGATGACGTTCAAGAAAATTGGTGATGATGGTCGAAGTGCAGAAACCTCTGAAGAGGAGCTGGAACAGGTAGAGATTCTTGTTGAGGTGGAGCATAGTGATGCTGAAGTGCATAACCCAGATGCAGTCGAAGAAGAAGAGCAAGATACTGAAGAGACTGAGAAAACTGTTGATGACTACCTACTTGCAAAAGATAGGTCGAGAAGAGTCATCAAGCCACCTTAGAGACCTGGTTATGCAGACCTTATAGATTTTTCCTTAATCTCTGCAAGTGAGGTACTTGATGAAGAGCCTAGAGACTACAAGGAAGCTATGAGGAGTAGAAACAAACCAGAATGGCGAAAAGCCATGGATGATGAGAAGAAATCTCTTCATGATAATAACATTTGGGAGCTAATTGAGAAACTTCCAGGAGCAAGGTTAGTCAGTTGTAAGTGGATTTTCAAGGTCAAGGAAGGAATCGAAGGAGTGATGTTGAAGTGCTTTAAGGAAAGGTTGGTTGCTAGGGGGTTCAGTCATAAAGAAGGTGTCGAATTCAATGATGTGTTCTCACCTGTCGTAAAGCATAGATCCATTAGAATGTTGTTAGCCATGGTGGCGAAGTTCGACCAGGAACTTGAACAAATGGATGTGAAGATAACCTTCCTGTATGGTGATTTAGATGAAACATCCGGATACGAAAACCTGAAGGGTATGTAGAAAAGGATAAGGAAGATTATGTGTGCAAGCTGAATAAGTCTTTGTATGGCCTGAAACAATCTCCTTGACAGTGGAACAGGAGATTCGACAAGTTCATGGCACACATTAGTTTCACTAGGAGCCAGTTCGATCACTGTGTTTACTTCAGATTTCGACCTGGAAACTCACTTGTTATTTTGTTGCTTTATGTGGATGATATCCTTATAGCTAGCAACAGTGTCGAGGATGTAATGGAGGTGAAGGCTGAACTCAGTAAGGAGTTCGAAATGAAGGATCTGGGAGCTGCCATCAGGATTCTTGGGATTGACATTTGGAGAGATAGAAAGCAGTCGAAGTTATGTTTATCTCAAGAGACATACCTTCGGAAGGTTCTTGACAAGTTTGGTATGTCGAATTCAAAGCATGTTGTGACTCCAACAAATCCTCAATTTAAGCTTAGTACTACTCAAAGTCTAAGTACTGAAGCTGAAAGAATCTATACGAGTAGCATTCCATATGCTAGTATAGTAGGTTCTTTGATGTATTATATGGTCTGTACGAGGCTAGTCATAGCGTATGGAGTGAGCCTTGTAAACAGGTATATGGCGAATCCTGGAAATACGCATTAGAAAGTCTTGAAGTGGATTCTTAGGTAGATAAATGAGTCTCTAAATAGAGTCTTGATTTATGGTGGAGCCTGTGGTGATGATAGCAAAGTCAAAATTGAAGGATATGTTGACTCTGATTATGCAGGTTGTATGGATTCCAGAAAATCTATTTATGGATATGTGTTCACTATGTTTGACACATCAATTAGTTGGAAAGCGACACTTCATAAGGTTGTTGCCTTATCAACCACTGAAGTAGAATATATTGCCATCACTAAAGCTGTGAAAGAAGCATTGTGGCTTGAAGGTTTTGCAAAGGAGCTACAACTTCAAGGTCGAGCTATCACTGTTAAATGTGATAGTCAAAGTGCAATACACCTGTCGAATAATTCAACATATCATGAGTGAACCAAGCACATCGATGTAAGGTTACACTTCGTGAGAGATAATCGAGCATAGAGAAGACCAAGTGCTGAAGGTTTCGACTGATGACAATGCTGCTGTTATGATCACCAAGACACTGCCGAGCTACAAGTTTTTGCACTGTATGCAGTTGATAAAGTTGCATGATCAAAGCTAGTTTATTTCCTATTATTGTATAGTTTTTTCCAAGGTGCGGATTTATGAGATATTGGATCGAAGTCTAGTGATGTTAGAAGGGATAACTTTCAGGTTTCGACAAGAGACAAGCATGAAGTCGAAGATGGTTCGCATGCTGATGTCGAAGGGTTACATACTAGAGTCGAAGTTAGTTCTAGTATGTATTGTCGAATTGCATTTTTGAATTGGGCCTTGTGTTAAGGATCCAATTTTTTATTTATCTTGTTGGGTAAGTAAGCTAGTTATTCTATAAATATGCAAGATCTCTCGGGTTTCTGAGAGATGCCAATTCTGTTATTCATTTGTAATCATTTGTAAACCCTAAATGACAAAATGAATAGAAAACAGTTTGCCCAAAATCCTATTCTCCTTCTTTCTTCTCTATTTTTCTTCGCTTTTACTTTGTGAAACCTAAGAGGGTTTCTTGTGTTTGTTCAAGGAACTCAATGTTTATCTCATAACTTTGTTCTGTTATTGACGACATCAATTCACAACAATGTAGTCTAAATACCAGTCATAGAGGAGAAATTATTGATATGGCTATGACCTTGAAAACGTATGATCTTGAAGAACCAAGATTCTTTATAGTCATATGCTAAAGCATCATAGGAATACCCTTCAGATATTTTTCCTACAGCCTTTAGAATAGCCACATATTGTTTTGTTATTGGATTCATGACAAAGTAAGGATATACATCGTGAATTATGTTATCTTCCTGATCATCATTACGACAAAACAAGAGTAATCTATTGCACGTGTCAATAAGATTTTTAGGCCTTTTCCTACAACCATCACTAATGAGCACCAATTAAAAAGTTGTTCAAGATCCATATATGGATTAGAAGAAATGCAAGCATCCATTAAGGGATTTAGTGGATTCTCCTTTGGTATTGTTATGGTTAGGATGAGATTATGCCATGAATGCGAAATGCACATGACAATTGATTTTTCTTTCATGCATAGCTTACCAAAGATTATAGTTTGAAGTTGTCATACCTCGATTTTACCACAAGTATTCGTTCATCGAAGCATTTGAATCCTAGTTAAGTTAGTCATTCATTAGTTCTATAAAAGTTGACATTCGATTGACTTTCATTCTGTGTTAAATTTAAAAACTAATTTAATTACATCATGCATTTTCATCGTCTTATGCATTGTTTTAAGTCAATCCTAGGTCATCAGAATAAAATTTCGGTTCTACAGGTAGACCAGTAAAAGCCATTCGACATTGTGCATAAAATCAACGGGAAAAATATTTTGAGATTTGACTTGTATCATATTACTTTACGAAACTATGTTGCGCGTAGGTCGTGTTGGTATGCTCATTTTATTTTTCAGACTCCGTTTACGATCACATTTTTATTAGTCGGAGCATTTTAATCAGTCATTTTTTACTTCAAAATTTGATCAAAAATTGTATGTCTTTTGAAAGTATATTTCGTGCTGATCATTTTTGTGTATTCATTTTATTTTTCCGAGCACTTTTGCACTCGATTTGTAATTATTTTTTATCCTTTTATTTTTATTTTTTTATTCAAAATATTCAGTAAAATTAATTATAATTAATTGTATTATAAAATTGATTATAAGTTGAATTGTTTGTTTTTAATTTAATTACCAAAAACTTATTTTCAAAAATAATAAGAAAAAAAAATAAAAAGAAGTCAATGAAAATATGAGGATAAAGCGTGACAATTCACCATTGACCAATTGACTCTTTCCTCTCACAACCTCTCATTATATTCCGCCACCTTTGACTCTCTCTACCACAACAACTTACAAAAAGGAAAGAACAATTTTCTCATGAGGTCTCTCACCTCATAATGCTCAGGAAACAAACCACTCCTTGATGCACTACTCCATCTCTCACTATTACTATAATACCTCATACTTTCTTAAATGCCCAATTGAGTATCAGTTGGATTTATTGAAGTTCTTAAGTGCTCTAAGTATCATCAATTGGGACCAATAGAGTAGCTAGCAGACTCTGAAGAGGTCAATTATTGATAAAAGAGATAGACCAATATTAATAAGTAGAAGAGAAGATATTTTGGTAACTCTAATATTTGGCCATTTGGTGTTAGATGACAAAATATCAATTGGGAATATTTTGTACCATTGGATAATATTATATAATATGTTTATTATATATGTGGTGGAGGGAAGAGAAAGAAAAGGAATAAAAGGAAAAAGAGAAAGATAGTAAGAAGAGAAAGAAAAGATAAAGAGGAAAGGAGGAAGAGAAGGAGAAAACCTAGAAGCGGGAGTTTTCATCATCATTCATCTTCATCATCTAACAACTTCTTGTTCCCTATTGCAAGGTGAGTTCCAATAGATAATATAGCATTTGGAAGGAAAATATGAGATTGTTGGTGGGTTAGGTTTTGTATGGAAATGGAATTAAATGTTGTGTTCTTGATGATTTGATGAAGTTTATGCTTAACCATGTTATTCTATGTTTCTATGAGTGTTTGGATGTATTTTGGATGAATGGGTGCTAAGAAATGGGAGTTTTTTTTATCATAAATTACCTATTTTAGCGCTGCTGGTAATTTTGGGTTCGCACTGTGAGCCCAAGGCGAAGTGAAAGAAAAATTTCGCCTAGAGTTCGCTTAGCGAACTTTGTGCCCTTTTTAATCTGTCTCTTGTTCGCCTAGAGTTTGCATTGCGAACATGACAGATTTTCCCATTTTGTTTCCTTCATAACTTTTGATCTGTAACTCGGATTGAGGCACGGTCGAAAGCATTGGAAAGCTACTTCAATGCTCTTTGTGATAGTGAAGTAGGAACATAGGTTTATGCCATGGATTGATAAGATAGATATGGAAAGGTAATGAATGTGAGTGGTATGTGTTATTGTTCCCACCATAGTTCATGAATCAGAAGTTTGATTGATATAAGACTTGAAGCCTTGGAAAGAAAATCCAATGTTCTATTAAATGGTGATGTGATAACATGAGTTAACCAAGAATGCTTGGTAGAGAATGATAGCGGCTTGTATGCCTTGTGTGAGATGTTTATTCTTGATGTGTTATACTATTTTAAAATATATGTTTATGCTTGGTGTGATAACATGCTTAAAAGACTATAAGAATGGTGAGAAAACCCTTGATGTTAACTAATGAAATGAATTAGTAAGATGATTAGGTCGTGATGAATAACATAGATGGCAATGCTTATCCAAGGATGCCTAGGTGTGTATCATTGGCAAGTAGTTGTCTAGTTGTGAAGAGAGCTTTGTATGGAACATGTGTGGATTTATGTTACTTGTGATTAAGGTGAATGTTTTTGCCTTGTGATTGTAGAATAAAATTATGTTGTGTTGTGCTTTATCATGTAGTTGGAAACAATCCTTTGCGATGTGTCGTTCCTATAATTGAGGCATGTGTAGAGCGCTCCTCCAAAATGTACGCACTATTACTTTGGCAGGATTTCCCTTAAATGAATGGAGCCTACGGGAAAAAGACTTGAGATGGGGGTGGCCCATGGGAAGTGACGATTCATGTGGGAATAACCTTGAATTTGAAATCATTCATTTATCCTGCGTGCGAGTACAAATGGAACCTACGGGTAAAGGCTTGTGATGGGGATGAACCCATGGGAATTGACGATTCATGTGCTAATCACCCTTAATCCGAATCCATTTCATAAGTCAAAATAGAAACAAGGATCTGTGACCCGCGCTAAAAGTCCTAGACGTAGGTGAGGTGGCGGGGAAGTTTACCTTGGTATAGTTTATGACTAGTGATTATTTAAGTTAATGAACTCAAGAGGCATGTTTCCATACATTGCAAATTGTGTGAACTCAAGTCTTATTCCCTTTTTGTTTTGACTTGAGTTAGGATTTGGTTAGAACCTTGTAGAGTCGAGTGAACCCATAAGATAGGGGAACTCACTGAGATTATTATCTCACCCCATTATTGTTGTTATTTTTCAGGTATTGTTTGCAGGTTTAGTTTACAAGTGGAGCTATGTATGGATATTTCAAGAGAATCTTGGATTAAGCTTATTTCCGCAGTGCATTGTGTATTTTGTATCTTGTACAGTGATAGATATTGTACTCAGACCTTAGATTTTATTGTTTGGCACTTTCCATATCTTGTACCATTGTGGTTCTTTTATGCTTTGTAAAATGGTTAAGTATGCAAATAATGCCAATAGGCACCTATGATGGTGTAAGTACCAGATAATAACTCTTGTATGGTATTATTCTAGATATATATTATACAGGGTGCTACAGATACAAAATAGTGTATTGATAAATATCAATTATTCACTACACATAAGCTTCCATATACCATGAAAATTTTGTAGTCATATCATAAGTAAAGCATTTAATCAATTGGTAGCATTCATTTTTAATAAGTGTCTATTGTATCAAATTGGTTATACTAGGACTATTTTATTAGTGAGACTAATTATTTTCAAATTCAATTTCAACTTTTAATAAATTCAAATCAATTCTCACCGACTCGAGTGTTTGGTCCAACGTCGGGTACCTTTTTCACTTAACTCAAATATTTTCATAAATCAAATTGGAACACTTGATCGAACATCAAGACGTTTCTACGCGTAAAATTATTTTTCTTAATAAAATCGAAATACAATGTGACAATTGGTGCACACATTTTGAATACCTTGGTATTTTGTCTTAAGATACTCTAATTAAACAAGGACAACAAGTGACAATTGGAAGCACATCCTTTTGAATATCATGGGTAAACAAGCGCTAGAAGTAAATCTATGTTCAAATGTTTACTAAAATTCCGCAAAGATTAGTTTTCATAAACTTCGATAACAAGCAACAATTGGAATCACACCCTTTTGAATATCTTAGGTAAACAAGTGCTAGGAGCACACCAATGCTTAAATGTTTACTCAAATTTCTAACATGAGTAACAATAATTTTTCACTGTTGAAGAGTATGTGTGAATATGAGATGTTTATATGATTGAATATAATTGTATAACATTATTTTAGTTGAGTAGTTTAGATATTTTTAGAACTTCGGTCCGACGAGGTCATGGTTTAGAGAGAATCAATGTCAGTCTCATGTTCAGAGAGAACATTGTTCCAGAGAGGAACCAGTGACATGGATAATTCAGTAAGATACCTCTAACCTCCAAACCTTGGTACCACATGCATCTTGGAGGATGAGTGCATTACAATAATACATTTTTATTGTTATTGTTATTGTTGTAAATTATTGTGCAAGAATGACAATTGATGTTATTGTTACTTGAAAACTATCATTGTTATTTTATACACTAATAACATCAGTGAAGTTATTCTCACCCCCTTTTTGTTGTTGTATTGTTCGTTATGCTGGTATTGCACATACTCAGGTAGAGGAGAACTGGATGTTGTTTGTTACGAAGGATTGGCATATATGCCAACTTCTTTTATTTACTATTTTGAGTTTAGTTCTTATGGTGTCGTTATGATAGTGTAACATCGGTGTAGTTCTTATTGGATTGATTGCATTTTAGCAAAACAACAACTTGGAGAAGTTTCCAAGTGTTCAAGATTGGTCTAGCATGCTAAAGTTATATGAAGAGCACATGCTAGGCACGACGCTCCAGCATGTGGGTTCGACATCTAGACCTTGTGCAACAGGCTCCATATGTTGCATTTTCGAGTATGTTTGCAGAAGATTTATTAAAGATTTTATTACTATTAATTTAAAAATATGATTAGGTTCTTTGTTTGACAGTTGGATGAAGATTAATTTGGAATTAAACAGAGATTTAAATTAAAAATAAATCATATCTTGTTGGAAATATTCGAACAGGAAATCAAATATCCAATAGATTCTGCATTAATTCTTGACAAAGATCATTCTCAAATCCATGAAGAAAATCCAAGAGTTATTTTGCTATATAAGGAGATCAAAACATACGTTGGAAAGAAATCACTCCCATTGAAGATCTTATAGTGTTAGGTTTTGTGTAGTGTATTCCACGCTAATGCCCTAATATGATTAATGTAGAATCTTTATATACACTTCAATGTTTCAGTAAATTGGCATAAAAGGTTTGTCTAGTTGATTTTTAATATTCAACATTCTTAGATGTTGTTAAGAATGAAGTTGATCACTAGGGTTTAGTGGTTGATTTCCCCTGTTATGGGTTGTGTGGCAGAGAAGAAAGTGAGTAGGATCTCATTTTTAGGGGGAGTGTAACACTCGTATATAATACATTCTAGAATATACATATTAAACATAGTTGTAAAGTTGGTAATGAAATAAACAAGTGCTTAGTGGCAACATTGTACATATTACATGCCCAACATAATACTACAACAATGGCACAATATATACAAGGGTGCCCAAAATATAAAAACTAGGAACTAGATCATTGTAAGATGATCTCCAAAATAATTGCACAACGGATACGCCATCCAAAATAACAAAGGAAGCAAGGACATCATGCTACTTTGTCTTTACTCTTTTCCTGATCAGAACCACCTGAAAATAATCAACAAATATGGGATGAGATAATAATCCTAGTGGGTTCCGTATCTTATAGGTCCACTCGGCTCTACAAGTTTCTAATCATCATCCTAGATCAAGTCACAAAGGGGGGAATACTTGAGGTCACCAAACTTGGAATCAATGGAAACATGTTGCTTGAGTTCATTAATTCAAACCATCACTAGTTCTGAAACCGTACCAAGGCATCTTTCCCCGGCTAACCCTACATCTATGATTTTCGACACGGGTCACAGATCCTTGTATCTCCTACTTTAATATATTGATGTACTTTAGATTATAAAGGATAACATCAACCTTAAGAATCGTCACTTCCTATGGGACGCCAAACCCATTTCAAGTCTCTACCCGTGTAGGAGTCACCCAACTTAGGGATCCATCGCCTCTGGGATTCAACCCAGGTCAAATAAGTATGGTCGCATACTTCCCAAACATTACTCTATATAAGTATAATGACTTGGGACAATATAATCAAGGGGTTGTTTCTGACTACGTGATTAAATAAGGGACATCATGATTGTATTAGACAACCAAAAGGCGATTATATCACTTTAGTATTCATAATAACAATCGCATGTTTCATACAACGCCTAACATCTTAGCTAGATAACCACTTGCTCATGAAACACACCTAGGTATCATATGCACAAGCATTTCCATCTATATCATTCATCACATCATAATCATCTCGCTAATTCATTCCATTAATTACTCTTACGTTTTCCTCACCAATCTTTGTAAATTTCCAATCATATTATCATTTAATCACAAGCAACAATTCATAGATGGAAAACATGCATAATACCCACAAACCATAATAATTAACATAGGTGACATATAACAAGGCTAAAATATGCATATGAAACGCTGCAAACAAGTGACAAAGCAATTAACCAAAACTCTGTCACGGTCGCCCGACGAGCAGCCAGCGAGGCTTGCTCGCTTTTGGCTCACCCGACGAACCCCAGGCGAGGCCTAGACAGTGACAAAAATGTATCATGGTAGCCTGGCGAGCAACCAGAGAGCTATCTCACTTTTAGTTAGCCAAATTTCTCCTAACAATGCTGACAGAAAATAGCTCACCTCGAGCTCACCAAATCTCTCCCGGCGAGAGCGTCGATTTTTGCAGAAATGCAGCAGGGGTTTGATGGCAATTTAAGGGGGGTTTTCCATTAACGCACACATGATTCTTCCACAACAAGAATACAACTTACAATCACAACATTGGACCATAACAAGCATGAATCACAACAAAATCATAGAATTTCTCATGGTAATGGAAGAAATGCATCAACAACCAATTATCATCAAATTCTATCTCAAAACCTACAGTCCATAATTCTACCCATAATGTTTCTACCTAGAACCCACCTTGATAATTAGATGAAAAAGTTGTTGGATGATGAAGATGAAATAAGGTTGATGAAGTGATGATGATGAGCTCCAATTTCTTCTTCTTCCACTAGGTCACCTTCTTTCTATTTTTCTCTTCAAAGCTCTCCTACTATGTTGGAAAGAAAATGATACATAAGAAGCATCATATAGAAAAAGTTGGTAAGAATGTGGCATGTGTGGTCATACGGTGGTTACCTAATTTGTGGTAAGAAAATGGTATAATTAGTAGTAACATAAATATTAAGTGGTACAATGCTTAATATTTGATCTACTAGAGCAAATGACTCATTATTAATGTTATCAAAATGTTTCTTTTGTACCAATTAATGAAAGGTTAGTCTTAAATAATATTAATTAAGTTAATCTGAGCTCACTAGTTACTCTAATTATCCCAACTGATAATTTTTTAGCATATAGGAACTCAGTTGATCTCAACTGATATGATTTAGAGTATTTAAGGAAACACGGGGTATTACAGGGAGGATAGAAAGTCATCGGGTGGTGCTAGGAAGAGGTATTGGACAACATAGGGTTTGTTGTTGCTTGTAATACTAGTTATATTAAACTACTAATAATTGATTTTCCTTTCTAAGGCTGTGGACTTAGCCCCCCAGACGTATGTGTAGTTTCAACGTGAAGGTGAGAAAAAACACAAAAAAGGTGGGGGTGGAATTGTGCTGACTTTTTCTTTCTTTTTAAACTCTTGGTCAGATTCTAAACATAAGGTATAAAATCTGATTCAATCAGAGGTAGACAGTGGATATGAAATGCAAGAAAGAAGAGAGACACATATAGTTATATTGGTTCCTCACACAACTTAAGAGTTATCTAGTCCCCTTGTACTTATAAGATATTTTCACTATAATCACACAAGTTTACAATTTACTCAAGCACACAAGCAAGATACTTCAATGGTCAAACCCTCAAGTAAGAGACTTATATTCTCATGCACAAGAAACTCCCAATGCTCAAGCACCCAAGAAAGAGACTTTTATGCTCAAGCACATAAGTGATAAATTGCCCTTGTATCATTATTTCTAGTCGATTTCCTTTAGTATTTTACTGCATGTTGTTTGATTTTACTTTCAATTATCATGTTCTATGCTTTGTTTTATTCTTTATTGTTAATTTCAATGTCTAATGAGCATCCAAGACAAAGAGAGATCAAAGACAAGCATAATGGGGAAAAACAAAAAAAAAAGGATTTTTCTCCCATAAAAAACCAGGGGCTGCTTTGGCCACCCGTAGTAGCTGCTACAGGTCGTAGCAGCTACTACGGGTCATAGCACCATAAGACATAGGTGACAACTTTGATTGATCTCTTAGTATAAAATGTAGAGACTTGCTACGACCACCCATAGCAGCCGCTACGTGCCGTAGCAGCCAAAACCCTAGGCGCGCCCCCATTTAAAGTCTCCCAATATAAATGACAGAGGCTTGCTACGGCCACTCGTAGTAGTTGCTACGGCCACCCATAGCAGCTGTTATGGGCCGTAGGAGGGAGGTGAGAGAAAGTTTTCAAATTTGTTTTGTTTCCCTAATTAGGTTGAACTTAATTTATTGTGGCTCTTAGGCAATATTTGATTTGTCTCAAATCAAAATAATTCTCATTGAACCAAAGATTTTATGCACTTTTACTATTTTTCTATAAAACTCATAACCTATTATGAGTTTAGGAATCCATCTCTTATCCTAGTTTCTACACTTTTTGTTCTTCTTTTTCTCTTTAACTCAAGACTTCAAGGGAGCAATTGTGAATTCAAGTTTAATCATAACTCAACTTTTCACTATCCATTCTCTTTCAATTATTCATTCATTGTAATTATTAAGTATGACTGTTGTAATGAATACCATAGCGATTATGTTTACCCTCACCTTGAGTGAGTATTGCTCTCGGGATTAGGGGTTAGGGGATTATTTCATAACTTATTGTATGATCTGTTACTATTAATTGCGAAAATATAATTAAACTTATTTTATAATCCGAGTTCATGCATTCCAACTTCGTTACGAAAGTAAGTGGTTCTATGGTATCGACTGTAGTCTGAAAGGATATGTGTTGATAACGGAGCGCATATTTTTAAACAATCTAGCCCAGAACAGTGAAAGCTCTTGGACGGATTTCAAAAAACTTATAGTAAGGTAAAAGTAATGATTCGTCGAAGAATAATCCGGGTGTGCGAAAGCCTACAGATTATTCGTCGTCGATATGGGCAATGCGCTAGCGAAAGCAGGTAGGGCCCAATTTTATATCTATTTTCTATAATTTATGCAAAATTCTTGTAATAGAAGTAACAAGGATCGTGTAATTGTGTTGGAGTATGAACCATAACCCCAGATCCTATTTTTCCCAAAGTGATATTTAAGTGATTTTTCTACTTTTATTTAATTGCTTTCTCTGTTGAGCTGTTTATAAAAATTCCTATTTTCGATTTCTTTAGAAATACACTGATAGAACAAGAAATCGGTACATAAACTATTGGTCTCTATGATTCGATATCTATTTTATTACTTCGCGACACCCGTGCACTTGTGGTTGCACCATGTTTTTGGTGCCATTGTCAGGGACCAATTGCGTTTAATATTGAAAATCTATTTGATCATTGGATAGTCTAGATCGTATTTTTCTGTTTGATTTACTGTGTTTATTTTGTTATGGTTCTCGCTGCCCCTGTATGCGACGAACTCGTTTGATTATTTTTATTTTATTTTCATATAGATTAGAGCAACTTTTTCTTTTCTATGGTTTCTTTTATGGTATGCATGCGGTATTTCTAAAATATGTTCAACTATGTGAACAATAACCATGGAAAATCTTATCCTAATACCTATAATCAAGAGTGGACAGATCACTAATTTTTTTTACAATAACCACTCCCAGTATTTCAAGGAACCACCAAATTCCCAACAATCCAAACTTGAAATGTTAATGAATAATTTTATTGAGACACAAACTCACTCTAAACTGGAATCTATGATGGAAAGTTTTGTGGTAACACAAACTCTCCTGAATTAAGAGTTTAGAAATAAAAACCTCCTCACCAATGAGGAACTTTGGTAGTTGAACACTAAGGATGACAATGTTATCACCCATAGCAAAATTTTTAAGACTCGAATCTCTCAAGTAGCTCAATAAAAAGTTTCTTCCTCTGTTCCTTCCGAATCATTTCCGGGACAGCCCGAGAAAAATTCCAAGGGACATTTGAATGTTGTGACAACTCTTAGTAGAAAGCAAGTGGCTAGTTATAGTGAGAGAGAGAGAGAAAAAAAGGCTGAAGAGAGTGTGTCAACACCACCTAAAAAGGAGGTTTGTTAAGAGATTAAGAAGGATTCACCCTATGTTGCCTCCTACAAATCTATTGTTCCTTTCCTACAAAGACTTGTGGAAGCTAAGGTAGGAACCCAATTCAAAAGGTATACGGAAATAGTAGAAAAGATCCTTACATATGTACCATTAACCAAGGTACTGTCTAAAAAGAGAATATTAGAGGACCATGAAACTGGGAAAATTATTGATGTTAAGAAGGGAAAGTTAACCTTTGAGGTAGGAGATGAAAGAATTAAATTCAAACCCAACAAGTCGATAATTAGGATAGAACTAGAACCACTCTGTAGCGCGGTTTTTGTGGTTTCGAATCACTATCGCTTTGGGGTGCTACAGTTCGATTCATTTTATATCCTGTGAAGTTGATTAAGGAAGGGAAATAGATGTCTCCAATTAACCCTGCTTGCATACTGAGTTTCAACAGATGACTGTTTGTTTACAGATGCTATCAAAATAGTGGGTCTCTCTTAGGTTATTTTGCTTAAGAATAGAGTGCCTCGACTGTTCGTGAGGCTTTTTGTAAGATGCTAGACCTGGGTTTTTTTATTGATGTATGAAGGTACTGAACCTAGAGTTTTTGATTAGTGTGCTCTCAGATTTCGTAATCTTATGCCTACGTATTCCCGTTTAAACGAAATAGGGAAATCAAAGAAATCGTAGTTCCTCCAATTCTAAGGGAGGAAAAAGATGTTTTGTTGTCTTATTCAAAGCCCAAGATTGAAGCTAAAAGGTTATTTGTGTCTTGTTCAAAGCCCAAGATTGAAGCTAAAAGGTTTGACTGAGAGAGAACTTGTCATGTCTAAAGAGGGATTGTTGATTTTTGTGTGCCTTGATCAAAGCACAAGGTTGATGCTAAAAAGGTTAATTGACTCGGCTAGGGAAGTCTTTATCCAAAGTTTGGATAAGACTGACTCAATAAGAGAGTGTATATGTCGGTATCTTTTACAAAGCCCAAGATTGGGGCTAAAAAAGAGACTAACTCTTTGGGTGATATCATTATACGAAGCCTAAGAGGAGGCAAATAGTTTGACTTTTCTGAGGATAGTTATTTTATCTGTCTTGTACAAAGCCCAAGATTGAGGCTAAAAGGGTTCGACTCAACAAGAGAGTGTTTTTGTATGTCTTGTACAAACCCCAAGATGGAGGCTGAAATGGTTGACTCAACAAGAGAGTCTGAAAAGGTGATTGACTCAACAAGAGAGTCTTTTATACTCAATAAGAGAGTGTTTTGTTGTCTCGTACAAAGCCCGAGAGGGAGGCTAAAAGGAGGTAAACTCAACAAGAGAGTCTTGAAAAGTAATGGACTCAACAAGAGAGTCTTTTATACTCAACAAGAGAGTGTTTTTGCTGTCTCGTACAAAGCCCGAGATGGAGGCTAAAATGAGATCGACTCAACAAGAGAGTCTGAAAAGGTTAGCTCCGCTGGGGAGAATCATTTATACAAAGCCCAAGAGAAGGCTAACTTCGTTGAGGCAGGATCATTATACAAAGCCTAAGAGGAGGCTAGCTTTCTGCCGGGGATTATTGGGATCCCGAGGCAGGTCCAAGTGGGGAATCAACTCTTGCTGAGGATTACCGAAGAGTTGAGATATCAGACACCTTGAGGCTCTGATACTGGTGGTGAACTGACCCTAGTTGGGGAATTCTCATGAGAGAGTCTGGGTTTCTGCTGGAGATTGATCCAGGGTGACCGGGGTTTCTTCCTATATTTGTAAGGAACTTGAGAATGTCTTTGAGACTCAAGAGGTTTAGACTGTCTAAGTCTACTAGTCGTGAAAGAGTTTTATCTTTTGTACGATGCCTAAGAGGAGGCACGGGCATTAAGGGATGAGAGTCAACCCTAAAATGGTCGGAGTTTCGACACTGGAAAGACTGCTCTAGCAAAGGATGACTAAGTTCTGTCTTATACCTTTAAGAGGTCGTCAGGGTCCTTGTATTAAGCCCAAGAGAAGGCATGAGAACTTCTAAGAAGCCGAAGGGTCCTTGTACAACGCCCAAGAGGAGGCGGGGATGCTTTTAGGAGGCCTGTGGGTCCCAAACTGAGAGAAGTTCAAGAAATCCAATTCACCGGGAAGAGATCATTTCATGAAAGTTCGAGGATTGGAGAAACTCAAGAGATGCCATTCACAGAGGAAAGATCATCCCTGGGGAGTAGAGTTTCTTTGACAATTTCTAGGGGTAACAGTCTGAGAAAAGGTTCACCGAGAATACTGCATTTCTCTTTGTTCCATATTGTTTAACCCCAAGAGAAGGGAAGACTGTATCTGGAATCCTATGGGGGATCTAGTTTTGTTTGTATTTAAGAGTGACCAACAGGGCTTTACCTAGTTCTAGACGTAGTTGTCGGGGAAAACACTAAATAACTATACTAGTATATATACAGTTGATATATGACAAGTATATTTAAAAGGTATGAAAGAAGACTAACCATGCGCAGCTTCCCACAATATAGTTATATATATGAAAGCGGATAAAAGAAAGCGGATAAACACTTACCCGTTGTAGAGCTTCCATGCTATTTTGTTAGTTGTTCAACAAAGAAATTAAAGAAAGTTTTGATAACAACTATATATTTGGATTCAAAATCAAAGGAGAAAGTATTTTGAACAGAGATTGGGGTTTACAGCTCAGGGAGAGGCCCAAATTTTAACAGTGATTGCACTGTTGTTTTGAATTTGTACAGTGACTTATACAAGTGATTGAGGCCCAAAGAAAGGTTTTCTGTACAAAAGAATGGGTCTTACAACTCAAGGAGAAGCCCAAAGACTATTTAAAGAAAAGAAATTGGACTTACAACACGAGGGTAGGACCAAATGGTTTGATTTTGAACTGGCAATCGCGCCGAGATTTTTCTTTTAACGCAGAGGGACTTATACAATGACTGAGGCCCAAAATGGTTCTGGTTAAAAGGGGATTGGGTCTTACACTCTATTAGAGGCCCAAAAAGTTTGAAAATGAATAGAGATAGGTCTTATAGCTCAAGGAGAAGCCCAGGTGTTTTGTCAAAATAGGCGACGACCGCGCCGAAATTTTCGACTGTATCGGGACTTATACAATGCATTAAGGTCCAAAGAAATTTGGTTTAAAAATAGGGGTTGGGCCTTACACTCTATTAGAGGCCCAAAAGTGTTTTAAAAAGATTAATGAGGGTGGAATCAATCAAAACCCTAAATTGATTTCAAAATGTATTTTAATTAAATAAAAATTCAATTAAAATGATCAAAATTATCAAACATGTCTGAAAAACAAGTTGTGATCTTGGATTAATGTTTGAAAAATCATGTTTTTCTCCAAAAAATGATTGGAAACCAGTTAAGTTTGGAAAATCAAGAAGAACAAAATATTTTAAATGTTAAAAAACAAATATAAATTAATTCATTGCAAAAATATTAAGTATATGAAATAAATAATATTTTTGGGAAATTCTTGAAAAATAAAATATTTTAACATTTTTGTGAATTATTAAAAAAAGAATCAACTCAAAATCATTAAAAACCAGAGAGAAATTAATTTTTGAATCAATTAAATAAAATCACAAAAATTCAAAAATTCAAATATTTTAAAAAGGCGCCAAGAACACACCATGAACACGCGCGTGTTCTGGGTTTAGCCAGATTTGCATTTTCTCCTCAATCTCACTGAATACTTGATGAAATCACACAATCCACATATCAATCTACTCGTTTTCACCTCACGATCATGTTTATGGTCTTTAATTTCATTTATTTTAAGCATGGAATAAGAAATCAAGACAAAACCTCAAGAACCCTAAATTCTGCATGAAGGCTGAGAATTTTGATACACGATTCATACAAAGCAATTAATTGAGGGGAAACCCTCCATACATGATTATGAACATATGGAAAAATTATTGTGCGAGGAAATATGCATGAATCACGAGATGACCAAGTTTAGGCTTACTTGAAGGTCGTGGCAGCAAGAGCAATTTGATTTTTGAGTTGGAGGTGTTATAGATGAGTTGTGATGACCTGGACAGCTTCCCTACACCATATGGAGTGTGTTTGAATGTTTGGAGTGATTTGAAATGGACTGGAACAGATTATGGCATCTCAACTGCAACTTGGTTGAAAACTTGAGCAACTGGCTGGTGATTTTGTGCAATTGATGTTCCAGATGTTGTTTAAGTGTTTGGATCACTTCTATATGATGTTTATGAGGTGTGTGTGTGTGTGTGTGTGATTGGTTTGGTTGGAATTGTTCCCAAACTCAAAACCCGATAGTGACTTGCTTTAGAAGGCAATTTTGGAAGTGAGAATGTGATTTTGAGGAAAGCATCAGTTTGGGTGCTTTGGTGTACTCAAATTGATCACAAATGAGCTTTATTTATAGTAGAGCAAGTTTGTTTTGCAAGCAATAGTGAATGGCAACTGCAGCAGGTTGTTGGCCAATGTGATCACTTTGGAATCTCAAGTCTCCTCTAGCCAATGACTTGAGATTAGCACATGCCTATGTGTCTTTGATTCAAGGATAAGGCTTGACTGAGGAGTTCATCTTTGCTCTAATACATGCCATCTTTAGGCATCCATTGAATGCCTCAAAACAAAATTGGAGTCTTGAGGCATTTTAGCTTTTAGGGGTGCCAAACCTACTTGTAAATTTTGGGAGTTTAGAGGCTGATAGATCAGTGTTTGTCCCTTGCTTGTTCCCCCTTGAGGTGTGCAGATGGATAACCATGCTTGGAATTTCACAAATTGAGCAAATCGAGCCCTAATGCACAAATATGCCTTGTGTGACAGTTTAGATTTCATCATGATGTCATAACTCCTAGCTCAGATGGAATTTGATGGAGTTTTTGGACATTTTGGAAAGCTGTTATATCCTATTTCATCATGATGTCCAACTTTGGGTTTGATCCAACTTGAATTATATTGAAAACTGTCTCTATATTTGGGAAAAAATAAGGCAGATTCTTACTTAGTGAAAATTTCACTAAGTGTTGGAAAAATGTCACTTTTAGGTTTTCAGCCATTTTGATCATTCCATAACTTAAAATCCATGAGGAATTGGAATGAGCTGTAGTTGACACTTTTGAAGTATGCCATGAGATCTACAAATCCATATTTGGATCATCCAAAATGGTTGCTTGGATTTCAAGTTATGGTCCTTGGAAGTTGGTACCGTAGCCACTTTGTTTCATAACTTAGAAAAAATTCTAAGTTTTTATGATTACCCCTTTTACAAGTTATCCAACTTTCTTTGATTTTTCTTTATGAATGATGATTCCAATCACACATTATCATTTTTTAGGGTCAAAGAACCAAAATTGTGAAAAATTCCAAAAAGTCAAACTTGACTTTTGTGCACAGTTGACTTTTTATCAGATGAATTCCAAACTGTGTGATCCTTGGTGAAATCAAGTCTTTGACCTAAATCAAACCTAATGGCTATGTTCCATAGGTGTAATAGGGTGTGTTGAATCATGTCCCAAGGTTTGGGAGTATGTCTTGGTCAAAAGTCAAAGGTACAATTGACTTTTTCCCCAAAACCCTAATTGTGGTTCAGATGAAATTGAAGCTTGTTGATCAAGTTCCTTGAATCAATACATTGTTGCAAATGGATCAATTTAGTGTATTAGAGATCCTCAAATCATATCTTGAGGTCTTGGATCATGTTTTGTCTCAAAAGTCAACTTAGGGGTGAATTAGGTCAAGAAACCCTAATTCCCGATTTTTGGTAAATGCATCCCCTGAGGCTAAATTGACTTGATGATTGGGTCCATGAGGTCCCTTAGAGTATCCTGAGTTATGCTTTGAAGAAATGGCTCATGCCCAGA
This sequence comes from Lathyrus tuberosus, assembly GCA_022829125.1. Lineage (NCBI taxonomy): Eukaryota > Viridiplantae > Streptophyta > Magnoliopsida > Fabales > Fabaceae > Lathyrus > Lathyrus tuberosus. The sequence goes on from JALAZF010000579.1 coordinate 171,449, forward strand.
GGAAAATTTCCATCTGGAGGCCTTGGTCGACCAAAACCCTGATTTGGTGACATTGACGATCTAGAGGCTTAATCTACTTGGAATACTGCAACCTTGTGCTTGATTCTTGATGTGGGAGTCCTCTTGATCCTTCATAGGTGTTTAAGAGGTTAGACAAGTTGAAGATCATGTCATTTCTTGATTGATCCTTTGTCTAAGTGTTTTGAGCGGGCTCAAAACCCCAATCCTCGATTGTAGATGATGCCTAACAAATCCTGAGGAGATTGATGAGGCATGATGGTACATCCATATTATGATGATGATTTGCACAATGATGGGAAATCTTAGCGGTCAAAATTTAGGGTATGACACACTCCACATGTTCAGTAGTATGAACCACCCCATAGGAAGAAGAAAAAGAATAGTAGTGGATATGAGAGATGGATTGATAAGTGGGCATGGACACCTAATGCTACTGAGAGTGAGATTGAGGAATCATTTTTGAAAGAGCCACCATGAGTGATTGTACTCATCGAACATCCAACTAAAACGATATTAAATAAAGCTCTACGTGGGAGGAAACCCACGGTTTTTTGCACTAATTTTTTCTTGTTGTTTTATTTCTTTGTCAGTTAATAAAAAGCTCATAAGGACAAAGCAAATCAAGATTGGTGGGAGTGGTTTTGATCTTAAATCCATGGGATGAAGGTCGAGCAAAATAGTCAAGGAGTGGTCTTGGATGACATCCAAGCAATGATGCAACAACTCATATTGCGGTTCCCACCTCCCGAGTGAGGTTCTTGTAAATTCACCCCCTCTTGCTTGCACTAAAACATTTAGGAAAATGTTTGTTTCAAGCTTGGGGGGAGGGGTGGGGGGTAATTCTTTATTTTTCTTGCACCTTTTAGTTATTTCATTTTATGTTTCATGTTTCTTTCATGTTTTTGCTATTTCTAGTTTATTTGCTTAAATAAGTCTGGTTTTTCGTAGTCTTTCCCAAAATAAGATTGTGCAATTTTTTTCTTCATGATATGCTTCGGTTGTGTGGAAGATAGAAAAGTATATAGAGTTTGAGAGAAGAAAGTCTAGGACTAGGGACATTGGGAAAGTTTGAAAACGTAGGTATTACCCGAACACCCTAGGTCCCCCAACGTAAGACGTGGGTCTAACATGTAGATTTGTGCCATAGTACTTGTCTTCTGAAAAGTACCCCCTGATTAATTCTAAGTGATATTTTTCCATAATTTAGACTTGTGTGCATGTATGATTGGTTGGGAAACCATAATCTTGAGCACCAAAGTGATCAAAAGACAATAAAAAGGCAACTACCTTCTAAGTTGGGTAACCCTCACTCAGTTATTTAGCCTAACACTGGTTGAATGCTTAAATAAACACCAAAGTGCATAAATCATTGTAAAATAAAAAAAGAACAAAAAGGTTCCTAGAGAAAAATATACCAATCGGTCTTGTGTATGCGGCGAAGAAAAAAATTGCCTAAATATTGTTTGTCTGAATGAAAGGGGAAGGGAAGAATCAGAAAAATTAACTTAATTCCAAAGCATAGTTGGAGAGGTATCCGAAAGGGAAACTTAGGTCCATGGCTTTACTGTGGTTATCGTTCTTGCAAATACCTTTGTTGATAAATGATTACCAAGAGATTTAGGCCTAGTCAATCGTAACAAAGACTCGTGTATAAGTACCGTTGACCCTATTTTTGCATGCTTTATCATGATGTTAAATGCCTGATCTGAATACTTATGAATGCAAGCTTTATTGCTTGAGGACAAGAAAAGGTCAAAGTTTGGGGGAGTTTGATAACTGGTCCTTGCATATTTATTTCTAGTTGATTTCCTTTAGTATTTTACTGCATTTTGTTCGATTTTATTTCAATTATCATGTTTTATGCTTTAGTTTATGCTTGATTCCTAATTTCAGGGTCTAATGAGCATCCAAGATAAAGAGGAATCAAGGAAAAGCAAAATAGGGCAAAAAAAAAAGGCATTTTCTCCCATACAAAAACCAGAGGGTTGTTATGGCCACATATAGTAGCTTCTATGGGTCATAGCAGTAGGAGACCTAGGCACCCTCTTTGATTGATCTCTTGGTATTAAATGCAGGGGCTTGTTGCGGCCACCTATGGCAGCTGCTGTTGGAGCGGTAAAGCGGCAAGCAACAAAAAGATTTGGAAGTATTTTTCCAGGAATTTATCGTATCCACAGAGATCGGTGATATTGAACTGTCGTTCGACAATTTAAATGTTAATAAGTTTGGGTTAAAATGGGTTTAAGGTAAATGTAGAAAAGTAAACATTAACACAAAAAGAATTCGTTCTTCAGAGAGAAGAAACTTATCTGGCATGCATATAATCCACTCCTCACAAACTTAAACTTACCGACCAGTTATACTCATCCTACAATACTCCTCAATATCATCCAGTATCTCTCACAACAGTGTCCATCTCTGACACACTGAGCTGAGAGAACAACCGTGTTACCCTCGTCGACACTCTCGCACCCGACTCGAGATACGGAGGAATTAAGCTTCGACACCCATAAAGATTGTTAGCTCTAAATCTATCTCTGGCATCCAGAAACTAACAGATAATCATCCCTAATCAAAGTTTATGAAGTTTATCTCTAACACAACCCAAACCCCGAGCATAAAGCGAAAAATCAAGGACAATCACCGATAAAGATTTGTAAAGCAGATTTTATACAACGCCATGGGCGACAAATATACATGAGTTCAAAGTAAATACATATACAAACCCAACAAATGGAGAATACACAAAGAAGAAGTGAAATGAACCAAACATCTCGCGGTTTTTCGGCACCGGTCGACGATCAATCCACCCCAGATCATCCGTGTGCAAGCTCCATAGTTGTTTTCTAAGCTAATCCTACTGAAAAGAGAGTTTGATGGAGTTGGGAGCAAAAATCCCCAAAACCATAACCTAAAAAATGACTGAAATAACTTAAATAGTATTTCAAAATCTGTCAAGTTCGCAGTGCAAACTTTTATTCATAAAGCGCACTCCAAAAATTGGCACTTAAGTGCCTCATAATAGCTAAACCGCCTCTGCGTTTCTGCAGAAGTTCGCAATGCGGACTTTTATTCGCAAAGCGAATATTCGATAGAAATTTCACAATGCTAACTTTGGTCCCTTTTTCTACTGCCTCCAGTCTGGGAGCATTCGCTGGGAAGTTTGCAAAGCGAACATTCGCTGGAAAGTTCGCAAAGCGAACTTGACATCAAACCAGCCCTTATTTTGACCACAACTTCTGAACCGTAACTCGGATTGACGCACGATCGGAAGCACTGGAAAGCTTATTCAATTCTCTATACAAAAATGGTAAAATATCTTTGCTTGAATACCTACAAAAATGAGATAAAATCAATTAAACTCAATGATATTTACACGATACGCAATATATACACTATAACTTAAAGTAAACGTATTTATAAACAAAACGGGGTTTATTCGAATGATATTTGTTATTTTTGTGCTTTTGTGGTTGGCATTTATTTTGCTAAAACTATTATAGCAGCAAGATGTTGAATCTTAATGTTCTAAGTGGCTGCTTTCAACATGTCGAATGAAGATGTTCCATGGCAGCTCATAGGACATCGCGCTGTGAAGTCAGTTTTAATGCAGATTTTGTTACTATGATTTGTTACTGAATATTCTATGAATATTTGGTTATCCTATGTGGCATCCAAAGCATTTTTGGATTATGGTTATTTGTTGGTTTTCAGATTTGCTGTTGTTTCTAATTATGGAGACATAATAGGAAACTTTCGATTGAAGACCTATTTTGTTGGAGTTAATTTTGCAGAATTGTGAGCAGTCTATTTGCTGCGTTTTTTGAAGCCCAATTTAGTCCAGATTAATTGCTATAAATAGACTGATGTAAACCTAGTTTTAGGTGTCAAACTTACATGTATTTTTAGGGTTGTGTGCTTGTATTTTGTGAGCCTAACTGGTATCTGATGATAACAGTATAAGGACTGTAGTGTAAGTTGTGTAAGGTTGCTCATAAGCTTTTAAGCATTGAGTGGTTGTGTGTTAATTCTCATAAGCTGTGAAGCATTGAGAATTTGTGTTTCGACCATTGTTACTTGTCTTGTAAGGAACCAGTCACGGGTTGTGATTGAAGAGGGATTTGAGGAGGGCCTCATACCTAGGGGTGTCTTAGGTAGAAGTCATAGGAAGGGTAGTGATTAAGTGAGCTGATTGAACCGGGTGTGGTTATCAGTGAATTGATACTATCGAATATTGATTTCATCCCTGGCTTGGTAGCCCCCAAATGTAGGATAATTAGATCCGAACTAGGTTAACAATTTCTAGTGTTCTTTACATTTTCTGCACACTATTGTATTGAACTTGTTCATTATTGTCGTATATCAGTGTCTCAACATCTCGATAGGACATCTGATATATAGGCCAGAATTTCAATTGGCATCAAAGCAGGCACCCTTAGTTGTTTCTGGGTGAGATTCAGGGAAGGTACTTTCTGGTACAATGGACAAGGATGGAGGAGCTCTGAATAAACCACCTCTGCTGGATGGTTCAAACTATGAGTATTGGAAACCTAGGATGATAGCTTTCATCAAGTCCATGGATGATCAAGCATGGAAAGCTGTTCTCAAAGGTTGGGAGCCTCCAAAGGTAAGAGATGGAGAAGGAAATCTTACTGATGTTCTGAAGGAAGAAGAGGACTGGGATGATGCTGACTACAAAGGGTCTGTTGGAAATTCTAAAGCCATGAATGCATTATTCAATGGTGCCAACAGAAATATCTTTAGGCTGATTGAGCATTGTACTATTGCCAAAGAGGCTTGGCAGGTCTTGAAAGTCACACATGAAGGAACCTCAAAGGTGAAGTTGTCAAAGCTTCAACTCATCACTTCCAAGTTTGAAAATCTGAAGATGAAGGAAGATGAGAGTATTCATGACTTCCACATGAATATCATTGAGATAGAAAATGCCTCAAGTGCTTTAGGAGAAAAGATGTCTGACAGCAAGCTGGTCAGGAAGATTCTCAGGTCTCTACCTAAGAGATTTGATATGAAGGTCACTGCTATAGAGGAAGCTCAGGACATTGACAAGATGAAGGTGGATGAGCTTATGGGATCACTCCAAACTTTTGAGTTAGGATTCAATGAAGAAGCTGAAAAGAAGAAGAGTATAGCATTTGTGTCAAATGCTGATGACTCAGATGATGAAGGAAAACTGGTCAAAGATGAAGATGTGTCCAAAGAGCTAGTGTTGCTTGGAAGACAATTTAATAAAGTGTTGAAAAGGATGGACTGGAAGTCAAGAGAAAATGTTCAAAACAAGTCTCTCGAAGGGAAGAGAGTTCAATGCTATGAATGTGAAGGATTTGGGCAAGTAAAAATTGAGTGTCCCACTTATCTCAAAAGACAGAAGAAGGGATTATCTGTGACATCGTCAGAAGATGATTCTGAAACTGAAGCTGATGAGAAATCTGCAAAGTTGGTGACAGTATTAACAGGAGTATGTGAATCAGATGAGGAATCTGAAGAGCTTACTTTTGAAGAGCTGACTATCTCTTATAAGAAGTTGTGCATTGAACATGAAGAAGTATGTCAGCAGAAAGAAGAACAAGCATGTGTTATTGTTCATTTAAAAGTTGAGAATACTGAGCATGTGTCTACTATAGCTGATCTACAAAGTGAAGTAAAAGTTTTAAATTCAAAACTGGACAACATGATCAAAAATGTCAGAATGTTAAATGGGAGTTCTGATGTACTTGATGAAATTTTGAAGTCAGGAAGAGATGTTAGAAATGTCAGTGGTATTGGATTTGAAGGTACAAATGAATTAGATGAAGGAAAGAAATCTGAGGAAGTACCTGTTCAAGATACGAGAAGTTTGAAGATGTTGAATAACATGTTGCAACATCCTCCCAGACATCAGAAGAAGTTCATAAAGAAAAAGAATCAAAGATGGACATGCTACCATTGTGGGATGTTTGGTCATATAAAAGCTTTTTGCTACAAGCTACATGGTTATCCCAAACCCATGCAACAGTATAGTAGAAAAAAGAGCAGGATTGAAACAAAAAGGATATGGACTTCAAAGGATATTGTAAAAGAACATAGGGACTACAAGTCTTTCAAAGTCTCTACAGATGAAAAATGGTTCTTTGATAGTGGATGTTCTCGACATAAGACTGGTGTTAATAGATATATGTCAGATGTTAAGTATCATGCTCCTAATGAGGTAATTTTTGGTAATGGATCAAAAGGAAAAGTGCTTGGTGTTGGAAGAGTGGATTGTCCAGGACAGCCAATTCTGGAAGAAGTATTGCTTGTTGAAGGATTAGATACTAACCTAATAAGCATAAGCCAGTTGTGTGATCAAGGTCATAGGGTCATCTTTACAAACTACGAATGTTTAATAATGGATGAAAAGAATTCTGTTGTTATGAGAGGTGAAAGAACCTCAGAGAATTGATATTTGTGGAAAGATGAAAGCACTATTGTGGAAGTGTTAAACCAAAGAACTTGTGAATGGCACATGTATAAGGACCCATTTCCAAAACTTATAAATAGCCCAGCTAACACATTCCAACTTCAATCCTACAGTGCAAAAACTTCATCTGACCTATTCTTTCAAAACTCTTCTCCGCTAGGGTTTGCTCTTACTCTCTTCAATACTGCATTTTGTGAGCAACAAAAAATGTCTCAACATCATGATTCTCCTGCTGATTCAAGAACTTCTCAAGTCAATGATGAAGACTATGATCCTCACCGAATAATCAAACTCACAGACCTTGTTCTTGATATCGCCCCGTTGAATGTTGTTCCTGCTGACACTAGAGGTGAGCAACCAATTTCCCACTCCGTGAATGAAAGTATGTCAAGTAAGAAGTCTAAACCCCTTTCATCTAGGAAGAAAGACAAAATGATTACTAGGTTTTATTCTGATAAGATAAGCCCTAGAAAAAATGTTACTGATAAGAATTCAAATAGGAGGGTGGATGAAACTAAGAATGATAGTAAGACTCTTGATGATAATGTTTTCAGTAGAGATCAGAGTCTTAGAAGATTTGCCACCATTGCTGTTAGTGAAGCTGATAAAGATGTTGGATCTGATGTCCCAACATCCATGGCGGGAAATACAAATAATAGTCCTACTGATAGGACTGGGAGTTGTATACCAGTTCAGGTGGCTAGGGAAAGAAGAAGCAAGAAGAGGGCTGAGATGTGTAGTAATGTTGCTGAGAAAAAATATGATGAGGAACCAATAGCTGACATACTACAAAGAATCAAGAGTAGAAAAGAGAATACCATTGTGGCTGAGAATTCAAAGGATGCAGAAATGATTAGGAAATCTGCTAATGTGGGGAGTAACAAAAGAAAGGCTGGAGCAGATTCCTTTAAGCAATGGAGTAAAGTTGTGGTTCCAATCAAGAAAAGGAGGGTCACAGGCCTGAATGAGTCAAATGCTGGAACTGATGTCCAGGACATCAGTGGGAGAAGGGAGTATCAAACTGTCCGGTCTCAGAGGCAAATTGATAGGTGGAAAATTGTCAGTCAAAGAAGAGTAGCTTTAGAGAGATAACTTGGAAAAGACTTCAACAAGTATAAGGAAGTGGTTGATCTTATTGAAGTTGCTGGGTTGATGAAGACTGTGTCTGACATAGGACCATGTTATGAGAAGTTGCTTAAGGAGTTTGTTGTGAGTATCCCTGAAGACTGTAATAGCAAACTCAGAAAAATCTTTGTAAGAGGCAAAGCTGTGAAATTTTCTCCCAAAGTGATTAATAACTTTCTGGGGAGACCTACGGACCATCAGGCTGAGTTAGGAGCAACAGATGATGAAATCTGTGAGGAGATAACAGGTGGTTGCATCAAAGTTTGGCCAAATGAAGGAAAGCTCTCTTCTGGGAAGCTAAGTGTCAAATATGCTATCCTTCACAGAATTGAAGTGGTAAACTGGGTTTCTACCAACCATACTTCCACCATCTCATCCATGCTTGGAAAATTCATCTATGCTATTGGAAAGAAGGTCCCTTTCAACTTTGGAGCATATATCTTTGAACAAGTTTTGAAGCAAGCTAACTCATATGCTGTTAAGCTACCCATATGTTTTCCATCCTTAATCTGTGGAATGATCCTGGACCAATTTCCTGACTGCTTAGTAAGAAGTGACAAAGTCAGCAAGAGAAAACCTCCAATGACTTTGCATTATAGGCTGCTAGGTGGAGTTCATGTGTCTGATGTTGTTGGGACATCCTCCTCAACTTTAAGTCATGCCACTCTTGATGATGAAGCCATTGCACAGATGCAAGAAACCTGCAAAGAGCTGACTGAAGATGATGGGCAAGGTGAATCTACTGAGTCTGATAGAAGGAGTGTCCAGCAGTCTGATGATTCTGGTTCTAAGAATGGTGCTTCTGAATCTGAAGGTGAAAGTGATGAGGTTGCTGATGAAGAGGACAGTGCTGAATAGCTATATGCTATCTGCAAGTTTATTTTCTGTTTTTGTTTGTTTTTGTTTTTTCTTTTAGGACAACTTAATTCTATTTTGGTTTTGAACAATATATTGCTATGTAATATGTTTACATTTGTCTATGACCTCTCTTTGTCATATTTGTGGCTAAAAAGGGGGAGTAGTAAGTGGGAGTGTGAGGGGGAGTAGTATGTTATGTGGATGTTTGTGTGGGGAGTGCTTGTGTGCTTGTGCTGCTGCAGTTGTTGAGGGGGAGAATGTGGAATGTTGCTGCTGTTGAGGAGGAATTTTGCCAGTTTACTATGATGTGTGTTTTTATGCAGCTGAAGGGGAGTGCTGTTATGCTGTACTGTGTGTTTTTATACAGCAGAAGGGGAGTGCTGCTATGTTGGATTTTTTTGCTGCTGTCTGATATATGGATATTTTTTTGGCTATTTGTGCTTCTTTGCAAGTCTGTTTGTGTGTGTGTAGTTTTAGCCAAAATAAGCCAAAGGGGGAGATTGTTATTTCTGTGCTTTTGTGGTTGGCATTTATTTTGTGAAAACTATTATAGCAGCAAGATGTTGAATCTTAATATTCTAAGTGGCTGCTTTCAACATGTCGAATGAAGATGTTCCATGGCAGCTCATAGGACATCGCGTCGCGAAGTCAGTTTTAATGCTGATTCTGTTACTATGATTTGTTACTGAATATTCTGTGAATATTTGGTTATCCTATGTGGCATCCAAAGCATTTTTGGATTATGGTTATTTGTTGGTTTTCGGATTTGCTGTTGTTTCTAATTATGGAGACATAATAGGAAACTTTGGATTGAAGACCTAATTTGTTGGAGTTAATTTTGCAGAATTGTGAGCTGTCTATTTGCTGCATTTTTTGAAGCCCAATTCAGTCCAGATTAATTGCTATAAATAGACTGATGTAAACCTAGTTTTAGGTGTCGAACTTACATGTATTTTTAGGGTTGTGTGCTTGTATTTTGTGAGCCTAACTGGTATCTTATGATAACAGTATAAGGACTGTAGTGTAAGTTGTGTAAGGTTGCTCATAAGCTTTTAAGCATTGAGTGGCTGTGTGTTAATTCTCATAAGCTGTGAAGTATTGAGAATTTGTGTTTCGACCATTGTTACCTGTCTTGTAAGGAACCAGTCACGGGTTGTGATTGAAGAGGGATTTGAGGAGGGCCTCATACCTAGGGGAGTCTTAGGTAGAAGTCATAGGAAGGGTAGTGATTAAGTGAGCTGATTGAACCGGGTGTGGTTATCAGTGAATTGATACTATCGAATATTGATTTCATCCCTGGCTTGGTATCCCCCAGATGTAGGATAGTTAGATCCGAACTGGGTTAACAATTTCTGGTGTTCTTTACATTTTCTGCACACTATTGTATTGAACTTGTTCATTGTTGTCGTATATCAGTGTCTCGACATCTCGATAGGACATCTGATATATATGCCAGAATTTCAATTGGCATCAAAGCAGGCACCCTTAGTTGTTTCTGGGTGAGATTCAGGGAAGGTACTTTCTGGTACAATGGACAAGGATGGAGGAGCTTTGAATAAACCACCTCTGCTGGATGGTTCAAACTATGAGTATTGGAAACCTAGGATGATAGCTTTCATCAAGTCCATGGATGATCAAGCATGGAAAGTTGTTCTCAAAGGTTGGGAGCCTCCAAAGGTAAGAGATGGAGAAAGAAATCTTACTGATGTTCTGAAGGAAGAAGAGGACTGGGATGATGCTGACTACAAAGGGCCTGTTGGAAATTCTAAAGCCATGAATGCATTGTTCAATCGTGTCAACAGAAATATCTTCAGGCTGATTGAGCATTGTACTATTGCCAAAGAGGCTTGGCAGGTCTTGAAAGTCACACATGAAGGAACCTCAAAGGTGAACGTGTCAAAGCTTCAACTCATCACTTCCAAGTTTGAAAATCTAAAGATGAAGGAAGATGAGAGTATTCATGACTTCCACATGAATATCATTGAGATAGAAAATGCCTCAAGTGCTTTAGGAGAAAAGATGTCTGACAGCAAGCTGGTCAGGAAGATTCTCAGGTCTCTACCTAAGAGATTTGATATGAAGGTCACTGCTATAGAGGAAGCTCAGGACATTGACAAGATGAAGGTGGATGAGCTTATGGGATCACTCCAAACTTTTGAGTTAGGATTCAGTGAAGAAGCTGAAAAGAAGAAGAGTATAGCATTTGTGTCGAATGCTGATGACTCAGATGATGAAGGAAAGCTGGTCAAAGATAAAGATGTGTCTAAAGAGCTAGTGTTGCTTGGAAGACAATTTAATAAAGTGTTGAAAAGGATGGACTGGAAGTCAAGAGAAAATGTTCAAAACAAGTCTCTCGAACGGAAGAGAGTTCAATGCTATGAATGTGAAGGATTTGGGCACGTAAAAATTGAGTGTCCCAGTTAACTCAAAAGACAGAAGAAGGGATTATCTGTGACATGGTCAGAAGATGATTCTGAAACTGAAGCTGATGAGAAATCTGCAAAGTTGGTGACAACATTAACAGGAGTATGTGAATCAGATGAGGAATCTGAAGAGCTTACTTTTGAAGAGCTGGCTATCTCTTATAAGAAGTTGTACATTGAACATGAAGAAGTTTGCCAGCAGAAAGAAGAACAAGCATGTGTTATTGTTCATTTAAAAGCTGAGAATACTGAGCATGTGTCTACTATAGCTGATCTACAAAGTGAAGTAAATGTTTTGAATTCAAAACTGGACAACATGATCAAAAATGTCAGAATGTTAAATGGGAGTTCTGATGTACTTGATGAAATTTTGAAGTCAGGAAGAGATGTTAGAAATGTCAGTGGTATTGGATTTGAAGGTACAAATGAATTAGATGAAGGAAAGAAATCTGAGGAAGTACCCGTTCAAGATAAGAGAAGTTTGAAGATGTTGTATAACATGTTGCAACATCCTCCCAGACATCAGAAGAAGTTCATAAAGAATAAGAATCAAAGATGGACATGCTACCATTTTGGGAAGTTTGGTCATATAAAAGCTTTTTGCTACAAGCTACATGGTTATCCCAAACCCATGCAACAGTATAGTAGAAAAAAGAGCAGGGTTGAAACAAAAAGGATATGGACTTCAAAGGATATTGTAAAATAACATAGGGACTACAAGTCTTTCAGAGTCTCTACAGATGAAAAATGGTTCTTTGATAGTGGATGTTCTCGACATATGACTGGTGTTAGTAGATATATGTCAGATGTTAAGTATCATGCTCCTAATAAGGTGATTTTTGGTAATGGATCAAAAGGAAAAGTGCTTGGTGTTGGAAGAGTGGATTGTCCAGGACAGCCAATTCTGGAAGAAGTATTGCTTGTTGAAGGATTAGATACTAACCTAATAAGAATAAGCCAGTTATGTGATCAAGGTCTTAGGGTCATCTTTACAAACTACGAATGTTTAATAATGGATGAAAAGAATTCTGTTGTTATGAGAGGTGAAAGAACCTCAGAGAATTGCTATTTGTGGAAAGATGAAAGCACTATTGTGGAAGTGTTAAACCAAAGAACTTGTGAATGGCATGTGTATAAGGACCCATTTCCAAAACTTATAAATAGCCTAGCTAACACATTCCAACTTCAATCCTATAGTGCAAAAACTTCATCTGACCTATTCTTTCAAAACTCTTCTCCGCTAGGGTTTGCTCTTACTCTCTTCAATACTGCATTTTGTGAGCAACAAAAAATGTCTCAACATCATGATTCTCCAGCTGATTCAAGAACTTCTCAAGTCAATGATGAAGACTATGATCCTCACCGAATGATCAAACTCACATACCTTGTTCTTGATATCGCCCCGTTGAATGTTGTTCCTGCTGACACTAGAGGTGAGCAACCAGTTACCCTCTCTGTGAATGAAAGTATGTCAAGTAAGAAGTCTAAACCCCTTTCATCTAGGAAGAAAGACAAAATGATTACTAGGTTTTATTCTGATAAGATAAGCCCTAGAAAAAATGTTACTGATAAGAATTCAAATAGGAGGGTGGATGAAACTAAGAATGATAGTAGGACTCTTGATGATAATGTTTTCAGTAGAGATCAGAGTCTTAGAAGATTTGCCACCATTGCTGTTAGTGAAGCTGATAAAGATGTCGGGTCTGATGTCCCAACATCCATGGTGGGAAATACAAATAATAGTCCTACTGATAGGACTGAGAGTTGTATACCAGTTCAGGTGGCTAGGGAAAGAAGAAGCAAGAAGAGGGCTGAGATGTGTAGTAATGTTGCTGAGAAAAACTCTGATGAGGAACTAATAGCTGACATACTACGAAGAATCAAGAGTAGAAAAGAGAATACCATTGTGGCTGAGAATTCAAAGGATGCAGAAATGATTAGGAAATCTGCTAATGTGGGGAGTAACAAAAGAAAGGCTGGAGCAGGTCCCTCTAAGCAATGGAGTAAAGTTGTGGTTCCAATCAAGAAAAGGAGGGTCACAGGCCTGAATGAGTCAAATGCTGGAACTGATGTCCAGGACATCAGTGGGAGAAGGGAGGATCAAACTGTCAGGTCTCAGAGGCAAACTGATAGGTGGAAAATTGTCAGCCAAAGAAGAGTAGCTTTAGAGAGAGAACTGGGAAAAGACTTCAACAAGTATAAGGAAGTGGTTGATCTTATTGAAGCTGCTGGGTTGATGAAGACTGTGTCTGACATAGGACCATGTTATGAGAAGTTGCTTAAGGAGTTTGTTGTGAGTATCCTTGAAGACTGTAATAGCAAACTCAGAAAAGTCTATGTAAGAGGCAATGCTGTGAAATTTTCTCCCAAAGTGATTAATAACTTTCTGGGGAGACCTACAAACCATCAGGTTGAGTTAGGAGAAATAGATGATGAAATCTGTGAGGAGATAACAGGTGGTTGCATCAAAGTTTGGCCAAATGAAGGAAAGCTCTCTTCTGGGAAGCTAAGTGTCAAATATGTTATCCTTCATAGAATTGCAGTGGTAAACTGGGTTTCTACCAACCATACTTCCACCATCTCATCCATGCTTGGAAAATTCATCTATGCTATTGGAAAGAAGGTCCCTTTCAACTTTGGAGCATATATCTTTGAACAAGTTTTGAAGCAAGCTAGCTCATCTGTTGTTAAGCTACCCATATGTTTTCCATCCTTAATCTGTGGAATGATCTTGGACCAATTTCCTGACTGCTTAGTAAGAAGTGACAAAGTCAGCAAGAGAAAACCTCCAATGACTTTGCATTATAGGCTGCTAGGTGGAGTTCATGTGTCTGATGTTGTTGGGACATCCTCCTCAACTTCAAGTCATGCCACTCTTGATGATGAAGCCATTGCACAGATGCAAGAAACTTGCAAAGAGCTGGAAGAATCTATGAGGAGAGATACAGCAAAGAAGGCAAAGCTCAAGCAGCTGATTAAAGCCTTGGTTGAAAAGAGAAATGTTGCTAAAGATCAAGAGCTGACTGAAGATGATGGACAAGGTGAATCTACTGAGTCTGATAGAAGGAGTGTCCAGCAGTCTGATGATTCTAGTTCTAAGAATGGTGCTTCTGAATCTGAAGGTGAAAGTGATGAGGTTGTTGATGAAGAGGACAATGCTGAATAGCTATATGCTATCTGCAAGTTTATTTTCTGTTTTTGTTTGTTTTTGTTTTTTTCTTTTAGGGCAACTTAATTATGTTTTAGTTTTGAACAATATATTGCTATGTAATATGTTTACATTTGTCTATGACCTCTCTTTGTCATATTTGTGGCTAAAAAGGGGGAGTAGTAAGTGTGAGTGTGAGGGGGAGTAGTATGTTGTGTGGATGTTTGTGTGGGGAGTGCTTGTGTGCTTGTGCTGCTGCAGTTGTTGAGGGGGAGAATATGGAATGTTGCTGCTGTTGAGGGGGAGTTTTGCCAGTTTACTATGATGTGTGTTTTTATGCAGGTGAAGGGGAGTGCTACTATGCTGTACTGTGTGTTTTTATGCAGCTGAAGGGGAGTGCTGCTATGCTGGATTTTTTTGATGCTGTCTGATATATGGATATTTTTTTTGGCTATTTGTGCTTCTTTGCAAGTCTGTTTGTATGTGTGTAGTTTTAGCCAAAATAAGCCAAAGGGGGAGATTGTTATTTCTGTGCAAGATGTTGAATCTTAATGTTCTAAGTGGCTGCTTTCAACATGTCGAATGAAGATGTTCCATGGCAGCTCAAAGGACATCGCGTCGTGAAGTCAGTTTTAATGCAGATTATGTTACTATGATTTGTTACTGAATATTCTGTGAATATTTGGTTATCCTATGTGGCATCCAAAGCATTTTTGGATTATGGTTATTTTGTTGGAGTTAATTTTGCAGAATTGTGAGCAGCCTATTTGCTGCATTTTTTGAAGCCCAATTCAGTCCAGATTAATTGCTATAAATAGGCTGATGTAAACCTAGTTTTAGGTGTCGAACTTACATGTATTTTTAGGGTTGTGTTCTTGTATTTTGTGAGCCTAACTGGTATCTTATGATAACAGTATAAGGATTGTAGTGTAAGTTGTGTAAGGTTGCTCATAAGCTTTTAAGCATTGAGTGGCTGTGTGTTAATTCTCATAAACTGTGAAGTATTGAGAATTTGTGTTTCGACCATTGTTACTTGTCTTGTAAGGAACCAGTCACGGGTTGTGATTGAAGAGGGATTTGAGGAGGGCCTCATACCTAGGGGAGTCTTAGGTAGAAGTCATAGGAAGGGTAGTGATTAAGTGAGCTGATTGAACCGGGTGTGGTTATCAGTGAATTGATACTATCGAATATTGATTTCATCCCTGGCTTGGTAGCCCCCAGATGTAGGATAGTTAGATCTGAACTGGGTTAACAATTTCTGGTGTTCTTTACATTTTCTGCACACTATTGTATTGAACTTGTTCATTGTTCTCGTATATCAGTGTCTCGACATCTCGATAGGACATCTGATATATAGGCCAGAATTTCAATATTAACAAAAAGTATCGATAAGTGCAACAAAACTTATATACAAAAATAGCTACAATTTGCAGTTATCAACTGATATGGGTCGTAACAGCCAAAACCCTAGGTGCCCCCTTTTAAAGTCTCTGAATATGAATGAGAGAGGCCTGCTATGGCCCCCCGTAGCAGCTGCTACAGGCCGTAGCAGGCAGGCGAGAGAAAGTTGTCAAATTTATTTTTTTTCATTAATTAGGTTGATCTTCTTTTGTTTTGGCTCTTAAGAAACATTTGATTTGTCTCAAATCTGAATAATTCTCATTGAACTAAATATTTTATGCATTTTTTCTATTTTTCTATAAAACTCATAGCTTGTTATGAGTTTAGGGATCCATATCTTATCCTAGTTTCCACACTTTTTGTTCTTCTTTATCTCTGTAACTCATGTCTCCAAATGAGCAATTTTGAATTCAAAGTTTAATCATAATTCAGTTTTTCATTATCCATTCTCTTTCAATATTTTATGTGTCTTGTACAAAGCCTAAGATTGAGGCTGAAATGAGTTTGACTCTGCTTGGAAAATCATTTCTTAAAGCCTAAAAGAAGGCTGGGAGGAAGTGACCTTGTTGGGTAAGATATATGTCCCAAGCTTAAGAGATGAAGATTTATGTCTTGTACAAAGCCCAAGATTGAGGCTAAAAGGGTTTGACTCAACAAGAGAGTGCTTTTATCTGTCCTGTACAAAGCCCAGGATTGTGGCTGAACAAGCTGGAGAAATTACTCTACACAACTTGAGAGGAGGCTAGCTCTAGCTAGGGGAAATATTTACATCAAACCTACGAGGAGGCTGAAAAAAGATTGATTCAACAAGAGAGTGTTTTTATTTGGCTCGTACAAAGTCCGAGATTGAGGCTAAAAAGGTTGACTCAACTAGAGAGTGCTGAAAGGTGATTGACTCAACAAGAGAGTCTAAAAAGGCGATTGACTCAAAAAGAGAGTCTAAAAAGGTGATTGACTCAATAAGAGAGTCTGAAAAAAGGTGATCGACCCAACAAGAAAGTCTGAAAAGGGTTAGCTCCGCTGAGGAGAATCATTGTACAAAGCCTAAGAGGAGGCTGACTTTGCTGACTTGGTAGCCCCCAGATGTAGGATAGTTAGATCCGAACTGGGTTAACAATTTCTGGTGTTCTTTACATTTTCTGCACACTTTTATTTTGAACTTGTTCATTGTTGTTGTATATCAGTGTCTCGACATCTCGATAGGACATCTGATATATAGGCCAGAATTTCAATTGGCATCAGACCAGGAACCCTTTGTTGTTTCTGGGTGAGATTCAGGGAAGGTACTTTCAAGTACAATGGACAAGGATGGAGGAGCTCTGAACAAACCACCTCTGCTGGATGGCTCTAACTATGAGTATTGGAAACCTAGGATGATAGCTTTCATCAAGTCCATGGATGATCAAGCATGGAAAGTTGTTCTCAAAGGTTGGGAGCCTCCGAAGGTAAGAGATGGAGAAGGAAATCTTACTGATGTTCTGAAGGAAGAAGAGGAATGGGATGATGCTGACTACAAAGGATCTGTTGGAAATTCTAAAGCCATGAATGCATTGTTCAATGGTGTCAACAGAAATATCTTCAGGCTGATTGAGCATTGTACTATTGCCAAAGAGGCTTGGCGGGTCTTGAAAGTTGCTCATGAAGGGACTTCAAAGGTGAAAATGTCAAAGCTTCAGCTTCTCACTAGCAAGTTTGAGAGTTTGAAGATGAAAGAGGATGAGAGCATTCATGATTTTCATATGAACATTATTGAGATAGCTAATGCCTCTAGTGCCTTAGGAGAAAAGATGTCTGACAGCAAGCTGGTCAGGAAGATTCTCAGGTCTCTTCCTAGGAGATTTGATATGAAGGTTACTGCTATAGAGGAAGCTCAGGACATTGACAAGATGAAGGTGGATGAGCTTATGGGATCACTCCAAACTTTTGAGTTAGGATTCAGTGAAAAAGCTGAAAAGAAGAAGAGTATAGCATTTATGTCGAATGTTGATGACTCAGATGATGAAGGAGAACTGGTCAAAGATGAAGATGTGTCCAAAGAGTTAGTGTTGCTTGGAAGACAATTTAATAAAGTGTTGAAAAGGATGAACTGGAAGTCAAGAGAAAATGTTTGGAACAAGTCTCTCGACATCAACAAAGACCAGGATGGAGGCAGAAGATCCAGAACTGTAGAAGACTCTAATCAAGGGAAGAGAGTTCAATGCTATGAATGTGAAGGATTTGGGCACGTAAAAACTGAGTGTCCCACTTATCTCAAAAGACAGAAGAAGGGATTATCTGTGACATGGTCAGAAGATGATTCTGAAACTGACGCTGATGAGAAATCTGCAAAGTTGGTGACAGCATTAACAGGAGTATGTGAATCAGATGAAGAATCTGAAGAGCTTACTTTTGAAGAGCTGGCTATCTCTTATAAGAAGTTGTGCATTGAACATGAAGAAGTATGTCAGCAGAAAGAAGAACAAGCATGTGCCATTGCTCATTTAGAAGCTGAGAATACTGAGTATATGTCTACTATAGCTGATCTACAAAGTGAAGTAAATGTTTTAAATTCAAAACTGGACAACATGATAAAAAATGTCAGAATGTTAAATAGGAGTTCGGATGTACTTGATGAAATTCTGAAGTCAGGAAGAGATGTTGGAAATGTCAGTGGTATTGGATTTAAAGGTACAAATGAATTAGATGAAGGAAAGAAATCTGAGGAAGTACCCGTTCAAGATAAGAGAAGTTTGAAGATGTTGAATAACATGCTGCAACATCCTCCCAGGCATCAGAATAAGTTCATAAAGAAAAAGAATCAAAGGTGGACATGCTACCATTGTGGGAAGTTTGGTCATATAAAAGCTTTTTGCTACAAACTACATGGTTATCCTAAACCCATGCAATAGTATAGTAAAAAAAAGAGCTGGGTTCAAACAAAAAGGATATGGACTTCAAAGGATAGTGTAAAAGAACATAGGGACTACAAGTCTTTCAGAGTCTCTACAAATGAAAAATGGTTCTTTGATAGTGGATGTTCTCGACATATGACTGGCGTTAGTGGATATATGTCACATGTTAAGTATCATGCTCCTAATGAGGTGATTTTTGGTAATGGATCGAAAGGAAAAGTGCTTGGTGTTGGAAGAGTGGATTGTCCAGGACAGCCAATTCTGGAAGAAGTATTGCTTGTTGAAGGGTTAGATACTAACCTAATAAGCATAAGCCAGTTGTGTGATCAAGGCCTTAAGGTCATTTTTACAACCCACGAATGTTTAATAATGGATGAAAAGAATGATGTTGTTATGAGAGGTGAAAGAACCTCAGAAAATTGCTATTTGTGGAAAGACGAAAGCACAATTGTGGAAGTGTTAAACCAAAGAGCTTATGAATGGCACGTGTATAAGGACCCATTTCCAAAACTTATAAACATCCCAGCTAACACATTCCAACTTCAATCCTACAGTGCAAAAACTTCATCTGACCTATTCTCTCAAAACTCTTCTTCGCTAGGGTTTGCTCTTACTCTCTTCAATACTGCATTTTATGAGCAACAAAAAATGTCTCAACATCATGATTCTCCTGCTGATTCAAGAACTTCTCAAGTCAATGACGAAGACTATGATCCTCACCGAATGATCAAACTCACATACCTTGTTCTTGATATCGCCCCGTTGAATGTTGTTCATTCTGACACTAGAGGTGAGCAACCAGTTTCCCACTCTGTGAATGAAAGTATGTCAAGTAAGAAGTCTACAAAATGATTACTAGGTTTTATTCTGATAAGTTAAACCCTAGAAAAATGTCACTAAAAAGAATTCAAATAGGAGGGTGGATGAAACTAAGAATGATAGTAGGACTCTTGATGATAATGTTTTCAGTAGAGATCAGAGTCTTAGAAGATTTGCCACCTTTGCTGTTAGTAAAGCTAATAAAGATGTCGGGTCTGACGTCCCAACATCCATGGCTGGAAATAAAAATAATAGTTCAAAGAATCTATCAGGAGAGATACCAGTTCAGGTGGCTAGGGAAAGAAGAAGCAAGAAGAGGGCTGAGATGTGTAGTAACGTTGCTGAGAAAAACTCTGATGAGGAACCAATAGCTGACATACTACAAAGAATCAAGAGTAGAAAAGAGAATACCATTGTGGCTGAGAATTCAAAGGATGCAGAAATGATTAGGAAATCTGCTAAAAAGGCTGTAGCAGGTCCCTCTAAGCAATGGAGTAAAGTTGTGGTTTCAATCAAGAAAAGAAGGGTCACAGGCCTGAATGAGTCAAATGCTGGAACTGATGTCCAGGACATCAGTGGGAGAAGGGAGGATCAAACTGTCAGGCAAACTGATAGGTGGAAAATTGTCAACCAAAGAAGGGTAGCTTTAGAGAGAGAACTGGGAAAAGACTTCAACAGGTATAAGGAAGTGGTTGATCTTATTGAAGCTGCTGGGTTGATGAAGACTGTGTCTGACATAGGACCATGTTATGAGAAGTTTCTTAAGGAGTTTGTTGTGAGTATCCCTGAAGACTGTAATAGCAAACTCAGAAAAGTCTATGTAAGAGGCAAAGCTGTGAAATTTTCTCCCAAAGTGATTAATAACTTTCTGGGGAGACCTACGGACCATCATGAGTTAGGAGCAACAGATGATGAAATCAGTGAGGAGATAACAGGTGGTTGCATCAAAGTTTGGCCAAATGAAGGAAAGCTCTCTTCTGGGAAGCTAAGTGTCAAATATGCTATCCTTCATAGAATTGCAGTGGTAAACTGGGTTTCTACCAACCATACTTCCACCATCTCATCCATGCTTGGAAAATTCATTTATGTTATTGGAAAGAAGGTCCCTTTCAACTTTGGAGCATATATCTTTGAACAAGTTTTAAAGCAAGCTAGCTCATCCGCTGTTAAGCTACCCAGATGTTTTCCATCCTTAATCTGCGGAATAATCCTGAACCAATTTCCTGACTGCTTAGTAAGAAATGACAAAGTCAGCAAGAGAAAACCTCCAATGACTTTGCATTATAGGCTGCTAGGTGGAGTTCATGTGTCTGATGTTGTTGGGACATCTACACAGACTCCTGGTCCTGCTAATCTTGATGATGAAGCCATTGATCAGCTGCAAGAAACCTGTAAGGAGCTGGAAGAATCTATCAGAAGAGATACAACAAGGAAGACAAAGCTAGAGCAGCTGATTAAAGCCTTGGTTGAAAAGAGAAATGCTGCTAAAGATCAAGAGCTGACTGAAGATGATGGACAAGGTGAATCTACTGAGTCTGATAGAAGGAGTGTCCAGCAGTCTGATGATTCTGGTTCTGAGAAGGGTGCTTCTGAATCTGAAGGTGAAAGTGATGAGGTTGCTTATGAAGAGGACAATGCTGATTAACTAGGCTATCTGCAAATTTATTTTCTGTTTTTTTTGTCTGTTTTGTTTCTTTCTTTTCGTTTAGACAACTTAATTCTGGTTGGGTGTTGAACTATATACTGCTATGTAATTTGGTTACATTTGTCTATAACCTCTCTTTGTCATATTTGTGTCTAAAAAGGGGGAGTAGTAAGTGTGAGGGGGAACAACATTGTTATGTGCTTGTGCTGTTGCAGGTAGAGGGTGTGTGCTGCAGGTGGATGGTGCGTTGCTGCTGTTGAGGGGGAGTTGCTATGATGAGATGTTTGCTGGACTGTGTGTGTATATGCAGCTGATGGGGAGTTTTTTTTATTGCTGCTATTAATGGTGTTTTTTTTCCGCTGCTGATACTGATGGTATTTAAGTGTGTGTGGAGTTTTAGCCAAAAATAAGCCAAAGGGGGAGATTGTTATTTCCTTGGTTTTATGGTTGGCATTATTTTTCTAAAACTCATGTAGCAACAGATGTTGAATGAAGATGTCTAATAATATGTTTCATTACTCTTTGTTCAACATGTCGTATGAAGATGTTCCATGGCAGCTCATAGGACATCGCGTTGTGGAGTCAGTTTTATTGCAGATTTTGTTACTATGATTTGTAACTGAATATTCTGTGAATATTTGGTTATCCTATGTGGCATCCAAAGCATTTTTGGATTAGGGTTATTTGTTGGTTTTCGGATTTGCTGCTGTTTCTGATTATGGAGACATAATAGGAAACTTTGGATTGAAGACCTATTTTATTGGAGTTAATTTTGCAGATTTGTGAGCAGCCTAATTGCTGCGTTTTTGAAGCCCAATTCAGTCCAGATTTCAAGCTATAAATAGACTAATGTAAACCTAGTTTTAGGTGTCGAACTTACATGTATTTTTAGGGTTGCGTGCTTGTGTTTTGTGAGCCTAACTGGTATCTTATGATAACAGTATAAGGACTGTAGTGTAAGTTGTGTAAGGTTGCTCATAAGCTTGTAAGTATTGAGTAGCTGTGTGTTAATTCTCATAAGCTGTGAAGTATTGAGAATTTGTGTTTCGACCATTGTTACTTGTCTTGTAAGGAACCAGTCACGGGTTGTGATTGAAGAGGGATTTGAGGAGGGCCTCATACCTAGGGGAGTCTTAGGTAGAAGTCATAGGAAGGGTAGTGATTAAGTGAGCTGATTGAACCGGGTGTGGTTATCAGTGAATTGATACTATCGAATATTGATTTCATCCCTGGCTTGGTAGCCCCCAGATGTAGGATAGTTAGATCCGAACTGGGTTAACAATTTCTGGTGTTCTTTACATTTTCTGCACACTTTTATTTTGAACTTGTTCATTGTTGTTGTATATCAGTGTCTCGACATCTCGATAGGACATCTGATATATAGGCTAGAATTTCAACCCTAATTATGGTTCAGATGAAATTGAAACTTGTGAATCAAGCTTCTTGGATCAATCCATTGTTGCAAATGGATCAATTTAGTGTATTGGAGACCCTCAAATCATTTCTTGAGGTTCTGGCTCGTATTTTGTCCCAGAAGTCAACATAGGGGTGAATTAGGTCAAGAAACCCTAATTCCTGATTTTTGGTAAATGCATCCCCTGAGGTTAAATTGACTTGATGATTGGGTCCATGAGGTCACTTAGAGTATCTTGGGGTGTGCTTTGAAGCACTGTCTCATGCCCAGAGGAAAATTTCCATCTGGAGGCCTCAGTCGATAAAAACCCTAATTTAGTGACACTAGCGATCTTGAGGCTTGATCCACTTGGAATGCTGCAACCTTGTGCTTGATTCTTGATGTGGGAGTCCTCTTGATCCTTTATGGGTGTTTGAGAGGTTAGACAAGTTGAAGATCATGTCATTTCTTGATTGATCCTCTGTCTAAATGCCCTGAGAGGGGTCAAAACCCTGATTCTTGGTTGTAGTGAATGTTCAAACATCATTGAAGAGATTGATGAGGCATGAGGGTTCATCCATATTGCGACGATGATTTACAAAATGATGGGAAATCTTGGTGGTCAAAATTTGGGGTATGACAACCCTTATCCGACTACTCAACTCGACACCAAATATATTTGGCATGTATAACCGTGACTGCGATGGAAGCGGCAGTATTTTCCTTTGTCTGTGTTGCCCTTTGACACTGTTGGCTTGGGGAACTGAACACCCCCTTGCTTGAACTCCGCGTAATGCATTTGGAGAGAATGTGCTCACGGGGAGCTGTCAGCAGGGTGTATTTTGTGAAGCGACCAACGGGTCCCTTACTCTCGCGAGGACGATTATCTTGTGGTCTCTCCTTGTCACGCCTGGGAGCCTCTGATTCGTCTTTTTTTGTTGCTCGAGAACTTTCTTGATCCCTTGAGTCTTGGGCCTTATACGCGGCTTCTTTCTCCCAGTATTGTATATAAGCTCGTGCCTTACGGAGGAGTTCGGCCAAGGTACAAGGGGTCTCGATGCCCACTGCTTTGCAAAATTCGCTCTTCGGTCTCACTCCCTTCTCGTGGAGGTATTTCTTCATATGGTCCGCTGTGCGGACCTCTACAGCTTCCTTGCATAATCATTTTTGGTAGTTTGATTATGTAACTTTATTATTTACTCTTTCTTTCTCAAACTTCACCATCATCTTCCATTAAAGCTTCATATTCATGTTTGTTTTTGAAGTAAGGTTTGGATTCTTAGTTTCTCAAAGTACTAATGTGATTTTTATGTATGCATGGTGGTGAAGTATTTTCCAAAACAAATACATTCATGCATGTATATACACCTATGTAAGTGCACTCATGCATTTTATATATATATATCATTATCATTATCATGCTCATGTTTCATGAACATCAATTAGTGTAAACAATGGCTGCAAATGCATGATCTATCTCAAGAATAAGAAATGAACAAATGAGTAAATATTTCTTTTATGTAATATATAAATTTGTTGCAATAAATTAAAAAAATGAGTTGGATGGTCTAGTGGTTAAGAATTATGTTGTTGATGCAATGGTCATGGGTTCAAAAAAGTCGGTCGCGTCAGCGATGTTAACCAACTCAGCATTTTCACGTGTGCACCGTTAGTCTAGTCACCTTTTTTAATAGAATTCTAACCCCAAGTATTAACATCAACACCAAAGTGAGATATAGGGACTCAGACAAAAAAAAAGACATAAAATTTAAAAACTCGCTAAGTTATAGGGATCAATAGACTATTTAAACATATAATTTCTCTTTTTAAAAATTCCTTTCAAAAACAAAAATTTGTGTAATACCCCATATTATCTAAACACTCAATTTGGATATCAGATGAGATCAGATGAGTGTGTATGTGCTATATCTTTGGTTAATTGGATTAATGGAATCCTCTATGTGTTTTAAGTATGGTCAATTGGGATCAATAGAGCAACTAAGTTAACTCTGAAGAGATCAATTATTTAACGAAAGAGACAGATCAATAATTATTAGTTCAAGAGAGAATTTTATGGTAACTCTAATAATTGATCAATTGGTGTTAGATGACGAAATATCAATTGGAGATATTTTACTCTATTTGATTATATATATATATATATATATATATATATATATATATATATATATATATATATATATATATTGTTGGTTCTTGGATTGGCTAGAATTTTGGTAAAACAAAGTGTTCAATGTTGATGTCATATGGGTGATGTCTTAACATTGAGTCTTAACTTTGAATAATGTTATTTGTTTAAGTTGTTGAAGTTGTGAAGTCTGATGTCACATGTGATGTCATGACATCAGATATGCAGATCAGTAAAACATCAGGTTTGAGATGTTTTTAGGGTTAAGCATTTTTGTTGGATTTTGGAAGAGCTGGTAGAGTAATTGGATGCGAATATCTTGGAGGAGATATTTTCTGTTACAAACAGATTTGATGCAGATTTGTAGGAGTGTTTAAAGGCTGAAGATTTAA
This sequence comes from Lathyrus tuberosus, assembly GCA_022829125.1. Classification (NCBI taxonomy): domain Eukaryota; kingdom Viridiplantae; phylum Streptophyta; class Magnoliopsida; order Fabales; family Fabaceae; genus Lathyrus; species Lathyrus tuberosus. Next base: position 196,171 of record JALAZF010000579.1, read on the forward strand.
GAAGATTTTGAGAGAGAAAATTTGTCGAAGATTCAATTTTAAATAACAAATCAGGTCAGATATTGTAGCAGGTCCAAGACCAGATCAAATAGCTATATAAAGCGTATCTATCCTTTGAAGAAAGTAACGAAGAAAGAGAGCTAAAGACTGAGAGTCGTTTGAGTCTTCATGTTTGTATTGTAAACCATTCTAGTGTGAATTGGTGTTGTTGTTTTGAGTTGTTCTTGATCAAAGCTGTGAAGCAGAATCAAGTTGTGTTTTTCAAAGTGTGTGATCTTTGAATTATATCACTGAAGTGATTTAGGGATTGAGTAGTGTTCTCATACTTAAGTGGACTCTTAGGTAGAAGATTTATCAAGTAGTGATTAAGTTTAGAAGATGTCAACTGGGTTGTTGAGTCTGTAAATTTGATACTACTGATAGTGAAATTCATCCCTGGCTTGGTAGCCCCCAGACGTAGGTAGTTAGACTGAACTGGGTGAATAATTCTTTGTGTACTCTTCTGTTGTTTTACTTTGTCCATTGCAGAGTGTGTTGTTGTGACATCACACGTAACATCACATATCTGGTACCAGAATTTCAATTGGTATCAGAGCAGGCATCCTGCTCTGCATCTGGGTGAGATCTAGGGTGATACTTTCTGGTAAAGATGGACAAGGAAGTTGGTGGATTTGTGAATAGACCCCCTATTTTGGATGGCTCTAATTATGATTATTGGAAGCCAAGGATGATTACCTTCTTGAAATCCTTGGACAGCAGGGTTTGGAAGGCTATCATAAAAGAATGGAAAACACCTGTTGTTGTTGAGAAAGATGATGCTGGGAAAGAAAAAGAAGGCAGCTCAAAACTGAAACCTGAAGAAGAATGGACCAAGGAAGAAGATGAGCTTGCCCTTGGTAATTCCAAAGCTTTAAATGCTATTTTCAATGGAGTTGATAAGAACATATTCAGGTTGATCAATACCTGTGAAGTTGCCAAGGAAGCTTGGGACATCTTGAAGACTACTCATGAAGGAACTTCAAAGGTTAAGATGTCAAGACTTCACCTTCTGACATCAAAGTTTGAAAGTCTAAAGATGAAAGAAGATGAAACTATTCATGACTTTCATATGAGTATTCTTGAGTTGTCCAATGCCTCTAGTGCTCTTGGAGAAAAGATGACTGAAGAAAAGATGGTGAGGAAAATCCTTAGATCCCTTCCCAAGAGGTATAAGATGAAGGTGACTGCAATTGAAGAAGCTCAAGACATCAGCAAAATGAGGTTTGATGAGCTTATTGGATCTCTTCAAACATTTGAGCTAGGGTTAAGTGAAGAGGAACCTGAGAAGAAGTCCAAGAGTATAGCTTTGGTTTCCAGTTCTGAAGAAGCCAAGAAAGGGAAAGAGGATGATTCTCAGGAGGAGCTGTCTCAGGCTATTGCTTTGTTGGGTAAACAATTCAACAAAGTTATGAAGAGGATAAATAGGAGTTATAATCCCAATGTCAAGAACATTACCTCTGACATCAACAGATCAGGAGAACAAGGGAAGAAGTCTAAAGATGAAGAAAAATCCAGTAATGACAAAGGGATACAATGCTTTGAGTGTGAAGGGTATGGACATGTTAAGAAGGAATGTCCTACTTTTCTAAAGAAGCAGAAAAGGTTATCAGCTTCTTGGTCTGATAGTGAGAGTGAATCTGACGAAAATTCAGCTAAACTTGTTAGAGCTATGGTTGGGGTTTATGAGTCAGATGATGAGTCTTGGGATGATGAGGTTACTTATGATGAACTTTGCTGTCACTTATAAAGATCTTTTCATAAGAAGTGAACAAGTGTGTCTTGAAGGAGAAGAGCTGAAGAAAACCATAGTACAGTTAAAAGCTGAAAAGACTGAACTTGAAGCTGAAGTCAGTATGCTTAACTATAAACTGGACTCTATGGCCAAAACTATCAGAATGTTGAACAATGGTACTAATACGTTAGACAACATTCTTAGTATTGGAAAGATGGCTTAGACAACATTCTTAGTATTGGAAAGATGGCTGCAGACAAATGTGGTTTGGGATTCACCAGTGATGCAGGTTTTATCACCCCAAAACCAGTGATGTTAAAACAGATGTTAAAACATCTTGACAGAACTCCATCTAAGAAGAAATACAGACACTGGAGGTGTCACCATTGTGGATGTTTTGGATACATTAAGGCTTATTGTTATAAGCTACATGGATATCCACAGAAGGCTCATCAGGTTATTCCCAAACAGAACTGTTATAAAGGAAGGCAGGTTACCAAGCCTAAGAAACAATGGGTCCCTAAAGTTAAGGTTACCAGCTTGATAGCTCACACTTCTTTAAGGGTTTCTACCAAAGAAGATTGGTACTTTGACAGTGGGTGTTCAAGGCACATGACTGGAGTAAAGAATCTGTTGGTAGATGTGAAGCTTCACTCTTCAGGATATGTTACATTTGGTGATGGGGTCAAAGGAGAGATCAAGGGGATTGGTAAACTAAACTGTGCTGGTGCTCCCAGACTGGAGGATGTTCTTCTTGTGAAAGGACTGACAGCTAATTTGATTAGCATTAGTCAACTTTGTGATCAAGGATTCAAAGTAGACTTTACAAAGTCTAAATGCATTGTCAAAGATGATAAAGGAGAAGTCATTATGAAGGGAGACAGGTCTAAGGACAATTGTTATCTTTGGGTGCCACAAGACTCAAATTCTCCCACTTGTGTTTTTGCTAAAGAAGATGATGTCAAAATCTGGCATCAGAAGTTGGGACATCTTCACCTAAAGGGAATGAAGAGAATCATCTCCTCAGAAGCAGTCAGAGGAATTCCCAAACTTAATATTGAGGAAGGAAAAGTGTGTGGAGACTGTCAAAAAGGGAAGCAGACAAAGATGTCTCATCCGAAGCTTCAACATGACACCACCTCCAAAGTCTTGGAACTACTTCATATGGACTTGATGGGACCTATGCAGGTGGAAAGTCTGGGTGGAAAGAAATATGCATATGTAGTTGTGGATGACTATTCAAGGTACACCTGGGTGAGCTTCATCAAAGACAAATCAGAGGTGTTTGATGTTTTTAAAGATCTTTGTCAAAGACTCCAAAGAGAAAAGAGAGTAATGTTATTAGGATAAGAAGTGACCATGGAAGAGAGTTTGAGAATAGCAAGTTTGAAGAATTTTGCTCTGCTGAAGGTATAAGTCATGAGTTTTCATCTCCTGTTACTCCTCAGCAAAATGGAGTAGTTGAGAGGAAGAACAGAACTATCCAAGAGTCTGCTAGAGCTATGATCCATGCCAAGAAACTTCCCTATCATTTCTGGGCTGAAGCCATGAATACTGCCTGCTACATTCACAACAGGGTTACCCTGAGAAGAGGCACTTCATCCACTCTGTATGAAATATGGAAGGGAAGAAAACCTAATGTTAAATACTTTCATGTTTTTGGAAGTAGATGTTATATTCTGGCTGATAGAGAACATAGAAGAAAATTGGATTCCAAAAGTGATGAAGGAATATTTTTGGGATACTCTAATAACAGCAGAGCATATAGGGTTTTCAACTCTAGAACCAAGGTGATGATGGAGTCAATCAATGTGGTGATTGATGACAATGACAAGCAGGAAGATGATGATGTCCTAGATGATGTTGGAACATCAGTTGGTGAAGTTGTACCAGAAGCTGAAGACAGAAGTCCAACTCCTAGTGTTGCTGCTGCTGAGCCTGAAACTGAGCAACCTCATAAAGATCCCTCTATCAGAGTGCAGAAGGACCACCCAAAGGAGCTCATTATAGGTTATCCAAACTCTGGAGTGAGGACTAGGTCAAGAGATGTTATAGCAAGTTCATGTTTTGTCTCCAAAATTGAGCCAAAGAATGTCAAGGAAGCATTGACTGATGAGTTTTGGATAAATGCAATGCATGAAGAGCTGGAGCAATTCAAGAGGAATGAAGTATGGGAGCTTGTACCTAGGCCTGATGGAGTTAATGTGATTGGCACCAAGTGGATCTACAAGAATAAATCTGATGAACAAGGAGTGGTCACCAGAAACAAGGCCAGATTAGTTGCTTAGGGATACACTCAGGTTGAAGGAATTGATTATGATGAAACCTTTGCTCCTGTGGCAAGACTGGAATCTATCAGATTGCTCTTAGGGGTGGCTTGTAATTTCAAATTCAAGCTTTTGCAGATGGATGTTAAAAGTGCCTTCTTGAATGGTTACTTAAATGAAGAGGTGTATGTTGATCAACCAAAAGGATTTATTGATCCAACATTTCCTGACCATGTGTACAAACTAAGGAAAGCTCTATATGGTTTGAAGCAAGCACCAAGAGCGTGGTATGAAAGACTTACTGAATTCCTGGTTGTGAATGGCTACAGAAAAGGAGGGATTGACAAGACTTTGTTTGTTAAAGAGGAAGGAGGAAAATTGATGATAGCTCAAATCTATGTTGATGACATAGTATTTGGTGGGATGTCAAATGCAATGGTGAAACATTTTGTGGAACAGATGTAGTCTGAATTTGAAATGAGTCTTGTTGGTGAGCTAAACTATTTTCTTGGTCTACAAGTTAGACAAATGGAGGACTCCATATTCATTTCTCAGAGCAAGTATGCAAAGAACATAGTGAAGAAGTTTGGTCTAGAGAATGCTAATCACAAGAGGACTCCTGCTCCTACTCATCTAAAATTATCCAAGGATGAACATGGTGTCAGTGTGGATCAAAGTTTATATAGAAGCATGATTGGGAGTTTATTGTATCTCACAGCTAGCAGACCTGACATTGCTTTTGCTGTTGGAGTTTGTGCCAAATACCAATCAGAGCCTAAGGTTAGTCACTTGAATCAAGTAAAGAGGATCCTGAAATATGTTAATGGCACTAGTGACTATGGGATGTTGTATAGTCATGGATCTGGGACTGAGTTAAGGGGATATTGTGATGCTGACTGGGCTGGGAGTGCTGGTGATAGGAAAAGCACTTTAGGAGGTTATTTCTTCTTAGGGAATAATCTGATATCATGGTTTAGTAAAAAGCAGAACTGTGTGTCTCTTTCTACTGTTGAATCCGAGTACATAGCAGCAGGGAGTAGTTGTTCTTAACTTGTTTGGATGAAGCAGATGTTAACAGAATACAATGTCAAGCAAGATGTCATGACATTGTACTGTGATAATTTGAGTGCTATCAATATCTCTAAGAATCCTATTCAGCATAGTAGAACCAAGCATATTGATATAAGGCATCATTTTATAAGAGATTTGGTTGAAGACAAAGTAGTTGCTTTGGAACATGTTGCTACAGATAAACAATTAACTGACATTTTTACTAAAGCCTTAGATGCACACCAATTTGAAAGTTTGAGAAGTAAATTAGGAATTTGCATTTATGAAGATTAAATGTGCTAGAGAGTGTTTTAAGCAGTTGTACTCTTTATTAGAAATGGATTTTATTCAACTGCTGAAGGCATACAGATTTGAAGTACATCGTTAGTTACAGATTATCCCAACCCCCTGCATCTAGAAAAGTTTTCGAGTCTTCATCCCAATCATCATCAGTAGCTTGTTGTTGCACAGGAAGCTTCTTGATTGGTTTCATGGTTGTTTCTGAGGTTCTGCCTGTCTTTGTGGTTCCTGAAGTAGTTTCAGCTGCATTCATTGTTTTACTCCTCTTCTTAGGTGGATCTGAAGTCTTGTCCTTCTGCTTGAAGTTCTTTGCTGCATCTTTGATATTTGACTGGCTCATTCGTGGTTGCTGAGTGGTGCTGCTAGATGGAAGAAAGGCTTGTGTTTATAATGAAAACAAGGAGCATAGTTTGTATCGACTGAACAGTCAATGTGTTGGAACTTGTGTTTTTGGGAAGCTTGATGTTTGACCATGTCTTTATGTCAGGACATTGTGTTTGGTGATTGTCCAATTATGGCTAAAAAGGGGGAGAGTTAGCCTAGGTGTGTAGCGTGTATCCTATCTAAGATCTGGTGTGGTGCAGAGGTTGAGGGGGAGTGTACATGTTGAACAGTTGGTTATGCTGGTTCTGGTTTTGAGTTTTTTTATCTTTTTAACATTTTAATCCGCTGCTGAAGTCTCTGATGTTGCAGAGTTTTTTTGCCAAAATTAGCCAAAAGGGGAGATTGTTGGTTCTTGGATTGGCTAGAATTTTGGTAAAACAAAGTGTTCAATGTTGATGTCATATGGGTGATGTCTTAACATTGAGTCTTAACTTTGAATAATGTTATTTGTTTAAGTTGTTGAAGTTGTGAAGTCTGATGTCACATGCGATGTCATGACATCAGATATGCAGATCAGTAAAACATCAGGTTTGAGATGTTTTTAGGGTTAAGCGTTTTAGCTGGATTTTGGAAGAGCTGGCAGAGTAATTGGATGTGAATATCTTGGAGGAGATATTTTCTGTTAGAAACAGATTTGATGCAGATTTGTAGGAGTGTTTAAAGGCTAAAGATTTAAGAAGATTTTGAGAGAGAAAATCTGTCGAAGATTCAGTTTTAAATAACAAATCAGGTCAGATATTGTAGCAGGTCCAAGACCAGATCAAATAGCTATATAAAGCGTATCTATCCTTTGAAGAAAGTAACGAAGAAAGAGAGCTAAAGACTGAGAGTCGTTTGAGTCTTTGTGTTTGTATTGTAAACCATTCTAGTGTGAATTGGTGTTGTTGTTTTGAGTTGTTCTTGATCAAAGCTGTGAAGGAGAATCAAGTTTTGTTTTTCAAAGCGTGTGATCTTTGAATTATATCACTAAAGTGATTTAGGGATTGAGTAGTGTTCTCATACTTAAGTGGACTCTTAGGTAGAAGGTTCATTAAGTAGTGATTAAGTTTAGAAGATGTCAACTGGGTTGTTGAGTCTGTAAATTTGATACTACTGATAGTGAAATTCATCCCTGGCTTGGTAGCCCCCAGACGTAGGTAGTTAGACCGAACTGGGTGAACAATTCTTTGTGTACTCTTCTGTTGTTTTACTTTGTCCATTGCAGAGTGTGTTGTTGTGACATCACACGTAACATCACATATCTGGTACCAGAATTTCATATATATATATATATATATATATATATATATATATATTTATTGAAGAGAAAGAGAAAGAAAGTTGGGAAAGGTGAAGAGAAAGAAGAAAGTTGGAGAAAAGAGAGAAAGAAGAGAGGAAGAACTTGGAAGAAGAAGAAAAGCTTGGATTCATCTCATCTTCATCATCTTCTTCAACCTCCTCTTCGATTATCAGGTGGGTTCTAGTTATAGACTTAAGTTCTAGAAATTTGTAGTTGATAAGAATTTAGGTTAGAAAATGATAAATGAGTGATTTTGCTAGATCAATGTTTCTAACGGTTAAAATGTTAAATAAACTGCGTGGTATAGTCGGGTTATGTGTAGAAATAATCGATTATACTTGTTGTTGTGTTGGGACATGTTTGGAATGAGTTTGGTCTAGTTTTGTATCAAGAAATGCAGAATTTTTAGGTTCTGCAACACAGTAACCGCTTACCCATAATTGAGTAACCGATTACTCTGTGGAAAATGCTTTCCTGCGCCAAGTCTGGAACTGGGTAACCGATTACCCATAATTGAGTATCCGATTACTCTGCATGCCTCTAACTCTTAAGTTGATTCTGTGTGAACAGTATATTGTGAGTAACCGATTACCCTTATTAGAGTAATCGATTACCACTGTAAATGGATGAAAAATATTTTAGAAAATTCATAACTTTTGAACCGTGATTCCAATCGAAGTGTTCTTGGTATCGTTGGAAAGCTATGGCGACCCTCTACCAAATAGAATGAAAATAATGTTTATGTGATATGTTATGATAAGTGTTTTACTTATGCAAATTGTCTTATGCCATATCTATCTAATTGTTGTTAAGTATGATTGAGAGAAAATGCATGCTTAAAATGAATTAGGAAGATTGAGGAAACCTTACCCCAAAACCAAATGGTATAGTTTAAGGTTGTGACCTAGTTGTGACTAAGATTGTGATAGAAATCTAGATGGCGATGCTCGGGCATTCGATGCCTAGGTGTGCATCCTTGACGAGTAATGGTCTAGAGGAGGGTGAGACACTAGTGTGGAACATGTGTGTAAACCTTTGTGTTTTATGAAAAAAAATGAACGTGGCCTTAAGGCAAATGTGGCATTATGATTGTCGAATACAATCACGTTGTGTGTAAGATCACGTAATTGGAACCGTTTCCCTGAGACATGTCGTTTCATGAGTTTCGGGCTCCTCTCGAATGTACGGATGATTACTTGATAGGTTTGATTCCCGCAGTTAGTACAAATGGAGCCTACGGGTAAAGAGACTTGCGATGTGTAACACCCCCAATAATTAAAGCAGTAAAAGAAAATTCAAAATTTCATCAGAGTATATTTTAAATTATCATGGCATAGACGGGGGAAATCACATTATATTGAAACAATTCATACAACACCTGCTCAAAAAGATATGCAACAGTGGGGTAGCAATCAACAGAGGAACTTAGTTCCTTACCCCCACATTTCAGAATTTAGAATAAAAGCAGAAAATCTAAAACTGAATATCATATATATATATATATATATATATATATATATATATATATATATATATATATATATATATATCACATGGAAAGTTGTCATATATCAAGTTATACATGCACAAGCCAAAAGATATATATATATACATAATACACAATAATCACAAACGGCCTCCCTAACTACCCGGTGTCACATATCAGAGCCGACCGACAAAAGAATGAAGTCCTAAGCTTCACAAAAATACCTCCAGCAACTCTAATCTGCAATCCCTCATAGAGCATTATAAAACAGCAGAAGGGTGAGAAAAACAATCATCATATAATTGCATACAATTATATATAACACCAAAAATACATATATATGCGGTTCTCACCACAACTCACACCATAATTCAACCACAATACAACACGAGGTATAATTTATATTTCCATCACCAAGGTGTACCAACCATGCACAATACAAACATCACCAACACATATCCATATATCAATGTATCAATTTTATCCTCAATTCCACACATAAGCAACCATAATGATTTATGCAAATGCAAGAAACCGACACAACGACTCTATGCATATGCACATGCAGTACCGACTTCCAATGTTTCTCATCACTAGTTCACTCAGGAACTCTACTGGAATTATCGCTCATTACATCACTGTAACTCCCCGTCGGGCATACGATGTCCCCCGTCGCTCACACCCCACACGAGCACACGACGTTTATGGATCGCTCACACCCCACATGGGCACACGACCCGATCGCTCACACCCCACATGGGCACACGATCGTCTATAATCATCGCTCACACCCCACATGGGCACACGACGTTATAGCGGATTCCCTCTGGAATCAAACCGTCACTCAGGACGTCACAACAATGCATATCATGATGCTTGGCATACAAGGACTCATTACATTTAATATGTACACATATAAATGCATTCATCTCCATCAACAAAATCACCCTTTGCCCTTAAGCCCAGAACAATGCATTTAATTACCATACGGCCACAAATAATCTCAATACCATCTAAACACATGCATTTACATCATACAACAACACCTTGCACGATACACACTAGTTACACACAGTTATAACGACAAAATTGACAAAACGACACTATTCCTGATTTCCGACATAATTAAATTGTCTAACAATTTCCAAATCATCATAATAAGAAAGTACAACTCAATAGCTTTCCAACGATACCAAGAATGTAAAAATCGGATAAACGGATCCCAAGTTACGAAAGAAAAACGAAAACGATATTTTGAAAAGTCCCATTTTACCATTCTCCTGCCCGTACGCGTAGTGCCCTGAGTCATACGCGTACAGCAAAACCTCATACGCGTACCATACGCAAATGGGCAGCTGGCCGAGAAAAGTGACATCCCATACGCGTATTGGCCCAAGACTCGCCCATGTTACGCGTATTGCCAAGGTCCATACGCGTATGAACATGCCCCATATCATATGCGTATGACCTGGAAAAACCAGAAAAAATTCTACATAACAAAGTTCTGCGTTTTCCACCCCAAATCATCCCATTTTTCACCTACAAACCAGAAAATTGCCAATACAATGTCCAACAACATGTATCTATCATGTACCAACAATAATGAACACTAAAAACATGATTTCTAACACATTTAATCGATTTCTAATCAATTTTACATAATATAGGTTTTACTAAAATTTTCCAATTCAATCCAATAACAACCACAAACACCCATACATAATCATATACAAGCACACAATAACTAAGTTTCGCACCCTTATCCGATTAAATCGATTCTAGAAGTTGATTTCTTGAATTTCCAAGATTTTCTCACTTTTCTTCTCTTCTCCTCTTTTCTTCCCTTTTTCCTTCTTCTCTTTTTCTTTCTCTCTATTTTTCTCTCTTTCTATTTTCTATTTTTTCTAACTTAAGAAAAATATCATGAAATGACCAAAATACCCCCACACTCAAATATCTCGCAAACGTTCCCAAAATCCGATAAAATATATTCGCGATGAAAAATAACATAATTTCAGATAAAAGTAAAAAATAAAATAATATAATAATAAAATAATCAAAACGACTCGATTAAATAAAAGCACACAAAACTGGGGCGTTACAACTCTCCCCCACTTAGAAATTTTCGTCCTCGAAAATATACCTGAGACGAACAACTTTGGATACGACTCCCGCATCCGACTCTCCAACTCCCAAGTCAAATTGCCCTCAGCAGCACCTCCCCACTCCACTTTCACAAGTGCAATGTCCTTGCCCCTCAACCGCTTCACCTCGCGATCCAAAACCCTAACTGGTAATGCCTCGACCGTAAGGTTCTCCCTTACCTCAACCTCATCCATCGGAATCACATTCGACGGATCTGGAACATACTTCCGAAGCTGTGAAACATGAAACACATCGTGCAAATTCGACAGATTCGGCGGCAACGCCACCCTATAAGTCACAGTACCCACTCTCGCGGATATCTGGTAAGGACCAATAAACCGAGAAGTAAGTTTCTTCGATTTTAATGCACGACCCACACCCGTTACCGGTGTAACCCTTAGAAATACATGATCGCCCTCTTGGAACTCAAGATCTTTCCGCCTCCGATCATGATAACTCTTTTGCCTACTCTGAGAAGCCTTCATTTTCTCTCGAATAAGCTTCAATTTCTCCGTCGTCTGTTGCACCAACTCCAGTCCAACCACCGAGCCCTCACCAGATTCGTGCCAACACAATAGTGTTCGACATCTTTGTCCATACAGTGCTTCAAACGGTGCCATTACAATACTAGAATGGAAACTGTTATTATACGTGAACTCAATCAATGCAAGATAACTATCCCACGCACCACCTTGTTCCAAAACACAAGCCCTCAACAAATCTTCCAACGACTGAATCGTTTTCTCCTTCTGACCATCCGTCTGCAGATGATAAGCCGAACTCAATCTCAATTTAGATCCCAACGCCTTCTGTAAACTTTCCCAAAATCTTGAGGTAAACCTTGGATCTCGATCCGATACAATACTCAATGGAATCCCATGCAATTTCACAATCACACTGATGTAAATCTCAGCTAACCGCTCCAAAGAAAAACTGATGTCAATCGGAATAAAATGAGCCGATTTAGTCAGCCTATCAACAACCACCCAAATAGCATTATGCCCTCGCTGTGTATTCGGCAACCCTGTCACAAAATCCATGGAAATGCTATCCCACTTCCACTCAGGAATATCCAACGGTTGCAACAAACCACTAGGCCTCAGATGTTCCGCCTTCGATTTCTGACAAGTCAAACATGCATAAACAAACTGAGCCACATCTCTCTTCAATCCAGACCACCAGAAAATCTTCTTCAAATCCTGATACATCTTATTCGCTCCCAGATGTATACTCAAATTACTCCGGTGTCCTTCCTCCAAAATCATCTTTTTCAACTCCGCATCGTCCGGAATACAAATTCTACCTCAGAATCTCAAAACACCATTAACATCCACTTGAAAATCACTATTCGCATCTTTTTCTCCCACCAACATCAACTCCACAAATTTCACATCTAGCTTCTGTTTCTCACTAACCGTCATCAGAAAATCATTAGTAATCGTTAGCATACCAAGCCTTACGCTATCCGACGTCACTTCACAAACCAAACTCAAATCTCTAAACGATTCCAAAAGTTCCCATTCCTTAACCATTAAAGCGGACATATGTAACGATTTCTGTAACACCCCCTTTCTATACCCCCAAATAATCAAATAAATCATTTAGGCACGTATTTGAAATTTCATCAGAGTATAATTGTAAACACGGCATAAAAAGGCATGTCACATTATGATTGAAATTAAAACATACAACACCTGCTCAACAAATGATATGCAATAGTGGGGTAACTTTCAACGTAGGAACTCAGTCCTTACACCCACATCTCAATATTTAGAATAAAAGCGGAAACATCTAAAATATTGAATAACAACCACATATATACCTCAACATATATATATATACATCATGTTTATATACACAAATTCATCAGCAAGATACATATGCAAATGTATCACAATAAGATCAAAACGTCCTAGCTACCCGGTGCTACATATCAGAGCCAACCGACCAAAAAGGTATGAAGACACACTTCACAAAAGACCACCAGATACCTAATCTGCAATGCCTCGTAGAGCATCATAAAACAGCAGAAGGGTGAGAAATATTATCATAATAACAATGCATATAATCATATATCTCAACACAAAAGTATACACATAACACATTCTCACCATTCTACCATTCCACATAAACATACATATTATATTCATTCTTCAATGCATCATTACAATGATACAATTCTTATCACAATTCATCACATCCCATTCAATATACATCGCAAGGCATATATATATATATATATTATATACGAAACCAAGCATATTCATCACAATGCTTATCATTCAACATAAACACATATATTCATGTTCATTCACCCATGCACAAATACAAGGATGACCAATGCAAATCATAGAGACCGACTCACGACTCTATGCAAATGCAATGCGGTACCGACTCATTTCATCTCAAGTTCATTTGAAGAACTTATTGGAACCATCGCTCGTTACTTAGTGTAACTCCCCGTCGGGCATACGATGTTCACCCATTGCTACCACCTCTCAAAAGGCTTACAATGTTTATGGATTGCTCCCACCTCTCAAAAGGCTTACAATCCGATTGCTCCCACCTCTCAAAAGGCTTACAATCGTTTGTAATCATCGCCCCCACCTCTCAAAAGGCTTACGACGTTACAACGGATTCATCTTAGAATCCCACAATGCAAGAATGCAATCATGATGCTTCACATACAACATGACTCATGACACTCTTGACATGCATACATATTCACAATATAGTCATGCATTCATCACACACAATCCACATACATTCACATCAATTGTGCCAAACGGCAACCAAACATTTTCACACATAACCAAACAATTCAATTTACGGTTTATCGGAAAAGTCGGTTAAAAATAATATTTTCCATCATCATCAAAAAGTACTCATCCACAGCTTCGATTCGATATAAATAACACTTAAATCCGATAAACAACGAAGAAGATATGTATATTTCAAAATAATGCGAAAACATAAACCGGAGGCCCGACACTACGAAACGGTTCGAAAATACTGTTCCAATTGGACCAGGTTTAGACCTCAAAACCATTTTTCCTAGAAAGAACATCTCGTTAGCTTCCCAACGCTTCAAACGGGGGTCAAAACCGACTTACGGTTCAAGAGTTATGAATTTCCGAAGTTTCCCCGACAAACCAGAATTTTCTGATTCAGCACAGTATGTATCGATACATAGGCTTATGTATCGATACAAAAAGCAACATGTATCGATACATAGCTCGCATGTGTCGACACATGCTGTAGTGAAAATGCTGTTTTCTCTAATTTCTACTGTATGTATCGATGCATAAGGGTTATGTATCGATACATAAACCATTTCGTATCGATACATAGCTTTTATGTGTCGATTCATAGCTCTGTTTTTCACAAAAATCAGATTTCTCAATTTACACACTTGCTGTAACTTTTCCGAAATGCCCGAAACTCGACTAAATCGAACATTTTCACCGAAACAAACATATACGCGCAACCACCAAATACATAAGAACAATTTAGAATACATAAACGAAATTTCTACGACGTTCGATTTTTCGATTAAATTTCAACCTTTCAAAAACCAGAATTTTCAAACATCACCAAATCGAATAAAAAGCACGCTATACGACAACCTAACCTTACTCGATACAACTACGTAATTTATTTCGAAATTCATCCGTGAAAACATCGGTTTCTATCGATTTCCTACGATTCGACCTAAACGGAATCAACAACGGAACATACCGAAAACTAACCAAAACATAACCAAACTTCATGAAACTTTAAACAGCAGCTCACATACATATAACCAACTAACACATGTATTTATACGACTTTTCGACCGTAAAAACATCGGTTTCTATCGATTCCGTCAAATACGGCATAAACGAAAACATATGGAAACCAACCAAAACATCCACACAAAACACATACATAATCATACACAAAGTTAGGATAACAATGTTTCACACCCTTACCCGATTAAATCGACTCCGAAAGATTGATCTTGGTGATTTTCCACACTTTTCTCTTTGCTCTTCTCTTTTCTCCTTATCCTCTCAAAATTCTGTTTTTCTCTCTTTCTCACCTCTAACTTTCTATTTCTATTCTTTTTCTTTCTTATACTTTTCTTTCTTTCTATTTCTTTATATTTTCTCAAAATATCTACTAACTAACTAACTATCATTAAATGTGAAATATCTAAAATACCCTCCAATCTAATATTCCCCGCAAACTCTCAAAAACGGTAAAATCACATAATATGCAAACATAACATATTCACACACCAATATCACAAATAACATAATTATTACTCAAATTAAATAAAAGACTCAACAAAATAATACAAATTAGCACAAAATGGAGATAATCATAATCGGGCTGTTACAACTCTCCCCCACTTTTGAAATTTTCGTCCTCGAAAATATTACCTGATTCAAACAACTCCGGATACGACTCTCGCACCCCACTCTCTAATTCCCAAGTCATATTGCCCTCTGAAGCGCCTCCCCACGCCACTTTCACAAGCGCAATATCCTTGCCTCTTAGCTTCTTAACTTCACGATCCAAAATCTTAATCGGTAAAACTTCAACCGTAAGATTATCTCTCACTTCTACCTCGTCCATAGGAATAATATGTGACGGATCCGGAACATACTTCCGAAGTTGCGAAACATGGAAAATGTCATGCAAATTCGAAAGATTCGGAGGCAACGCCACACGATAAGCCACAGCGCCAACACGTGCAGTAATCTGATACGGACCAATAAAACGAGAAGTCAACTTCTTCGACTTCAAAGCACGACCCACACCCGTAACCGGTGTAACTCTCAAAAACACATGGTCGCCTTCTTGAAACTCAAGATCCTTCCTTCTCTTATCATGATAGCTCTTTTGTCTACTTTGAGAAGCTTTCATCTTCTCCCGAATAAACTTCACTTTCTCCGTCGTTTCTTGTACCAATTCCGGTCCAACAATCGTCCTCTCACCGGTTTCATGCCAATACAAAGGTGTTCGACATCTCCGACCATACAAAGCCTCAAATGGTGCCATACCAATACTCGAATGAAAACTGTTATTATAGGTGAACTCAATCAACGCTAAATAACTATCCCAAGCACCACCTTGCTCTAGCACACAAGCACGCAACAAATCCTCCAACGATTGAATCGTCCTCTCGGTTTGACCATCTGTTTGCGGATGGTAAGCCGAACTCAATCTTAGCTTAGAATCCAAAGCCTCTTGTAAACTCACCCAAAATCTCGATGTAAATCTCGGATCTCGATCCGATACAATACTCTTAGGAACACCATGTAACTTCACAATCACACGAACATAAATCTCGGCTAACTTCTCCAAAGGATAACTAATGTCAATTGGAATAAAGTGAGCAGATTTAGTAAGCCTATCAACAATTACCCAAATAGCATTATGACCTCTTTGCGTATTCGGCAATCCCGTAACAAAATCCATCGATATACTATCCCATTTCCATTCCGGAATATCCAACGGTTGCAACAAACCACTAGGCTTCTGATGTTCCACCTTCGACTTTTGACAAGTCAAACACGCATACACAAATCGAGCCACATCCCTCTTTAAACCGGACCACCAAAAGATCTTCTTCAAATCTTGATACATCTTATTCGCACCCGGATAAATACTTAAATTACTTCGGTGTCCTTCCTCTAAAATCATCTTTTTCAACTCCGCGTCGTCGGGTATACAAATACGACCACGGAATCTCAAAACTCCAAAGTTATCAACCTTGAAATCCTCATCCTCATTCATCATTAAATCAACGAACTTCAAATCCAACTTTTGCTGTTCACTAACCGTTGCAAGAAAATCATTCGTAACATGTAACATACCAAGTCTCACACTTCGCGGCGTCATTTCACAAACCAAACTCAAATCTCTGAAATCCTCCAAAAGTTCCCATTCTGTCATCATTAATGCGGACACATGTAACAACTTTCGACTTAAGGCATCGGCTACCACATTCGCCTTACCCGGATGGTAATTCAAACTAAAATCAAAATCCTTCAAAAGCTCTAACCATCTTCGTTGTCTCATGTTCAATTCTTTCTGATCAAATAAATATCTTAAGCTTTTGTGATCACTAAAAACTTCAAATCTTGCACCATAAAGGTAATGCCTCCAAATTTTCAAAACAAACACCACCGCCGCTAACTCTAAGTCATGCGTAGGATAATTCTTTTCATGCACTCTCAATTGTCTTGAAGCATATGCCACAACTTTTCCATCTTGCATCAAAACACCACCTAAACCAACCAATGAAGCATCACAATATACAACAAATGGTTCATTAGGATTCGGCAAAATCAAGATCGGAGCCGTTGTCAACCTTCTTTTTAGCTCAATGAAACTCTTTTCACAATCTATATCCCAAATGAAAGCGTTTCCTTTACAAGTCAATTGCGTTAACGGAAGTGCCAACTTCGAAAATCCCTCTATAAACCTCCGATAATAACCCGCCAAGCGTAAAAAGCTTCGAATCTCCGTAACCGACCTAGGAGTCTCCCACTGCATCACCGCATCAATCTTAGATGGATCAACACTAATACCACTCCCGGAAATAACATGTCCAAGAAAACTTACTTCCGATAGCCAAAAGTCACATTTTGACAACTTAGCATATAATTGTTTCTCTCTCAAAATTTGCAACACAATTCTCAAATGCTCTTCATGCTCTTCTTGAGACTTAGAATAAATCAAAATATCATCGATGAACACAACCACAAAACGATCCAACTGTTCATGAAAAATACGATTCATGTATTCCATAAACACCCCCGGCGCATTAGAAACCCCGAATGGCATCACGGAATATTCGTAATGACCATACCGTGTCCTAAATGCCGTCTTCTGAATATCCTCGCTTTTCACACGAATTTGGTGATATCCCGATCTCAAATCAATCTTGCTAAAGACACGCGCACCAACCAATTGGTCCATCAAATCATCAATCCTTGGAAGCGGATACTTGTTCTTAATTGTCACCTTGTTCAACTGTCGATAATCAATACATAACCGCATACTTCCATCCTTTTTCTTTACCAACAATACCGGAGCACCCCAAGGAGAAACACTTGGCCTTATAAATCTTTTGTCCAACAAGTCATTCAACTGCTTCTTCAATTCTATCAACTCCGATGCCGACATACGATACGGTGCCATCGAAATCGGTCTAGTGCCAGGAACTAGATCAATAGAGAACTCAACTTCTCTTTCCGGCGGTACATCCGTAATATCCTCCGGAAACACTTCTGGAAAATCACACACCACTGGAAACACATCAATACCAATCTTACTCTCCACTGACAATGATGCAAACAAACCAAACAATTGAGCTTCGTCCGCTAAAAGTTTCTTCAACTCTTTAGTGGATAGAAAACTCTCATCTTCATTATCTTCCAAAGAAGGAAACCTTATCAACTTATGATAGCAATCTATATGAACTCGATTAAATTGCAACCAGTTCATACCCAAGATTACATCCAATCCCTCCAACGGCAAACACACTAAATCCATAATGAAGTCTTTACCATAAATGGTTAAAGGACAACTTAGACAAACCAAAGAAGTAGTTACTGACCCCATTGCTGGAGTATCAATAACCATCTCAATACTCATCAAAGACAACGCAACATTCAAACGCTTCGCACACTCAGACGAAATAAACGAATGAGTCGCTCCCGTATCAATAACAGCAACTAAAGGTGTACTATTAATAAAGCATATACCTTTAATCAAACGGTCTGCACTAGTGGTCTGAGTCCCCGCCAATGCAAACACTTTTCCGCCCGCTTGAGCTTGTTTCGGCTTAGTACACTTAGTACTAATGTGACCCACTTCTCCACAGTTAAAACACTTCACCATATTCCTCCTACACTCAGCAGTAGAATGCCCAATACCTCCACAGTTAGAACATCTCCCAACGGCCTTCCTACACTCAGTTGCTTTATGACCCATTCCACCACAATTGAAACACTTAATGAACCCAGAACTTCTTCCTCCAGATCTCTTATCAAAGTTTCCCTTATATTTACCCTTATCAGCGGGGGTCACATAAGGTCCACTTCTAGCTTGCTGTTTCCCTCTCCTCTCATTCACACTCTTGTAATGTGTAGAACGAGCTTTGCTATCTTCCTCGAAGATTCTACAACATTCAGTCAAATCCGAAAACCTCCTAATCCTTTGATATCCCACAGCTTGCTTAATCTCAGGACGCAACCCATTCTCATATTTAATACACTTTGAGAACTCAGCAGTAATCGCAGCATAATGAGAATGAAATTGAACCAATTCCACAAACTTAGCAGTATAGTCCACCACTGACATACCACCTTGTTTCAATTCCAGGAATTCCATCTCTTTCTTCCCTTTCACACTTTCAGGGTAATACTTCAGTAAAAACTCGGTACAAAACAATTCCCAAGTTACCTCTTCATTATCCACCTCAAGAATTTCACGCATACCGACCCACTAATCGTCGGCTTCTTCCCTCAGCATGTGAGATCCAAGCCTCACCTTATTCACTTCCGCACAATCCATGACTCTGAAGATTCTTTCAATCTCTTTCAGCCAAAGTTGAGCACCATCGGGATCAAATCTTCCTTTGAAGACCGGTGGTTGATTCTTCCTGAACTCTTCATTAGCACTTACATTCGGCGCACCCTGCACCGCCCTAGCCAATGCTTCCATAGCAGCAGCCATCGCATTATCGTTTCTACCAGCCATATTCTGATCACTCTCAAAAATAACAACAAAGGTTACACAACAGTTCAACCAACACAATAACGAGACATACACGACTGACTCAACCTTGGTTCTGATACCACTTAATGTAACACCCCCTTTCTATACCCCCAAATAATCAAATAAATCATTTAGGCACGTATTTGAAATTTCATCAGAGTATAATTGTAAACACGGCATAAAAAGGCATGTCACATTATGATTGAAATTAAAACATACAACACCTGCTCAACAAATGATATGCAACAGTGGGGTAACTTTCAACGTAGGAACTCAGTCCTTACACCCACATCTCAATATTTAGAATAAAAGCGGAAACATCTAAAATATTGAATAACAACCACATATATACCTCAACATATATATATATATATATACATCATGTTTATATACACAAATTCATCAGCAAGATACATATGCAAATGTATCACAATAAGATCAAAACGTCCTAGCTACCCGGTGCTACATATCAGAGCCAACCGACCAAAAAGGTATGAAGACACACTTCACAAAAGACCACCAGATACCTAATCTGCAATGCCTCGTAGAGCATCATAAAACAGCAGAAGGGTGAGAAATATTATCATAATAACAATGCATATAATCATATATCTCAACACAAAAGTATACACATAACACATTCTCACCATTCTACCATTCCACATAAACATACATATTATATTCATTCTTCAATGCATCATTACAATGATACAATTCTTATCACAATTCATCACATCCCATTCAATATACATCGCAAGGCATATATATATATATATTATATACGAAACCAAGCATATTCATCACAATGCTTATCATTCAACATAAACACATATATTCATGTTCATTCACCCATGCACAAATACAAGGATGACCAATGCAAATCATAGAGACCGACTCACGACTCTATGCAAATGCAATGCGGTACCGACTCATTTCATCTCAAGTTCATTTGAAGAACTTATTGGAACCATCGTTCGTTACTTAGTGTAACTCCCCGTCGGGCATACGATGTTCACCCATTGCTACCACCTCTCAAAAGGCTTACAATGTTTATGGATTGCTCCCACCTCTCAAAAGGCTTACAATCCGATTGCTCCCACCTCTCAAAAGGCTTACAATCGTTTGTAATCATCGCCCCCACCTCTCAAAAGGCTTACGACGTTACAACGGATTCATCTTAGAATCCCACAATGCAAGAATGCAATCATGATGCTTCACATACAACATGACTCATGACACTCTTGACATGCATACATATTCACAATATAGTCATGCATTCATCACACACAATCCACATACATTCACATCAATTGTGCCAAACGGCAACCAAACATTTTCACACATAACCAAACAATTCAATTTACGGTTTATCGGAAAAGTCGGTTAAAAATAATATTTTCCATCATCATCAAAAAGTACTCATCCACAGCTTCGATTCGATATAAATAACACTTAAATCCGATAAACAACGAAGAAGATATGTATATTTCAAAATAATGCGAAAACATAAACCGGAGGCCCGACACTACGAAACGGTTCGAAAATACTGTTCCAATTGGACCAGGTTTAGACCTCAAAACCATTTTTCCTAGAAAGAACATCTCGTTAGCTTCCCAACGCTTCAAACGGGGGCCAAAACCGACTTACGGTTCAAGAGTTATGAATTTCCGAAGTTTCCCCGACAAACCAGAATTTTCTGATTCAGCACAGTATGTATCGATACATAGGCTTATGTATCGATACAAAAAGCAACATGTATCGATACATAGCTCGCATGTGTCGACACATGCTGTAGTGAAAATGCTGTTTTCTCTAATTTCTACTGTATGTATCGATGCATAAGGGTTATGTATCGATACATAAACCATTTCGTATCGATACATAGCTTTTATGTGTCGATTCATAGCTCTGTTTTTCAAAAAAATCAGATTTCTCAATTTACACACTTGCTGTAACTTTTCCGAAATGCCCGAAACTCGACTAAATCGAACATTTTCACCGAAACAAACATATACGCGCAACCACCAAATACATAAGAACAATTTAGAATACATAAACGAAATTTCTACGACGTTCGATTTTTCGATTAAATTTCAACCTTTCAAAAACCAGAATTTTCAAACATCACCAAATCGAATAAAAAGCACGCTATACGACAACCTAACCTTACTCGATACAACTACGTAATTTATTTCGAAATTCATCCGTGAAAACATCGGTTTCTATCGATTTCCTACGATTCGACCTAAACGGAATCAACAACGGAACATACCGAAAACTAACCAAAACATAACCAAACTTTATGAAACTTTAAACAGCAGCTCACATACATATAACCAACTAACACATGTATTTATACGACTTTTCGACCGTAAAAACATCGGTTTCTATCGATTCCGTCAAATACGGCATAAACGAAAACATATGGAAACCAACCAAAACATCCACACAAAACACATACATAATCATACACAAAGTTAGGATAACAATGTTTCACACCCTTACCCGATTAAATCGACTCCGAAAGATTGATCTTGGTGATTTTCCACACTTTTCTCTTTGCTCTTCTCTTTTCTCCTTATCCTCTCAAAATTCTGTTTTTCTCTCTTTCTCACCTCTAACTTTCTATTTCTATTCTTTTTCTTTCTTATACTTTTCTTTCTTTCTATTTCTTTATATTTTCTCAAAATATCTACTAACTAACTAACTATCATTAAATGTGAAATATCTAAAATACCCTCCAATCTAATATTCCCCGCAAACTCTCAAAAACGGTAAAATCACATAATATGCAAACATAACATATTCACACACCAATATCACAAATAACATAATTATTACTCAAATTAAATAAAAGACTCAACAAAATAATACAAATTAGCACAAAATGGAGATAATCATAATCGGGCTGTTACAATTTCCGGCTCAATGCATCAGCTACCACATTAGCTTTACCAGGATGGTAATTCAAGCCAAAGTCGTAGTCCTTCAAAAATTCCAACCATCTACGTTGCCTCATATTTAGCTCTTTCTGATCAAACAAATATTTCAAACTTTTATGATCACTAAAGACTTCAAACCTTGCACCGTAGAGATAATGCCTCCAGATCTTCAACATAAAAACTACAGCCGCTAATTCAAGATCATGAGTAGGATAATTTTTCTCATGCACTCTCAATTGCCTTGAAGCATAAGCCACGACCTTACCTTCTTGCATCAGAACACCACCTAGACCAATCAAAGAAGCATCACAATAAACCACAAATGGTTCATTAGGATTCGGCAAAATCAAAATCGGAGCTGTCGTCAATCTTCTCTTCAGCTCATTAAAACTTTCCTCGCACTGAATATCCCAAATGAACGCTTGCCCTTTACAAGTCAACTGGGTTAAAGGAAGTGCTAGCTTAGAAAAACCTTCAATAA
Organism: Lathyrus tuberosus; assembly: GCA_022829125.1. Taxonomy (NCBI): domain Eukaryota; kingdom Viridiplantae; phylum Streptophyta; class Magnoliopsida; order Fabales; family Fabaceae; genus Lathyrus; species Lathyrus tuberosus. The sequence goes on from JALAZF010000579.1 coordinate 219,051, forward strand.
ACCTTCGATAATAACCAGCTAAACCCAAAAAGCTTCGAATTTCAGTAACAGATCTAGGAGCCTCCCATTGTAGAACTGCTTCTACTTTAGATGGATCCACAGCAATACCATTACCTGAAATCACGTACCCAAGAAAACTCACTTCCGACAACCAGAACTCACACTTGGACAATTTGGCAAAAAGCTTCCTTTCTTTCAAAACCTGTAAAACAATACGCAAATGCTCCGCGTGCTCTTCCTGAGACTTAGAATAAATCAAAATGTCATCAATAAACACAACAACAAATCGATCCAAATGCTCGTGAAAAATACGATTCATGTATTCCATAAACACACCTGGCGCATTAGAAACCCCGAACGACATCACAGAATATTCATAATGACAGTAACGTGTCCTAAAAGCCGTCTTCTGAATATCTTCCTCTTTCACCCTAATCTGATGATACCCTGATCTCAAGTCAATCTTACTAAACACACACGCACCAACCAACTGATCCATCAGATCATCAATCCTTGGAAGAGGATACTTATTCTTAATCGTCACCTTATTCAACTGGCGATAATCAATACACAAGCGCATACTTCCATCTTTCTTTTTCACCAATAAAACTGGAGCACCCCAAGGAGAAACACTTGGCCTTACAAACCTCTTCTCCAACAACTCATTCAACTGCTTCTTTAACTCAACCAACTCTGATGCCGACATACGATAAGGTGCCATAGAAACAGGTCTAGTACCAGGAACTAGATCTATAGAAAACTCCACCTCTCTCTCTGGCGGCAAGTCTGAAATATCCTCAGGAAACACTTCCGAAAATTCACACACAACAGGAAACACATCAAGTGAAACTTGGCTATCCACAGTCAAAGATGCAAACAATCCAAACAACTGAGCTTCATCCGCCAAAAGTCTCTTTAACTCTTTGGTAGATAAGAAACTCGAGTCTTCGTCTTCCTCAAGAGAAGGAAACCTTACCAGCTTATGATAAAAATCAATGTGAACTCGATTGAATTGCAACCAATTCATTCCCAAAACTACATCTAAACCTTCCAACGACAAACACACCAAATCCATCTCAAAGTCTTTACCATAAATGGTCACAAGACAACTTAGACAAACCAAAGAAGTAGTTACTGACCCCATTGCTGGAGTATCAATAACCATCTCACCACCCATCAAAGACAACACAAGACTCAAACGCTTCGCACACTCAGACGAAATAAACGAATGAGTCGCTCCAGTATCAATAATAGCAACTAAAGGAGTACTATTAATAAAACAAGTACCTCTGATCAGACGATCTGCACTTGAAGTCTGAGTTCCCGCTAAAGCAAATACCTTCCCACTAGCTGGAGCTTGCTTCGGTTTCGGACACTTCGTACTAATATGACCAGGTTCACCACAGTTGTAACATTTCACCACATTCTTCCTGGCACAATCAGCTGCAACATGTCCCACACCTCCACAATTAGAACACTTCCTCAAATCTTTCCTGCATTCAAACTGACGATTCCCTAACTCACCACATTTATAACACCTCAGAGGACCAGACATTCCTCCTCCACTTGACCTTTTCTCAAAATTTCCCCTTTGTTTACCCTTATCAGCTGGTGTCACATACGGACCACCACGAAACTGTTGCTTCCATTTCCTCTCGCTCACACTCTTGTAATGAGTAGAACGAGCCTTACTATCCTCCTCATAAATCCTACAACAATCCACCAAATCAGAAAACCTCCGAATCCTTTGATAACCAATTGCCTGCTTTATCTCAGGACGCAATCCGTTCTCAAACTTTACACACTTAGAAAATTCCACAGTCGCTTCGGCATAATGAGGATAAAACTGCACAAGTTCCACAAACTTAGCAGTATAATCAACAACAGACATATTACCTTGCTTTAACTCCAAGAAATCGATTTCCTTCTTTCCTCTTACATCCTCTGGAAAATACCTCCTCAGAAACTCAATGCTAAACACAGCCCAAGTGATCTCCTCCTCTGCAGCTTCCAACACACGACGAGTACTAACCCACCAATCATCAGCTTCTTCCAATAATATGTGAGTACCCAGTCTCACCTTCTGATCTTCAGCACAATCCATAACTCGAAAAATCCTTTCAATCTCTTTCAGCCAAATCTGTGCACCATCAGGATCATATCTTCCTTTGAAGACAGGCGGTTTGTTCTTCCTGAACTCATCATTACCAGCAGCATTAGGTGCACCCTGCACAGCACGAGCCATAGCTTGCATAGCAGCAGCCAAAACAGCATCATTCCTACCAGCCATATTCTGTTCATTTCCAATAACAGCACTTATGGTTAAACAAACAACTCACTCCAACACCAAGACCAACAAGGACTGACACAACTAACACGGACTGGCTCTGATACCACTTAATGTAACACCCCCAACCTATACCCCCAATAATTAAAGCAGTAAAAGAAAATTCAAAATTTCATCAGAGTATATTTTAAATTATCATGGCATAGACGGGGGAAATCACATTATATTGAAACAATTCATACAACACCTTCTCAAAAAGATATGCAACAGTGGGGTAGCAATCAACAGAGGAACTTAGTTCCTTACCCCCACATTTCAGAATTTAGAATAAAAGCGGAAAATCTAAAACTGAATATCATATATATATATATATATATATATATATATCACATGGAAAGTTGTCATACATCAAGTTATACATGCACAAGCCAAAAGATATATATACATAATACACAATAATCAAAAACGGCCTCCCTAACTACCCGGTGTCACATATCAGAGCCGACCGACAAAAGAATGAAGTCCTAAGCTTCACAAAAATACCTCCAGCAACTCTAATCTGCAATGCCTCATAGAGCATTATAAAACAGCAGAAGGGTGAGAAAACAATCATCATATAATTGCATACAATTATATATAACACCAAAAATACATATATATGCGGTTCTCACCATAACTCACACCATAATTCAACCACAATACAACACGAGGTATAATTTATATTTCCATCTCCAAGGTGTACCAACCTTGCACAATACAAACATCACCAACACATATCCATATATCAATGTATCAATTTTATCCACAATTCCACACATAAGCAACCATAATGATTTATGCAAATGCAAGAGACTGACACAACGACTCTATGCATATGCACATGCGGTACCGACTTCCAATGTTTCTCATCACTAGTTCACTCAGGAACTCTGCTGGAATCATCGCTCGTTACATCACTGTAACTCCCCGTCGGGCATACGATGTCCCTCGTCGCTCACACCCCACACGGGCACACGTTTATGGATCGCTCACACCCCACACGGGCACACGACCCGATCGCTCACACCCCACATGGGCACACGATCGTCTATAATCATCGCTCACACCCCACATGGGCACACGACGTTATAGCGGATTCCCTCTAGAATCAAACCGTCACTCAGGATGTCACAACAATGCATATCATGATGCTTGGCATACAAGGACTCATGACATTTAATATGTACACATATAAATGCATTCATCTCCATCAACAAAATCACCCATTGCCCTTAAGCCCAAAACAATGCATTTAATTGCCATACGGCCATAAATCATCTCAATACCATCTAAACACATGCATTTACATCATACAACAGTACCTTGCACGATACACACTAGTTACACACAGTTATAACGACAAAATCGACAAAATGACACTATTCCCGATTTCTGACATAATTAAATCGGCTAACAATTTCCAAATTATCATAATAAGAAAGTACAACTCAATAGCTTTCCAACGATACCAAGAATGTAAAAATTGAATAAACGGAACCCAAGTTACGAAAGAAAAACGAAAACGATATTTTGAAAAGTTCCATTTTACCATTCTCCTGCCCGTACGCGTAGTGCCCTTAGTCATACGCGTACGGCAAAACCTCATACGCGTACCATACGCAAATGGGTAGATGACCGAGAAAAGTGACATCCCATACGCGTATTGGCCCAAGACTCGCCCATGTTACGCGTATTGCCAAGGTCCATACGCGTATGAACATGCCCCATACGCGTATGACCTGGAAAAACCAGAAAAAATTCTGCAGAACAAAGTTCTGCGTTTTCCACCACAAATCATCCCATTTTTCACCTACAAACCAGAAAATTGCCAATACAATGTCCAACAACATGTATCTATCATGTACCAACAATAATGAACACTAAAAACATGATTTCTAACACATTTAATCGATTTCTAATCAATTTTACATAATATAGGTTTTACTAAATTTTTCCAATTCAATCCAATAACAACCACAAACACCCATACATAATCATATACAAGCATACAATAACTGAGTTTCGCACCCTTACCCGATTAAATCGATTCTAGAAGTTGATTTCTTGAATTTCCAAGATTTTCTCACTTTTCTTCTCTTCTCCTCTTTTCTTCCCTTTTTCCTTCTTCTCTTTTTCTTTCTCTCTATTTTTCTCTCTTTCTATTTTCTATTTTTTCTAACTTAAGAAAAATATCATGAAATGACCAAAATACCCCCACACTCAAATATCTCGCAAACGTTCCCAAAACCCGATAAAATATATTCGCGATGAAAAATAACATAATTTCAGATAAAAGTCGAAAATAAAATAATATAATAATAAAATAATCAAAACGACTCGATTAAATAAAAGCACACAAAACTGGGGCGTTGATGAGGTTACCGATTAGTGATATTTGAGTTGTTGAACTCATGACATGTTTCCATATAGTGTGAGATTGTGAACTCAAGGTCATATCCCTTTCCTTTGACTTGAGTTAGGATTGGCTAGAACCCTGTAAAGCCGAGAGAATTCATAAGATAGGGAACTCACTGAGATTAATATCTCACCCCATTATTGTTGTTAATTTTTAGGCGTTGTTTGCAGGTTTGATTTACAAGTGGAGCTATGGTTGGATGTTTCAAGAGAAGCTTAGCTTTAGTTTTTCCCTGTGTAATTTGTTGTATACAATTGAGGATATTGTATATTGATCTTAGTTTTTTTATTGTTTTGGCTAGTTTCCATATCTTGTACCAAAGATAGTGTTTATGTTTATAGAATGGTCAAGTATGTGAATTACGTCATTAGACACTTGTGATGGTGTCAGTACCAAATAAACTCTTGTATGGTATTATTTTAGGTATATATTATACAGGGCGTTACAATTTGAATCAATCTCACGTTTTACAAAATTGTTTCATTACAAATATTTTACTCCTAACCTCATACATTTGACATTAAAACATTTTAATTAAAATAACTTAATCAAGATGTATATTCCAATAAATACACTAACAAATTTCTAAAAAAAATGAGATCAATATGTAACTCTAAATAAAACAGTAAACTAATCTTTAGAATGTATTTAGATGAAGCATTGTAATGAAGAAAAGTAATTTTTTTGAAGAAATTTAAAATAATTTGATCAAAATTTATTATTTGAATAAAAATATAAAGAATAATTAAAATGATATAAATTTATTAATTATTTTATTAAAGTCAAATTTAAAGAAATTCAAATGATACTACAAAGTAAATAATTTGAAATTGTTAATTGATTCTATATAATGTGAATATTAAATTGTTTATTATTAATTTTTCAAATGTTATAAGATTGACCTCTTATTTTATAAAAATTTCAAATTCACCCTAAAATTCACAAATAAATCTCTAATAATTTTTAAATTTTACAAATTGATTCTTTCAAATTTTCAAAAATTGTAAATTGGTCCTTGTTTTTCATATTTTAAATTTGACATATAAGTTATAAAATTTATTAAAATGACCCAAAAATTTAATTAACAATAAATCATTTATATATACCATCCAAACCAAAAATTTTAAAAATAAATGAATTTCAATTAAAATATTTGAATTGCTTAAAATTTTAAATTCCTTATAAAATTTCAATTACCTCATCCAAACCCACTCTTAAACTTTAAAGAGAGAAAGAAAGGTACTTAAATAATTAAGTGGCGTCAAACCATAATGCTTATGTTCACAACTAATTTGCGTAATTCATTTGATACTCATAAATATTTGTTTTACTACCGTTGTAGTTGTAGAGTTGTGCTGATCAAATAGGTTCACATTAATAACTTTATCCATTCTATCTAAATATCTTTTAAATCTGGTTAATATATACATTAGTTTCATCCTTTAATCGCAACCATACACTTATAAACTAGTTAGTTAGATCTATTCATTGGCTGTTATTCAACGCTGTATATAAAGGATAATGTAAAGTTCTTCAATCATTGAATATAATCATTCTTCTTCTCACATTGCTTGTTATTTTCATTGTGGTATTCGCAGAGTTTCACCACTGCTACCTTAACATGGTATCAGAGCCGGGCACATAACCCACAGGTCCCTGGATCGGAACCAGACTCTGATACCATGTTAAGGTAGCAGTGGTGAAACTCTGCGAATACCACAATTTTGGATATTTACATTTTCCAAAATTGTAAATATTCAAGCTTACAGAGAAATGCAGAGTTAAAAATGATATCAGAGCCTGGTTCCGATCCAGGGACCTGTGGGTTATGGGTCCGGCTCTGATACCATGTTAAGGTAGCAGTGGTGAAACTCTACGAATACCACAATGAAAATAACAAGCATTGACAAGAGAAAAAAAAGCTTGTGAGAAGAAGAATGATTCTATTCAATGATTGAAGAACTTTACATTATCCTTTATATACAGCATTGAATAACAGCCAATGAATAGATCTAACTAACTAGTTTACAAGTGTATGGTTGAGATTAAAGGATGAAACTAATCTATATATTAACAGATCTGGCCAAAATTACAAAACTTACAGTATACCAAATATTTCATAATCTGCTACTCCAATAACATGACGTGAACTAAATATATTAGTTTTTATATTTTAGATGATTATCATCTAAGTCAACTTTTTTTTGGGAATATTCTTAGTTCATCCGAATATAATGGATAGTTGCTTGTGAAGATAGAACTCATACATAGTCTAAAATATGTACCATGCTTTAAATAAGAATCATGGCATCTTACCTATCTTACCTGTCAATGTTGACTTAGAAAGCTCTAAAATATTACCAACTTCACATATAAACAACATATCAAGACAATCCTTACTTGTGTTCTTTATTATGGGTTGTTATAGAATTGTGCTTGTGGCAATAGTCTCATTCCTGTTTTTGCTTCCAAATACCACAGGGTGGGGAGATGATGGACATGCCATTGTTTGTAAGATTGCTCAGGTTGGTTGCTTTTCTTTCAAAATGAATTTTCTGTTATAAAATTTAGTAATGAATTTGTTAATATTAATTGAAATAGGGTCGGCTGAGCAATGAAGCTGCTAAGGCTGTGAAAAAGTTGTTGCCAAAATCTGCAAAGAATGACTTGGCAAGTCAGTGTTCATGGGCAGATCGTTTGAGGGTTATTTTTCCGTGGTCGTCTCCTTTGCACTTTGCTGATACTCCTGACAACGTTTGCAGCTACAACAACAAAAGTAACAATCCTTTCTCATAAATATTATACATGCTTCAAAGTTTTAAATTACTGCTAATGCAAAATTTATATTCTTGTCAGTTTTTTAAGATCTTTTTAAAATTTTCTATATTTTTATAAATATATATTCTAGGCCTAGTTTATGGCAGAGGTCTCAATTAAAATGAATTCGGAAGATAATATATTCCTACCTCCGATCCGATTCTGCTTATAAGAAAATATTTACTTTTTTTATATACGTTAAATAATTAATAGATTTGGTTCATATATAATTCAAATCTATTGATTTTTCAATAAATTTAAAAAATAATATATTTTTTATAACTAAGACTAGAGAGAGCTTAAATTAAATTTATTAAATAATTTATTAACAATTTATTATTATTTTTAAATTTACTTTAATTTAATTTATCTACTAAAAAACAATCAAATTCATTAATATCATATTTTAATGTATGCTTTTCCATCAAATTTATGAATGCAAATATAACAGTTTATCTAAAAATATTTGTTATGATAGGCTTTTTATTAGTCTCAATAAAATTTAAAATTATTATTATTATTATTATTATTATTTTAAAATATTTCTTAGGCTTAAACAATAAACTATGTCATTTTATTTTAATATTATGAAATGAATAATCATTTTTGATGGCTTGGAACTCAATTTTACTTATTTTATTAGCTTTTGGTATTTTATTTGAAAATAATTATAAATAAGTAAATTGTATATTTTATTCAGAAAATTTCTTATAAAAAGGGTGAATAAAGTGTTATCCATGCATAATATCACATGGATGAATTCAGTTTAATTTATTTATTAACACTCCATACTTTATATAAAGTGTGACCCATACATAATATCACATGGATGGATTGGACTCTATTTAGTTGGATGAATGGGTTATGTTAACTACCATGATGGTAAGGAATGGACCGGTGACCTTTATGAGGAATCGTGAGGAAGAGATCGGTACACTAAGAGAGTGGGAGAGTTAAAGATTAGTGATCTATATCGTAGTGAAGAGATAATATTTTTTGTTAAAATTTATGATAATTAAAAGTCCGATTCTCACGAACAATAGTAATGTTGTATGTTCTATTTGAGAACCAGAGATCGATAAAGGTCGATTGGACTTGCGTTCTATTGGGTTGAGTGGACTTGCAGTAAAAATTAATTTGCAATATTAACACTCTAATACTTAAATAAATGAATGATGTTCGATCTGTGTTCTACTTTATATATGACGAATAATTAAAAGAAAAGTTTACCTCATATCCTTCCATTTTTTAAAATATTACAATTTTATTCTTTTTACTTATCAAATAATTTTATTATTTAATATTTATTATTTTCTGGTATATATTTTTTCTTCACCAAATAACTTACAATCAAGTTTTTCGGTATGTATTTTTTCTTCAACAAGTGACTTACAATCAAGTTTTCCGATATGTATACTTTCTTCACCAAATAACTTGCAATTAAATTTTTCGACATGTATATTTTCTTCACCAAATAACTTGCAATCAAGTTTTTCAGTATGTAATTTTTCTTCACCAAATAACTTGCAATCAAGTTTTCCGGTATGTAATTTTTCTTCATCGATTAAATTACATACCGGAAAACTTGATTGCAAGTTATTTAGTGAAGAAAAAATACATACAAGAAAATTTGATTGCAAGTTATTTGGTAAATAAAAAAATACATACCAGAAAACTTGATTGCAATTTATTTGGTAAAGAAGAAATACATACCGAAAAACTTGATTGTAAGTTATTTGGTGAAGAAAAAATACATATCGGAAAACTTGATTGTAAGTTATTTGGTGAAGAAAAAATACATACCAAAAAATAATAAATGTTAAATAATAAAATTATTTGATAAGTAAAAATGATAGAATTGGAATATTTTAAAAATGTAGGGGTAGAGAGATAATAATTGGGGTATGAGATAAAATTTTCTGATTAAAATTGTCTCCATCTCGCACGACACTTTATCCGGCCCGACATTTAATTGGATTATCACAATTAATTTTCTTAATTACTTTGATTTCCCCAATGAGAGTTCTTATAGCTAAAGGATAAAGGAATTTAAATCATTTTCATATAGTTTCTTACTAATATTTAATCAAACATTTTTCCCTTCGTAATTCAGGGGATTGTTTAGATCACAAAACCGGAACCAAAGGTCGATGTGTTGTCGCGGCTATTACCAATTACACTGATCAGCTCCTCGACTTTGCCACTCAAACTGAATCTCAATGTAAACACTAAATACACTTTTTAACACATTTTTTTAATATATTTCTTCTTTACAAATTCAATCTCAATGTAATCTATCATACAGATAACTTCACCCAAGCTCTTCTATTCCTTTCACATTTTATGGGAGACGTCCATCAGCCTCTACATTGTGGTTTTGTCTCAGACAAAGGAGGCAATACAATTAACGTTCATTGGTACAAAAGAAAACAAAATCTTCACCATGTATGCCAATCAAATTCATTCTTTTAATTTCATCACCTACAATGTATCATATATTTGTACTACTATTCAATAACTAATTTGTCCCATTATCAAGGTTTGGGATGTTAGCATAATTGAGACACAAGTTGAAAGATTCTTTGACTCAGAATTAAGCGAGTTTGTTGATGCAATTCAACAAAATATTACGGTACTCAATCCATTTTCATAACTCTGCATAAAATTCACGTCTGAATTAATTTTATATTTTTCTCATTTTTTCTTCTTGTTTTCTGAATAAACAGACAGAATGGGCCGATCAAGTAGAAGATTGGGAGAATTGCGGGTCTAAGGACATCCCATGCCCTATTACGTGAGTCTTATGAACATATCTTAGTTGATTTTGTTGAGTTATATTTCTAATAGAAATTTATTTATTTTGGTTATATTTTGCTCTACATTCTTCATAGTATTTTGTTATATTTTTAAAAATATCGAGAAAAATCAAAGTATTATATTGAAAGAAGATTAAGTTTGAACATGTACATTTTCAGATACGCTTCTGAAAGTAGTAAAAATGCGTGTAAATGGGCATATGAAGATGCAGCAGAAGGTTCAACACTTGATGGTAAGCTATACAAAGTTAACAACTAAGATAATTAATTGAGATGATTTTTTTATACTATTTTTTAATTTATATCTTGAAAATGGGATTTGTAGATGATTACTTCCTGTCACGTTTACCAATTGTCAACTTGCGATTAGCTCAAGGAGGTGTTCGATTGGCTGCAACACTAAATCGTATTTTCAACACACAATCTGCCCTTTCAATGTGATTTGGTGAAATATTGATATCAATGTTAGACTAAAAGATGTATCACTAAGACTTTGTTATCCCTATATAAACTTAAACTTGAGATAATGAACTACCTTCATAAATACAAATAAATCATTATAATTTTCATCATCTAATGACAAGTGTAACCTTTTAAGGTTAATTTCGTATTTATGTATACATAACTAATATTTATTCAATAAAATATAAATTAATTTTGTCACTTTATTATAAGGGTGTGGATTAATTTATTCTAAGAGTAAGTTTTTTTTAACTTACTACAAATCATAGCCTTTGATTTGAATCTAATCTAATGATTAACTAAGTAAAAAGAATAATTTAACCATTACATTGGATTCAATCCAAATGTTATGATTTAGAGTAGGTTAAAAGTATTTACTCTTGGAATATGTTGATCTCCATTTATTTATATATATATATATATATATATATATATATATATATATATATATATATATATATATATATATAAAGGCTAATAATTGTATAAGAAGGAAAAACAAAAAGGATGAGGACATAAAACTTAATTCATCAAATAATTAGTAAAAACGATAATTGAACATGTTAAATCTATTATTCATAAAACTTTCAAAAGTACTAATAGGAAGTGAATTCCACAAAGTATCGTTATAAAAAAATTGCATTAACTAATGTATTTGCAGATGCATTTTTATCTCTAAAAATGTGAGGTATCTTAAATCTAAAGGATTGTATAGTGTGTAATGTATTCTTCTGCTTAATGAAAAGATTTCAAGGGACAATATTCACACTAGAAAAGGTAAGAATAGTCAACATTTAGTCAATTTTAAACCAAAAATTTCTCCAATTCTTCTTGTTAGCTTGAAAAGAGGTGCAAACTCCAATCTTAACTAAGAAATCTCCCAAGAATGTTTCTAAATTATCTCTAATTATGTCATCACAAGTTGATATTTTAGGATTTTCATTTGAAACTCCATTTGTGTTGCACTTAATCCAATTAAGACGGAAAAAAAACTTATTAACTTGTTTGATTCTAGGTGCGGGAGGAGGTCGACATTTGATGTCAAAATATTTAATAATTGTAAGCACGTTAATTGAAGAGTACATGTACCCCTAAAAATAAGTAGATATAATATTGACTAATTATTTAACATGAAGAATGTCTCAATCAAAGTCAATGATATCATTTTTAGGCTGATATCATTTCTAGCGTGTCAAATTTTCCAAAGAATTATTATGATGTGAATAAAAATTAATCCTTCTAAATTAAATTCAAGATAAAGAATTAGTTGATAAACAATCCAGAAGATAACAATAGTCTCCGTTGGAAAATGATTTTTTTTTCTTCTATTAAGATTATTATTTTACAATTTATTATTCAAAATATTCAAATATTTAAAAAAATTCTAAATATTCATTTATTATATTTTATTTTTATTTATAAAATAATATTTTAAAATTATTAAATTGAAACACTTTAGTCAATTGTTATTAAATATAATTAATTATTTTTATTTTTTTGTATTTTTTCTTTCTATTTTTGATATATATTTTGTATTTTAGTATTTATTAAAATGAAATTCTTATTTTAATTATTATTTTTTTATTTTTTATTATTATAAGTTATTTTAGTAGAAAAAATTTTAACCAATATATATTTTTTTATTTTGTTTTCTTTTACTTTTTCTTTTGTATTCTTTTCATAGGTCAAACAAAATGTAAAGGAGTTAAAGACTAAATTAATCTATTTATTTATTTTTATTATTTTTTTCTTTCAAACAAAATTATAAAGGTTTTTTTTCTTTCACCCGTCAAACAAAATGTAAAGGAGTTAAAAACTAAATTGATCTAGTTAGGTTTTTTCAAGAAGTTATAAAGGTTTTTTTCATAAGCAAAGACTATCATAAATAGGGATACAAAGAGGTATTCCAACCCATTTACAAGCACCAACTCACTCCTACCAAACTAAACTTCTACAAAAAATCACAGAGATTTTTCACCCATTCATAATAGTTACAAGTATAAAATTTGTTAAAACATTTACCAATCCACCACCAAGATAACATGATGATCATATGTAGGGCCTCTTCCTCATCCCAACTTTTGTTCTTAAACAGCATACCATTCCTAATACTCCACAAAACCTAAAGGATAGTAAGCCACAATCCGACTGCGTTTTGAATGCTAACTTTTCTTGCCATCATTATATTGATCCAATTTTGTGGATGCTCCAACATATTGCTACTTGAAGCGACTTCAATGTCAAGCCACACCTCCACCGCCTTCCAAACTAATATACAGTTGTTACATCGCAAGAAAATATGGGCACCCGTCTCCGTTTCCAAACTGCAAATTGGACAAACACTATCAATAGCATTTGTGATAATTCCACGTGTGAGTAAATTGTCGCGAGTTGGTAACCTATTGAGTAGGATTCTCCACCCACAGACCGCTGTTTTCAACGGAGCCTTAGCTAACCAAATCAATCTTAAGCCAGCTTGAATGGCAGGGTCCATAGCAACACCAGTCTGCTGCTCTTGAATCAAATTATAACCCGATTTAACAGAATACTCATGTTCATTACCAATCGGCCATAACAGATTATCTGCCGCCTGTGGAGAAAGATGAACAGCAACCAATAATTCAAGAAGCACCTGACCCTGCTGTATCAAAATAGGACAGTGCTGTTGCAAAATGGCGTTGGTATTCCAGTTCCACACACCTTGCTGCCAGATTCCGAATTCAGAAATTGTGTTCTCCTTAAAACCCGATGCCTGCCGTAATTCTGGAAACTCCACTCTTAAGCTATGCTGGCCCAACCAAACTGAGTCGCAAAAAAACGTACTACCACCATTTCCGAGTTTGTACCTGCACAAATCATCAAAAGAAGTAGGGCTGAAAGAATGGGAGATTTTGAACAAATCTCTCCACCATAGGGATGGAGGAACTTTATATTTAGGGATGTTTCCAACAGTTAGAGAATGACCAAAATTGTCATATATTCCCTTAAGAACATTAAACCACAATCCGTCTTTAACACTGAGGAGTTTCCATAGTGATTTTGCCATCAAAGCAGCGTTGATGATCTTAAGATCTTTAATGCCAAGACCTCCAACTCTGTAGGCTTACAAATAGCTTTCCACTTTATCCAAGAAATTCCGGAATTACGGGAAGTTCCGTGCCAAAAAAATCTCCTTTGAATTGCCGATAGCATCCTACAAACCTTTGATGGAATTTTATAAAAGGACAAGTAAAGGATAGGTAAATTAGAAAGAACCGACTTGATGATCGTTAATCTACCTCCAAAGGACATGAACCTTCCCTTCCACGAAGCTAATCTCGAGTGAAATTCTCGATAACCGGCTTCCAAAAGGAGACCATTTTGTGATTACCTCCTACTGAAATTCCAAGAAACTTGAAAGAAGTGGTATCAATCTTACAAGCCAAAAAATTCTCAACCGCCTTTATAAATGCATCTTCAAGACCGAAGCCATAAAAAGAACTCTTGTCGAAATTGATTTCTAAACCTGACACCAATTGAAAGGCCTTAAAAATCATTTTAATTGCTCCAGGATCCTTCACCAATGATGACCGTATCATCCGCGTATTGTAATAGGCTGAAAGAAACATGTTGGCCAATCTTGAATTCTTTGAAAATCCCCTCCTCCACCGCTCTATTCATAAGAATTTCCAAACCTTCAGTCGCTATAACGAAGAGAAACGGGGAAAGAGGATCCCCTTGTCTAAGACCTCTAGACATCTTAAAATCTCTGGTTGGGCTGCCATTTACTAACACCGAAATATAACTATTCATCACTCCACCCTCCATCCAACTCATCCATCTTTCGCCAAAACCCATACCTCGCATGATATAGCTAAGATAGCTCCAATCCACACAATCATAAGCTTTAGCAAAATCTACTTTCAAAAGCATACTACTACCTTTACTTCTCTTGACGTAATCAACAATTTCGTTTAGCACTAGAACTCCATCCAAAATGTGTCTCCCTTCAATAAAAGCCATTTGAGATTTGGAAATTAGCTTACCAATAACCTTTTTTATTCTACTTGCTAACAGTTTTGCGAAAACCTTGTATATACACCCAATCAAACAAATTGGCTTATACTCATCAAGGTTCGAAGGAGCATCGACTTTAGGAATCAAAACAAGGAACGAAGAGGTAATTACCTTTGGTAAGACTCCACCTTCATAAATTTCTTGTATACAATCTGTGAATTCTTTACCAAGTGTATTCCAACAATGTTTGAAAAATTGGATACTAAACCCATCCGGTCCCGGGCTCCGATCTCCTGCACACATGAAAACCGTATCCTTGATTTCATCTTCCTCAAACCTGCTCTCTAAGAACATGTTATCTACAGGCAGTACTTTTTTGAAATCGCCACTGCCAATGGGGGAAAAGGGCGGTGATCTGCTGTTAAAATATTCTCAAAATGGGCCGCCACCCTCTCCTTAATTCCAGCCACAAACATTATGTGATTATTTAAAATTTTATAGTAATAAAATAATTTATTAGGAGAGATAAAGACTCAAAAATAAAAATTCAACAAATATATATATATATATATATATATATATATATATATATATATATATATATATATATATATATATATATATATATATATATATATATATATATATATATAAAATAAGAAGGGAGAGTAGCAAAGAAGATAGGGGAATTTATACTAAAACCCTATTCAAAGAGATAGGAAATAAAGAGAGAAAACTAAGTTAATATGAAATTAGGAAGATCTAACTTCTTTTTAACAAGATCATGTTTAATTGCTAAAGGTGGGTTACCTCAACCTGGAAAATTATGGGTTGACAAGTTTATGGAGGCAAGTTTATCGCCACAACGATTTCCCTCTCTATGGTGATGAGAAATTAAGACACAATAATAGACCAATACACATCGGATATAAAATTCCTCACATTTGTAGGAACCTTGAGGAGACAACAAATTGAACAAATAAAGGAACAAAAGAACACCAATATTTTAACGTAGTAAACCCCTCTATATAAGAGTAAAAAGCACGACTCATCTAGACCAAAGAAATAGTTCCACTTTAATCAATTAAGGGTACAAGAGAGTTTTAAAGTGATTCGAAAATGAGTTCTAACAACTGCAAATCACAAAGCAAACTAGCTTACAAATAAGAATAAAAAAAACTGAAAAAATTTCCTAAATTTGTAGCTTCAGTGCGAAATAGATATCTCTCGGCTCAGACCTTGTTTTGAAATTCTGAATGGTCAAAAGTTAGATACAGATGTTGCAAACTTTCCCTTCATATTTGAGCTCGATCCGACGGTTAACAAATCGAGGATCGTCTATTTAGTGAGACTGGTTGCAGAATAACGAGAATAGGTTTATATCTCTTTAATCTCTTTTGCATCCTTATTTTTTATCTATCTCACTCAATCCTAAATTGATCATCTCCACTGAAATAAGTGAGACAAACGGGCTAATTATATTTGGGCCGTTCTCCAAATAGGAATGGATCTCAAACCCATCAAATCCCCCCCTCACAATTATGTGGAGGAAATCGCTAAACCGACGATATCACAACAAGCTTTAAATTTCCCTCTTGGTAGTGCTTTTGTCACCATATCAGAACCATTATTATATGTATGAACTTTAGCTAACTCCAACAACTTAGCATCCAAAACATCACATATCCAATGATATCTCACATCAATATGTTTGGACCTATTATGAAAAGTCAGATTATTACCAAGATGAATAACGCTTTGAATATTAACCAATATATCATATTTTCTTGAACAAAACCAAGATCCTGAAAAAATTTCTTCAACCATAGTAACTCTTTGCATGCTTCGGTAATTGCAATGAACTCAGCCTATGTAGTAGACAATTCTACACACTTTTGCAATTTTGACTTCCAAACCACAACCCCCTGCAAATTTAATCATGTAGCCTTAAGTGAACTTTCTAGAATCAATGTTTCCACCAATATCGGAGTCAAAGTACCCCACTAGAGTATGCTTATCTCCTCCAAAATAAAGCCTCAGAGAAGTAGTACCGTGAAGATACCTTAAAATCCATTTTACAGCATTCCAATGCTCTATACCTAGATTTTACAAAAATCTACTGATAGTACCAACAACATGTGTTATATCTGGTCTTGTACACACCATATCATACATCAAACTACTCACAACAGACACATAAGGAACACGTTTCATATCAAAATCTTCATCTTCACTTGAAGGACTTTGATTAGAACTCGACTTGAAATAAGTAGCAAGAGGAGTGCTTACCGCATTAGAACTTTCCATTTTGAATCTTTGTAGTACCCTTTAGATATAATGTTCTTGTGACATCCAAAGTTTCTTCTCTCTCTTTTTTGTCATGCATGATTCTAATGCCAAGAACCTGTTTAGCTGCTCCCACGTCTTTCATTGTAAATGACTCTCCCAATTGCTTCTTTAACCTGTTAATGTTAGAAATACTTTTCAGACAATAAATATATCATCAATATATAACAACAGGATGATAAAGTCAACGTTATAAATTTTTCTAACAAAGACGTAATGATCAAAAGTAGTCTTCTTGTATCCTTGGTCACACATAACAGACTTAAACTTCTTGTACACCTTCCTTGGAGCTTGCTTCAAACCATATAAACTCTTTCTCAATCAATACACATGATCTTCTTTGCCTTTGTTATCTCTTTTCCATTGATAGCAATACTTTTGTAAGTTTCATATTTTGTGACAATAATGACACTCCAGATTCTTGTATTGCGGCTTGGACTTGCTTCTTTTATTCTCTCTACCACCTTTCGGTTCCATTTTATGACTTCTCCCCCTATTTTCTGTGACAAGTACCTCAGATTGAGATGGAGAACCACGTGTCTTCCTTCTCATCTCCTCATTTATATTACCACCATTAGTCTTTTCTAAAGAAACAACACCTCTAGGAGCATAATTTGTGATAGAAACTCAAAACATCTCCAAAGACTCTGGTAAAAATTGCAATTAAAATAGTTCCAAAAGTTCATCATCTAATTTGATACTCATTCATAACATCTAATCAAGGAGCCCTTGAAATTCACTCAAGTGATCTGAAATAGAAGTCCCCTCCTCCTTATACTTCAAACTTATGAAGTTATTCAACAAGAACAATTTATTATTCACTGATTTAGAGGCATACAAGGACTCTATCATCTCCCATAAAGTTTTTGCACGTGTATCATTAACAATATGATTATAAACATTATCTTCTATATATTGTCGAATAAAACCACATACCTGTTGATGTTCAAAATCTCATTCTTCATCAAACAAAGAATCCGGATTTGCGGAACTAAAAACCGGTAAATGCAATTTCTTCACATATAGTAAGTTTTTTTATTTATTTTTCCCTTCCACAAATGGTAATTAGAACCATTCAACAATATTATCTTCATCTTTGTATTTGACTCCATTATTCAAGCAAGTAAAATAACCCTTAACTAAGAGCTCTGATACCACTCTGATGAGAAATTAAAACAAAATAATATACCAATACGCAACAGATATAAAATTACCCACACTCGTAGGAACCTTAAGGTTCAACAACAAATATAAGACGATAAATTGAACAAATAAAGGTACAAAAGAACACCGATTTTTAACGTGGAAAATTCCTCAATATGAAAGTAAAAACCACGAGTCGTCTAAACTAAAGAAATAGCTCAATTTTAATCAATTAAGGGTACATTAAATTCATAAAGTTATTCACAAGCAAGTGCTAACAACCACAATTCACAAAGAAAATAGCTTACAAATAAGAATAAAAAGCTGAAAAATTACCCAAATTTGCAGCTTCATTGCAAAGAAGATGTCTCTCGGCTCAAACCTTGTATTGAAATTCTTAATGGTCAAAACTTAAATACAGGTGTTGCGAACCTGCCCTTCAAATTTGAGCTTGATCCGACGGTTAACGAATCTAGGATCGTCAATTTAGTGAGATAGGTTGCCGAAAAACGACAATAGGTTTGTCTCCTCTTTTCTCTCTTTTGAATCTTCATTTCCTCTCTAACTCTCTCAACCATAATATGATTCTCTCCACCTAAATAAGTGAGATAAATGAGATAATCATATTTGAGCATTTCTCCACATAGGAAGGGAGCCCAAACCCAACACATGGATATGTGAAAAATAAAAAGATTAAAAAATTAATGTAAAAAACAATAATTATAGTCAAAATATTATAATAAAAAATTAAAATAAAACTATTATAGTGAAAATTAAAGTCATAAATGAAATAATAGTAATTAATAACACATTGAACAAAATAGAGATATCCATATAGAAATTATCTTGGGTCTAAGACAATATAATAAAATATTATAGTCAATATTGTTTAAATTTGAATTTGTTTTGTTTTTTATGTTTCATTTTTCATCTGTCCCCCTCTTATAAGAATACATCATTAACCAATACTAATATCTCTCACACTCATATATCACATCACTATCTATCTTTCAATATCAATTCTTTTTACTAATCATAATCACCCATTACATGGAGAGTAAAATTATTAAAAAGAAAAGAACAACGAGAAGAAGGGAACCCAAATCCTTATTCAATAATTTTCCCATTGTACTTTAAACTAAAATCTTTGGTAAGCTATGCATGAAGGAAAAATCAAATGTCATGTGTGTCTCGCATTCATGGCATAATCTCATCCTAACCACAACACTATCAAAGGAGAATCCACTAGATCCACTGATGGAGGCTTGCATTTCTCCTAATCCATATATGGACCTTGAACAACTTTTTAATTGGTGCTCATTAGTGACGGGTTACAAGATCAGGCCTAAAAATCTTATAGACATGTGTAATGGATTACTCTTGTTTTGTCTTAAAGATGGTCAGGAAGATAACATAATTCACATTGTATGTCATTACTTTGTTATGAATCCAATAAATAAATAGTGTGGTTATTCCAAAGCTCGTAGGATAAAAATATCTAGAGGGTATTCCTGTGCTGCTCTAGCATATGACTATGAAGAATCTTGGCTCTTCAAGATCATATGTTTTCAAATCATTGCCATGTCAATATTTTTTCCTCTATGACTGGTATTTTGACTACATTAACTATTTACTTTCCTGAATATATCAACGAGTCTTATTGGATCAAAAAGTTTGTTTATTGAAAAGGCTCTATTTATTGACTCTCGTCTTCAGGACATTTATTGAGAATTAAAGTTGATCCTCAAGAGAATGCCTCCAAACAAGTCTAGGTGATAAAACATCATCCAAATTGTCCTTTTGATAATCCATAACTAAAAATAAGTCTGAAAGATGATAAGATCTTATTCGTAATATCTAGAGGTGCGAAATTTATGTTCTTTGAACTTGTTGAATGTGTTACAAAGGGTGTTAGAACTTACACATGATACATGAATCTTAGCAAAGAGAATGAGAAAGCGTTGCCTCACAATACCAACAGTAATCTATTGTCCATTTACCCTTCCAACGAAAAGCTATAAAAGTCTTTTAATCTTGAAAAACACCATATTGAGAGGATATACTTTTTCATCCTCTTTGCTAAGATTCATGTACCATGTGTAAACGCTAACACCCTCTGTAACACATTCAACAAGTTCAAAGGACATAAATTTCGCACCTCTAGATGAAACCAATAAGATCTTATCATCTTTCTAACTTATTTTTAGTTGCGGATTATCAAAAAGACAATTTGGATGAAGTCTTATCAACTCAGCTTGTTTGGAGGAATTCTCTTGAGGATCAACTTTAATTCTCAATAAATGTCTTGAAGACGAGGGTCGATAAATATAGCCTTTTAAGTAAACAAACTTTTTGATCCAATAAGACTGGTTAATATATTAAGGAAATTAAATAGTTAATGTAGTCTAAATACTAGTCATAGAGGAAAAAATATTGATATGGAGATGATCGAGAAAACGTGTGATCTTGAAGAACCAAGATTCTTCATAGTCATATGCTATAGCAGCATAGGAACACCCTTTAGATATTTGTCCTACTAGCTTCGGAATAGCCACACATTGTTTTGTTATTGGAATTATGACAAAGTAATGATATACATCGTGAATTATGTTATTTACCTAATCATCTTTACGACAAAACAAGAGTAATCAATTGCACGTGTCTATAAGATTTTTAGGCCTGATCCTGCAACTCGTCACTAATGAGCACAAATTAAAAAAAAAATCCAGATCCATATATGGATTAGGAAAAATACAAGTCTCCATCAATGGATCTAGTGGTTTCTCCTTCGATAGTGTTGTGGTTAGGATGGGATTACAATGTGAGACACACATGACGTTTGATTTTTTCTTCCTGCATAGCTTACGAAAGATTTTTGTTTGAAGTCCAATGGGAAGATTATTGAACAAGGATTTGGGTTTCCTTCTCCTCATTGTTTGTTTCTTTTTAATAATTTTACTCTCTAGGTAATGGGTGATTATGATTATTAAGGAGAATTGATATTGAAAGTGAGATACTGATATGATATATGAGTGTGAGTGATATTTGTATTGGTTAATGATTTGATTCTTATAAGAGAGTGACATATGAAGAATGAAACATGTGAGAGAAATCAATTTTAGATTAAAAAAATACCGATTATAATATTTTATTATATTGTCCTAGACCCAAGATAAGTCCTATATGGATATCTCTATTTTGTTCAATGTATTATTAATTAATATTATTTTGTTTTTGACTATATTATTTCTTTTTTACTTTAATTTTGACTATAATAGAGTTACATTAATTTTTTATTATAATATTTTGACTATAATTATTGTTTTTTATTTTAATTTTTGACTGTTTTAACTTTTTCTAATGCAATATTTTATTTAATTGTTCTTGTTATTTTTTGTTGTTCTTGTTTTTTGTTTAATGATTCTATTGATTTTGTTATTATTGTTGTTATTGATGTTGTTGTTGATGATGAGGAAGATTTTTAATTTCTCAACATATTTAATGTTTTGCAGATTAAAACGATAAAAAAACAAGTTAAAACTAAAATTTTGTAAACAGGACTTAACCCCTCGGTTATTGTAAAAAACCGATGACCAGTGTCACTTTTCCCCTCGCTTATTCAAACATCTAGGGGTAAAGTGGTTTATATTTATGTCGTCCTTCGTTACCTCGCCTGTGTAACTGAGGTTATATCTCCTTCGCATCTGAGGTAAAATGGGGTTATTTGTAGTAGTGTTATGAAAAAAATATTTTTTTTGTTGAATTTTATTTTAGAGTAATAATTTCATTCTCTTTAAATATCTTTCTAAATTATTTTATTACTTTAAAATTTTAAATAATCACAGAATACTTGAGTCTCCTTCTATCGTCATTTAAATTAGAATTAAATAATATTTTAGTCTCTGAAATAAAAAAGAATCAAATTTAATCTCTAAATAGTAAAAACACCTTTATAACTTCTTAAAAAAATAACTAGATCAATTTAGTCTTTAACTCATTTACATTTTGTATGACCAGTGAAAAGAATACAAAAGAAAAAGTGAAAAAAAATAGATCAATTTAGTCTTTAACTCCTTTTCATTTTGTTTGACCGACGAAAAGAATACAAAATAAAAAAATAAAAAGAAAAAAAATTAAAAAAATATATTATTTAATTTTTTTACTAAAATAACTTATAATAAAAAAATAAAAATTTAAGTAATTAAAATAAGAATTTAATTTTAATCAATAATAAAATAAAAAATCAAAATAAAAAATAAAATAAATAGAAAAAAATAAAAATTAATTAATTATATTTAATAACAATGGACTAATGTGTTTCAATTTAATAATTTTAAAATATTAATTCATAAATAAAAATAAAATATAATAAATGAAAATTTAGAAATTTTCTAAAATGTTTAAATACTTTGAATAATAAATCATAAAATAATAATCTTAATAAAAAAATCATTTTCCAATGGAGACTATTGTTATCTTTTGGATTGTTTTTCATCTTATTCTTTATCTTTAGTTTTATTTAGAAGGACACACTAGAAATGATATCAGATTAAAAATGATAACATTGACTTAGAAGGACACACTAGTCTATATGGTATCTACTTATTTTAAAGGACATATGTACTCTTCAATTCATGCATTTATAATTATTAAATATTTTGACATCAAATGTTGACCTCCTCCCACACCTAGAATCATACAAGGTAATAAGTTCTTTTCTATCATAATTGGATTAAGTGTTAAAATTTTGGGTCACAAATGTAACATTTAAGGTGTTAGTGCCATTATTTTAATTAGTTAATATTTAAAGGGGTCTAATTAATATAATATTAAGTTTGTGGCTAAAAGCATAAATGTCATGAAAGGTCAGGTTATTGTGTAGATATCATAAGGCAATATTTAATTTGATGAAGGGCCAAATTAGAATATTTACAATTAAGAAATAACCCTAGAGTTATTTAAATGGGTTATGGTTCTCATTTGTAGAATACGAAAAAAGTAAGGTTTATCAGGTTTTCTCTCTTCATCCCCATCAGAGGAGATTCAAGAAACCCTAAGGAACTCTACAAATCGGAAGATCACATAACCGGAACCTTCAACGATTTCAATGGCAAATTCAGGTACGCTTCTGGCGTCATTCTCATAATTGTATTCGGATATAGGTTTAAGGGATACAAGTTGGTGTTATATCGACTTATAGGAATTATTTTAGAGTTCTGTTCTTGATTTCTATATCGGTAGAAATCATAAGGTTTTGAACGGATCTAACAAGTGATATCAGAGCCACCCATATCTGATTCAATTTGTTTTTGGGATATTTAGGATCCTTTGATCTTCCAATTGTATAAATCAGTATATGTGTGTTTATGAGGGTTTTTTATATTAGGTTTCTAACATTGAAATTATTTTGATCTTTCAATTTGTGCAAGTTTTTTTTTAATGTTGGTAATCAATCACTATGAAATCCATTATCTCCGGCTACTGTGGATTTTTATATCGAGATGAACATGATATTTGTCTGTTTTATGTTGTCCCTTTTACACCATTCTGTATCCAAATCGCATGCACAATTTTTTATATACATAATTTGGGTTGTGATTATTATTATTATTGAGTTGCTTTGGTTTATATAAATTATACTTATTTCAATTGTTATGTGATATGATATGTGTCTGCCTTTTAAATCATATTATTAAATTACGGGGATGAAGTATAAGACATTTTTTTATAGAGTTATGAATAATTTTTCGTATGTGCGTAATAATTTGATTCACTCACAGTAATATATAATTAACAATATGGTTGTAGCATGGTTTTCTTGCTTATGTTACAGATTTTGTTACAAGCTGTTATTACAAACGGTTTGTTTTGCTATGTATAAGCAATATAATAATAATAATGAATTCATTTACTATTATCATAAATTTCATATATGAAGTTTATTTTTTATTTATGTTTTTTTTTCTATTATTATTATTATTAATTATGTCCATATGTTTTAATAATTATATTATTTATTATTTATAATAAATAATATATATGACTTAATATTTTGGAATTAGTCTCAGTACCAATATCATAATAGTGCGTAACAATACAGTAAAGTATATTGGTATTTTGGATTTAGATTTAATTTCAATTTTTTCTTTGGTTCAATTTTGTTCAAATTTGGCTACGGATTGTATTTTTATACAGTAGTTTAATTTTTTAAGTAAGTAGTTGAAATGAAAAAGCCGCCAAAGTGACCTCTTTTATAACAATTGGTGGTTGGCCGGTTTTCATACGCGCCTGTGATGCACTACTACAAAACGCGTAAACAACAACGCCAGGTTTACAACGACATCCTATACACTGTTGTAATAGTGCGTACTGGATGCACGCATTTTTTAAGTCTTATTAAAATGCTTTTAATGACGGTTAAAATTCCAACCGTGGTGAAATGTGAGGCCTTTCACCACAGGTATTTAAAAAACGGCCATTATAGGTAGCGTCTGGTCATGGGTTCAAGTCCCAGCACCAGCATTTTTTATTTTTTACATATTTTTTCAAAATGCTGACAGCCTTTCACCACGGGTATGTTTTCAACCGTCATTATAGAACTACTACAAAACACGCTTACAACAATGCTAAATTCATCACGGTTTTCCAAACACTGTGGTGATACTTCGAAACTCATGCGCTAACATTTTTTTATATTATTTTAATTATAAATTTCATGGGTATAATAACAGTTGTTGTGAACACCGTGGTGATACAATCAAGCTTTCATGGGTTCGAACCTCGTCGCCCTCAAATAGTTTATTCCTTTGACGTAAATGCGCCTTTTTTTAGTTTTATTTATATTTAACTAAAAAATAATAAGGATATCACTACGGTTATTTCTTAAAACCGTTGTTATAAACTGAAGCTTCTTTATATATTTTAAACACCAAGTATATATCCATTTATCAACTTAAAAAAGAAACAAGACGAAACAACCCTAACACCAACGCCGTCACCATCGTCGGGAAGAAGACAACAACAACAACAAGAAAGTGTTCTACTTTAAGGTGTTTCAATGTCGCATTTGAAGACAAAATCATCCAAAGGTGCTTCTATGTCTTCTTCCGCTGTAAAATATCGATCTGGAAATTTCCGTGGTTATGATGGTCGTATGGTTTCGTACTAATGCAAGAAGGGACAAAATAAAGGAAGGCTTTTTTGAAGATGTCAATTTTGGAGGAGCGATGAAACATGTAATTTGTTCATATGAGATGAAGACATGGGAGAAAGAGGTGGAAATGAAGATGAGAGCATTATGAAGTCAGAGTTGGAAGTTGTGGGCTATTTGAAGGTTATGTATGAGGATTTAAATAAGAAGAACAAGAATTTGAAGGACAAACTGAAATCAGAGAGATTTTCTGGAAATCTCAAGATGTTATGTTTTCTTGTCTCCTTTATGTTTAATGTTTACTTTGTTATGAAATGTAATAGTTGAATTAGGGTTTGAATTACATTGTTGATGTTTAAAATGTAGATGCATTGTTGATGTTTGAATTACATTATGAAGACAGGAATGTAACTAATAAAAGATGGTTTCTTACGAGTAAGTTCAACGCAAACTTTTGACTTTTCAATTATACATACCCCAAATTTTGACCACCAAGATTTCCCATCATTGTGAGGATCATGGCCACAATATGGATTTACCTCCAGGCCTCATCAATCTCCTCAAGGATTGTTGAGCTTTCACTACAACCAAGAATTAGGGTTTCAAGCCCTCTCGGAGCACTTAGACAAATGATCAATCAAGAAATGCCATGATCTTTAACTTGTCTAACCTCTCAAACACCTATAAAGGATCAAGAGGACTCCCACATCAAGAATCAAGCATAAGGTTGCAACATTTCAAGTAGATCAAGCCTCAAGATCGCCAGTGTCACCAAAATAGGGTTTTGGTCGACTAAGGCCCCCAGATGGAATTTTTCCTTTGGGCATGAGCCAATGCTCCAAACCATAACCCAAGATACTACAAGGGACCTCATGGACCCAATCATCCAGTCAAATTAACCTCAGGGGATGCATTTACCAAAAAATCAAGAATTAGGGTTTCTTGACCTAATTCACCCCTAAGTTGACTTTTGGGACAAAGCATAAGCCAAGACCTCAAAACATGATTTGAGGGCCCCAAGTACACCACATTGATCCATTTACAACAATGGATTGACCCAAGAAGCTTGATTCATAAGTTTTAATTTCATCAGGACCACAATTAGGGTTTTAAAGAAAAAGTCAAATGTACCTTTGACTTTTGACCAAGACATGCTCCCAAACCTTGGGACATGATTCAATACACCATATAACACCTATGGAATCCATCCATTAGGTTTGATTTAGGTCAAGGACTTGATTTCACAAAGGATTACACAGTTTGGATTTCATCCGATAAAAAGTCAATTGTGCCCAAAATCAAGTTTGACTTTTTGGAAATTTTCACAAATATGGTTCCCCTAAGTAAAAAACAATGTTAATGTATGATATTGATCATCATCCATCAAGAAAAATCAAGAAAAGTGCGGTTTCTTGCAAAAGGGGTAACCTTGAGAAACCAAAAATTTTCTAAGTTATGGAACAAAAGTGGTTTCGGTACCAACTTCCAAGGACCATAACTTGAGATCCAAGCAACCATTTTGGGTGATCCAAAGCTGGATTTGTAGGTCTTGTTACACTCTACAAAAGCTTCAACTACCACAGACTCCCATTCTTTATGGATTTTGAGTTATGGATTGATCAAAATCACAAAAACATGAAAATGACACTTTTTCCAACACTTAGTGAAAATCTGCCTAAGTTACCAGCCTTGAACATCAATGTTCATGAGGTTTTTTCAGTTGGATCCAAATAGTTTCAAAACAAACTATGATCACACATGTTTTGTATCATATGAGGGCTTTCTAAAAAGCGCAAGAGCCTCCCATAACTCAACCTGAGCAGGGAGATATGAATCCCTCAAAATCACCATTTCCAACTGTCCTAAGCAAGGCAGAATTTGGTATTTTGCTCGATTTGGCAAATTTGGACAACTCCAAGCCTTGTCATCCATTTGGACACATCTGAGGATAAAACAAAACTAGAATGATCTGATCCCCAAGCCTCCAAAGTCCAAGAATCTACACTTAGCCATAATAAACCTAAAAAGGCTAAAAAGGTGCCAAGACTCCAATTTTGTTTCCAAGTATTCAATAGATGCACCAAGGTGGCATGGACTAACACATTCCTAACTAAATGAGTCAAGAATAGGCTCTGAATGAAAGGACCATATGTCTGTGCCCTAACCTCAAGTCAATGGCTAGAGGAGACTTGAGATTCCTTTTCCTCAACATTGGCCAAAGGCCTACTGCAGCTGCCATTCACTATTTATGCCAAAACAAACTTGACACACTATAAATAGAGCTCAATTGTGATCAGTTTGAGTACACCAAAGCACTACAACACTTGCTTTCCTCAAATTCTCTTTCTCTAGGCCAAAATGCCTTCTTTTGCAAGTTATATTTGAGTTTTTGAGTTAAAGAGCAATTCCACCATAGCTCATGATCCAAACACATCTAATATGTTATATCTAAGTTGTTCAAACACTCCCTTGTGACTTAAAACACCAAAATCAAAAAGTCAACCTCCAAAACCTCAAAATTGACTTTTCTTCATTTTCCAAGCCATGCCTTGATTCAGTCACTTCCAAAACTAAACAAGGCCTCAAACACACTCCAAATATCATCCTCAAACTGTCCCAAATGGTTCCCCTCATCTGGAACACCATTTGAGAGAGTTGCCATATTGGTCACTTTTACCCCTTTTGCAAGAAAGAGCCAAAACTTGTTCCTGAAGATTCCACCTGGTTCTAATCATCCTAAAAGGTTCTAAGGGATCAATTGGGAGTGTTCAAAGCATTGGATCACTTCTGGCACAAGGAACTTGACAGTTAGCACAAAAACCTCGAAGAGGTAAGTGCATCACAACTTGAACTCTTTGAATTATGCATTCATTTGAGGTTCACTGATCATAAACAACTCATACATGCTGTATATGTTTTGTTTGAACCAATTTGTCATACAATTCTTGCCTGTACCATGAGATAGCATAGAACATGCAAAATTTGGCCTATTTTGAAACCACTATCGGGTTTTAAAATAGGGGCACTATCTGAAAATTCCAAAAGCAAAATTGGATTCCTTATGAAATTCTAGGCCAGATGCACCTAAATTTTGTCCCAATCCATGAAGAAATGAGAAATTTAGAGGCTTCACGTAAATTGCCAAGACTTGTCTTGCCTTGCATTGGCCAGGCCTGAAAACTTGGCACCCCTTATGTATTAATGGGTTGGTTTTGATACACGGATGTATCACCGCCCCAGTGGTAGCGCGCATGTGTGTTTGTGTATGAGGTCGTGAGTTCAAATCCCACCCAGACCTTTTTTGCTACCTCTCTCATTTTTGCTATTTTTCATTATTTTCATGTTTTTATTAATTAAGTCAAAAATTAATTTCTCTCTCAATTTTAATTATTTTTTAGTGATTCTTTTTTTGAAAATTCACAAAAATATTAAAATATTTTATTCCATGAAAATTTCACAAAAATATTATTTATTTCATATATTTGATATTTTTGTAAAGAATTATGTTTTAAACATTAAAAATATTTCTTTCTCTTGGTTTTTCAAAATTCAAATGATTTTTAAATCATCTCATGAATGAAACATGATTTTCCAAATATAAATCCAAGATCACAACCTTTTTTCACATGTTTGATTATTTTAATTGAATTTTTATTCAATTAAAATACATTTAAAAACAAAAAATTAGGGTTTTGATCACTATCACCCTAACAAATCTTTTCAAACATCTTTGGGCCTCTTGATAGAGTATAAGTCCCAACCTTTGTAATTAAAACCTTTTTTAGGCCTCAGTCATTGTATAAGTCCCGCTGTGACTTTAAAACCTCGGTACGGTCGTCGACTTTTAAACGAAAACTTTTGGGCTTACCCTTGTGTTATAAGTCCCATTTCTTTTTTTTTCAAACCTTTGGGCCTCTCCTTGAGTTTTAAGACCCATCCCCTTGTATAGAAAACCTTTGTTGGGCCTCAGTCATTGTGTAAGCCCCAGTACAGTTTACAGATCAACGGTACGATTACTGTTTTTCATCTGGGCCTTTCCTTGAGTATAAGCCCCAATCTTTTCAAAAACAACTTCCCTTTTGATTTAGGTTCAAACTTATAGTTGTTATCAAAACTTTCTTTAATTTCTTGAACAACTAACCATGCAGCTGTTACATTGGAAGCTTGCTCGCGTGTAAGTTTTATCAGCTTTCATTTACATGCTTTCATATATATATATATATATATATATATATATATATATATATATATATATATGTCTGTATTACTGGAAGCTTGCTCACCTGTAAGTCCTTCTTTCATATCCTTTTAAATACTTGTCATATATCAACTGTATATAAACTTGTATATCTGCTTAGAGTTTTCCCGACAACTAAGTCTAGAGCTAGGTAAAGCCAGTTGGTCACTCTTAAATACAGTCAAAGCTAGTTCCCCATAGGAATTTCCAGATACAGTCCTGCCTTCTCTTGGGCTTAAACAATATGGAACAAAGAGAAAGGCATTATTCCCGGTGAAACTTTTCTTAGACTGTCACCATTAGAAATTGTCAAAGAAGTTCATTTCCCCAAAGAGGATTAATTCCCGGTGAAACCTCTCTTGAATTTCTTCAAACCCTAGAATCGTTCACTAAAGAAAAGATTATTCTCGGTGAAACTTTTCTTGAACTTTTCTTAAGTTTGGACCCACATGCTTCCTAAAAGCATCCCCGCCTCCTCTTGGGCTTTGTACAAGGACCCTCCGACTTCTTAGAAGTTCTCATGCCTTCTCTTGGGCTTAATATATAGACCCTGAAGACCTCTTAAAGGTATAAGATAGAACTTAGTCATCCTTTGTTAGAGCAGTATTTCCATAGTCAAAACTTCAGACCAATTTAGGGTTGATTCCCATCCCTTAAAACACATGCCTCCTCTTGGGCATCATCCAAAGATAAACTCTTCCATACCAGTATACTTGGACAGTCTAATCTCCTCTTGGATCTCAAAGTCATTCTCAAGTTCCCTACAAACATAGGAGAAACCCTGGTCATTTTAATCAATCTCCAGTAGAGTTAAAACCCATGGGTTCTAAAACCCAGTCTTTCTCCTAAGATTCCCCAGCCAGGGTCAGCTTACCATCAATATAACACTATCCCAAATCAGAACCTCAAGGCATCTGATACCTCAACTCTTCTGGAACCCTCAGCCAGAATTGATTCCCCATTTTGGACCTGCCTCTGGATCTCAATAATCCTCAGCAGAAGTCAGCCTCCTCTTAGGCTTTGTATAATGATTTTCCCCAGCTGAGTTAGCTTCAAAAGTACTCTCTAACATAGTCAATCACCTTTCCACACTCTCTTGTTGAGTCAGTGGTACAAATCATAAACATTCTCTTGTTGAGTTATTCCCTTTTTAGCCTCAATCTTGGGCTTTGTACAAGACATATATAAATCTTCTCCAATAAAGTCAAAATCTTTAAAGCTTGGGGCAAATGTCTTCCCCAGCAAAGTCAATTCCTCCCAGCCTTCTTTTAGGCTTTGAGAAATAATATCCCTAAGCAGAATCAATTTCCCTTTTCAGCCACCTCTTAGGCTTTGTATAATGATTTTCCCAGTAAGGTCAGCCTCAATCTTGGGCTTTATACAAGACACCTAGAAATCCTCAACTGAGTCAATCATCTTCTTTTAGCCTCAATTTTGGGCTTTGTACAAGACACCAAATAAAACACTCTCTTGTTAAGTCAGACTCTTTTTAGCCTCAATCTTGGACTTTGTACAAGACACCAAATAAAACACTATCTTGTTGAGTCAGTCTCTTTTTAGCCTCAATCTTGGGCTTTGTACAAGACAGATAAAGATTTCTTTCCCACAAAGTCAGTTTCTTTTCAGCCTCAATCTTGGGCTTTGTACAAGACACCGTATAAACCTCTCCGACAGAGTCAAATCTTCTTTCAGCCACAATCTTGGGCTTTGTACAAGACAGATAAAACCTCTCACCTATAAGGGTCAGTTTTCTCTTTTAGCCTCAATCTTGGGCTTTGTACAAGACACCTACAAATATCCCCTGCGCAATCAAGAAACCACTTTTTAGCCTCAATCTTGGGCTTTGTACAAGACAGACAAAATATTTCCCCGAAAAAGTCAACTTTTAGCCTCCTCTTAGGCTTTTGTATAATGATATCCCCAAAAGAGTCAGTCTATTTTTAGCCTCAATCTTGGGCTTCGTACAAGACAGATAAACACTATCTTGTTGAGTCAGTCTTTTCCAGCCTCCTCTTAGGCTTTGTATAAGGACTTCCCTAGTGGAGTCAATAAATCTCTTAGCTTCAACCTTGGGCTTTGATCAAGGCACACAAAAGTCAAAACCCCCTCCGAGGAAATCAAAATCTCTCTCTATAGGAAGACATTTCTCTGTGTTATCATACATCAAAACAGAAAATCAAAACAAACCCTAATCCCAGATAACTACTGTAAATGGCACACTTGTTGATTCAAATATCCAAGTTGTCGTCCATCTCTTATTCTGGTAAACTTCATCTTTTCATCTAATTTTTGTAAGCGGAAAGCCTCTGGATTATTTACATCCACGCCACTATCCCTCTCTTAGCATGAAAGACTCCTGAGGAAAATGGCATTGCTCAACACTGAGTTAAAGTTTTCTCCTTCAGGACAAATCCCTTATAAAGGAAATTATGGAATTGCTGGATTCATATACCCTAGTTAAAGTAATCCTCCTTTATAAACAGTCACCCAATAGTTGTGAAAAACAGATGAGATGCCTCCCTTTAGAGATGACAAATTCCCTCTCAGTCAAACCTTTTAGCTTCAATGTTGGGCTTTGAACAAGACACAAATAACCTTTAGCTTCAATCTTGGGCTTTGAACAAGACACCAAAACATATTTTCCTCCCATAGCATAGGAGGAACTACGATTTCTCTGATTTCCCTATTTCTTTAAACGGGAATACGTAGGCATAAGATTGTGAAATCTTAGCGAGCATACCAAACAAAAACTCTAGGTCCAGTACCTTCATACCAATCAAAACTGAGGTCCAATACCTCACTAAAATCATCAAAAAACTCTCTCTCACATCTCTCAAAAAAGAAACTTTCCCAACCCATCAACAGATAAACACCATCAAGTATAAAAGCAGAACCTATTGCTAACAACCTGTGGATAACCACATATAGGATGGGTAACTGACAACTCCCCATTGTATAACCTGACCCCGAACTCCCCGAATCTCTTTTAAGCGTTTGTTCAGTTAAACATCCACGTGCAAGGTTAGTTTTAGATAGCTTCCCTTTCCCTTCCAGCTTCATGGGATAAATAAGAAATCAGAAAGTAGCACCTCACTCCCCTCATTGTGAGGAGAAAACCCTGGCGATAAGGTGGTCGCGTCACCGACAAAAATCGCACGCTACAAATTAGTTATCTATTTGTTAGTATATTAGTTGATAGATATTGTAGCTGATAGTTTAAGTTGTTAAGCAAAAAGATTAAAATTTCATTAGATAAATTAAGTTTCATTACATAAACTTAATCATCAAATCTAAATGCTCTGGCTGAGAGGAAGTTTGACCAATCATAGTCAGCCTTATCATCATCATCAGAATCGAAAACAACCATCTACCTTCTCAAAATTCTTCTCCTTCTTCTCCTCACCCTCAGAGCTCTTCTTCTTTCCACAACAGCCACCTTTACAGCAGTAACTTGTTGATTCTGAGGAAGGTTTTGAACAATAACCCCCTCTACAGCAACATGTTGATTCTAAGGAAGGTTTTGAGCTATATCCCCCTCTACATCAACAACTTCATTCTCAACATTATTGGTAGCTTGAGCAGTAGAACTCATTTTGATTAGTTTGGATTAAGTTGTTTTTATGTTTTGGCTCTTACACTTTTATATTGTTTCTTCTGATTCTTCATCTTCTCATGGAAGTTGGATAAGTTTCTGCCAACCTCGAGCTGTTAAATTAATGATTATATCTCTTTGTCTTTTGAAATTTCATTTTTCATCCTTTGATATTCCTTCGTAATTACGTACATTTTAATGTAATAATGGTTTTGATATCTATTCACAAATGGTGTACTGCTGATTCTGGTATGATACATTTGTTTTTTATTCATAAACTATATCACAATAGTTATTACTCTTAACCGTTGTTATATGGCGCGCGCTTTCCAATTTATTACAACGGTCACAGGACCGTGATTGTAAGTATCATATATACAACGACACTATACATAACAACACATGTGTCCACGTCATTATATATCTTTCTCAACCATTGTTAAATGGGTTTTCCGTAGTAGTGATGGTAAACACGTGATAATTATGAGGTCCTACATATGAATCAATCCAAAGAGGAGTTTATTATTCGACATGTTTTTATTATCAATGTTTGATCGTTACGACAAGAGTACCATTAGCAGTCGATATTACTGTCCAAAGACTTGAAATTGGTGGTGCACTAGGTATCTTGAGATGGGTTATGCCTTTATTTGAACAACATTGATGATTCAGTTTATATTTATGTGAGTATATTTAAAATGTTTGCTTTTTTGTTCTTTTTTAGCTATAATTTCTTCAATATCTGCTAATATGAATAAGGTTCAGGTCCTGGATGAGATAGATTTTAAGGATTGAAATGAGAACATGAAAATTGTTCTTGGCTGCATGGATCTTAACCTTGCATTAAGGATGAGGCAACCTCCTTCTCATATGGAATTCGGTACCTCTGAACAGAGGAAAGATTATGAGAAGTGGGATCGCTCCAATCGCATGAGTCATGGTTTGGTTTATTCTGAGGTCAATTTAGCTTTAGTACCTGGAAACACTTGGTGGTTAGAATCTGGTGCAACTACTAACAACAGTGTTTCAATGATGGGTTCTAACGGTAATGTGGAGAGGAATAAGGCTCGTCTTGTGGCTAAGAGCGATACTCAAAAGGAAGGGATTGATTTTAAAGCGACTTTATCTTCGGTTTCATCAAAAGACTCTTTTAGGACAATCATGACTCTTGTTGCACATTATGATTTGGAACTCCATCAAATGGATATCAAGATAACTTTCCTCAATGGCAACGTTGATGAAACAATCTATATGATGCAACCAGAAAACTTTGTGTCAGGAGACTCAAAGAATATGCTTTGCAAATTGACAAAATCCATTTATGGACTAATGCAGGCGTCTCGTCAGTGGTATCACAAGTTTCATGATGTAATTTTCTCATTTGGTTTTGAGGTGAATGTTGTTGAAGATTATGTGTATCATAAATTTAGTGGGAGCAAGTACATTTTCTTGGTCTAGTATGTAGATGACATACTGCTTGCCACAAATGATATAGGAATGATGCACAAAACTAAGAAATTTCTATCAAGAAATTTTGAAATGAAAGATCATGGTGATGCCTCCTTTTTATTAGGAATTCAGATACATCAAGACCGATCTCGTGGTATTCTAGGATTATCACAAAGGATCTATAACGAAAAGGTACTTAAAAGGTTTGACGTGCAGGAATGTAAATCAGGAGATACTCCCATTGCTAAGGGAGACAAATTCAGTCTCAGTCAGTGGCCAAAAAGAATCTTAGAAATTCAAGAAATGCAAAAGATTCCTTATGCGCCAGCAGTAGGGAGTCTGATGTATGCCCAAGTGTGCACGCGTCCGCATATTGTGTTCATAGTTGGAATGTTAGGAAGATATTTGAGCAATCCAGGAATGGATCATTGGAAAGCAGCCAAAAAGGTTATGAGGTATTTAAAGAGAACAAAAGACTATATGCTCACATATAGGAGGTCAGACCAGTTAGAGATCACTGGATACTCAAACTCAGATTTTGCTGGATTCCAAGACAGTAAAAGATCCACTTCAGGCTATATTTACATGTTGGCTGGTGGTGCAGTTTCTTGGCGCAGTGCTAAGCAAACTCTTACGGTTTCATCCACTATGGTGGCAAAGTTTATATCATGTTATGAGGCATCCAACCATGGGATTTGGCTGAGGAATCTTGTCGCTGGGCTGCAAATTATGGAAGGAATTGAAAGGCCACTTAAGTTATAATGTGACAACAAATCAGCCGTCCTATATTCCAACAATAATAGGAGCTCGACTAAGTCAAAACATATTGACATTAAGTTCCTAGTTGTTAAGGAAATGTTACAAAGTGGATAGATTTCCATAGAACACTTGGGGACAAACTCCATGATAGCAGATCTTCTTACAAAAGGTCTTCCACCCAAGGTATTTCATGAGCACACTGCTCGCATGGGAGTCTTTGGTTTAGTGGGAGTTAGTCGATTATGGATTTTATGTTTTGTGTTTGGTATTATGTATGCATACTATGATTTTGGATATTTTCCAATTAATAAAGTTTGATATTCAGTAGTTTACATTTTGTACAATAAAGTTATTGAATGATATCACTACAGTAAAATAGAACCAATTGAAAATTGACATATAAAGACCATATTCATTTGATTTTCATGATACACATTTCATGATGGGTCTATGTCATTTAGTTGTGTCACTATCGGTGATCATTGATGGGTTTAGTTATGATTCATATAATGAAAATCACATTGATTATGTATATTGGCATGAATAATGGACGAGATACTTTGGATATGCTTAAAGAATATAATGGAAAATTTTGAGCTCATAAAGTCTAACACATGTGTAAAGTTACATATGTGACCAATGGGAGATTGCTAGAATTTTGGAGTTTCAAATGAAAATCATGAAATATCAACTTGTGGTGACATAATTAGAGATAATTTAGAAACAATCTTGGGAGATTTTTTAGTTATGATTGGAGTTTGCACCTCCTTTCAAGCTAAATTGTATGAAATCATGCTTGTTATCAAACATGCTAACAAGAAGAATTGGAGAAATTTTTGGCTTGAAATTGACCAAATGCTTACTATTCATGCATTTTCTAGTGTGAATATTGTCTCTTGATATATTTTCATCAAACAGAAGAATACATTACACACTATACAATCCTTTAAATTCAAGATATTTAACATTTTTAGAATAGGAAATGCATGTGCAGATAGATTAGTTAATTCAAGTTTTTTTTGTTGATTATGACACTTTGTGAAATTCACTTACAATGAGTACTTTTGAAAGTTTTATGAGTAATAGATTAAACATGTTCAACTATCATTTCTACTAACTTTTTGATGAATTAGGTTTTACGTCCTCACCTTTTTTGTTTTTCCTTGTTATACAATTATTTGCCTTTATATATATAAAGAAGATTTTGAAGGGGTGAGAAACACAAGAAATTGGGGGTTTGAATTGGGTTTCACCAAATGTAATCTTTTGTGGAAATTCAACTTTAATGCTAACAAAAGAATAAAAATAAATAGACACAATTATTTTTTCCCTGGTTCACTGTTAACAAAGTTACTCTAGTCCACCCACCAAGGTGATTTCGCATTAGACAAAGATGAAGGTGTGAGAAAAACACAAGAAAGGGGGGGTTTGAATTGGGTTTTCAAAATGAAAGTTTTTTGTGAAACTCAAACAAAGATCACAAATAGACTAACAATAGAGAAAGACACACGATATATCCTGGTTCACTTGAAAACTATCAAGTTAATCCAGTCCACCCGCCAAGGTGATTGCGCCTTATACACAAGGACTTAATCCACTATAACCAAACTGATTACAAATGCACTAACAACTGCAGGTGACTAACAATACATAGACTAACCGTCTCTTCTTAAGGATTCTGACCCAATTGGTCCCTTAAGGAATTCAAACAACTGTTTGATTAAATAAAATGTTTACAACGAAATGCTTCTTACATAAGCTAATATAAATACAATTTCTAGCTCAATCTATCATAGAGAGAATCTATACAGTAAGAACAATCTTTTTCTTTGTATTGTGGTGCTTTACTGTTCACTCATGGATTTCTCTATTTCTTGAGTTCTTTCTCATATGAATTAGTGTTTTATATATCTCTCTTTTTACACTTGGTGTCACACATGATTCTTTGAATGATCAAGTCTTTATATAGCCAGAAAAAGATCCGTTGAAGGGAAGATCAGGAATTTCAGTCAAATACTGGCGGGTGGAATGGAAATAATGTTGTTATGTTGGGATGAAAATCGTACACTGAAATTGTCCTTTGTACCACCAAATCAGGGTAGTGGAATGGTAGTGGAAAAGAACGTGTTTGATCTGTACTATGTACTATTTCCCCTCACAAACATTTCATCTTCTTATATCCATCAGAGGCTTCTGTATTGATATGATTGAAGCTTGATCATAAGAATGAATCATTGGGTCTTCAGAGTCTTGAGTCTTCAGAACTTGTTCAACACAACCTTGTCTTCAGAGTCTTCAGCACTCCTTCTTCAGAACCCTTGGTTATCAGAAACATAAGTCTTCAGAGTCTTCAGAACTTGTTCAGCAGAACCTTGTCTTCAAAATCTTCAAAACTCGGTCTTCAGAAACTTAAGTCTTCAGAGTCTTCAGAATGTTGTTCATCAGAACCTTGTCTTCAGAGACGCTTGCACTTAGTCTACGGAAGATAAGTATCAGAGTTATATTCAGAGTCAGAATCCAAGAGAACATTGTAGCAGCAACATATTGTCT
This sequence comes from Lathyrus tuberosus, assembly GCA_022829125.1. Lineage (NCBI taxonomy): Eukaryota > Viridiplantae > Streptophyta > Magnoliopsida > Fabales > Fabaceae > Lathyrus > Lathyrus tuberosus. The sequence continues at coordinate 257,110 of JALAZF010000579.1, forward strand.
TCTTAGATCTTTCTGAAGCACAATAGATTATAAGCAATCTTGCTTCTTTGACGTAGAAGCGACTTTTGAGAATTTGAGAGTGACGTTTCACACGATCTCTATCAGACTCAGAATTATCTTTATTAGCATCAGAACCTGTTTGTCAATACGTAAGAAAACAAACGTTAGAGTACCAAAATTGTTCTCACACAAATACAACTTTGTTATTATCAAAACAACGAGATATCTTGCAGAACCAAATCTTCTTCTAACAATCTCCCCCTTTTTGATAATGACAAAACAATGTATTTTGATAACACAATTTGTACGAAGATAATAAGAATTGACTCAGATAATTTCAAAGTAAACTTCCCTTTATCAAGCTCCCCCTGAATCTAAGACTTAACAAAAATCTTATAAGATTTGGGATACAGAGCCTGATTGCAAAGACCTAGACAGATCCAAAATATCAAAGCTTGATTATAGTGGTGATGCATTCTGATAACAGAACTTGATTAAGTAAATCAGAGCCTGATTGATATCAGAGTCATTTTGCCAATATAAATATTTTTCCTGAAAAACATTATAAAAAGATATGCAATTAAAGTGTTAGAATGTTAGAGCTATGATTAGAGACAAGATATTTATCAAAATAACTTCCCATATTAATACTCCCCCTTTTTGTCATAATAAAAAAGGGCAATCAAAATGATAATCCAAAATAGCATCAAACCATAAACAAACATTCAAAGTCAAACTATGGGGTAGCATAAAAAAGTGCCTAAGGTTGAGAAGGAGGAGGGAGCCTCTGAAGAATCTGAGCAAGAGCATTCTGAATGTTGACGGTGAACTCATCTTGCTTGTCCACTCTTGCTCTGAACAACTCATGTTCCCTTTGAAGGGTAGCCAGAGTTTTCAACACTGGATCAGAAGAGGAGTTTTTAGCAGCTTCTCTTTCAGCTTGATTGTTAGCCTCCTTAGCTAATCTTTCAACCTCTTCTTTGGCTAACCTTTCTGCCAGTTCCTTTTCTGCATCTATCTTAGCTTCAGCTTCCTTCTTCTCTTGCAACCTCTTTTCAGCTTGTTGAACAAAATAACCCTTTGTCTGAACAGAAAGAGTTTGAATCTTTTGAAATTCCTCAGACATCCACTGATTGAATTGATCCCATGAAGCACCCAAATCAGAAGGGTCTTCACTAGATTTTGATTCATCAGAGAGTGTCCTGAATCTCATAACCACGTTGTCCTTAAAAATAGATATTGCTTCATCTAGGTTAGGAGGAAAGTCATAGGTTTGATTCTCATGTAAAGGTTGATTTTCTTAAACAGTGTCATCAAGAATGATGGTATCATTGTTTAGAGAAGGTTCAGGATTATCTATTATTGATTATGGAATTGGTTGTGGAGCAGTAATTGGAGTTGGTGATGGTGAGATGGTTGTTTGTGGATGTTCGATGAGAATCTCTTCTGAAATTCTGGTACAGATATCAAATGTCCTACACAGATGTTGAGACACGGATATCCAACACAATAAACAAGATAGCAAAAAAATAGTGCAGAAAGTAAAAGCACAGTGATATGTTTACCCAGTTCGGATCAACAATCCTACTCTGGGGGCTACCAAGCCAGGGACGAAATCAATATACGATAGTATCAATTCATAGATCAACCGCACCTGGTTACAATCCGCTCACTTAATCACTACCCTTCCTATGACTTCTACCTAAGACTCACCTAGGTATGAGGCCCTCCTCAAATCCCTCTTCAATCACACACCGTGACTGGTTCCTTTCAACACAAGAACACAACGAAAGACACACTTTCAAAACACACAATTCTCAATACTTCAAAGCTTATGAGAACTGTCACACAAGAAACTCAATGCTTAAAAGCTTATGAGTAACTGACAGAACTTACAACACAAAAACCAGTCCTTATACTGTTATCACAATGATACCAGTTAGGCTCACAATTAACAATAAAAAAACCCTAACAAAACACACGTAAGTTCCACACCTAAACTAGGTTTACACCAGTCAATATATAGCATTAAATCTGGACTGGGTTGGGCTTCAAAACACAGCTGAGAGACTGCACATAATTCTGCAAAATAAACTCCAAGAAAATAGGTCTTCAATCTAATATTTCCTAATATGTCTCCATATTTAGAAAGTAGTGAAAATCCGAAAACCAACACAAAATCTCAACTCAAATACTTTGGACGCCACATAGGATAACTAAATATTCACAGAATATTTAGTAACAAATAACAACTAACAGAATCTTCCTTTTAATCCAATAACAGACGCGATGTCCTATGATCCAAGATGGGACATCTTTATCCGACATGTTGAATGCAGTAAATTAGAACATCTTGTTTCAACATCTTGCTGCTAGAATAGTTTTAGCAAAATAAATGCCAACCACATAATCAAAGAAATAACAATCTCCCCCTTTGGCTTATTTTGGCTAAAACTTCACAAGAAACAATCTTGCAAAGATAAAACAAGCAAAACATAAATATCAGAGACAGCAGCGAAAAACACAGCATAGTAGCAAAAAAACTCCCCCTTAACTGCAGAAACACAACAGCATCAACAACATTCTCCCCCTCAACTGTAGAAACACAACAGCATCAACAACATTCTCCCCCTTTTTAGCCATAAATATGACAAAGGCCAGTAGAACAGTTATTAATTTTGAGAAATGATCAAATCATAAACCAGAATAAATAGCATCAGAAACCAGATGCAAACAACATCACATGACAAAATGTCATGCACAAACTTCAGCATCCTTTCCTTCATAACCACCTGCACAAGCTGCACTACCAGAATTGCCTTTATTCTTTTTAATCTGGCAGCCAAAAAGAACATTAATTGCTATAGTTCTTCATGAATACAAACCCCAAGTCTTCTCCTCAGGTTTTCAAACTGAACTGCATCCAGAGCCTTGGTAAATATGTCAGCAATCTAATTTTCTGTGCTAACATGCTCAAGAGTTATGACTTTGTCTTCCACAAGTTCTCTGATGAAATGATGCCTGATATCAATGTGTTTAGTCCTGCTATGTTGAATAGGATTCTTAGAAATATTAATGGCACTCAGGTTGTCACAAAATAATGTCATGACATCTTGTGTGACATTATACTCAGATAACATTTGCTTCATCCACACCAGTTGAGCACAACTACTTCCAGCTGCTATGTACTCAGCTTCAGCGGTAGAAAGAGATACAAAATTTTGCTTCTTACTAAACCATGAGATAAGATTATTTCCCAAAAAGAAACAACCTCCAGAGGTACTCTTCCTATCATCAACACTTCCAGCCCAATCAGCATCACAGTATCCTACTAAAATGGAACTTGAATCATGTGAATATAACAGCCCATAATCACACGTACCACTCACATACTTAAGAATTCTCTTAACTTGATTAATGTGACTAACCTTGGGTTCTGCTTGGTATCTTGCACATACACCAACTGCAAAGTTTATGTCTGACCTACTTGCTGTAAGATACATCAGACTACCAATCATGCTTCTGTATAAACTCTGTTCAACATTCACTCCCTTTTCATCTTTGGATAACTTCAAGTGTGTAGGAGTAGGAGTTCTCTTGTGCTTGGCATTATCCAATCCAAACTTCTTCACAATATTCCTAGCATATTTGCTCTAACAAATAAAAATAGAATCTTCCATCTGCTTGACTTGCAATCCAAGGAAGTAAGCCAATTCACCTACCAAGCTCATTTCAAATTCAGATTGCATTTTTTTGACAAAATGTTGGACCATTTCATCCGACATCCCACCAAACACAATATCATCTACATAAATCTGAGCAATCATTAGGTTCCCACCTTTCTCCTTGACAAAGAGTGTTTTATCAATACCACCCTTCCTGTATCCATGTTTGACTAAGAACTCAGTCATCCTTTCATACCAAGCTCTTGGAGCTTGTTTTAAGTCGTACAAAGCCTTCTTTAACTTGAAGACATGATCAGGAAAATTTGGATCCACAAACCCTTTAGGCTACTCAACATAGACTTCTTCATTAAGATAGCCATTCAGAAAGGCACTCTTAACATCCATTTGAAACAATTTGAATTTCAACAAACATGTCACTCCTAGCAACAATCTGATGGATTCCAAGCGAGCCACAGGAGTAAATGTTTCATCAAAATCTACTCCTTCTATCTGTGTGTATCCTTGAGCCACTAGTCTGGATTTGTTTCTGGTAACAACTCCTTGTTCATCAGACTTATTATTATATACCCACTTTGTACCAATCACATTTGTTCCTACTGGTCGTGGTACCAGTTCCCAGACTTTATTTCGCTTGAATTGACAAAGCTCATCCTGCATAGCACTTATCCAGAACTCATCTGTCAAAGCCTCTTTAACATTTTTTGGTTCAAGCTTTGAAACAAAACATGCATTTGACACAGCCTCCCTCGATCTGGTTCTTACACCTTCATTCAGATTTCCAATAATCAACTCCTCAGGGTGATCCTTCTGAATCCTTATAGAGGGTCCCCTGTTAGCATCCTCTACCTCTTCATTCTCAGGTCTAGTACTAGTCTCTTGAACATTATCTTCTACGGACTCAGTGTCTTGTGAGATTTCATTGTTCATGGGAAAGGATGTTCCAACATCATCTGGAACATCTTCGTCTCTGCCAGAGTCATCAACCACCACATTTATGGATTCCATCATCACCTTAGTTCTGGAATTAAATACCCTATATGCTTTGTTGTTTGTAGAGTATCCCAAAAATATCCCTTCCTCACTCTTAGGATCCATCTTTCGCCTCTGCTCACGATCCGCCAAGATATAGCACTTACTCCCAAAAACATGGAAATATTTCACATTTGGCTTTCTTCCTTTCCATAGCTCATAAAGAGTAACAGAAGTACCTGATCTGATAGTCACCCTATTGTGTATATAGCAAGCAGTGTTCATGGCTTCAGCCCAAAAATGATATGGAAGCTTTTTGGCATGAATCATGACCCTTGCACACTCTTGAATAGTCCTATTCTTGCGTTCCACCACACCATTTTGCTGAGGAGTGATTGGTGATGAGAATTCATGAGTGATTCCTTCAGATGAACAAAACTCTTCAAACTTGCTATTTTCAAATTCCTTCCCATGGTCACTTCTGATTCGAACAACACCACAATCCTTTTCTCGTTGAATCCTTTGACACAATTCTTTAAAAGCTGCAAATACTTCAGACTTTTCTCTGATAAAGCTTATCCAGGTGAATCTGGAGTAATCATCAACGACAACATAGGCATACTTCTTCCCTCCAAGACTTTCAACCTGCATAGGTCCCATTAAGTCCATGTGAAGCAGCTCCAGAACTCTAGAAGTTGTGGTAAGATGTTGGAGCTTTTTGTGTGACATCCTTGTTTGCTTCCCAACTTGACATTCCCCACATATTCTATCCTCATCAATAGTCAGCTTGGGAATACCTCTAACAGCCTCACTTGACAGAACTTTCTTCATCCCTTTCAGATGTAAGTGACCCAATTTCTGATGCCACAGTTTGGTTTCATCTTCCTTTGACATCAAACAGGTAGAAAAACTTTCTAATTCTTGAGGATTCCACAGATAACAGTTATCCTTAGACCTGGTTCCCTTCATAACAACTTCATTTTCTTCATTGGTTACTAGGCATTCAGATTTTGTAAAATTTACTTTGAGCCCTAGATCACACAGTTGGCATATACTAATCAAATTTGCAGTCAGCCCTTTGACATATAGAACACGATCCAGATTTGGTTGTCCTGTGTAGTTCAGCTTTCCAACACCTTTTATTTCACCTTTTGATCCATCCCCAAAAGTGACATAATTGGTAGAGTGAGGCTTGATATCTGACAAAAATTTCTTCACACCAATCATGTGTCTTGAACAACCACTGTGAAAGTAGCAATCTTCCCTTGCAGAAGCTCTGAGAGAGGTATGTGCTATGAAACCAGCCACCATATTTCTAGGAGTCCATCTTTTCTCTACTTTAACCCAATTCTGTTCTTTATTTGGTTGATGAACAGTTTTGGGATAACCATGCAAATTGTAACAAAAGGACTTTAAGTGACCAAACTTTCCACAATAATGACATCTCCATGGTTTATACTTTGAACTATGTACTATTTTCTGATGTTTCAGCTGATGTTGAAACATGTGATTTGACATCTTCTCCTCTTGCTTTATTTTCTGAGGAACAAACTTTACTACAGCTTGCTTGTAGTTCTTCGCTTGATTGTTAAAACCAAGACCTTGTACACTCCCAGTATTTCTCCCAGTCTGAAGAATCTCATCCAACACTGCGGAACCATTGTTCAACATTCTTATAGATTTGGTCATATTGTCAAGTTTTGACTTTTGTAGTACAACCTCCTCTTTAAGATCAGTAATGATCGATAGATGTTCTTCCTTCTCAGCTTCTAGTTAAGCTATCAGAACCTTCTGTTCTAATATTATCTGGCATCTCTCTTCATTTTTGATACACAACTCTGAAAACCCAGTGATAACTTCCTATTTAGTAAGTTCTCAAATGTAAGATTCTTTGTCAGAATCACAACTTGTTCCTTCATCAGACTCATAAGTTGTTTCTCCATCAGATTTACAGATTCTAGTCAAGGCTTTCACCAATTTTGCTGATTCTTCTTCAAGATCACTCTCAGACTCTCCTTCTGACCAAGACACAGATAAGCCCTTCTTATGCCTTTTGAGATACGTGGGACACTCAGTTTTTATGTGCCCAAATCCCTCACATTCAAAACACTGAACTCTCTTCCCTTGATTGGAGTCTTTTTCAGTTCTGGACCTTCTGCCTACATCCTGGTTTTTACTGATGTCGAGAGACTTGTTCTGAACATTAGCTCTTGACTTCCAGTCCATCCTTTTCAACACTTTGTTAAAAAAATTTCCAAGCAATACCAGATCTTTAGACACCCCTTCATCTTCTGAATCACCAGCATTTGACACAAAGGCTATACTCTTCTTCTTTTCATACTTTTCACTGATCCCCAATTTAAACATTTGAAGAGATCCCACAAGCTCATCCACTTTCATCGTATCTATGTCCTGAGCTTCCTCTATAGCAGTCACTTTCATGTCAAATCTCTTAGGTAGAGATCTGAGGATTTTTCTAACCAGTTTGCTATCAGACATCTTTTCACCTAGGGCACTTGAAGCATTAGCTATCTCTATAACGTTCATGTGAAAATCATGAATGCTCTCATCTTCCTTCATCTTCAAATTCTCAAACTTGGTAGTGAGAAGCTGAAGTTTTGACATCTTCACCTTTGAAGTTCCTTCATGAGAAACCTTCAAGACCTGCCAAGCCTCTTTTGCAATGGTACAATGTTTAATCAACCTGAAAATATTTTTGTTAACACCATTAAACAAGGCATTCATGGCTTTGGAATTACCCAAAGACCCTTTGTAGTCTGCATCATCCTAGCCTTCCTCTTCCTTCACCACATCAGTAGGATTACCTTTTCCATCTCTAACCTTTGGGGGTTCCCATCCTTTAATAATAGCTTTCCATGCTTGATCATCCATGAATTTGATGAATGCTATCATCCTTGGTTTCCAATAGTCATAGTTGGAACCATCAAGCAGAGGTGGTTTGTTCAAAAATCCTCCATCCTTGTCCATTGCACCAGAAAGTACCTTCCCTAAATCTCACCCAGAAACAAACACGGGTGCAAGCTCTTGATGCCAATTGAAATTCTGGTACAAATATCAGATGTCCTACACAGATGTTGAGACACGGATATCCAACACAATGAACAAGATAGCAAAAAAAAATAGTGCAGAAAGTAAAAACACAGTGATATGTTTACCCAGTTCGGATCAACAATCCTACTCTAGGGGCTACCAAGCCAGGGACGAAATCAATATACAATAGTATCAATTCACAGATCAACCATACTCGGTTACAATCCGCTCACTTAATCACTACCCTTCCTATGACTTCTACCTAAGACTCACCTAGGTATGAGGCCCTCCTCAAATCCCTCTTCAATCACACACCATGACTAGTTCCTTTCAACACAAGAACACAACGAAAGACACTCTTTCAAAGCATACAATTCTCAATACTTCAAAGCTTATGAGAACTGACACACAAGAAACTCAATGCTTAAAAGCTTATGAGTAACTGACAGAACTTACAACACAAAAACCAGTCCTTATACTGTTATCAGAATGATACCAGTTAGCTCACAATTAACAATCAAAAAACCCAAACAAAACACACGTAAGTTCCACACCTAAACTAGGTTTACACCAGTCAATATATAGCATTAAATCTGGACTGGGTTGGGCTTCAAAACGCAGCTGAGAGACTGCACATAATTCTGCAAAATAAACTCCAAGAAAATAGGTCTTCACTCTAATATTTCCTAATATGTCTCCATATTTAGAAAGTAGTGAAAATCCGAAAACCAACACAAAATCTCAACTCAATTACTTTGGACGCCACATAGGATAACTAAATATTCACAAAATATTCAGTAACAAATAACAACTAACAGAATCTTCCTTTTAATCCAATAACAGACGCGATGTCCTATGATCCAGGATGGGACATCTTTATCCGACATGTTGAAAGCAGTAAATTAGAACATCTTGTTTCAACATCTTGCTGCTAGAATAGTTTTAGCAAAATAAATGCCAACCACATAATCAAAGAAATAACATCTTCAATTATTTGAATGTTTGGAGATGGTTGAACAGATGTGACAAGAGTTGGTTGGATAAAAATGGTGGAAGTTGGTTGAGTTGAGGTAAGTTCAAGAGACTGTGGTGAAAATGGTGTAGAGAATGGAAATTTTTTAGTAGGAGATTTAGAAATGGGTGTTGGAGAGGTAGTGACAATAATAGAAAAATATTGGTGGAGCAGTGGAGAATAATGGTTGAGTTGTTGGTGGTGGTGATGAAATGGGAAGAGATGAATAAAAATTTATGTCAATAGAAACAGGTGTAGTTACAGATGGAGATTTAAAAGACTTACTTTGTTGTTTGGGATATGATTTCAGAGAGATGTTCCTTGTGTTGGCTTCACCAGGATATTTCTTCTGCCTTTTTACAGATTTCAATTGAGGAGCTGTGTTAGAGGAAGGTCTCTTCTTCTTCATCATATCAGGTGGGTGATCCATCAGATCATCATGGCTGAAATTAGACATATCATAGCATTCTTCCTCTCGAAGCAGAATATATGCTTTTATAACCTCTGGATTATCATGTTTAGTGAACAAAGGATATCCATCTAACGCCATTCTTTTTTACTTCAGACTTTCTGAATCTGTAGCTATACTTGGTTCAACTCTGATTTCATTAATAATCTGCATTCTCTTCAGATTTTTTCTGTTCAGAGGAGTTCCAGTAATGACATTCAATTCATCTGTGACTGGCATAGTTGACAAATGATCAATAATTCCACTCTCAACCAGAATATCTGAGATCAATCTACTAAAAGGAATGTAATTCTTAGATTTCTTTGATTCATATCTTGTTTCTCTTACTGAATCTCTGCGATATCTGAATAGAACTGAGGGGAGGTAGATTTTCTCTCCTTCCATTAGATAGTAAAGCATGAATTTCATATCAGTGTTAAGAAAATCAGAAGAACTTGAATTTGGTATGTGATAGATGCATCTCAGAATAATTTTCAGCCAGACACGAAGTTCCTTTGATAAGTCCAGAGTTTTGAATGGTGCTTTTCCACTGGAAGATTGAGTAAAAATTGCTCAGTAAACCACATCAGATAGAAACTTTGATTTATGGTTCATCTTGTAAATTCTTTTTCCGCCAGAGTTTTCCATTCCAAGTAGCGTGGCTATGAATTTCTCAGTAATGATGAACTTGTTTCCCAAAACATATGAAATAATGAAGTGTTCATCAGCGTCAGCATATCTACAGAATTTCTTGACGAGATTTAAGTAAATGGGACCGTAGAGACGATCAAAATAAGTTTTCCAACCTTGAGCGTTTAGATTCCCGGTCAAGTCTATTCCATTTTCCTTTAGGTTATCAAAGTCTACCAGTCATTCACTTTGAACTTCAAGTTCTGAGAAGGAAGCAGCCAGATGAATATGAGCAGGACGATCTACTATGTGAACTACAGTAGGTTTCTGAAAAGTGGAGAGTGATTGATGGAGAGAAGTTTATTCTGTTTAAGTAGTTGTTGATGAGGACATTGATGTCGATTCTACTTGTTGATGTTGTTGAGAGAATTAAAAAATGCTTTGTTGTTGAGAATCCATTGTAATAAGATGATGAAGTTTCAGAGCACCAAAAGGGTTTTAGGGTTTCTAAGAAAAAAATGTGGGAAGTAGGAGTAGCGTAGTGAGTGAAGTGAGAGAGTGCATATTTATAACAAAAATAATGATTATGACAAGGTGGGAGTAATCGGTAATAATTACTTGAAACCTAGTCTCACGAAATCAGAACGCTCGAGGTGTCTCTTTAACAGTAGGTATGATTTGATTTTGGACACGTGTCACAAATAATCATAGCTGTTTGTTTTCAAGAGAGCATGTTTTGATGTTTCCAACGTCAAGAATACCAAGAGGTATCTGACTGGACTAATTTCTGATTAGGATATTTTCTAACTTGTAGAAGTATCAGGAATCAGAAGGTCAATAAAAATAATTAACACACTTTGCTTAACCTCAGAATCTTATATAAGACGTTCTGGTATCCTGAGACATTAAAATATTATCATCTCATTCTGGACAAGTTTTGATAAATAAATTTTCCAGAATGAATACGAATCTATCTTCAGCAAGGGGTTTTGTGAAAATATCGGCCCACTGGTGATCTGTATCCACAAATTTTAACTGAAAGTACCCTTCTGAACATAGTCACGTAAAAAGTGATGTTTTATTTCAATATGTTTTGCCCTTGAATGTAGAATAGGATTCTTAGATAAACAAATGGCAGAAGTATTATCACAGAAGATAGGAATGTTACACTCGTGTATCTAATAATCTTCAAGTTGATTCTTCATCCAGAGTATCTGAGTAGTGCGCAGAGATGCTGATATGTATTCTGCTTCTGCAGTTGAGAAAGCAATTGTTGATTGTCTTTTGCTTGCCCAGGAGACGAGGTTACTTCCCAGAAACTGACAGTTTCCATAAGTACTTTTCCTTTCCAATATGTCTCCAGCATAATCTGTATCACAGTAATCAGAAAGCTTGTACTCTGATGTTTTCTTATACATTAAGCCATGGTTAGCTGTTCCTTTTAGATACCTTAGGATTCTCTTAACAGCAGTTAAGTGAATTTCCCTTAGATCTGATTGGAAATGAGCACAAATACATACGCTGAACAAAATATCTGGATGAGAAGCTGTCAAATATAGAAGAGATCCTATCATACCACGATAGAGCTTCTGAAAAACATTTTTACTTACTTCTTCTTTCTCCAGAATGCATGTCGGATGCATAGGAGTCTTAGCAGGTTTACTTTCTGACATATTGAATTTCTTTAGAAGTTTTTTTGCATACTTGCTCTGATAAATGTAAGTTCCTTCTGATCGTTGATCAAATTGACTTCCCAGAAAGAATCTGAGTTCTCCCATCAGACTCATTTCAAATTCAGCCTTCATTAACTTGGAAAATTCCTTGCACAAAGAAATATTAGCATAACCAAATATAATATCATTAACGTAGATTTGAACAATAAGAATGTCATTTTTAAAGGTTTTACAAAAGAGTGTTGTATCCACTTTTTCTCTGGTAAAGTCATTTTCCAAAAGAAAATTACTTAGCCTTTCATACCAAGCTCTGGGAGCCTGTTTCAGACCATATAAAGATTTTTTAAGTTTGAAAACAAAATCTGGGTTTTCAGAACTCTCAAAACCAGGAGGTTGGTGCACATACACTTCTTCAGAAATATACCCATTTAAAAATGGACTCTTTGCATCCATCTAATATAAAGTAATGTCATGATTCACAGCGAATGAGATTAAAATGCGAATAGATTCTAACCTGACAACTGGTGCAAAGGTTTCTGTATAGTCTATCCCTTCTTGTTGACTATAACCTTGTGCAACCAGTCGTGCTTTATTTCTTACAACCTCACCTTTCTCATCTAACTTATTTCTAAATACCCATTTAGTTCCAATGACGTGGACACCTTTGGGTTTCTGAACAAGATCCCATGGGTCATTTCTGGTGAATTGATTCAATTCTTCTTGCATGGCCAGAATCCACTCATTCTCCTTAAGAGCTTCATCAACTGATGTTGGTTCTATGAGAGACACCAAGCCCAGAAGGGTTTCTTCAGAATGTCTAAATGATGAACGAGTTCTGACTGGATCAGTTTTATCTCCCAGAATTAATTCTTTAGAATGAGAAGTCTTTAATCTATTCTTCTTCTAATAAGATGGGTTATTTTCAGTTTCTGGTAAGGTTGTATCTGAATTTGGAGAATCTGAATCTTTGTCTGCTTCTCTTGGATTTTCTTCTTCTTTAGATTTTGATAAGGTGATCTTCAGATCTGCAAACTTTTCAACTAGCTTTGACTTTTTAGGGTAAAGCTTATCATTGAATCTGACATGAATTGATTCCTCAACAATTCATGTTTCTGTGTTATAGATTCTGTAGCCTTTAAAGCGTTCAGAGTATCCTAACAGTAAACACTTTTGAGCTTTGGAGTCAAACTTGCCAAGATTCTCTTTAGTGTTCAACATAAAACAAATACAGCCAAAAGGGTGAAAATATGAAATGTTGGGTTTTTTATTCTTCCACAATTCATAAGGAGTCCTACCCAGAATAGGTCTTATTGAAACCCTGTTCTGAATGTAACATGTTGTATTTACTGCCTCTGCCCAGAAGTGCGTAGCCATGTAAGTTTCTTGGATAATGGTACGAGCCATTTCTTGCAAAGTCCTATTCTTCCTTTCCACTACTCCATTTTGTTATGGAGTTATGGGACAGGAGAAATCATGAGAAATTACATGGGAATCAAAAAGATTCTCAAAGTATCTATTCTCAAATTCTCCGCCATGATCAATTCTGACTCTGACTATTTTACAATCCTTCTCTGTTTGTACTTGAGAGAAAAAGGTAGAGAACACAGAATGAGACTCATCCTTGTGTTTCAAGAATTTTACCCTTGTCCAACGACTATAAATGTAGAGAACACAATCCTATAAATGTTGTTTTTCCTCTTTCCGACAAATAGGATTGAACCATCTTTCTGACTTACAGCCTTACATGACTTTTGATTAAAGATGATATCATAACCATTATCACTAAGTTGACTAATTGACAACAAGTTATGCATCAAACCATCGACTAAAAAAACATCAGTAATAGAAGGAAGGTTACCATTACCAACGGTTCCAGAGCCAATGATTTTTCCTTTCTAGTTTCCTCCGAAACCGACGAAGCTTCTAGGCTTAAGTTCCATACTTTGGAACATGTGCCTTCTTCCCGTCATGTGTCACGAGCAACCACTGTCCAGGTACCATGACTGGTGTTTCAATTGAGTTGCGAAGGATATCTGCAACATATATTATCTTGTCTTTAGGTACCCATTTTCTGGGTCCTCTCTTGTTAGCTTTCCCAGAGTGTTTCACAAATTTGGGCTTTTGTGCAACATGATAATCAAGTGGAATTTGTGCATGATATTTAACTTTAGAAACAGATTTTTGTGTCGGTGGGGGTTCTTGTGCAAGCTCAGAGCAAACAATCTCAGTGCCAGAAGGCACAAAATGGTCATAGAGAGGTTTTGGTTTAACAGTTTGAATTTCGTAAATTTCAGATGATTATGTACATCCCAAACCTTTCTTACCATTTCTGCTCACTCCATAGATCATGGAAGCTATTATGCTTCTATCTATGCTTTTAGTAAGAAAATACTGGAATGCTCTATCATACTTGTTGATACAGCTTGTGTCAGAGACATTGGAGATTAATTCTTCTTCTAATTTAGCAACTTTGATTTTCAAGGCATAATTACTATTTTTTAAGGAAAATATGTTTTCATTTAGAGAAGAATTATTCTGCTCAAGCTTATCTTTTTCCTCAGAAGCAATTACATGTGATCTTTTAAGATCTTTGTATTTACTCTGAAGAGTTTGATACTTTTCCAGCATTTCTGAAAGACATAACTCTAATTCACAACGAGAGAGTTTAGATAATACCTCTGAGTCAGAGTTTGAGTCTGATTCTGGTTCTGATGATATTCTGTCTTCTGGTTCTCCAAAAACTTCATCATCAATCGTTGCTACTAGCGCAACATTTGCTTGTTCTTCATCAAAGTCTTCTTCTTCAGAATCAGAGTCGTCTCAAGTTGCCATTAGTCCTTTCTTCGCTTTGGAGAAATTCTTCTTAGGCTTCTTGTCTTTCTTGAGCTTTGGACACTCGTTCTTGTAATGACCTGGCTCATTACACTCATAGTAGATAACTTCATTTCTGGAGTTCTGCTTCTTCTGTCCAGATGATGACTCAGAGCGGCCTTTGTTTCTTCTTGATCCTCTGAAGTTTCCTTGCATATGCTTCCAGAGTTTGTTGATCTTTCTGGAGATTAGAGACAACCCATCTTCTGACTTTTCACCAGAATCTTCTGATTCTTCGTCAGCTTGATAAGCCTTTGCCTTTTCAGGTTTAGACTTAAGAACAACAGATTTGCTTTTCTTCTGAGGTTCATCTTCTTCCAACTCTATCTCATGACTTCTTGAAGAACTAACAAGCTCTTCGAGACTTATGCTGTTAAGATCCTTGGATAGCTTTAAAGTTGTTACCATACGTCTCCATTTCTTGGGAAGACTTCTGATGATCTTTTTAACATGATCAGCATTTGAGTAACCTTTATCCAGAACTTTAAGTCTTGCGACTAGCATTTGAAACCTTGAAAACATGGTCTCAACTGTTTCATCATCCTCCATTCTGAATGCCTCATATTTTTGGATTATGGCCAGCGTGTAATACCCTAATTTTTACCCCTAAGATACCACATGTCTTTTTGCATTTCATACCACAAACAAGATCACACATTCGTCCCCTCTTTTGTAGGATTGTGCCTTGCAGAGATCTTTGAGTTTGTGTGTGTTTGTTAGTTATTTTATTGCTTAATTTGTTTATGTTTACTAACCTTTAATCAAAATCCAAAAATATTTTGTTTTTCTTTCACTAACATTTTTAGGGGAAGAACAGGTTAAAAATACCAAAACAACAGCCCCTCGGTTCGAATGAATCTCATATGAACAAAGTCAAAGTTGATCTGCAATTAATTCAAAAATCATATGATCAAGAGTTTCCAAGATTTAATTGATTATTATTCCAAGAGACTCCAAGGTTCATGTGTTTATTTCCATGCCTTCTTTGACGAGCAAAAGAATCGAGCCGAACCACAGCAGTGCATTCAAAAGGAGTATTTTTTTCAAAATTTGCACTAAGTAACCGGTTATCATATAGTCCGTAACCTGTTACCCTCGTGAAAATTTGAAAAATGGCAGCAAATTCAAATTTTAGCAATTGGCACCAATTTTCATCATTTTGATCACATGTGAAATATTCTAGACCATCCCATTTTAATTCCCTACATCATCATAATTAATTCCTACCATGTACCTCCATTAATCACCACTCTTTTGATAATTCCCTCCAAATTTGAATTCCAATTCTAATCTTGATCTTCCAAGCCTAATTCTAAACCACCAAATTCCCAATCTTAAATTCTATAAATAGAGGCTTCATTTCATTCATTTGACAAGCTTTTGATAGCCAACAAACCTCTTGCAAATTCTATCCCCAACCACAAATTTCACTAAAGCTCACTTTTCTTCTTTTGAAAGTTAACAAGAATTCACATTAAATCTTGTTCAACTTTGAGCTAAACCTTCATCCAAGCTTGTTTTCTTCATCAATTCTCATAGATCAAGGCTTTGGTTTTTGGATCTTGAAGCAATTCGAAGGAATTTTCAGATTTGAAGTGGTAATTCATCTTTCACCATTGTTGAAGCTTCATCTTCATCTTCCATAATGTAGATCTTTGGAGATCTTTGTTACTTGATCCTTTGGATCTTGTAATTGTGTTTAATTACTGGTTTTTGCTTTTATTTTACTTTAAATTTTGTGCAATTTCAGTTCCATGATCACAAGGTATTTGTAAAAAGTTTTGAAAGTGGATCACGCTAAATTTTGCACAATTTTCTGCATTCTGGTGGAGAGTAACCGGTTAGCAGATATGCAGTAACCGGTTACTCTGTGTTAATTTTGAAAAACTGCGCCTATTTTGAACTAAGTAACCGGTTTGCAGATATGCAGTAACCGGTTACTTCGAAACAGAATGCACATTTTCACTTGTTTTTGGGGCTGTTTTGGCTTTTGTTCCTTTTTCTTCCCCTTTCCTTTGTTTTAGCCTTGAAACACATTGTTGAGATCAATTTCTCTTCAATTTCAATGGACTTTGGATATGGTTAGAGTAATTAAACATTCATTAGTTCAAATCTATCTTTTAATGAATTATTGAATTCATGTGAGGTGCTTTGAATTAGTGATATGTTTTCACACTTAAATCTATCAATTAAAGGTGATTGAACTTGAAGATGAAAGGTTCTTGACTTTGTAATTCAATTTGGCATTTCTCTTCATCTATTTCTCCTTTTTTATTTTGATCGATGAAAGTCTTATGGATCTTAGAATTTCTTTGTTGAATTCTTGATCAAGACTAGATTGTTTTTCCTTTTCGTGCGGTATTGCTTTCGGATGACGATCTACATATCGTTTATCTAGCATGCATTAGCACAAAGATCTATTGACCGACCTCATTGTAGGGTAATTACTTCGTAAATTACTCGGAGATTGCTTAACATAGCGCAACATTTGTCCCCCTTTATCCAATTTGGAATTTGAACTTTCGTGGTCCGGAACTTGATTGGTCGCGTCAACCCAATGTTGGTTAAACTTTTGTATTAGGTCTATAATCTTTGAAACTTGGCGTTGTAGAGGCTTTGGTTCTACCAATCTTCTGTCAAGTTCATTAACCTTGGCCTAAGTGCATTGTTTAATCACTATAGTTTAAGACGCGAATCGGAATAATCGGTGAAGGCTTATAGCACTAGAGCCTTGTGCTACTAATTACTAATTACTAACTTCTAACTTTTTTTATGTTTCCTTCTCGCTCCCTATCTCTTTTACTTTTATGCAATTTTTTTCCTTTGTCCGTTGGACACATGTTTATGCTTCCGCAATTTTTCCTTTGTCCGTTGGACACATGTTTATGCTTATGCCTTGTTCTCTTTGTCCATTTGGACCAAAAATATTAATAAAGGCCAAAACCTCTAAAAAACTTGTGCTTCTAATCTTGGACTATGGTTACTATCCTTTGCAATGGACATGGAATTTTGTACCTAGACCTTGGACTTCAATGCTATTCTTGGATCCTTGGACTTAGAACTAGGACCTTTTCCCTTTGCTTTGGAATTATGGTTTGAAGACTTTGAAGCCTTGTGCTTTTGTTTGGTTTATGGTGAAGATAGCTACATTTGTGGTTAGATCTTTCTTACCCTAGCTTTTATTTTATGCACTAGGATAGTCTCTTCTTCTCCACCCCTTCTTCAATTTTCAAAACTTCCTCTCTTTTTCAAAACCTTCTTGTTTTCAAACTTAAAACCACTTTCATAATAAAACCTTGACTTCGGTCAAGTGATTTTTAAACTTTGCTTTGTTTTCTTCAATAAATGTCAATCCATGTTAATCATATTTTGACCATTTTTAAAAGACTTTAAAAAACACCAAACTCATCAATCTCTTTTTGTGCCTTGTGTACTTTTTCTTTTAAAACCTTTTCATAAGTTTAGACATGATTCATTTCTTTAAGCAGAATTATTCGCTTGGAAATGACGACTTGTCTTTATACTTAAAATCAACCAAAATAAATAAATTTCATTCTTTGTACCACGAACTACGAGGTTTTGATCCTACATTGCACATCGTGGGTACGTAGGCATGAGGCGATAAGTCTCTCCAAACACAAAAATCTAAAAAAATATTTCTCCTCTCATCCCTCCCAATCTTTTTTCAAGCAAACTTTTTCATACCAAAAAGCATGAATACATCAAAGGGCTCCTATAAAGTTCTATAGATGTATTGGGTGCGTAAAACCTTCCCTTTACATAACCAACCCCTTACCCATTTCTCTTTGTCTTTCTTAGCTTTTGCTTTTTTAGACTTCTTAGGATTTATTCGATCTTTTTTCCTTTTCCTTTGTGGAATAAATAAAAGTGCGGTGGCGACTCTTGCTTTATGAGTTAAGTTAATCAATAGCTTACACTCACAATTTTTACCGCTACACAGCGCCTTTGTCTCCTTAACGTGAGCATTCCTTCATGAGTCATTCTTAGAGAATCAAAAATGGATTTGGTAGTATCTCTATTTGTTATCTTCTCATACTCAGTATAAGAGATATCATTTAGCAATATGTTTCTTGCCTTGTGATGACTTTTATAATCTTTCTTATGTTGGTTGGTCATATCACTTCTGGATATTTTAGCACCTGTAGCATCGACTGGGTGAATGTAGCCATCGACTACCAGATCCCAAAGATCTACATCATAACCAAGAAAGAAACTTTCTATTCTGTCTTTCTAGTAGCCAAACTTTTCACCATCAAAGACTGGTGGTTTGGCACTGTAATGATCTTTCTCTTCTACAGCAGGATTAACATTAGCTGCAGCAGCCATGATATCTCACACAAATACTGGATCAGTACTGAACACGGGGAAGTGTTGATAAATCGTTTTATCACAATCAGAACCGGAGCTCTGATGTCAGTTGAAGGTGTGAGAAAAACACAAGAAATGAGGGTTTGAATTGGGGTTTCAAAATGAGAGCTTTTTGTGAAACTCAAATAAAGATCACAAATAGACTAACAATAGAGAAAGACACACGATATATCCTGGTTTACTTGAAAACTATCAAGTTAATTCAGTCCATCCGCCAAGGTGATTTCGCCTTATACACAAGGACTTAATCCACTATAACCAAACTGATTACAACTAAACTAGCAACTGCTGTTGATAACAATACACAGACTAACTGTCTCTTCTTAAGAATTCTGACCCAACTGGTCCCTTAAGAAATTCAAATAACTGTTTGATCAAATAAAATGTTTACAATGAAATGCTTCATACATAAGCTGATATAAACACAATTTCTAGCTCAATCTATCTTAGAGAGAATCTATACAGTAAGAACAATCTTCTTCTTTGTATTGTGGTGCTTTACTGTTCACTCATGGATTTCTCTATTTCTTAAGTTCTTTCTCGTATGAATCAGTGTTTTGTATATCTCTCTTTTTTCACTTGGTGTCACACATGATTCTTTGAATGATCAAGTCTTTATATATCCAGAAAAAGATCCGTTGAAGGGAAGATCAGGAATTTCAGTAAAATACTGGCGACTTGAAATAATGTCGTTATGTTAGGATGAAAATCATATACTGAAATTTTTCTTTGTACCACCAAATCAGGGTAGTGGAATGGTAGTGGAAAAGAACGTGTTTGATCTGTACAATGTACTACTTTCCCTCGCAAACGTTTCATCATCTTCTATCCATCAGAGGCTTCTGAATTGACATGATTGAAGCTTGATCCAAAGAATGAATCACTGGGTCTTCAGAGTCTTGAGTCTTCAGAACTTCTTCAGCAGAACCTTGTCTTCAGAGTCTTCAGCACTCCTTCTTCAGAACCCTTGGTTATCAGAAACATAAGTCTTCAGAGTCTTCAGAACTTGTTAAGCAGAACCTTGTCTTCAGAACTCGGTCTTCAGAAACATAAGTCTTCAGAGTCTTCAAAACATTGTTCATCAGAACCTTGTCTTCAGAGTTGTTAGCACTTAGTCTACAAAAGATATGTATCAGAGTTATATTCAGAGCTAGAATCCAAGAGAACATTGCAGCAGTAACATATTGTCTTCTTAGAGTCTTTCTGAAGCACAGTAGATCAAAAGCAATCTTGCTTCTTTGACGCAGAAGCGACTTTTGAGAATTTGAGAGTGACGTTTCACATGATCTCTATCAGAGTCAGAGTTATCTTTATCAGAGTTAGAATCATCTTTATCAGCATCAGCACCAGTTTATCAATACTTAAGAAAACAAACGTTAGAGTATTAAAATTGTTCTCACACAAATACAACTTTGTTATTATTAAAACAACGAGATATCTTGCAAAACCAAATCTTGTTCTAACAAAGGACTTAATCCAATAATCTAGAAAGATTACAACATCTAAGTGTTAGAAAACAACTTAGCCCTCTCAAGTATCCAGACTAACGACTTAGCCACTTGAGGAATCTCCACTTTGAAAAGTGTTACAAAGGTGTGTACAAGAATTGCTTTTAAACAAGCAGATGACACAAATTGAAGTACAATAACACAAAAGTGTTTCTAGCAAGATATGAACAACAACTCCTTGCTAATTACAAAAATATCTTAAGAATAATCTCCTAGAGATTTACGTTGTATCAGCATGAATTTTGTGATCTTAAAAGCTTCTTATAATGATTCTCTCATTTTCTTGTAGAGCAGCGCTCAAACTTTGGTTGAGCTTCAAGCATCTTTTTTTAAGCTTTGCAATTTGGTGCTTGCTTTTGACTTACACACATACTCTCGTATTTTCTTCAGCTCTTTTTTCTTCTTGTTTCTGGTTACTCTCTCATGGTTATCTCTTTGGCTCTTGTGGCATTCAGCATTTGCGCTCGACTCATAGCAGCATTTCTTCAAGCATTCTGATCTTCAACATATAGAGCTTGAGAATAGATCCGTTGGAGTGTATAACATGAAACATATTCCAACTGTAATATCCCAACGTTCACTTAAAAGAATAGTCAAATCATAATACAAAAGATTTGTCCTTGCGCCACATATTCTAGGTAGAGGTCACATACTACTTTTTACTTTTATATTCATTGAAACAAGCAAACCATTATTGATTTTCTGTCTTCTAATCCATAGAGGCTTCAGATGTATATTTGATGAAGCATGTATTGAGAGATCAATACTTGTAACTTCAGAACCTAAGTTTTCAGAATCTTAGATCTTCGTTCAGCAGAACTATCTTAAGAATCTTCACCACTTGGTCTTTAGAAGTGATGTCTTTAGAAACTTCAGAGCTCTTTCAAAATAACCTCTTCTTTAGAATCTTTAGAACTTGTTCAACACATATTTGTCTTCAGAGTCTTCGGAACTTCGTTCAACAGAACCTTATCTCCAGAGTCTTCAGAACTTGAACTTCAGAAATGACGTTTTTAGAATCTTCAGAACTTCGTTCAACAGAACCTTGTGTTCAGAAACTTCAGAACTTGTTCAACACATATTTGTCTTTAGTGTCTTCAAAACTTCGTTCAACAAAACCTTGTCTTCAGATTCTTCAGAACTTGAACTTCAGAAATGATGTCTTTAGAATCTTCAGGACTTCGTTCAACAAAAACTTATCTTCAGAAACTTCCGAACTTGTTGCGTTAGAAGCACATCTCTTAGAAAGCCTTCAAGGATTACTTATAAATTCATAATCAGAAGATTTAGTACAAACGTTCTTCAGAACCGTTGCATTAAAAACATTCCTGAATTTTGACTTTAACTTGTACACAACATATGTTTTCTTATAAAGTTTTTAGATTAGAGTCTAATGACGTCACACACCTTTCTATCAGAGTCAGCTCCTTTTTAGCAAAGCTACACACTAGATAGAAACCATAAAGTACCAAATTATTCTCTAAGATAACATGTGCAGTTATCATCAAAACTTAAGGCCAGATGCAGAACAACTTTTGTTCTTACAATATCCCCCTTTTTGATGATGACAAACAATGTATTTTGATAGAACAATTTGTAAAGGGTAATAACCATAAACCACATAATTAGAGTTAAGCTAACCAGCTCCCCCTGAATCTGTTATTCTCAAAATTCATTTATGCTTGTTCAGAGTCTCCCCCTGATCCCAAGACTCAAAAAATAATTTTGAAGTATAGAGCATACGGACAGGGAAGGAATACTTCTCAGATACGTCTCATCAGAGTCTGACTAGAGATGCCTGGTTTTCATCTAAGAACCTAGCTTGCTATCA
This sequence comes from Lathyrus tuberosus, assembly GCA_022829125.1. NCBI lineage: Eukaryota > Viridiplantae > Streptophyta > Magnoliopsida > Fabales > Fabaceae > Lathyrus > Lathyrus tuberosus. The sequence goes on from JALAZF010000579.1 coordinate 279,178, forward strand.
CAACACGATTGGCATAATTAGAACCTGATTAGTAACTTTCTTGATGCTTCTCATCATGTATCATAGCTAGGTTCTTTTAATATTTTAAGCAAGTCACCAGAAGGTGCACAAATATAATATCATCAGGAGGTACAGAACTTGAACATTTCCAAAACAACCATTTTTAATTTGGTGTCCATAAGGTCTATAATATTTGAAGTACTAGAGTCTAGCTACCATGATTTTAGAGGGTTCACAACTTCTGACAAGCCTGAGGTATCAGAGTACTTATAGACATTCTTTTAGATTTTTCTTTTGCTTCTGATTAATAAGTGGCCAAAACCAATATTTCATTGAGTTATGTATTGCATCATATAAAACTCATTTAAAGCATTCTTCTTGCTTCTTGATCATATCCTCTGATAACCTGTTCTAAAAGATAATGAACTTTTACAAAGTTCCTGATCATATTTTAAACATAGGTTAGTAGTAAAGCATATTAAAATATGTATTTGGGATCAAGATTCTGAGAATAAGTATATCAAAATCATTTCACTTTCTCCCCCTTTGTCAAAAATCTAAAAGGAATATAAAAAAATAAAGAACAAAACTGAAGAAAGATAAGGAATCAAAACAGAAAATGAGACGTTTATCCATTAACATGAAAAGAGAACAAGCAAAACATAATACAATATATCTAAACAACTAGAAAAATAACAACACGACCAAAAACTCTCAGGGTGTGAGGTATGTAAGCTCCCCCTGTGTCGAATAGTCTTATAGATGAGGTTTGTAAGCTCCTCCTTAGTTCTATTTATGAAGTCTAAGATGTGAGGTTAGTTTCCCTTAAAAAAAACATCAAGCAAATATGGAAACAAAGACATAATCAAGAGAGAACTAAAAAGATAGTCAATAAGAGAAATATAGTAAAATAAAGAAAGAGAAATTTTCATTTAACTTTCAAATAGATAATACAAAAAAAAAACATAAAAAAGGGTAATCCTAATGTGCCTAAGGTAGGGAAGAAGGAGGTGTTCTTGAGATGAGTTGAGTAAGCAAGTTCTGAATATTCTTGTTGAATTCTTCTTGCTATTTGAGTCTAGTTCTCAGTAGCTTCTGTTCCTTCTAAAGATCTTTTAAGATGTTCATCATTCGAGGAAAAAGATTAGCATCAGAATGAAGTGACTATTCAGAGTTAACTACATGACCCATAGAGGTTTATGCAGATTCCTTTTCAATGACTACCATTTTGTCAGCTTATTTCTCCTTTTCATTTGACAGGACATACATTGTAGCTTCTTTCTTTCTCTTTCTGCTTAAACTAGTTTCTAGATTATGTTCTTCAGGTGCCTTAATCAAATTGATAATTAATGACATGTCTACCAGGTCTTCACCATTGAAGGGTTTTCCAAAAATAATCTTTGGTGCAGCTCGAGGATTCAATAACTCCATAATCTTGAAATCAATGGAATTGCAGAGATTAATCTTCCATAAGGAATCTAGGTTCTTTGATTTTTGGAAATTTTCTTAGCATGGTTGAGAAAGAAACAGAGATAGTAGAAGAGACATGTAGGCAAGTTGGTTTTATTTCCTTTAGCCAAATGAAATAACGTGTACTTGGTGTCTATATCTACGTGATTGGCAGAATTTGTTGTGAACCTATGATAGATGCTACCCATGATGATCCTGAACCAAACCCTTAAATTATCAAAGAGATTTGTTGTAGTGGATGAGTCTTTTCCATTTTTGAAAATGGTAGGTTTGATCATTTCGATGATTTCTGTATAGTTCAACGTAGAGTTAAGAAATACAACATCTTTCTAGTTGTAACATCGAACTCATGAGTTGTCATGAAGAAGCAATCTAGCAATAATGTTAGCTTCACTAATGCAGATATTATGTCCCTTGATATTAGAGTGAACCATGTTGTCATCCGATACATATGCATTTTCCCAAAAATCTTTGACAAGATCCGGGTAAGTTGGCCCTTTCAGGAGGTTAAAGTAACTTTTCCAACCTTAGGTTTCCAGCATTTTCGATAATTCAAAACAATTAGCAGATAGATCCTTGAAATCTACTGTTAATTCAAATCGAACAGTCAAGTGTTCTATAGGAAAGGCTAAAGTGATTTGAGGAGTATCATCGTTTTGAAGATTTCCCAAGCGTTGTTGTTGTAGAGCTATACACTGATCATTAGAGATGTAGTCGGCCATTTAACAAGGAGAGAGAGGGGAACACACACTGGGTTTTTAGGGTAGAGAGCCAAAGGATTTGAAAGATAAAAAATGTGGGAAGTTGTAGCGCAAGTGTGTGTGATGTAAAGTGAGTGAGTATTAATAAGAGATTTTGCAATGATTATAATTAACTAGAGAAGAGAAAAACAATTCAACAAAGAGAGATTTAAAAAGGTTTATAACATAATCCCAAGAAAATCTCGTCTCCCAAGGTGTCATGTTAAGCACGAAGCGACGTGAAGTACTAAGCATGGTTATTAAAAGACAATTGTCTTATAATGATGTCACAAACTCTTCACTTTCCTGACAACGTGTTAATGAAGTAAACTCTTGAATTTCCAACGGTAAAAAACAAACTCAATAGATCATTATGACCTTGGATACTTCAGATACATGAGAATTTCACTTGTTTGAAGCCTCATATCTCAGAAGTAAAACGCTACGAATCAAGCATTAGAAACTTATTTTTCTAATTTAGAGGAAATATATATTCTGAGATACTTCTTTTCATTCTAAACATTAAACAGAGTTCACATGTAAGAATGAGAACAAGTTTATATTCAGCAAAGAGTTTTAAAATAGATAACAGCCATAAGAAAAATTTGTACCAAATAGTTTCTGAAAGAATAGTTCCTTTATGAACATAATCTCAAAGTTTTAATCCTAGAATATAAAAATAGATTCTTAGAAAATTAAGTAAAAAGTAGTAAGAGTTAGAAAAACGTTACTCAATTATTTGGTAAACATCTAGCTTGCTTCTATAGCTTGAAGATGTACGTGCTTCTTTAGAATCAGCGCTCAATTTGCTTATGCCATTGAGGACGTTGTTGATGATGTCTCTAGCTGGACTGCTAGATCATATTTTCCGTAGATACTGTCTTCACAAAATCTTATTTCTTCCTTTAGATCTTTAATGAGATGCAGAGGAGTTTTTGAATCTTGTGCAGAGACAATATCGTCTTCATAACTCCTTTGGTTTTCTCACTCTGATGGATGAAACATCTTTCCTAATGTTTGTTGTATCTAGATCATCAGAGGGAACTGAGTTATCCCTTTAGTCTTCTGCTTTTGATCAGCCGTTTCTGTCTTCACTAAGACTTGTTTCCAGAAAGCCAATATATTCAATCAACTAATTCCCAATTCCTGGTATAGAAAACCAGTTGCAATATGCTGAGAGAACTGGTTGAATTCTTTTTGCGTCACTGGAGTTCAATCTTTAACCAGACGCTCTTCTTCAACAGATGCAGATATCATCATGAACATTAAACCATAAAACACTTCTTCAGAGGGTTTGAATGTTGATCTTGTTCTTAATGACATAGTCTTATCATCCAGAATTAGTATTTCAGAAAGCAAAGACTTTTATCTAAGCTTTCCCATGGGAGTAAGAACTGCGACGGCTTCTGATTGAGCATCTTCTGATTTCTTCATCTTGTACTTCTTTAGCAGCTCTATTACCTTCAGCATCTGAAAAGTTAATCTCTAGATTTGCAATCTTCCAATAAGCTTCGGCTTTTAACTACCAAGCTTATCATCAAATCTGACATCAAATTGATTCATCTGTAGAAATACTTCAACTCCAAGTACTTGTAGACTTTGAGCATTCTAATCATGATGCATCAGAATAGATCTCAAAAGAGTTATGTTCTAAAGATCATGCTAGAACTCCTTAGAAGTGCTTTGTCATGATAATCTCAAATATCATGATTTTAGCCATTTCTATTCAAGATCATGTTCTTCCTTTTACATCTGTATGTGGTTGTAAATGTCGCTCCTGAGGATTCGCATCCATGGTACAAATGCGAGAGTGGCGCGGAAAATAGAGTCGCCAGCAATGTGTATTTATCCCAAGAGAGGGAAAGGAAACACTGCATAAACCTGAGGGAAGGAAAGAGCATGGTGTTGCGACCAAGAGAACTGGGGTCTGGAGTCGGTTACGCGAAGGGAAGGTGTTAGCACCCCACACGTCCATCGTACTCGGTAGGATCCACGCTTGTTATCTCGATCAAAGGGTGTAGTCGTCTGGAGCTCCACTGCTACTGGAAAGGAGAAGGAACAGGAACGGATAAGAACGAAGAAACGGGAGAGAAAGGAAAAAGAAGTGACTCGATAGGACGTCCTCGGAGTCCTAGGCCTACGTATTCCCTTGGGAACAGGAAAATCAGAGTCAACGTAGTTCGGACACGAACTAGGGGGAAGGTTGCTCGCCAAGACATCGCCGTCTCGTGCCTACGTATCCTCAATCAGACTAGAGAGAGGAAATCAGAGCAGTCGTAGTTCGACGTAACGAGGTCGGTTAGTGTTTTTTATGAGCGACGTTAAATTCGCGTCCGGCAGTTAGGGTCGATGCCCGTTTGCGACAAGACAGAAGTAACGCGCCCTTTTTTGAAAATTATTTGAACTGAAGAATCCCGAAGGATGAAAAAAGGTTTGAGTTTGTTTTTGTGTTTCTTAGACAGAAGTGGATTGAAGTTAGTTCGTAACTTACATTGCGCAAAAGTCTACCATACGGGAACGAGTGATTCGCATGGTCGCCCCCAAATGGGACGTATGCTAAACACTCTAGAAGAGGAGGGGAGACCCCTCGTTCTTCATTTCCTACACTTAAGGCTCGAGCGCAATATTCGTTATATTTATTAAGTGTTTTTAGAAGTGTTATGAGATGAGAAGAGAAGACTCAAAGGAAAACAAAACACTAAGGGGAAACTAAATGTTCCTAATATTGTCATGCAAAGGTGGCCCTATAGTTGAGTTTAAAGGGGGAAACTTCTACCTAAGTTAGCATGCAAAGGGAATCCTAATGCTAATCCTACTCCAAGCTTAATCGAAAATTAAGTTGGACTAGGTAGCTCTAAGGGAGTGAATCCAAGACTTAAACAAGTCTTGAGACTCATGGGAAGAGAAAGAGTGAAAGAGATGAAGAAGAAAGAGAGGTAAAGATGAGAAATAAGATGGGGAAGCAAGCACATCACACACATCATACTTAAATTATATCATTAATCATGCTTCAAAAGATCACACAAGAAAGCTCAAGTAAGCAAGTAAAAGCAAACAAGAAAGGATGCAAGCAAACTTGCATAAGAAGCACAATTAAACATCATTGAACCTCACACAAAGATGACATGAATAAGGTAAGATGAAAGTGGTCCCAAGTCAGAATTCAAGTCATGCCAAAGGTCAATCAATTCACACATTAGAAAATGGCATCAAGAGCATCAAGTATGTATCTCAACAACACTCAAACAATTAGCAACAAATAACTCATGCACAGCATAACTTCAAGTGATCAAACAAAGTGAAATCAAAGCATGAAATCAAATGGCAGCAAGGTGAACATGTATATCAATTCAAACAAAAGTCCTCAAGCATTGATTGGATCATACAAGAAAACAACTCACAAGGTTAGGTTAAGCACACCAAAGGTTTCAAGTCAAAATAAGCATGCATCTCATGAAGTTAAGGCAAGCAATCACATTCAAACAATAACTCCAGCAACACCATCAACAAGTCACAATCAACATGCTCAAGAAGTGTGTGCTATGTGTTCATCGCATCAAGGAAAAAGCAACAACACAATCATGGACCTTCATCAATTAAAACCAAAAGCCGCGTGTCGAAGAATTGTGCTCATGCAAAGGTGTGAGGCAAAAAAGCTCAAGAATAGTCTACAAATCATCAACGTATCAATCCATGAAGTTTAGACAAGCAAGAGACCTCAAACAAGCAAGAAAATGCAAGAAAAACACAATCTGCTTCAGTGGTAATCGATTACTCACATAGGGTAATCGATTACTCAGTTGAAAATTGGCTAAAAATGTGAAAATAAAGCAGAGTAATCGATTACCCTGTTTGAGTAATCGATTACCACTGGAACAGAGGCAGAAATTCAACTTTGAAAAGCACTTTTCAGCAGCAAACCACTTATCCAAACATCCAAATGATCATGTAAACAATAATGCACGAAAATTAAGTTTAATCACAGCAATCAAACATCAATTAGATCCAACAATCATCAACCTCCACAATCAAGATCAACCAAATTAATCAAAACACATCAAAATTCATGGATCTACATTGTATAAGTTGTGAAATTCTGGCACAGATATCAGATGTCCTACACAGATGTTGAGACACTGATATCCAACACAATGAACAAGATAACAATAATAACAGTGCAGAAAGTAAAGAACACAGTGATATATTTACCCAGTTCAGATCAACAATCCTACTCTGGGGGCTACCAAGCCAGGGATGAAACCAATATACGATAGTATCAATTCACAGATCATACAATAACTAAATCCTATTATAATCTGCTCACTTAATCACTACCCTTCCTATGACTTCTACCCAAGACTCACCTAGGTATGAGGCCCTCCTCAAATCCCTCTACAACCACAACCCGTGATTGGTTCCTTTCAACACAAGTAACACAACCGAAAGTCACACTTTCAAAACACACAATTCTCAATACTTCAAAGCTTATGAGAATTGACACACAAGAAACTCAATGCTTAAAAGCTTATGAGTAACTGACAGAACTTACAACACAAAAATCAGTCCTTATACTGTTATCAGAATGATACCAGTTAGGCTCACAAATAACACACGAAAACCCTAACAGAAACACACGTAAGTTCCACACCTAAACTAGGTTTACACCAGTCAATATATAGCATTAAATCTAGACTGGATTGGGCTTCAAAAACGCAGCAAAGAGACTGCTCACAAATCTGCAAAATAAACTCCAACAAAATAGGTCTTCAATCTAAAGTTTCCTAATAAGTCTCCATAATTAGAAAGCGCTGAAAATCCGAAAACCAACACAAAAACACAATCCAAAAATACTTTGGATGCCACATAGGATAACCAAATATTCACAGAATATTCAGAACAATTAACAGTAACAGAATCTTCTGCAAAACTGAGTTCAGACGCGATGTCCTATGAGCCAGTATGGGACATCTTCATTCGACATGTTGAGTGCAGCAAATTAGAACATCTTGTTGCTAGAATAGTTTTAGCAAAATAAATGCCAACCACAAAATCAACGAAATAACAATCTCCCCCTTTGGCTTATTTTGGCTAAAACTACACACCAAACAAATCTTGTAAAGTAGCAAAAAAAATCCATATCAGAGACAGCAGCAAAATACCAGCACACAACACACATAGCAGAAAAAAAACAGCATAGCAGCACTCCCTTTCAACTGCATACAACACAAGCACTCCCCTTCAACTGCACATAGCACAGCATAGAAAAAACTCCCCCTCAACTGCAGCAACACAAACATTCCACATTCTCCCCCTCAGCTACAGCAACAGCACAAGCACAACACACACAAGCACACTACTACCCCTTTTTAGCCAGAAATATGACAAAGGCAAGTAGAACAGTTCAAAGTAAAAACACAACAAAGGTTAAAGTTCAGAAGTAGAGACAAGAAAAGTTATTCTAGGTGTTCAGTCAAAAACAAGATAAGCAAAAAAAAACTGATGCAGAAATTAAGCCATTATTTTGCAGCACCATCATCGTCAGATTCTGCAATGTCTTCACTCTCTCCATCAGTATCACCACTCCTACATCCTGAGTCATCTGAACTCTATTCACATTCTCTATCAGATTCTCCAGAGGCATCACCTTCAGTAGTTCCTTGGTCTTTACCAGCTGTTCCAGCAGAAGCATTCCTTTTCTCCATGAAGGTTTTGATTAATTGTTCAAGTTTGGCTTTCTGAGCAGTGTCATTTCTGATGGAATCTTTCGGTTCCTTGCACGTCTCTTGTAGCTGTGCAATGACTTCATCATCAAGGTTAGCATGACTGGAAGTTTGAGAAGATGTCCCAACAATGTCTGAGACATGTGCTCCACCAAGTAACTTGTAGTGTAGGGACAGAAGAGGTTTTCTTTTGAGAGCAGTGTCACTCCCTAACACAAGATTAGGACACTGATCTAAAATAACACCACAGATCAAAGATGGAAAGCAAATAGGCATCTTGACAGCAGTTGAAGTTGCTTGTTTCAGAACCTGTTCAAAGATGTATGACCCAAAATCAAAAAAAATCTTTTTCTCGATAGCATAGATGAATCTACCAAGTATGGAGGAGATAGTAGATGTGTGATTGGTAGGCACCCAATTCACAACAGCAATCCTGTGGAGTATGGCATATTTAACACTCAGTTTTCCAGATGACAGCTTTTCTTCATTTGGCCAATGTTTCATACAACCACCTGTAATCTCCTTGCAAACTGCATTGTCTGTGACCTCTAGCTCAGGTTGAGGTTCCTTAGACCTACCCAGAAAGTTGTTGATAACTTCAGGAGAAAAAGTGACAACTTCTCCTCTCACAGACACTTTTCTGAGGTTGTTATCATCACACTCTTCAGATATATTCACCACAAATTCCTTGACTAAATTCTCATAGCAGGGTCCTATCTTGGACACGGTTCTCATCAATCCAGCAGCTGCAATAAGATCCATAATTTCTTTATATTTATCGAAATCCTTACCCAACTCTCTTTCCAGAGCAATCCTCCTTTGATCCATAATTCTCCATCTATCTGCATTTCTCATAGAACTTTCAGCATAAGTCTTTTTGTAGGTAGAGGTTTTCACACCAATGATGTCTTGAACATCTGTTGCAGCCTCATATTCAGACTCACTGTGATCAGTGATTTTTCTCTTCTTAGTTGGCACAACAACCTTACTCCATTGTTTAGGAGGCCCTGCTCGAACTTTTCCCTCCCCACCTCCAGATTTTCCATGCAGTTTCGCAGACTTTGAGCCTTCATTCATCACAGTTTTCTCTCTTCTTCCCTTAATTTTCCTTAACATCCCAGCAATGGGTTCCTCATCAGAAGTGAGGTCATCAACATTAATAACATCATCAGTCCTTCTTACATCAGCTTTCTTTTTACTCCTTCTTTCACGGTCCACATGAATGGGGACACCATCATCAGTCCTATCTGTAGGGCTGCTATTGACATTTCCTGTCAAGGATGTTGGAACATCAGACCCGACATCTGTCTCTACTTCACTCAGAATCGTGGCAACAAACCTCCTAAGTTCCTTATCCTTTTTTACTGCATCATCATCAGTGGAATTCTTATTTATACCACATGATTTAGTATCCTTCTTCTTCTCAACCAAACCAGACTTAGACCCCTTTTCAGACACGTTTTTTCTAGGGCTTATTTGGTCAGCATACAAACTAGTCATCGAGTGAACTTTCTTCCTAGGTGAAAAAGGTTTAGGCTTCTTACCAGGAATATTGACATTCATTGTGTGAGAAGCTTGCCGCTTTCCTTTAGGATCAGTCGGTACAACGTTTAAGGGAGCAATATCGAGCACAAGATCAGAGAGGTTGATCATTCGAAGAGATTCATCATCTCCAGCATTGGTGCGAGGAGATCCTGAGTTATCAGAAGAGCCATGCACGGATTCTGAGCCATGATGTTGAGACATTTTTTATTGATCACACGGTACAATATTGAGAATGTTAGGAGAAAACCCTAAGGCTCGTGAACTTTGGAGAGAAAGAGCAAGAGGAATTTTTGTAGAATAAGTTTGTTGTAGGTAGATTGTGTTTGCCCGCCTATTTATACTTTTGAGGACTGGGCCCAGAGAAGCGCGGTATTCACAGACTTTAAGCACCCGATTCGCCTCAAATGTGCATTCATCAAATTCTCCTTCTAAATTTACCTTTCTGACATACTTACTAAGTTTAATCTTATTATTACAGTTCACCATGCAAACATTATGAGTTGCTTTACAATTGATCAGCACCTGTTCTAACTCAATAGTCTTTCCAATAGCTTTCTTAGTTTCCAAGCATATTGCAGTGTTCTCAGAACTCCACAGATAACAATTATCTGATGCTCTCTCGCCTCTCATGATAACCTTACCCTTCTCATTTGTTATCAGACATTCAGAATTGGTAAAGTTGACCTTGAGACCTTGATCACATAGTTGACTTATGCTTATCAAGTTTGCATCTAAGCCTTCAACAAGTAACACCTCCTCCAGATTGGGTTGACCTGTACAGTCCAGTTTTCCAACACCTATTACTCTCCCTTTTGATCCATTACCAAAGGTCACATAGTTAATAGAATGAGACTTAACATCTGACAGACATCCCTTGATACCAGTCATGTGCTTGGAACATCCACTGTCAAAGTACCACTTTTCCCTTGCAAAGACACTGAAAGACTTATGAGCTATGTGTTCTCCCGCAGTACTCTTGGGAGTCCACACTTTCGTTGCTCCAACCCACTCTTGTTTCCTACTAGACTGTAACCCAGTCTTGGGGTAGCCATATAACCTGTAGCATAAGGGTTTTATATGGCCAAACCTTCCACAATAATGACATTTCCATCTTTGATTCTTTCTTCTTGTGAAATTCTTTTGATGTCTGTGAGGATGTTGCAACATGTTATACAACATCTTTAATTCTTTCTTAGATTGAGCAGGTGTCACTTCAGGCCATTTTCCCTTGTCCATCTCACTGGAACTTTCAAACCCAAGACCACTAACATCTCCAACATCTCTCCCTAAATTCAAAATTTCATCAAGCACATCAAAGCTGCTATTAAGCATTCTGACAGTCTTGATAACATTATCCAGTTTAGAATTCAGAACAACCACTTCACTTTTCAGATCAGAGATAGTAGCCAAATGCTCTACCTTTTCAGCTTTAGATGAGCAATAACTTTCTTTTGTTCTTCTTTCTGCTGACATACTTCTTCACTTTTAATGCATAAGTTCTTATAGGAAGCAGCTAGCTCTTCAAAAGTAAGATCTTCACTGACTGACTCTTCATCAGACTCACACACACCTGTTAATGTTGTAACCCTCTTTCCAGACTTCTCATCAGTTTCAGTTTCAGAGTCATCTTCTAACCATGAGACTGATAGCCCCTTCTTTTGCCTCTTGAGATATGTGGGGCACTCAGATTTTATGTGCCCAAAACCTTCACACTCATGACACTGAGCTCCTCTCCCTTGGTTGGAATTATCTTCAGTACTGGTATTTCTCCCATCATTCTGATTTTTACTGATGTCAGATGGCTTGTCCCTAACATTTGATCTTGACTTCCAATCCACCCTTCTGAGCACTTTGTTGAATTGTTTGCCAAGTAACACCAGATCTTCTGAGAGGCCTTCATCTCTATCTAGATTACTTTCGCCTTCTGAATCACTTGCCTTTGACACAAAAGCTATACTCTCCTTCTTTTCAATCTTTTCACTGATCCCCAATTCAAATGTTTGAAGTGATCCCACAAGTTCATCCACTTTCATCTTATCTATGTCCTGAGCTTCCTCTATAGTAGTCACTTTCATGTCAAATCTCTTAGGTAGAGATCTGAGGATTTTTCTGACCAGTTTGCTGTCAGACATCTTTTCACCTAGGGCACTTGAGGCATTAGCAATCTCAATAATGTTCATGTAAAAATCATGAATGCTCTCATCCTCCTACATCTTCAAACTCTCAAACTTGCTAGTGAGAAGCTAAAGTTTTGACATCTTCACCTTTGAAGTCCCTTCATGAGCAACTCTCAAGACCTGCCAAGCCTCTTTTGCAATGGTGCAGTGTTCAATCAACCTGAAGATATTTTTGTTAACACCTTTAAACAACGCATTCATGGCTTTGGAATTTCCCAAGGACCCTTTGTAATCTGCATCATCCCAGTCTTCCTCTTCCTTCACCACATCAGTAGGGGTACCTTTTCCATCTTTAACCTTTGGGGGTTCCCATCCTTTTATAACAGCTTTCCATGCTTGATCATCCATGGATTTTATGAATGCTATCATCCTTGGTTTCCAATAGTCATAGTTGGAACCATCAAGCAGAGGTGGTTTGTTCAAAAATCCTCCATCCTTGTCCATTGTACCAGAAAGTACCTTCCCTGAATCTCACCCAGAACCAAACAAGGGTGCCAGCTCTGATACCAATTGAAATTCTGGCACAGATATCAGATGTCCTACACAGATGTCGAGACACTGATATCCAACACAATGAACAAGATAACAATAATAATAGTGCAAAAAGTAAAGAACACAGTGATATGTTTACCCAGTTCGGATCAACAATCCTACTCTGGGGGCTACCAAGCCAGGGACGAAACCAATATACGATAGTATCAATTCACAGACCATACAATAACCAAATCCTGTTATAATCTGCTCACTTAATCACTACCCTTCCTATGACTTCTACCTAAGACTCACCTAGGTATGAGGCCCTCCTCAAATCCCTCTACAACCACAACCCGTGATTGGTTCCTTTCAACACAAGTAACACAACCGAAAGTCACACTTTCAAAACACACAATTCTCAATACTTTAAAGCTTATGAGAATTGACACACAAGAAACTCAATGCTTAAAAGCTTATGAGTAACTGACAGAACTTACAACACAAAAATCAGTCCTTATACTGTTATCAGAATGATACCAGTTAGGCTCACAAATAACACACGAAAACCCTAACAGAAACACACGTAAGTTCCACACCAAAACTAGGTTTACACCAGTCAATATATAGCATTAAATCTGGACTGGATTGGGCTTCAAAAATGCAGCAAAGAGACTGCTCACAAATCTGCAAAATAAACTCCAACAAAATAGGTCTTCAATCTAAAGTTTCCTAATAAGTCTCCATAATTAGAAAGCGCTAAAAATCCGAAAACCAACACAAAAACACAATCCAAAAATACTTTGGATGCCACATAGGATAACCAAATATTCACAGAATATTCAGAACAATTAACAGCAACAGAATCTTCTGCAAAACTGAGTTCAGACGCGATGTCCTATGAGCCAGTATGGGACATCTTCATTCGACATGTTGAGTGCAGAAAATTAGAACATCTTGTTGCTAGAATAGTTTTAGCAAAATAATTGCCAACCACAAAATCAACGAAATAGCAAGTTGCAATTAAGCTAAAATGAGTATGGATCTGAAATTAACCAACCTACAAAGCTGAGATTTGCTTTGGTAAGTGTTGTAAACAAAAACGAATGAATTCAAGTAGAGAAATCCAAGATCCACAAGCCTCTTGCACTCAAAAGTTGAAGATCCAAGCAATAAGCAACCAAAACTTCAAAAGCACTTCCAAAAATCACTTCTGAAAATTCAGCACCAGATCCAAACAAAAATCCAAATTGAAAAGCTGAAATGTAGTGATGATGAGATGCTTTAGCTCAAGAATTAACAAGTTCCAATGAAGAACTTGTCATTCTTTATGAAGGAGCTTTGAGTGTGGTTGAAAATGGATGTTGAGATTGAAAAAAAGTGAGAGAGAATTGAGAGAATTCTGAAAATTGAGAGTGAAAAATGATCTCGCTCCCCGAGGTTTGGAATGAAAAGGTTTAAATAACCCCTAGGTTAGGAGTTAAGTTTGGGTTGAGAGTGAGGTTAAGTGAGTGGAAATTGGGGTGAAATGTGAATTAGGAAAGGAATGTAGATTTGGAGTGGAAAGAATTTGAATTTTTGGATGGAAAATGATGAAAATAGATCAGTTCTAGATCCTTCCCACACATGCACAAGCCAAGCACATGATCACAAATGCTCAAAAATTTTGCAGTGCTGAAAAATGCCATATTTTTGCAATTTCGCTCAGAGTAATCGGTTACTCACTTTGAGTAATCGATTACTCTATTCAAAAATTCAAAATTTTGGTGCCAAAAGGAGGAAAACTTGGATATTCGTCCGGTTTTACCTGTTCTGAACCATGATAGACCTCTGAAACTTGCCATTTGATATTACCACTGGAAAACACTTGAAATATGCTGTGAACTATTTTTTCGTACTCGGATTAAATTGCTGATAACAACTGTCTGGTGCCGAATAACTGATAAAAAATTGACTGCCGGAGTTTCTGATCATCCAGACGCTTAATGAGCAAATAAATGCTCAAAAAGACTTGGAAAGCTATCTGCTTGGCCTTGAACACTATTAAAAATCATACTGGGACTGATGACGTTGTGAGCTGCTAGAGAATACCTTGATCCCATGCCCAAAAGAGATATGCAAATGTAGAAATGATGATGCAAATGAAAGGAAGCATAAGCCAGTTAGTGCCAAAAGTAAGAGGGCAAATTTTGAGGTGTTACAGCTGCCCCTATTCAAACTTCTTGGATCCGAGGGTATGGAAGCAACGTCTTTCAGACAATCGGGATACACGGAGATTAAATACCAAGATAACCGCACAAATTTGCAAACTTAACGAAGGAGAAAAGGGATATAAACCATTATGGAAGTATCAGCAAATAACTGCATAGATTGATACGACGTGTATCGAAATAGGGATACGGACGATTATCAATGATCATACGGACGAGTATGGAAAGAAAACACAGACGGGTGTTGAAAGGACACAGACGGGTGTCAAAGGTCAATACGGACGAGTATTAAAATAAGAGTTCAAACACGGACGAGTGCTGAAAGGAACACGGACGGGTGTCTCAAAGGTCAATACGGACGAGTATTAGCTAAAAAGATCAAACATGGACGAGTGCTGAAAGGAACACGGACGGGTGTCTCAGGTCAACGATGCGGACGAGCATTGGATCATCATCAGAGGAACACGACAGGTGACCAAGTCGACGATACGGACGAGTATCGGACGATGATTAATAAGGGAAGACACATAAGTGTTCGGGTCAACGATACAGATGAGCATCAGACAATCATCAAAGGAACACGACGAGTGACCAAGTCGACGATACGGACGAGTATCGGACGATGATTAATAAGATACGGACGAGTATCTCAAAGGTCAATACGGACGAGTATTGGCTAAAAAGTTCAAACACGGACGGGTGCTGAAAGGAAAAGTTAAAATAAATGACGACTCTACAGGGGATTAAAATGTTAAACCGAACACAGACGAGTGTTAAAGGAACACGGATGGGTGTTTACAATCAATACGAACGAAGTATTGCAAGAGGGCACAGACGAGTGTCAAAAGAACACGGACGAGTGTTGAAAGAACACGAACGGATGTCGAAGGTCGATACGGACGGGTATTAAGGACAAGGGGTTCAAACACGGATGAGTGCTGAAAGGACACAGACGGATGTCCAAGGTCAATACGGACGGGTATTGAATTAACATTGTACGATCAAGTATTGTAGTAAGCTTTGCTGGGGTTGCATGACAATATTTTGTCCGTGAATTACTCTGGCTTGCTGGTTAACGGTTGAACCTGGCTTATGTTTCGTATGCGTATGTTTGAGTTTTGCCGTAATGCTCCATATCAATGGAATGCTACGCTTTAGAAAATGCCATGCAAACTACATACAAATGCAAAAGAGACTCCGGCGAGAAATCTAACTCCGCGGGGAAAAGATCATTGCTCGATCCTTCAATTGCTCTGTGGAGATTAACCCTTCTGCTGGGGATAACGCTTGTCACAAATTGCCAAAAATAAATCGGCTTACAGATGCGCTGAGGTGTGATGATCTTGTTAAAGAAGTTTCCACTGGAATGACTCTGCCCTAGAGAGAGATTATTCTGCTCATGGAACTTCGCTGAGGATGAGAACTTTCTGAATGATGTTCTACTGAGGAAAAAAGAGTCATTAAAACTCTTCTTGGGGATCTATCAAACCCAAGATCCTTTGCGAGGGATAATCAGCCTTCTGACTCAGTTGGGAAATACTCCGATTCTGACACTACTGGGGAATCGCAACTGTTAACGACATAGAAAAGCTTGTAGCTGTTGGAAGTACTGAATGGGAGAATCGACTTAATAAGATGAAATGATACCCAGTGGAAATTAACTTGTCTATATCGAATCGTCGTGAGCGACCGTCGGCCGAATGATGGACTCAATCAGTAAAAGTTGTGACAAAAGGGTGACATGTGAACCCTTTCCTGAACATGATTGCCCTGGTATTCTGCATAGGGATAAGTAATTACTTATTTGGAAGACACAGTCCATGCTCTCATGTTCTTGACACCGCTTCAATCTTGCATTTGAGCCTAATACGAGACTGCTACCTGCAAGCAAAAGATACGCACATATGCCCCGTGCTGGATAAGACTTCTGCAACTGGGAGAATCCAACTCTGAACCATCACTTGTTGGGGAGAGCACCCAACAATGCCTTGTGCTGAATATGACTTCATGTTAGGCTTCTGAATGTAAACCTGCAACAAAAGAAATGCACACATATGTCCCGGAGACTGCATGGTTTGAATCCACCGTCCGGGGTTAATCACCATTCAAAGCAATTTTAAATGTTTTCCCAGTGCATGTTATTATAAAGCCTCAATGTTTTCAACAATGCAATGCTTTTTATCAAAAATTCGGACGTTTTTTGCAAACAAAACAGGAAAATGAAAACAAATAAGAAGCTTTTTGACTGAATAACCAACTTTATCGATCGAAATGCCCAGAATAGGCAAGTACATCAAGAAGCAATCGCTGGAAAGAGGTGATCGCTGAAAATTGAGAAAAGAAACTATCCTAATGGCAACGTGAAAACGACATTTCACTGAGTTTCAATTCTGCTATGACCAGTATGTCTTCAAGACTTTCCGATTATCTTCACTTTCTGAAGAGGATGATTGGACTGATTCCTATCCTTTGGAGATTGTCAGTTTGAGTGAAACGATGAGGAAATACAGATGACTCAAATCGTAGTCTTCGCTTAATCCCTCTTTTGCGTGGACCTCCCTTTTCGGGTTTTCAATCCACCGGGATACCCTTTCTTGCCTGAGTTGTCCTTGCGGATTTTCAACTCACCGGGTGTACAAAGTTTTTTTTTATTTGTCCCTAATTTTTGCCCGAACCTCTTTATTCTGTTTTTATGGTTCGCTGGGATGCCCCTTTTTGCCTGGACCTTTCTTTTTTTTTGTCCAGCGGGTCTATTTATGCGAAGTATTTTTTGACTGCGTCTGAGTTGACAGGGGATGGAAAATCTTCACCATCCATGGTTGTAAGCATTAAGGCTCCGCCAGAGAAAACCATTTTAACCACATAAGGACCTTCATAGCTTGGTGTCCATTTTCCCCTGTGATCTGTGTTTGGAGGATGGATCTTTTTAAGTACCAATTCACCAAATTGATACTCCCGAGGTCTCACTTTCTGATCAAATGCCCGCTTCATCCTTCTCTGATACAATTGACCATGGCAAATAGCTGCTAATCTCTTTTGTTCAACTAAGCTCAGCTCATTGAATCGGGTACGAACCCATTCTGCCTCATCCAATTTGACATCCATCATAACCCTCAGCGAGGGAATCTCAACTTCAACTGGTAGAACAACCTCCATACCATACACAAGTGAGAACGGTGTTGCCCCAGTAGATGTCCTTACTGATGTTCGATACCCATGCAAGGCAAACGATAACATCTCATGCCAATCTTTGTAGGTCACCACCATCTTTTGCACAATCTTCTTGATGTTCTTATTGGCCGCTTCAACAGCGCCATTCATATTTGGACTGTCACCACCATCATTTTGTTGTTGAGATTAGAACCATTATCAGTAATGATTCTTTCGGGCACTCCATAGCGACAGATGATATCTCTTTTCAGAAATCTGGCTACCACCTGCTTGGTGACATTAGCATAAGACGCTGCTTCCACCCATTTGGTAAAGTAATCAATAACAACCAAGATGAAGCGATGGCCGTTGGAAGCAGTTGGCTCAATATTTCCAATAATATCAATGCCCTACATTGCAAAAGGCCAAGGAGAAGACATGACATTCAACGGACTCGGAGGTACATGCACTTTATCCGCATAAATCTGACATTTGTGGCATTTGCGGGCATATGAACAGCAGTCTGCATCCATAGTCATCCAGTAATACCCCAATCTTAATAATTTCTTTTCCATTGTATGTCCTCCGGCATGGGTACCGAAAGAGCCTTGGTGCACTTCTTGCATCAACATGTTTGCTTCGTGTCTATCCACGCATCTGAGCAAAACCATGTCAAAGTTTCGTTTGTACAACACATCCTCATTTAAGAAGAAGTTACTAGCGAACCTCCTCAGAGTCTTTTTATCATTGTTGGACGCTCCGGTCGGATACTCTTGACTCTTCAAGAAGCATTTGATATCATGAAACCACGGCTTGTCATCAGACACTGCGTCAACAGCAAACACAAGTGCAGGCCTGTCAAGACGAGACACCTCAATTTTGGGCACATGATTCCACCTATTCACTTAAATCATGGAAGATAATGTCGCCAAAGCGTCAGCCATCTGATTTCCATCTCGAGGTATAAGGTACAATTTCACTGTTGTAAAGAAAGTCAACAACCTCCTTGCATAGTCTTTTTAAGGAATCAAGTTTGGTTGATGGGTATGCCAATCTCCATTGATCTGATTGATCACTAGAGCAGAGTCCCCAAATATTTCAAGAGTTTTGATCCTTAAGTCAATGGCTTCTTCAATGCCCATAATGCAAGCTTCATATTACGCTTCATTGTTGGTGATATCAAAAGTTAACCTGGCAGTGAAAGGTATATGAGACCCTTTCGGAGTGATAAGAACTGCCCCAACTCTGCATCCATTCATATTGACGGCCCCATCAAACATCAAACTCCATTTGGATTCAGGGTCTGGCCCCTCCTCTGGGAGTGGTTCCTCGCAATCTTTAGCTTTGAGAAACATGATGTCCTCATCAAGGAAATCAAATTTCATCGGCTGATAGTCATCAATTGGTTGCTGCGGAAGATAATCTGACAAAATACTTCCTTTGATGGCTTTCTGAGAAGTATACTGGATATCATATTCAGTCATCACCATTTGCCAACGTGCAACCCGTCCGATCAATGCTGGTTTCTCAAATATATACTTGACAGGATCCATCTTTGAAATTAACAAGGTTGTATGAGTGAACATATATTGCCTCAATCGCTTAGCAGCCCATGCCAGTGCACAACATGTCCTCTCAAGCATTGAGTATCGTGATTCGCAATCATTGAATTTTTTGCTCAAGTAGTAGATGGCGTGTTCTTTCTTACCTGTCTCGTCATGTTGACCGAGAACACAACCCATGGATCCTTCAAGCACAGTCAAATACATGATCAATGGTCTCCCTGGAACTGGAGGCATGAGAATTGGAGGTTCCCGCAAATATTCCTTTATTTTCTCGAAAGCCCTTTGGCAATCGTCATTCCACCTGACCGCTTGTTCTTTTCTTAACAGCTTAAATATTGGTTCACAAGTGGCTGTGAGGTGAGATATAAACCACGCAATGTAGTTCAATCTACCCAGGAAACCACGTACTTCTTTTTCTGTTCTTGGTACAGGCATTTCTTGTATCGCTTTTATTTTGGCAGGTGTCGCACCTCGAAAATTCATCGAGAAAATACGACCCTCGCGTGAAAGGTGCGGAAAACGGTTCGACATAGTCGCCACCGAACTTTATTTATCCCAAAAGAGGGAAAGGAAAATATTGATAAAACCTTGAAGGAGGAGGATAAGAACATGGTCGTCGCAACCACATTCTGGGTTCGGGAGTCGGTTACGTGAGTGGAAGGTACGCGCACCCCCTCACATCCGTTGTACTCAACGGGAACCTCTTGATTCGAATCGCGATGCTCGCTAGCTAGGTTTGTCTATTTTCTTCTCTAAAATAAATGCGAAACGGTAAGATAAAAGGGAATGATGCTAGGGGGAATGGGGTGGTTTTAGGATAGGGTGATCGGCAAGATCATCGCGACCTCGGGCCTACGTATGCTCATTCGGACGAGAATGAGAAATCAGAGCAATCGTAGTTCGACTACGGGGTTTGACGGAAAAAGATGGTAGTGTGGACGCAAACGGGGAAAAAGAAAAAGTGTGCTCGCCAAGATCATCGCAATCTTGTGCCTACGTATCTTTACTCAGACGAGAATAAAGAATCAGAGCAGTCGTAGTTCGTGGTACGCCCAAGAAACAAGGGAGAGTTAGGTTGGTGTAGATGACGATTACTTGAACTTAAGAAAGATTCCTCAGGCCCCAAGTAATCGGGAGAGTGAGTCAAAGATTTGGCTCTCCCTCTTTTTCATCTAAGGTGGTTGAGTTTTAAAAGAGACGTCAATTGCTCACACACGAGTAAGAGAATTCGCACCTAAACAATCGAAGGAAAATCAAATATTTGAACCCCCATTTTTCACCTTAAAAGAGTTTCGATAGTTGTTAGTCGTTTTGAGGTTTGATTATGAAAGTCCGCTTGACGTGGGATCAAGGGTTTATTGTATGCGCTTGGTTAATTTGAAAAGGATTTGATTTAAAAGAAGAGACGTCAATTGCTCACACACGAGTAAGAGAACTCGCACCCAAACAATCGAAGGAAGATCAAAGACTTGAACCCCCATTTTTCACCTTAAAAGAATTACGATAGTTGTTAGTTGTTTTCAGAGTTTGATTATGAAAATCCGCTTGACGTTGGATCAAGGGTTTATTTGCGAAAAGAGTTTGATTTGAAGATGACTCGACGACGAATCGAGGGTTTGGTTTGAAAAGAGGTTTGTTTGAAAATGGCTCGATGACGAATCGAGGCTTTGGTGTGAAAATTGGTTGTTTGAAAAATGTCTCGACGACGAATCGAGGTTTTGGTTTGAAAATGGGTTGCCTATGCTAGTCCCTAGGGGTGCTCCTAGTAAACAAACCACAATCAAAACAATATTAAGTGCATACATCGGAATGGGGGAGGGATACATGTAAATTACAAGTGCTGACAGAAATAAAGGGGTCTCGTTGTAAGGTAGCCCAAGAGAAAGCCGTGTGTGTGCGAGGTGTCCTAAACTAAACCTTGAACAAGCGTCGAGCAAGTGGATAATCATAATCAACAGTCCATTAATTAATTGTTTTTATGGTTTCGATAGTTGTTAATTATTTTCGATTAAGGTATGAACAAATAAAAAATGGTTAGATAAATATGAATATGGATATGATATGAACAATGATAATAAGATAAAATGGACAAGAGATAGTATTGACATAAAATCGGTCTCGTCTTAATCGCGATTTAATCGGTAAATTGATAATCGGATTTTTGACCTTCATTGACCCAAATGAAAATTAAAGAATATAAAATGACAAAAAAGGAAATTAAATCGAAAATACGAATATAAAGAGTAAAGGTCTAACCTTTATCGAGAAATCGATAAATCAATCGATATTTAATTTTCATTGACCAAATATGAATAGAATAATAATGAATAAATGATGAATAAAATAGTGAATAAACATTAGTGAATAAAAATCATAAAATGGAATAAAAATCGAAAATGATGCTAAACATAATAAAGGTCTCACCTTTATCAAGATTTAAGATTAAAAATGAATAAATCTTGATGTTTTGATTTTCATTGACCAAAAATACTAAAAAAATGAGATAAAAAAAATCTAAATAAATAAAATGATAAATACAAAATAAATTGAAATAAATGAACTAAAATGTTAAATATTACATAAATCGAAATAAAAATGAATAAAAAAAAGGTAGGCCTCAAATAAATCAAAATTTAATCGGTTTGATTAAACTATGAATTGAGTCATATCATTGGCCCAAAATGAAGAAAATCGAAATAGAAATGAAAAGTGAAGATAACTAAATCGAGAAATAAAATGATAACCAAAATAAAAATCAAGAAAAGTTTGAGAAAATAGTTTGAACAAAAGTAGTAACAATCTAAATAAATAAAAAATCAATGACATTTAAACAATATTATTAACAAAGATTTTTTAAAAGAAAAGTTATAAACTAAAATATTAACAAAAAGATTTATTAAAAGTTATTAACAAAAATATTATTAATAGAATTTTAAAAAAACAATTAACAAAATTAAAAACAGTAGTTAACCAA
This sequence comes from Lathyrus tuberosus, assembly GCA_022829125.1. Lineage (NCBI taxonomy): Eukaryota > Viridiplantae > Streptophyta > Magnoliopsida > Fabales > Fabaceae > Lathyrus > Lathyrus tuberosus. Next base: position 301,200 of record JALAZF010000579.1, read on the forward strand.
GACTAATTAGCAAGACAAATTATTAAAAAGAAAATAGAACGAAAGAGTGTGAAAGGTGATTTGTGGGGAGTAGAAAATAAGTGGGCTGAACTATCAAAACAAAATCCAAATAAAATGAATCTATCTTTTAAAACAAAAACAATAATAATAGAATTAAGAGTAAGATTTTAATATAAAATAAAAATAAAATGAAAAGCCGGCATGGATTAGAACGGAAGCCTTGGAGAGAGAGTAAGATTTTTTCAGTTTTTTTTTCACAAAATAAAAGCAAAGTAAATGAGTCATTAACTGACTTTTTCAAATCAACCAAAATGATCATTATCATTAATAAATCCATAAATAAAAATAAGACATCCTTCTAATTCCCCAAAAGTTAAAGCACTGCCATCAATGTTAAAACCAAGAAACAGGGCAAGGGTAATAACGATTCATTTCCTCTCAAAACATCCTTCCTCAAAAACAAAACACACACGGTCGGTGCCATGGTGGAAAAGTAACAAGTTTCTTTTTCAAAAGACAAAATTATCAAATCAGCAGATACAAAGAAGAAATCGCGACAGCCATGGAAGCTCCTCAACCTTCTCTTCGCGGATCCGTCTCAGACTCGCTCGGTCCGAATCGATTCCCTCCGCTCCGTTTCAGGTTCGTTTATGGTTTTGTGATATGGTTCTAGGTATTTCGGTTTGAGTGGTTCGATTTGTGGAAGGCTGGGTTTCGAATATCACTCTCTTCTCTCTTGTCTTCTTCATCTTTTCTTTGGTTCGGTGGTGGTTTTAAGTTGTTCTGAGTTTTGAATGGGTTTGTGTTGTTGAAGAAATGAGTTTGAGTTGAAGGATTTGTTGTTGTTGAAGATGAAGATTTGGGTTGAGGGTGTTGGTGTTGCGGTGAGGGGATAAGGTTGTCGAAGATGAGAGGTTTTGAGTGGTGAAGATGAGGATTAGCGACATGAAAGTGGTTGTTGTTTGAAGGCTGGGAAAAGAATAAGAGTTCAAGTGCTGGTTGTGAATTTTGTTGTCATGGTAATAGAAATTTTCGGCTGTGGAAATGAGGTAGCAGGGAGTTTTCCTTTTGTTTTTTGGCTCCGGTTTTTTTTTTCTTTTCAATTCTCCTCCTTCTCCTTTAAATCCAATTCAAACCTTGTTAATTAAGTTTCAAGGTACAAATAAATTGTCCTGTTGCGTTTGATCTGTCATTTTCATTTGCTGGTTGTTGATGATACAGGCTACGTCTGTTTGGAGTGTAGGCTTGGAAGCATAGCAGCAGTGTCATTGTGGTACCCATGAAGATGGTCAAAGGCGCAAGGAGTTGGGGTGTTGTAGCAGTACTATTTTTCTTGAATTTTTTTTATGAAGTAAAGAAATAGTAATGGGTCTTAGTGTAATGGAAATGGGCCCTTATTAATTTGTATATAGACTATGTTTGGATAATGAAAACAAAACTAAGTAAAACAAAATGGTTGTGATTAAAGGAATGTGAATTAATTTAGGAATTTAGAAATGGATATTTGTATATGGATTTAAATTGGAATTGAATATGGGTTATGGAAGAATAATTGGGTTGGATGAATATATATAAAAAAATTGGATTTGAAAAAAAATTGAACTTGAAACAAAAGAGTTGAATTTGCATAAAAATTGATATCTATGGATATTTGGTTTGAATGGACAATGAGGCATGGATTTAGCTAAGAAATGGATATTTGGATAAGGAATATGTAATATGGATATGTGAAGTGGATATGGATGAATAATGGAATTTTTGGATTTAGAAAAAAAAGGATTTGGATATAAAATGGACAAACATTAAAAAAAATGGATATGGTGAATAAAAAGGAGAATTGAGAATATGGTATAAATGGATTTTGAAATTGAATTTGAAATATGGAAATTGGTTAGAAAATAGGAAAGATAATAAAAAAAAAGTTACGGACATAAATGGATTATAGATTTATGGATTAAGAGAAAGAATAATGGATAATGGATATGGTTAAAAATTGGAAATGGATAAAGATGGATAATGAAAACTTGGACATAGGCAACAAGGAAACAATGTATTTTTTTGGATTTTTTGAATAATGGTTAGTGGATGGATGTGCAGATGAAAGTTATATACAGGTAGGACAAATTTGGGGTATGACAACAGGATCAACCTCAATTCCTTTCTTGCTTACGATGAAACCCAGCAATTTACCGGACCTCACTCCGAAAGTGCACTTGTTCGGATTCAACCTTAGTCGAAACTTCCTCAACCTTTCAAACAGTTTCTGCAGATTGACCAGATGCTCTTCTTCTTTTTGGGATTTTGCAATCATATCATCTACATAACACCCAATCTCTTTATGAATCATGTCATGGAATAGTGTTACCATAACTCGCTGATATGTTGCCCCAACGTTCTTCAACCTAAAAGGCATCACCTTGTAACAGAAGGTACCCCACGGGGTAATGGACGTTGTCTTCTCCATGTCCTCCGGCACCATCTTGATTTGATTATACCCGTAGAAGCCATCCATGAAGGAGAATACCGAGAACTGAGCGGTGTTGTCAACCAGTACATCAATATAAGGTAGAGGGAAGTCATCTTTCGAACTTGCTCTGTTTAGATCCCGGTAATCAATGCACATTCTGACCTTACCATCTTTCTTCGGCACAGGAACAATATTTGCAACCCATGGTGGGTAATTGGTGACGGCCAGAAATCCCGCATCTAACTGTTTTTGTACCTCCTCTTTGATTTTGAGAGCCATTTCTGGTTTAATTCTCCATAGCTTCTGTTTGACAGGAGGACAACCTTCTTTCAACGACAACCTGTGTACAACAATGTCTGTATCTAACCCCGACATATCTTGATATGACCAAGCAAAGATGTCGACATATTCCCGCAGCATACTGATCAACTCTTTCTTTACCTTAGCTTGCAGACTGGCTCCAATCTTAATTTCTTTCTTTGCGTCCTCGGAACCAATGTTGATAACCTCAATTGTCTCTTGGTGGGGTTGAATGACCCTCTCCTCCTGCTTCAACAATCTAGCTAATTCTTCAGGAAGTTCACAGTCTTCTTCATCCCCCTCTTCGGCTTGATAGATTGGATTATCAAAGTCATACTTGGCCATAGCAGAATCGTTATCAATGAACTCCGTGTGATTAAGTCTGCATGATTGAGGGTCATGCTTTACTTTAGAATGAGACTTTTTGAAAAGGAAACAAAAATAAAACATTGCCATTTTATTGTTTTTTTGCAAAAATAAAAAAGAAAGGCAAGGAACAAAAAATTTGCATGTAAAACGTCCTTTATTAATGATAAAAAACCTTGCAAATGCAATTATGAGGCCCTACAAATGGATCTACACGCCTTGGACAGAGCGCGAGATTTTAACATGCAACAGAGAAAAACAAAGAAAATTACTCTGTTCGAAGAGTAACTTGAACAATTTCTTCAACAGACCAATTGCAAAGCTCTTGTCCTGGTACACACGGGCGCACCTAATTGTCGAGATCACAATCACTGTAGGAATCATTTTCACTTGCAGCACACATCTGATTTGGATTAATGATTCCCTCGCTATAGAAAGTAATTGGCCCCTTGCGCTCTGTTGCAACAGCCTGATACGGATTATAGCCTATACCGAACTTATCTTCCTTTGCAGAGACTTCAATCAATTTGCCCCAGCCTTGGGCATTACCTGCTTTGACTACTTCCACTGCCTGTTTGTAAGAAGCAATAGAAGTACCCACCTGTTCTTCGCTCTGAGAAGATACTGCCTGTGAAGACAAATCACTAATATTTACTGCCTCAAATGCTTGACACAGCATCTCATGGATCTCTCCATCCATTTCCACATACTTAAAGGTAGACAACTGACTTACGAAGATGTCTTCCTCTCCACATACAGTCACCACTTGACCATCAACCACATATTTCAACTTTTGGTGCAACGTAGATGTTACTGCCCCAGCGGGATGAATCCACGGTCTTCCTAACAAGCAACTATATGCAGGTTGAATGTCCATCACGTAGAACACGCACTTAAACACTTGAGGACCAATCTTTACTGGGAGCTCTACCTCTCCGAATACAGAACGTTTCGAACCATCAAAAGCCCTCACTACCAAATCACTTGGTCTTAGAATAATTCTGTCAGCGTCTAAATTCATTAAGGCTTTCTTTGGTAACACGTTTAGGGAAGACCCCGTGTCTACCAATACATGAGATAATATTGCCTCTTTACACTCCAGGGTGATGTGTAATGCCCTGTTGTGATTGCGACCCTCAGTAGTCAAATCATAATCTGTAAAACCTAGCCCATGGCTAGCATTGACATTAGAAACAAATGACTCCAATTGATTCACAGTAATCTCTTGAGGTACATAGGCCATATTCAAGACCTTCAAGAGTGCCTCTCGATGAGCTGCAGAACACATAAGCAACGATAAGATAGAAATCTTTGATGGCGTTTCGTTTAACTGAACAACCACCTTATAATCACTCTTTTTGATAAGTCTCATGAACTCCTCGACCTCTTTCTCAAAAGTACCTTTCTGTACAGATTCAGGAACAACAACCTCCTCTGTAGCCACCTGTTTACCCTTGGCTTTGGCTGCTGCCTTAGTTTCAGCATTAGTTCTCAACGTCTGTGGAGCAAACAAGCGTCCACTTCTGGTGAAGCCACCAAGACCTCCAACATTATCAATACTGGAACTACCCCCAGCTGGAGTTTCCACTTCTTGTTTTTCTCCTTGGTAGTAAACATCTGCACCGTAGTGCCATGGGATAGCCCGCCCACTACTATAAGGAACTGATCCTGGTACCGTAATAGTAACAGGACTCACTACATCAGGCGCAATGCTAGCAGCAGGCGCTGTCACTTGAATTTCAGCGGGCGTAAAATAAATGGTAACAGCTGACACCTCATCGTCCTCTTTGTACCCTTGATCAAACTGTAGACACCCTTCATCAATCAAACTTTGAATGTCGGCCTTCAGTTTATCACACCCATTACTCTGATTCTCACAATCAACATAACCTTCTTCACAGCCAGGGAACACTTGCCTCTTCAACAACCGAGCCTTCACAAAACTCAAAGGAGTCTTCACCCTGTTCACATCGGTTACCAAATTCAAAACTTTCCCATCTTCAAGGACGTTGACCTTTGGCACATCATGATTTGGCATGGGATTCTTAAGCACATTCGGTGGAGTTGAGAAATTAATTTCCTTGGCATCAATCAAATCCTGTACCTTATGCTGAAATGCCCGACACTTTTCAATAGTATGACCTGGAGCCCCAGAATAAAACTCACAGCGGGCATTAGCATCATAACCCTTTGGTAATGCAGCAGAAGTCGGGCCCATCGTACGAAGCTCCACCAGATTAAGCTTCAACAATTGAGGTAACAAAGCTGCGTAAGTTAAAGGCAGAGGGTCCATATGCCTGTCAGTTTGTCTCTGTTGATATGATCTTCGTGGCTGTTGATTATTCTATGGCTGAACATTCTATTGTTGTAGCTGTGATTGAACTTGTGGACTAGGAATGGTAACAGCAGCAACCTGATTATAAGAATCTTGATAGCCTTCACCTCTTCCTCTATTCTTATAAACAGCAATGGTCTCCCCCTCTCTCTTTCTGGTAGCTCCAGCAAATGGCTTCCTCACTCCTGAAGAGATAGCACCACTGACGTCTTGTATTTTTCCGAGCTTCAACAAACTTTTAGTCTTTTCCCCAGCGATTACAATGTCCGCAAACCCAGTTGAAGGACAGGCAGCCAACCTATCAAGATAAGCTCCCTGAAGAGTACCCATAAACATGTCGGCCATCTCTCGGTCCTGCAGTGGCGGTTGAACCATGGCAGCCAACTGGCGCCATCTTTGAGCATATTCCTTAAAACTCTCCTTCACATTCTGAGCCATACTCTACAGCTGAGTACGGTTTGGAGCTATATCCATGTTGTATTGATACTGTTTGACGAAAGCATGCGCTAACTCCTTCCAGTTCCTTACAGAAGTCTGGCTCAACTTCATATACCATTCTTGAGATGCCCCAGTAAGGCTGTCTTGAAAATAATACATCCACAATTTCTCATCATCAGTATGAACGGCTATCCTCCCCACATAGGATTGAAGATGAGTTTTGGGACAAGTAGTGCCATTGTACTTGTCAAATGTTGGTGGCTTGAACTTATGTGGATTGTTACTCCAGGTACCAATCCCAAGTCGGAAACATCAAAACCCAGAGTGTTTTGGGATTCAATGGACCTGATTTTTTCAGCGAGCTCGTCGAATCTGCGAGTGTTCTCATCTTCAGCATCTAACAGAGTGAACTGCTCATCTTGGCTGTCTTCCATAACATGACGAACCCCCGTATTTCTAGGAGGGTCACCGCTTGCGTTAACGCCAGTCTGATTACCAGTATCTCTGTTATTACCGTTGCCATTCTGCACCTCTACTTCTGGCTGCTCGACCATTGCCCTGAGCCTTTCCTGATTTTGAGCCATGCCAGCCATTAATGTCATGAACTGGTCCATCCTGTTCCTCAGCTCAGCCAATTCAGTCTGCATCGGCTCCACTATCTTAGCTTGGTTTCTGCGAGTTGCGTACCGGTGAATGTGGATATCACCTATAGTGCCTGAAACCAAATAAAGGTTAGAGGACCCCTGCGATGAATACCTGCCATGCAGAATGATATGTTATGAGGATGCAAATACAAATTAACATGCTTGCATCTTTACAGGGTGATCCACCCCTTGATTCCAGTTTAAAGACAAGATGAAATAAAACTTCTGCTCATATATCAGAGAAAAACGCTGTCAGAGATTACATCCCAAGATAATAAGTCTGAATCAAGAGAAGACAAGGATCCCAGCCAACAATTCTGGTGGTGACCCAAAATACAATAAAGACAAAAACACACTACAGAGTATCACCCCCTGCCTAAGCTAGAGCCTTCACCCCTAGGCTTCTTCACTTCAGCTCATATCTTCAGCTCTTCTATGCTTGCTATGGCCTCATTCAGTCGCTCATCAACTATGTGTCTTTGGAACGTCCCTGATAAGATCTCCTCATCTTTCTTCCTGAGCTTCGACTTCAGACTCTCAATCTGCTTCAAATACTTATCCTCTTTCTGCTTGTTGGCTGCGATTGCAGTGTTTCGATTAGCATTGAACCTGTGAATTCTTAGCGAAGCTTTGGCCAAGTCTTCCTTCTTAGTCTTCAAAACTCTGCTAACACTTTTTAAGGCTTGTCCCACCTTCTGTCTGGGTGCGATTTCATCGGCCAACTCCTTTTCTTTCTTGGCTATCGACTCTGTTTTCAATTTAGCAATGTGAACCGCTTTACCTCGCTCATGCTTCAACTGGTAGATTTCTCTTTGCAGCTCACCATTCTCCTCTCGAAGCTTCTCTTTTTCAGCCCACAGTTTATTATATTTCTCTATCTCAATTGTGGTCGGAGATTCAATCAGCAGGGGGTAAGATGGAGGTTCTCTGCAGAACGGCAGAAGTACATTCTTTACTCTCCTCTGAATCCAGTTCTCGTATACAGGGAAGGCTTTGTTGTTACACTTTCCAAAAGAAGTCTCTCCTTTCTTGTTGCGGTCTCCCCAAGCGTCTGCAGCTTCTTTTAACATTTCCAGATTGGCTTCCCTATTCACATATAGAGACTCTCGAACATCTTGGTCCTTTGGCGGCTCTTTCAAAGCATATCCAAATTGCCTAATAGCAAGAATAGGGTTGTAGTTAATTTCCCATTTCCTTCCTATTAGAGGTACGTTTGGGTAACCTCCACAGCTGATCAGGATCTCTTGGCCTAACAAATCACGATTGATCCAAACCAAGTTGTCAGCCCTTAATCCCATCAATCTCTTTGACCAATCCAATGTTTCCCTGGTGTCTACGAATGCCCCAGAGTCAGGAAGGCGATTGGCAAACCACTTGTATAGAATTGGAGCGCAAAAGTAAAGAGGTCCTCCTCTCCTCTTCTCATTCTTATAGTGCATCGAATAATACAGATCCCCAAGCAAGGTAGGTACCGGATTCTTCGTGGTGAAAATCCGGACAGCGTGCACATCTACAAAATCCTTCACATTAGGAAACAATGTCGTTCCATAAACACACATAGCCAGGATTGCATTGAACACCGACCAACACTTAGCCTTGGCACAAATAGCAGCCTGCTCAATCAAAAACTCCGTGTGAAAGCCTTTATAATCTCCTTTAATAGCAACATTCTTCTTCAACAAAGACTGATCCAAACGTAAAGCAGCAGAAACCTTTTCCAGATCGGGAAACTCCTTATAAGGGTAGAAGGGACCTTCTTCTTTGACAGAAACATCCAAAATGAGGGCATACTCTTCCAATGTCGGAGCTAAAAGATAATCCGCAAACAGAAAACTCCGCAAGTGAGGGTCATAGAACTGCACCAGAGTGTGCAGAGCCCTGAACTCATAGTTGGTAACATCTCGGGCGACACTCAGGATCTTCCCATATTCTCCTCTAAAGTCTGCCAATACCCCAGGTTTTGCCATAGCCGAGATCTTGTGAACAACGTCTAAATGAAGCTCTGGGAATTTGTACGGGATGATATTCTTTCTCTCTTCGGTGCTAGTATTCATTATGGACAGCCTTCGGACAACCGGAATCAAAGTTAGGATGCAACCCTGCAAATGAGCAAACATGTTAGAATGCAAGATGATGCAAATGCAAACATGGGATCAAGGTATTCATGATACACAAAACTGCTGTTGTTCTGCTGACTGAATAAGACCCCAAATATCAGAAACCCAGAAATCCAGAATAACGGCTCACTCAAACTTCCAGAATATCAGGATGATAACAGTACACTGATGAGAAATCCAGAAAACCGGGTAGGATGAAGGTTTCGGTTACCTACATACCTGCAAACACCATCCCCTCTCACATATGAGTTCTAGAAAACGGGATCCTCAGCCTCGGATTCTTGATTTGAGAAGCAATAGTACATTCATCCCTCGGGGTACAATACTATCCCCAAACAAAGAGGCCGTCCACTTATTCCCCCAAAAAGGTCATCCTATAGCAAGTTCTCAGCATTGGGTCCTCGGATCGACAAGTGTAATGGGTTTGCCATTTCTGGTCTGCCATTATCACATGTCGGGAGGAGAGGCGTTGTCGAGTCCTCGGGAGACGGTCACCAGAGTCGACAGTTTTCCAGGTTACATTCCATCGTCTGCCCCAAATGCGCAGGATATAATATTACCAAAGAAAACCTCGTCTGGATGTGGAGTTTTCATGTATACTACGTCTGGCCAAATGCCAAACAAGTCACACTACTTTCCACGCTAATCATAGGTGTATGCTCAAGCCTGGGTATTGGGCTTTTCTCTCATGAATTCAACCCACCCTACAAACAGGAAATCCAGCAGCAGAATAGTACAGTATAATAATGACATGCAATGCAATAAATGCGGTAAAATATAGTAATACAGTAAAGCAATAGTGCAGTAAATAGCAATACAGTAAAATAGTAAAATAGCAAAACACAACACCACAGATAAACACCCAATGAAAGAAAAACAGACAAGCGCTAGGATCGACTCGCTTAGGGGATGGACCAGCAATAGGTCAACCTGTCCCTAGCAGAGTCACCAGTTGTCGCTCCCGGGATTTTCATCCAAGTACAACTGCGAGAGTGGCGCAAAAAACAGAGTTGCCAGCAATGTGTATTTATCCCAAGAGAGGGAAAAGAAACACTGCATAAACCTGAGGGAAGGAAAGAGCATGGTCTTGCGACCAAGAGAACTGGGTTCGGGAGTCGGTTACGCGAAGGGAAGGTGTTAGCACCCCACACGTCCATCGTACTCGGTGGGATCCACGCTTGTTGTCTCGATCAAAAGGTGTAGTCGTCTGGACCTCCACTGCTACTGGAAAGGAGAAGGAACAGAAGCGGAAAAGAACGAAGAAACGGGAGAGAAAGGAAAAAGAAGTGACTCGATAGGACGTCCTCGGAGTCCTAGGCTTACGTATTCCCTTGGGAACAGGAAAATCAGAGTCAACGTAGTTCGGACACGAACTAGGGGGAGGTTGCTGGCCAAGACATCGCCGTCTCATGCCTACATATCCTCAATCAAACTAGAGAGAGGAAATCAGAGCAGTCGTAGTTCGACCTACGAGGTCGGTTAGTGTTTTTTATGAGCGACGTTAAATTTGCGTCCGGCAGTTAGCGTCGATGCCTGTTTGCGACAAGATGGAAGTAACGTGCCCTTTTCTGAAAATGATTTGAACTGAAGAATCCCGAAGGATGAAAAAAGGTTTGAGTTTGTTTTTGTGTTTTTTAGACAGAAGTGGATTGAAGTTAGTTCGTAACTTACATTGCACTAAAGTCTACCATGCGGGAACGAGTGCTAAACACTCTAGAAGAGGAGGGAAGACCCCTTGTTCTTCATTTCTTACACTTAAGGCTCGAGCGCAATATTCGTTATATTTATTAAGTGTTTTTAGAAGTGTTATGAGATGAGAAGAGAAGACTCAAAGGAAAACAAAACACTAAGGGGAAACTAAATGTTCCTAATGTTGTCATGCAAAGGTGGCCCTATAGTTGAGTTTAAAGGGGGAAACTTCTACCTAAGTTAGCATGCAAAGGGAAGCCTAATGCTAATCCTACTCCAAGCTTAATAAAAAATTAAGTTGGACTAGGTAGCTCTAAGGGATTGAATTCAAGACTTAAACAAGTCTTGAGACTCATGGGAAGAGAAAGAGTGAAAGAGATGAAGAAGAAAGAGAGGTAAAGATGAGAAATAAGATGGGGCAGCAAGCACATCACACACATCATACTTAAATCACATCATTAATCATGCTTCAAAAGATCACACAAGAAAGCTCAAGTAAGCAAGTAAAAGCAAACAAGAAAGGATGCAAGCAAACTTGCATAAGAAGCACAATTAAACATCATTGAACCTCACACAAAGATGACATGAATAAGGTAAGATGAAAGTGGTCCCAAGTCAGAATTCAAGTCATGCCAAAGGTCAATCAATTCACACATTAGAAAATGGCATCAAGAGCATCAAGTATGTATCTCAACAACACTCAAACAATTAGCAACAAATAACTCATGCACAACATAACTTCAAGTGATCAAACAAAGTGAAATCAAAGCATGAAATCAAATGGCAGCAAGGTGAACATGTATATCAATTCAAACAAAAGTTCTCAAGCATTGATTGGATCATACAAGAAAACAACTCACAAGGTTAGGTTAAGCACACCAAAAGATTCAAGTCAAAACAAGCATGCATCTCATGAAGTTAAGGCAAGCAATCACATTCAAACAACAACTCCAGCAACATCATCAACAAGTCACAATCAACATGCTCAAGAAGTGTGTGCTATGTGTTCATCGCATCAAGGAAAAAGCAACAACACAATCATGGACATTCATCAATGAAAACCAAAAGCCGCGTGTCGAAGAATTGTGATCATGCAAAGGTGTGAGGTAAAACAACTCAAGAATAGTCTACAAATCATCAACGTATCAATCCATAAAGTTTAGACATGCACGAGACCTCAAACAAGCAAGAAAATGCAAGAAAAACACAATCTGCTTAAGTGGTAATCGATTACTCACATAGGGTAATCGATTACTCAGTTGAAAATTGGATAAAAACGTGAAAATAAGGCAGAGTAATCGATTACCCTGTTTGAGTAATCGATTACCACTGGAACAGAGGCAGAAATTCAACTTTGAAAAGCACTTTTCAGCAGCAAACCACTTATCCAAACATCCAAATGATCATGTAAACAATAATGCACGAAAATTAAGTTTAATCATAGCAATCAAACATCAATTAGATCCAACAATCATCAACCTCCACAATCAAGATCAACCAAATGAATCAAAACACATCAAAATTCATGGATCTACATTGTCTAAGTTGCAATTAAGCTAAAATGAGTATGGATATGAAATTAACCAACCTACAAAGCTGAGATTTGCTTTGGTAAGTGTTGTAAACAAAAACGGATGAATTCAAGTAGAGAAATCCAAGATCCACAAGCCTCTTGCACTCAAAAGTTGAAGATCCAAGCAATAAGCAACCAAAACTTCAAAAGCACTTCCAAAAATCACTTCTGAAAATTCAGCACCAGATCCAAACGAAAATCCAAATTGAAAAGCTGAAATGTAGTAATGATGAGAGGCTTTATCTCAAGAATTAACAAGTTCCAATGAAGAACTTGTTATTCTCTATGAAGGAGCTTTGAGTGTGGTTGAAAATGGATGTTGAGATTGAAAAAAAGTGAGAGAGAATTGAGAGAATTCTGAAAATTGAGAGTGAAAAATGATCTCGCTCCCTGAGGTTTAGAATGAAAAGGTTTAAATAACCCCTAGGTTAAGAGTTAAGTTTGGGTTGGGAGTGAGGTTAAGTGAGTGGAAATTGGGGTGAAATGGGAATTAGGAAAGGAAATGTAGAATTGGAGTGGAAAGAATTTGAATTTTTGGATGGAAAATGATGAAAATAGATCAGTTCTAAATCCTTCCCACACATGCACAAGCCAAGCACATGATCACAAATGCTCAAAAATTCTGCAGTGCTGAAAAATGCCATATTTTTGCAATTTCGCTCAGAGAAATCGGTTACTCACTTTGAGTAATCAATTACTCTATTCAAAAATTCAAAATTTTGGCGCCAAAAGGAGAGAAACTTGGATATTCGTCCGGTTCTACCTGTTCTGAACCATGATAGACCTCTGAAACTTGCCATTTGATATTACCACTGGAAAACACTTGAAATATGTTGTGAACTATTTTTTCGTACTCGGATTAAATGGCTGATAACAACTGTCTGGTGCCGAATAACTTATCAAAAATTGACTGTCGGAGTTTCTGATCATCCAGTCGTTTAATGAGCAAATAAATGCTCAAAAAGACTTGGAAAGCTGTCTGCTTGGCCTTGAACACTATTAAAAATCATACTGGGACTGATGACGCTGTGAGCTGCTAGAGAATACCTTGATCTCATGCCCAAAAGAGATATGCAAATGCAGAAATGATGATGCAAATGAAAGGAAGAATAAGCCAGTTAGTACCAAAAGTAAGAGGGCAAATTTTGAGGTGTTACAGTAAAGAACTAGGACATGAGGAACTCATTCTCATCAAATAGCTTCTTAAGCTGTTTGTTTTCAGACTGTTGACCAAGATTATTTCTAACCTTGGACATCTTCAGACAATTAGTTTTTCATTTAAAGAATAGAGAACACATAAGGAATCATCCTTGCGTCAAGATTTTTCACCCATGTCTATTCTGTAGATACTAATAGTCACTGAGTTAATACTTCATACCGAGGTATTTCACTGGTTCAGATATGTCAGTATACAGAAACTCCAAAAGCTTAATTATTTTGAAGTCAATGGTTATGATCATCTTCGAAAACCATTGCATCAACTGCACTACTGAGAATTTATGCATAGAGATAGCTTCTGCTGAGTTAGAAACTACTTCATCTTCTGGAGGGATTTTCTTTGCAAGCCAATAGTGCTACGATAGTTGGTTCTTCATCTTCATCATCTTCTGAGAACTCAGAATCATTCCATGTTGACAATCAATTGTCTGAGCATTTTAGATCTTTTTCCATGAGATCTTCTTCCATAGCGATCAACTCGTCTGAGTAGAAGTGACAAAATATTTTCTTCTCGGATCTTTTGACAGATGTGTTGTTCCGATCTTCTGTGATCTTGAGAGGAATTTCCAAGAACCTTCATATGGATAACGAGCTTCTGATAACTTTCTTCAAGTGATCTGACGAAGAGTAGCCTTAAATCAGAACCCAGAGTTTTGCAACCATGGTTTGGAAACTTGATAACAAGATTTCAACTGTCTTCGACATCCTTCATCTTAAAATCTTTATGCTATCGAATCAAACACGAGCAATTGTTTTCTTGATTTTAAAAGAGTTCTTAATGAGGTATTCTGAGAAAGTCAAATAGATATAGCAATCTGGTTTTGAAAACATCTCATACTCAGTAAGAATTAACTTTCAGCAATCAAGGAACTTCTTGCTTTCTGATGATTCATATTTTTCAAACTGATCATTCATATTTACTTTCAGCCTTTTGCTAGCTTCATTTGGGGGGGGGGGGGTATGTAGTTATCAACTACCATATTCAAATGATCAGTATCACCTTTTAGAAAGACTTTCTATTATAGCTTTCCAGTACTCAACCTTTTCACCAACAATGGTAGAAGATAGAATTAAGAACATTTGAGACTGGAATAACAGGTGGTGGAGTGGAAATCATCAAGGTGTTTCTCAAAGCTCCTCTGGATCTTTATCTGACACGGTTAAGTGTTTGATAAACATCAATACCAAAACTGGAACTTTGATACCAATTGAAGGGGTGAGAAATACAAGAAAGGGGGGTTTAAATTGGGTTTCACCGAATGTAATCTTTTGCGAAAATTAAACTTTAATGCTAATAAAAGAATAAAAATAAATAGACACAATTATTTTTATCTTAGTTCACTATTAACAAAGTTACTCCAGTCTACCCACCAAGGTGATTTCTCCTTAGACAAGTATTTAATCCAATAATCTAGAAATATTACAACCTCCAAGTGTTAGAAAACAACTTAGCCCTCTCAAGTATCCAGACTAACGACTTAGTCACTTGAGGAATCTCCACTTTGAAAAGTGTTACAAAGGCGTGTACAAGAATTGCTTCTAAACAAGCATATGACATAAATTGAAGTATAATAACACAAAAGTGTTTCTAAAAAGATATAAACAATAATTCCTTGCTTATTACAAAACTATCTTAAGAATAATCTCCTAGAGATTTGGATCGTATTGGCAAGAGTTTTTGTGATCTTAAAAGCTTCTTATAATGCTTCTCTCGTTTTCTTGTAGAGCAACGCTCTAACTTTGGTTGAGCTTCAAGCATCTTCTTTTGAGCTTTACAATTTGGTGCTTGCTTTCGCCATGCACACATACTCTCGTGTTTTCTTCATCTCTTTTTTCTTCTTGTTTATGGTCACTCTCTCATGATTATCTCTTTGGCTCTTGTGGCATTCAGCACTTCGGCATTTAGCATTTGCGCTCGGCTCACAGTAGCATTTCTTTAAACTTTCAGATCTTCAATATATAGAGCTTGAGAATAGATCCGTTGGAGGGTATAATAGGAAACATATTCCAACTATAATATCCCAACGTTCACTTAAAACAATGGTCAAATCATAATACAAAAGAGTTGTCCTTCCGCCACCTATTCTTGGTAGAGGTCACATACTACTTGGTACTTTTATATTCATTAAAACACGCAAACCATTCTTGATCTTCTGTCTTCTAATCTTCAGAGGCTTCAGATGTATATTCGATGAAGCATGTATAGAGAGATCAATACTTGTAACTTCAAAACCTAAGTCTTCAGAATCTCAGATCTTCGTTCACCAGAACTATCTTAAGATTCTTCAGCACTTGGTCTTTAGAAATGATTTCTTCAGAAACTTCAAAGCTCGTTCAGCAAAACCTCGTCTTTAGAATCTTTAGAACTTGTTCATCATATATTTGTCTTCAGAGTCTTCAGAACATCGTTCAACATAACCTTGCCTTCAAAGTCTTCAGAACTTGAACTTTAGAAATGATGTCTATCTAGAATCTTCAGAACTCCGTTCAACTGAACCTTGTCTTCAGAAACTTCAGAACTTGTTCAGCATATATTTTTCTTTAGAGTCTTCAGAACTTCTTTCAACAAAACCTTGTCTTTAGAGTCTTCAGAACTTGAACTTCAGAAATGATGTCTTTAGAATCTTCAGAACTTCTTTCAATAGAACCTTGTCTTCAGAATCTTCAGAATTTGTTGCGATAGAAGCACATCTCTTAGAAAGCCTTCAAGGCTTACTTATAAAGTCATAATCAGAAGATTTAGTACAAACACTCTTCAGAACCGTTGCATTAAAAACATTTCTGAATTTTGACTTTAACTTATACACAACATATGTTTTCTTCCAAAGTGTTTAGATCAAAGTCTGGTGACGTCACACACCTTTCTATCAGAGTCAGATCCTTTTTAGAAAAAGCTACACACTAGATAGAAACCATAAAGTACCTAATTGTTCTCTAAGAGAACATGTGCAGTTATCATCAAAACTTAAGGCCAGATGCATAACCACTCTTGTTCTTACAGAATTCATTGATATACCCTTATTGATATGCAAAAATTATGCTTGTTATTTTAGTTAACTATTTTTTTTTTTGCAAATGTGAGCTTGAGATATAACACATATTTTTGGAAAACATTTAAATGGAATATAATAATATATAAAAAGGGGGTGAAAAATCACCAAAGTACAATAAAGATAGTCACGAAATACAAGAAGTGTTAAGAGAAAACAAAAGATAAAAACATAATAAGAATAATAGAATAATAAACAACAAAAACAAACCAGCAAAGTCAGCCGACCAGGGGGTCCCCATAGATAAGAACCCAAGCTACTAAAAACCCACCTCCGGTGACATCATATTAGATCTCAAACCACCAAAACCACCATCAACAAATTAGATTCCATAAAAAGAGCACCAAAAAGATGTCAAAACCAACCTTAGAACCAAGGTGAACACTAGATCAACTATAAGTGCAAGTAGAGGATAAGGTTCTGAAGCTATTCGATGAAGGTGCAAGAATTCACCTCTAATCTACAAAGAAACCATTTCTAGGCCAAAAAAAATCTTCTCCTCCACCTATTTCGCTGATTTTGTGACTCCTAAATGATTACATCATTTTGGGCTTTCCAAATGGACCTGGCTACAGTGTGCTAAATCAAAAGGTAATCATCCATATACTTAATCTTGTCTCCTAGAGAAATAAAAAACTTAAAAAAAAACACCTTATGGTACTTAGGAATAACTACATACCACCCAAACCACTTAAAGACTTTATACTACATACACAAAGCTAGATCACAAGTAATAAAGATTTGAGAAGTCGTCTTATACAAAAACCCATAGAAGGGAGAAAAAATAATAGTACGGTCTTAAATCACATCTCTTTTAAACACGTTCATTATAGATGGAAGGTTGTCTTGCAAAAGTTTCCAATAGAAGACCAAGATGTTAGAAAGAGTCAAACTACTCCAAATAAGGGAATGATCTTACCCTATTCCAGAGAAGGAACGGGAGAAGAGATTGATTTAACCATTTGAACGAGGTATGCAGAGGCCATTGAGAAAGTACCCTCTCTAGCATTCTTATAAATCAACTTATCTCTATCTCGGGATAGAGCGACATCTAAAAGCAAAGAATGAGGCTCCTCGTAAACAAGAGGCTCTCTAAGAAAGAAAATTCTCCACCACCAAAGATCCCAAGTAAAAACCCCATTCATTACTAAGCTAAGCTCTCCCACCAATCCATCATACTTAAAAGAATTATAAAATAAACTAGGAAATTTAGTCTTTAAAATGATGGTCCTTAATCAAGGTTCCTTCCAAAAGAAAGTTTGACTACCTAAGCCAGCTTTCATAATGACACCATCGAAAAACCAATATGAGCTATCTTTCTCTTTGTACCCCAGAAGAGACACACCCTTTCACTAGGAATAACAAGAACGAAAACCCTCTAACCCCCCCCCCCCCCCAAATAAAAAGAGAAGAAACTCAGGTAGCTCCATATCTAGCTACAAGAATATTCCTCTAAAGACCTGAATCCCCTATGAGTAACCTTTATCTCCACTTTTCCAATATGACATGGTCAATCAAACGAAGATCCCTCACTTCTAAACCCTATCTAATACTAGGCTTAAAAACATCTTCCCACTTAATCCAAGATATCTTCGAAGCATGATTCACACACCCCAAAGAAATCTTCTTTGAAACTTTACCAGCTTCTTCTAAACTATTACATGAATCTTCAAAAAATACAAGAACAAAACGGGGATAACATTAAGCACAAAATTAAGAAGAACTACTCTACCACCCAAACTGACATATATATATGCTTCCATAAATTGAGTTATTTTTCCATCAAGTTAATTAAAGGATCCCAAGTGGATTCAAGTCGAGGGTTGTTCCAACAGGAAATCCAAGATACCTAAAAGGGAGAGAAGTTATCTCATAGTGGGGGAAATCTTCTGTAGAGGTTAGAAAGACGTAATCAACATTTTCTTTATAAGACTACTCTTGAAGAAATTCACTCAAAGCCCCGAAGCTAGATGAAAGCCTCTAAGAATAGCCTTAATACTCCATAAATTCTCTAGAGTAGTGTCATCAACTAGGAGAGTATTATTAACATATTGAAGGTTGGACACCATGAACCCAAATGTACCAACCTTAAACCCTGAGTAAAGACCTATTTCCTTAGCCCTAGTAACTAGACTAATAAGGCCCTTAGCCACTATAAGGAAAAGAAAGGGAGATAGAGGATCCACTTGCTTCAAACCCCTTTGGATATTGATCTCTTGAGTAGGACACTTATTTACCAGCACCACAATACTACCAACAAAAAAAAGTTCTCATCCAAGACCTCAACTTCTCCCAAAACCCAAATTTGATACGCATATAGTCCAGGAACTTCAAACTAGCTGAAACATACCTTAAAATCCACTTTAAGAATGAGTCAAGTTGTTTTAGATCTCTTGTACAAGTCGACCACCTCACTGATAGCCACCACTCTATCAACCAATAATCCCCCCCTTAAGAAAAGTTTATTAATTAGCGGATATGAGCTTATCCATAACTGACCCATGTCTAATGGCCGACACTTTATCCACCACTTTGTATAAGGATCCCACCAAAGAAATAGGTCTAAATTCTTCCAAATGAGAGGGTGAGTTAACCTTAGGGATCAAAGTCACAAAGTATGATGCAAAACTATGAGGTAGAGATGCATAAAAATGGAATTACTCAAACATAACCCCTAGGTCAACTCTAAGAAGGTTCTAGAAATCTTTCAAGAAAGAGAAAACCATTTGCACCTGGGTTTTTGTTACCATCACACTGGGCCACAACACAATCAAGCTCTTGGAGACTTAAGGGAGTCGATAAAGAAAGGTTATCATCATCCAATAGGGAGTGGAAAACAACACCATCACGAGGTGGTCTATTAACATTTGGTTATTTAAAAATCTCAGTGAAATGTTCAACTACCTATCGTCTAATATCTGACATCCCTTCAATCCATTCATCACCAACCTTTTGAGCTAATATAGTAGTCTATCTGCTTTTAGTCTTAATAGATGCATGAAAATAACTAGAATTAGTGTCGCCCTCCTTAATTCATTTAGCTCTAGATCTTTGGAACACTTTAGAGTCGTTAATCTCTAGAAAGAACCATATGTACGCAAACACCATGGATCTAGAATCAATATCCTAAACAGAAAAGGGCTTAAGATTAGCCATAAAATCCACATTACTCAATTCCTCTATGAAATAATCTATCTGGGAGTCAAGATTTCTAAAAACCTATTTATTCCAAGATGTTAGGATCACAATGAGGGCTTTTAATTTCTCCATTAAGACAAAAGTTTTCCAACTATGAATCTACGTGCCACTCGAAAAAGAATTCACTAGCTCAAAAAGAAAAAAAAAAAATGGGATAACCAATAATTGTTGAATCTAAAAAGCTTGGGGCCCCACAACTATTTTGCATACTTAAGATTTATAGATAAATGATCACAGACATCCCTCTGATAATCCCATTGAGAAACCACGCCCCAATTATTCTACCATCCATTAGAAATCAGAATGCGATAAATCCTATTAGCAGCCCCACCTTTGGGTTGAAACCAAGTGAACCTTCTCCCAAGGAATGGTAAATCTAAAAGATCCATTTGAGAGATAAAGTTAGAAAAATCCAAACATTTTGGTCTTTGTGATGCAATGGAAGAAACTCCCATGTGCCCTGTCAACAAAAGAACAAATTAAACTGAAATCTCCTAGAACACGTCTAACGAAACCTCCAGAACTAGTTTTTTATGGATTTCAAGTCCGCCCACGTAGCTCTCTAATCAGCCAGAGAACACTTGGAGTACACGTTAATAACAAATACCACAAAATTAGAAGTTCCTCATTCCAAACAAATACCCAAGAATCTCGGACTAGAGAAGGTAAACAAATATATACCTTTCGAACTGAACCAAATCAAAAGAATACCTCCATTTCTCCCTACAGACCGAGAAAAAATCTAATCACAAATCGGATTACCCCAAATGGAGTGGACCAGAGAAAGGGAGACCTCAGCAAGCATAGTCTCTTGGATATCTATAAAATATAAGGAATTAGACCTAAAATACGTGATTACAAACAAAAACAATAGAGGTACAAGGTTCAGAAATACTTGATTCTTGAGTAGAGGAAAAAAGTCAAAAAACCAATGTCGTCTGATCTGGAATAGGATTTGATTTTGAGTCTGTCACCTGAACTTCCCAAGGAGAATATGAGGCAACAAGTTCAAGAACCTGGGGAACGCTTGAAGGTGAAGAAACATCACAAACTGACACATGAGCAACACTAATTAGAGTATCACCATCAGAAGAGCCTGAAGCTACTAAGGGAAAAGTCTGACCAACACCTGAAATTGATGAAACACGACTATCTGACATCTGAGTGGGACTCTGAGAGACCCTACAACAACACTAGCACCACAACTTAGATACATGGCTACACAAGGGACTTCCTTTGATGATTCTTATAGAGAAGAGGGCACGACTATTCAAGAGTAGTCTCATAGCTTGTCATTTTAAAAAAAAGAAATTCATTGTATTCTCATTTATGTACTGTCTCGTTTCCATTGATTTTCCTTTTGTCTAACATCGTTTGTTGAATCCTTTTGTCTTTAGGTGAACTTATATTTGTCGAGTGCAAAATCTTCTACTAGAATTCTAATTATAAAACTTTAAAGTTTAGCAATAAAAGTCCTTAGAAATGTTTTGTATTATAGAATAAAAAATTATGTATATTTGTTGGCTTGACAAATCTTTTCTCCTTAAGAGAATTCATATATATATATATATATATATATATATATATATATATATATATATATATATATATATATATATATATATGATTCTGCAAATCTCATCGGGAATTCAAATTTAAACTAAATTACTATTGTGTAAAAATATAAAAATCAAGTTTAAAATAGACTGATGTATGGTCTCAACTAGAGGAGGACCACACTAAGAATCTAGCCAGAAGTTTGTATTTGTTCCATTGCCAATGAAAAGTGTAGAGTTCGTATATACTAGGGACATCATTTCTGATAGACCTACCCTTCAACAACAAAGTCTAGTCTTCTTGAGAATTCACAACATCCTATTAAAATATCATATTAGATTCCTCATTCAACACTAGCAAGGATCTCAGCCCAATACCTCCTTGAGAGTTAGGTTTGCGTATCTTTTTCCAAGCCATAGTGACCATTTTGGATTTATCAACCTTCCTAGACCAGGTGATGTTTTTATGCATCTTTCCAATTCCTTGATCAAGGAGACAAGCTAAGAGTCAACATAAAAACTATGCATTAACATGAAATATATAATAGACTTCACCAACTACGCCCTCCCTACAAAGCTAACTAGGGAAGCCTTCAAAGCACTAAGCAAGCCTTGACTTTATATGCAATATGCTTAAGGAAACAATGGAGGCTTTGTTGTCTCTGCATAAAACCATATCGTCATCAGCATATAAACAGGATGAAGGAATCTATACACCTCTAGCACTTGGTACGAGCTTCAGTTTATTTGTAATAAATTATAAATTTTATCTTATCAATGTATACAATGTGTTTTCTACTAAATCAAAGTACTTAAAATATATAACTAATATCATTTCATACACTTGTCTATATCATTTTTTAGAGGTACTCATCGAAATCTAATTTAAAATATTTGTATATAAAGTTATTTGCTCACATTTGTCTAACGTAGGTCTTAACCTGAGAGATATTAAGATAACAAACAAACTGATTATTTATCTTTTTGCTGAAAATTTTTTACTATCAATAATCAATGGTATATATACTTATTAGTAGATACTTCAGACATAGAAAATCAATCATGGATCATGTTTCTTCTTTAATATGGCATGGCATTAATCATTCATTTACCTTTTTGGAGGAACATAGTATATGATATGTTGGTAATGGAAAGAACAATAATTTATGGACTGACGATTGGTTGAGATATAAAATTAAAGATTTATACATAGTATTGCTAGGGGATATTCAATTTCAATTTATGCACACTATTAAGGTCAATTGAATAATCCAAGACATCAATTTGAAAATTCCTCATGGCTTATCCATCTTGCCTACTCAAATTGTTAAAGACATTTGGAATATTAAAATAACAGAAATTAAAATAGTAATTGAAGAACATGATGATGTATCTAAAAAGAAATACTGGAGAAATGCACTCATTATGTATGCCATAGGCGAACCCTTGTCTATGAATGCATTGAAAAAATTCATGACGAACACATGGAATTTTTGGCCTTACGAGAACTGTATTATATTGAATGTACACTTGAGTTCAAACTAAAGGATGATATTCTATGGATACTCATAATTTGGATTAGATTTCCACAACTGCCACTGAAATATTGGGGAAAGAAAAGTATTGGGATGATTGTGAGTGCTATAAGGAAACCGTTGATGGCTGATGAGTGAACGACCAAGAAACTACATGTCTCTTATGCTCGTGTGCTAATTGAAGTGGATGTAACAACAGAACTCAAGACAACTATTATCATTAGAGAACTAAAGGGACACCTAATGACACAACAAGTGGATTACGAATGGAAACCACCTTTTTGAAAGGCCTGTAATAGGGGGGCATGAATGCAAGAAAAAAGGAGCAGAACCAAAAGGAGAAGCCAACACAAAAGCAAATCTGGGCACCTAAAAAATATGACTCTCAGATGTGAAAAGAAAATGAGACTACAAAGTAAGGTGAAGACCAACTTGTGGGGAGTGATAATGGAAAGGGTAAAGAAACTGAAGAGGAACCTACAACTTGGACAATAGTGAAATCGACATTCAAAGGGAAGGAACTAAGTGTGAGTACAAAAGAAAACCAATTGTAGACTTCACAAATGGGTTTGATGTCCTTAGAATTAGTGAGTGTTCTACAGCCCATGAGACTATGACATGATGATAAGTTGGAATGTAAGAGGGCTCAATTAAAGAGCTAGATACATTGAGGTTGGAATCCACCTTAAGAAATTTCAAGTATCTTGCTTTGCTTTGCTAGAAACCAGGGTTAAAAAAACAAGACAGACAAAATCAAACATCATTTTAGAGATAATAGGTGTTGTATGGAAAACTATGAGCATCACCATAATGGAAGAATATGGTTGACGTGGAAAAGGGGTAGTTGGAATGTGAAAACAATAGATATTTATGATCAATTTATTCATTGTGAAGTTTGTCACCTAGATGGAGAAAAATCACACAATCTTACTGTGATTTATGCTCACAATCAACTTAGCCAGAGAAGGAAACTTTGGGCTAATATTAAATATTGTGTAAAGACTAAAGAGTATTCAAGGTCTGTGGATGGTAATTGGAGACTTCAACAATGTGGTGAGTGTTACTGATAGAATTGGTGGGAAAGATATTCAAGCTACTGAATTCTATGATTTGGAAGAAATAATGGAAGAAATAGGTCTGCATGAGCATGAAACAAGAGGTAGCCACTTCACATGGTCAATTAAACATACCAATGAGATGACTTATTCAAGAATTGATAGGGTTATTTGCAACAAAGACTAGTTTCTCACAAACACTAACTGTGACATTGAAGTTCTTCAACCTCACATTTCAGACCAATCCCTTTTGAAAGTCAAGAGGAAGTTTAATAGTGAGACTTGTAGACATAAAATAGGGATCAAGTTCCTAAATTGTACTGCAGAGAGACCGAAATTCATATAAATAATTAAGGACAGTTGGGAAAAAGAAGAAAGAGGTAGGCCTATGTATCTTCTCTGGGGAAAATTAAAAAGACTACAACCCATTTTGAGGAATTTAAATGAAGAAACCACTGCATGGGTGAAACAAATCCAAGACAGTAGATCTAACCTAGAGCAGGCTCAACATTTACAAGCTGAACATATGTTCAATTAGGAACTCGTCAAAAATACCAAATATTATTCCGATGAATTAATACAAAGCACAAAGCTAGAGGAAAAAAATCTTAAGTCAGAAAGCTAAAATGGACTACTTAAGACTGGGTGATGAGAATAATGCTTACTTTCATGCTATTGTAAAGGTGAAAAACAAACAATATGGGTCGCATAATTTAGAAGACCGTCAAGGAAAATTCTTGACTAGTTTTAAGAATGTGGAGCATGAGATTTTTAGATTTTATAGGGAGCTGATTGGAACTACATCTCAAGAGCTTATGCAGGTGAATATATAGGCTCTTAGAAATGGAATCCAGTTGCAACGAGATTAATAAGATAACCTCATCCAACCTACTGCTGAGAAATAGATATGGTATACCCTTAATGATATTAAGGATAACAAGGCTTCAGGAATAGATGGCTTCAATGCCAAATTTTTCAAATCTAGCTGGACAGTGATAAAGAGAAATGTTTTAGCAGCAGCTCTCAAGTTCTTTGACAGCAACATGCTCTATGCAGCTATTAATTGCACTCTTGTCACTATGAGTCCCAAGAGTCCTAAGGCAAATATAATGAAGAAGCTGAGACCTATTGCTTGATGTACCACCATATATAAGATTATCTAAAAAATATTAACCACAAGGCTCAACAAGGTGATTGCAGATTTGGTGGATGATAGCCAGTCAGCTTTTGTGCCAGGAAGAGTTATACATGAAAATATTATTATTGCTCATGAGCTACTTAGAGGTTACAGATGCAAACACATATCATCAAGATGTGCAATTCAAATGGACCCACAAAAAGCTTATAACACAGTGGAATGTGCAGCCCTGGAAACTATCATGAGAGAAATGTGTCTGCCACCTAGGTACATTGATTGGGTTATGAATTGTTTCACGACTGTCTCCAATAAGTATGTTATAAGAGGTTGGCATAGTGAGATAGTAAAAGCAAAGAAGGGGATCAGAGAAGGGAATCCAATTTCACCCCTTCTTTTTTCTTAATCATGGAATAATTCCACAAGACCTTGAATAGTTTGGACAAACAACCAACATTTAACTTCCATCCCAAGTGTGCAAAGCTTAATATAACTAATATTTCTTTTGCAGATGACTTGATTTTATTTACTTGAGGCGATGGAACATTTGTTCGTCTCATAATGGGAGAGTTCCATAATTTCTCTGCATCAACTAGTATGAAAGTTAATCCCACCAAATGCAATATTTATTTTGGAGGTGTGTTAGCTAAGGAGCAGCAAAATATCATCTCTGAAACTGGTTTTGCTACTAGTTATTTACCATTGAGGTACCTTGGTGTTTCTCTCTCTAGCAGGAGACTCACAATTATTTAATGTCAGTCACTCATTGATAAAATTGAGATGAGAATATGCCATTAGACTGCAAGACTCTTGAGCTATGATGGCAAATGTAAGCTAATCAAGAGTGTATTTTTGCTATTACAGCCTACTAGATGGAAGTGTTCCATTTGTCTAAGAAAGTTATTCATCATATTGAAGCATTGTGTAGGAACTTTGTGTGGAGATGAAAATAGGATAATAGTGTCATACCCTAAATTTTTGTTAAATTGTAATTCAATGTGTCGAATTGTCAAGTGTCGAATTGTTGAAGTTGTTTCGACAGATTTGATTAGATTGGATTTGATAAGATTTGATATGATTTAGATTAGATTTGATATTTTGGGCTTTTAAAGTTTTGGGCCTTTGTAAATCTAAATCTATATAAAGGGAGTATCCCTTGCATTGTAAACAACAATTGTAATCACAGTTTGCAGATTAGCAAGTGAAAGTGCAATAGATTTAAAATCCCACAGTTCGTGGGTAACAATTTTCTCCAAATATTTCTCTTCTCTCTCTTTCTTTCTTGCTGCTATTGTTCTTCTTCTTCATTTGTTCTTCATTGCCATTACGTGTGTTTGTGGGTTGGTGATTAATCTTGAGATCAAGATTGAAAGGAAATCATCATAGGGTGTGGTGAATTTCCAACATCTGGTATCTAGAGCTCCGGTTGCGATTCAAGGAGGAAAATTGTGATGGCGATGAATCAACCGAATAGGCATTTTCCGGCGAGTCTTCCGATTCTCAAGAAAGATAATTATGAGAATTGGTGCAAGCAGATCAATGTGGTTTTCTGTTATCAAGATCTTTGGAATCTTGTGAAGGAAGGAGTAACACCGCTTGGGGAGAACGCGACGGATGAAGAAAAGGCTGCACTCAAAGAATTGAAGAAGAAAGATTATAAAGCGTTGTTTATAATCCATCAATGTGTTGATCCATATAACTTTGAAAAAGTTAGCGATGCAGAATCAGCAAAGGAAGCATGGGAGATTCTTGAAAAGTCATTTGGAGGTGCAGAGAAGGTGAAAGAGGTGAGGTTACAAACTCACAAGAGAACCTATGAGTTGCTTCAGATGGAAGACAACGAAAGTATTACAGATTTCTTCACCAGAGTTACAAAACTGGTGAATCAAATCAAAGTATGTGGAGAAACGCTGACGACGAAAGCAATTGTCTCAAAGATTTTGAGATCGTTGGCTCCTAAGTTCGACCACGTAGTAGTAGCCATAGAAGAGTCGAAAGACTTGTCAGTATTGACGAAAGAAGAGCTTCAAGGGACACTTGAGTCTCATGAACAAAGGATGGCTGAGAGAGCTGCAGGAAAGTTAAAGAGTGATATGGCTTTGCAAGCGCAGTCAGAAAAGGAAAGGAAAGGCAAAGGAAACGTGAATGGCAACAAAGATAGAGGAGGCAGTAATTCGACTTAGAAGAAACCTTGGAACCAAGGCAACCAAAGAGGTGGTGCTGCAGGTAAAGGAAGAGGTGGTGGTCGAAAGCCATACAAAACTCACATTCAATGTTTCAATTGTCAGAAGTATGGCCATTATGTTAGTAACTGTCCAGAAAAGAAGAAAAATCAAGAAACTGATGCAAATCTGGCGAAGCATGAAGAAGAAGAGACGTTGCTGATGGTCACAACGAAAGATGAAGAGAGATTCCAAGATCAATGGTACTTGGACTCAGGATGCTCATCACACATGACTGGGAGGAAAGATTGGTTTGTCAACATGACGCCCTCGTCGAAGAACATGGTGAAGTTTGCAAATGACAACACTCTAGCAGCTGAAGGTGTTGGTGATGTTCTGATTATGAGGAAAGACGGCAAAAGGTCAATAATTTCCAATGTGTTGTACATTCCAGGCATGAAGAGTAATTTGCTCAGTATAGGGCAGCTTGTCGAAAAGAACTACAAGGTAGTTGTCGAAGACAAGATGATGAGAGTTCTCGATGCAGGTGGTAGGTTGATCTTGAAGGCTCCAATGTCTCAGAACAGGACTTTCAAGATTGAACTCAACGTGATGGAGCACAAGTGTCTAGCAACAGCAGCCAGTAGAGATGAGTGGTTATGGCATTTTCGACTAGGTCATCTCAACTTCAATGACATCAGGGAGCTGAAGAGAAGAAATATGGTGTCAGGATTACCAAAAATCGACATTCCTAGTGAAGTTTGTGAAGAGTGTGTTCAGTCGAAACAACACAAGAATAGCTTCAGCAAGGATGCAGGAAGGAAGTCGAAGGCAATTCTTGAAGTCATATACTCTGATGTATGTGGTCCAATCCAGGTGGATTCGATTGGTGGCAACAGATATTTTGTCACGTTTATAGATGACTTCAGTCGAAAATTATGGACTTATCTCATCAAGAAGAAAAGTGATGTGTTTGAGGTATTTGTCAGATTCAAATCCATGGTCGAAAGACAGAGTGGTCAAAGGTTGAAAACTCTGAGAACTGATGGTGGTGGAGAATATGTGTCGAAAGAGTTTGATGCATTGTGTAGAAAAGAAGGGATTGTGCATGAGGTGGTGCCACCTTACACTCCACAGCAGAATGGGACTGCAGAATGTAAGAACAGAACCATCATGAACATGGTAAGAAGTATGTTGAATGGAAAGCATCTACCCAAAGAATTATGGGGAGAAGCAGTTTCGACAGCAACATATCTTTTGAACAGATGTCCGACAAAGAAGCTTGAAGGAGTCACACCAGAAGAATGTTAGTCTGGTGACAAGCCAAGCCTCAGTCACTTAAAGGTGTTTGTATCTATAGCACATAGACATGTGCCAGATCAGTTGAGAAGGAAGCTTGATGACAAGTCGAATCAGATGATCTTGATAGGATATCATTCGACTGGAGGTTACAAGCTGTTCGACCCAGTGAATAAGCAGGTAGTGATCAGCAGGGACGTGATCATAGATGAGCTTAAAGAATGGGATTGGACAAAGAATGCCAAGAAGGATTCAGTGAGAATCTATTGTGAAGAACCAGCCACTGAAGTCGAAAGAGAAGTTCGACAAGAACTAGTTGCAGATGAAGCAGGTTCAAGCAGACCTCGACGAACAAGACATATGCCTGCAAGGTTGCAAGAATGTGTAATTACATCAGATGATGTGGTCGATGAAGAGGGTGAGCTGGTACATTATGCTTTCTACGCAGATGTCGAACCAGTCAATGCAGCTGAGGCATTGAAAGATTCGAAGTGGGGGAAAGCAATGAATGAAGAGTTAGAGTCCATCGAAGTCAACAACACCTGGTCACTTGTCGAATTGCCTCAAGGCAAGAAGGCAATTGATGTGAAGTGGGTTTACAAAGTGAAAGTGAATCCCAGTGGAGAAGTAACTCGACACAAGGTGAGACTTGTGGCGAAAGGATTTCTTCAGAAGGAAGAAATAAACTTCGATGAAGTGTTTGCACCTGTTGCTAGGATCGAAACAATCAGGTTGGTTGTTGGTCTAGCAAATATGAACAATTGGCACACATGTCAGATGGACGTGAAGTGTGCATTCCTTAATGGTCCCCTAGACGAAGAAGTTTATGTCGCACAACCAGCTGGGTATGTGAAACAAGGCGAAGAAGGAAAGGTGTACAGGCTGCATAAAACCCTGTATGGACTTAAGCAAGCTCCAAGAGCTTGGAATAAGAAAATCGACAGCATCTTGAGGGAAAAGGAATTTGTGAAGTGTACAGCTGAGCATGGAGTATATGTAAGAAGAAGCAATGGCGAATTGCTTATACTATGTCTCTATGTCGATGATTTGTTGATAGCAGGAAGTTGCAAGAAGGAGATCGAAGACTTCAAACATGACCTAAGTGAAGAGTTTGAAATGTCAGACTTGGGAGATCTCTCATATTTCCTTGGCATCGAATTCTACAAGACTAGTAGAGGTTTGATGATGCACCAACGAAGATATGCAGGCGAAATACTCAAGAGATTTGAGATGCAAGATTGCAACTCAACTTCGACTCCAGCTGAGACCAGACTGCAACTGTCGAAGGATCCAGATGAAGACGATGTCGACCCAACCCAATATAGAAGACTTATTGGGTCACTTAGATACCTTTGTCACACAAGGCCTGACTTAGCATACAGTGTTTGTATGGTAAGTAGATTCATGCAGAAGCCAAAGGTATCACACCTAACAGCGACGAAGAGGATACTTAGGTATCTGAAAGGGACTCTCGACTATGGCATTTTGTTTCCTGCAGCCGATGAAGGGAAAGAATGCAAGTTAGTGGGATACACAGACTCTAGCTGGTGTAGTGATGCAGAGGATAGAAAATCCACAGCTGGATATGTGTTTATGTTAGGTGGTGCACCAGTTGCTTGGAGTTCGAGAAATGAGCCAGTAGTGGCATTGTCATCATGCGAAGCAGAATATATAGCTGCTTCTCTTTGTGCATGTCAAGCAACCTGGATGGTGAACTTGGTCGAAGAGATTACAGGGAAGAATCATGGAGCAATTACCATGAAGATCGACAGCATGTCAGCTATCAATTTGGCGAAGAATCCAATAGCACACGGTCGAAGCAAGCACATCAAAATGAGGTTCCATTATCTTCGAGAGCAGGTAGCAGAAGGGAAGATGAATTTGGAACACTGCAGAACTGAGAATTAGATTGCAGATATCATGACGAAGGGAGTGCAGGTCGAAGTGTTCAAGAAGCTAAGGACTATGATGAATGTAGACAGTTTAGACACAATGAATTAGGTGGTGTGTTAAATTGTAATTCAATGTGTCGAATTGTCAAGTGTCGAATTGTTGAAGTTGTTTCGACAGATTTGATTAGATTGGATTTGATAAGATTTGATATGATTTAGATTAGATTTGATATTTTGGGCTTTTAAAGTTTTGAGCCTTTGTAAATCTAAATCTATATAAAGGGAGTATCCCTTGCATTGTAAACAACAATTGCATTCACAGTTTGCAGATTAGCAAGTGAAAGTGCAATAGATTTAAAATCCCACAGTTCGTGGGTAACAATTTTCTCCAAATATTTCTCTTCTCTCTCTTTCTTTCTTGCTGCTATTGTTCTTCTTCTTCATTTGTTCTTCATTGCCATTACGTGTGTTTGTGGGTTGGTGATCAATCTTGAGATCAAGATTGAAAGGAAATCATCATAGGGTGTGGTGAATTTCCAACAATTTTGATCCTAAGATTCCATATCATTTACATATCATATGAACATACTTTCATGCATCAATAACCTATCACAAGTACAAGATGTGTGTGCTTACTTGCTTCACAGGTTAGGTGGTCCCCCTAAAGCTCAAGCAGATGAATGATCAAGGAATAAGCATCATATTCAACACCACAAGTCTCTATATCATCCAAGATGATCAAGAAATTCCACTCATCAATAATCAAGTGCAAAAATACATCATAACAAGCTCATCAAGCCTTAAGACCCCTAGTGCACCAAAATTAGGGTTTTGACCTAATTCAGTCCCTAGGATGACTTGTGGAGCAAGGCATGATCCAAGACCTCAAGATATGTTTCAAGGACCTCAAATACATCATATTAGTCCATTCATATGATTGGATTGTGAAATTCTGGCCTATGCAGACAGCAGATGTCCTAACACATGTCAAGACATTGTGCTACATAATCATTTAAACTTGGAGGTGCAACAACATACTGATACCTTGAATATCAGAACTGCACCATCACAGATGTCACGACATCTAATCCAACATGTTCATCATGAACCCTAACAGAAACGTAAATCTGTAGAATGATAAAGAACACAATAATTGTTAACCCAGTTCGGTGCAACTCAACTACATCTGGGGGATACCAATCTAGGAAGAAGACTTCACTATTGTGTAGACTGTTACAAAGTTAAACTCCCACGTTTACAACTTTATTCCTAACATCTACCCCATGAACATCTTTACCAAGGTTAAACTCAAATGTTTAGAACCCTGATACGAGATACCCCACTCACTTCCCTTACT
This sequence comes from Lathyrus tuberosus, assembly GCA_022829125.1. Classification (NCBI taxonomy): domain Eukaryota; kingdom Viridiplantae; phylum Streptophyta; class Magnoliopsida; order Fabales; family Fabaceae; genus Lathyrus; species Lathyrus tuberosus. The sequence goes on from JALAZF010000579.1 coordinate 332,586, forward strand.
CACCAACTGTGATTTCTACATCATCCCTATCAATACAAAAATCTGTCAAGCATACTTGACAAACAAGCTAACTCATATTTGCTTAAAAGCTTCATCCAAGAACAATACACAATCCAATACCTTAAGGCTTATGGATTTGTGTGACACCTATAACTACCAATGTGTATCAACTGATACAAAGGGAGACTTACAACCTATAAAGCCAACGACTCTCAAAAACCTAAACCCTTATTTCTTATGCAAGAAAACAAGGTTATAACAGGCGTACTAAGGCATATCAAAACCTAGGTCTAAGTCTTCTATTTATAGGCTTCTGCTTCTTTGGGCTTCAATCGTCAGTCCTTGATCCATGCGCATTATTCACTTGCTAAATCAGTGCAGTACTTCAGGATGTCATGACTTTAGGTTATGGCATCTTCTTCGACATCTTTGTTCAGTCCAGATTTATTTATCTTTATCATCAATGTGTTTTACCAAAATTTATCAAACCAATAGGTGCTTTCAATCTCCCCCTTTTGACAAATTTTGGCTAAAACGCATTTTGAACGTCTCTTCACCCTGAATGGCGGCTATGATTGGAATACCGTGCAAACCGAGTCTGCGTTGGTGTACATGAGGAAGAAGATAACTCTGGCTCCCCCTTAACCAATGAATGGTACTGTCACTCTTGATGAAAGTAGTAAACCAGGATGTGTGAATTTGATATAACTGTCCAGGCAATAAAAACTTCTAAAGAAGTTTGTAAAAACTTTGAGACCAGCAAAAATAGGACATCTTTTTCAAATACACTCCCCCTCTAGAGATTAGTTGTAGTCTTCTTGAATCTGAGCATATAAAGCATGTAACTCAGGTCACAAGACACAAATTGATTCTTAACTCAAGTCACAAGACACAAAGGAAGCAAACACACAGACAGGATGTTAGAACATCCTATTTATCATCCTTACAAGGCAACTGCAAGAACAACCCTTGAAACCCTTGACCTAGTGACTTATACTCACCCTTTTTAGCCAAAAATTGGCATAAGAAACCAAGACATTCCCATACCCAACCAACACAAAACCAGACTTGAACAAAATACATCTTGACTGAAGAAGTACCACAATCTGAGGGAACCTGCTTCAGAAACTTCCTTAAATAACCAAGAATTTTCCTTCGAATGTAACGATCTGTTGAAATTCAATGCAGTTATTATTCTAAGGTTGTAACTTTCCCTAGTCCCAATGTGCACCGGCTAAGAATATTTTGACTGTTTCTTTTTCAAGGAAACCGTCCAACAATAATGCAAGTAACGATGAACTTGTTTAGCACGTGCAAGACCCACCTGCCAAAAGACCTATTACCCATCGAGCATGTCCTTAACAATGTTCTGACATCATGTCAGACATTGTCCCTTAAGAAAAATTCGGTATTGACGAATAACTTCACAATTTTGTGACTACAATCTGCAGAGAAAAATAAATTCTCCCTGTCTCATCAATGATTCTTAAGCATCCAATAAGAACCATTCTTAATACACATGTACTGCCAAGTTTCCCACAACTTGTAACAATACACTAATGTCAAGACATCCTCCTTGACATCTCAGTTTGCTTGACGCACAAATGCAAACTGGAATTTTCAACAATAATGTCAAGCCATCCTCCTTGACATCTCAGTTTGCTTGACACACAAATGCAAACTGGATCTTCAACAATAATGCCAAGCCATCCTCCTTGACATCTTAGTTTGCTTGACGCACAAATGCAAACTGGAAATTCATCTCAGATGAAGAGGCCTCTCCCCCTGACTGAGGTAACTGGTGCTCCTCCACTGAACACCTAAGCTAATGACTGGAAAATATAAGACGCGTCTTCATGCCTTCAAAAGCGCACCCTCTGTTCAACACACCTGTTGAATGCAACTATTAACTCTCTTATTGTTCCCTCTGACTAGAAACAATAATAACTCACACATGATCACCATCATGCTACCCGTGAGGAAGTGTATACCAACCATAACAAACTCTTGGCTTGATATCAAAGTCCCATTGATCCCCCTCATCCTGCAACCATCTACACACCACACGAACTCCTCTTGAATTCTCATGTATAGACCTCTACCTGCTTGAGGCACAAACCAATTGAATCAGAATACTTCACATTCCTCAAAGAGACGCATAGGGCCCCTTAGTTTGTTATAATGATGCCAGCTATCGTATGCATGCTCCAGAACTTCACAGCTGCTAAACTGATCCACTACTAGCATGACTTGCTCCAAGGGCTCCAATGCCGTACGCAAGATTTTCCACTGACCTCACCAGGCCAGCATTAGAGACAAATACCCTGCAATCCAAGACAGTCATTCCTATCATTCTCCCGTATGATAACTTGGAATACTTCTGATTTTTGATGAATCTCCACTTCTGAACGCATTCAGGAAACAGACTTCCATGCAATCAACACATGATTCACTTCAGTCTTCACAAACACTTACATCCTCCTTCCAAGGAACCCTTCTACTCCATCATTCTCCCAGATGATCATGTAGATACTTCTTGGACACGATGCAAGTAACCAGTTCATAACAGAACCTAAAATCCTTCACCAAGGATAACTAACCCAAGGATGTTCTAACATCTATTAGGACATCTTCAACACATCACAGACACCACACACCATGGTTCTTGATATGCTCCACCACTGGACTTACTATCAGCATAGTAATCCACACTGAAGATCTTCACACAACACTACACCTCCAGCTTGAACAAGGAAGACTTCAAAAACCCATAGAGAAATAAACTCTCATTCACCAAGAAGGTATACTTCCATTCTCAACCCAGAACTTTTGCCACAAGCTCCCAGAGAACCAGAACCTCCTTACAATTTAAACTAACTACTCTTCTACAAAAGAGCAATCAGTTTCAAGCATCCAGCTTGAACGCGCATTGTGAAACAAATCAAATTCCACCTTTTGATTGACCTCACTCATCTTTTGAATAGGGGCAGCTGTAACACCTCAAAATTTTCCCTTTTGTATCTAACCTAACTGGTTTATGCTTCATTTCATTTGCATTGTCATTTGCATCGTCCTTTTGAGCATGGGATCAAGGTATTCTTTCAGCAGCTCACGGCATCATCAGTTCCAGTATGATTTTTAACAGTGTTCAGAGCCAAGTAGATAGCTTTCCCAGTCTTTTTTAGCATTTATTTTTCTCATTAAATGACTGGATTATCAGAAACTTCGGCAGTCAAGTTTTGACCAGTTATTCAGCACCAGACAGTTGTTATCAGCAGTTTAATCCGAGTACGAAAAACATTTTGCAGCATATTTCAAGTGTATTCCAGTGGTAATATCAAATGGCAAGTTTCAGAGATCTATCATGGTTCAGAATGGGTAGACCAGACGAATATCCAAGTTTCCCTCCTTTTGGCGCCAAACTGAAAATTCAAATTTTCCTCGCGTTAACCGGTTAACTCATGGTGGTTAACCGGTTAACCAAGGCAAAATTTGGGTAAATCATTCCTTTTTCAGTACTGCATACTTTTAACCCAAATTTTAATCTCCCAATTTAATTCTACACACCAGTAGAAGGATCTAGAGAGAGTTGATTTTCTCCTCAAATTCAAATTCTTTCCACTCCAATTCCACATTTCCTTTCCTAATCCACATTTCATCCCAATTTCCACTCACTTAACCTCACTCCAAACCCAAACTTAACTCCTAACCTAGGGGTTATTTAAACTAATCCATTCCAAACCTCAAGGAGCTAGATCACATTTTCACTCCCAATTTTCAGAATTCTCTCAATTCTCTCTCACTTTTTCACTCTCAACCTCCATTTTCCAACCTCACTCAAAGCTTTCTTTCAAAGATTAACAAGTTCTTCATTGGAACTTGTTAATTCTTGAGCTAAAGCCTCTCATCACCACTACATTTCAGCTTTTCAACTTAGATTTTCGTTTGGATCTAGTTCTGATTTTTCAAAAGTGATTATTGAAAGTGATTTTGGAGTTTTGTTGCTTATTTGCTCGGATCTTCAACTTTTGAGTGCAAGAAGCTTGTGGATCTTGGATTTCTCTACTTGAATTCATCCATTTCTGTTTACAACACTTACCAAAGCAAATCTCAGCTTTGTAGGTTGGTTAATTTCAGATCCATACTCATTTTAGCTTAATTGCAACTTATACAATGTAGATCCATGAATTTTGATGTGTTTTGATTCATTTGGTTGATCTTGATTGTGAATGTTGATGATTATTGAATTTAAATGATGTTTGAATGTTGTTTCTGAACTTAATTTTCGTGCATTGTTGATTACATGATCATTGGATATGATTGCATAAGTGATTTGCTACTGAAAAGTGCTTTTGAAACAGGTTTTTTTTGGCTGCTGTCCCAGAGTAACCGGTTAACAACAGTTTGTTAACCGGTTAACATGTGTATTTTTTGCGTAAATGGTCTGATTTTTAACTAAGTAACCGGTTACTCACCATTTGTTAACCGGTTACTCTGGGACAGATTGTGTATTTTTGTGCACTTTCTTGCTTGTTTGAGATCCTTTTCATGCCTAAACTTCATGGATTAATATGTTGAGGATTTGTGGATTATTCTTGAGCTGTTTCATCTCACACCATCATATGCACACAATTTTCCGACACGCGACTCTTGGATTTTTATCGTTTACGATCACGTTTGTGACGTTGCGTTCCCGATGCGATGAACACATAGCACACACTTCTTGAGCATGTTGATTGTGACTTGTTGATGATGTTGATGGAATTGTTGTTTGAATACGAATATGATCTTGCTTCACCTTATCATGTGTTGTTTGCAAAGATGTTTAAAGTGGATGTTTGCATAATTGTGGAGCATGTTTTGAATGTGATTCTAGTGGCTTCTTTTTTATATTCATGAGTTGATCTTTGAATTGATATACATGTTCACCTTGCTTCCATTTGCTTTCATGCCTTGATTTCACTTTGTTTGATCACTTAAAGTTATGTTGTGCGTGAGTTACTTGTTGCTAATTGTTTGAGTGTTGTTGAGATACATACTTGATGCTCTTGATGCCACTTTCTAATGTGTGAATTGATTGACCTTTGGCATGACTTGAATTCTGACTTGGATCCACTTTCATCTTACCTTATTCATGTCATCTTTGTGTGAGGTTCAATGATGTTTAACTATGCTTCTTATGCAAGTTTGCGTGAATTCTTTCTTGTTTACTCTTACTTGCTTATTTGAGCTTTCTTGTGTGATCTTTTGAAGCATGATTAATGTTGTGATGTGAGTATGATGTGTATGATGTGTTTGTTGCCCCGTCTTTTTTCTCATCTTCTACCTCTATTTCTTCTTCATCTCTTTTACTCCTTCTCTTCCCTTAAGTCTCAAGACTTGTTTAAGTCTTGGATTCACTCCCTTAGAGCCACCTAGTCCAACTTAATTTTTGATTAAGCTTGGAGTAGGATTAGCATTAGGCTTCCCTTTGCATGCTAACTTAGGTAGAATTTCCCCTTTCAAATTCAACTATAGGGCCACCTTTGCATGACAACATTAGGATAGAATCCCCCTTAGTGTTTTCTGTTCCTTTGAGTCTTCTCTTCTCATCTCATAACACTTCTAAAACATTTAATAAAATTAACGTGTATTACGCATGGGCCTTGCATGTGGGAAATGAGGAATGAGGGGTTTCCTCTCATTTTTCTAGAGTGTTTGGTGGACGTTCCATCTTGGAACGATTTACTAAACATTCGTTCCTATATAATAGACTTCGGTGCAATGCAAGTTACGAACTAACTTCAATCCACTTCTGTCTAAAAAACACAAAAACAAACTCAAACTTTTTTCATCCTTCGGGATTGTTAAGTTCAAATCATTTTCAAAAAGGGCACGTTACTTCCGTCCAGTCGCAAACAGGCATCGACCCTAACTGCCGGACGCGAATCTAACGTCACTCATAAAAAACACTAACCGACCTCGTTAGGTCGAACTACGACTGCTCTGATTTCCTCTTTCTCGTCCGATTGAGGATACGTAGGCACAAGACGACGATGTCTTGGCGAGCAACCTCCCCCTTAATTCGTGTCCGAACTACGTTGACTCTGACTTTTCCATTGCACGAGGGAATACGTAGGCGTAGGATGAGCAATGTCCTATCGAGTCACTTCTTTTCTTTTCTCCCCCGTTTCTTCGTTCTTTTCCGTTCCCGTTCCTTTTCCTTTCCAGTAGCAGTGGAGCTCCAGATGACGACACCCTTTGATCGAGACAACAAGCGTGGATCCCATCGAGTACGATGGACGTGTGGGGTTCTAACACCTTCCCTTCGCGTAACCGACTCCCTTACCCGTTTCTCTTGGTCGCGAGACCATGCTCTTTCCCTTCCTTCAGGTTTACGCAATGTTTCCTTTCCCTCTCCTGGGATAAATACACATTGCTGGCGACTCTGTTTTCCGCGCCACTTTCGCGTTTGTACCATGGATGCAAATCCCCAGGAGCGACAGCTGGCGACTCTGCTGGGGACAGGTTGACCTCTTGCTGGTCCATCCCCTTTTGCGAGTTAATCCTAGCGCTTGTTTGTTTATTTTCATTGGGTGTTTATCTGTGGTGCTTTATTTTGTTGTATATTACTGTATTACTGTGTTACTGTTTTACATTTATCGGATTTATTGCATTGCATTATTATGCTGGACTGTGTTGTACTGGTTTTTCTGTTTGGCAGGTTAGGATTCTTTGAGAGATAAGCCCAATACACAGGCTTGAGCATACACTTAGGACTAGAGTGGAAAGTAGTGGGACCTACGTGTCGTCTTGGTGCATTTGGTGTTCATGAAATTCACATCCAGACAAGACTATCTTGGGAGATATTCTGACGTGCGTGTCTTGCGCATTTCAGAATGTTGATCTAGAGAGCTGTCGACTCTGGCGACCGTTTCTTCCGAGGACTCAGCAACGCCTCTCCTCCCGACATGTGATAATGGCAGACCAAAAATGGCAAACCCATTACACTTGTCAATCCGAGGACCCAATGCTGGGAACTCGCTATAGGATATCCTTTTTGAGGGAAATCAGTTGAGGCCTCCTCGATTGATGATGATGCCAAACCAGAAATGGTGAACGTATCATCATTTCTCGACCTAAGAGCCCGGGATACTGAGGATCCTCGCCTTTCTAGAACCCACATGTGAGATGGATGGGTGTTTACAGGTTTGCAGGTAACCTTGACTTTCAACCTACCCGGTATTCTGGATTTCTTATCAGTGCAAACTTATCATCCTGGTATTCTGGTATTTTGAATGGCCCGTTACTCTGGATTTTTGGGTTTCTGGTATTCTGGGTCTTATTCAGTCAGCAACACCGCAGTACAGAGCTTTATGAAAGTCTTGATCCCATGTCTGTTGCATCTGCATCATCATTTTTGCATACATGTTCTTGTATTTCCAAGGGATATTAACTTTGAGACTCGCTATTGAGCATTTTCGTCTATTTCTTGTGATTCTTTTGTCAAAAACTTGAATCAAAGCAGAATGATTCCTTGGAAATATTCGAACATGTCATTTGCATTTGCATACTCATTTGCATAACAGGTGTTCGAGGCTGGTTATTCTTGTCCTGATCTGGTCTTCTTCAGAATAGCAGACTTAACTTTTCAAGCCAGTCAGAAATTGATCATGGAGCAAATTCAAGCGGAATTGAGGGAAGTGCGAAGCCAGATGGGGCAGTTTATGGGGACATTCAAGCTTTGATTCAAGACCAGAAAGTGCTAAAGGAAGAGGTCAACCAACTCAAGACTCAGATAAGTCTGGTTATGGAGGTCGTGAGAGGTGTGCTAAGCAAAGATAATACTCCCATGCCTGAAGCTGCGGCTGGAATTATCTTTCCTCCATTGTTTAAGGGATCTCTCCCAAAGAGTGAGCAGATTGCCAATGTGACCATCCCGACTGTATCTCCGCAATAGGGTAGTGCTCCTCGTCGGTATCGGGATAGACCAAAGATGAACCCGCACTTTGAGACTCCACCAGTGCCATATTCTCAGCTATTACAGCATCTCCTTTAGTTGCAACTGGTGTAAAAAAAGACTATGGCTCCTCTTACTGGTATTCCCCACCGGGTTATGATGCAAGAGCCCACTGTGACTTCCACTCTGGTGTGCCGGGGCATAATGTGGAAGATTGTAAGGCTTTTCAGCATGCTGTCCAGGATCTAATCGATTCGAGGGCAATTGAATTCACGCCGGGCGGCGTCAGTATACTAGGTGGTCCTACTACAGCTGCTGAAAAAGAAGTGGACATCCCTGTTGTCTCTCCTAAAGCTACATCAAGTCAGGAGCATTTCTTGCAGTCCTTGGTCTTAGAATCCCCACGTCCGCAACTGCTGCCTACTCCTCGATTAAGTCTGAGGGGAAAAGTGCCTGAACCAGAGGAATATGCAAATCAGAAGCAACAACAGAATAGTTCCCATGCGGGTCAACGGAAGCTAAGAAACAGACAGTTTGTTGTACTACCGAAGCTGTATGGTCAGATATTGCCAGAGTTGGTTAAAAGAGGGTTGATTGTGCCAAAGAAGCCAGTTCCGATCATTCCTCCATATCCCCTAGGGTTTAATGCCAATGCTCGATGTGGATACCATGCTGGGGCACAGGGGCATTCAATTGAGGATTGTAAGGCACTCCCGCACAAAGTGCAAGATCTGATTGATGCAGGGATCATTACTTTCACTGCGGAGGGTATGCATTTCAACTGAAGCTTCTCAAGTAGGCACTTGGAACTGCGAGTATATCATCCAAAGCAATCAGTCCAGACGGAGACAAGTCTCCTCAACAATGGCAGTCATCAGCTTCCTTCACTACATTTTCATATGTAGCTTTCATTTGTTTGTTTAAACAGTGTTTGCATGAAAAAAACTTGTTTGTGTTTTGAATGTTGATTTTAATGCAATGAATGTGTTGTTCTTGAAGTAATTTACTTTTATGCACTCTGTTGCGGTGAAAATTGGATAACAAGCTATTAATTAACTTGCATCATTTTCTTTTACAACCGACTTTGATTTATCCAAAGGAAAGGTTCAAGATCGAAGAAAACCTAAAGGGGGAGATCTAAGGTTCGGGGGTTGGTTATACAAAGGGAAGGTATTAGAACCCTAAGTATCTGTAGTACTCTACAGGAACCTCTTGTTTAGTTTGTGTTATGCTATGTTTGTTTGCTAAGAGAAATCTGTAAAAGATAAAGGTAAAGACCTAAGGGATATGTACACTAAGTTTGCTCGCCAAGACGTCGCATCTTGTGCCTACGTATCTGACTAAAGAATCAGAGCAATCGTAGTTCACCTAACTAAGGGTGAAAGAAAGGAAACATTGACTATGGCCAATGTTCCAAAGGGAATGAGCATAAGCTCACGTAGAGTCCACGATAACTCTCTAAGTCTATGTTATGAAGGGAGGAAGTGAATTCTCATGATAGTGAGAACCACACAGAGTTCATGATAACTCTGTAAGTCTGAGTAAAAGGTAAAGTGAGTTCTCATGATAGCGAGAATCACATGGAGTTCATGATAACTCCATCCTATTACTAAACTATGAGGGAAACGGCTCTTATGAGGCCAAGGTGAAATGTGAATGGATGGTGACTTAGGAGTCAAAGTGAAAAATCTTTCCTTTGGAAGAGGGGTCAAGAATCAAGTATGAATATACAGTGAACAATATGAACAATAATATAATCAAGATAAATGGACAAAAATAAATCAAGATAAATGAACAAAAATAAATCAAGATAAATTGACTGAAAGTAAATTTAGTGATTGTTGATTAATTTATTGGATCGATGAATCGGGTCTAATGTAGTGCTGATCCGTCGTAGTACGGTCTATGAGGAAGACCATACTATAGGAGGATGCACAATTTGATCTTTGTGTTGAGACATGATAGAGAAATGATATAGAAGATCATTCTCTGGGGAAATCGTGCCATACGAAAAGAAAAGGTGGAGACCTCGTCTTGAGTCACAAACTCTCGTTGATTAGTCGAAGGTAACCTATCACGATCCCAAAGTATAGAAAGAAATCTCAATGATCACTCACTACAGATTTGAAATAATGAAGGTTCATCGCTTCGCTAACAACGTTCGTGAATAGAAAGACTTCATCGGTCAAAAATGAAAATGAAGACATAAGAAAATACAGAATGAAGTAGAAATAAAGTCGGTCTCGTCTTAATCATGATTTAATCGAGAAACCGATAATCTATGATATTCGACTTTCATCGACCGATAAAATAATGAGGGTGGCCTCATACATATCACGACTTTTAGTAATTTGATAAATCGACTAAGTCGTGATTTTTGTAATATCATCGGCCCAAAAATAAAGAAACAGGCTCGAAATGAAAATAAAATCGGTCTCATCTAAATAAGGATTTAGATCGATAAATCGAATACCTTTCTATTAGATTTTCATTGACCAATAAAATAAATTGAAAAATGGCCTCATATGAATCATGATATTTGTGACTTGAATAAATCAACAAAATCAAGAAGTTTTTTTATGTCATAGGCCCAAATAAAGAAAATGAAATCGGAATGAAAATAAAGTTAGTCTCGTCTAAATCAAGATTTTAAATCGATAAATCGATAATCTTTCTATTAGACTTTCATTGACCAACAAAATAGAAAATAAAAAGTGGCCTCATATTTATCAAAACTTTTGGGTTTGAAATAACCAACAAAGTTAAGATTTTTATATGTCATTGGCCCACAATATGGAATGAAATAAAATGGTCAGAAATAAATTCTAAATATTTAGATTCTAAACATGATAAAAATAAAGATTAAACCCCAAAACTAGGTGAATAAATATTTTACAAGTATAATCAAGGAAATAAGTCACAAGTTAGAAACATAAATAGATAAAGAAATCAATTAATAAATAACCTAAACAATTTTAAATTTTAAATTAACATATTGATTAGACAAACTAATTAAGAAAGAAAAAAAATTGTTTTGAGTTACTTAATAAATAAATTAAATAAAAAGACAAACTTCCAACATAAAGAATCACTAATTAAACTAAATATCTACAATTAAAAAAACTTAATTAATATTATATCAAAACAAACAATATCAACAAAATAGTAATTAGAATTTTTCTGCAAACTTACAAAGTAATTAGCAAGGAGATTCACAACATTAATAAAACAATGATCTACTACTGAAAACAAGAAAAGGGCCAAGGCCCAAGGCAACATGAAAACGATTGGGGTGCCCCAAAGCCAAGGTATACCGGGTCGGGTCACTTCAGGTCCGAACCCGGTTCGCTTTAAAAACAAGGATAAGGGTTAGCCAACAAAAATGAGTGACCTAGGCAAGCAAACCAAAACAAAACGCACACAGTTCCTCCTCAAACACAAGATTCAAACAAAGAGGGACGAAAGAAAACATACAACCACTGCCAACTCTTCAATAACTTTCCTCTGTGCGTGATTCAACTGCTTTCTTTTTCGTTCTGCCTTTGCGTCTCTAATCTCTCTATCTCGGTCACTCTCTCTCGATCGCGGCTTCGGTTCGTGCAAGTCTCTCTCTCTGCTTTCTCGGGTTCTCTCTTTCTCATTCAAACGGCGATGGCGGAGGGTCGAAGGGAAGGGAGGAGTGGTTTATGGTGATTTGGCTGTGCTAAGGATGATAGTGGTGTACACGGCTGATGATGAAGGAGAATGAGGTTTCACATTTACACGGTGAATGTTTGATGAGGATGGGAAGTCCGGGCTGAGCTTATGATATTCTACTCCTTTTGAAGAGTTTCAAGGTAAGCACCTTTTTGATTTTTCTGTTATGTTTCTTTTGCTGAGTCCCTCTGTTCTGTCTTTTTTTTATCCATTCCAACAAGTTTTCTTGTTAGCAGGATAGTGCAGGCTGAGCTGTTGGTTGTATTGTTTTGTGACTTGGTTTTTGCTTTCTGCAGAAATTTCGTACCGTTTTTTCAGGAAGTGTGAGATGGTGTGGGTTATAGAGTGGCTGTAGAGTGGCGGTGTGCAGTTTTGGTTGTAGTGTAGGGAAATCAAGTTGTACGGGTACTTTTGGAGTGACACGGGATCCTTCTTTTTGGATTTTGTGGCAATACAATAATAATAATAATAATAATAGTAAAAACAATAAATAATAATAATAAGAATAATGACACAAAATGAAAATAATAATAATAAAATAATGATAATAAGTAAATGAAAATAATAGTAATAAAAATAAAAATAGAAATAATGACTAAAGATAAAATGTATTAAGAAGAAAGAAGAAATTAATTGTAAACTAAATTAGCGATTTCAAAGTAACAAAAAACAAAATTCTAAATTAAGAGAGAAAATTTCTAAAACTCATAAAACAATTGAATAAAAAGAAAAAGTGACAAAATTACACAAAAATAGCGATGATTATGCTCGACGGACCATATGACTGCAAATGCTAAGACAGATGACCTAAAAATGATATGACAAAAATCAGAGTATCTGATGGTAAAATTTGGGGTGCAACAGTTGTCCCTATTTAAATATCTTCACCAGATGACATGAGAAATGGAAATTATGGTGCAAGATATTTAAATATAGATAACCAAAAATTTTGTCCTTAGATACGTTGACATACAATAATTTGGACCGAACTATCCTAAAACGCGGACATGCCATGAACTAGTATGATGATATGATACCATGATAGATGCAAAAAAATGCAGACAAACAAGCAAACAATCGCATGTGAGTAACACCGGGGAAGGATGAAGGTTAGTATCCGTGAGGGAAACTCACTGGGGATACAGGCTAACCAACAAAAGAGACTCACTAGGAAGACTCCAAGGAAACACTGGGGATAGAAAAACTGAGGGGAAACCCTACAAGTTCTTACTGGAGATAGGACACCAAAGAGGTGTTCTCCACTGGGGAAAGATCCAAGGAGGTAGACGACACGGTTCAAAAGTAACCGGACGATATTGGGGAAAAGACACATTCTTACTGGGCATGAAACCAGAAAGAAGACATGATCACCACAGGGGATCAGTTTGAAATAAAAGGATAGACATCCTACAAAGATTTTCTGGGGATTTCCTATACTGAAGAGTTCAAACGGTATCTTCAAGAAAAGCCAGAAAAGACAGAGGTAAACTCTGCGCATCAGATGATGAAAGGTGACTGGACCTTTCTGTAAATGAGGTTAATGAATAAAAAATGTACCAGAACTGGTTGAGATAACAAATATGATTCCGTTTATGGAGGATGCCAGCGATGACTGGACTTTAGGTTCAAGCTTGACACGATTCAAGCAGGAACAAACTAAAATAAAAGCCTAAGGTGATTCGATTCAAACCAAAGACGGTGCCAACGATAATTGGACTTTGGGTTCAAGTTTGACACGATTCAAACAGGAATGGGATCTTAAGACCAGAGACAATGTTCGACATGATTCGAACAAGGATTCGGTTCAAGTTTGGCACGATTCAAACAAGAACAAGATCCTAAAACAATAGACAATGTTCGACACGATTCGAACAAGGACTCGGTTCAAGTTTGACACGATTCAAACAAGAACAAGATCTTAAAACAAGAGACAATGTCCAACACGATTCGAACAAGGACTCGGTTCAGGTTCGACATGATTCAAACAAGAACAAGATCTTAAAAGCCTAAGGTGACTCGATTCAAACCAAAGACGGTGCCAACGATAATTAGACTTTGGGTTCAAGTTTGACACGATTCAAACAGGAACGGGATCTTAAGACAAGAGACAATGTTCGACACGATTCGAACAAGGAGTCGGTTCAAGTTTGACACGATTCAAACAAGAACAAGATCCTAAAACAAGAGAGAATGTTCGACACGATTCGAACAAGGACTCGGTTCAAGTTTGACACGATTCAAACAAGAACAAGATCCTAAAACAAGAGACAATGTCCGACACGATTCGAACAAGGACTCGGTTCAGGTTCGACACGATTCAAACAAGAACAAGATCTTAAAAGCCTAAGGTGACTCGATTCAAACCAAAGACGGCGCCAACGATAATTGGACTTTAGGTTCAAGCTTGACACGATTCAAGCAGGAACGGTTTTAAACAACAAGAAAGATGCCAGCGATGACTGGACTTAAGGTTAGACTTCTTGAGGAATACTGCACAAAAAATCAAGATCTGACACTCAAAGGTGAAGATCGGACATAAGTCTAGCTTAGCCAAAGGTTTAAGATAAACCGGGAATGTCTTCACTTTACTGGTGAAATAAAGGCTCACATTGTCAAAGAGTATGAAGACAAGAAGAAGACATGATCTCCACATGGGGATCAATGTGAAACAAAAGGATAAACAGATTTCCTGGAGATTCTTATAATGAAGAGTTCAAACGGGATCTTCAAGAGAAACCAGAAAAGGCAGAAACAACTCTGCGTACTAGTATAAACTGGACTTTTGAACACTTTATCAAAAAGATTGACGGAGAAAAAAAACACCTTAACTAGGGATCACGTCAAACGGGTTGATGGAAAATGATTGATTGAAGGTGAAATCAAGGACGGATAAGCTTCTCGTGAGATAGATGACCACTTATCGTTGTAGAGGTAATGATAGCAAAACAAACTTCTCAAGATGATTGAAATTTGTCGTTGGGCATAACTTCCAAAAAGATATTGGTATTACAACACTGTTGGAGAAAATAAACATGTCTTCAATGGGGATCTGTAAAAGATTCTTACTATGAGACACAATGCAAAATAAATGCACTTGAAAGTGGGTTCAGAAACCACACTTGCCAGGGACCAAGGTTCAGTCTAGGAGCAAGCTAGAAAGAAACGGTCAAATAAGACTCCAATTGAGGAATGAACTCAACTGGGAATTTATCTTATCCGAATATGGAAAAGATAACTGAAGCAACCATCATCCACGAGGATAAAACTCTGTGGGGAATTCAGAAGGAATGAGCACTTTATGCCTAGGGCTGACACCTCTATTGGAGAGAAAAGACAAACCCGGTCACTTGGGGAGATAAACGCCAAAGTGAACAACACAGGTAAACACCAGAAACATGTAGGAAAAATGATAATATACTATGCATATGAGTGCTTATGCCATGCTTAAACTTATGCTGACAAAACAGACAAGAAACGAAACTAGAGATGAAATAAACATCTCGACGAGGATACCCAGCCAAACTCAAAAGTTTGGACCATCATTGGGGGTGAAGTAGCTTTACTTCAAGGTTATGTCCTTCTCTGGGGGAAAGAGTACTCCACTTGAGATAGCATCTTGACTTCACTAGGAATACCATCATGAGTTTAATTTCTTCATTGGAGAGAAGAGATCCATTGGGAAGTGCCAAGATTAGCTGAAGAGACAACTTACTGGGAGCTGGCAGAGACGCCACAAAAGCTGAGTAGTTCTGCATAACTCATCTGCCCCAGGGTATATGGTCTGTCAGAAGAATACATCAAGAGGATTTTATAGAAGAATTGGCATACAAGGTGTTTCAATATCTTCAATATCTTCAAACTCTTGGAGAGATTTACCGAATCTCGACATAACTGCCCCTGATTGACTGCTTTGCACGACAGAGCCCGTGAACTAATTATGTGTCTTGATCGAAACCCCAGGTTGAAGCTGAGAGATTGATTGGGTTCTGCTAGGGAAAATCATTATACAAAGCCTAAGAGGAGGCTATCTGATAGTTTATACTCATCCCGGAGTGTCTTGTACAAAGCCTAGATTAACCGCGTCTGCACAACAAAATCCTTGAGTTAATTATCCAGTCTGGTTGTTGACAACTGGGGAATAAACTTGCCCCTGCCAGCTTGGTTAATCTATGAAGAAGATGTCCCAGACTAGTTGACCTTTGACAGGTTTGTCGAATCTCGACTTGACTGCTTCTGATTAACTGGACTTGTAATGATAAGTCACCAAGAGGATTTTACAGAAGAATTGAAATGCCAGATGCTTCAATGTCTTCAAACTCTTGAAGAGATCCATGAGTCTTGACATAACTACCCTAGTTCAACTGTATTCGCAATACAAAGTCCTTTAAACTATGGTAGAAATAACTGGGGAACAAACTTGCCCCTGTTGATGGGTCATCGGAGTCCAAACTTGTCATGAAATGACCTCAAGAAGGCTTGCCCCAATATTCCAAACTTGAAGAGTTCTGCCCCTGATTCAATAGCTTTTGGAATGGTGGATTGGAAGAACCTTCTGTTTGGTTGCCCCTTGACTGAGCTTCCTTTATCAAGTCAAATTCCTTAGCTGACTGCATTTGTTGGGATTCCTTTGATATTGAACCGTTTTTTTTTTTTTGCAAACAAGTATTGTTCATTAAAAATTGGCAATTTTAATGCAAAATTCATGCAAGCTTTTGAAAACAAAGTTTACTAATGAAAACACACACAGTGGAATGATTAAATAATCAAAAACAAAGTGGATCTGGTCATTTGCAGAATGACAGATAAAGTGATCAACACACACAATTTAGCAAAGATCATTAGGAGTCAGGTTAATCAACCTTGTTGTAGTATGCTTTCAAAACATCCTTACCTTAATTAGGTCTTTTAAGGGTTGTAACGTGGCTTGGTTCACGGTTTATGAAACAAAGGATAAAGGCTCAAAGTTATTTGTGCCATCCCATCTTCGTGATGAACTCCAATCCTACACTCAATTAAATCAAGCTATACATTCAAGTTCCTATAGGCTAGGAATGAATTGATGATTCAGACACCTTTATAGTCACTGCTCCCTTGCAGAATTTGGTTGTCTTTTGTTGTCTTTGCTGAGGTTATGGCCTCTTTTTTTTTGCTGAAGTTATGACCTCCTTTTTTGCTGAAGTTATGACCTCTTTTTTTGCTGAGGTTATGACCTCTTTTTTTTTCTTTGTTGAGGTTATGACCTCTTTTTCTTTGTTGAGGTTATGACCTCTTTTTTTATTGTTGTACGAACCTTCTTGTATAAGGCGGAGTTTTGGGCTTCCCATCTTTCTTGGCTTTTGCCTTGAAAGGGACTCGGCTTATTCTTCGATTAAGGATTTCTTGATGATCCTTCCTTATTTGTAGCTTGGAGGAACAACTCATTTGATCTGAGAGAGCTGACTAGTGTCTTGCATGAAGCGCTTGCATTAGAATGCATAACCAAGTTAAACTGAGAACTACCCACCCCAAGGTTGAGATTTAAGGGTTTTTTTTTGTAAAGCAAGAAAACTCCTACTTCTAGGCTCGAAGGGTTAACGAGGGATTATCTTCCTTATTTCTCCAGTGTTTAGGAATTGAAACAATGCCTTACATCCTCGACAAGGTTTAATCGAAAGCATACCACAACAATTATGGATAACATTTTCGTCATCCTCCCCAATCTTTGCTTAAACAAACAGTTTGATAAGTGGATAAGCGGATGGAGAAAAAATTTTGTTTTTTTTGTTTTTTCTTTTTGTTTTCACAAACATAAAAAGTAAATGAGTGAAACGAATGGACTTAATCAAAAAATGCACAAACATTTCATTAATCTTGCCAATTTGAAAGTACAACAATGCTTATAAGCAAATATAATTCAAACATGCAAAGAAAATACAACAAAAATGCTAAACAGCCAAATGATTGCCAGCTTTAGGGAATTGAAATTTCCTTCTTAGTCTGCCAAGCTGAGATAGTCATCTTCAGATTTGATTGTCGAGATCCGCTTGAGAATCATCTTCACACATACTCTCATAAAATTCTTCCACCTCAGAGTCTAATGAACCTGCCTGATTAGGCGAAGGTTTGCTGATTTGGATGCCTTGAGGCGTGAATGAGAACATATCCGAGTCAAACAAAGTCTGAACCTGGCTTCTGAGTACCCAAGTCTTCAACTGAATGCCTCTGTGCCCCAACATGGTGGTCACAACGAACGAGTCTGAAAAAGACAACTTCAAAAGCTACTTCAAGTCCAATGATAGCTTCAGGAAGCCGCCTGGGTTACAGACTAAGGACGGACAAGACTCAAGGCTGAGAAATGCAAATGCAATGCAAATGACATGCAATGAGAATGCAATGCTAATGCAAGCCAAATAGTTTCAAGGAACTCAAAGGCCAACTGTGAACATTTTGGAAACTGAAGAGTTTTGTTTTAAAATGCATGATCTCTAAGGATCTTCGAAAAGAAAAGAACTTCTG
The DNA here is from genome assembly GCA_022829125.1 of Lathyrus tuberosus. Taxonomy (NCBI): domain Eukaryota; kingdom Viridiplantae; phylum Streptophyta; class Magnoliopsida; order Fabales; family Fabaceae; genus Lathyrus; species Lathyrus tuberosus. Next base: position 350,716 of record JALAZF010000579.1, read on the forward strand.
AGTTCTTTGAAATCATTAATGGATGCGAGGAGATGTATGCAATGCACAAACACGGGCACACAGAACATAGATATATGCACATGCAAAAGCACACAAGCACAAACATATGTACACTGGTATTCACAGATATGCACAAACAAACATATACAGATATTCACAGATATGCACACACAAACAAGAGATGACCTAAGTTTGAAGATCACAAGCATGGAGTCATGGTCTACCATCCCAAAAGGTGTGTACTAGGGGTTTTCATCTGCAGAACAGGGTTCTAAAAAGTTCCCAGAGTCGACAATCCATCTTTCGGATATTATCGACTTCCTAATTAACTTGGTAATCAACAATATTCTCAAGAGAATCTCGTCTGAGTGTAGTATCGCGTGACAACCATTTGGGATTGCTCCCTTACAGTCCTCGCACTACGTCCTAAATAGGCCAAGTGGGGGTAAAGGGGTAACTAAAGGTCATCAGTATCTCTGGCTTCTAGGTCGAAAGTAGTAACGCATTCACGATTGCTCGTTCAACATATACCACTTCCAAGAGGGCCTCAACTGAGTGTGGACTTCAAGTTCCCTCCTTTGGGATTTCTCCCTCGAAGTTCCCTTGACTATGTCCACGATCCTTAAACATATGTGTTCTCTCAAGTCCGGGTTAGGACTTATCTCACCACTCAATAGTAGTACTCTGCACACAGAAAATCCAGTACAGACAGAGATATATACAAATATATACAGATATACAGATATCACAGATGTATACAAGTAAACAGGCAAGACATATATAACACAAGCAAAAAATAAGGTGGGCTTAACCCTCAAAAAGAATTATGTCCCCAGTGAAGTCGCCATTTCTGCTGCGGTAAAAATCGGATAACAAGCTATTAATTAAATTGCATCATTTTCTTTTACAACCGACTTTGATTTATCCAAAGGAAAGGTTCAAGATCGAAGAAAACCTAAAGGGGGGAGATCTAAGGTTCGGAGGTTGGTTATACAAAGGGAAGGTATTAGCACCCTAAGTATCCGTAGTACTCTACAGGAACCTCTTGTTTAGTTTGTGTTATGCTATGTTTGTTTGCTAAGAGAAATCTGTAAAAGATAAAGGTAAAGACCTAAGGGATATGTACACTAAGTTTTCTCGCCAAGACGTCGCATCTTGTGCCTACGTATCTGACTAAAGAATCAGAGCAATCGTAGTTCACCTAACTAAGGGTGAAAGAAAAGGAAACATTGACTATGGCCAATGTTCCAAAGGGAATGAGCATAAGCTCACGTAGAGTCCACGATAACTCTCTAAGTCTATGTTATGAAGGGAGGAAGTGAATTCTCATGATAGTGAGAACCACACAGAGTTCATGATAACTCTGTAAGTCTGAGTAAAAGGTAAAGTGAGTTCTCATGATAGCGAGAATCACATGGAGTTCATGATAACTCCATCTTATTACTAAACTATGAGGGAAACGGCTCTTATGAGGCCAAGGTGAAATGTGAATGGATGGTGACTTAGGAGTCAAAGTGAAAAATCTTTCCTTTGGAAGAGGGGTCAAGAATCAAGTATGAATATATAGTGAACAATATGAACAATAATATAATCAAGATAAATGAACAAAAATAAATCAAGATAAATGAACAAAAATAAATCAAGATAAATTGACTGAAAGTAAATTTAGTGATTGTTGATTAATTTATTGGATCGATGAATCGGGTCTAATGTAGTGCTGATCCGTCGTAGTACGGTCTATGAGGAAGACCATACTATAGGAGGATGCACAATTTGATCTTTGTGTTGAGACATGATAGAGAAATGACATAGAAGATCATTCTCCGGTGAAATCGTGCCATGTGAAAAGAAAAGGTGGAGACCTCGTCTTGAGTCACAAACTCTCGTTGATTAGTCGAAGGTAACCTATCACGATCCCAAAGTATAGAAAGAAATCTCAATGATCACTCACTACAGATTTGAAATAATGAAGGTTCGTCGCTTCGCTTACAACGTTCGTGAATAGAAAGACTTCATCGGTCAAAAATGAAAATGAAGACATAAGAAAATACATAATGAAGTAGAAATAAAGCCGGTCTCGTCTTAATCATGATTTAATCGAGAAACTGATAATCTATGATATTCGACTTTCATCGACCGATAAAATAATGAGGGTGGCCTCATACATATCACGACTTTTAGTAATTTGATAAATTGACTAAGTCGTGATTTCTGTAATATCATCGGCCCAAAAATAAAGAAACGGGCTCGAAATGAAAATAAAACCAGTCTCATCTAAATAAGGATTTAGATTGATAAATCGAATACCTTTCTATTAGATTTTCATTGACCAATAAAATAAATTGAAAAATGGCCTCTTATGAAGCATGATATTTGTGACTTAAATAAATCAACAAAATCAAGAAGTTTTTTATGTCATAGGCCCGAATAAAGAAAATGGAATTGGAATGAAAATAAAGTTAGTCTCGTCTAAATCAAGATTTTAAATCGATAAATCGATAATCTTTCTATTAGACTTTCATTGACCAACAAAATAGAAAATAAAAAGTGGCCTCATATTTATCAAAACTTATGGGTTTGAAATAACCAACAAAGTTAAGATTTTTATATGTCATTGGCCCACAATATGGAATGAAATAAAATGGTCAGAAATAAATTCTAAATATTTAGATTCTAAACATGATAAAAATAAAGATTAAACCCCAAAACTAGGTGAAGAAATATTTTACAAGTATAATCCAGGAAATAAGTCACAAATTAGAAACATAAATAGATAAAGAAATCAATTAATAAATAACCTAAACAATTTTAAATTTTAAATTAACATATTGATTACACAAACTAATTAAGCAATAAACAAAATTGTTTTGAATTACTTAATAAATAAATTAAATAAAAAGACAAACTTCCAACATAAAGAATCACTAATTAAACTAAATATCTACAATTAAAAAAACTTAATTAATATTATATCAAAACAAACAATATCAACAAAATAGTAATTAGAATTTTTCAGCAAACTTACAAAGTAATTAGCAAGGAGATTCACAACATTAATAAAACAATGATCTACTACTGAAAACAAGAAAAGGGACAAGGCCCAAGGCAACATGAAAACGAATGGGGCGCCCCAAAGCCAAGGTATACCGGGTTGGGTCACTTCAGGTCCGAACCCGGTTCGCTTTAAAAACAAGGATAAGGGTTAGCCAACAAAAATGAGTGACCTAGGCAAGCAAACCAAAACAAAATGCACACAGTTCCTCCTCAAACACAAGATTCAAACAATGAGGGACGAAAGAAAACATACAACCACTGCAAACTCTTCAATAACTTTCCTCTGTGCGCGATTCAACTGCTTTCTTTTTCGTTCTGCCTTTGCGTCTCTGATCTCTCTATCTCGGTCACTCTCTCTCGATCGCGGCTTCGGTTCGTGCAAGTCTCTCTCTCTGCTTTCTCGGGTTATCTCTTTCTCGTTCAAACAGCGATGGCGGAGGGTCGAAGGGAAATGAGGGGTGGTTTATGGTGATTTGGTTGTGCTAAGGATGATAGTGGTGTACACGGCTGATGATGAAGGAGAATGAGGTTTCACGTTTACACGGTGAAAGTTTGATGAGGATGGGAAGTCCGGGCTGAGCTTATGATATTCTACTCCTTTTGAAGAGTTTCAAGGTAAGCACCTTTTAGATTTTTCTGTTATGTTTCTTTTGCTGAGTCCCTCTGTTCTGTCTTTTTTTTTTATCCATTCCAACAAGTTTTCTTGTTAGCAGGATAGTGCAGGCTGAGCTGTTGGTTGTATTGTTTTGTGACTTGGTTTTTGCTTTTGGCAGAAATTTCGTACCGTTTTTGCAGGAAGTGTGAGATGGTGTGGGTTATGGAGTGGCTGTAGAGTGGCGGTGTGCAGTTTTGGTTGTAGTGTAAGGAAATTAAGTTGTACGGGTACTTTTGGAGTGACATGGGATCCTTCTTTTTGGATATTGTGGCAATACAATAATAATAATAATAGTAAAAACAATAAATAATAATAATAAGAATAATGACACAAAATGAAAATAATAATAATAAAATAATGATAATAAGTAAATGAAAATAATAGTAATAAAAATAAAAATAGAAATAAATGACTAAAGATAAAATGTATTAAGAAGAAAGAAGAAATTAATTATAAACTAAATTAGCGATTTCAAAGTAACAAAAAACAAAATTCTAAATTAAGAGAGAAAATTTCTAAAACTCATAAAACAATTGAATAAAAAGAAAAAGTGACAAAATTACACAAAAATAGCGATGATTATGCTCGACGGACCATATGACTGCAAATGCTAAGACAGATGACCTAAAAATGATATGACAAAAATCAGAGTATCTGAGGGTAAAATGTGGGGTGCAACACACTCATATCATGTTTATATGCACTGCAATACCAACTTTCTTGCTTAAACTCTTTGAGGGAGGATGATGAAGTGAAAAACGCAAAATCTTTGGTTGTGTGCTTTTGGATAAAACCCTGTTGGGGATGTACAGGCATTGTTTCAAACCCCTAAACACTGGAGATATAAGGGAGATAGACCCTCGATTAACCCCTTTGAGCCTTGAAGTAGGAGTTTCTATCATACGAAAAATCCTCTCACTTAACCCAGGGGCAGGGTTGGCATCAGTTAGTTTGACCGAGCGTTCAAATTTCAAAAGGAGTATGCATTTGAGAATCCATAACCTTCTATTCCACCGTCAAGAGGTCAAAAGATGTGAAACCACAATGGTTATCCATCAACAATCAAGGAGTGAGGCAGTCACAATCCTTTCAAACAAGTCGCCAACCAGTGTCACACGATTTGTTCAAAGAAAAAAAGGGGAATAAAAAAAAAAGAGAAAGCCCGCTAAGTCGAAAACTTGAAAACAAATGACTTAGGCAAAAGTTAGGGCATCCCGTTGGACTTCAAAATTGCAAGATTCAAAAAGAATCAGTCCATGCAAAATCAGGGAAATAGAAAAAAACCAAAAAAGGCGAAAAGCGGAAAAGGATTACGAAAGAAAAATCCTCAAACAAGAACAAATTCGTGTGGCTACAGGCACAAAGGACAAAAGGGGTGACCGTTGCTCCAAAACCTCATTAGGTGTCAAACCATCAGTTACATGGGTTCCTTAAAGATCATAAAACCTTTTGAGAGATGAGCTCTTGTGTTAGATTAGCTGAACGTAGGACTGGAGAACATCACGAAGAGTGGGTGGGCACAGATAAACTTTGAGCCTTAAATCCTTTTTTCTCAAAACCGTGAACCAGGCCACGTTATAACCCTTAAAAAGTCCTAATTGAAGCAGGGTTTATTCCGAAAGTGCACTTTAGCGAGAAAGTGTTCCTGACTCTTATGAGTTGTGCTAATAAGAGTTTTGTTAGTATTGCATGTGTGTATTATTTTCCATTCAAAAATCAATGTCGCATCCCAGCTAGTGATTCGTTCACAAGGCTTGGCGACGCATTTTCAATAAAACTTCAAGATTAACACGAGTGTTGCATTAGAATTGTCATTCTCATAATAAACATTTTCTGCTTGCATGTGTTTGACATCAAAGAAGCTTACATAATGAACGTTAGTCGAGAAGCTTGATCACGCCAAGTTGCGATGGTGAAAACTCCGAAGGACAGCCATGTCAAGGGGCATGTGGCCAAGAGGTTGTGCGTAGCCCAGGCGTTCCCGGTAAATGGTGATAAGATGCAGTCAATCTGGAACAGTCACATTGAAAACTCTCCCTAAAGCAGCCAAACAGGGGCAATCAGGTCGATTTGACAAATCTCTATAAGATCATTCAGGGACAAATTCACTTCAAGGCTCGTACTGGGGCAGGCCACCTCAAGAGCACGAGAAGTTATCCAATCCTGAGGATGGTCAGTTGAAAGCATCTCGTCAAGATACCGGGGCAGAATATTTTCAAGTCATTACAAATCCTTTCGAGGTAATTCACTTCATGGATTATGAAGTCTGGGGCAGTTGCGTCGAGATCTGATAAATCTCTCCAAGAGTTTGAAAACCCTGGGGCAGTGTGAATGCCCGGTATTCTATAAAATCCTCATGAGATGATTTCTTCCTTTGGACCTGGTGGTCTGGGGCAAGTGGAGAGTTCAAAGGGCCGTTTATGGCCATAGAGACAGGTCAGGCTGGGTAACAAGTTTGTTTCTCCCCAGTAGAACTATTCCCCTCAGCATGGAAATTTCATCATCCTCAGTAGAACTTACTCTCCCCAGTAAGAGTACAGAGGATTGTGATCCCCAGCCGAAGTCATGGTTGGTTTATTATTCCCCAGCAAGCAGTTTAAAGTGGATTGCTCCGAGGTGAATGTGGTTGTATCTCCAGCAGGAGGTGTGTTGGATGTCTTTGAAAAGACTTTATTTTCCCCACAGAGCCTGGTAATCACTTTCCTCAGGAGATCAGGAAGTGTAGTTTCGTCAGCAACGGCATGCTCTAATCCCCAGTAGGGTAAATTCTTTCCTCCAACAGCAGGATTTCTCCTCAATAGAGTTATTCTCCTCAGCATTGAAAGTTTATCCTCCTCAGTAAGTTGTTACTTGCCTCAACCAGAGTGTCAAGGATTATCTTCCTCAACAGAATGCAGAGGGTTATTTCCGCAGCTAGAGTTGTGGTTGTTTTATTACTCTCTCTGCAAGCGGTCAGAAGTTGATGTTGTTGCATCCCCAACAGGAGACTTATGGAATATCTTCTTTGGACAAAGATGTTATTCTCCCCACAAGGTCTGAGCACTCAGCTAGTCAAGAAATGTTTTTCTTACCAGCAACGGTATGAGTTAATCCCCTCAGATGAGGAAGTTTGATGTTATCCCCTAGCAGGGTAGATGTCAGCATATACCGTTCCTCAAGCAGGTTTGCTGGTCATGGCCGGTACTCCCCAGCAGGGTAAAAGTACTGATATTCCCCGGCAGGGTAAAAGCAGGGGCATCTCCCAACAGCAAATGGAGTTCGGTAATATACCCAAGTAGGTTTGGAATTACTGACTTGTCTCCCCAAGAAAAAGTTGATGGTGATCTTCACAGTGGTTCGTTCAACAGCAGTTGAAATCCCCAGCAAGCTTTAAGTCTAATGGTTATTGGCATATTTCAAGTCCAGGTGTTGAGTTCTGTATTCGGTAGAAGCCATTGGGAATCCCCAGCGGAGAGAATTTTGTCTTTGGGTTCCATCTTCAATATTCGTTCTTATCCATCCCCAACAGAGTGGGTATTCTCTCAGAGTTTTTCATCTCAAGCAGAGTTTGTGATTAGGATCTTCCTCAGTAGAGTGAAGTCTTTCTCAGCAGGGTCTCTTATTTCAGAGGACAATTTAGTTTGTCGTCCCCAGTGGAGCTGCCTTGGTATTCAGCATTTATTTTGCTGAGACGGCTCTTTTGTATTGCATAAGAATTTTTGCATGGCATCCTCCCAAAAGCATAGCATTCCATTGATATGGAGCATTACGGCAAAATTCAAACATATGCATTCGAAGCATAAGTCAGGCTTGATATCCTTTGCCAGATTCTTTCCCAAGCAGAAAGTAACAAAATTCAGGAGATGTTGCTTAACACTACACCGCGGCCAGTGGATTCGTCCTTCTTGTTGGTCCTTCCTATACTCCCTCGCAGAGTTGTCTGTTTAGATTTCTCTTTTCCCCGGCGGAGTCATCTTTGTAGAACTGTTTATTCTACATATTGTTGTTTAAAAGTCTACCTTCGGCTTAGTCTTTCTTTGAAAGTCCACCTTCGGCTTGGTCTTTCTATTTTTTCTCGAGTTCGCCTTCGGCCGTCCTCGCACCCGTTGTTATCTTGTTATCCCTAGTAGGGTTATCCTGTTTGGTGTATTCTTTCTTTGAAAACCCGCCTTCGGCTTTGTCTTTCTTTTTCGAGTCCACCTTCGGCATGGTCTCATATCCTTTGTTTGAAAGTCTACCTTCGGCATAGTCTTTCTTTGAAAGCCCACCTTCGGCTTGGCCTTTCTTTTTCGAGCCCACCTTCGGCATGGTCTCGTATCCTTTGTTTGAAAGTCTACCTTCGGCATAGACTTTCTTTGAAAGCCCACCTTCAGCTTGGTCTTTCTTTTTCGAGCCCACCTTCGACATGGTCTCGTATCCTTTGTTTGAAAGTCTACCTTCAGCATAGTATTTCTTTGAAAGCCCACCTTCGACTTGGCCTTTCTTTTTCGAGCCCACCTTCGGCATGGTCTCGTATACTTTGTTTGAAAGTTTACCTTCGGCATAGTCTTTCTTTGAAAGCCCACCTTCGGCCTAGTATTTCTTTTTCGAGCCCACCTTCGGCATGGTCTCGTATCCTTTGTTTGAAAGTCTCTCTTCGGCATAGTCTTTCTTTGAAAGCCCACTTTCGGCTTGGCCTTTCTTTTTCGAGCCCACCTTCGGCATGGTCTCGTATCCCTTGTTTGAGAGTCTACCTCCGGCATAGTCTTTCTTTGAAAGTCCACCTTCGGCTTGGTCTTTCTTTTTCGAGCCCACCTTCGGGATGGTCTCGTATCCTTTGTATGAAAGTCTACCTTCGGCATAGTCTTTCTTTGAAAGCCCACCTTCGGCTTGGTCTTTCTTTTTCGAGCCCACCTTCGGCATGGTCTCGTATCCTTTGTTTGAAAGTCTACCTTCGGCATAGTCTTTCTTTGAAAGCCCACCTTCGGCTTGGTCTTTCTTTTTCGAGCCCACCTTCGGCATGGTCTCGTATCCTTTGTTTGAAAGTCTACCTTCGGCATAGTCTTTCTTTGAAAGCCCACCTTCGGCTTGGCCTTTCTTTTTCGAGCCCACCTTCGGCATGGTCTCGTATCCTTTGTTTGAGAGTCTACCTCCGGCATAGTCTTTCTTTGAAAGTCCACCTTCGGCTTGGTCTTTCTTTTTCGAGCCCACCTTCGGCATGGTCTCGTATCCTTTGTTTGAAAGTCTACCTTCGGCATAGTCTTTCTTTAAAAGCCCACCTTCGGCTTGGTCTTTCTTTTTCGAGCCCACCTTCGGCATGGTCTCGTATCCCTTGTTTAAGAGTCTACCTCCGGCATAGTCTTTCTTTGAAAGTCCACCTTCGGCTTGGTCTTTCTTTTTCGAGCCCACCTTCGGCATGGTCTCGTATCCTTTGTTTGAAAGTCTACCTTCGGCATAGTCTTTCTTTGAAAGCCCACCTTCGGCTTGGCCTTTATTTTTTGAACCCACCTTCGGCATGGTCTCGTATCCTTTGTTTGAGAATCTACCTCCGGCATAGTCTTTCTTTGAAAGTCCACCTTCGGCTTGGTCTTTCTTTTTCGAGCCCACCTTCGGCATGGTTTCGTATCCTTTGTTTGAAAGTCTACCTTCGGCATAGTCTTTCTTTGAAAGCCCACCTTCGGCTTGGTCTTTCTTTTTCGAGCCCACCTTCGGCATGGTCTCGTATCCTTTGTTAGAAATTCTACCTTCGGCATAGTCTTTCTTTGAAAGCTCACTTTCGGCTTGGTCTTTCTTTTTTGAGCCCACCTTCGGCATGGTCTCGTATCCTTTGTTCGAAAGTCTACCTTCGGCATAGTCTTTCTTTGAAAGCTCATTTTCAGCTTGGTCTTTCTTTTTCGAGCCCACCCTCGGCATGGTCTCGTATCCTTTGTTCGAGTCCACCTTCGGCATGGTCTCGTATCCTTTTCTTGAAAGTCTACCTTCGGCATAGTCTTTCTTTGAAAGCTCACCTTCGGCTTGGTCTTTCTTTTTCGAGCCCACCTTCGGCATGGTCTCGTATCCTTTGTTCGAAAATCTACCTTCGGCATGGTCTTTCTTTGAAAGCTCACCTTCGGCTTGGTCTTTCTTTTTCGAGCCCACCTTCGTCATGGTCTTCTATCCTTTATATCTCCCCAGCATGGTCCGCCTTTGGCCGATCCACCTTTTCGAGTTCGCCTTCGGCCGTTCTCGTTTATCCTTATATCCCCAGTTTAGCCTGCCTTTGGCCGGTCTACCTTTCCGAGTTCACCTTCGGCCGATCTCATATTCACATTATTTCATCATCCCACAGGGTGTAAATTTTCAGGTTATTTTGGTATTCAAACCCCGTGTATCTCGATTGTTGAAAGCCGTCGCTTCCATACCCTCAGATCCAAGAAGTTTGAATAGGGGCAGCTGTAACACCTCAAAATTTGCCCTTTTGTGTCTAACCTAACTGGTTTATGCTTCATTTCATTTGCATTGTCATTTGCATCGTCCTTTTAAGCATGGGATCAAGGTATTCTTTCAGCAGCTCATGGCGTCATCAGTTCCAGTATGATTTTTAACAGTGTTCAGAGCCAAGCAGATAACTTTCCCAGTATTTTTGAGCATTTATTTTGCTCATTAAATGATTGGATGATCAGAAACTCTGGCAGTCAAGTTTTGATCAGTTATTCAGCACCAGTAAGTTGTTATCAGCAGTTTAATCCGAGTGCGAAAAACATTTCGCAGCATATTTCAAGTGTATTCCAGTGGTAATATCAAATGGCAAGTTTCAGAGATCTATCATGGTTCAGAATGGGTAGAACCAGACGAATATCCAAGTTTCCCTCCTTTTGACGCCAAACTGAAAATTCAAATGTTCCTCGCGTTAACCGGTTAACGCATGGTGGTTAACCGGTTAACTAAGGTAAAATTTGGGTAAATCATTCCTTTTTCAGTACTGCATCCTTTTAACCCAAATTTTAATCACCCAATTTAATTCTACACACCAGTAGAAGGGTCTTGAGAGAGTTGATTTTCTCCTCAAATTCAAATTCTTTCCACTCCAATTCCACATTTCCTTTCCTAATCCACATTTCATCCCAATTTCCACTCACTTAACCTCACTCCAAACCCAAATTTAACTCCTAACCTAGGGGTTATTTAAACCAATCTATTCCAAACCTCAAGGAGCTAGATCACATTTTCACTCCCAATTTTCAGAATTATCTCAATTCTCTCTCACTTTTTCACTCTCAACCTCCATTTTCCAACCTCACTCAAAGCTCTCTTTCAAAGATTAACAAGTTCTTCATTGGAACTTGTTAATTCTTGAGCTAAAGCCTCTCATCATCACTACATTTCAGCTTTTCAACTTGGATTTTCGTTTGGATCTAGTTCTGATTTTTCAAAAGTGATTATTGAAAGTGATTTTGGAGTTTTGTTGCTTATTTGCTCGGATCTTCAACTTTTGAGTGCAAGAAGCTTCTGGATCTTGGATTTCTCTACTTGAATTCATCCATTTCTGTTTACAACACTTACCAAAGCAAATCTCAGCTTTGTAGGTTGGTTAATTTCAGATCCATACTCATTTTAGCTTAATTGCAACTTATACAATGTAGATCCATGAATTTTGATGTGTTTTGATTCATTTGGTTGATCTTGATTGTGAATGTTGATGATTATTGAATTTAAATGATGTTTGAATGTTGTTTCTGAACTTAATTTTCGTGCATTGTTGATTACATGATCATTGGATATGATTGCATAAGTGATTTGCTGCTGAAAAGTGCTTTTGAAACAGGTTTTTTTTGGGTGCTGTCCCAGAGTAACCGGTTAACAACAGTTTGTTAACCGGTTAACATGTGCATTTTTTGCGTAAATGGTCTGATTTTTAACTAATTAACCGGTTACTCACCGTTTGTTAACCGGTTACTCTGGGACAGAATGTGTATTTTTGTGCATTTTCTTGCTTGTTTGAGATCCTTTTCATGCCTAAACTTCATGGATTAATATGTTGATGATTTGTGGATTATTCTTGAGCTGTTTCACCTCACACCATCATATGCACACAATTTTCCGACACGCGACTCTTGGATTTTTATCGTTTATGATCACGTTTGCGACGTTGCATTCCCGATGTGATGAACATATAGCACACACTTCTTGAGCATGTTGATTGTGACTTGTTGATGATGTTGATGGAATTGTTGTTTGAATATGAATATAATCTTGCTTCACCTTATCATGTGTTGTTTGCAAAGATGTTTAGAGTGTATGTTTGCATAATTGTGGAGCATGTTTTGAATGTGATTCTTGTGGCTTCTTTTTGATATTCATGAGTTGATCTTTGAATTGATATACATGTTCACCTTGCTGCCATTTGCTTTCATGCCTTGATTTCACTTTGTTTGATCACTTGAAGTTATGTTGTGCGTGAGTTACTTGTTGCTAATTGTTTGAGTATTGTTGAGATACATACTTGATGCTCTTGATGCCACTTTCTAATGTGTGAATTGATTGACCTTTGGCATTACTTGAATTCTGACTTGGATCCACTTTCATCTTACCTTATTCATGTCATCTTTGTGTGAGGTTCAATGATGTTTAACTATGCTTCTTATGCAAGTTTGCGTGCATTCTTTCTTGTTTGCTCTTACTTGCTTATTTGAGCTTTCTTGTGTGATCTTTTGAAGCATGATTAATGTTGTGATGTGAGGATGATATGTATGATGTGTTTGCTTCCCCGTCTTTTTTCTCATCTTCTACCTCTCTTTCTTCTTCATCTCTTTTACTCCTTCTCTTCCCTTGAGTCTCAAGACTTGTTTAAGTCTTGGATTCACTCCCTTAGAGCTACCTAGTCCAACTTAATTCTTGATTAAGCTTGGAGTAGGATTAGCATTAGGCTTCCCTTTGCATGCTAACTTAGGTAGAAGTTCCCCTTTCAAATTCAACTATAGGGCCACCTTTGCATGACAACATCAGGATAAAATCCCCCTTAGTGTTTTCTTTTCCTTTGAGTCTTCTCTTCTCATCTCATAACACTTCTAAAACATTTAATAAAATTAACGTGTATTGCGCATGGGCCTTGCATGTGGGAAATGAGGAATGAGGGGTTTCCTCTCATTTTTCTAGAGTGTTTGGTGGACGTTCCATCTTGGAACGATTTGCTAAACATTCGTTCCTATATCATAGACTTCGGTGCAATGCAAGTTACGAACTAACTTCAATCCACTTCTGTCTAAAAAACACAAAAACAAACTCAAACCTTTTTCATCCTTCAGGATTGTTAAGTTCAAATCATTTTCAAAAAGGGCATGTTACTTCCGTCCCGTCGCAAACAGGCATCGACCTTAACTACCGGACGCGAATCTATCGTCGCTCATAAAAAACACTAACCGACCTCATTAGGTCGAACTACGACTGCTCGAATTTCCTCTTTCTCGTCTGATTGAGGATACGTAGGCACAAGATGGCGATGTCTTGGCGAGCAACCTCCCCCCTTAGTTCGTGTCCGAACTACGTTGACTCTGACTTTCCCATTGCACAAGGGAATACGTAGGCGTAGGACGAGCAATGTCCTATTGAGTCACTTCTTTTCTTTTCTCCCTCGTTTCTTCGTTCTTTTCCGTTCCCGTTCCTTTTCCTTTCCAGTAGCAGTGGAGCTCCAGATGACGACACCCTTTAATAACAAGCATGGATCCCATCGAGTACGATGGACGTGTGGGGTGCTAACACCTTCCCTTCGCATAACCGACTCCCTTACCCGTTTCTCTTGGTCGCGAGACCATGCTCTTTCCCTTCCTTCAGGTTTACGCAGTGTTTCCTTTCCCTCTCCTGGGATAAATACACATTGCTGGCGACTCTGTTTTCCGCGCCACTTTCGCGTTTGTACCATGGATGCAAATCCCCGGGAGCGACACCTGCCACATATGAATCTTTAGAAAATAAGTAGTCCAAGGCTACCCCATAGCAATACCAAAGAATGCCACTTCCCTTAGTAGAGCCGTCAGTAGAAAGCCATAGATAACTGCCACTTATCCTCGACCTTCACAAACAGAGTAAAAACTATGCTCCAAAGCACCTGGATCAGAAATAAACTGACCCAAGTTGTAACCATCAAGATTATGATGTTTTCATAGTCTTCCATCTCCATCTTCAACAGCATCACCATCTGGACAAGTCATTCACAATACTTTCCAGGAACAGATGCTAAGCCAATAATCCCAAGTCAACACCTAGGAGACTTTTGAGCGAATGCAAAACCCCTCCCATGATTCTCCAAGCCTCTGATGAAAAAATGTTAGAACATCTAACAAAACGTCCCTAATCTTGACTTTCAAGGATAATCAATTAAATACTTGTGGATTCCACAAATAGAAATTGATCTTAAATCCTTGTACACTGACCCTTCTTCACTGTTGTAGCTGAGCTCCACCATATCATGTCATAAACACTTATACAGTATTCAATCTTTTTGCAAGTATCTTCTTCAATGACAATGTTGAGATACCAAGGCTGCCACCCTTGACTCAAGTAACTAAGACTTTCTCTGAACAAGTCTTATTTACCTCAACAATCCTTCAATCAGATTGGATCCACTCTTAGGGTCAAGAGAGATGAATCCTTCCTTGCTGTTTTTGGATGGTGAAAATAACTCACCTCTACTTTCTTCAAATCGTGTTTCAAAGAAACACCTTCTAGTCAGAAGAGTAACTAGAAGACTCCAGATACACGACATAGATGCCTTTATGAGTGGACTTGAGAGAATTCTCAAGTATCTTTGACAACCTAGCCGATCAAACATTTATCAAACTCCTAGAGCAAGAACCTGATAAATTTTAACTCAACTCCTCTCCTCTTCAACTGACTCCAAACTGCACTAAGAAACCAAGCTTCCAAGTGCCAAGTCACCAAACCAGATATCTAACCATAACTACCTTTACTCCATTGCTCCCGACTTTGGAATAAAAGAGTGCAGATATCTTCAAATATATAAAGGTCGACGATTGAGACCTTCCACCAACTGTCTTCAGTAACAACTCCAAAATCCCATAATTCTAGAGCTCTTCCATCAGAAACACATGCAGCGGAACCACCAAGGAACATATCCTGCTTGCCCTAATAATATGTCACAACATCTTATAAGACACACTAACAAGAGAACTAGCCACTTCTCCTGTAGTTGTTGTAGAATCTCCTCAGCAACATGAACAACCTTCGGGTTGCTTCCTTTGATCCAGAACATTCATCTCATCCATTAATACCCTTGGGTATGTTTGAATTAATTGATCTGATCTCCAAAACTCCTCCTTGTTTAAATGCCATAAAGTATCTCCCAAAGATCTCATCTAGAACCAAACAGGATGCCTGCTCTGATACCAATTGAAATTCTGGCCTATGCAGACAGCACATGTCCTAACACATGTCAAGACATTGTGCTACATAATCATTTAAACTTGGAGGTGCAACAGCAGACTGATACCTTAAATATCAGAACTGCACCATCACAGATGTCACGACATCTGATCCAACATGTTCATCATGAACCCTATCTGCAGAATGACAAAGAACACAGTAATTGTTAACCCAGTTCAATGCAACCCACCTATATCTGGGGGATACCAATCCAGGAAGAAGACTTCACTATTGTGTAGACTGTTACAAAGTTAAACTCCCACGTTTACAACTTTATTCCTAACATCTACCCCCATGAACATCTTTACCAAGGTTAAACTCAAACGTTTAGAACCCTGATACGAGATACCCCACTCACTTCCCTTACTCACCAACTGTGATTTCTACATCATCCCTATCAATACATAAATCTGTCAAGCATGCTTGACAAACAAGCTAACTCGGATTTGCTTAAAAGCTTCATCCAAGAAAAATACACAATCCAATACCTCAAGGCTTATGGATCTGTGTGACACCTATATCTACCACAGTGTATCAACTGATACAAAGGGAGACTTACTACCTAGAAAACCAACGACTCTCAAAACCCTAAACCCTTGTTTCTTATGCAAGAAAACAAGGTTACAACAGGCGTACTAAGGCATATCAAAACCTAGGTCTAAGTCTTCTATTTATAGGCTTCTGCTTCTTTGGGTTTCAATCTTCAGTCCTTGATCCATGCGCATTATTCACTTGCTAAATCAGTGCAGTACTTTAGGATGTCATGACTTTAGGTTATGACATCTTCTATGACATCTTTGTTCAGTCCAGATTTATTCATCTTTATCATTAATGTGTTTTACCAAAATTTATCAAACCAATAGGTGCTTTCAGATTGATTCAAAGAACTTGATTCACAAACAATGCAAGAATTCAAATCCATCTGAGCCACAAACTAGGGTTTTAATGAAAAGTTAACCATACCTTTGACTTTTGGGCAAGACATGATCTCCAACCTTGGGATGTGATTCAAGACACTCAAATATTCCCTGTAAGTCCATTCATAAGTTTAAAATCACCTTGGGATATTCATTCATTGAAAATCAAGAATTAGGGTTTCTCTACACAAAATTCATCTGATACACAAAGTCAAAGTTTGACTTTTTGAGCAAAATTGATCATCAAAGGCTATTATTCAAGGAAATATGATCCATAGTTGCATTTAATCAAGGATTGATCAAGAAATCAAGGTTACTTGCAAAAGAATCAAAATTGGAAGAATTCAAAATTTCACTAAGTTATGGAAATTCATGTTCAAGTACCTAACTTTACAAGGCCATAACTTGTGATCCAAGCAACCTTTTTTTGCACTCCAATGCTCAAATGATAGGTCTTCTTCCATACAACAAGATTTCTGGGCTGAACCATCCCCAAAAAATGAATATATTTTGATATATAAGGCCATAAAGTTAGGGTTTCATGATATTTTGAACTTTGACACTTATAATTTTTTATAGGCAGAATCTGTTTCATGTTTTGGCCAGCTTTGAAGACAATTTTCACCATGATCTAAGAAGATTCAAGACCAAATTAAAACATCAAAGTTAAAGTAGGATATCTCAACTTTCCAAAGAGTACAAGAACATCCATTGATTCCATTTGAGAAAGGAGATATGATCCTCACAACTTGCCATGATCAAACTGATTTTTCAAGACAGTTTTCATGATTACTTGCATCACACGATTTTGCAAAACAGATTTGGTGACTTTACAAGCCTTGTCACCCTCCAAGATCAGAAGGAATCTTGTTGAATCACATAATATCTTCAACTTTGGACCATAAGTCAAGGATCTCATCTTTTAGCATGTGAAAACCCATCATTACATAGCCTTGAATTCAAGTTTGTCATTTGGCATTTAAGTGAAGCATTGAATTAGCATGAAATGAGCCATGCCAGTTCAGACCAGTTCAAAAACAATGAGTATTCAAACCTGCAAAATGCCAATTGAGTCAAGATTCTAGTCATGCTATGGAAGACTTTGGTACCTTAGCCTTTAAGTAAGAGCTACTTGACAATATCCATTGGATAATAGCATGCTCCCTCATCCAACACTACTTATCCAAAACAAATCAGTTCTCCTACAAATAGAGGTCATTTTGCATCAATTCAAATACACCAAAACAATACCAAGGACTTGTTTTTTCATTCTCCATCTTTACTTCAAGTTTTCAAAGTTCCAAAGAGAAAACTTGGAATTTTCAAAACCAGATCCTAAACCACTCAAACAACCACTCAAATAACCATCCAAACACAACACAAATCATCCATTAGAGGTGTCCAAACCCTCATCTTCATCTCAAATTACCAAAATTAGAAAGTCTACCATCAAAACCTCATATTTTGACTTTTCTGCATTTTTCAAACCATGTCTTGATCCTGTCCATTTAAAAACCAAACAACACTCCAAACACTCTCTAAATAACACCCCTAAACTGTTCCAACAAGAATTTCTCAACTGTAACATCATTTGAAGGAGTTTCCATTTTGACCACTCTTGACACTTTTTGCAAAAAGGAGTTAGATTTTGTTCTAGAGGTTTCCCTTTGATTCCAAGCATCCAAGGAGCTTCTATAAGGTGTATTGGTGGTGTCCAAAGCATTGGTTTACTTCTGCAACAAGGTTCTTGCAAATTGACAAGTGAGCTTCAAGAGGTAAGCTTCCTAAGAACTCGAACTTTGATAAATATGCTTTGCTTTGATGTACATTGATCATGATCATATCATATATGTCTTATTTGTTGTGTTTGAACTATTTTATCATGCTATTATTGATTATATAGAGTTGTAGCATAGAACTTGCTCATTTGAAGCCTTTTTAAAACCACTACTGGGTTTTAAAATGTAGGCACTTTGAGAAAAATCTAAAACCACCATTGAATTCCTCATGAAATTCTAGGCAAGTTTCATCTTTATTTCTCCCGATTTCATTAAGAAATGAATGAGTTAGGGTAGGTTTTGCAAATGGACCAAACTTGAAAAACCTTGGGCAAGCCAACCATGGCACCCTTGTTCTGGCCACTAGGACTCCTCCATCCTTATCAATTAATGGCTGGGGTTTGATACAAGGATGTATCACCACCCCAGTGGTTTAACCTGCGTGCCTTGTGTCCTTTGAACCTTTAGAACTGGGGTTCGAATCCCCCTCTCCCCAGTTCTTTTTATTTTCCTGGATTTTTTAGTGGATAACACATGTAATACTCATCTTCCACCCTTTAGTCACCACGCGCTTGTGGTTGGAATGGTTAGTGTTTTGGTTGGAAGGCGAGATGTCATGGGTTCAACACCCATGGGGACCATTCCCCATTTTTTGTATCACTTCATTTTTTTGCTTTCCTTCATAATTTCAAATTACTATAACTTTCTCATTTTAATCATTTTGAACCCATTCTTTTTGCAAACTATTCTTAATAATGTCTATTTTCTAATGATAAAAAGAAAATACCAAAAATAATTATTTTTCTCATAGTTATGAGTGTTCAAAGTATGTGATGTTTTTTAGGGTTTCTTAAAGAACTTCTTGTTTCTTTTGAATAATTCCTCGCCTTTCCTTGCTCACAATGACTTGTTTGAACCATATGTATCTTGTATGAACCTTAAATGTTGTTGTGAATTTGTACATCCTTATCCTTACTTGATTTTAATCCAGGTTTAAGTGTATGTTTACATGTGAATGAATGATGAACTTTCAAACATACCATTAAATTTTTGCTTAAACCTTTGCCTTAATTTGTTCATTTTCTTCCATGATTACATGATTTCAATATGTTTATGTGCCCTTGTGTTGATCATACCATGTCTATATGCTCCTAAAACATTTGAACTTTTCCTTGAAATTGTTTTCATATACATGTTTATTTATGAATTGTGTAATGTTTCCACTTTATCCAAACCCATGTTTAAACCCTAACATGAATGCTTGATTGTTACCAACTTGTCTTAACATGTTTAATTGATATCCTTGCTTCAATGTTCAAGTTTTTCTTTCATAAAATTTCACCATGATAAAAACATCTCTTTAAAATACACATCATCTTTCAAATAAACTTTCAAAATCATCTTTTGACTTCAAGTCTTGGGCCTATATTCAGAGTGTAAGACCCATCACCTATCACTCATCATAACCAATTGTTTTTACTTCTTGGACCTCTATCCAGAGTGTAAGTCCCATTCCCTCCACTTCTTTCAAAATCATCCTCAATACTTCAAATCATTCATCAAAGTCATCTTCTGTTTTCAAAAACCAAAACTCTTAGGCCTCTATTAGAGTGTAAGTCCTTCATTCTTCCTCAAAACTTTCTTCAATTTCTCAAATATTTCAATCTTTCAAATCTCCGTCTTCAACTTTCATCAAACATAGCCCTATTGGCATTTCAATAAATCTTGGGCCTCTGCTTAGAGTGTAAAACACAACACCTTTGTGAATAGAATAAAAAACACAAATAAAATATTCAACACAAAATCCCTAAAGACACAACATCTTCCATGAATTAAAACATGTCATATAAATGTTTATACTTGTTAATCTTCAATCATGTTTGCCCATAATTTGTTAAGTTTCTCTTGACATTTATATCATCCTTAGTTTAGACATAGGTCAAACAATAGGATCCCTTCAATCACAACTTAGTTCAAACAACTAGTTCCCTGGCCTCCTCTTAGGCCTTATACAAGCATCATTGCCTCCTCTTGGGCATCATACAAAGAATCTCCCCAGAAGATAGCCTCCTCTTGGGTTTCATACAAGGAGACTTAGAAAGTATCACCTAATCTCACAGCCTCCTCTTGGGCTTCATCCAAGCATCATACCTTCCTCTTGGGCTTCATACAAGGACCCCCAGGCTTCTTAAAAGTATAAGTCAAGTTTGAGTCATCTATACAAAGAAATCTTTTAGCCTCATCATCCTGGGCTTTGTACAGGATACAATAAACTCTTTTAGCCTCATTCATCCCGGGCTTTGTACAGGACACAAATAAAATCCCCAAAAGAGTCAGTCAAATCCTCAGTATTAAGCTAGTCTCTTTAAACTTCCTCATAGTCATTAGCCTTCTCTCAAGCTATACCAATAATTTCTCTAATCAGTCAGCCTAAATTTTGGGCTTTGTACAAGACAGATAAAACTCCCTAGTTGAGTCAATCTTTTTCAGCCTCATATCTTGAGCTTTAATCAAGATACATAAATAAGCTTATCTCATCACATATAAGGCTTGGAGTCATCTCTGTAGGAAGATATACCTTCTAATCACTACAATTCAAATAAAATAATCAAACTATTTTTTCAGATAATTGTTGTAAGTGGCACACTTGTTGATTCAATATCCAAGCTGGAGTCCTTCTCTTATCATAATCCAAAACTTTTCTTTCATCTAATTGATGTAAGTGGCACACTTGTCGATTCTATATCCAAGTTAAGGTCCCTCTTTTAGCATGTAAAGAATTCAAGAGGAAAAAGTGGCATTGCTTAACACAATAAGTTACAAGCTCTTTCCTTTATGACATCATTCTCAAATGATTGTAGTGAATAGGTGAGATATCTCCCTTAAAAATTACAATTTTTCAAATCATTCAAACACTTTTTTAGCTTCATTATCTTGGGCTTTAAACAAGATACAAAACAACTTTTTCCTCCCATATATTAGGAGGAACTACAAACGCTCTGATCCCCCCCCCCAATCCTCTTTTGTTAGGAATATGTAGGCATAAAATTGCGAAATCTTAGTGAGCACACTAATACAAAAACCTTAGGTTAAGTACCTTCCAAAAAAAATAGAAAAACCATAGAAACAACAAAAACATTTCCTCAGCTTTCACAAAGGAGAAACTTTCCTAATTTAATAGTAAACAAACTTAAGCAACCAAGTGATTCAACAGTAGAAGTATATACAATAAAGGTTCCTATAGATTACTATAGATACCCAGGGTGTTAATATCATCTCTCAGTATAACCAACCCCCGATTCCAGATCTCTTAGCATTTGTAAGAAAAAAAATTTACGAGCAGGGTTAGTTTAAGGTATCTTCCCCTTCCTTTTAAACATCATAGGGTAAATATTAGAAATTAGAAAGTAGCACTAAATGCGGTAGTGGTCGCGTCACAAAACCGGAGCTACAGAATCTCCTCTCTTATCTTTATTTCCAGCAATTTCAAGTCGCAGTTTCATCTACGCACTTTTCCAATCTTGTGGAATTTTATATTCTTTTTACTTTGTTAGGTTTCTCCAACAGTAGTTTATTTCTTGTGGTGCCTTTTCACCCACTAATTCTTGTGCATGCATTCATATCATAAACATTTTGCGGTATCTTAGGGCCGAAAATTGGGTTTTCTGTATTTAAGTCTCTTTAATTTTATCGAGACGAAAATGTAAATCTTCATATTTCAGAATAGAAGAAACTTAAACAAGGGAATCTGTCATACCCTAATTTTTACCCCTAAGATCCCACGCCATTTACATATTTGCAATGCATCAAGATCACAAACTTGGTTGTCTCCTAACCCTCTCATCTTTGGGTTTTCCTTTGCAGAGATCATCAAGCACCTCTTTGTGTATCTTTTTAATTTTTTATACTTATATGCTTTATAATTCACTAACTATTAATCAAAATAAAAAATATATATGTCTTGTCTCTTTTGTTTCTTTTGCAAGGTAGGGTTTGGAATCAAGAGCATCAAGCGATTGCCTCCTCAGCTAGGGTTTGAGTTCCTCAAGTCAAACTGTGGTTAACCATTGATTTTCAAAGGGTATTCATCAAAGCATGGATTCTAATCTCAAAGCATGTGGTCTCAAGCATTATTCAACTTCATTTGATCAAAGATGTTTTAAAGTTTGATAGTTTGTCTCTCAAGAAATTTCAAAGGTTCATACGTTTATTTTCATGCCTTCATCAACAAGTTTCCTCAAGCCATTGCAAGTTTAATAAAAAGAAAGGTAAGAGTACATCATTTTTAGTTCATATGATCATCAATGTACCTTAAAATGCAAGACAAAGTCCAAGGTTGCAAGTTTGTTTAAAGAGGTTTGACCTAAAAAGTCAACATTCTAAGTCCAAGTTCAAAATATCATAACTTCTTCATACTTCAACATTTTTTAGTGCTTCTTTGGGCAAATGACTCTTTTTTACATCCCTTACAACTCCTCTTTACAAGTCAAGAGTCATTTATGCTTGGAAGATCATCAAAAGTTTGGAAACATTAGAGGTCATTTTGTGGACTTAGTGAAATTTTACCTAAATTCAAGTGATATTTTCCTAATTCCAAAGATCATAACTCTCTCAACTTTTCGCGATACACACTTCTTGGTTCCATTAGCACCTTCCGCATCTTCTGAAGCTTTTGGAACAATTCTCAAGCCTTGAGAGCCTATGTATCGTTCTAACCAAATCAAACTTGTAGCCTCTTCTGATCATATTTGGACAAGGTAGTTAGAGGCCTTGTTTTCACTCAAACAAGCTACCACAATGTAGCCTGATACTCTCTGATGCTTCCCCCTAACTTATCTTGCTTTGGTTGATCTTATATGGCATTTAATTTTTCTTTTCGTGTTTTCATTTTCATCGAGTTTTCTCCAAATTCTCCATACTCGCTTTCAACAAATGAAAATGAAGCATATAGTTGAGATCACACTGATGAGACGGTCACAATGACATAGGTTTCATGATCTAACTTTGCCATTTGTCAAACTCCAGTGAGAAGTTCACCGGGGAAGACGATTGGAGGTGCAGAGGTGGTGGCCTGAGGATGCTACGTGTTTTAATTTTAGTGGTTGATTTTAAACTGGATCCGATGTGTTATTTCAATGAAGGACCATGGTGAGCTTCCAGATCAAAGCCATCTGATGTGTCACGTCAATTAATGAGTCCATATCCAACGCGCCTTGTTTTTTCTAATTTATTTCTTTTTCTTTATTTTCATTTTTTTATTTTCTTTTCTAAAACTCATTTTAAATCATATTTTCATTCAAAAAAATCACAAAAATCTTTTCTATTATTTTACACCTTGCGTAATTTTTTCACAATTTTATTTTTATTTTTTCTATTTTTCTTTAATTTTCTTTTATTTGCTTTGTTTTAATTGGTTTAAAAATAGTTTTTTGTTCTAAAAAATATTCCAAAAATTCCCAAAGGTATTTTAAGTTTTTTCTGATTTTTCTATATTTTTGTTTTCCATTTATTTGATAGTTTGATGTTATTTTGCTATTTTCCCTTTTATTTTCATTTTAAAATAATTTTAATGCATTTTATTTGTTTATTATTGCATGTTATATTTGCTTGACTTCTGTTGACTTAAATTAGGGCTTAATTGGTCAAAATCTTCCTCAATCTCAATAGAATTTGGGTGTTGATGAGGTTGGATGAATCTTCATCTTTTCATACTTATTATTAAATGATCATTTGGGTCATTTTTAGTAGTTTGGATTGATGATAGGTTTAGAACCTTAATCCACCAAGAGAGATGATTGAAATTGATGATAGATGGAACTCAAGTCATGATTCAATTTGGTTTCTCTCTTCATCTCCTTCTCCTTCTTTTTTTTTTCTTTTTCTTTTATCTTGATCAATTAGATGATTAGGAGTTCATCTCGTTCATGAAGTTTGGATTGATGCTTGATGATCTTTCATCATTTCAAATCTACCTTATAATTGATCATGGATCATTTGAGGTACTTTGGATTGATGCATAAGTTTATCCTAAATAATCATGAAGAATGATTGATGTAATGGACCAATCTCCTTGCCTTAGTGTCTGATCCCTCATTAGTTTGACTTGTGTTACATGTTTTAGGAATATAGTTTCTAACATATCTCTAACATGTATGTTACATAAATTGTTTTTGACCGACCTCCCATAGTATGATCTTCCTAATAGATTGTGCTACGATTGCTTAACATGGCGCTAAATTTGTCCAAAATCGATTCATTAACTCTAACATCAATACTAACAGTATTAATGTGCTAACTTTACTTTATCCACCTTTACTTTCTTGTCATTTAATTTTCTTGTCATTTAATTTCTCACTCTTTACTTTTATGCCTTTATTTTTAGCATTACATTTCATATTGTTTATGTTTATGCTTCTTTTTCCTTTGTCCACTTGGACATTTTCTTTTTCTTTTAAAGACATTAATAAAGGTAAAACCCCTAAAAAAACTTGGTTCTTTAATCTTTGGACTAATGGTTACTATCCTTAGCTTGACTTAGATTTAGATTTTTGGGCTCACATGGACTTTGGTTACTCTTCCGTATGCTATTAGATTCATCTGATACTTGAGACTTTTGGTTGATCTTTGAAGACTTAGCTCTGATACATAGCTTTGACCTTATAGCTTTAGTTCTTCTTTCATTGATACTTGTCTTATTCTATGCTAACTTGTTTCTTATGGCCTACTCCAAAGGAATGGGATATTGGTTTTGACTCTTGTCAAGTGCTGGCTAGTAAATGGTTAGTACACTTGCACACATTTACACTTTATTGCTTTTATTAGGATAGTCTCTTCATCTTCTCCCCTTTTTAAATTTTCAAAAAAAATTTCCTTTTTTCAAAACCTTCTTGTTTTCAAACTTGAACCACTTTCTCAATAAACCTTGACTTTGTTAATTGATTTCAAAACCCTTTTTCTTAAATAAATGCTAAGACATCTTAAGCATATCAAAAAAATTTCAAAAGAATAAAAAAACACAAAACTCATTCAAACCTTTTTGTGCCTTTGTGCACTTTTTCCTTTTAGACCTTTTCTTAAGGATGGTCATTAGTTGTGCTCTTGTAGTGGTGCAACTCCCATACTTCTACAAAAATGTAGAGAAGTGATGACATTTTCCAGTTAGATGTTGAGTGATAGACTTGTTGATTTCAGTCCAAGCAAAAGTCCTCCATCTTAAGATGATGTAAATGCTCATTCCTCATTATTTGTGGGTAGTAAGTTGAGTTTCCACTCGAATACAACGAAATGTCTATTCATTTAAAATCAATCAAAACAAACCCTTTTGTTATGGTTACCATGAACTATGAGGTTTTGATCCTCCATTGCACTTTGTTGGTACGTAGGTATGAGACTCAAGAAGTCTTGTCAAACAAAATTCTAAAGAAAATATTTCTTATCTCATCTCCACAATCTTTTGCAAACAACCCTTTTTAAGCCAAACGCAAATTTTCAAGAGGTTCTTATAGAGTACTATAGATGTTTTGAGTGCTTACACATTCCCTTTGCATAAACAACCCATGTATCCTTATCTTTTTGTTTTATTAGTTTTGTTTTAAAACTTCTATGGCTTTTATTCGTTCTTTTCCCATCCTTTGGAAACAGTAAAGAGCGGTGGCGACTATTGGTTTTTTTAGTTAAGTTAATCAATAGCTTAACCTTAAATATTTCACTGCTACAGATCCTGACAAAGAGATATAACTCAGTTGGGATCGTTACAACATCACGAGGGCCCATATTAGGGAATGACCCAAAGTGTAGAAAACAACAATGGAAGACTCCACTGGGGAACATGCAACAATGAAAAAACATTGAGCTTATTGGGTAATCAACCCTGAGTAATCAGTTGGAAAAATAACTACTACCAACTCATATTTGAAAACAGTGAACAGGATCTGGACAAACTACCAACTCATAGTTGAAAGTAGTAAATAGGATAATACCGACTCATAGATGACGGTAAAGAAATAGGTAATACCGACTCAAAGATGACGATATACTACCAAATCATAGATGAAGGTAGTGATAGGATTATACCGACTCATAGATGACGGTAAAGAAACAGGTAATACCGACTTATAGATGACGATATACTACCAACTCATAGACGAACGTAATGACAAGATTTGAATTGATAACAAGCTTCCCATATCTTCCGATCTTCCACCTAGAACGGGGCTCAGCTTCTTGTTTAACCAAGTCTTCCAAATGGAATGGGTAATAAACTTCCATGACTTCCGGCATTCAACCTGGAATGGGTCTCAGTTTCTTCGTTGACCAAGTCATCCATCTGGAAAGTGTAATAAACTTCCCATGACTTCCAGTCTTCAACTTGGAATGAGTCTCAGTTTCTTCTTTGACCAAGTCTTCCACCTAGAAAGGGTAATAAACCTCCCATGACATCCGGTCTTCAACCTGGAATGGGTCTCAGTTTCTTCTTTAACCAAATCTTCGACATAGAAAGGGTAATAAACCTCCCATGACTTCCGGTCTTAAACCTGGAATAGGTCTCAGTTTCTTCATTGACCAAGTCTTCCACCTGGAAAGGGTAATAAACCTCCCATGACTTCCGGTCTTCAACCTGGAACAGGTCTCAGTTTCTTCTTTGACCAAGTCTTCCACCTGGAAAGGGTAACAAACAAGCTTTCTCCGACTTCTAGTCTTCAACCTGAAGCGGTCTTCACTTGTTGGAGATTTATGTCTTAGCGTTGATCGGGAATCGCAACAGGCTTCCCCAATAAAGAGACAACCACATGTTAGAAAACGAACCGATGTTGAATTTTATCTGTTGAATCACAACAAGCTTCTATGTCGGGAATTGATTGGAGAGACTGTCACTTGGTGTTGAAATAAGGATTGATATTGTTGGGAATGAACAAGCTTCTCAAATGAAGAAACTTCCACTTGTTATTGTACAAAATCTCTAAGAGATTACTGGGGTGATAACTGTTGAGAAAATGGATTCTTCATCCATTGAATAAGTTTTCTGTGTTGAGGAAAATAGGATCCCAGAAGGTTCAAAAGATGCCTTCTTCGTCATCCATGTTTCCAGCTTAGAGAGATAAAAAATTGTTGCAGGGGACCAAAGTTCAAACCAAGAACAAATTGGAGAGAAAGGGTCAAACATGACTCTGCCCGACAAGGAATTAACTCGACTAGGGATTTGTTCCATCTAGACAATGAGCTAGGGATGAAAACTGAAACATAGTTCTTCCACGAGGTACAATATCAGTGGGGAAATAAAAGAAACTCTCTCCGGGGAAAATACCACCAGGAAAGTGGGTTTAGAAACACCAAGGACATGCGAATGAGCATGAATTTGCATTCGGCTATGCACGAATGCTTTATGAATGCTAAACTGCATGCAGTGTTATGCTTATGCTGAGAAAATAACACAATGAACAAACTGGGAGACCATAATAACCATCAAATTGGATACTCGGCCAAATCTCAACTAGATGGAAACTCTGCCACAAAACATGTCTTCAACAACACCTTCCAGAACAAAGGATCCTTCTCCGAGGATAAAATATCCACCGGGGGAACTTGAAACAAAAATCTTCAAAAATCAACTGCTCTCTGATGGCGTATAAACGTTTGTGGCCCTGCTATGAGAGAAACCATGATCAACATTACAACAACTAGCTAGAGAAAATCCTCTATCTAACTATAAATCTGTTGGAGAAAACAAGATAATCCATATGAACTGTTCTACTAAGTTCCGGACTTTGAGACTCGATTAATCCCAAACAACTGCCGACATTCCTTTTAGTTTATTCAAAAATAAAATGAAAACGTTTTGTAATTTTCAAATAAAATTTTGCAAAAGAAACAAATACATAAGAATTGGAATCAATTGGAAAAAAATCAAGGATTTTATTGATATAATGTAGTTCACGAAAGGGGTAACCCCATAGATCATTACAAAGTTTGGAAAATGGTAAATGGAAAGGCTACATTGAAATACAATGAACACTATTCTCCCTAATTACTTTGAATCCCTGTAATCTAGCTTCTGTTGAGAGTGATTCGACTCAGACTTCATGATCGATGATGCTGCTGCTTCAAGCGATCAAGCCTTGTTAGATGCAGTTACTTGCCATAAAATCCCTAACTTTTTCCTAGATTGCCTTTTTGGGTTTTCAATCTACCGGGATGAATTATTTATGTTTATGTATCTAATTTTTTCCCGGACTACCCTTTTGGCTTTCCAGTCCACCGAGACGCTCATTTTTTTCCTAAGTCACCCTTTTAGGTTTTCAATTTAGCGAATTGTTCTTTTGATTATTTAGGCAAAGTATTCTTGAGTACATCAGTGTTCACTGAACGAGAGATCTCCTCACCATCTATAGTTGTAAGAATCAATGCACCTCTTGAGAAGTGATGTGTTCCGATGGCACTAACGTGTCCGTCCAATAAAGACTGCAAGTATACAATTGTTCGCGTAGTTTTAAATATGGTTGTCGAACCCACAGGGAAGGGATAATCAAACTAATGCAATCTATAGTTGCAGTGTAAAGATAAGGCTAAGGATTAACGGAATTAAACGGAAAGGAAAATTACTAATTCTAGATGTTTTAGGAAATAACAATAAAATCGAGTTCGGAATATGGATTCCACGCATCTAAAGGACTTGTAGAAGTGGGTGCTAATTACGACTGAACTTCGTTTCGTAGAAAGTAATAACTTAAAGACTCCGTCTCACACTCTCGTGCTATCGACAAGAACCACACCTTACAACCACAGGATTTTGCTCTCGCTCGCCCGTTTTAATTGAAAAGCATATTTTGAAAGTTAATGAAATTATAAACGATACCTAAAGCGCTCTCGCTGTTTTTAGGATCGACGCCTAGTTTCTACTATCAGTTCATTCCTCACACTCTCGCGCTATCGGTCCGAACTTAGCATATTCCTCACTCTCGTGTCGAAATAATAAGGCATGAAAAATTAGAAACAAAGACCAAAACTAACATACATTCAATAATTTCGCACCTACATTTTCTACGGAGTCCCGTCGATAACGACGGTCCTCATATGCCGAACTCAAATAAAATTAACAAGACATGGTATTTTTTATTGCAAACATATTAACGGTAATTGACATTAAAGGAAACATTGCATACAAAACAAAGTAAATTCAAATGCAAAGTCAAAATAAGAATAACCTGTAAAATAAAAGTACGGAATTTGAATTGCAAATAATGTCGGCAGGCTTGTTCGGAATCCAAAGTACAACAACGAAAATAAAAATACAAAGAAATTGCGACAATTCCTCAATGTGAGTAATTGCCGCTTTGAAGGTAAATATATGTCTAAGAATCTAAACGGAATTCAACAGAGCTTCCGCGTCAAAAGTCGGGTATATGGAACATGACTAGAGGGTCCTATATATAGAGAAAAACTCAGAAAATAACTGCCAAGTCATGCTCCTTGAGTGGAGGGAAAAGAGGAGTGGAGATAACTGCCCAAGACAGTTGCAGAATTTGAATTCTGCAACTGTGTTGTCATGGCGAGCGCCACCAGGCCATGGCGAACGCCATGGTCCTGACCTTTTTAAATACGTGGCAAGCCAGGCTATGGCGAATGCCATATCAGTAAAACAACAGATTTTCTTCTTTCTTGCTGGATTTTCCTCTTCTTTCACTCTTTTTCGACTTTTCTCCCGATTCTGCAACAGATGAAGTTGTCGACTGCAAAACAAGCAAAACATAGTCAAATGCAAATAAAACTTGAATAAAAACGGACGAATCATATGTGCAATGAGCCTAAAAATACGATACTATTTCTCGTTATCAAACTCCCCCACACTAAGACTTTTGCTTGTCCTCAAGCAAAATCCCAACACATACAAAAACAGTAAGTGCAATATCTGAAAGGAAAGCACGACCCGACTTTGAAAACGGAACACAACTAATAGGCTAATGCTAAAAGATAGGTACTAGACTTTGACAACGAGGATACCTCAATGTCACATATCCACACTTGCGGATAAAAACTCCCCATATGCGATACTAATCCAAATCATACCATTATAACTCGACCTACATTCCTTATTTCTTTTTCCCTCTTTTTCATTCTTGCGCGATCACATTAAGCTCGTTATCCCCGCACTCGCATGGTAAGTGAACTTGTTAGTGTTTATGATCTCGATATTCAACTTTTTAATCTTTTTCTTCTTTTCTTTTTCTTTTCTTTTCAAATTTCAAAAAACACCGATCCGTTGGGCTAAACGGCCGGGTGAGGGCCACCTAACTTAGAAGGAAACGAATTCTTTCATTCGCTTTTCTTCAAAACAACTCGATTCAAATCATTATTATTTTTCGAGATCACCACATATTTGCATCGGTTCATTACTTAGCATATGTTTTGGAATGGTCCTAACCGCTAACATAAACAACTCAAGAGACTACTACATAAACTCCGAAATCAAGGTCTCGGCATAGTGGTTATTTAGATCGGTGCTGCATACTTAGGGAGTCTAGGGTGCTAAAACGGTACCGACGATATCAATACTTTCCCAAGTCTAATTAACATAGCCTAAACGTGAAAAGTGTCATGCTATTGAGTCGGATGAAAAAAATTTCGTTGGGTCGCTTTTTATCAATCTTAGGGGAATTATTTAACGAAAGAAAAAGATAACATACATAGGACTCAATAAACGCATAAAAGACTCGACACAACTAAAACAGAAATAAACTAACTAGCAAAAATCAAAATTAACAAGAAAATAACAAAAAACTAAAAACAAAGCAATAAAGCTCTTCCCCCACACTTGAACCGAACACTGTCCCCAATATTTTAGTACAAGGTGAAAAAGGAGTGGAAAAACCTGGAGAAATCAATGGTGGCGGCCTCGGCCGCGATGACGTCCAAATCCTCTGCCAAGGGCACGGTTAGGAACATGATGCACTAGCTCTCTCAAAGTGGTAACCTCCACCCTCATGCCCTTCATCTACTCAGTTAAATCTTCCATATCATGCTCTATACGCTCGGGAAAGTCAACCTGCTACTGGTTGGCATAATCCACAGCAACTCTGATGTCCTCTTTTTGACGCTGCAAACTCTGTAGTAGTAAATCACGTTCCGCCTCCCTATCATTCTGAAACCACAGTTCAGACAAGATATCTTCTAGACTGCTTCGAATGGCAATGTAATCGTACTCCTCCCGAGGCTGGTAGGTACTTGAAAATTGGTCAGAGAAAGTTGGTGCAGTGTGTGCTCGGTGACTCGGCCCTGGGATGTCAGCATTGACACGGGGGCCAGTCTGTGGTGCAAATCCCATGGTCGCAGCATAGGCCCTATCAACAGCTTCATCCTCTAGGTTTGGGGCCTCAGTATCAAATAACCAATTTGTGTTAATGTGCACATTAATGTGCGTCGTACAAGGTAAATCGATATTTGCCGCCTCTCTGTTCCTGATCATCAGCCTATACTTGTCGTTGGGTAAATTCTTGATAAGGCACATGTTGCGGCAATAATCTAAATCAACAAAAGGAGCGGCTAATCCCTCAAGGGTAGATAACTCATAATGCAGGCCTAGAGAAAGAGCTATGGAGGTAATCACTCCTCTGACACAGACGTGACCACCGGACCTACAAGCGGCATATCCAAGGTGAGCTAGCAAGAAAGGGGTAGGATTAACCTTAGTCTCCGATAAAGCACAGTGAATGAAAAATAAGTCCTTGGAATTTACATTCCCTGTGTTCTCCCTACCAAAAATCGTGTTCACTAAAACACGGTGAAAATACCTAATGGCGGGGTTGTGGATAGAAGTGGCTTTTAGACCTTCCCACGAGGTAGTGGTCTTGCTAGTGATTTGGCACCAAAAACCTAAAGCATTGGCTTCCCACTCCCTTTCAAGTGGTTTCTGACAAGAGTAATCCTCTTT
This sequence comes from Lathyrus tuberosus, assembly GCA_022829125.1. Taxonomy (NCBI): domain Eukaryota; kingdom Viridiplantae; phylum Streptophyta; class Magnoliopsida; order Fabales; family Fabaceae; genus Lathyrus; species Lathyrus tuberosus. The sequence goes on from JALAZF010000579.1 coordinate 382,420, forward strand.
GCTCGGAAACTGAAACATTTCATCTATCCTCTCTTGTGGCAGTGAATAGTCTCTATTAAACATTCTAAAATTTGCGGTGCCGGAAGTACGGGACGGTTCATACAAATATTGAAAAGAAATTAAAAACTCATAAGCTAATCTAATGTAAGTGGGGCTTGGATTAGAGAAAAAGTGAAACAAACCTACATTAGTCAGCATCCAGTTGATGCTTTCAAATAGCCCTAGTGCACGAACAATGTCGATATGAGCGTATCGCGTGGCTTCAACATGCCTTTTGCAAAGCTTGTGAAAAATATCCCTTTGACCCTTACCAAGGATGCCTGCGGGAAATTCGATTCTCATGTAGTCTATATCACGAGCAACTCTATGAGGCATTCTGAAAGTTTTGAAAGGGTTGAGAGATATTGGAAGATGAAAAACAATGAGCAAGAGAGTTTGAGAATGGTAGTGATGATGATGTAGAATGAGTAATGAGAGTTATTTGGGTGGTTATAAAGAAGTATGGGAATTTGAAAGGAGTTTAGGTTGGAAACCGCGCAAAATTAGTAACATAACACGTGCTGAAAAACTGATCGTTCCGTCTCCATGGCGAACGCCATTAAGCACATGGAAAACGCCATGTGTTTAAACGTTGGAATTTTTAAAAATATGAACTGATGGCGAATGCCATCTTGCAATGGCGAACTCCATTGAGCAAAAACGCACAAATTTCAATTTTTAAGCTTCAGAACCAGATTTTTTTTGTTTTTAATATATTAAACGAGTATAATACAAAGAACTAATTGCTGAAATAAAATTTTGAGATTAAGAATTGCATAAATGTAAAAAACAAGCATGAAATCCTATGAACAAAGATAAATGACATGAATGAAAATCACATTAATTCAATAACCAAAACAACATGTCTTCGCCGATGAATCGACAATACAGTAAGTAAAAACTACAACGGAATGAAATATAATAATAACCAAAACAAAGTAAAACATAAAGACAAAGAAACTCCATTGGTACATGTCATAAATCATTTACTAAAGTGCCTACTTAATGAATGGACTTGTTGAAACAAATGGTTGAACTGCTCATTGGCAACATCCATGAAACCAATGAGATCTCCTTGGATTGAAGTAATCTCATTCCTAAGAGTGTCTACTTGATACTGTAGAGCACCAATGGCAGCAACAATATCTACACGAGCTCCAGAGACATGAGAAGTGGCATCAGGGGGATTGGCATCAAGTACTTCATATGGTTGAGGGCTATAAGGTGGTGTAGGTGATTCACTCTGCTCCTCAAGGTCATACAGCTAGTTGTTCCTATTATGCACATTTGTCCTCTCGTGGTTAGGCAAGGTAAAGTTATGGACCACTCTGTTATCAATTAGGAATTCAAACTCAGCTGGTCCTAAGTTAGCCAACATGCCACGGTTGAAACAAAAATTCAAGTGCATGGGACGGATGCCTCCATAGGCACGTATACAATTAAGTTGGTAATGTAAACCAATGGCTTCAGCAATCATGGTAACTAAACCTCTAGCGAGGATAACACCATCGACCTCATGTGCAATACGGTTCAGATTTGCCAACATAAAGGAAGCCGCATTCATAGGCCTTCCCTGTGAAGCACAGTACATAATAAACATCTTGTCCTTAGAAACAGAAGTGACATTTTCTTCCTTACAGAACAAAGTGTGTGCTAGAATGTTATGGAAATACCTAAAGGTCGGATTGTGGATGTTTTCTGAGAAAATGGTGTGAGGTTTAGGGTGGTAATTACCGGTAATAGTTTGCCAGAAATAGTTAAGGTCGAGGTCGGTGAAGGCATCATTAGGTGTCAGGGAATGGACATCAGGTCCATTAGGGAATCCTAATAGGTTGGCCAATTCATGATGGGTAAAACGGTGTTTTGTCTCGAACAACCTGAAAGTGGATAAACCTCGGCCAAAACCAAGACCTCAGTTAGGGTCATAATAAAGTGAGCTAAGAAACTCTAGGGTAAGCATGCGGTAAGGGATATATCTCTTCCCTATACCAAAGTTCACCCAACCAATTTGGTCGAGCAGGTACATAACATTGTCCCTCAATCCTAGGGTGGTCAAAGTAAGTCCATTTGGGTATATAGGTAGTGCCAATTCCCTCTGAACCAGGATATCGAATCGGCGTCTCTGAGCATCGTTCCTAAACACAATCTCCACATCAGCATTGGGCTCCATACTCTAAGTCAACAACAGCTATCCTAAGCTAAGTTAGCCTGAAAGTAGACAAAGATTACACTATCAAAGGACTGTACCGTGATGGTGTAAAAAAAATAAAAATAAAAATAATACTCATAATAGTAATAATAACAATAATAATAATAATAATAATAATAATAATAATAGCAGTAATAGTAATAATAGCAAACTAACACAAAAACAGACAATAAAGATAAAAAGGATAATAAAAATAAAAGGTAAAGTCTAAAAGTCTAAAGTCGTGGGTTGCCTCCCACGCAGCGCTTGTTTAATATTTGTAGCTTGACATCGAGGTTGAACTAGTCCTTCGAAAGAGCGGGCAACTCCTCTAACTTATAGCTTACGCAGAAATTCTTGTTTTCAACGTTATGGTAGTGTTTAAGTCTCTGCCCATTCACAATAAATGTCTCATCAGATTTTCCTTTAATTTCTACTTCTCTGCTTTGGAGAACTCTTATAACTTCAAAGGGGCCAGGCCATCTGGAACGAAGTTTGCCAGGAAATAGCTTAAGTTGAGAGTTAAAAAAGGAGAACTATGTCACCTTTGTTGAACTCTCGTCTAGCTATTCGTTTATCATGCCACTGCTTGGTTCTTTCCTTATAAATCCGGGCATTTTCGTATGCGTCCAATCTAAGTTCCTCTAGTTCTTGGATATCTAGAATTCTTTTCTCGCCTGCCGCTGTGTAGTTCATATTCAGGGTCTTAATGACCCAATAAGTTTTATGCTCAAGTTCGATAGACAGATGACATGATTTTCCATAAACTAGTTTGAATGGGGTGGTTCCTATTGGGGTTTTATAAGCTGTTCTATAAGCACACAGAGCTTCATGAAGTTTTGCAGACCAATCCTTCCTAGAGGTCGCAATTGTTTTTTCTAATATTTGCTTGATCTCTCTGTTGAAAACCTCAACTTGTCCACTCATTTGACGGTGATATAGTGTTGCTACTCGATGTCGCACTCCATATTTAAGCAATAGTTTCCCAGAGATATTTGAGATAAAATGGGATCCACCGTCGCTAATGATAACTCTCAGCACACCGAATCTAGGAAATATTACATTCTTGAAGAGTCTTATGACTACTCGTGCATCGTTGGTAGGATAAGCTATTGCTTCGATCCACTTCGACACATAATCAACTGCAACTAGTATGTATTTCTTGCCAAAAGAAGACAGAAAATGGCTCATAAAATTTATCCCCCAAACATCGAAGACTTCTACTTCTAGAATACCCCTTAGTGGCATCTCATCGCGTCTAGAAATGTTACCAATGCACTGGCATTGGTCGCAATTTGGAAATGCGATGTGGACGTCCTTCCAAAGGTTAGGCCAAAATATGTCGGATTGTAAAATCTTTGTGCAGGTCTTTGAAATGCTTGCATGCCCTCCATAAGATGCAGAGTGGCAGTGAGATATGATGTATTTTACTTCAAATTCAGGGACACATCGACGGAAAATTCCATCGGCGCCTCGCTTGAAAAGAAGGGGCCCATCCCAATAATAGTGTTTAAGATCATGGAAGAATTTCTTCTTTTGTTGGTAGGATAAATCTGGTGGAAGTACCCTAGCTGCTAGGAAGTTGACAAAGTCAGCATACCACGGCAGCGTGGTTTTTGAGCATATTGATTCCACAACTTCATTTGTTTCTGCATCATGATAAATTAAAGAGAATTCAATCGTTTCACTTTCACTTTCTAACTAGGCTACAAGTCTATCATAGGGAAAATCGTCATTGATGGGGACTCGCTCAGGTTCTTGATCCTCGATTCTAGAAAGATGATCCGCTACTACATTTTCGGTTCCTTTCTTATCTTTGATTTCTAGATCCAACTATTTCAAAAGCAAGATCCATCTTAAAAGTCTCGGTTTAGCATCTTTTTTATTCAACAGGTACCTAATTGCGGCGTGATTGGTATAAATAATTATTTTCGCTCCCACCATGTAGGAACAGAATTTATCTAAACCGAACACAACAGCCAGGAGTTCTTTTTCTGTGGTAACGTAGTTCATATGTGCACTGTCCAAGGTTTTACTTATGTAATATATAGCATGAAGCTTTTTGTCTTTTCTTTGTCCTAAGACAGCACCAACAACATAATCACTAGCATCGCACATTATTTCGAATGGTTTACTCCAATCGGGGGCGATTGCATAATAGGTGCAGTTATAAGAGCGTTTTTCAGATGTTTGAAAGCTTTCAAGCAATCCTCATCAAATATAAATTCAGCATCTTTCATTAGCAAGCCCGTTAGTGGTTTGGTTATCTTAGAGAAATCTTTAATGAATCGTCGGTAGAAACCGGCGTGTCCTAGAAAACTTCGAATTTCTCTAACAGTTTTCGGAGGTTGAAGGTTTTCTATAATTTCAATTTTCTCTTTATCAACTTCAATTCCTCGGTTGAATACTACATGTCCAAGTATAATTCCTTCTCGGACCATGAAATGGCATTTTTCCCAATTCAGCACTAGATTGACTTTAACACAATGTTCGAGTACCATTTCTAGGTTCGACAGACATCCTACAAAACTTTCCCCACAGGAAGAGAAGTCATCCATAAATACTTCCATTATATTGTCTATAAAGTCGTCAAATATTTCCACCATGCATCTCTGAAAGGTTGCGGGTGCATTACACAGTCCGAATGGCATTCATCTATATGCAAACGTACCATAATGACTGGTAAATGTAGTCTTTTCTTGATCGTTAGGATGGATAGGAATTTGGAAAAATCCTGAGTATCTGTCTAAATAGCAGAAGTGAGAATGTTTAGCCAGTCGCTCAAGCATTTGATCTATAAAGGGTAAAGGAAAATGATCCTTGCGAGTGGCTTTGTTTTGCTTTCTGTAGTCTATGCACATTCTCCATCTAGTTTGAGTTCATTTTGTAATGGATTCGCCTTTTTCGTTACAAACAACCGTAACACCTCCCTTGTTTGGCACGACGTGCACATGACTAACCCAGTTACTATCAGATATCGGGTATATGATTCCTGCTTCTAGTAGCTTTTGTACCTCCTTTTGTACTACATCACTTAAGATAGGATTTATCCTCCTCTGATGCTCTCTAGAGGTTTTACAATCTTCTTCAAGCATAATGTGATGCATGCATATAGAAGGACTTATTCCTTTCAGGTCTGAAATGTTATTCCCCAAAGCTTTAGGATACTTTCTTAGAACATGTAGAAGTTTTTCGGTCTCTATCTGTCCCTAGTCAGGGTTGACTATCACTGGTTATTCCAGTTCGGTGTCTAGGAACTCATACCTTAGGTTTTTGGGTAGTGTCTTAAGTTCTACAGAAGGTTTCTTCGGGTATGGTATTGGATCAGGTGTTAGTGCTAGACATTCCCTCAGACTGTCATCTACGTATGGCTCGCGCCAATTATCATTTTCAAGTATAGGAGGTACTAGAATCTTTAGTATTTCTGTATACTTAGATGGTTCCATCCCCATTTCTTTTACGCATTTGTCGATGACGTCGAGGAAACAACATGAATCATCTATAGCGGGAGCTTTCAAGAATTGGGCTAGAATAAATTCAACTTTTTCTTCACCAACTTCAAAAGTTATCTTTCCTTTCTTAACATCTATGATGGCTTCAGCTGTAGCTAAAAAGGGTCTTCCTAAAATAATAGGAATTTTGGAATCCTCTTTTATATCCATTACCACAAAATCAGTTGGAATATAGAATTGTCCTATACGAACGAGCATGTTCTCTACATACCTGTAGTCGAAGGGTTACATACTGTAGTCGAAGCTAGTTCTAGTATGTAATGTCAAAATATAATGTTGACTTATTATGTCGAATTGGGCCTTGTGTTATGGATCCAATTGTTTAGTTAGCTTGTAATGTAAGTTAGCTAGTTAGTCTATAAATAGGCTAGATCACTCAGGTTGTTGGATGAGGCCAATTGTTATTCATTTGTAATCATTTGTAAACCCTAAATGAGAAAGTGAATAGTAAACAATTTGCCCTAATCCTTCTTCTTCTTTCTTCTTTATCATTTCTTCTTTCTCTCTTTGTTCTAACCATTTTCATTATTGACCCAAGAACTCCGTTTCTCAATCTTTATTTGTTGAAAGGCATCATTTGTGATCACAACAAATTGGTGCGGTGAGCGTGGAGAAGATGTCGTCAACAAAGTTTGAAATTGAGAAGTTCACCGGAGTTAATGACTTTGGTTTATGCCCTTCTTGTTCAATAGGGTTTGCTAGAAGCATTAAAGGGACAAGATACCATGGATGTTTCATTGACGGAGAAGGAAAAGACAACGATGATCGAGAAAGCCCACAACATAATTTTTCCGAGTATTGGTGAAAAAGTTCTTAGGCAGGTTTCAAAGGAGACGACGGCGGCGGGTGTTTGGCTGAAACTCGAAGGATTGTATATGTCAAAATCCTTGGTGAATCGTTTGTACTTGAAGCAGGCTTTGTATTCATTCAAGATGAATGAAGATAAAGTACTGACGGAGCAGTTGGATACATTCAGCAAGCTGATTCTTGATCTTGAAAATATTGATGTTACCATCAATGATGAAGATCAAGCGTTGTTAGTGTTGTGTTCTTTACCTAAGTCGCATGCTCAATTCAAAGAAACCCTCTTGTATGGAAGAGAGTCCCTGACCTTTGAAGAAGTTCAAGCAGCCTTATATTCGAAGGATTTGAACGAGAGAAATGAGTAGAAACCATCATCATCTGTTTGTAATGGGTTCTCCGTGAAGGGAAAATCCTCGAAGAGAAATGGTAGGTTTGAGAAGAAGAAAGGTAAAACTCAGCAGAAGTCTTATGGTGGTGAAATTTATGGGATTAAATGTTATCACTGTAAGAAAGAGGGTCACACAAGAAAGATGTGTCTTGAGCGCCTGAATAATCGTGGAAGTAAGGACAATGGCAATGCAGCTATTGTGCAAGATGATTATGAATCATCTGATGTCCTTGTGGTGTCGAGCTTCAACTCTTGCAAATAGTGGATTATGGATTTAGGATGTACTTGGCATATGACTCCAAACAAGAATGTGTTTGAAGAATTATGTGATCAAGATGGTGGATCAGTGTTGTTGGGAAACAATAAGGCTTGCAAGATTGTAGGTATTGGGTATGTTAGATTCAAGCTCCATGATGAGTCAATAAGGTTATTGACTGGGGTTTGATATGTACCTGACCTTAAGAGAAATTTGATTTCTCTTGGTGAATTCAACAAGAAATAATTTGTCTTCAAAGGAGAGAAAGTTATCCAGAAAGTCATGAAGGGGTCGAAGGAAGTCTTGAGAAGCGTGAAGAAACAAGGCTTGAATACACGTGAGGCTGAGGTTGTAATTGGCTCAACAGATTTTGCATCCATCTAATCGGTGTCGAAGACAGAATTATGGCACATGAGATTGGGCCATGTCAGCGAAAGAGGCCAAGTCGAACTGGGGAAACAGAACCTTCTAGGTGGTGACAAAGTCGAGAAGTTGGAGTTTTGCAAACCTTGTGTATTTGGAAAATCCTGTAGGGAGAATTTTAACAAAGGTAAACAAAGAACACATGGATCCCTTTATTACATATATGCTGATCTTTGGGGGCCTGCAAGGAATCCTTCACATTCAGGTGCAAGGTATTTTCTATCCATAGTTGATGACTATTCTAGAAACTTATGGGTATTCATTCAGAAGACTAAGGATGAAACTTTTGAGAATTTCAAAAGTTGGAAGGTTCTGGTCGAAACTCAAACTGGCAGAAAGGTTAAGAGGTTGAGAACCGACAATGGCCTTGAGTTCTGCAATGAACCTTTTGACAGTTACTGTACTGAGTCTGGGATTGCAAGGCATAAGACTGTAGTAGGTAATCCTTAACAAAATGGCTTAACTGAGGGATTCAATCAAACAATCCTTGAAAGGCTTAGATTCATGTTGGTTAGTGCTAGATTGAAGAAGGTGTTTTGGGCGGAGGCTATTTCGAAAACAGCTTATCTGATAAATAGATGTCACTCAACTGCCTTGGGAATGAAGACACCTGAAGAAGTTTGGTCGGTTCAACCACCAGATCTCGAAAAATTGAGAGTATTTGGCTGTTTAGCCTATGCTCACATTAGGCAAGACAAGGTCGAACCTAGAGCTCTGAGATGCATGCTCCTTGGATATCTTGAGGGAGTCAAAGGTTATAGGTTGTGGTGCCTAAAACCAGGTCACAGAAGATGTATCACAAGTCATGATGTAGTTTTCAATGAAGTCGAAATGGCGTTCAAGAAAACTAGTGATGTTGGTTGAAGTGCGGAAATCTCTGAAGAGAAGCAAGAACAGGTAGATATTCCTGTTGAGGTGGAGCATAGTGATGCTGAAGTGCATAACCCAGATGAAGTCGAAGAAGAAGAGCAAGATGCTGAAGAGACTAAGGAAACTGTTGACTACCTACTGGCAAAAATAGGTTGAGAAGATTCATCAAGCCACCTTAGAGACTTGGTTATGCAGATCTTATAGCTTTTGCCTTAATCTCTGCAAGTGACGTACTTGAGGAAGAACCTAGAGACTACAAGGAAGCTATGAAGAGTCGAAATCAGACTGAATGGCGAAAAATCATGGATGACGAGATGAAATCTCTTCATGATAATAACACTTGGGAGCTGATTGAGAAACCTGCATGAGCAAAGTTAGTCAGTTGTAAGTGGACTTTCAAGGTCAAGGAAGGAATCGAATTAGTGATGTCGAAGCGCTTTAAGGCAAGGTTGGTTGCTAGGGGGTTCACTCAGAAAGAAGGGGTCGACTTTAATGATGTGTTCTCGCCTGTTGTAAAGCATAGATCCATTTGAATGTTGTTAGCCATGGTGGCGAAGTTCGATCTGGAACTTGAACAAATGGACGTGAAGACAATATTCTTGTATGGTGATCTAAATGAAACGATCCTGATGCGTCAACCTGAAGGGTATGCAGAAAAGGATAAGGAAGATTATGTGTGCAAGCTGAATAAGTCTTTGTATGGCCTGAAACAATCTCCTCGACACTGGAACAGGAGATTCGACAAGTTCATGCACACATTGGTTTCACTAGGAGCCAGTTCGACCACTGTGTTTACTTTGGATTTTGACCTAGAAACTCACTTGTTATTTTGTTGCTTTATATGGGTGATATCCTCATAGCTAGCAACACTGTCGAAGATGTAATGAAGGTGAAGGTTAAGCTCAGTAAGGAGTTTGAAATGATGGATCTTGGAGCTTCCACCAGGATTCTTGGGATTGAGATTCGAAGAGATAGAAAGCAGTCGAAGTTGTTCTTATCTCAAGAGACATACCTACGGAAGCTTCTCGACAAGTTTGGTATGTCGAATTCAAAGCATGTTGTGACTCTAACAAATCCTCAGTTTAAGCCTAGTACTACTCAAAGTCCGAGTACTGAAGCTGAAAGAATCTATATGAGTAACATTCCATATGCTAGTGTAGTAGGTTCTTTGATGTATATTATGGTCTGTACGAGTCCAGACATAGCGTATGGTGTGAGCCTTGTAAGCAAGTATATGGCCAATCATGGAAAGGCGCACTGGCAAGCTGTAAAGTGAATTCTCAGGTATATAAATGGGTCTCTGAAAAGAGTATTGATTTATGGTAGAGCCTGTGGTGATGATAGCAAATTCGAAATCAAAGGATTTGTCGACTTTGATTATGCAGGCTGTATGGATTCTAGAAAGTCTATTTCTGGATATGTATTCACTATGTTCGACACAACAATCAGTTAAAAAGCAACGCTTCAAAGGGTTGTTGCCTTATCAACCATTGAAGTAGAATATATTGCCCTCACTGAAGTTGTGAAAGAAGCATGGTGGCTTGAAGGTTTTGCAAAGGAGCTGAAACTTCAAGGTCGAAGTATCATTGTTAAATGTGATAGTCAAAGTGCAATACACATGTCGAAGAACTCAGCCTATCATGAGCGGACAAAGCACATCGATGTCAGGCTGCACTTCGTCAGAGAGATAATCGAGTGTGGTGAAGTCCAGGTGCTGAAGGTTTCGACTGATGACAATGCTGCTGATATGATCACCAAGACGTTGCCAAGTTGCAAGTTTTTCCACTGTATGCAGTTGATAAAGTTGCATGAGGAAAGCTAGTTTATTCCCTGTTTTTTGTAGAGTTAGATCCAAGGTGGAGATTTGTGAGATTTTGGGTCGAACTCTAACTCTGTCGAGGAATAGCTTTCATGTGTTTCGACAGGAGACAAGCATGAAGTCGAAGCTGGGTCACATGCTGACGTCGAAGGGTTACATACTGTAGTCAAAGCTAGTTCTAGTATGTAATGTTGAAATATAATGTTGACTTATTATGTCAAATTGGGCCTTGTGGTATGGATCCAATTGTTTAGTTAGCTTGTAATGTAAGTTAGCTAGTTACTCTATAAATAGGCTAAATCACTCAGGTTGTTGGATGAGGCCAATGTTTATTCATTTGTAATCATTTGTAAACCCTAAATGAGAAAGTGAATAGTAAACAATTTTCCCTAATCCTTCTTCTTCTTTCTTCTTTATCCTTTTTTTTCTTTCTCTCTTTATTCTAACTGTTTTCACTGTTCACCCAAGAACTCCGCTTCTCAATCTTTATTTGTTGAAAGGTATCGTTTGTGATCACCATAGTTATATTTTGGAATGTTTATCATCTAATTCTTTATCTTTAATTTAATTTAGAAGGATTAATTTTTATAGTTAGCTAAGTACCTGAAATCCATAGTGAAAGTTAATACTCACAAATTGAAAAGAAAATATAGAAGTAGACTACAAACCACCAAAATAACAAAATTAGCCTTTATTAATTAATTTTAACTATAAAATATTCAATTAAAATGATTTATTTTACTTGGTTGATATGCTCTTTAAATGTTGAAATATAAGACTTTTTATTCAAAAAAATTAACTTTATTGCTATTAATTTTTCTTAAAATAACTTTTTTAATTTATTCAAATGAAATTCATATTTTCATTTAATTTATTAATTTATTAAATCTAAATTGTTTGAGAACATTTATGTCATTCTATAAATACATTTATTTTTCATCTTTTACTTTGATTTTCTCTTCTACCAAGCTACTAATTATAAATAATTTTGGTATTATTTTAGTGATTAACATACTAATCTCATAAAGACCTTTATGATTCACGAAAAGAGTGCGGATATGGATAATATGGTGAAATCAGATTTGTTGTTAATATCTAGTTGTACTTATTTGACATAAGCGGTGATACCTGTAAATATTCTAACTCATCCAAGTAAGCAAGGGTCAAAAGTGAAAGGCATTTTATGGTTAAAAAGTGCGTACTTCAATATCATGCCTTAATTGGCTTTTATTGTAAAGTTCTAAGGTTTAAGTACCTTGAACCTTCTATACATGATGGTTGTCCAAAAGAGGGCATATGTCTAGAGATAATACATTTCTTCATCGAACGTCCCTGCTCCAATGATTTTCCCTCATCAAGTGTCTTTATAGTGAAGGTTCATATCTTTTTAAGTAGCCTAGAACATTCCTTGGTATTAAAGATAAGATGATTATATTGTGGTCTCATATCACGACGACGACGTAGGCATTCAGTCTTTCACCGTCTAATAATCTCCAAATTCCTTATATATTCTTCCTCTAGAAAATTTGCAATGGTCGGGTCATACACAATTGGGTTTTGTGATTGGGTCGAGCCAAATGAGCCTTGTGATTTTTATAAAGAAACTAGTAGAAAATCCGTGCGTCCGTACGGGTAAGTTCTTTCATATCTTAGATAATACGGCTTGGTTGTTGTTGATATATAATTATTATTATAAAATCACTAATAATGGAAAATATTTTTAAAAAATGTGTAGAAAATCACCAACATGATAAATTTAATATGTGTAATAACAATAAATATATACAAATATCACTAATAATTATAAATATTTACAAATATTTGGTTGATTAAAATAAAAAGTATTGTGGTGATAGTGACCCGTGAAAATAGTGAGTTATAGTGATAAAATATACAGAAGTTGATAAAATTTACAAATATCACTCTTATTGTTTCCTTAGAATACAATAATAAATTGATAGTTTTGGTGATACAATTCACAGGAGTTGCATTACAAATTACAAACTGAGAAACCATGAATTGTGATTTGGAACATAAAAATGCACCATGCTATGAATTCTAAGGGTGTTGAACCATCACTCTCATCGTCTGGCTTCAGATTTTTATCACTTTTAGAACAAAATGTTAGGTATGTTCAACAATTTGAAATAAGAAATATAGTGTTACAATGGATCATTCATTGGAGATTGAAAAAAAAATATCAGAGGTGGTGCATTCACTGACCATTTCAAAAGAATTGCATTTTAAACCTTCTCCAATTAGCCGTTGCATTGACTTTTCCTATTGCAAAATGTTAAAAAATCAATAAAATTAGTTTAAATATATTGTTCAGATAAATGACTTATTAATAATATTAACTTTAACATTATTTTATATTTCATTTTGTAAATAGCTGGATAACCCATTTTATTAAGAACTGAACTAAGATAAACTCCAGTTGCAATGAAAGAAATAATTGACCATTTAATCAGAAGTGACAGGTCTTGTGTGTAGTATAGAAGGAAATATCTTAGGTAGCTAGACAAGCATTATTCTATTTGGTGATGTTTTTGTCTTATCTCCAAAAGCTTGTGTATGTAAATTCTTAATGTATTAGTTGGCGCAGGAAACAGACTGGGCATTACACGGATATCAAAAGGAGAAGCAGTAGGTGTTGATGTAGACAAATTGCAGCATTATGTGATTGAAGCAAGCAAATATTAAAATATTATTTTATAACCCGCTGTAAAACCTTTAACATGTTTGTCATCCAGGAGTCAGTCTTGAAGCAAACAATCTAGAGTATAGGACAGACCTGCACACCTTCTTTTTGAAAAAGTGTTATCATGTTGATATAAAAGTCTGTAGAATTAAAATCTATAAAAGTTAGAAAGAGTAATAAAAGACCAACAATGCCTCTAGTAAATGTACTTTCCTAACTTGTTGTAGATATATCTATCATAGTAAACTTAGTTTGATTGGATATTTAGGATCACAGGATATTATAATAACTTAGTTTGCATAGTCCACATTTAAGGTTTTTAGTTTGGTTTGCATAAGAAAGATACATGTATATTTTATGTTGTTTTAAATTTCCAATTTGTCAAACTACATATGTACTTTAAGTATGTGTAAATAAATTTTACATGTACTCAACAACCTAATGGTCTACAGCCTGCAAAAATACGAACAGGAAATTTTATCAGTAAAGTAAGATTTGTCACAACATGATTAAAGTCATTTCATAGCAGGGTTAAAGTCTTTTACATATTAAAAGGCATTAGAAAAGTGAATCTTTAAACAACATGTCTATAACTTACTTTTTTCTAGAGGCAACTTTATAAATGCCAACATCAATGGTAAGAAGTAATGTCAACATCAAGGGCTGAATCTAATTTTGATAGCAAAGAAATTGAGAAACTTTCGGACAAAATATGCACATGATGTAATAAACAAATACAAAACTGATACACTACAATATAACATGATACAGCTAGTACAATGCAGCAAGCAGTGTATGAGACATCTAGAGCATATATACAAAGTTGGATACAACTATGTCAATGAGTATCTAAACATATATTTTTATAGTATTGTGTCAAGTTGGATCCAAACAACAACAAAGTTTATCAAAGTTATGTATGTGAACAATATAAATACAACACAAAAAGAAATACAGCTCAATAATATTGGGGCTCTTATGTCTCCAAAGCATTATGCTGACATACCTCAAATTTGTCCTACCTGTATATATTTTCATCTGTACATCCAACCGCTGACCACATTTAGAAAATCCAAAAAAATACGTTGTTTCTTTGTTGCCTATGCTCAAGTTTTCATTATTCATTATCCATTATTACCCACATTTTTATCCATTTCTTCTTTTCCTTAAATCCTTATCCATTTCAAACAAATTAAAAAAAAAAAAAACATTCACCTTTTCTATCCAATATCCATTTTTAATCTATTCCCTTTTTTCAAAACCATTTCCATTTATCTAATTCACATATCCATTTTCATGTCCAAATTATCCATAAGCCTCTTTCCATAATTTATTTTTATTCAAAATCCATTTTTAAATCCATAAACCATTTCCATTCTTTAAACTCATTTTACAAATCTATCCAATATCCATTTTAACTCCATTCATCCTAAATCCACTTCAAATCCATTTTTTTCCTTTATCCAAAAATCCATATTCCAAACATCCAATTCATTATCCATTCTTATCCATTTTTTTACCATCATTCATATCCAATTCTAAACCTTTTTCTTTTTTATCCAATTTCTTTTTTTTCAAATTCATCTCAAAATATCTTTTTTTTTATTAAATAACCAAGTTCCAAATAGAGTCCTTATTCAATTCCGAAAAAACCCAAAATATGTTTTTTTGTTCAGTCTCAATTTTCAAATTAGAGTTTCAATATCCAAGTCACATATACAAAGTCCATTACAATGAGTCCAATTCACAAAATGCTACAAAAATTATTAGTATCTTTTAACTCAAAAAAAGAGAGAAGAAAAATCTCTTGCAGCCATTATCTAAAAAGAGACCAATAACCTCTGACTCTCAATTTTTCACGGACCCACCAAGGGAACCACTCCCTCAACGCTCACACCTTTCTCAATGCGAAAATCCCCAGCCATACACCACCTCAAACCGTACAACAACCAACTCACAATGCTACCATCCAACAATTCACCATAACACTCCAAAACCGCTGCACACCCTGGTCACATCCAGATTCTGCTACAACCATATTGCTGCCATGAAAGTAACTTCACACAACCAATAGCTGCAGACCTGCATTTTGAGATCTACATATCATCAACTACAGGACATATTTTTGGGATTAAGAAACTTAATAAACAAGTTTAGATTGAATTAAAAGGGTATGTACACAACAACATTATATAAGGGACACCATTAGCCACAATACGGGGGACTCTTTCGATTCTCTCTAATCTACAAAAACTATCATTCATCACTCTCAAAACCAAAATTCCTCAACCTTCAAATCCTCTTCACCCTTATTCATTATTTCCAACCGCGACACTCTAACCTCATAATACCTGGAGAGTGAACAATAAACCGCAAATATGATCCCTTCATCAATCCATAACCTTTCTTCAACCTAACTTTAAATCTTCACAAGGACATTGCAACCATAGTACCCGTTTCCATACCACAACCCAATGTTCAAAACCCACAAAAAACCGAACAACAAATCCATTCTTTCTTCTCATTCCGGCTTCAACCTTAATCATCTTCAACCTTCAACAACACCACTCACCCAAATTAAATCTTATCCTCACTCCCAATCGCAAAAAACCACCAAAATCTCCAAACCTTCACAAACCTTCAAAACACTCCAACTCAAATCATCATAAATCCAAAAAGAAACCGAAACAGAGAAGAGAGGGACGAAGAGAGATCTTGAGCGAAAACGAAATCGATACTAATCAAACCTGGAGTGGAGCGATTCGCGAACAAAGAAGGTTGGGTGTTTGTCTTTCTGAGCGATTCGTCGATTTCCATGGCCGTGTGTTTTGCGTGTTTTCGCTTTCTCGGTTGATGCTGTAGACTTGTTTCTGAAAAAAGAGAAGCTAATGGAGTTTCAATATTCACGGTCAAACATTCTATAGAATACCCACTTGTTTTTTTTGGGGCTCATTCTATGGTTATGTGTGGGTCGGGCTACATGGCCCGTTTCATTTTCTTGTCTCCACGCTTCCCATTTGGAATGATGGGCTGTTGTTTAGCCCAAATGATTTCCACCTTTTTTTAGTTTAATCTGTTACAAAAAAATTTTTTTTTTAAACTTTAGTTTTAAGATTTGTCAATACTTATTTTGATCTAGTTTAATTATTTCAAGTTTTTATTCTACTCTTATTTTGTTTCATTTTGGGCCAATGATAAGATAAAACTCTTGATTTGTTGATTTTCTCTAATAGATCCAAATCTTGATTTATATGAGGCCTACCCCTTTTTATTTCGATTTTCATTTATATTCATTTGTATTTTTATTTCAATTTATTTATCACTTTATTTAGATTTTATTTCATTTTTGGCATTTTTGTTCATTTTGGTCAATGAAAACCAAAATATCAAGATTTATCAATTTTTTATTTTAAATCTTGATAAAGCTGAGACCTTTATTCTTTTATTGTCATTTTCGATTTTATTTCATTTCCATTATTTTATCAATTTTGGGTCAATGAAAGTAAAAAATCTGATTATCGATTTATCGATTAAATCGAGATTAAGATGAGACCAACTTTCATTTTTATGTCGATATTATACCTTGTCAATTCTATATCGATTATATCATTGTACATATTGTATCATATTCATATTCATTGCATTCGCTCACCCTTAATCGGAAACAATTAACAATTATCGCAACCATAAAAAACGAACATGAACGGACTGTGGTTATGATCATTTGCTCGACGCGCATTCAAGGCTTAGTTTAGGACACTTTGCACACACACGGCTTCCTCTTGGGCTACCTTACAATGAGACCCTTTATTTCTGTCAACACTTGTATTTTACATGTACCCCTCCCCCATTTCGATGTACGTATTTATTATTTCCTTTTGTTTGCGGTTTGTTTACTAGGAGCACCCCTAGGGACTAGCATAGCAACCCATTTTCAAACTAATTCTCGATTCGTCGTCGAGCCATTTTCAAACAAGCCTCTTTTCAACCAAACCCTCGATTCGTCGTCGAGCCCATTTTCAAATCAACCTCTAACCAAATCCTTTTTCAAACCAAATTCTTTTCATACAAATAAACCCTTGATCCAACGTTAAGCGAATTTTCATAATCAAACTTCAAAAACAACTATCGCAACTCTTTTAAGATGAAAAATGGGGGTTCAAGTCTTTGATCTCCCTTCGATTGTTTGGGTGCGAGTTCTCTTACTCGTGTGTAAGCAATTGACGCCTCTTCTTTTAACAAATCAATCCTTTTCAAAATAACCAAGCGCATACAATAAACCCTTGATCCCACATCAAGCAGATTTTCATAATCAAACCTCAAAACGACTAACAACTATCGAAACTTTTTCAAGGTGAAAAATGGGGGTTCAAGTCTTTGATCTTCCTTCGATTGTTTGGATGCGAGTTCTCTTACTCGTGTGTGAGCAATTGACGCCTCTAAAACACATCCAACTCGACAATCATCCGTCCAACCATCCAAAACACTTTTTAAACCATCAAACCTCTTTCAAACTCAACCACCTTAGATGAAAAAGAGAGAGAGCCAAATCTTTGACTCACTCTCCCGATTACTTGGGCCCGAGGAATCTTTCTTAAGTTCAAGTAATCGTCATCTAAACCAACCCAACTCCCCCTTGTTTCGTGGGCGTACCACGAACTATGACTGCTCTGATTCTTTATTCTCGTCCGAGTAAAGATACGTAGGCACAAGATTGCGATGATCTTGGTGAGCACACTTTTTCTTTTTCCCCCGTTTGCGTCCATCTTTTTCCGTCCAACCCTGTAGTCGAACTACGATTGCTCTGATTTCTCATTCTCGTCCGAATGAGCATACGTAGGCCCGAGGTCGCGATGATCTTGCCGAGCACCCTATCCTAAAACCATCCATTCCCCCTTAGTATCTTTTCCTTTTATCGTTACCTTTCCGCATTTATTTTAGAGAACAAAATAGATAAACTTAGCTAACGAGTATCGCGATTCGAATCAAGAGGTTCCTGTTGAGTACAACGGACGTGAGGGGGTGCGCGTACCTTCCCCTCACGTAACCGACTCCCGAACCCAGAATGTGGTTGCGACGACCATGTTCTTACCGCTCCCTTAAAAGGTTTTCTCGATATTTTCCTTTCCCTCTTTTGGGATAAATAAAGTTCGGTGGCGACTCTGTCGAACCGTTTTCGGCGCCTTTCGCGCGAAGGGTCGTGTCTTCAATTAAGCAATTTTTTCGAGGTGCGACATATGCCTGATGCATTTTACACCATGACAAACTCACCTTAATAAATCAGCATGAAATTTGCAGGTAATCCAGCTTAACAGTCAAATATCTGCATTGTTGAGAGCATAAAATTGTGCAAGAACTGTGTGTAGGATATGCTGTGAACCGTGTATAGCAAGTTGCATTAAATGTAGAGTTGACCAGTGCTTAGAATATGTTATATCTGCACATATGCCTTAAAAGCATGGATAAGTTCTGCTGTATATGTTTTATATATCAACACGTAGCTCACTTTTTGTAACAATTTAGTGATTTGTTTTGTTTAAATTATATATCAAATATTATTTTATAAAAATAGAGATAACAACAAATGATAATTGAAGACATCTGTGCAAAATTATACCAGTACTTAAGTAGTTAAATAATACAGCTAATTTCATTTTGCATTGTGTATGAAAAAGTTGAGTTTATTTTCATCGTGAACTTTTTTTCATATACAGATTGGTGCAATTAAATCTGATTCAGTTTTTCAAGCTATAGTTCATTTTTATGTTTATGATGCTCTATTCGTGAAACTAACTAATCTCTGTCAAAATGTTCTAAAAAATTTTTACACGCAAACATAGAAAGTTTACACATTGAATATAACATTATCATGCATAAAACACATTCCAAATCATTTGAAAATCAGATCAACCCAAAACTGCCTAAAGATTGTTGATGAGTCGGGACGTGATGATACGAAAAAAATTTAAGAAACTTAAACTGAACCTCAAATTTTCAAGCATTTTATAGCATTTCAAAATCTTTTTATTGTTTTTTAAAGCATTCTTGCTCAGTATTCTGAAATAATCACCATTAGCAGTTAAAAACAGAATATAAATCATAAGAAACTTCAAACTAAGAAAGGGAGGGATAGGTACTTACTCGGCCGAGCTCTCTCCTAACAACTGCAAATACAAAAAAATTTGGTATTCATTAGAACATTAATTAAAATGCAAATTCATTCAAGAATTCAAGAGAAGAAGTACTTCATAACTATATACAAACAATTACAGATTTCATCGATTCAGTGAATGTGTACCTATGCCTTAATAGCAGCTTTAGTCTGAGCATGTGGTGGATGATATGTTGAGGATTTTATGCAGTATGATTGGAAGAAAAGACATTTACAGATGCTTGGGATGGCTTTGGTTCTTGACCTGCAAAAATTTTGTGGCTTCATACCTAAAAGAACAGACAATAAAACTAATTACAAAATAAAATATTAGAATAAGCATTTCAAAGATACTGACTTCAAGTGACAATGATAGGTTAAATGGGTAAGCAAAGATACTGACCTAAATCATAAGCTGCATCATAGTGACCCCTCCCAATTTCTGCTAGCATTTGCTTGAAGTACTGATTACAATATAAACCTGAAATTTTCAAATTACAAAACAGAAAAGCTATCTTTAGTGTTGCAACAAACAAATAAAGTAGAACAATGTAGAAACCATTTTTGCCACTCTCGTCTTGACAAAGTAAGCATCATGTCATAGCAGTTGTTTCTCCAGTTTAAACATACCTAGATTAAGGTTCAAAATATTTCAGCTACTTAAAGCAGCATCTAGAGTAAGCAAAACATTTATAAGAGGTTTAAAATTACAAACCCTAAATCAGTTCCTAATTTAATAAATATAATGATAAATAAAATAAATAGCAATTAAGCATGGATAAGGCTGTGAAATTAAAGCAAAAAAATGGTTACCCCGGTGATGAAGAAGCTGGGGAAGTTTAGTCCGATTTGAAGCCCGGACATCACGAGTGTCAAGCTCAACCTCAGCAGCCCTACAATCCTCCATGATCTGATCAAAATCACTCTCGTCTTCAACAGAATCGTCCAATCCAACAGATTCGAACTGGTCAGCTTCATTCATCCAACAGATTTGATAGTGTTGCACGAAAAAAGAGATGAACTGTAGAAAGAAGAGAGAACACATAGATATGGCGACGTGATTTAGGGTTATGGGTGAAAGAGAGAACATGGAGAAACGGGAAGACGAGAAAAAGAGGGAGAAAGAGAGAGAATGAGTCAAAAAAGTGTTTTCAAAATGAAAAGAGAGGGGAAACATGCCAGTAAGGACTCAACACGTGGCAGCATATGAGGGAAATGAAGTAAAGTTTGAAGGTGTATTTGTTAGTTACAGAAATGTCCTTAGCTTAGTATTAATATTTTTAGTGGAAAGGGTAAATTAGGTAGTTTGGGCAACCTATTAGTAATGGGGTAGATAGTTGATATGTGTAACAACCTTTAAGGTATGGGAGAGGTCTTTTTGAATATTCCATATGGCTTCCAATTTAAGATTTCTAATCTTATATATTGATTAGGGTTTTTCATGGTCTTTGATTCTCCCTTATAAATAAGAGTTTTTGTTGTTTGTTTTCTTCTTTGGCATTTCTCTATTGTTCATGAAGATATTACTTACTTTTTCTTCCAAGATATCATTTTTGAGTACTATTATATTTGATTTTTTTTCTTCTTTATTGCATTATCGTTTCTACCAACAATTTTCTCCAAGTGTTGGCTGCATGTTATTTTTGTGTAGTTCTTCATTCTTTTCTTCAGTAATTTAAAGTCTTGGGCCTTTGCATGTGTGAGGTTTCTAAATTTGCCACTATATTTTCATCCCTTGTAATAGTAGTGCCCTTTTTCTTCCCTATTTATCTCCCTTTGGCGTTACTCGTGCTTTTGGAGAAATTTCTCAAAGGAAATTTTATCCTTGGGGTAATGATGATGTTAAATGCATCTCTCTTAGAGAAAGGTATCCATGGGAGAAACTTTTTGATAACCCTCTGTTAGGCCTCTTGTTCCCTCGGTGGCTCACTTGAGACCTCTTAACCATCAAGCTGCTCTTGTAGAGTGTTTCCTTCATATGGCTCACATGATGTCTCTCACCTATATTACTCTTACATTAGATACAACTCAGTTGACGAGAGAAGAGCAGCTCTCTAACAAGTTGGTGCATGCTTAGTTGGAAATGCAGGCTTGTTAGAGATATAGTTAGCTTAACTAGTTTATTCATGTATCAATGTGATTACAAACCAACTCTGTTAACTCTACATATGTAGTTAATACAGTTAGATTGGTTGTTGCCTATTAAGTCTAACTGCAACTATTAACACGGTCAGTTTGCACAAACTATCATAATGTGTATAAAAGGTTTCTATTGTAAAGTTACTAGCTAATGAATCAATTCTCTTTTACTCTATCATTATCTTCCATTTTTCTCTTCACTGTATAAAGAGAATGATGATCTCATTGAAGGTGTGAGAAAAACACAAGAAATGGGGGTTTGAATCGGGTTTTCAAAATGAAAGCTTTTTGTGAAACTCAAACAAAGATCACAAATAGACTAATAATAGAGAAAGACACACGATATATCCTGGTTCACTTGAAAACTATCAAGTTAATCCAGTCCACCTGCCAAGGTGATTTCGCCTTATACACAAGAAATTAATCCACTATAACCAAACTGATTACAACTGCACTAGCAACTGCTGATGACTAACAATACACAGACTAACCGTCTCTTCTTAAGGATTCTGACCCAATTGGTACCTTAAGGAATTCAAACAACTGTTTGATCAAATAAAATGTTTACAATGAAATACTTCTTACATAAGCGGATATAAACACAATTTCTAGCTCAATCTAACTTAGAGCGAATCTTTACAGTAAGAACAATCTTCTTCTTTGTATTGTGGTGCTTTACTGTTCACTTATGGATTTCTCTATTTCTTGAGTTCTTTCTCGTATGAATCAGTGTTTTGTATATTTCTCTTTTTCACACTTGGTGTCACACATGATTCATTGAATGATCAAGTCTTTATATAGCCAGAAAAAGATCCTTTGAAGGGCAGATCAGGAATATCAGTAAAATACTGGCAACTTAAAATAATGTCGTTATGCTGGGATGAAAATCGTACAGTGAAATTTGTGAGGGATATTCTTCTAGCTACCTTGTTTTAATGATGTCAACAAACATATTAGATTGTAATTTGAGCGGTATCACTTCACGTGTCGGGCATATAGCGTCTAACCATTATCGTTCATATGTCTAGATGCATAGGATCTTGTCCTCTCCAAAAATAAATGTCCACTATCATTTTAGTTGTGTTTAGTATGTGTTTCTGATCTTGGTCTGGTGAAAATGCTCAAAAAATTAAATTTCCTGAAAAAAATGCACTTCATGCGCTGACCCTCCCAGTTCATGCGCTAACCTCCAAATTCATGGGCTAACCTCCAAAACTTGCGGGAAAACGCACAATTCAATGGACACTAAAATCTTCTTTTATGCGTCGACGCATGAAGGCTGGAGGTCGACGCATGACTTCAAAATTCTGCATTTTTCACTTAATTTCTTTTCTGTTATTTTTCTATTATTATTTTTGTTGGTCATTTTTTTCATATAAATAGTTTTGGTCATCCTTTTTATTAAGAAACAAGAAACGTGAAAGATATATGTCATTTCTCTCTTCATCTTCATCTTCTTCATTGTGTAAACAAACAATCACACATAATCGTCTTTGTTTGTGTCGCCCATTGATCGAAGTGATAACGTTCAGAATTTAGGAAGTGTAATCTTCATCTTCTGGGTTGAGAGTTTGGCAGGTGTTTCTTGAATAAAACCAGTTGGTTTTGTCCTCCAAGAATCGGATAGATTTTGGGGGTTTTTGTACAAACTGTTCTTTCTACAGGGATTCGGCTGGGCAAAGGTAACTAAAAATTGGCGCAATTGTTCGGTTTAGTAGCTGTAATCAGAGGATCGTAGAAAGGAGGTTTGGGTTCGAATTCTTGGTAGATCGCAATTGACCGAATGAAGGTAACTGAAAAACGGTGGTTTCTTTCAGTTTAGTAGCGTGGGACGGTAATTGGATCAACCATATTTGGAGGACTTGATTCATCTTGAATCAAGGGAAGAGAAAATTCTGCATCAACGATCGAAGACATTCGAGGGTTTGGATGTTCATTATTTTCTCTTGTAATAAACAATTTGCAATAACTATATATATATATATATATATATATATATATATATATATATATATATATATATATATATATATATATATATATATATATATATATATATATATATATATATATATATATATATATATATATATATATATATCTCAATTCCATTTGTGGAGTTGGGGGCAGACGTACCCAAAGCGAGGATGATTGGGGAACTGCTTAATCAAATCGCGTTTGTTCTCTCTTTCCTTAACTCTTTTACAATTCAGTTCGTTCGAATTTGTGAAGTCTCAAGTCATCGAAATTTCTGTCGTAGAGTAATTATAAGCTGATAAACTGTTTTGTTAAACTGATACAATTCATTGAATTGTATCTTGGAGCAGCTTTACATTACCCTCCACTGAAATTCTGCACTTAGTGTGTTTACGCACACTAGGTGTTTGATAATTTGTTTCAAAGCAAAATTCGAACTTGTTGCCTTTAAATTGCTTATCACTTTACCTCATTGGATTGAAATATACATCAACCAAGTGATATTTTGTTTATTGCATGTATTAAGTGCAGTATTCAAAACTGAATTTTTTCTCTTCCATACTCATCTGTGATATATTCGCGCATATCCGATCCTTTTGGTAGAAGGTTCGTTGTAGACGTTCTATCCAGTGGTAGCTTCCGTTAAACAACTTTTAAAAATAAATTTTGTAAACCATTTGCGTGTAAAACTCAAGGGATCTATTCAACCCCCCCTTCTTGATCCATAGCCATCGTCTAACAAGTGGTATCACGAGCTCCGGTTAAGTCTGGTGCTTCGGTAAAACTTCTTGGATCATGGCGAATGAACCTAAGGGGGCGTATAATAGAGCTCCAGTTTTTACAGGTGAAAACTACAGCTACTGGAAGGATTGTATGCACGTCCATATTAATTCCTTAGATCGGAAGGTTTGGAACGTTATTTTAAACGGTCCCATGGAAATTACTATGACTAACGCGGAAGGCGTTGTCGTTCCTAAACCTGAAGCTCAATGGACTGAGGAGGACGAGAAAAAGTACAGCTATGATTGGAAGGCTCGTAATATGATCATCTCCTCCTTGGGAGTTGATGAGTATTATCGAGTCTCCCATTGTCAAACGGCCAAAGCCATGTGGGATGCTCTACAAGTAGCCCACGAAGGCACTAATGATGTTAAGTTGGCTCGTATTAATACACTAACGCAAGAGTTTGATTTGTTTTACATGAAGCAAGGGGAAACCATTGCGGATATGCAAAAACGATTTACTCACATCATCAACAAACTACATGTTCTTGGTAAACCAATTCCAAATGAGGTTTCTACTAACAAAATTTTGAGGTGTCTTAACAGGGAATGGCAACCGAAGCTCACCGCTATCAAGGAGGCCAATGATCTTGCTACACTAGACCTCACAACACTCTTTGGTAAACTCGATGAGCATGAGCAAGTGCTTATTAGCTTGGATAAACATGAAAAGAGTATCAAGAAAGAGAAGGCAAAAGATACGGAGAAGAAGTCGATAACTCTTAAGACTTCTTGTTCAAAGTCCACACATCAAGAGCTAAGTGATGATGAAACCAATAATGACAAAGATGAAGAATACGGTGATGATATTGGCTTATTTGTGAAGAGATACAATAGATATGTTCGTAAGAACGATATTCAACACTCTGACAGAAATCTAGTCAAGTTTAGGAAGCAATCTAGAAGCGAAGAAAACAAAAATGGCAAGGTAAAAGGTACGTGCTACAACTGTGGAAAATCCGGGCACTACAAGCTGGATTGTCCATCTCTAAAAAAAGACAAAGATAAGGATAATGACAAGAGTCGCTCAAACAAAAATTCCAACAAGTCTCGACGAGCATACATCACTTGGGAAAGCGATAGTGAGTCGGAGAAAGATGATTCCTCAAGTGACGAAAGTGAATCCGTTAACTTTTGTCTTATGGCACGCCACAACAAAGCAAAAGAGGTAAAGCATTCTAAATATGATCATGTTAATACTATGTCGCATTTAGAGTTACGAAAGGCCTTTGACATGTTACACTATGAGGCTAAGGAAGCATTTCAACGCTTAGCCTCAAATAAAAGGATTTTCATGTATTTGGAGAAGAAGGTTTCCAATTCCGAAAAGGAATTGGAAGCTCTCAAAAACTCTATAGTGGACACATCAAAAGCCAAGGTTGAAAAGGATCCTACCTCTTGGTTCAATTGGGGCTGTGACACTTGTCATATTTGGCAACAAGAGGTGAGAACCCTCAAGGCCAAATTGGACAAGGCTCTTAAGCCAAAAGTTACGTTTGCTATTGATTGATCACATTTTCGTGAGAGCATGAATAATCCATATCAAAAGTATACCTATGTGATTCGAGATAGTGATAGCAAAAGTAAATTCCAAATGAACCGTAATTGTCTTTACTGTTGTAAGCCTGGTCATACTATTGTGAAATGCCGCTTCAGAAGGTTTCTTGTTCCGAAAGGCATCTACCAATGGTTGCCCAAGTGCGGTCTTGGTTTCACTCACCTTAAAGGACCCAATGAGAATTGGGTACCTACTCTCCCTTGATTATTTTTGTAGGTACAAAGTCTTGAGACCACCGAAAGAAGATGGGTTCTGGATAGTGGCTGCTCGAGACACATGACCGGAGACATATCTCTTTTTATCGACTTTGTGGCGAAGAAAAAGGGGTTTGTCACCTACGGAGATAACAATAAGGGACATATTCTCGGCAAAGGTAGTGTAGGTAACCCCTCATCTACTACTATCTCTGATGTGCTGCTTGTGGAAGGCCTTAGACACAACCTTTTAAGCATTAGTCAACTATGTGACAAGAATTATAAAGTATCTTTTTCAAAGGATTGTTGCATAGTTGAAGATAGCGACAAAAATAATGTGTTTAAGGGCTTGAGGGTGAACAACGTCTACATGCTAGACTTAAATGAGGTATCATTGAATGGAGACAAGTGTCTAGTCGCTATGAATGAAGATTCATGGTTGTGGCATAGACGGCTGACTCACATCAACTTTGATTTGCTTAACAAAATTGTCTCTAAAGACCTAGTCATCGGTTTGCCCAAAATTAAATTCACAAAGGATCACCTTTGTGATGCGTGTCAAATAGGGAAGCAAACAAGGATCTCATTCAAATCTAAAAACATTGTTTCAACTATGAGACCCCTTGAGCTCCTCCATATGGACCTCTTTGGACCATCTAGGGTTAAAAATCTAGGTGGTAACTATTATGGGCTTGTTATAGTCGATGATTTTTCTAGGCTTTGCTGGACAATTTTCTTAGAAAATAAGAGTGATACCTTTTCGGCCTTTGAACGATTTGCTAAGTTATCTCAGAACAAGTTAAACACAAACATTGGGCCAATTAGAAGTGACCATGGGGGTGAGTTTGAAAATCATTTATTTGAAGCATTTTGTGATTCCAACGGAATTGATCATAATTTTTCTACACCACATACCCCTCAACAAAATGGGGTAGTGGAACGTAAAAATAGAGTTTTGGAAGAACTTGGAAGGACTATGATCAATGATGGTGGATTACCAAAATACTTTTGGGCCGACGCCATAAGTACGGCTTGTTATGTTTTGAATAGGGTGCTCATCCGGCCTATTCTAAACAAGACACCGTATGAGCTTTTAAAAGGGCGTAAGCCAAACATCTCTCACCTTCATGTATTTGGTTGCAAATGCTTTGTGTTAAACAATGGGAAAGAGACTCTTGGTAAATTTGATGCTAAGGCCGATGAGGGTATTTTTCTTGGATACTCTCAGTCAAGTAAAGCATATAGAATTTATAATAAGAGGTTACGCATAGTTGAAGAGTCAGTTCATGTCACTTTTGACGAGTCTTATCCGAGAAATGTCGGAGAAGGTAGTTCTTTTCATGGTGTAGGTGTACCTACTGAAGACATACTCAAGGACACTGATAAGGGAATTGATCAACCTGAAGCAGTGCGTATTGAGGAGGAAAAGGATCACCAACCAGTGAAAAGTGAGATGATCATCATGCTAATAAAGATGAACTTCCTCCAGCTTGGAAGTCTTCAAAAGACCATCCAATTGACAACATTCTCGGTGATATCTCTAAGGGAGTAACTACTCGCTCTAAACTTAGTAACTTTTGTTATTAATCTGCTTTTGTCTCCCAAGTTGAACCTAAAAACGCTAAGGAGGCGTTACTCGATGAGCATTGGTTTCTATCAATGCAAGATGAACTAAATCAATTCTGGAGAAATGAGGTTTAGGACCTTGTCCCCCCTCCGTGAGATCATCAAGTAATCGGCACCCGATGGGTGTTTAGGAATAAATTTGATGAAAATGGAGTAATAACGCGTAACAAAGCTAGGCTTGTAGCGCAAGGCTATAACCAAGAGGAAGGAATCGACTATGAGGAAACTTATGCGCCGGTTGCCCGACTCGAGGCCATACGCCTTCTACTTGCCTATGCTTGCACAAAGAACTTTAAATTATTCCAAATGGATGTTAAAAGTGCGTTCCTTAATGGATACATAAATGAAGAGGTTTATGTAGCCCAACCTCCGGGTTTTGAATCCCACGAATATACTGATCATGTCTATAAACTTAAACGAGCTCTGTACGGACTTAAACAAGCCCCTAGGGCTTGGTATGAACGTCTAAGCAAATTTCTACTAGATCAAGGGTATTCAAGAGGAAAGGTTGACACAACCCTCTTTATTAAACGTCAAGGAAAACACTTAATTTTGGTACAAATTTATGTTGACGATATCATATTTGGGTCTACTAACATGACCTTGGTCAAGGAGTTTTCTAGTTTGATGCAGGGGGAGTTTGAAATGAGCATGATGGGGGAGCTCAACTATTTCCTCGGATTGCAAATCAAACAACTTGAAGAGGGCACATTCGTGAGTCAAACGAAATATTGTCTTGAGTTACTAAAACGTTTTGATATGCTGAACTGCAAAGCAATAGATACTCCTATGCCTGCAAGTGCTAATCTTGATCGTGACGAAAAGGGTAAGGATGTTGAGGTAAAAAAGTATCGAGGTATGATAGAGTCTCTTCTTTATCTTACCGCATCACGTCCCGATATAATGTTTAGTGTATGGATGTGTGCGAGGTATCAGACACATCCCAAGGAATCCCACCTAAAGGCAGTTAAGCGCATACTTCGATACCTTTCTGGTACTCCAAAGTATGGGCTGTGATATTCCAAAGGTAGTGTTTGTTCCTTAGTTGGCTACTCCGATTCTGACTTTGCCGGGTGCAAGTTGGATAGGAAAAGTACTAGTGGCACGTGTCACTTTTTCGCAAATTCCTTGGTGAGTTGGCACAGCAAGAAACAGGTTTCCGTTGCTTTGTCAACAACCGAGGCGGAATACGTTGCCGCCGGTAGTTGTTGTGCTCAAGTCTTATGGCTTAAACAACAATTACTTGATTTCAACTTAAAACTTGAACGTATTCCAATTTTGTGCGATAACACTAGTGCGAATAATCTAACTAAGAACCCTGTACTACATTCACGCACCAAGCATATCGAAATACGCCATCATTTTCCTAGGGATCATGTAGAGAAAGGTGATGTTATTTTTGAGCATGTTGACACTAAGAATCAACTTGCTGATATTTTCACAAAACCATTAGCTACAAAGCCTTTCTTTCACATCCGTAGAGAACTTGGCATTCTCGATATCTCGGATCGTGCTTAATAATCCTTTAGAGTAGTGATCTTCAAATATACACATGCTTGTTTATTCTTTTAACTAACAATGCAAAGAGATATTTAGCCATATGTGAGGGATCTTATCGTCATGATGATCAAGGTAATATTGTTCCGATTTATAGATGTTTATCAATATTTTGTGCCATATTAATTACTCTAATCTTGACGTTTATTGCATTTTGAGCACTTATCGTTCATGTGGATGTTTTGTTCTGTGTGTGTATATGTCTATTTATCTGGTTGGAACTTAAAAATTTGCAAAATTTCACTTCTGTATGTTCATGCGTCGACGCATAGATTCATGCGCTGACCTAGTAAATTTTCGGGATAGCGCATAACCACATGTTCAACTTTTTTCAGAAACTTCATGAATCATGCGCCGACGCACAGATTCATAGGTCGACGCATAACTTGACCGTTCAGACTCCCTTCTTTACTGGGACGTGTGCTCCGACCTAGTATTGTTCATTTTCCCTACATATTCTCATTGCACATTAATCTATGGTTATTGCATGTCATCTCATTAGACTTTGTGGTCAATCTCTCCCTATCCTCCTCCATTAAACCTCATCAATAACAATTACTCTCCACTAAATCCTCATCAAAACCCTAGAAATCAAAAACCCACCAAGAGAAAATCTTCTATATTACTGCTACAAGGTTTTCTAAGGGCTGCACATATCTCCTCTTCACTCTCAGCGAAAAACAAGTGTCATCATCCTCTTTCAACTTTTCTTCAACCATGGCTTCAAGAAGAAACTCTAGTAGAAGGGGAACAAGAGGATCATCTTCACAATCAGCACCAACCAAAACGTCATCATCTTCACAACGGGTAACCTTTAAGTCTTTAATTTCTGAAAGGCTAACTACTCCTTTTGAGGAACTATTTTCTAACCGGGCTGTTATAAGACAACATGGGTTTTATCCTCTGATGGGTCCAGATTTTCACATTCCTGAGATTTTTGAACTTATAAATTTTCAAAATCTTAGTGAATTTGTAGAATGTGATGATAAGTATTATGAAGATTTGACTCGGTTGTTCTATTGTGGGATCAAGGGCAAATTTCATGGGTCTGAATTTAAATTCTATGAATAATACAAAATTTGAAGTGACCAATGATGTATGGTCTACACTTTTTGTATTGGATACTGATGACACTCTCCCAAAGGTTACTGATAAAACCTTTGTTCAGAACTATGAGTTCAAAACTGCTCTGAATTCGATGTTGCGGGAACCGTATTCAGATGATTTTGTGGCAAGTGAATTATTTCCTAAAAGTGTCACTACCGACCATCTAAAATTCAAATACCGTATTCTTCAGTGGATTGTTGCTCGCATCTTGAGGCCTAAGAAAGGAGGATACTCAAGAGTTGAGCAGGCAAAGGTTCACCTCATCTATATTCTCAAGAATAAGATCAAAATTAACTGGCCTTATTATTTTGCTTATAGGATATTCGTTACTCGCAGCTCCAACAAATTTCTGGCACTTGGTTATGCATTTGTTGTTGCAAACATTTTGAATCACTTTGATGTTCCTATTCCGCAGATTTTTCACATTCATATTACCGCTGAACAACAATTTCTTGCCAAAACCCTTTCCATGATGGGTTACTTTTGGCATTCACGTGAGAACAAGTTCTTTTATCGACCAAGATCCACCCATCCTAAACATGATGAACCGGTTCACCTTGAAGGAAGTGATGATGAGGGCATTCCAGAAAATGCAAATCAAGCTGTTAATGATGAAGATGTGGGCATGTAAGAAGATGTGGTTATGCAAGAAAATGTGGTTATGCAAGAAGAGGACAATGAGGCATGGATGGGCTATCAACCTGAAGAAACTTCTGAAAATCAGGGCTGGGGTCAGTGGCAACAAAATTGTTGGACTGTGCGTGGAAGCGCCTATGTGCCTCCAACCTATGGTGAGGATTATGAATGGCATCAACCTAAAAATTCTGCTCCTCCAACTCCACCGTCTCAGCATGATCAGCAGGGTTCTGAAGAAATTCTGGCTAGGTTGAACGAATTGACTCTTCAACATCAAGAATTCAAGCTCTGCAAGATACTCGCTACTCTGCTTAGGAAGAATGGTTCACCAATCTGTCTAATCAAGTCTCATCTCACATTACCAACTTCAACAATTTTGCTAACGCCGCTATGAATCGTTTCAATCAGATGGATGCCAACTTGACTCAACAAAACCTGAACCTAGCAAATAGTCTTGGCAACCTAAATAGTTCGTTGATTGAACTCAACCTACACCTAGAGGATCTCCCACCTCCAAGCCAACACTATAGGGGAAGAGGACATCCGTTTAGGGGGAGAAGACCATAGAGCTTAGGGCATTATGTTTCATTTGTGTTTGCATTTATGTTTTGTGGTTTGGTTTTTTTTTCTCTGTTGCTTAACTTTGACATGTGCTTCCGTTTGTTTAAACTCTTCCGGAGTGAATGTTTTGCTTATATGTTTTTGTTCCTTATTTAATCATTCCTAAGTTTACATTAGCGGTATCATATGCGAATGCATGTTAATGTTTGGTTGTTGCAAATATATGATGATCCACTACGTATTATAGTGCGTTATTTTGACCACCGTCTTTCCTTCTTTTTGATGTTGTCAAAGGGGGAGAAGAATAACAAGCAGAAATTTTATTAACCAGATGTCAAAGACAGGGGGAGCTTTGTTCAGTCTCAAATTACATATCTCGTGACAGCTAAGAAAGTGTTGCCATCATCAAAAAGGGGGAGTATGTGAGGGATATTCTTCTAGCTACCTTGTTTTAATGATGTCAACAAACATATTAGATTGTAATTTGAGCGGTATCACTTCACGTGTCGGGCATATAGCGTCTAACCATTATCGTTCATATGTCTAGATGCATAGGATCTTGTCCTCTCCAAAAATAAATGTCCACTATCGTTTTAGTTGTGTCTAGTATGTGTTTCTGATCTTGGTCTGGTGAAAATGCTCAGAAAATTGAATTTCCTGAAAAAAATGCACTTCATGCGCTGACCCTCCCAGTTCATGCGCTAACCTCCAAAACTTGCGGGAAAGCACATAAATCAATGGACACTAAAATCTTCTTTTATGCGTCGACGCATGAAGGCTGGAGGTCGACGCATGACTTCAAAATTCTGCATTTTTCACTTAATTTCTTTTCTGTTATTTTTCTGTTATTATTTTTGTTGGTCATTTTTTTCATATAAATAGTTTTGGTCATCCTTTTTATTAAGAAACAAGAAACGTGAAAAATATATGTCATTTCTCTTTTCATCTTCATCTTCTTCATTGTGTAAACAAACAATCACACATAATCATCTTTGTTTGTGTCGCCCATTGATCGAAGTGATAACGTTCAGAATTTAGGAAGTGTAATCTTCATCTTCTGGGTTGAGAGTTTGGCAGGTGTTTCTTGAATAAAACCAGTTGGTTTTGTCCTCCAAGAATCGGATAGATTTTGGGGGTTTTTGTACAAACTGTTCTTTCTACAGGGATTCGGCTGGGCAAAGGTAACTAAAAATTGGCGCAATTGTTCGGTTTAGTAGCTGTAATCAGAGGATCGTAGAAAGGAGGTTTGGGTTCGAATTCTTGGTAGATCGCAATTGACCGAGTGAAGGTAACTGAAGAACGGTGGTTTCTTTCAGTTTAGTAGTGTGGGACGGTAATTGGATCAACCATATTCGGAGGACTTGATTCATCTTGAATCAAGGGAAGAGAAAATTCTGCATCAACGATCGAAGACGTTCGAGGGTTTGGATGTTCATTGTTTTCTCTTGTAATAAACAATTTGCAATAACTATATATATATATATATATATATATATATATATATATATATATATATATATATATATATATATCAATTCCATTTGTGGAGTTGGGGGCAGACGTACCCAAAACGAGGACGATTGGGGAACTGCCTAATCAAATCGCGTTTTTTCTCTCTTTCCTTAACTCTTTTACAATTCAGTTCGTTCGAATTTGTGAAGTCGCAAGTCATCGAAATTTCTGTCGTAGAGTAATTGTAAGATGATAAACTGTTTTGTTAAACTGATACAATTCATTGAATTGTATCTTGGAGCAGCTTTACATTACCCTCCACTGAAATTTTGCACTTAGTGTGTTTACGCACACTAGGTGTTTGATAATTTGTTTCAAAACAAAATTCGAACTTGTTGCCTTTAAATTGCTTATCACTTTACCTCATTGGATTGGAATATACATCAACCAAGTGATATTTTGTTGATTGTCTGTATTAAGTGTAGTATTCAAAACTGAATTTTTTCTCTCCCATACTCATCTGTGATATATTCGCGCATATCCGATCCTTTTGGTAGAAGGTTCGTTGTAGACGTTCTATCCAGTGGTAGCTTCCGTTAAACAATTTTTAAAAATAAATTTTGTAAACAATTTGCGTGTAAAACTCAATGGATCTATTCAACCCCCCTTCTAGATCCATAGCCATCGTCTAACAAAATTTTCCTTTGTACCACCAAATCAGGGTAGTGGAATGGTAGTGGAAAAGAAAGTGTTTGATCTGTACTATGTACTATTTTACCTCGCAAATGTTTCATCTTCTTCTATCCATCAGAGGCTTCTGAATTGATATGATTGAAGCATGATCAGAAGAATGAATCACTGGGTCTTCAGAGTCTTGAGCCTTCAGAGTCTTTAGAACTTGTTCAGCAGAACCTTGTCTTCAGAGTCTTCAGCACTCCTTCTTCAGAACCCCTTGTTATCAGAAACATAAGTCTTCAGAGTCTTCAGAACTTGTTCAGCAGAACCTTGTCTTCAGAGTCTTTAGCACTCCTTCTTCTGAACCTTTGGTTATCAGAAACATAAGTCTTCAGAGTCTTCAGAACTTGTTTAGTAGAACCTTGTCTTCAGAGTCTTCAGAAATTGGTCTTTAGAAACTTAAGTCTTTAGAAGATAAGCATCAAAGTTAAATTCAGAACCAGAATCCAAGAGAACATTACAGCAGCAACATATTGTCTTCTTAGAGTCTTTCTGAAGAACAATAGATCAGAAGCAATCTTGCTTCCTTGATGCAGAAGCGACTTTTGAGAATTCGAGAGTGACATTTCACATGATCTCTCTCAGAGTCGGAATTATCTTTATCAGAGTCAGAGTTATCTTTATCAGTGTCAGCACCTGTTTGTCAATACTTAAGAAACTAAACGTTAGAGTACCAAAATTGTTCTCACACAAATACAAATTTGTTATTATCAAAACAAAGAGATATCTTGTAGAACCAAATCTTGTTCTAGCACTCATAAGTTCATCTTCAACGTGGTATCATTCACAACACCGTTGGACCGAAACCTTCAACTAAATTGCATGATGACAACTATTTGTTCTAGAATCAACAAGTTGAAGGAGTAATTTTAAATCAAAAGATGCACAAACTTATGGTTAATCCTCATATTCCTCACATGTACGATTTCTTATGAGTATGAAGCTTGGATTGTTCAAGATCAAGCTTTGTTTATATGGTTGTTGTCTACACTTTCAAAATCCATTTTACTTAGGCTTCTTGTTTGTAATTACACCTTTGAAGTTTGGGATGAAATTCATCAGTACTTCAACACCCAAATGAAGGCTATGGTTCCTTAATTGCGATTTGAGCTCAAATCAACAAAGAAGGGAAACAACTCAATCATAGATTTTGTCTTGAGGATTAAAGTTATCGCAAACTCCTTGTTAGCTGTTGGTGACTCAATTATTGAGCAGGATCAAATAAATTAGATTCTAGAATGGCTTTTTGAAGAATACAACATGTCTTACCTCAATTTTGTCCCTCATTCAATAAATCCATATATGGATCATGACATTGGATCGTCTGCATAGCATAATGTAACGCCCCGGTTTTTGTTGGATTTATTTAATCGAGCTGATTTAATTATTTTTTTAATTTTTATATTATTTTATTCTTGACTTTTATTTGGAAATATATTATTTTTCATCGTTGTTATGTTTTATCGCGTTTTTGGAGCGTTTGCGAGATATTTGAGTATAGGGGTATTTTGGTCTTTTGATGGGTAGATATTGTGTTTTTCATAAAAATAGAAAATAGGAGAGAAAAATAGAGAGAAAAGAAAGAGAAGAAGGAGAAGAGAAAGAAAAGAAGAAAAAAAAAGAGGAAAAAACTTGAAGTTTAAGAATCGATTCAACCGACATTTCAAAACACGATTAATCGGGTAAGGGTGCGAAACTCGGTTATTCTATGCTTGTGTATGATTATGTATGTATGTATTTGTTTGTTGTTGGGTTGAAATTGAATAGAGAACTAAAACCATTACTATGTTGAGATTGTTAGAATTTGATATAATTTGTGTCGAAAATCATGTTTTAAGGTCTCTAATTGCTGAAACATGTTAGATATATGTTGTTGTGCATTCAATTGATAGTATGTTGATGTTTAGATGAGATTTGGAGAGGATTTTGGTTGAATTTCGCAGCAGAAATTTTGCAGGAAAATTCTGGGTTTTCGCTGTCCATACGCGTAACAGGCAAGGCAATACGCGTATTGGGTAGGGCAATACGCGTATGGCAAGGGGGAAATGAGGGCATTACGTGTATGGAACCTATTTTGCACGGCCTTCTGCTGAAATGTGTAATGGTACGCGTAAGGGGCTAAGCATTACGCGTAAAGAGTGAGGCAATACGCGTACTAGGTTTTTAGTGGAATTTTTGGGGAGAAATCAGTCTCTGCCCATACGCGTATCACTTTGGGCAATACGCGTATGGATGGGTGAGCGAGTTGGGCAGTACGCGTATGGCCCAAGGAAATACGCGTATGACCAGCGAGGGTGCAGAATTTTCCCGATTTCGCGTCCAATGCCGTAACTTTTGATCCGTAACTCGGATCGAGGCGTTCTTAGTACCGATGGATAGTTAATGAGATGTTCTTTCTTATAAAAAATGGTTTTGAGATTTGTGGCCGATTTAATTGTGTCGTGAATTTGGAAATGTGTCGTTTTGCCAATTTTAACCGTCGTAATTGTGTGTAATTGATGTGTTATTATGCAATATGCTTTTGATATATATCGTATGTCTTGTGTTCTGTTGTATGATGTGAATGCATGTGATGATATGTGGTGATGATGGTTTGTGGCCTAAGGGCAAGTAAATGCATTGTGTTATGTTTGATTGTATATGCATGATTATGGATGTTGGAATGGTTCACATGGGTGTATATATGTATGCATTTGATTGTCATGAGTCATTGTATGTCAAGCATCATGATATGCATTCTTGTGATGCCGTGTGCCCTAGTGGGTGTGAGCGACGAAACGATTCCAGAGGGAATCTGCTATAACGGTCGTGTGCCTTATACAAAGAGGACCTAAAGCGACGTTATAGACGACCGTGTGCCTTATACAAAGAGGACCTAAAGCGATCGGATCGTGTGGCTTATACAAAGAGGACCTAAAGCGATCCATTAACGTCGTGTGCCTTATACAAAGAGGACCTAAAGCGACGGGGAACATCGTTTTCCCGACGGGGAGTTACACTAAGTAACAAGCGATGATTCCAATAATTCCTGAGTGAATTAATGATGAGATGATGGATGGAATGGTACCGTATTGCATTGCATAGAGTCGTTGTGTCGGTCTCTGTGCATTTGCATAAATCATGAATGGACTGATTATGTGTGGAATTGTGAATGGAATTGATGAGTATATATATGTTGGTGATAAATGCATTGAGCATGATTGATATGTCTTTGTGATGGATGTATGAGATATGCATTGTGTTGTTTTGTCTTTGAATTCTGGTGTAAGTTGTGGTGAGAATAGTTTACATGTGTATTTTTGTGTTATTATATAATTGTATGCAATTATATTATAATTGTGTTTCTCAACCTTCTGCTGTTTTGAATGCTCTATGAGGCATTACAGATTAGATGCTGGAGGTCTTTTTGTGAAGACTAGGTCTTCATTCTTTTGTCGGTCGGCTCTGATATGTAGCCCTGGGTAGTCGAGGAGATCGTTATGTGATTATGTGTATACATATATGTTCTTTTTGGATTGTACATGTATGACTCTGTATATGACAGACAAACTTTTATGTTTATATATATATATATATATGAGATTTCAGTTGCAGATTTTCCGCTTTTATTCTGTATTTGAATTGTGGGTGTTAGGAACTGAGTTCCTCT
Organism: Lathyrus tuberosus; assembly: GCA_022829125.1. Classification (NCBI taxonomy): domain Eukaryota; kingdom Viridiplantae; phylum Streptophyta; class Magnoliopsida; order Fabales; family Fabaceae; genus Lathyrus; species Lathyrus tuberosus. Next base: position 419,544 of record JALAZF010000579.1, read on the forward strand.
ATTTATGTTGCTACCAGATTGTTGCATATCTATATGAGCAGGTCATTGTATTTTCAATCCTTTTGATGTGACGCTCCCGTCTATGTCGTGAATGTTTTAATTACACTCTGATTATTTGTTATCGCTTTAATTGCCTGGGGTATAGATTGGGGGTGTTACATTAAGTGGTATCAGAGCCAGTTTGTGTCAGTTCGTGCCAGTCCGTGTCAGTCACTTTGACCAAGTGGTTGTTGTGCGGTAGTTGTGTTCTGCTGAGTTGATTGTTTTACCATAGTTACTGTTATTGGATATGAACAGAATATGGCTGGAAGGAATGATGCTGCTCTTGCTGCTGCTATGCAAGCTATGGCTCAGACTGTGCGGGGTGCACCTAATGCGGGTGGGAATGATGCGTTCAGGAAGAACAAACCGCCTATCTTCAAAGGAAGATATGATCCTGATGGTGCTCAGATTTGGCTTAAGGATATTGAAAGAATATTTCGAGTGATGGACTGTGTTGAGGAACAGAAGGTGAGACTGGGTACTCACATGTTGCAGGAAGAGGCTGATGATTTGTGGGTTAGTACGCGTCATGTGTGGGAAGCTGCAGGTGAAGTTGTCACTTGGGCTTTGTTTAGCAGTGCGTTTTTTAGGAAGTATTTTCCTGAAGATGTTAGAGGAAAGAAAGAGATAGAGTTCTTGGAGTTGAAACAAGGTAACATGTCTGTTATTGATTACACTGCTAAGTTTGTGGAGCTTGTTCAGTTTTATCCACATTATGATGAAGCAACTGCAGAGTTTTCCAAATGTGTGAAGTTTGAGAACGGGTTGTGTCCTGAGATCAAGCAGGCAATTGGTTATCAAAGAATTAGGAGGTTTTCGGATTTGGTGGATTGTTGTAGAATTTATGAAGAGGATAGTAAAGCTCGTTCTACTCATTATAAGAGTGTGAACGAAAGGAAGGGAAAACAACCGTTTCGTGGTGGTCCTTATGTGTCACCAGCTGACAAGGGTAAGCAAAGGGCTAATTTTGACAAAAGGCCAAGTAGGGGAGGTATGTCTAATCCTCTGAGATGTTTTAGGTGTGGTGACTTAGGACATCGTCAGTTTGAATGTAAAAAGGATATGAGAAAGTGTTCCAATTGTGGAGGTTTAGGACATGTCGCAGCTGATTGCAAGAGGAGTGTGGTGAAGTGTTTCAACTGTGGTGAACCTGGTCATGTTAGTACGAAGTGTCCGAAACCAAAGCAAGCTCAGGCTGGAGGGAAAGTATTTTATTGGCAGGAACTCAGACTACTAGTGCAGATCGTCTGATCAGAGGTACTTATTTTATTAATAGTACGCCTTTAGTTGCTATTATTGATACTGGAGCGACTCATTCGTTTATTTCGTCTGAGTGTGTGAAGCGTTTGAATCTCTTGTTGTCATCGATGGGTGGAGGGATGGTTATTGATACTCCAGCAATGGGGTCGGTAACTACTTCTTTGGTTTGTTTAAGTTATCCTTTGACCATTTATGGTAAGGATTTTAAGATGGATTTGGTGTGTCTGCCGTTGGAGGGTTTAGACGTGGTTCTGGGAATGAATTAGTTGCAGTTCAATCGGGTTCAGATCGATTGTTATCATAAGTTGGTAAGATTTCCTTCTCTTGAAGAAGACGAGGAATCGAGTGTCTTATCTACCAAAGAGTTGAAGAAAATTTTGGCGGATGAAGCTCAGTTGTTCGGGTTGTTTGCATCGTTGACTGTGGATAGTCAAGTTGCAATTGATGTGTTTCCTGTTGTGTGTGATTTTCCAGAGGTGTTTCCGGAGGATATTTCTGATGTGCCGCCAGAAAGAGAGGTGGAGTTTTCTATAGATCTAGTTCTTGGTACTAGACCTGTATCTATGGCACCATATCGTATGTCGGCATCTGAGTTGGTTGAGTTGAAGAAGCGGTTGAATGAGTTGTTAGAAAAGAGGTTTGTGAGGCCGAGTGTATCGCCTTGGGGTGCTCCAGTTTCATTGGTGAAAAAGAAAGATGGAAGTATGCGATTGTGTATTGATTATCGCCAGCTGAATAAGGTGACGATTAAGAATAAGTATCCTCTTCCGAGAATTGATGATCTGATGGACCAGTTGGTAGGTGCGTGTGTGTTTAGTAAAATTGATTTGAGGTCAGGTTATCATCAGATTAGAGTGAAAGAGGAAGATATTGAGAAGACGGATTTTAGGACACGATACGGACATTACGAATATTCCGTGATGCCGTTCGGGGTTTCTAATGCGCCGGGAGGGTTTATGGAGTATATGAATCGCATTTTCTATGAGCAGTTGGATTAATTTGTTGTTGTGTCTATTGATGTCATCTTGATTTATTCTAAGTCCTGGGAGGAACATGAGGAGCATTTGCGTATTGTATTGCAAATTTTGAAGGAAAAGAGACTTTATGCCAAGTTGTCCAAGTGTGAGTTCTGGTTGTCAGAAGTGATTTTTCTTGGGCATGTGATTTCAGGTAATGGTATTGTTGTGGATCCATCCAAAGTAGACGCAGTTCTACAATGGGAGGCTCCTAGATTGGTTACTGAAATTAGAAGCTTTTTGGGTTTAGCTGGATATTATCGAAGATTCATTGAAGGCTTTTCCAAGTTAGCACTTCCATTGACCCAGCTGACTTGTAAAGGTAAAGCGTTCATTTGGGATATTTAGTGTGAGGAAAGTTTTAGTGAATTGAAAAGAAGATTGACTACAGCTCTGATTTTGATCTTACCGAATCCTAGTGAACCGTTTGTGGTGTATTGTGATGCGTCTTTGATTGGTTTAGGTGGAGTGTTGATGCAAGAAGGTAAGGTTATGGCTTATGCTTCGAGGCAATTGGGGATTCATGAGAAGAATTATCCTACTCGTGATTTGGAATTAGCGGCAGTGGTTTTTGTGTTGAAAATTTGGAGGCATTATCTCTACGGTGCAAGATTCGAAGTCTTTAGTGATCATAAGAGTTTGAAATACTTGTTTGATCAGAAAGAGTTGAATATGAGACAACGGAGATGGTTGGAATTTTTTAAGGACTACGATTTTAGCTTGAATTACCATCCTGGTAAAGCTAATGTGGTAGCCGATGCGTTAAGCCGAAAATCTTTGCATATGTCCGCTTTGATGGTTAAAGAGTGGGAACTTTTGGAAGAATTTAGAGATTTGAGTTTGGTGTGTAAATTGACATCTGATAGCGCGAGGCTTGGTATGTTAAAGGTCATTAATGATTTTTTGTCGACCGTTAGCGAGAAATAGAGACTGGATGTGAAATTTGTTGATTTGATGACGGTTGGAGGTAAAGGTGTGAATGGTGACTTTAAAGTGGATGATAAGGGTGTTTTGAGATTCCGTGGTAGAATTTGTATTCCTGATGATTCGGACTTGAAAAGGATGATTTTAGAGGAAGGACACCGGAGTAATTTGAGTATACATTCGGGAGCTAATAAGATGTATCAAGATTTGAAGAAGATCTTTTGGTGGTCCGGATTGAAGAGGGATGTGGCTCAGTTTGTTTATGCGTGTTTGACGTGTCAGAAGTCGAAGGTAGAACATCATAAGCCTAATGGATTATTGCAACCGTTGGATATTCCCGAGTGGAAATGGGACAACATTTCTATGGATTTTGTGACAGGGTTGCCGAATACACAGAGGGGACATAATGCCATTTGGGTGGTGGTGGATAGGCTGACTAAATCGGCGCATTTCATTAGGATTGACATAAGTTTTTTTTTGGAGAGGTTGGCTGAGATTTATATCCGTGTGATTGTGAGATTACATGGTGTTCTGTTGTGTATTATTTCAGATCGAGATCCGAGGTTTACTTCCAGATTTTGGGAAAGTTTGCAAAAGGCGTTAGGTTCCAAGTTGAGATTGAGTTATGCTTATCATCCTCAGACAGATGGTCAGACCGAGAGAACTATTCAGTCGTTGGAAGATTTACTGAGAGCTTGTGTTCTTGAGCAAGGTGGTGCTTGGGATAGTTATCTTTCGTTGGTTGAATTCACGTATAACAACAGTTTTCATTCGAGTATTGGAATGGCACCTTTTGAAGCGTTGTATGGAAGAAGATGTCGAACACCTTTGTGTTGGCATGAATCTGGTGAGAGTTCGGTGGTTGGACCGTGAGAAAATGAAGGCTTCTCAGAGTAGGGAGAAGAGTTATCATGATCGAAGGAGGAAAGATCTTGAGTTTCAGGAAGGCGATCATGTAATTTTGAGAGTTACACCGGTGACGGGTGTTGGGCGTGCATTGAAGTCGAAGAAGCTTACTTCTCGGTTTATTGGTCTTATCAGATATCCGCGAGAGTGGGTGTTGTGGCTTATCGGGTGGCGTTGCCACCGAATCTTTCGAATTTGCATGATGTGTTCCATGTTTCACAGCTTCGGAAGTATGTTCCGGATCCGTCGCATGTGATTCCGATGGATGAGGTTTAGGTAAGGGAGAACCTTACGGTTGAGGCATTACCGGTGAGAGTTTTGGATCGCGAGTTAAAGCGGTTAAGGGGCAAGGATATTGCACTTGTGAAAGTGGCATGGGGAGGCGCTGCTGAGGGCAATTTGACTTGGGAGTTGGAGAGTCGGATGCGGGAGTTGTATCCGGAGTTGTTCGTCTCAGGTAATATTTTCGAGGACGAAAATTTCTAAGTGGGGGAGAGTTGTAACGCCCCAAATTTTGTTGGATTTATTTAATCGAGTCGATTTAATTATTTTTTTATTTTTATATTATTTTATTCTTGATTTTTATTTGGCAATATATTATTTTTCATCGTTGTTATGTTTTATCGCGTTTTGGGAGCGTTTGCGAGATATTTGAGTGTAGGGGTATTTTGGTCTTTTGATGGGTAGATATTATGTTTTTCATAAAAATAGAAAATAGGAGAGAAAAATAGAGAGAAAAGAAAGAGAAGAAGGAGAAGAGAAAGAAAAGAAGAAAAAAAAGAGGAAAAAACTTGGAGTTTGAGAATCGATTCAACCGACATTTCAAAACACGATTAATCGGGTAAGGGTGCGAAACTCGGTTATTCTATGCTTGTGTATGATTATGTATGTATGTATTTGTTTGTTGTTAGGTTGAAATTGAATAGAGAACTAAAACCATTACTATGTTGAGATTGTTAGAATTTGATATAATTTGTGTCGGAAATCATGTTTTAAGGTCTCCAATTGCTGAAACATGTTAGATATATGTTGTTGTGCATTCAATTGGTAGTATGTTGATGTTTAGATGAGATCTGGAGAGGATTTTGGTTGAATTTCGCAGCAGAAATTCTGCAGGAAAATTCTGGGTTTTCGCTGCCCATACGCGTAACAGGCAAGGCAATACGCGTATTGGGTAGGGCAATACGCGTATGGCAAGGGGGAAATGAGGGCATTACGTGTATGGAACCCATTTTGCATGACCCTCTGTTGAAATGCGTAATGGTACACGTAAGGGGCTAGGCATTACGCGTAAAGAGTGAGGCAATACGCGTACTAGGTTTTTAGTGGAATTTTTTGGGAGAAATCAGTCTCTGCCCATACGCGTATCACTTTGGGAAATACAAGTATGGATGGGCAAGCGAGCTGGGCAGTATGCGTATGGCCCAAGGCAATACGCGTATGACCAGCGAGGATGCAGAATTTTCCCGATTTCGCGTCCGATGCCGTAACTTTTGATCCGTAACTCGGATCGAGGCGTTCTTGGTACCGATGGATAGCTAATGAGATGTTCTTTCTTATAAAAAATGGTTTTGAGATTTGTGGCCCATTTAAATGTGTCGGGAATTTGGAAATGTGTCGTTTTGCCGATTTTAACCGTCGTAATTGTGTGTAATTGATGTGTTATCATGCAATATGCTTTTGATATATATCGTATGACTTATGTGTTGTTGTATGATGTGAATGCATGTGATGATATGTGGTGATGATGGTTTGTGGCCTAAGGGCAAGTAAATGCATTGTGTTGTGTTTGATTGTATATGCATGATTATGGATGTTGGAATGGTTCACATGGGTGTATATATGTATGCATTTGATTGTCATGAGTCATTGTATGCCAAGCATCATGATATGCATTCTTGTGATGTCGTGTGCCCTAATGTGTGTGAGCGACGAAACGATTCCAGAGGGAATCTGCTATAACGGTCGTGTGCCTTATACAAAGAGGACCTAAAGCGACGTTATAGACGATCATGTGCCTTATACAAAGAGGACCTAAAGCGATCGGATCGTGTGCCTTATACAAAGAGGACCTAAAACGATCCATAAATGTCGTGTGCCTTATACAAAGAAGACCTAAAGCGACGGGGAACATCGTTTGCCCGACGGGGAGTTACACTAAGTAACAAGCGATGATTCCAATAATTCTTGAGTGAATTAATGATGAGATGATGGATGGAATGGTACCACATTGCATTGCATAGAGTCGTTGTGTCGGTGTCTGTGCATTTGCATAAATCATGAATGGACTGATTATGTGTGGAATTGTGAATGGAATTGATGAGTATATATATATGTTGGTGATAAATGCATTGAGCATGATTGATATGCCTTTGTGATGGATGTATGAGATATGCATTGTGTTGTTTTGTCTTTGAATTCTGGTGTAAGTTGTGGTGAGAATAGTTTACATGTGTATTTTTGTGTTATTATATAATTGTATGCAACTATATTATAATTGTGTTTCTCACCCTTCTGCTGTTTTGAATGCTCTATAAGGCATTGCAAATTAGATGCTGGAGGTCTTTTTGTGAAGATTAGGTCTTCATTCTTTTGTCGGTCGGCTCTGATATGTAGCACCGGGTAGTCGGGGAGATCATTATGTGATTATGTGTATATGTATATGTTCTTTTTGGATTGTACATGTATGACTCTGTAAATGACAGACAAACTTTTTTGTTTATATATATATATATATATATGAGATTTCAGTTGCAGATTTTCCGCTTTTATTTTGTATCTGAATTGTGGGTGTTAGGAACTGAGTTCCTCTGTTTATGTTGCTACCTGATTGTTGCATATCTATATGAGCAGGTCATTGTATTTTCAATCCTTTTGATGTGACGCTCCCGTCTATGCCGTGAATGTTTTAATTACACTCTGATTATTTGTTATCGCTTTAATTGCCTGGGGTATAGATTGGGGGTGTTACACATAACATGCATTTCATCTCGCATAATGCATAAAATATCGAACAGAATAAATTTTCAGATCTACAGACAGACCAGTCAAACTGATCCTCAAATGTTTGTAAAATTAGTGGGCAAAAAGCTTGATAATCGAGCTTGTAGACGTCTATGTTATAAATATACGGGTCGCATAATTTAACTTGCCGTGCTTATTTTATTTGTTCGGACTACCTTTTCGATGTCATTTTGATCAGTCTGAGCCTTTTAACCAGACTTTTTTTTAAAAATTTGATCAAAACATATATGTTTTCGAGAAGTTTGTTTTGCACTGATCATTTTAGAGCATTCGTTTTAATTTTTCTGACATTTTTGTGTCCAATTTTTATTCATTTGAGTTATTTTATTTTTATTTCTTTGTCAAAATATTTGTAATAATTAATTAGAATTTTCTACACTTTTGTTTCGATTTAATTTTGTTTATTTAGAATAATTTTATTTTATTTTTATTTAGTTTTTAAAACTCATTTTATTCTAAAACTTTGAAAAGAGGGCACTTTTAGCTTTTTGGAAAAAATTAGAAAACCCAAATATATATATATTACATTGTTGAAAAGAGGGGACCAATGAGATGGTTCAGCGGCGCATGTGGTTGAGGTTTCTCAAATTTTTGTTTTGAAAAAAAAAACATAGTTAAGAGCTTCAAAAATAAAAAGAAAGAAACGCTTATGCATCAGGAAGGAAGCTCTTCTTAAAAAGAAAATCATCACCTTCTCACTAATAGAAGATATATATTCTTCTTTCCTTTTGGTTTCATTCACCTTCACCCACCGTTTTCACCATCAAACTATCACTTTCCACCATCACTCAACCACCATAACTCATGTCCATACTCAACTAACAACCACAACCATAGAAGCCCATTATGTTAAGCAACCTGCTACATTATGTTGTAAAAGAGTTTTGTTTTGTTTTGGATCTGAAATGAGGGAGAGGAAGTGAGAAGATTAGAGATTTTAAACTTTGAGTTTTTTGTTTGTTGTCTGCCTTGTTGAAAATCAAGTGACGAATTTGTTTTGTTTTGAGAAACATGATGAGAGAGATGAGAGGCGATGAAGAAGCCATTGAGATAATAATGGTTCTCTATGTTGCTAATTGGTTTGTTTGTTTTATGCCATTGATATACATTTTAGTAGCTTATTAAGAAAAACACATTTATTGTTTCAAGACAAATTGGTTCTTGTAGATATGCACTTTTTGTAGATTTGCGTATGCTTTTTTCATTTTTAGATTTACACTTATAGTATCATTAATATTTATTTAGTTTTTTTTTATTGCTAGTTATTGTGTTTATTATTTAAGTTTAATAAATTTTGGAATTATAAACTAGGCTTTTTGTTTTTTATACTACTAACCTTATATTTTTAGTAACAAAAAGGATTATTTATACATAACATCTTTGTAATAATTAGGTCCATTAATCATTTTGCATCTCCCATGTGTTGTAAATAACTATGTAAAATATTTTGGTTGTTGTTGTTTTTTTTAATAGGCAAAAATATATTTCAAGGATACAAAGGGGTATCCTAATCCCAAGGCCGACCCAAACAATATGGAGGCCTCGTTCAAATTTTAAAAAAATTCTCAAAAATAAAATATAAAAAAATTATAAAAGAGAAATTTTTTATTTAAATTTTAAATAAGATTAAAAACGAAAAAATACTAATAAATATTTCAACTGTAATTTTAAATATATAAAAATGATTTTAGTATATTTTTTTTATGGAATTTATCTATTAATAAAATTTTTGTTACTAGATTAATCTTAATGTGTGTCAATTCACTAATGGATAAATAATTATATTTACAATTTTAAATTTTAAAAATGGTTTTACAATTATGAGACTCTCAAAATTTTAAGACATTATGTTAGAGATCTTGCCGAACTTGTACATACAGATTTTGATACTAACTCCTACTAATATATATTTTTGATAATATATTAGTATTTCTCATTTAAATAATAATATATTTTATTAAGAGTTAAAATAATAATATGAAGAAAAACAAAGTAAAAAATGTTATAAAACTTTACAATTAATAAGTTAGACAAGATTAAATTATGTTGTTAAATTTTTTTATAATACCTAATATATTTAATATATTTGTTATAAAATTAATAAGAAGCAATATAATAGAATAATAGAGAAAAATAGATGTGAAGATGAGAAAGAGAATTTAGTATATTATTCTCATTATAAGAGAGTGATTCAAATACAATAGAATCCCTATTTATAGGGCATATATAATAAATAGAAAATTAATATAAAATCTCCTAATTGATGGACATTCATAATCAAATTATATTAAAAGAGTATTAAATTATTATCCATTTAATCGTATTGATTTTAAAAATAAGAAGATTTTTCTAATTTTAAACATGTTATTATAGAATGTATTCAATAATTCATTTTTAGAAATATAATCTATATTTTTATAAAAAAAATATATTCTAAATGAGTTAATTTTATGATAAACTTTTACATATTTAATTATAATTAAAAAAATTGTTTCGATTTTAAAAACAAAATAAAAAAAAAAAACAAAAATCTTTGATCTCAAAGATGTAGAATAGTGGATAGAGAAAATTTTCATGTTATAATCTCTCTTAATAATAATAAATAAATCAATCAAGTATGTTGAGAAAATATATGTATGATATGAAAAAATGTTTCCATTACTTAACATAAAAATCTAATTTTTTAAAATACAACTAAACAGCGCTTTTGAAAATAAAATCCACAACACACCTTCAGAATAGGGGTGGGAATAGGCTGGGCCGAGCTAGGCTTTGCCAAGCCTGAGCCTGGCCTGCTAAAAAATTCAAAGCCTAAGTCTGGCCTGTAGCCTATCATAGGCTTAGTTTTAGGCTTAAGTCTGACCTTTTCGATTGCCTGATTGGCCTACTAGCCTATTTAAAAACCTACTTCATTTGAACATCTATAAATAAGAAATTTAACTAATGTTAAATAGACTAACAAGTTAAAAGATCAATGCTTTTAAATGTTTATTTTCATTGTCTCGTTCAAGTTTTCTTACTAGCATAAGTTTGGTGATACTATTTGTTGAAGAGAACTTATGAGAAAAACTTATGACAATAACTTGTGACATTGTTTATAATGTTTGTTCAACTTATTTTTATAAGTTTTTCAAGATAACTAAGTTTTATTTTCGTATTTTAACTAAAAGTACAAAATAGAATATAATAATAATAAATGTACCTGTGGCCTAGCCTCTTTAGCTAAATAGGCTTATAAAAAAAGCCTATGCCTTTTCTATTTAAGAAAAAGTCTGGCCTGACCTAAGCCTATGTAGATAAGACCGTAGGCCCCTGTTAGTTGGTCTGGCCTATTCCCACCCCTACTTCAGAAGAAGACGTTTTTTTTGCTTAATCTAAACAATTTACGTTACCTTAAACAAACATTTAACATATATAACCTTTAATACCTTTAATATATTAAAGAAAAATTATAACTAAATACGTTGTAAATAAAAACACCTTCAAGTTATAAAAGAAAAATTAATATGGACCCCATAATTGTTGAGGCCATGTGTTGTGGCATTGTTTGCACAGGCACAAGGCCGGGCATGCCTAATCCATATACAAAAAACTATAGCCGACCTTAAAATAAAGTACTCCTACATAAAACCACAAGGTGATTTAACCCATTCATAATAATTACAAGTAAAAGTTTTTTTAAGTTTCTTACCAATCCACCACCAAAAAAGAAGAACTGTCTTATATGCCACTAACTCTCAATCTCAAACCTCATCCTTAAACATGATATTATTCCTACATGTCCACAAACTCCAACGAATTACTAACCATTGGTTGTTGTTGTTTAATTTTCATTGCATTGCAATTTTGGAGCTACAATTCAATTTAACTTTCAAAAATCGTTTGGATGCATATATTCAATTGTTCGGCTTCTTATATAGTGATTCCTACATGAATCCACTCTAAGTTAGCTTAGAGTTAAATTCAGTATGCTTTCGATGTCGGTTAGTTTCCGGTTCTGTGGCTTACTCTTGGGCCTTCACTACTAGAAAAAGTGCTTTTAACGTCGGCCGCGAAATGCATTTTACCTTGGCTGTAGTAGCGAGGTAACAAACGTCGTCATGAAAAGTAACGACTTATAGCATCGGTTTTTTAAACACCGAGGGGTAAATTAATTTAAACATGGGTTTGAACCCCAACATCTATATTTTTATGATTCACAAAACTAGTGCCTCATATATCTCAGTTTACGATAAAACCGAGGGGTAAGATAGATTGTTTTTTAATTGAAACTCGTTACATTATTTACACAGAAAATAAATAAATAAAAATTGTTTACAAACTTCAATGTTTATGAAAGCTCCTGTGGTTTGACGAAATTTTGGTAAAACATGAATATGATAAAGATGAAGAAATCTACTCAAGATTAAAGATGTCAAAGAAGATGTCCTAACATCTTACTAATATAGCAGGTTTAATTATATAACAAATTTGTCAAAGATTTGGTGCGAATTTGCAGAGTAGATAAAGGAGAAAAGATAGAAAGCCCAAGAAAGCAGAAGCCTATATAAGGAGACTTAGACCTAGGGTTAAAATATTCTTCTTGTAACTTTTGTATCACATATAACTTTGTAACCTAGTTCTCTTGTGTTAAATAAGGGTTTAGGGTTTGAGAGTCGTCGGCTCTCTTAGGAGTTGTAAGTCTCCACTCTGTAATATGGGTTGCAGGGTGGAAGGCATAGTTACAGGGATACAACCAGAAGCCTGTAGGTAATGGTTGTTGTATTGTTCTTGGACGAAGCTTTGAAGCAAGTCCAAGATAACTTGGAGGTCGAGAAACCGCGACAAGTTCTGTATTGGCAGAAGACGGAGATATCACATGTTGTGATTAGGATGTGAGTGGGGTATCTCATATCAGGGTTGTAAACATTTGAGTTTAGCCTTGTTAAAGATGTTCATTGGGTAAATGTTAGGTATAAAGTTGTAAACGGGGGAGTTAAGCTTTGTAACAGTTTTACAGATAGTGAAGTTTTGATCCTGGATTGGTATCCCCCAGATGTAGGTGAATTGCACCGAACTGGGTTAACACATACTGTCTTATTTAACACTCTATAATTTACAGTTATGTTATTGTTCTTTACTGACATGTTGGATCAGATACCGTGACATCTGTGATTGTGCAGTTCTGATATTTAAGGTATCAGTCTACTGTTGAGCCTCTGAGGTTAAATGATTATGTAGCACAATGTCTTGACATGTGTTAGGACATCTGCTTACTGCATAGGCCAAAATTTTAATTGGCATCAGAGCAGGCATCCTGTCTGGTTCTGGATGAGATCTTTGGGAGATACTTTCTGGAGTTTAAACAAGGAGGAGTTTTAAAGATCAGATCGATCAACTCAGGCATACTCAAGGGTATTAATGGATGAGATGAATGTTTTAGATCGAAGGGAGCAACCCGGAGGTTGTTCATGTTGTTGAGGAGGTTCTACAACAACTACAGGAGAAGTGTCTAGTTCTCTTGTTGGTGTGTCTTATAAGATGTTTTGACATCTTATTAGGGCAGGCAGGATCTGTTCCTTGGTGGTTCTGCTGCATGTGTTTCTGATGGAAGAGCTCTAGAATTATGGGATTCTGGACTTGTTACTGAAGACATTTGGTGGAAGGTCTCAATCTTCGGCCTCTATATTTGAAGATATCTGCATTCTTTTATTCCAAATTCGGTAGCGATGGAGTGAAGTGAGTTGTTGGTAGATATCTGTTATGGTGACTTGGTACCTAGAAGCTTGGTTTCTTTGTGCAGTTGAAGTCAGTTGAAGAGGAGAGGAGTTTAGTTAAGTTTATCAAGTTCTTGCTCTGGGAGTTTGATAAATTATTGATCGACTAGGTTGTCAAAGATACTTGAGAATTCTCTCAAGTCCACTCATAAAGGTATCTCAGTCGTGTATCTGGAATCTTCTAGTTACTCTTCTGACTAGAAGGTGTTTCTTTGAAACACAATCTGAAGAAAGTTGAGGTGATTTATTTTCACCATCCAAAACAGCAAGGAAGGATTCATCTCTCTTGACCCTAAGAGTGGATCCAATCTGATTGAAGAATTGTTGAGGTAAATAGGATTTTTTCAGAGAGAATCTTAGTTACTTGAGTCAAGGGTGGCAGCCTTGGTATCTCAACACTGTTTGTCAAAGAAGATACTTGCAAAAAGATTGAATACTTGATAAGTGTTCATGACGTGATCTTGTGGAGCTCAGCTACAACAATGAAGAAGGGTTATTGTACAAGGACTTAAGATCAATTGCTATTTGTGGAATCCACAAGTATTTAATTGATTATCCTTGAAAGTTAAGATTGATGATGTTCAACAAGATGTTGGAACATCTCATCATCAAAGTTTGTGCATAATCATGGGAGGGGTACTGCATACGGTTTAGCATCTGTTTTGGTCTTAGGTGGTGACCTAAGAAGTGGCTTCAGTCAGGTGTGACAGAAGCATGTGTTCTCTGGAGAGTTTCCTAGCAAGAAACTGGTCTAGACTTTGATGCTATTGAAGATGAAGATGAAGACATCATAATCTTAATGGTTACTGCTTGGATCATTTTATTTCTGATCTAGGTATTTGGGAGCATGAATCTTGCTCTTTGTGAAGGTCAAGGATAAGTGGCAGTTATCTCTGGCTTTCTACTGACGGCTCTAATAAGGAAAGTGGCATTCTTTGGTATGGCTATGGTGTAGTCTTGGACTACTTATTTTCTAAAGATTCAGACGTGGCAGGTGTGAAGTCTTTGGAGTTTCAAAGCAGGATGGAGGTTGTCTACTCAAACTTGGTTGTTGAATCAAGTCTATGAGAGCATCGAACTCTGTTTCTGCAAAGGGAGGAGGTTCTTCTAAGTGGCAGAAGGAGGAGCTGAATTCAACAGTTGGATGTCGTATCAACATGTTTTGACATCTGGCTTAACATCAGAAATCTCAGCTGGTGATGTGGCACATCAGATGCTTCAAAAAGGTCTATCTCATACAGTTTGCGGGAGCTGTGGTTTGAGAATATGTTACATGACTAAGAGGCTTGGTGAATCTAAGATGTCTTGCTATGGAGTAAGTAGTTCATATGACTTGAAGATCAGATTTCATTGGTGGATCAGTATATCTTGTGGGAGTTCTGAAGAAGATTGAGGTCAGTCAAATAGTGGCATTTGGTTGATCTTTACTCTGCGTTCAAGCAGGATGCTTGAAACTGATTGCTCTTGTGCAGAAGAGTAGTTAGTTGAAAATGTAAGGAGGATCTGGTTCATATTGGAGCTTGTGGCAGAAGTTCTCAGGTTATGGAAGATTACCTTCTTTTTGGTGGATGAGATTTTATTTCTCTCTGGGTTTCTGAAGTTCTCTTTGTTCAAGCTGGTGGCGCAGTGTTGTGTGAAGATCTTCAGTTTGGATTACTATGCTGATAGTAAGTCCAGTGCTCGAGCATATCAAGAACCATGGTATGTGGTGTCTATGATGTGTGGAAGATGTCCTAACTGATGTTAGAACATCTTTGGGTTGGTTATCCTTGGTAGAGGATTTCAAGTTCTGTGAGGAACTGGTTATCTACAATGTCATTTGGGAGAATGATGGAGTAGAAGAACTGTCTTAGAAAGTTTTTGGAAGACTGGAGTGGATCATATGTTGATTGCATGAAGGTCTGGTTTCTGATGCATTCAGAAGTGGATATTCACCAAAAATTCTGAAGTATTCTAGGTTATCATACGGGAGAATGATAAGGAATGACTGTCTTGGATTATGGGGTGTTTATCTCTATTGTTGGCTTGGTAAGGTCAGTGGAAAATCTTGCGAAGGGAATATTGCCCCTGGCTGCAAGTCATGCTAGTAGTGGATCAGTTTGGCAGCTGTGAAGTTCTGGAGCATGCATACGATATCTGACATCGTTGTAACAAACTAAGGGGCCCTGTGCGTCTCTTTGAGGAATGTGAAGCATTCTGATTCAATTGGTTTGTGCCTCAAGAAGCTGGAGGTCTATACATGAGAATTCAAGAGGAGTTCGTGTGGTGTGTAGATGGTTGCAGGATGAGGGGATCAATGGGACTTTGATCTTAAGCAAAGAGTTTGTTATGGTAGGTTTGTTATCCTTTTATTATTTCCTCACGGGTAGAATGATGGTGATCTTGTGTGAGTGATTATTGGTTCTTGTCAGAAAAAACAATAAGAGAGTTGATGATTATGTTCAACAGGTGGCTTGAACTGAGGGTGCGCTCTTGAAGACATGAAGATGCGTCTTATGTTTTCCATTCATTAGCTTAGGTGTTCTGTGGAGGAGCACTGGTTATCTTAGATAGGGGGAGTTTCTCCTTGATCTAAGATGTTTTAATGTGAGGGTGCAGTTGGAGTTCCAGTTTGCATTTGTGCGTCAAGTAAGCTGTGAGTATGTGTCCATCCTGGGAGGATGAGATGTCAAGAAGGATGTCTTGACATTTTGTATTGTTGCAAGTTGGGGGAGACTTTGCAGTGCAAGTTAAATGGTTCTTATTGGATACTTAAGAATCATTGTTTGAGTCTGGGGGAATTTATTTTTCTCTGCAGACTGTGATCATAGTTTTGTGAAGAAGTCTCTGTAAGGCCAAATCAGAAAAAGAACCTTGGAAGAATAGACAATGTCTGACATAATGTCAGGACATTGTTATAAAAACATGTTTTCATGTAATGGGTTCTTTGGTCGGCATTCTTAAAAGAAGAAACAGTCAACAGTCTTGGCCGGTGAGTATTTATTGGAGTTATTTCCTTCGGTTAATGGTTCTTTGAATTGACCAATGTTATTTTCTGTGGTTCGTTACTACTTAAGGAGATTGCTTGGCTATAAATAATATTGTATCGGTTCTTCTTAGTCTCATTATTCCTTTTTAGTGTTCGATGGCATTTTTCAAATTCTGGGTGAGTTGCATCTGGGTTTGGAGTTGTCTTGGGCGCTTTTGCCAAGTTTTGGCTAAAAAGGGGGAGAATAGTTTTCTGTTGCTTTCTGGGTACATTCCTGCAGTTGTTCTGCAAGAATGCTGGATAAGATGCTTTGACATCTTAACATGTTTTTTTGTGTCTTGTGATCTGAGTTGAAAAACAGGTTGTGACTTGTGATCTGAGTTACATATTTTATGAACTCCATGTCACAACTATTTAAGCTCTTTCTGAAATTCAGGAAGAAGATATCAGAAGGGAAACTCTCAAGATGAAGAGACTCAAGAACCTTTATCAACTTTTATCAATCTCGCCCATCCAGCACAGAAGGGAATGTTTTAGCCAAAATTTGTCAAAAGGGGAGATTGAAAGCTCCTGTGGCTTGACGAAATTTTGGTAAAACATGAATATGATAAAGATGAAGAAATATGCTCAATATTAAAGATGTCAAAGAAGATGTCCTAACATCTTACTAATATAGCAGGTTTAATTATATAACAAATTTGTCAAAGATTTGGTGCGAATTTGCAGAGTGGATAAAGGAGAAAAGATAGAAAGCCCAAGAAAGCAGAAGACTATATAAGGAGACTTAGACCTAGGGTTAAAATATAATTCTTGTAACTTTTGTATCACATATAACTTTGTAACCTAGTTCTCTTGTGTTGAATAATGGTTTAGGGTTTGAGAGTCGTCAGCTCTCTTAGGAGTTGTAAGTCTCCACTCTGTAATATGGGTTGCAGGGTGGAAGGAATAGGTACATGGATACAACCAGAAGCCTGTAGGTAATGGTTGTTGCATTGTTCTTGGACGAAGCTTTGAAGCAAGTCCAAGATAACTTAGAGGTCAAGAAACCGCGATAGGTTCTGTATTGGCAGAAGACAGAGATATCACATGTTGTGATTAGGATGTGAGTGTGGTATCTCATATCAGGGTTGTAAAAGTTTGAGTATAGCCTTCGTAAAGATGTTCATTGGGTAGATGTTAGGTATAAAGTTATAAATGGGGGAGTTTAGCTTTGTAACAGTTCTACAGATAGTGAAGTCTTGATCCTGGATTGGTATCCCCCAAATGTAGGTGAATTGCACCGAACTAGGTTAACACATACTATCTTATTTAACATTATGTAATTTACAGTTTTGGTATTGTTCTTGACTGACATGTTGGATCAGATGTCGTGACATCTGTGATTGTGCAGTTCCGATATTCAATGATTATGTAGCACAATGTCTTGATATGTGTTTGGACATCTGCTGACTGCATAGGCCAGAATTTCAGTTTACCCAGAATATTATATTGTTTACACAAAATATTAAAATAAAAATTAATTTATCCTTGAAGATCATATGTTGGATCTCCGACTTCTTGATATTTGGGTAAGGTCAAATGCTTCATCTTGCAAGTATTTGTGTCTGATATAAAACAAAAAAAAGGATTAGAAAAAAGGGATATAAAAATAAATGATTTTCTCCTCAAATCAATACTTAAAAACACAAACCTTAAACCCAAATAACTTTCTGCACTTGCAAACCATTGCTAATGGCAAAAGTTAAAGTGGAGGATGTTGATAGTTTCAAGTTCTTTATGACGTTTCTTTATCAATTATAGATATCAGGAAGCCTTTATAATTAAAAAATTTTAGGTATCATGCGGATCACTAATGGTAGTATATTAAGCATTGATAATCATGAAATGAACGATAAAGATTTGTTTACGGACGGTGATCAATATCTAAAATTATCACACTAAGTTATCCCCTCGATTTCGATAAAAACCGAGGTGAACATGTTTTTTTTAATTTACATTGTTTACACAGAATATTGAAAAACAATAATACAGCAAAACCAGAATTTTGGTGAAGAAGTTATCTGATCCAAATCTTGCACGCATCCAATTTCTAGAAGTTATCTGATCCAACCATTGAATGCATCCAACTTCTAAAGGAGTTATCTATTCTAACTATTGAAAAAATATTTTTTTGCACATGCAATCCATCATAAAGAAATTTTACAAGCTTCTGAATACAACAACAACAACAACATCAACACAATTTTGTGAGTGGCTACATATAAGTTAGGATTAGGATAAAATCTGTTTAACAAGTAATTTTATAGTAAAATGTTACGTATTTTATCCCTCGATTATTAAGGAAACTGACAGGATATATCATTTAGTTTACAAAAAAAATATAATAATTAAAAATAATGTCCTGAATTATTTTTCCCCTCGGAGTTTTTGAAAAGCCGAGGTAATATGTGATTTCTATTTTTTTTTAAATCATGGTGCACATTGGAATCATATCCACTAGAATAGCAATAATCATCCATATTAAAAAAATGTAATGTATCTTTTAGATATTCAAGACGTTTGAGCTTCTCTGATTGTTTCACTTCCTATTCTCCACTTTATTTAAACAATATTCCTTGTTTCAACGTCTCATTTCCAACTCTTTGTGTCTTCAAACCTAGTTTCAAAGTCTTTTCTTTTCTTAAAAAATGTCTTCAACAACCTTAAATGAAAATCTTTTGTTCATTATCAATGAAAAGTTTGTTGATTTCTATGATTTGAAAGACAAAGGTTTTGATCTAAGGAAAACTATTCGCAAACAAAAAATTGAAAGGTTACTTTGACATTCTTTATGAACCCATCTACATTAATCTCGTTAAAGAGTTCTGGTTAAATGTCTCTGTTGGGCCATCTAGTCATGAGGTTGATTTAATCCAGTCCTATGTCAAATGCTTTTCTGTCATAATTACTCAGTCACTTATTTCTCAGACAATAAAATATGAAGACGAAGGTTCTTGCGTTGAAACATTATAGATCCAACAATGTATATAAAGATCACTTGAAAAAGTTTATGCCAACAATGATAATCTCAACAGTCCTGCTAGTCTACGGCCAATTGAAAAAGTTTTGTATCAACTTCTAGTGTCAAATCTGTGTCCAAGAGAGAAAGAACTGGAAATGCTTACTTGGAATGACAAACATTTCTTGTTATTCCTTACCCAGAACATCATAGTTAATCTTCCTCTTACCATTTTTAACTTCTTAAAGGAAATGATAATCATCTCTAGGGAGGAAATGACTTTCTTCATACCATATAGAAGAGTTCTTTCTGAACTTTTCTCTAAGTTAGAGATAGTTAATAGTGATACTATTGAAGTTGAGTGGAGTCAAAAATTTGAATATGTGGAATAGTTATTTGTAGTCCCGTTTTTAATTAATGAAATATTTCCTTTCATATTATTTGCTATTCCTTTTTATTGATAACCAAAAATTTTGATAATTACTTATTGTTCTGGACTGGACCAATGGTCAAACACGGCCCAATCCACTTCTGCTCCAAAGCGGCCCAAATTGCCTAAGTCCAATCCACGAAGGGGCAAAAGTTACCTTTCTGCCCCTCCTACCGACATAACGGCTAGTTTCAGGCACCCTGCTCGACATAACGGCTAGTTTGGGTAGTTACCTATTCTTCGGGAAAACGGTTATTTCACCTCAACAATAGGACCGTTGGCCACGTGCTAGGGGCTCTATATAAACCCTCTCGCTTGAGAGGGTCAGGTATCCAATATTCACCCTACAAACTAACACTTTGTACTTGCCCCTTTTTTCTGACCCTTTCTTACTTGAGCGTCGGAGTGCCTTGCAGGTACACCCCCCTCCTCCTCTCTACACGACCAGCACCTCAGACGCACTTGGTGGCCCACTTCTACAGGATCTGATCCAGCCTTCACGATCAGTGGCGCCGTCTGTGGGAATCATTGTTTTCCCCATCTTTCTTTCTCCGAAAATAGAAGATCAAAGCAAATTTCAAGATCATCATCATAGCCTCTCAAGATCGCGCCAAAGGTGCTCTCCAAATCGTTGTCCCCCCCGTCAACAAGAATGACGTTGACGGCCCATCATCTCTTCTCCTAGATGTCCGTTTTCTGAGGGATGGAGCCACAGCTTCTCCTTCCTCCACCCCTGCTGACCGCAACAACGATCAGCCTTCGCTGTCCAACGTCTAGCCCATTCCTGTTCTGCCCAACGCCGACCTGGCCGTGGCAGCCCTCCTGGAGGCGATCAACAAAACCAACACCCTGATCCTGCAGCAGAACGAGAGGATCGGGGCGTTAGAAGAGTCCAACCATCCAAGATCCCCTCCTTCGCGGAGGAACCAGCGACGATCAAGGAGCCCGCAGCCCGGGAGAGATATCGACAGAAGACTGCACCAAGAGCCTGACCCTCGCGCCGCCGGAAGCGTGACCAGGTTTCCCCGCATAACCAGCACTCTCCCGGCCACAAGAGGACTCGAAGGAATGAGCACTCTCCCCCGGTTAAGTCTAAAGGCCGGGCCCGTTCACCTTCTCCTCGAAGGAACCGTTCGCCTTCTCCCCGAAGGAACCGCTCACCTTCTCCTCGAAAGAACCGCTCTCCTTCTCCCCGAAGGAACCGCCGCCTCGAGCGTACCCTTCGGTCCCCATCGTTCACCAGTTCTAGCAGCGACGATGAGCCTCGCGACCCATTGTCCCAGGAAATCTTGGCTACCCGTCTCCCTAAGGGCCTGGAGAAGCCCCCGTCACCGGGCACGTACGACAGGACTACTGACCCCGACGAGCACATCGAGAACATCGATGTGCTTTTGAACTACCGTGGCCTACGGGGCGCCATCAAGTGCCGGCTATTTCTGACCACGCTCTGAAAAGGGGCAATGACATGGTACAAGCAGCTGCCC
This sequence comes from Lathyrus tuberosus, assembly GCA_022829125.1. Taxonomy (NCBI): domain Eukaryota; kingdom Viridiplantae; phylum Streptophyta; class Magnoliopsida; order Fabales; family Fabaceae; genus Lathyrus; species Lathyrus tuberosus. The sequence continues at coordinate 440,352 of JALAZF010000579.1, forward strand.
GAAGAGTCCATTACATCATGGAGGTAACTGGGCAGAATGTTCTCACGGCATTTCACAGCTTCTCGCCGTCACCCCAAGACTGAGGCCTCCCTGGGGGCCATAATCCAAGGAAAATACGAACCTCTCCGCGCATATATCGAGAGGTTCAACAAAGAAGCAATACAGGTCCCTACAACGGACGAGATGAAAAAGTTTCTGCTCGAGCAAGGGCTCCGCCCGAGCTCCGAGTTCTCTAAAGTCGTCGGTCTCGCACCGCCGAGGAACCTAGATGCCCTCCTCCTCAAGGCCCAATCACACATTTAGTACGAAGAGAAGGTTGCGGCCAGCAACGTCCGAGCATCGCGCCATCAGGAAAACGCTCAGGACCGTCCTCAACATCTCGTCGAGGCGAACGGAGGCGCGAGGACCGTCCTCGTGACTCCCGCGACAGCAAGGGGCCCTCCGGGCGGTTCCACTACTATACCCCCCTGACCGTCTCCAGGGAAAAGATACTTTCCGAGTATGCGAATTCCGAATTCAAGCAGGCAGGGGTCCGCTTCCCCAAACAACTGCCGGCCAGACCCAACGCGGACAAATCAAAATACTACCATTTCCACAAGAGTCACGACCACACTACTAAAGACTGCATCCATCTGAAGGATGCTATTGAGATACTGATAAGGGACGGCCACCTGAAACAGTTCGCGAATAAGAAGGACACTCCTCGGCAGGATGCCCAGGAGTCCAAGAAGATAGAGGAGGAAGTACCCTCCTCGGAAGAAGCCAACATCCAGGTCGCTATGTCCATATCACGACCAGAGGACTTCTATGTCCCGGACGGGCTCAGAGCCCCTATTTATTTCGCGGCCCACAGCCCGTGGGAGACTTTTCCCTCCGCCATGGTTATCTCCGGCGGGGGCTTCAACAAAGTCACGGTGGGCTCCGCGAAACAAAAATTCGAGCATCTAATCAACACAAGCTCTAATAGGGTGACCACGCTCGATCAGGCCAAGAAGGGCTATATCCCCATCTCCTTCTACTGAGAAGAGCTCCTTGGGGGATCTCCAAACTCGAGCATACCTTTGCTCGTCAGAGCCCGAATGGCGAACTTCAACGTTCGCAGAATCCTCGTCGACCAGGGCAGCTCGGTCGACATCATGTACTCCCAGCTGTTTTCAACACTTAAGCTGGACGAATCACACCTTACCCCCTACGTAGGGTCTGATTTGCAGGGATTCAACGGATCAGTGACCAAGCCTTGGGGATTCGTCGAACTGATCGTAACCTTTGGATCAGCTAAGACGGCCAGATCCGTTAAGGTACAATTTTTGGTAATCGACTGCCCGTCGCTTTACCAGTGCATATTCGGAAGACCAACCCTGGTCGAGTTGGTAGCAGTGCCTTCGACAGTCCATCTCAAGATGAAGTATTACACTTCAAAAGGGATGGTCGCCATCCTCCACGGCGATATCGAGGCTGCGCGACGGTGTTTCGAAGCAGCAACAAAGGGGCTCAATGCCATTGCCTCCAAGCCAAAGACATCGGGCAAGCCAGCATTGCAAAGCAGCTCCGAGGAAGCCAAACCTCTGCCCTAGGTCGACTCCATCGACCTCGACAGCCGCTTTCCCAAAGAAGACCAACAGGAGCAACGACCAGCTTCAGCCAACTCTTCTGTGTCGTCCAGCAGCAGCACCCATCTGATGCACCCAATCCCGAATGGCAACTTCAAGATCGTTCTGTTCGGCGACGACCCTCAGCGGGGAGTGAAGATTGGAGCAGATTTGACCGACATTGCGAGGAAGCAACTCAAAGCATGTCTACGTGAGAATACCGACCTCTTCGCCTGGATCGCCGCCGAGATGCCCGGCTTGGACCCATCCGTCGCCTGCCACCAGCTGACAATTGACCCGACCGTCAAGGCCGTAGCACAACGTAGGAGAAAGAAGTCTCCGGAGAAAACGGAGGCTGTAGAAAAAGCTGTAAAGGACCTCCTCGAGGCGAAATTTATTTCGGAGGCCAAGTACACCACTTGGTTGTCCAACGTTGTACTCGTTAAAAAATCTAATGAAAAATGGTGAATGTGCATTGATTACACCGATCTCAATAAGGCATGCCCGAAGGATGCCTACCCCCTCCCCAATATTGATAAACCTGTTGATAATTCTTTCGGTTTTGAACTTTTATCGTTCATGGATGCCTACTCAGGCTATAATCAAATTCCAATGGCAATGACCGACAAAAATACACGGCCTTCATGACCGAATCGGGCAACTATTACTACAAGGTAATGCCCTTCGGCCTGAAGAACGCCGGAGCGACCTATCAAAGAATGATGAACAAGGTCTTCCGGGGAGAGATATGCGACATGCTCGAAGTCTACATGGACGACATGATCGTAAAATCCCACGAGGAAGCCGATCACACTGCCCATTTAAGGAAGGTCTTCGAACAGGCCAGAAAATACAAAATGTGTTTCAACCCAGAGAAGTGCACATTCGGCGTCCGGGCAGGAAAGTTCCTCGGCTTATATTTAAAAGAGCGAGGAATCGAGGCCAATCCTAATAAATGCCTAGCATTCTCCGAGTTTCCAACGCCCAAGTCAAAGAAATCCATCCAGTCCCTCAACGGGATGCTCGCGTCACTATCTCATTTCGTGGCCAAATCTGCCCAGCACGCCCTACCATTCTTCAAACTCCTCTGCAAGGAGGCAGCGTTCGAGTGGACCAAGAAGTGTGATAAGGCTTTTCTCCATCTGAAACGGGCACTCTCAGAGCCACCAGTCCTCTCTCGCCCGAACAATGGCGAAACGTTGTACCTATACCTCGCCGTAGCAACTGAAGCAGTGAGCGCCGCTCTCATCCGCGAGACTCCTGACGGATAGAAGCCCATATATTTCACGAGCAAAGCGCTGCAAGGACCAGAGTTAAGATACCAATAGATAGAGAAAGCGGTTATGGCCCTCATCAACGCAACCAAAAGATTAAGACACTACTTCCTGGCCCACACGATCGTGGTTCGAACAGATCAACTCATAAAACAGCCACTGGGACGACCAGACATGGTCGGTCGAATGCTCAAATAGTCGCTTATCCGAATTTGACATCTGGTATGAAGGCAGGAAAGCTCTCAAAGCCCAGGCTCTGGCCGACTTCGTCGCAGAAATGACATTCGCAGACTCCCCCGCGAGCGAAGCGCGTAAATGAACCATTTTTGTGGACGGTGCCTCAAGCTTGGCATGGAGCGGCGCGAGCATCATACTAGAAAGCAATGAAGGAATCATCGTTGAAGTATCACTCACCCTGTCCTTCCCAACCTCTAACAACCAGGCTGAATACGAGGCCTTCCTCGCTGGGTTACGCCTACCCGAGGACCTGGGCGCAGAAGAAGTCGTCATTTGCACAGATTCACAACTCGTGGCCCTTCAGATCTGAGGAGAATATAATGCCAAAAACGACAACCTAACCGAATACTTAGCACTGGTCAAAAAGGAGATGATGAAGTTTGCAACGGTGGAAGTAAGACATGTTCCCCGCGAACATAATGTCCGGGCAGACGTTCTGTCCAAACTAGCCAGCACAAAGAAAAAAGGCGGAAACAAATCCGTCATATAGGAAGTACTTCCTCAACCCAGCATCGAGAAGGCCTCCCCGACCCTCGACGTACAGGTGATCGGTGACAACAACTGCTGGATGACCCCTGTTTACAACTATCTCGCTAAAGACGAACTTCCGTCCGACCAAAAAGAGGCCATCGTAGTTAGGCGAAGAGCTTGCTCCTACGTCCTGGTCGAGGATAAACTCTACAGGCGAGGATTCTCGATTCCGCTGCTCAAGTGTGTCGAGGAAGAGATAGTCGCACACATCTTGCGTGAAATCCGCGATGGTATCAACGCCCAACATCTCGGTGGAAGGTCCCTTGCCCGAAAGGCCCTCTGAGCAGGATATTACTGGCCGACCATGCAGCACGACGCGAAAGAACTCGTGAAGAAATGCGGTAAATGCCAACGGCACGGGGACATGCACCTGGCTCCACCTAACGAGCTCAAGGCAATGTCCTCCCCTTGGCCATTCTCCTGGTTGGGCCTAGACATCCTAGGACCCTTCGTAGTAGGATCGAATCAGAACAAATACCTAATAGTGGGCGTAGACTACTTCACAAAATGGATAGAAGCAGAGGCTCTAGCCAAAATAACTGCTCTCAACATACTGTGTTTCTACAAACGAAACATCCTCGCACGTTTCGGCATCCCCCAAGCGATAGTGACGGACAAAGGGACGCAATTCACGGACAGGAAGTTTCAGGACTTCGTCGCCCAACTAGGCACGAAGCAGCACTTCACATCCGTCGAGCACCCCCAAAAAAATGGGAAGGATGAAGCAGCTAACCAAGTCATCTTTCGAGCCCTCAAACGAAGGCTGGACGAAACAAAGAAGGCTTGGGTCAAGGAACTGTACAGCGTGTTGTGGGCATACCGTACAACTCCACACTCCACAACCGGGGAAACACCTTTTCGTCTAGCATACGGGACCGAGGCTGTAATCCTTGTCGAAGTTCACGTACCCTCCAGGCAGACAGAGTCGCCCCTAGACGAGGAGATGAATGACGAATCATTAAGAGAAGAGCTCGACCTCGTCGAGGAAATCCGAACTGGGGCAGTCCTCTGCGAAGCCTCACTAAAAAAAATTACCATCAGGCACAACGCCAAGGTGATACGACGAGAGTTCGACGTGGGAAGCCTTCTTCTAAGAAGAAACCACAAAGACTCTCGCGAAGGCAAACTAGCCGCCAACTGGGAAGAACCCTATCGCGTATGAGTAAAAACAGAAAATGGGGCCTATTACCTTGAACATCTCAACGGGGAAGAACTTGCTCGACCATGGAACGCCGAAAAGCTAAAACAATACTATAGCTAAGGCCCTAATTCTTGGTTCGACCCGTCACGACGACGAATGTCAGCTACCGACCACTATGCACGCCTAGGTACAAGCGTCGCATACCAATAAAGCAGAGCCCCGCTCAGTAACGAGTCGAGTAACTGCTCGACAGCGATCCTCGATTGAGCATCGCCGTCGTCAAAGTACCATGACTGGCAGAACCCCAGCTCGCGATGGGACATTCACGCCGCGAACTCAGGCCTCAAACGCGACCTAAGCTCCGTACCCCCGCCAGGATATTCCCTGGTCGTTCGACCAGTACCCCTCACTGCTGAACACATCTACAACGAACAATCCCCTAAAAACTTCACATAAGTCAAATAATCCCTATCACGGGCAGACAAACATTCACAACAAGCATGAGCACAACACTTAGCAGAAAATAAAGTCAAGTAAAACCATGCAAATAACGGAACCGACCACCAAGACCGGGCATATAATTTAAACATAATAAGTGGCCACTAGGACCACGATTGTGCTGAGTTACATAAAACGGGGGCCATGCCCCCCCCCCAAAATAAATTACAACAATTACTCGACACGCAGGCCGGACAAATTATAGCAACAACAAGAAAACCATTTACTCGTCCATCTGGGTTGCGGGATCGGGCTGAGGATCCTGGTTCTCCTTGGGCTGGTCCTCGGCATTCTCCTCAAGGAGGGCAGTAGGCATAATGATCCGGCCATCCTCCACATGCGCCAGATAATGGGTACCCTCGACAGAGAAATCAAGCTCGGGGTTCACCACCCGAAGTTGAGACACGACGTTTCTGAAGGATTCATCCGTGACGGCAATACTGTCATCCTCGGCCGTCAGCATATGGGCAACCAGCTCGGACCTTGTCTTTAATTCCTTCACATCTTCAGGTTCATCCTCGCCCGGGGCATTGACCGCCCTTAGCTGCTGGACCAACTCCTCAGCCGCCTTCTTCTCCGCAGCCAGCGTAGAATTCTCCTTCTTCAACCTGGCCACCTCCCCTTCAGCCTTCTTCCAAGCATCGTCTGCACTCTTGACCTCCTCTTTGAAGAACGCCATGGTAGCCCGGGCAGCATTAAGTTCAGACTCAGTTGTAGAGTCCCCTTCGGCATAAACGACTGCAATCTCCAACATCCTAACTAAAGCAGAAGAATCTTGAGCCACCAGCGCCCTTTTGCTCAGACGGTCCATGCTTTCCAGACGAAGAGATTTCGCCCGAGGCACGACCAAGGAGTTCCCCTCAAAGAATCTCATATCCAGTATGCAAGGAGGAAGCGCGAACTTCCCTTTCTCCGGGGCCCGGCCAAGATCCACAGCGTCAGTAACCCTTGGCCGCTTGGATCGTTCGGTCAAAGGAAGGGGAGATCCCTGGGGGGCGGGAGTAAGAGAAGAAGAAGAAGTCCCCACAGCAGACTGAACCGGAGTGGGAGCACGCGCACCAGCGAATCGAGACTTAAGAGGGACCGCTCCGGCCTTGTTCCTCGCAAGAGCATTCTTCACAACCCTCTCATGGGCCTGAGGCATCTCACTTGCACAAACAAAAGTCAAACATGTTAGACACGAGGAAAGAAATAATGTGAGCAAATCTAAAATAACTAAGTCTACCAAGCAGTTTCTCTACTTTCGCGGGGGTCTTGCACTCCAGGAGTGCCTTGGTGTTAATAAATCGGTATTCGACCCTCTGACTACCGTCCTCCTTAAAGATCGGCTTACCCTTGTTCGTCCAGCATTCCGCGAGCAGGAAGGAGTTGACGTACTTCACCAACGCCTCGTACTCCACGGCGTCCTGCCTGTGTAACTCGTGCGGTTGGAGAACGTAGTCACTGGGCTTCTTGGTGAAATGGTCAGGTGCCCAATAAATAGGGAACTTGTAGATCCTCTGCCCAATAAATTTCCCTGCCTCGTCGCGCAGGTCGTTCCCATCCTCATCAACCTCGATCTCCCAGACATATGTACTATCCTGGGCAGCTTCGGACACGAGCTCGACAACATAGTACCGCTCCTTAAACGTCTGTATCGACTCCAAAAATGGTTTAAACAATTTGTGAGGCTGCTTCAAAGAGACCCAACCATACAGCCTCCCTGACAGCTGTCTTTGAAGATGGAAGACGGTGAAAAATAGAGGAAGAGTAGCCCCTATGGCGAGGTGCTCGCACACCAGCTCGAACGCCCGGATGAAGGCAAACGAGTTAGAGTGCAGCTGCGTGGGGGCCAACTTCAAGTGCACGAACACCGACTACTGAAAATCGGTAAACGGCAACCTTAGACCCAGCTCCTTGAAGGCGTACTCATACATAGAAAAGCGGTCCCCGTAGTTCGTGCAGACCCTGTCGTCCTCATAGGGAAGGTTCACCTTCCACTCCCCCTCTGGCCCAATCTCCATGAAGACATCTCCTAAGTACGTTGCAAAGGTAGACACATGCTCAGCAGGTTCGGCCACCTCCCATTCCTCCGCGGAACCCTCAACGACGTCCTCGTCCATAACTTCCAACTCTTCTTCCTCCCCGACCTCACTGGGGGTACTCGAGGCCATCGAACTACTACTATTCAAGGAATTTGTTTCTTCCTCGGATGAATCCAAGATAATCTCTCCATCGGTCTCGCCGCCATGTCGATCACCTGAAAAGCAGAGAAGAATGTGAATTCAATAATAAATCAAATCCACCCTTCCACCGCTAGTCAAGTGAAAAGGCGCGCAAAGGGCTGAGGACAACGTCCTCGGCCTAAGCCCTAACATCAAAAGAAAAACTGAAACCTCCCCGCGAGGAGACGCTCGAAACGAATCCTCCCCAAGCGAGGAGCTTCCCCGCACTCATACCCAGTTTCCGTTTGAAGCTTCGCCGGAAACCGCAAAGCTTCACCAGAATCTGGGAGTATTCGACCAGAAAATTCATCACCCACCCAGAAGATGAACAATCACGGCGGTTACACATGCATCACCGTCGCAACGACGCCATGAACCGTCCTCCTCACCAAAACATACTAACACGTCCGGCGACATGTCAGAAGTGGAAAAATGGCACGACCACCGTCCACCACCAACAATCACCAGAAACTAATCTATGTCATCCTCTAAACCTAGCCTAAACCGCATACAATCTACCCTTGACCACCCAAAAAGAGTTTAAACAAGCTCAAAATCGGAAACTTACTTGATTTAAGAAGACAAAGAGCGGTTGCTCGAAGCTTGGTACGGTGGTCGGAGTAGCAGACGACGGTGACGGGCAAACACTCTGAAGAAGACAAAGGAAAGCAAGAGTGAAAAGTCCAAAATGAGATGGACTTTCCCCTTTTATACAGAGGGGCACGTGCAGTGGACGTGCTCGTAGGTCATGATGGCTATTAACTAGTCATCATTGCCTAGTAACTGCTACACAGAGCTCTAGGCACACGTGGCGCCCCAACGTTTCCAATTCTGACTAACTGTTAGCCTCCCCGGACACCGGCCAACACGGTCACGGTCATGAATGCCACGAACACTAGAGGTCACGAACACCACCTATCACGAGCGCTCTGAGGCGGTCCTCCTCGTCATCAAACGACGACCTCACGCTAGTTTCCCGGAGCAACGAGCTGTCCTTAAGTCATCACTCCCATGCTCGGGAGCAACGACTTGGGGGGCTCCTGTTTTGGACTGGACCAATGGCCAGACATGGCCCAATCCACTTCTGCTCCAAAGCGGCCCAAATTGCCTAAGTCCAATCCACGAAGGGGAAAAAGTTACCTTTCTGCCCCTCCTACCGGGCAGGGACTGCATCGCACCTCCCCGGAAACAATGCCCGTTACGCACGGCTTATCCGCTCCCCGAACAGCTGTGGGCAGGTGTCGCTTCCGGGATTATCATCCAAGTACAAACGCGAAAGTGGCACCGAAACAGAGTCGCCAGAAATGTGTATTTATCCCAAAAGAGGGAAAGGAAACACTGTATATACCTAAAGGAAAGGAAAGAGCATGGTCTTGCAACCAAGAGATCTGGGTTCGGGAGTCGGTTACGCGAAGGGAAGGTGTTAGCACCCAACACGTCCATCGTACCCAATGGGATCCACACTTGCTTGTCTCGATCAAAGGGTGATAGAAAAGATACTGGAAAAGGAATGGAAAGAGAATGAGAAACAAATGTAGGGAAAATAAAATAAGTGCTCAAATGGGCCCTACCCCACTGCCTACGTATCTCATCTGGAACATGAGAATCAGAGCAACGTAGTTCCCCTCAGCCAGGGAAAGTTGTTTGTGTTTTTTAGTGGAAACGTCAATGTTCGCGTCCTAGCAGTTAGGTGTTGCAGCTCGCTGTATGGAGACTTAGGCGTTACCTGTTTACGGTAGAACGAAAATGACGCATCCTTAAGGAATGAGTGAATGAGAGGAGGAGAGAAATCCTGAAGGAAAGACGTTATTGTTTGTTTGAAGTTTTTTAGAAAGAAGTGTTTTGATTGTTTTGTGTTAATAACACGTATTGCATTCAAGTCTATGATATAGGATCGAATGCGTCGCATGGTCGTCCTAACAGGACGTATGCTAAACATTCTAGGAAGATGGAGAGAAACCCTCCTCCTTCCATTTCCCATGTTCTAGGCTCACATGTAATATGCGTCAACCTTTATTAAGTGTTTTTTGCTTTTTTGTTTTGAGATGAGAAAAGGGACTCTAAGGGTTGAAAAAGGTAAAATCTAATGAGGGGGACTAAGACTCAAACCCTAAGGTTATCATACATGGATGTTCCTATGGTTAATGTGGTTTAAGAAACCTAATCCTAAAAGAAAGGAGAAGAAGAGCAAAAGAAGCAACTTACTTCCAAGATGGAAGTTAAGTTGATCTTAAAGAGGGATGAAGAAGGAGTTATCCAAGGAAAGCATATAATGCTTATCATGATCACAAGTTGAATGATTAAAAGAGATAAGAGAAAATGAGAGAAAGAAGTGTATGTGGAAGCATATCCACACACTTACTTACCACTAGCACCTACATGAAAAGGTTAGTTCAAAAACTATTTATAAGAAATCCTAAGTAAAAGAACTTGGTCAAACAAGCAAATGGAAGGAAATAATGAAAACAGTAGCTATTACAGCCCACATGCAACAGAACAGCAATAAATTCAGCTTCATATACCAAACAGCAAACAACAGCTAATGTTCAGCATACAAAATGGGTGTAACAAACATTTGGCAGCACATACTATAGCACATATGTGTTCAGGCAGCAGTGGAAGATTAGAGACAACATGCATTAACAAACAATTTAAAGCACGAACAACAATTATTATGCATCAAACTTTGCATATTCATCAAACAAACATGATCACAATCACATTACAAATCATGGTGAACAATCCTTGAACTCAAACATGTTATAATGCACATTACAAAAGAATACACATTGTCAAGAATATGAGCAAGTCAAAAACAAGTATACATCTCTTGAAATGGAAAGCAAATGAACATGCGCATAGTAATTCCAGCAACATAACATCAATTAGCAATTAATAAGCTCAAAGTGTGTGCATCATGTGTTCATCACATCAATTAATCTACAATGCAAACATTATGTTCAATGATGAAAAACAAAGGCACACGTGTCGTAAAATCAAGTTCGTACTGTGGTGTGAGTTAAAATAGCTCAAAAATAATCCACCAATCATTAATGCATTGACCATGAAGTTTAAACATGTTAAGGATGTCAAACAAGCAAGAAAATGCAAGAAAATAACATTCTGCTTCAGTGGTAACCAGTTACAGCATAACTGCTAACCGGTTACACAGTTCAAAAATGCGTAAACAGGCTGAAAATACACAGTGTAATCGGTTACAGCATAACTGCTAACCGGTTACACTGGAACAGTGGTCAAAAAAATTAGTTTCAAAAGCACTTTTCAGCAGCAAATGACTTCTCCAAACATCCAAATGAACAGGTAATCAAGCAAGCACGAAATTACATTGAATTATAGTTAACAAACATCAATTAGATTCAATTAACAACCACATCAAGAATCACATTCAAGCATATGAATCCAAATCGAAAATCCACAAAGATCTACATCAAATAAGTTGCAAATAAGCTAAAACCAGTGTAGACTTAGGGAAAATCAACCTACAAAGCGGAGACTTGCTTTGGTAATTGTTGAAAAGTAATCTTGGTGCAGAAAATGAAAGAAAACCAGAGATTCTTCAATCTATAGCCGAAACGCGTCGAAACCGAGCAAAAATCGCAAAATGCACCGAAATCAATCTTGCACCAAAATAAATGGTGTGAAACCCTTGGATTGAAGTAGAATACGCCGCAATTCCAGAAATCCAACCGAAGAAAATCAAAGGATGGAGTTTAAGCTCAAGAATTAATCACTTTTCAATGTAAAAAGTGATTATTCTTCAAGAAATAAGAGCTTTTGTGTGTGATTTTGGAAGTGAGAAGTAAAAGTTGTAGCAAAGTGAAGAGAAAAATGAGAGTGAAATGTGAGAAATTTGAGAAAAATGGTTGAAGGTCCTTGAAAATGAGTGAAGCATCTCTTAAATAGATTTTAGGTTTGGAGTATGAGAGGTTTGGAATGAGGTTTGGGTTTGGAGCTAGGGTCGAAGTTAGTTAGACTCAACTCACCGAGTCAAGTTAGTTAACTCGGTTAGTTAGGATCAACTCGGTTGCTTGGAAAACAAGGAACCACAACTGGTGTATGGGTGTGTGACTTGGGCTGCAAGCAAGGCCTTGTGACTTGTGAATTTTCAGCATGAAACCACCATGTTCGAGCCCTCGTATGACCTTCATAACTTGTTCAAATGAAAAAATGTCCAACATCAAAGTTGAAGAGGGCATGGAGATGAACAACTTTGATGTTCAACAATTTTTCATTTGAAGCATTATTGAAGGAGAAAATTGACTTGACATTTGGCACGCCAACTGTTCGATGAAATTATGGCCTGGAGGCCTGAACTTGCCTTGCCATGACTTGAGATTTGCCTTGATTTTACCAAACTTTGATTGATCATAACTCCCTCAATTTTGATCCGATGGAAGAGTTCTTTATATGGATTTGAAGCTTAGAGTGTGATCTTCAATTGCCTCAACTTGGGCCTGAAGTTTGGAGCTTTCATCATGAAGAAAGGAAGCCTCAAAGTGTGGTGCAAAATGGTCCAAACTTGCCATTTTTGGAAACCCTAAGTTTCTAGAAAAGGAAACTTTGTACATTTCTTGATTTTTCATGATTTCTCCATCATCTCTTAATCAAATTTTGTCCAATGAACATATGTAATTTGAATTTCATGAATTTGACCTTGAAAAGTCAGGAGTTGACTTTTTCCTCTGCACAATTGACTTTTCCCCAAATTGCCTGATTCTCAATCAATTGGTCAATTGAACCTCTTCTGAAATGAATTAATGAGCAATCTTCCATCTCTAGACCCTTGAGGACATGTAGAATACCATGAGATCAAGTCTTGCCCAAGAAATCAGAAATAAACTGCTTTCATGGCAAAACCTAGCTTCCAACCCTTAGTCTAGGAGAAAATAGCGCATCCTCCAAATCCAAATTCCTCTGAATATGATGTATATCCTGTCTAACAAAGATGAGATATGACATCTGGAGGGGATAAAAGCTCAAAGATCTTGCCCATTGGGGCATTCCACTCAAGAATTCCAAAACTCTAGTTTTGCACTGATTAGGGTGATGTGATTCCCTACATTCTCTTGTCAAGCTTGATCATATGATGAGGTGAGGACCCAATAAGACCTCTTGAGGCTCAAGGCTCCTTAGACTTGACTTAGGCACCCTGATCCCATGCCAAGGAACCAATGAAATGCAAATGATGACTATGCAAAAATGCAATGCAGCATAAGCTAGTAAAAGCTAAAAGCAAGAGGGAAAATTTTGAGGTGCTACAACTGCCCCTATTCAAACTTCTTGGATCCGAGGGTATGATAGCGACGACTTTCAGACAATCGGGATACACGGGGTTTGAATACTAAAATGACCTGGAAATTTTCCAAATGTGGAGGTAACTAAATAGAGTTGTTAACGAGGGCAGTCGAAGACGAACTCGAAAAGGTAGACCGACCGAAGGCAGACTACGCTGGGGAGAAACAAAATAATACGAGTACAACCGAGAGCGGACTCGAAAAGAAATACCGACCGAAAGCGGAATTTCAACAACAAACGAGTACGACCGAAAGCGGACTCGAAAATAAATACCGACCGAAAGCGGAATCTCAACAACAAACGAGTACGAACGAAAGCGGACTCGAAAAGAAAGACCGGCCGAAAGCAGAATTTCAGCAACAAACGAGTACGACCGAAAGCGGACTCGAAAAGAAAGACCGACCGAAAGCGGAATTTCAGCAACAAACGAGTACGACCGAAAGCGGACTCGAAAAGAAAGACCGACCAAAAACGGAATTTCCGCAACAAACGAGTACGACCGAAAGCGGACTCGAAAAGAAAGACCGACCGAAAGCGGAATTTCAGCAACAAACGAGTACGACCGAAAGCGGACTCGAAAAGAAAGACCGACCGACCGAAAGCGGACTCGAAAAGAAAGACCGACCGAAAGCGGAATTTCAGCAACAAACGAGTACGACCGAAAGCGGACTCGAAAAGAAAGACCGACCGAAAGCGGAGTTTCAGCAACAAATGAGTACGACCGAAAGCGGACTCAAAAAGAAAGACCGACCGAAAGCGGAATTTCAGCAATAAACGAGTACGACCGAAAGCGGACTCGAAAAGAAAGACCGACCGAAAGCGGAATTTCAGCAACAAACGAGTACGGCCGAAAGTGGACTCGAAAAGAAAGACCGACCGAAAGCGGAATTTCAGCAACAAACGAGTACGACCGAAAGCGGACTCGAACAGAAATACTGAACGAAAGCGGAATTTCAACAGTAAACGAGTACGACCGAAAGCGGACTCGAAAAGAAAGACCCAGCTGAAGATGAGCTTTCCAACCCAAGATAAGTAGAATCAACAGATCTACAAAGATAACTCCGCTGGGGAAGAGAGAAATCTAAACATACAACTCTGCGGGGGGAGTGTAGGAAGGACCGACAAGAAGGACGAATCCATTGGTTGCGGGTGTAATGTTAAACAACATCTCCTGAGTCATGTTACTTTCTGCTGGGAAAGAAACTGGTAAAGGATATCAAACCTGGCTTATGCTTCGAATCCATATGTTTGAATTTTTCTATGGCGTAATGCTCCATACGAAATGGAAATGCTACGCGTTTGGGAGGATGCCATGCAAGGATGCTTATGCAATGCAAAAGAGGCACTCCAACAACATAAATGCTGAAGACGAAGGTAACCCCACCGGGGACGACAAACTAAGTGATCCTCTGAATTAAGAGACTCTGCTGAGAAACACTTCACTTTGCTGAGGAAGACAACGATCACAAACTCCGCTGGAGATGAAAACTCCAATAGACCACCCACTCCGTTGGGGATGGATAACCACGAATATTGAAGATGGAATCCAAAGAGAAATTCTCTCCGCTGGGAATCATCAATGACTTCTACCTGAATCTGAAAGAATGCCAATAACGATTGGACTTAAGGCCTACTAAGGAATATCAACTGCTGTTGAACAAACCACTTGTGAGGATCACCACCAAACTATGCTTGGGGAAACAAGTCAATAACACCAACCCTGCTTGGGGGGTATTATTGAACTTACCCTACTGCTGGGAGATACTCTTACCTCTATCCTGCTGGGAATATCAGCCGCTACCAGCAAATCTGCTTGGGAAAATGGTGATTGACAACATTAGCTCTGCTAGGGGATACCACCAAGATTAATCCTCCGCTGGGGATCAGACCAAACCATTGTTGGTGAGAAAACATTTCCTGATTAGCTGAGGAAAATAGGTGTTCAGACTCTGTGGGGAAATAACATCTTTTCAAATAAGATACTCCACCAGTCTCTTGCTGAGGATGCAGAAGTATCAACTTCTGGTTGCCCGCTAAGAGAGTAACGGACCAACCACCACTCTATTTGGGGAGAGTAATAACCTGCTGAAGAAAAGATTCACCTTACCCTGCTGGGGATTAGGGCACTCAGCTGCTAGTGAAACATACGTTTCCTGTACTTGTAACAACCCATTTCTGACTACCTGCCGGGGAGTAATAGATCAACCATAACTTCGGTTGGGGACACAATCCCCTGTACTCTTGCTGGGGAGAGTAAGTTTTGCTGAGGATGATGAACTTTCACTGTTGGGGGGGAGAGTAACTCTACTGGGGAAAACAAACTTGTTACCCAGCCTGACCTATCTCTATGGTCATAAACGGCTCTTTTGAACTCTCCACTTGCCCCAGACCACTAGGTCTAAAGGAAGAAATCATCTCAAGAGGATTTTATAGAAGACCGGCATTCACACTGCCCCAGGGTCTTCAAACTCTTGAGAGATTTATCAGATCTCGACATAACTGCCCCAGACTGCATATTCCATGAAGTAAGTTACCTCGAAAGGATTTGTAATGGCTTGAAAATACTCTGCCCCAGTATTCTGAACTTTGAAGAGGCGCTTTCAATTAACCGTCTTCAGGAGTTGACAACTTCTCACGCTCTTGAGGTGGCCTGCCCCAAGTCTTGAAGAAACTTTGCCCCTGACTGATCTTACAGAGATTTGTCAAATCGACCTGATTGCCCCATATTAAACGCTTGTTGAGAGATTTATTGAATCTCGACATAATTGCCCCAATTTGGCTGAACTTGGGAAGAGTTTTCAATGTGACTGCTCCAGATTGGCTGCATCTTATCACCATTTATCGAGAATCTCTATGCTGCACACAGTCTCTGGGCCACATACCCCTTGACTTGACTGTCCTTCAGAGTTTTCGTCATCTCAACTTGGCGTGATCGAGCTTCTTAACTGATGTTCATCGTGTAAGCTTCTTTGTCGTCAAACACATGCAAGCAGAAAATGTTTATTATGAGAATGACAATTCTAATGCAACACTTGTGTTAACCTTGAAGTTTTATTGAAAATGTGTCGCCAAGCCTTGTGAACGAATCACAAGCTGGGATGCGACATTGATTTTTGAATGGAAAACAATACGCACATGCAATACCAACAAAAACCTTATTAGCACAACTCATGGGAGTCAGGAACGCTATCTCGCTGAAGTACGCCTTCGGAATAAACCCTGTTTCAATTAGAACTTTTAAGGGTTGTAACGTGGCCTGGTTCACGGTTTGAGAAAAAAGGATTTATGGCTCAAAATTTTGTTTATGCCCACCCACTCTTCGTGATGTTCTCCAGTCCTACGTTCAGTTAATTTGACACAAGCGCTCATCTCTCAAAAGGTTTTGCGATCTTTAAGGAGCCCATGCACTGATGGTTTGAGGCCCGATGAGGTTTTGGAACAACAGTCACCCCTTTTTGTCTTTTGTGTCTGTAGTCACACGACTTTGTTCTTATCTGAGGATTTTTCTTTTGTAATCCTTTTCCTCTTTTCACTTTTCATTCTTTTGATCCCTGATTTTGCCTGGACTGACTCTTTTGAGTTTTGCGATGTTGAAGTCCAGCGGGATGCCCTAACTTTTGCCTAAGTCGCTTGTTTTCAAGTTTCGACTTAGCGGGCTTTCTTTCTTTTCTTTTTTTTTATTCCTTTTTTTTTGGAACAAATCGTGTGACACTGGCTTGTCTTGACTTTGTTGAAAGGGTTGTGACTGCCTCACTCCTTGATCATTGATGGTTAACCATTGTGGTTTCACATCTCTTGACCTCTTGACGGTGGAATAGAAGGTAATGGATCCTCAAATGCACACTCCTTTTGAAATTTGAACGCTCGGTCAAATTAACTGACGCCTACCCTGCTCCTGGGTTAAATGTGAGGGTTTTTCGTACGAAAGAAACTCCTACTCCAAGGCTCAAAGGGGTTAACGAGGGTCTATCTCCCTTATATCTCCAGTGTTTAGGGATTTGAAACAATGTCTGTACATCCTCAACAGGGTTTTATCCGAAAGCACACAACCCCAGATTTTGCATTTTTTCCTCATCTTCCTCCTTCAACAGTTTAGGCAAGAAAATTGGTATTGCAGTGCATATAAACATGATATGAGTGCATAAAAGTAAATTACTTCAAGAACAACACATTCATTGCATTAAAATCAACATTGACAATACAAACAAATTTTCATGCAAACACTGTTTAAACAAACAGATGAAAGCTACATATGAAAATGCAGTAAAGAATCTGAGGATTTCCATGGTTGAGGAGACTTGACTCCGTCTGGACTTATTGCTTCTGATAACATCCCTGAAGTCCCAAGTGCCCACTTGGGAGGCTTTAGTTGAAAGGCATACCATCTGCAGTGAAGGTAATGACTCCTGAGTCAATCAAATCTTGCACCTTGTGCTGGAACGCATTACAGTTGTCGAGTGTATGCCCAAACGTTCCTGAGTGGAACTAACAGCTAGCATTCATGTCATAGTCTGGAGGGATAGGGTATGGCACTGGCATGGCATTCCTCAGCTGAATCAGAGAGATTTTTAGCAAGCGAGCGAACAACTGACTATAAGGAATGGGAATAGGATCAAATATCCTCTTGGGCCTTCTTGATCTGAGTTGCTCCTGTTGCTGATAATTCTACTGATGATGCTGATTTGGGAGCCCCCTCCGCCCCTGCACCTTCTTTTCTGTATTTGGCTGAGGCACAAACAAGGGTTGCTGACGCAGAATCTCTTAAGCACCAGATTGTGGAAGATATTTATGACATGAGGTGGATCCTTTGGACAAGGAAAGAGTCCCCAATTCCTTTGCAATAGTGGGAGTAGAATCACTTTGTTTAACAGTGCCAACTGACATAAACTTGATTGCCCCTGAATCAATGAGCTCTTGGACTTTATGCTTGAACCTTGTACAATTCTCAACATTGTGACCAGGTGCCCCAAAGTGGAACTCACATCTAGCATTAGCATTAGGTCCCAAAGGACGCCTTGTGTGAATAAGTCCCAAACTAACACGTTCAACCAATTTGAGCTCGAGCAAATAAGAAAGCAACTGGGCATACGGCATTGGAATAGGATCGAACTTCCTTTTAGGCCCCTCCAACTTAAGATCCTCTTGAGGAGCAGGAAGTGATTGCTGACGAAAGAGCTCTGAAACTTCAGTTTGTGGAGGGGATTCATGAGGCAATTCATG
The DNA here is from genome assembly GCA_022829125.1 of Lathyrus tuberosus. NCBI lineage: Eukaryota > Viridiplantae > Streptophyta > Magnoliopsida > Fabales > Fabaceae > Lathyrus > Lathyrus tuberosus. Next base: position 458,362 of record JALAZF010000579.1, read on the forward strand.
ATCTAGAGAAGACTCCAATGAGATGCGAGGAGTAAGGACTTTCGTTGCGGCAGCAAGCACAGGATTGTTTCCTTTCTTTAGCCCCGTATTCAAAATTTCCATGACCAAGCCCATCTGAGTTTTCATCTGGTTGACTTTTTCCTTCAGCACTTTCTGGTCTTGAACCAAAGCTTGTATCCTCCCCATAAATTGCCCCGTTTGGCCCCGTACTTCCCTCAACTCCGTCACCAAGGGTTGGACAAGGGTCCCCAGCTGCTCTTGCCCTTGTGCAATGCCTTGCAATAGTTCCATGAACTGAGCCATGCAAGCCTGCATGGCAGCCATTTCTGCTTGCATTTGCTCCATTACTCTTTTATGGTTGAGTCGAGTGGAATATTCATGAATCGGTTGGTCAGCTATCCTGCCTGAAACCAAATAAAGGTTAGGAAAAAATGAAGCAGGTACCTGTTATTGAAAAATGCTTATGATTATGAAAATGCAAATGCAAAATGCAAACAATCATATTTAAACATTTCCAGGGCATATCCGCTTTGATTCCAGCTTTGAAATCGGGCAAGGGATTGGACACAACATCGGAAAATACATTCGAATCCAGAAATATTGTAGGATCAAACAAAGAAAGACACCTTTCAAAAACTGAGAGCTGTTGAGACAAATATGGCTGAACCAAATACTTTAATATCATATCATAAGGAATCATACAGATAGGTCCGATACAATCAAAAGTGATTCCATCAACAATCCTGGTGGTAATCATAGCAAAATACAAACAACAGAATCACTACAAATCAATTCCGAACAAACTGGCTTCAATCTCTTCAAGAAGGTTCACAGTGTCTGGATGATAAGGTCTTTCTAGCAGCCCCTTGATCAGTCTGTTTCTCTTCTCGACATCCTGATTCAGCCTAGCAATCTGCTCTTCAACATCATTGCCTTCGCGCCTTGACTTCTTGATTCCCGCTTGCAACTTGAGCTCTTCCATTTCTTTCTGGGCTTCTTTCCACTTACCAGAGAAGTGCTTCTTGTCTTCCTTCCTTCTTTGAAGTTCTTCTTTTAACTCCCCATTCTCACTCTTGAGCTCTTCCCACATCTCCTAATACGTGGCAAGCTTGTCTTCAGTTTTGGTCAAGAGCTTTTTGGTTTCCCTGTAGGCTTTGCCTGATGATTCAGCAGTCATACTAATCTTTCTACAGTGCTGAGCTCTGTCATCAAGATCCTTCTCCCTTTTTTCCAAACGCTCTGTCATCAAGATCCTTCTCCCTTTTTTCCAAGCGCTCTGTCAAATCTTGGACCTTCCATTTCAACTCCAAGTTATCATGTAAAGCACCCTGAAGCCTGCTACTCATACCAGCATTTTCCTCTCTCAAATCATGCACCAATTTTCGCTGCTTATCGAATTCTTCAATAGGTACGGTGATTCTTTCCTCTATCACTTTGGGATACAAGGGAGGCGCCCAATCAAAAGGCAAATAGTACTCTTCGACCCTCTTCTTTATCCATTGCTCATATGGAGGGAAAGTTTGATTGTTAGGCACACCCCACACGGTTTTTCCTCTCTTCTGTTTACTGAGCCATGCCTTGGAAGCTTTCTACACCACATCTAAGCCATTGTCAACCATGTGAAAATACAAAGACTCTTCCAACTCCTTTTCAGCCGGGGGACTTTTCAGGGCATATCCAAATTGCCGGATAGCCAAGGAAGGGTTATAATTAATACCTCCTTTTCTCCCTATCAACGGGACATTGGGGTACTCACCACAACTGTACAAAATGTCTTTACCCAGCACTCCATGATTCACCCAGACAATATCTTTAGCATCTAGGCCCATCAGCCGTTGACTCCATTTCAAAGCATTCTTAGTATCCTTGAAAGCACCTGACTGAGGTAGACGATTGGTAAACCACTTATAGAAAAGAGGTGCACAACAATGAACTACCCCACCTCGCCTCTTTTCATTCCTATTGTATAAGGCATAATGAAGACCCCCTAACAAGGTCGGCACCGGATTCTGAGATACAAATATTTTGATAGCATCCGTATCGACAAAATCAGGCTCACTCAGGAACAAGACAATACCATATACGCAGAGAGCCAACACTGCATTGAAGATAACCCATTTCTTCTCCTTAGCTACCTCTTGAGCCTTATTTACCAAGTATGTCAGGTGATAACCACGAACCCTTCCCTTACCAGAAATATCAGCTTCCAAAGTTGACTTGCTCAAATAAAGAGCACCAGCCACAGCTTGGAAATCAAGATCTGCCTTCGACCCACAGAAAGGAACACCTTCTTTAATAGAAATTCCCAGGATATTAGAATACTCCTCCAGAGTAGGAACCAAGACATAATCTGTCAATACGAAGCACCTCAAGGAAGGATCATAGAATTGCATCAAGGTGCATAAGCCATCAACTTCATATTCACTGAGGTTACGAGCAAAGGATAGGATCCAACCGTACTTCTCTCCGAACATTCCTAACACTTCCGGACTGGCCATCTCTTGCAATTTACAAATCTGACCCAAGATGAGCTTCAGGAACTTGTACACAATGGTGTTCTTCTTGCCCCTTTTGTTGTCCATCCCTATCACTGCCCGTTGACTGGAATCAAAATGTCAGATACTACCTGGAAATGAAACATATGAATGTTAGCAAAGGATGATGCAATGCAAAGCATGGGATCAAAGTGCCACGTGTCTGTGTTGAACTGAAATAGTTGAATAATTCCAAGGCTCAAATTCCCCAGAATTCCAGAACAATAGAGTAACCACATAGATAAACCATATTGATAAGAATTCCAATGTACCGGGTATGTTGAAAGTCAAGGTTACCTGCAAACCTGTAAACAACCCGCCCCTCTCACATGTGGGTACTAAGATCCTCAGTATCTCGGGCTCTCAGGTTGAGAAATGATGATAAGTTCACCATTTTTGGTTTGGCATCATCATCAATCGAGGAGGCCTCAACTGAATCTCCAAAACGAAAGGTCCTCAGCTTCTGGCACTGAGGTCGAGAAGCAATAGTACATTCATCCCTCGGGGTACAGTACTATCGCCAATCAAGGAGTGCCTCCACTGATTCTCTTTCAAAAGGGATATCCTACAGTGATTTCCCAGCATTGGGTCCTAGGATCGAGAATGTGTAATGGGTTTTCCATTTCTGGTCTGCCATTATCACAACTCGGGAGGAGTGCCGTTACTGAGTTCTCGGAAATGGTCACCAGAGTCGACAATTCCTCCAGAGAATATCTACTGGCCTGTATAGAGCATACAGTAGCAGATAGCTCCGGATAGAACCTCGTCTGGTTGTAGGTCTCGTGAACACCCACACGTGGCAAAACACCACGGGAGCGACACGCCCACCCACACTAATACCTATGTGTATGCTCATGCCTGGGTAGTGGGCTTATCTCTCGGAACACCCTGCCCACCAAACAGAAAAAATCCAGCACAGCACAGCACAATCCAGTATAATAATGAAATGAAAATGCAATAAATGTGGTAAAACAGTAGTACAGTAAAGCAATAATACAGTAAACAGCAATATAGTAAAACAGTAAAATAGCAAAACACAACACCACAGTAAACACCCAATGACAATAAACAACCAAGCGCTAGGATTGACCCGCTTAGGGAACCAGAGATTCTGGGTTTGATCCCCAGCAGAGTCGCCAGCTGTCGCTCCCGGGATTTTCATCCAAGTACAAACACGAAAGTGGCACCGAAACAGAGTCGCCAGCAATGTGTATTTATCCCAAGAGAGGGAAAGGAAACATTGCATAAACCTGAAGGAAAGGAAAGAGCATGGTCTTGCGACCAAGAGATCTGGGTTCGGGAGTCAGTTACGCGAAGGGAAGGTGTTAGCACCCAACACGTCCATCGTACCTGATGGGATCCACGCTTGCTTGTCTCGATCAAAGGGTGATAGAAAAGATATTGGAAAAGGAATGGAAAGAGAATGGGAAACAAATGTAGGGAAAATAAAAGAAGTGCTCAAATGAGCCCTACCCCACTGCCTACGTATCTCATCGGGCACATGAGAATCAGAGCGACGTAGTTCCCCTCAGCCAGGGAAAGTTGTTTGTGTTTTTTACGAAACGTCAACGTTCGCGTCCTAGTAGTTAGGTGTTGCAGCTCGCTGTATGGAGACTTAGGCGTTACCCGTGTGCGGTATAATGGAAATGACGCATCCTTAAGGAATGAGTGAATGAGAGGAGGAGAGAAATCCCGAAGGAAAGACGTTATTGTTTGTTTGAAGTTTTTTAGAAAGAAGTGTTTTGATTGTTTTGTGTTAATAACACATATTGCATTCAAGTCTTTGATATAGGATCAAATGCGTTACATGGTCGTCCTAACAGGACGTATGCTAAACATTCTAGGAAGGTGGAGAGAAACCCTCCTCCTTCCATTTCCCATGTTCTAGGTGTAGCGAGCGATTTTGGACGCGGTTCTTAAGCGCTAGTCGCTCTCACTGCGGTTGAGTTTACTACAGGTCGATTCATTTTTTATCCTATTAAAGCTGATGAATGAAGGGAAATAGATGTCTCCAATTAACCTTGCTTGCATACTGAGTTTAAACAGCGGTCTGTTAGGTTACGGATGCGATCAATGTGGTGGGGCCTTTCTTGTGTTATTTTGACAGACAGGTTTCTGGCGGGGAACAAGGATTAGGATGTTAGGACTGATGCTTTTTGATAGATATGTGAGAGTATGGGATTTTGGGTTTTTGTTTAGTGTGCTCGCTAAGATCTTTTCTTTCGATCTTATGCCTACGTATTTCCGTTTACCGAAACAGGGAAATCAGAGCGTTCGTAGTTCCTCCTATTCTATGGGAGGAAATGGTTTTTTTTGGTGTCTAATTCAAAGCCCAAGACATGAAGCGAAAGGTGGTTTGTATCTTGTTCAAAGCCCAAGATGTGAAGCTGAAGAGTCTATTTGTATCTTGTTCAAAGCCCAAGATATGAAGCTAAAAGGGTGTTGACTTTAGAGAGAATTTGTCATTTCTAAAGAGGGGGTTGTATGTCACAACTGTTTATAAAGGAGAATTACTTTAACCGGGACGTGTGAATCCGGCAATGCCATAATTTCCTTTATAGGGGATTTTAACCTGAAGGAGAAGACTTTAACTCAGTTTAGAGCAATGTCATCTTTCCTTAGGAATTTCTCATGCTAAAAGAGGGACAGTGGCGTAGATGTAAATAATCCAGAGGCTTGCCGCTTACAACAATTAGATGGAAGGAGTTGTTGATGTTTGTGTACTGTGAACGAGGCACAGCTTTGATGCTAAAAGGTTGATTGGATCAACCAGTGGTTTTCTTATACAAAGCCTAAGAGGAGGCTAATATGTGTCTCGTACAAAGCCCGAGAGAGAGGCTAAAAGGTTTTTGACTCGACGATGGAGTCTTTTGGTATCTCGGATAAAGCCCGATATGAAGGCTACTTGCCTTAACAAGAGAGTTTTTTGTATCTCGTACGAAGCCCGAGATGGAGGCGAAATTTGTTTGGCTCAATAAGAACGTTTTTGTATCTCGTATAAAGCCCGAGATGGAGGTAAAATGGGTGATTGACTCAACGAGGGAGTCTCTTATGTGTCTCGTATAAAGCCCGAGAGAGAGAGGTTAAACGTTGTTTAACTCCGTTGGGGAGAATCATTGTATAAAGTCCAAGAGAGAGGCTATCTTCACTAGAGAAGGATCATTATACAAAGCCTAAGAGGAGGCTATGGTTACTGTTTCAGTTGAGTGACAGGTCTAGTATATTGGTTTTAAAGAGAAAATCAGTTCTTATATGAGTACTGTTTGTACTCAGGGATTTGATTCGAGGATCAGGGATATTTCCTTTTCTTTGAGGAATTGGGAAATCCAAAGAGTATTGAGACTGTCCGAGTCTACGGGGTTTCTTCTTATTCTTGAAGGGTGCTTGAGAATGTCTTTGAGACTCAAGGATATTAGACTGTCCAAGTCTAGAGTTTCATCTTTTGTACTATGCTTTGAGAAACAGTAGTAGACTCTATGAAAGGACTGTTCTATGAAGATGACTAAGTTATGTTCCTATACCTCTAGGAGGTCGTCGGGACAATTTGTACGAAGCCCAAGAGGAGACTGGAAGCTTTTAAGAAGCCGACGGGTCCTTGTACGAAGCCCAAGAGGAGGCTATCATTCCCGAAGGAAGAGATCATTATACGAAGCCTAAGAGGAGGCTATGAATACTTCTAAGAAGTCGGCGGGTCCTTGTATTAATCCCAAGAGGAGGTGGGGTTGCTTTTAGGAAGCCTGTGGGTCCTTGTACGATGCCCAAGAGGAGGCCGATGCTTTTAAGAAGCCCGTGGGTCCCCAAACGCCGAGAAATTCAAGACAGACTATTCACGAGGAATAGATCAAGCCAGGAAAGTTTGAGAATTTGGAAGAAACTCAAAGATGCCATTCACGGAGAATACATTCATCTCTGGGAGTAGAGTTTCTTGACAATTCCTAATGAGGATAGCCGAAGATAAGACTGTATCTGATGATCCTATTGGGGATCTAGTTGTCTATTTCTATGAATAAACGAGGCGGCGTCACCTAGTTCTAGACGTAGTTGCTGGGGAAACTCGAAATATCTATACTATTATTACACAGTTGATATGAGTTTATGAAAGAAGACTTACAGTGAAACAGCCCCACAATACAGTTATATGTATATGAATGCGGTAAATGAAAGCAATAACCACTTACTCGGTTGTAGAGCTTCCATGCTGTTTGGTTAGTTGTTCAACAAAGAAAGATTAAGAACAACAGTATATTCAAAATCAAAGGAGAAAGTGCTTTGAAAAATAAAGATTTGGGGCTTACAGCTCAAGGAGAGGCCCAGGGTTTTATCAGTGAGCCCACTGTTGAATTTGTACAGAGGGACTTATACGAGTGACTGAGGCCCAAAATGTTTTCTGTACAAGGGGGTTGGGTCTTACACTCTCTCAAGAGGCCAAAAAAGTTTTAAAGAACAAGAGTGGGGCTTATAACATAAGAGTAGGCCCAATTGTTTTTTTTTCCGTTTGAAATGGCGATCGCGCCGAGATTTTCTTTTAATGCGAAGGGACTTATACAATAAGTGAGGCCCAAAATGATTTTGGTCAAAAGGGGGTTGGGTCTTACACTCTCTCAAGAGGCCCAAAATGTTTTGAATGTGTCTTATAGCTCAAGGAGAGGCCCAAGGTTTGATTTTTGAATTGGCGAGCGCGCCGAGGTTTTTGAAAATACTGTGGGACTTATACAATGAGTGAGGTTTGAAGAAAATCAATGAAAAATCAAAGAAACCCTAATTTTAATCTTTAAATAGTAAATATTTAAAGAAAATCAATGAAGAATACCAAATAGATTTGAATAAACCACTTGTGATTTTTTGTTTAAGGTTTGAAAAATGAGGTATAAATCACAAGAGATATTAAAACTCATTTGGTCTTGATTTTTCAAGATGGATGTTCATTTTAAAATGTTTAAAAACAAATAAAAGATGAATTTATTCACAAAAATACTAATTATATTAAATACATAATATAAATCTAATTTTTTTGTGGAATAAAATATTTCAACATTTTTATGATTTTTTGCAAAAAGAATCAGTCAAAAATAATTAAAATTGAGTGAGTTATTAATTTTTCAAATCATTAACAAAATAATATGAAAAATAGGAAAATAGGAAAAAGTGATAAAAAAAAAGGTATGGGGCGAGGGGGATTCGAACCCCAGACGTTTCGCTTGCCAATACATACAAACCAGCTGATCAACCACTGGGGCGCAATGCCAATTCATTAATAACATGGCAAGTGAAAAATATATATCAAACTAGTTGGATTTTCTGAAAATGGCGCCATGGCCATCTTCTTCCTCTAGCTCGTGCATCAATCCCTCCATCTCTCTCGTTTCTCAACCATTTGACATGATTCAAACACCAAACTCATGCGTTTTTTCACAAGGAAGAAGATGGCAATACCCAATTTCATTCATTTTCAGTGTATAGCAAATTATATCATTGTGGCCGTATGAACCCTAATTTTGCAAAAGCAATCGAGTAGGCATGATTATGAGTGCTATGATCAAATTTTTTGAGGGAAAACAATCAACATATGATGGCAAGCAATTGGAAAAAATATCATGCGAGGAAATATGCATGGATCATGGAGTTGGAGTTTTGAGGCTTACCTTGATGCAAGCTGAAATGGAACTCTGCATAAACCTTGTTCCAGTTGTGAAATAATGATCCCTACAACTTCAATGGATGTTATGGAGTGTGTTGCAAGCTTTGGAACACTTTGAAACTCTTTGGATCAAGCTGGAGACCTCCACCTGCATAATTGAGGCATAATGGCTTGGTTGAAGGGTGATTTTGAGCCTGAGGTGTTATAGTCAGTGTTTAAGTGTTTGGACACCTCAAATACATCATATGTGATGTGTTTGAGCAATTGGAATTGATTGCTTAAGGCTGCAACTCAAAACCCGATAGTGGTTACTCAAAAACCAAGAAACTTGAGGTTTAAGGAAGAATGAGAGAAAACAGTGCTGTAACTGGCTTTGGTGTGAGTTGAATGATCCATTGGAACCTCTATTTATCAGTGATCAACTTTTGTCTTGGAGGAATAGTGAATGGCTGCTGGATCAGATCACATTTGCATGGATTGGCTTGGAGGATTTCTTCTCAAGCAAGGCAAACTAGCCATTCCCAATAGCAGGGCTATGCCTTGACCAAAATCACATTCTTCAGATGTTTTTATTGTTGTTTAATTAGAGAACTTGACTGAGTAGAGTGGCTTTGTTGAAAATGCACTATTCCACATTAATGCCCCTTTGAGTTCAAGGCAAAATGTGCCAAAGTGGATGAATTTCAAGTTGGAAGATTCCTTGGCTTTTTGACTCAACCCTATCAGTTGGATCAGTTGGTTCATGATCAGATTGAAGGCATGTGGCATAGTGATCACTCCTTTTGACTCAGAAATCATGGATGGCACAAAACCCCCAAACTGATTTTTCATGGCAGCCTTGACATGGTGTGTTGTGGCAGCCATAATTCTTGGCACAAGTGGATTGGTTTCATGCTATTGAGTTGCTTGGATTCTTGGCAACATTTACAACAACATTGATGTTTATCTTTGGAACTGATTCAGCTTGTAACTGTGTGAAAAAACCCCATAAGTTTTGGTGTTTCCAACAAAATCTGTCTTGGACAGAATTTTTTCTAAGTGCTGGAAAAGTGGTACTTTCATGTTTTCAACCATTTTGGCTCACTCATAGCTCAAAATCCACAATGAATTGGAGTTAGGTCTAGTTGAAGATTTTGTAGAGGGCAATTAGATCTAGAAATCAAACCTTGGATGGGAGAAAATGGCTTTGTGGTTTAGGAGTTATGACCCTCCAAAGTTGGTACCCTAGCCACTTTATTTTTAACTTAGAAAACTTTCTAAGTTTTTATGGTTACCCCTTTTACAAGTTATCCAACTTTTCTTGATTTTTCTTGATGAATGATGATTCAAATCATACATTAACATAATTTTAGGGTTAAAAATCCATTTTTGTGAAAAATCTCAAAAAGTCAAAGTTGACTTTTGTGCACAGTTGACTTTTTATCAGATGAATTCCAAACTGTGCAATTCTTCAGGAAATCATGTCCTTGACCTAAATCAAACTTGATGGACATGTTACATGGGTGTCATAGGGTATATTGATGCATGTCATAGGGCTTGGGAGCATGTCCTGGTCAAAAGTCAAAGTTACAGTTGACTTTTTCCTTAAAACCCTAACTGTGGTGCAGATGAAATTGAGGCTTGTTGCTCAAGCTTCTTGGATTAATCCATTGTTCCAAATGGATCAATATAGTATATTAGAGACCCTCAAATCCTCCTTTGAGGTCTTGGCTCATGATTTGCCCTAAAAGTCAACTTAGGGGTGAATTAGGTCAAGAAACCCTAATTCCTGATTTTTTATGAATGCATCCCATGAGGCAAAATTGACTGGATGATTGGGTCCATGAGGTTCCATGGAGTATATTAGGTTGTGTTTTGGATCCTTGGCTTGTGCCCAGAGGAAAATTTCCCTTTGGAGGCCTTGAACGACCAAAACCCTAATTTGGTGATGCTGGCGATCTTGAGACTTGATCCACCTAGAAGGGAGCAGCCTTGTGCTTGATCCTTGAAGTGGGAGTCCTTTTGATCCTTTGTAGCTACTTGAGAGGCTAGACAAGTTGAAGATCATGTCATTCCTTGATTGATCCTTTGTCTAAGGCTCTGAGAGGGCTTGAAACCCTAATTTTGATAGTAGTGAATGCTCAACAATTCCTTGAGGAGATTGATGAGGCACAAAAGGTACATCCATATTGTGGTGATGATTTTCACAATGATGGGAAATCTTAGTGGTCAAAATTTGGGGTATGACAGATGCCCCTATTTAATCTTCTTGGACACGAAGGTGTGAATGACGAAGGTATTCGGGCATTCGGGGTGCAAGAGGATTAAATATCGGAATACCCGAAATTTTCATGGTGGTTATGAATGGTCTCAGTTTCCTTTGTTAACTTCCCCTCGATCCTAGTTTCCTACCAAGGAACTGGTCTTAGTTTCTGTTTTAAACTTCCCCTCGATCCTGGTTTCCTACCGAAGAACTGGTCTTAGTTTCTGATTTAAACTTCCCCTCGATCCTGGTTTCCTACCGAGGAACTGGTCTAAGTTTCTTTTGTCAATAAACTTTATTGACAAGGAACGCTATTCGTAGCGGTTTTCCTCAAACTTCTCGCCGAATTTTCCAGGGGAGATGCAATTTGACGGAAAAAGTTGATGTCATACTTACTGGGGAACCCAGTCGTCTGAGTTATAGAGTTGCACAAACTTCTCTATTGGAGACGTCATTTGTTTCTACTGGGGAAAGCGAGTCTCTTGAGAGGCTGCTTCTGCGTGGGATCTTACATCATACTTTTCTCGGGATCTTCCCGGAGAAATGCCATATGATGGGGTCCAATTTTGAGGTGTCGAGTACCTTTTCATCAACGATCTTTTCGGAGCGAAACTGGCATGCTGCCGAATCTCTGATTACGAGGCTTTCTCTGTGGATTTTCCTTAATCCGGGAAAGCAAGGATATCATCTTCAATGGCGAAGAGTGATGCTGACTGAAAGTTCCTCTGGTTCTTCAGAGGTTCAAGTTATCAAAGTGGTCAAGGGCCAACTTCCTTCCAGAAATAGATTGGGGGCGAGGCTGTTCAGACACAGCGTTTCCTGACGAGGCAAGAACTGACAACTCGATTGAGAGAACTTCTATCACTAGGGGACAAGACTTACTAGAGTGATAGTGATGCAATATGAAATGTGAATACAAATCAATAATGCATGATGTGTGTATATATATGCTGACAAAACCGACGCGACACACAAACTAGAAGATGAACATGACTGGATACTCGGCCATCGCGGGGCATGTAGAAATATCGCGGGTTCAAGATAGCAATTCCACCTTGCTTAGGAAAAGTAGTCCTCGTGGGGAACTATGTTGGTCAGGCTTAGGAGGTAAGAACTCTGTCGTGGCGTGTCAGACGAAACAAGGTCTCTGACATAGTTAATCCCTTCATTCAGGCATACTGGGTTAGAAGGAGTACTTTGATTCTGCACTTTGAAGTTCGTTTACTTCTGGAGAAGCGGTTGATGCTCTTTTGATGTTCAACAGTCAAAAGAAATTGTCGTCTTTATTTTAAAGCAGAAAAAGTTTTAACAAGTAAATTCATTTTTGTTTTATTTCAAGACTTGTTGATCATGTTAAAATGTCGTTCTGTAAAGCTAAAACAAATAAGAATTACAAACAAAAGCACAAGGTCTCAAATTTTATTGATAAGATGGGGATCAGCCAAACGCGTGATTCCAAAGAGTATTTACAAAGTTAGAAAATGGTAATTTACGGGAAAAAGGGCTACATTGAAACATAATGACCGCTATCCTTCTACCAACTTTGAATTCGCGGCATCCCGAGCTTCTGTCAAAGACGACCTTGACTGGAGTTTTCCTCCGATGGATGGTGTAACTGCTGCTGAGGGACTTGCCTCTGTTGAACATAGTTACTTGCCATTATCCCTAATTTTTGCCTGGATTGTACTGTGATGTTTCCAATCCATCGGGATGATTTTTTTTTATGCCTCTAACTTTTGCCTGGACCGCCCTTTCGGGTTTTCAATCCACCGAGACGTTTTTTTTTAGTTTAGGCGAAGTATTTCTTGACTACATCAACATTCGTGGGGTAGGCAAATTCCTCTCCGTCCATGGTTGCAAGTCTCAAGGCACTGCCTAAGAAAGCTTTCATGACCACATAGGGGCCATCTTAATTCGGAGTCCACTTGCCCCGAGAATCAGTGAGAAATAATTGTATCTTCTTGAGCACAAGGTCTCCTTTCCTGAAGACACGAGGTCGGACCATTTTGTCGAATGCCCTCTTCATTCTCTGTTGATACAAATGACCGTGGCATAGTGTCGTTATTCTCTTTTCTTCTATCAGATTCAGTTCGTCGTGTCGGCTTTGACACCATTCAGCTTCGGTGAGCTTAGCTTCCATCAATACTCGGATTGATGGGATCTCTACTTCTATGGGGAGCACTGCTTCCATGCCATATACTAGAGAGAAAGGGGTTGCCCCTATTGAAGTGCAGACAGATGTGTGATAACCGTGAAGAGCAAAGGGTAGCATCTCGTGCCAGTCTTTGTAGGTTACAACCATCTTTTGAACAATCCTCTTGATGTTCTTGTTAGCCGCTTCTACCGCTCCGTTCATCTTGGGTCGGTAGGGAGATGAGTTATGGTGTTCAATCTTGAACTTAACGTACAACTCTTTCATCATCTTATTGTTCAAGTTAGATCCATTATCAGTAATGATATGGCTCGGAACGCCATAACGGTAGATGATATTGTTTTTGATAAATCGGACCACCACTTGTCGGGTTATATTAGCGAATGACGCTGCTTCGACCCACTTGGTGAAGTAGTCAATGGCTACTAGGATGAACTGATGTCCGTTTGAAGTCTTGGGCTCAATCATGCCAATCATGTCGATTCCCCATATGGAAAATGGCCATGGGGAAGAGAGAACTTTGAGATGCGTTGGCGGTACATGAATTTTGTCAGAGTATATCTGACACTTGTGACACCTCCTCATGTACTTGTAGAAGTCGGATTCCATTGTCAACCAATAGTACCCTGCTCTCAGAATTTTTCTCGCCATTGCGTGTCCATTGGCATGAGTGCCAAAGGATCCTTCATGAATTTCTTTCATAAGCATGTCTGCTTCTGGTCTGTCTACGCATCGAAGCAAGACCATGTCAAAATTTCTCTTATAGAGAGTGTCACCGCTCAGGAAGAAGTTTCCAGCCAATCTTCTGAGGGTCTTTCTGTCTTTCCTGGATGCCCCAGGTGGGTACTCTTGTTTCTGAAGGAAGCATTTGATATCGTGATACCAAGGTTTGTCATCTATGACTGCTTCGATCGTGAAGATGTAAGCGAGCCTTTCAAGGCGCATTATGTCAATCTTAGGTAAGTCGTTCCATTGACCTACACTAATCATGGAAGAAAGGACGGCTAATGCATCAGCCATGTGATTCTCCTCACGAGGGATATGATGAAACTCAACTCTGTCGAAGAAAGGTAACAACCTTCTTGCATAGTCTTTGTAAGGAATCAATCTTGGATGGTATGTGTTCCAATCTCCTTTTATCTGATTGATAACCAAGGCTGAATCGCCGTATACGTCCAAGTTTTTGATCCTTAAATCAATCGCTTCTTCGAGACCCATAATACAAGCTTCGTATTCGGCCTCGTTGTTCGTACATTTGAACGTAAGTCTGGCAGTGAAAGGAATGTGGGTACCCTGAGGGGTAACAATGATTGCCCCAATTCCGTTTCCATAATGATTAACTGCTCCGTCAAATATAAGTCCCCATTCGGAACCTGGTTCTGGCCCTTCGCTGGGTAGAAGTTCATCGCAATCTTTCATTTTTAGATACACGACATCTTTGTTTGGGAAGTCAAACCCGATTGATTCTTGATCGTCAATCGGTTGATGAGCCAAATGATCGGCTAAAATACTCCCATTAACGGCTTTCTGAGCATGGTATTCTATGTCATATTCTGATAACAGCATCTGCCAACGGGCGATTCTTCCCGTGAGAGCAGGTTTTTCGAAGACGTACTTGATTGGATCCATCTCGGAAACTAACCAAGTAGTATGACGAATCATGTATTGACGTAGACGTTTGGCTGCCCAAGCCAAAGCGCCGCAAGTTTTCTCAAGCATCGTGTACCGAGTCTCGCAGTCGGTGAACTTCTTGCTCAGATAGTAGATGGCAGACTCTTTCCATTTAGTTTCGTCCTGTTGGCCAAGTACACATCCCATTGAGTCCTCTAGAACTGTAAGGTAAATGATCAGTGGTCTTCCTTCCACTGGAGGTGATAACATCGGAGGATTCAACAGATATTCCTTGATACTGTCGAAGGCGGTTTGACAATCTTCTATCCAAATGCAATCCTGGTTCTTTTTGAGTAATTGGAAGATTGGCGCGCATGTCGCGGTCATGAGGAATATGAATCTGGAGATGTAGTTCAAACGTCCCAAGAATCCTCTGACTTGTTTTTCAGTTTTCGGAGAAGGCATTTCTTGAATGGCCTTGACCTTGTCAGGATCAACCTCAATTCCTTTCTGGCTGACGATGAACCCTAGTAGTTTCCCTGAACGGACACCGAAGGTGCACTTATTAGGATTCAAGCGAAGCTTGAATTTTCTTAAACGTTCGAACAATCTTGACAGATGTTCAATGTGCTCACTCTCTGTTTTTTATTTTGCAATCATATCATCGACATATACCTCGATTTCCTTGTGTATCATGTCATGAAATAGAGTAGTCATGGCCCTTTGATAGGTTGCCCCGACGTTCTTCAAACCGAACGACATTACCTTGTAACAAAAGGTACCCCATGGGGTAATGAACAAAGTTTTCTCCATGTCTTTCGGCGCCATTTTGATCTGATTATAGCCCGAGAATCCATCCATGAAAGAGAAGACTTTGAACTTTGATGTACTGTCTACCGGCATGTCAATGTGTGGTAAAGGAAAGTCGTCCTTTGGACTAGCCTTGTTCAGATCTTGGTAGTTGACACACATTCTGATATTTCCATCCTTTTTTGGAACGGGTACGATATTGGCTAACCATTGAGGATATTCTGACGTGGCGAGGAAACCTGCATCAATCTGTTTCTGTACCTTCTCTTTGATTTTGATGGCCATGTCCGGGTGAGTCCGTCTCAACCTCTGCTTTTCTGGCGGACATTCCGATCTCAATGGTAAATGATGTTCCACGATGCTGGTATCCAACCCTGGCATATCCTGATAGGACCAAGCGAATACATCGGGAAATTCTCTGAGAAGCTTTATCAAACTCTCTTTGGAAGTTGGAATGAGCAGTACCCCAATCCTGATTTCTTTTCTCTCCTTTTCTGAACCCAAGTTTATCGTTTCCAACGGTTCTTTGTGAGGTTCAATGGATCTTTCCTCTTGTCTGAGTAATCGGGAGATCTCTTCTGGAATTTGGTCGTCATTTTCTTCTTCAGCCTCGAATACCAGGAACTCAAAGTTGGGAGAAGGCATCGGATCGTATGTTTCAACGGGGTTTAAAACAAGCAATCTGCATGATGTGATGATTCGTGTTTATAAGAGATAGAGAAAATGCAAGTGTGTGCAGTGTTTTTATTTTACTGCTTGTTTTTATTATTGAATTGTTTTTTAGGATTACCATTTTCTGAAAAAGCAAAAAGAGAAAACAGCGATTAATGTGGAAATTACAGAACGACATTATTTTATTAATGAACAAGTTGATCCTTGAAACTACAGCCCTATAAAACAAAACTCTGTCGCTTCGGGCAAAGCGAAGAGGGAAATTTACAGAAAGCGAGCCCTATCAAAACATCCGTTTCACCTGGGTCGGGTGAAAGGTTAAAGATGGTAATTACTTTGACTGATGAACGATCTTCGGAACCTCGACGGCAACCCATTGGCGGCAAACTCCTCGGTGAATCACAAAGTCTGGCACCTTCCTCGATTTGTCTTCAGAAATAACGCTGATTTCGGGTGGAGCAGGATCATTGGAATCTGTCTCCCAGGCAGAATTGTCGTAGGAGAATTCCTCAGTTGCATTTTGCATAGCTGTATCTCCCCATCCAGTAGGCTGGATATCTTCGAGCCTGATACGAGAGCTTTCGGGAGCGGTGTACCTGACCATATAGTCGTATTTTCCACTCGGTTGTCCCAAGGTGTCCCAAACTTCTTTGGAACTGGAGGAGTCATTTCTCTCGATGACGTTGACCTCGGGAAAAACATAGTTGATGAATTCAAATCCTACAAACGTTGCGAATTCATCTTCATGTTGAGTAGTTTCTGAATGACCTGAGTGTTGATCCCATGACATGGTGGGGACACAGGTATTCTGTTCAATGACGGTCAGCCGCTTTTCATTGTTCGGCTGACTCTCTTGCCCTAAGTCTCCTGGGTAAGGTTGCCACATTGGCAGACCATCCATTGGGCCATAGTAGTTATAGTCAAAGTTGTCTTTCATCGGAGTGTCTTCCTCTAATGAATTTAGCGGAGCACGGCATCCTTCCGGATCACAATCTCCGTATATCATTTCGAAATCTGACCTGGGTATAAATCTCGGACTCTGTGCGGGATAGCAAAATGGTATAGGAATGACAGGCTGTCCCCATCCTGTCGGAATGACAGGCTGTCCCCATCCTGTCGTATCGGTACTCTCGACCGCTTTGATAGCATCTTTGTATGAGGAAATCGAGGTTCCTCCTTGGGATTGATTGTCCTTGCTCACCGACAGTGCTTGGAACTGAGTTCCAATAACCTCCTTGGGTTCTATACCAGTAGACGATGACAAGTTACTTACGAGCAAGGCCTGTTCCCCACAAACCGTGACAAATTGATTGTTCTTGATGAACTTTAGCTTTTGGTGGAGGTTCGAAGTGACCACTCCAGCCTGATGTATCCAAGGTCTTCCTAATAAACAACTGTATGTTACCCGAATGTCCATGACATGGAAAGTGACTTGGAAAGTATGAGGACCGATAGTTATAGGAAGATTAACTTCGCCGATAACTGTTTTTCTGGATCCATCGAACGCTTTGATGATGACCTCGCTGATTCTCATCGGAGGGCCTTTGAATGATAATTGCATCAAAGTGGACTTCGGTATAACATTCAGGGCTAACCCTGTGTCTACCAGTACACTGGCTAAAGCATCGTCCTGGTAGCTAACTGTAATGTTGAGCGCCATGTTATGACGGCAACCCTCTTCGGGTAATTCCCCATCACTAAATCCCAAATTATTGCAGGAAGTGATGTTAGAGACAATGTTATCGAACTGTCTGATTGTTACATCCTATTCCACAAATGCTTGCTCCAAGACTTTCTGTAGAGCCTCCCTATGCGCTTCTGAACTGAGTAATAGTGATAATACCGAGATCTTTGAAGGAGTTTGTAACAGTTGATCAACAATGTTGTATGCACTCCTTTGGATGAGCTTCAGCATCTCATCATCATTTTTTGAAAGTTCGGGATTACTGGATTGACCGACTGGTAGATCAGGAGTTTCCGTCTGAAGTTCCTTTTCCTTGTTAAGTTCCCCAATCCCTCGGTTAAAGATTCTACCACTCCGTGTTACACGATTGATGTCTGCGATATTCACGACGGAGGGTAATGGAATTTCCTTTCCATTCTCGACTATTGTTGCACCGTACTTGTAAGGGATTGCCTTAGCTGATTCATACGGTAGTGGTCCCGGTAGATAGATGACTATGGGAACCTTCTGATTTTTCTGCCCATCATAAGCAATCTCGATCTGCTCCCGGTTGGGAGCTCTTGATTCGTCAAGTAGAGGGATAATGGCAAAAACATCCCTGGTCCTATGATGACCAGAGATTGTGACAACATCCTCAACTTGATCGGTAAGGTAATCCGGCGCCCAGTTGATGGGTCCAGAACCCGGATATGGGCGGATCTCTCCATGATCCACCTGCCCCTAGAGAGCTGCTCCCACAAGGTAGCACCCTTGGTTACTTTCCGAACAGACTCCACAACGGTCATAATTGTGTGGTGGCACCTGGCCACACCCACTTTGAATACAATGTAACCTCACTAGGTTAGCTTCCACAGATCGGACGTCCTGACTCTGACGCTGAGTAGGATTCCTGTTACTGATACTAATTTGCTGAGTATCTTCATCCATATAAATTGGCATCCACCAGTGATTTAACAAGTGCTGAAGTGCCTCCTGGACAAGGGTACAACCTCGATCGTTTTCGCAACCTGCTTTACAGCTTTGATAGTCATGTGATATTAGGAATTCGAGTCGGACCTGTTCAGAATGTAACTCTACCAGGTTGGTATTCATCACGCGAATATCGAAGATCTGAACCATGTTAATTTGATAGGAATTCCTATCATGGTAGTCTTGGATCCACCCAAGATCCATCTGACGCTGGAGGGCCTCTTGTATGAAAGAGCATCCCTGTTTGTTTACCAAGCAAGTCAGACAAGAACTGTAATCGTGCCACGGCAGATTATGATACTGGCTTTGCCTTGAGTGCATCGCCACCAGGTTAACATTCATTGCACGGATATCGTGGTTTTGAATGACATTAGAATTCGTATAGACCATGTTAACTCCACGAACTCGGTGCTCCTGGATCCATCCGAGATCCATCTGTTCCGGTAGAGCTGCTTGCACTACAGAACATCCTTGATTGTTTTTAGAGCAGACATCACACTGGTGATAATTATGAGGTGGCATATGGCCATATCCACTCTGTCTACAATGCATCTTGACCAGATTGGTTTTCAACAAGAGTACATCATGAATTTGATAGACATCGTTAGTCTCTCCTTCTATCAAATTGACTGCAGCCTTCTCATGTTGAGGCAGCGGGTTTGTGAGAACATTAGGATTTGTATCCTTGAAGGATAAGACCCCGCTCCTAACAAGTTTTTGCACGTCGGACTTGAAATTGAGACAAGTCTCGATGTTATGCCCTGATCCTCCTTGGTGGTAAGGGCAATTTTGATCCACCTTAAACCAAAAAGGCGGGTTTTTCGGTACCGTAAGAGGAGATTTAGTCTGAATGTGCCCCTTAGCCAGTAGTAACGGAAATAGTTCTGCGTACAACATGGGCATAGGATCAAACCCTGATGGTCGTGTTGTACGGTTGTTGTTATATGGAGGACGAGCCTGCTGAAGAGGTTGTTGTGTCCTTTGCTGATTAGGTTGGCTTTGCGCAACCTAAGGTTGATACGTAGGAATAGGCGCAGGATTGATAGCAGGAATTACAGCTGCTACTAGTTGATATCGACGCCTTTGCTTTCCGAGAGAGATATTCCCAATATCTTGCTATTTTTTCTTAGGGAGAGCACTACCGTATTTTTTAGTACCGCTCGATGATCCAGCGTCTTTTACCAAACGTCCTTCTCGAACGACTTCCTCAAGATGTACACCCATGCCCACCATCTCGGTGAAATCACTGGGTGCACTGGCAACCATTCGGTCATAGTAAAATGAGCTTAAGGTCTTTAAGAAGATCTTTGTCATCTCTTTTTACTCAAGAGGTGGACAAATTTGAGCGGCAATTTCACGCCACCTTTGAGCATACTCCTTAAAGGTTTCCTTGTCCTTTTGCGACATCGATCTGAGTTGATCTCTGTCGGGTGCCATGTCCAAATTGTATTTGTATTGTTGGACGATGGCAGTACCAAGATCTCTGAATGTGCTGATCGTGGCACGGTTTAAACCCATGTACCATTTGAGTGCGGCACCGGTTAAACTATCTTGGAAGTAGTGAATCAGTAGGTCCTGATTCTCCGTCTGAGCTGACATCTGCTGAGCGTACATCACCAGATGGCTTTGAGGGCAAGAGTTACCCTTGTACTTTTCAAAGTCGGGCACTTGGAACTTGTGCGGGACTTTCACATTGGGGACCAAGCAGAGGTCTGCGGCGTCCTTTCCAAATAAATCCTGACCGCGAATGGCTTGCAGCTCCTTCTGCATTTCCAGGAACTGCTCCTGGAATTCATCCATTCTATCGAATATAGCTTCCTTTTTACCAGCAGGTATTGGTGGAATCTGTCCTTCCGGGACAGTGTGCACCACAAGGGGTGGTACCGTGACTACGGTAGTGAGTCTTGGCGTTTCCCGAAGTTTGTAACCTTCAGGAGTCTTCAGTATACCCCTGGCATCTTCGCTTTCCCGAAGTTTGTAACCTTCAGGCCCAGCGGCTTCTGTTGAGATTCCTTGATCTTCAGTGATCGGTGGAACATATCCTTCCGGGATATAGTTAACAGGTATGCCCCAGGGACGATCTTTCGGCATTTGATACCTAGGATCACACTTCTCCACTATGGGCGTCGAGGTGATCTCTGAGATCACAGTTATTTGTAGCTGAGCTTCTGCCATGGGTTGCATGTCGTTACGAAGCTTTCTCATATCCTCTCTCAAAGCGTCGATCTCCTCTTTCAACTCTATGTTCTCTTCCTCAAGATCATCCATCTTTTTCTGACGATTGGCCCGAGTATTGTACGAATGAGACAGTTTGACTCTAGAATCGAGACGCAAATGTGAGATTCGTAGGTAAGAAGAATACGCGATGTGAGAATGATGAATGCAATGATTATATTAATTGTTTTTTGGTTTAATCAAAATAAACTTCGACAATTAGATTGCAAATATCAAACAGTGGGGAAACCCCTTTTTATTGAATTCAAAGGATTACAGAAATGGAAATACAGTAGATTACAAGGTGCAGAAACAGAAACCTAAGCTAATAATGGGCCCCAAGTCCTCTCTGAAGAGAAATCGGGTGCGGATTCTGGTATCTTCCTTTTCTTTGACCGAGGCTCTTGGGCCGTTGTCGGGTCGTCATTCCTTTGCCAAGTGAAAGGAGTGAGCAAATTCCTTTGGTCATCTTGATTCTCTACAGCATGTTGCTCCAAAATTTCAATCAGAGCATCTTTCTCTTTCAGTAGTTGCTGTATTTTGATACACTCCACATCGAGGGTGCGGTACTTGTTCTTCCAAGACCTCCTCTCCCGTTGAACTTTGTTGAGAGCAACCTGATCCCATCATAAATCCTATTACACCAATCTACATTAGAGTTGGTAAGAGACATGATCTTCTGCGACCAACGTAAGGCACTCTTACAATCCCAAAAAGCAGCAGACTTGGGCAAGTGGGAGATAAACCATTTGTAAAGCAAAGGCACACAGCATGTGATCTCCCCTCCACTGTACAAATTCCCTAAGCATATAGAAAGATACGCATCTGCGAGAAAAGTCGGCACATGGTTTCCAATGAGAAAAACCTTAATGGAGTTGATATCGACGAAGTTATTGATGTTGGGAAACAAAAATAACCCGTAGGTGAGCAAGACAAAGATGCTTTCAAAAACAGTCACGTTTCCTATACTGGCAAAATACAGGGCTTTCTTTGTCAAGAACGGGGCTGGCAAACCTTGGATGCCACCCTTAGCGGTCATGTGAGTCCTGACCTCAGACTCGTCCAAATGAATTGCGCTTGCAATGGTCTAATTCTTTGGAATTTCTTCCAGTCCAGAAAATGGAGCTCGATCAGTAATGTGTAGATCAATCAGATAAGAATACTCCTCCAGCGTTGGTGCGAGCTGGTAATTCGAGAATGTGAAACAGTGATAAACTGGATCGTAAAACTGAATGAGCGCATCCATGATTCCCTCAATCACATGGACTCTTAATAGTGGTAGCAAACCTCCGTGCTTGGCTCTGAAAGCCTCAGGGTTAGTGATCATCCTCGCTAACCTTCTCAAATCCTCTAGCTTTGGAACCTTGAAGGTATACCTATGGGTTCTCCTTCTACCGAAATCCATTAGTGCAATCCTTTTCTATGATATTTGCAATCACAGTCTTAGTTTAATTTGAAAAACAGAGAGACTAGAAGAGAATTTTTTTTTTGAATGTTTTAATGTTTTTTAAATGAATGCATGAATGCAGCACACAAAAACATAGAAAAAACATGGGGTCAAAGGGTCGTTGTCATGAAGTCAAGGCTCTACCCATCCCTAAAGGTTTATACTAAGGTGATTTTTGTACCTGTACTTATTATCATCAGCTCCTCCCAGGAAAGCAAAACAACAAGCGGATCGCCAGCGAGTTGTAGAGCAATCTTAGAGTAAGTGCCATTCACCGAGAATAGATCACCAACCTTAAATGAGGGTAGTATCGCGTAACAACTATTCCCGATAGTTTCCGCACTACAAAAGGGTTTGGCTCCTCAGTTTCTCAGACATCACAATCGGCCCATTGTCTAGGTGAGAGAATGGGTTGCATTGGTCAGCCTCCACTGAGGTTGAAAGTCGATCTCATCGCCATCACTTATCTTAAGTGTATACTCAATCTTTCCACATGCGGCATCACACGCATTCCCATTAGCAGAAAAATAAACACGTATAGCAATTAGGAAAAGCAGTATATATATTTGTCCTAATCATCCTAGACCTTTAAAGCTATGAATCCTAAGTTCCTGACAGAAAATGGGTTCCCCGGCGTATAGCGAGCGATTTTGGATGCGGTTCTTAAGCGTTGGTCGCTCTCTGCGGTTGAGCTTAAAACTACAGGTCGATTCATTTTTTATCCTATTGTGAGCTGAATAAGGAAGGGAAATAGATGTCTCCAATTAACCCTGCTTTGCATACTGAGTTTAAACAGCGGTCTGTTAGGTTACGGATGCTATCAATGTGGGGGGGCCTTTGTACTGGTTATTTGTATTTTCGCCAATACTGTTTTCTTTCTTTTTACCTTGACAGAAGGTTTCTGGCGGGGAACAAAGATTAGGATGTTAGGACTGATGCTTTTGATAGATACTGCTTTTGATTGATGGAGATATGGGATTTGGGTTTTTGTTTAGTGTGCTCGCTAAGATCTTTTCTTTTGATCTTATGCCTACGTATTCCTGTTTACCGAAACAGGGAAATCAGAGCGTTCGTAGTTCCTCCTATTCTACGGGAGGAAATGGTTGTTTTTGGTGTCTTGTTCAAAGCCCAAGACGTGAAACGAAAGGTGATTTGTATCTTGTTCAAAGCCCAAGATGTGAAGCTGAAAGGTCTATTTGTGTCTTGTTCAAAGCCCAAGACGTGAAGCTGAAGGTCCTAACTTTAGAGAGAATTTGTCATCTCTAAAGAGGGGGTTGTATGTCACAACTGTTTTATAAAGGAGAAGTACATTAACCAGGATATGCGAATCCGGCAATGCCATAATTTCCTTTATAGGGGATTTTAACCTGAAGGAGAAGACTTTAACTCAGTGTAGAGCAATGCTATCTTTCCTTAGGAATTTCTCATACTAAAAGAGGGACAGTGGCATGGATGTAGATGATCCAGAGGCTTGCCGCTTACAGCGATTAGATGAAGAGGAAGGAGTTGTTGATGTTTGTGTACTGTGAACGAGGCACATCTTTGATGATAAAAGGTTAATTGGATTAACCAGTGGTTTTCTTATACAAAGCCTAAGAGGAGGCTATCATGTGTCTCGTACAAAGCCCGAGAGAGAGGCTAAAAGGTTTTGACTCGACGATGGAATCTTTTGGTATCTTGTATAAAGCCCGAGATGAAGGTTATTTGACTCAACAAGAGAGTTTTTTTGTATCTCGTACGAAGCCCGAGATGGAGGCTAAAATTTTTTTGGCTCAATAAGAACCTTTTTGTATCTCGTATAAAGCTCGAGATGGAGGCGAAAGGGTGATTGACTCAACGAGGGAGTCTCTTATGTGTCTCGTACAAAGCACGAGAGAGAGGCTAAACGTTGTTTGACTCCGCTGGGGAGGATCATTGTACAAAGCCCAAGAGGAGGCTATGGTGACTGTTTCAATTAAGTGACAGGTCCGGTATACTGATTTTGAAAGAGAAAATCTGTTCTTCTATGAGCAACACTGTGATCATGGATTTGATTTGAGGATTCGGGTTATTCATGTTCTTTAAGGAAGCGGGAAATCCGAAGGGTATTGAGACTGTCCAAGTCTACGGGTTTATTTCCTATTCTTGAAGGGTGCTTGAGAATGTCTTTGAGACTCAAGGAAGTTAGACTGTCCGTGTCTCGAGTTTCATCTTTTGTACTATGCTTTGAGAAACAGTAGTAGACTCTATGAAAGGACTGTTCTATGAAGATGACTAGGTTCTGTTCCTATACCTCTAGGAGGCCGTCGGGACAATTTGTACGAAGCCCAAGAGGAGGCTGGAAACTTTTAAGAAGCCGACGGGTCCTTGTACTAAGCCCAAGAGAAGGTTATCATTCCCGGAGGAAGAGATCATTATACGAAGCCTAAGAGGAGGCTGTGAATACTTCTAAGAAGCCGTAGGGTCCTTGTACTAAGCCCAAGAGGAGGCGGGGTTGCCTTTAGGAAGCCTGTGGGTCCTTGTATGATGCCCAAGAGGAGGCCGATGCTTTTAAGAAGCCCGTGGGTCCCCAAACCCCGAGAAATTCAAGGCAATGCTATTCACCGAAAATAGATCAAAGTCAGGAAAGTTCGAGAATTTGGAAGAAACTCAAAGATGCCATTCATGGAGAATACATTTATCTTTGGGAGTAGAGTTTCTTGACAGTTCCTAATGAGGACAGCCTGATAGAAGACTGTGTCTGGTGATCCTATTGGGGGATCTAGTTGTCTATTTCTACGAATAAACGAAACGGCGTCACCTAGTTCTAGACGTAGTGGCCGGGAAAACTCTAAATATCTATACTATTATTACACAGTTGATATGAGTTTATGAAAGAAGACTTACAGTGAAACAGCCCCACAATACAGTTATATGTATATGAATGCGATAAATGAAAGCAATAACCACTTACTCGGTTGTAGAGCTTCCATGCTGTTTGGTTAGTTGTTCAACAAAGAAAGATTGAAAACAACAGTATATTCAAAATCAAAGGAGAAAGTGCTTTGAAAAAGAAAGATTTGAGGCTTACAGCTCAAGGAGAGGGCCAGGGTTTTATCAGTGAGCGCACTGTTGAATTTGTACAGAGGGACTTATACAAGTGACTGAGGCCCAAAAAGGTTTTCTGTACAAAGGGATGGGTCTTACACTCTTTCAAGAGGCCCAAAAAGTTTTAAAGAAAAAGAGTGGGGCTTATAACACGAGGGTAGGCCCAATTGATTTTTCCGTTTGAAATGGCGATCGCGCCGAGATTTTCTTTTAACGCAGAGGGACTTATACAATAAGTGAGGCCCAAAAAGATTTTGGTTAAAAGGGGATTGGGTCTTACACTCTAATAGAGGCCCAAAAGTTTTGAATGGGTCTTATAGCTCAAGGAGAGGCCCAAGGTTATTTTTTTCAAAAAAAAGCGACGATCGCGCCGTTTGTTTTTGACGGTATCGGGGCTTATACAATACACTGAGGCCCAAAAATGATTGGTCAAAAAAGGATTGGGTCTTACACTCTATTAGAGGCCCAAAAGTTTTGAAAATGATTTATGAGGGTTGAATTAATCCAAAAACCCTAATTTGTTTTCAAAAATGTATTTAAGTGAATAAAAATTCAATTAAATTGATCAAAATTGTTTAACATGTGAAAAACAAATTGTGATTTTGGATTAATGCTTCAAAAATTAAGTATTGACCTACAAAATAATTAGAAAGCATTAAAAGTTGCAAAATCAATGTAGAAAAAATATTTAATATGTCAAAAACAATTAAAATATTAATTCTTTGCAAAAATATCAATTATATGAAATAAACAATATCTTTGGGATTTTTTGATAAAATAAAATATTTTAACATTTTTGTGAATTATTAAAAAAAGAATCAACTCAAAATCATTAAAACTCAGAGAGAAATTAATTTTTGAATCAATTAAATAAAATCACAAAATTCAAATATTTGAATTATTCAAAAATGGCGCCAAGAACACACCAAGAACACGCGCATGTTCTGGGTTTGGCTGATTTGCATTTTCTCCTCAATCTCACTGAATACTTGATTATAACATGCAATCCACATATCATTATGCTCGTCTCAACCTCACGATCATGTCTATGTCCATTAATTTCATTTAAATTAAACATATAACAAGAAATCATGAAAAATCCTCAAGAACCCTAATTTCTGCATGAAGGCTAGGATTTTTGAACCACGATTCAAACAATGCAATTAATTGAGGGAAAACATTCCATGCATGATTATGAACATATGGCCAAATTATTGTGCGAGGAAATATGCATAGATTGAGAGATGACCAAGTATATGCTTACCTCTAAGCCGTGACAGCAAGTGCAATGTGATTTTTGATTTGGAGGTGTTACAGATGAGTGGTGATGATCTGAACAGCTTCCCTACACCCTATGGAGTGTGTTTGAATGGTTGGACTCGATTGAAATTGGCTGGATCAATTCATGGCATCTCAGCTGCAACTTGATTGAAAATTTGAGCAACCAGCTGGTGATTTTGTGAAATTGGTGTTTCAGAAGTGATCTAAGTGTTTGATCATCTCATATGTGATGTATGTGAGGTGTGTGAGTGATTGGTTTGATTGGAATTGCTCTCAAACTCAAAACTCGATAATGACTTGCCTTAGAAGGAAAAATTGGAGTGAAAGAAGAGATTTTGAGGAAAGCATCTGTTTGATGGCTTTGGTGTACTCAAACTAATCACAATTGAGCTCTATTTATAGTAGAGCAAGTTTGTTTTGCAAGGAATAGTGAATGGCAACTGGTAAGTAGGTTTGGCCAATGTTGGCAAATGAAAATCCAAGTCTCCTCTAGCCATTGACTAGAGGTTAGGGCACAGAGCTTTGGTTCCCTTGGTCTTGGATAAGTCTTGACTGATTTTAGATGAGAATGGCTCAGTCCATGCCACCTTGATGCTTCCATTGAATGCTTCAATCCAAATTTGGAGTCTTGTCCCTATTTTGGCCATTCTAGGTTCAACATGCTATTTCTTGTTCCATGGACTTTGGAGGCTTGGCTCAGTGATTGTCCCCTTTAGATTCAATCCTCAGATGTGTCCAAGTGGATAGGAGCATTTGAATTTGGCTGATTTTAGAAAATCGAGCCAAAATGCAAAATCTGCCTTGCCTTTGACAGATTTCAGCAAGGCAACTTGACAATGTCATATCTCATGGTGTAAGTTGAATTTGGCAATGTTCTTGGTCATTTTGGAAAGCCCTTACATGATACAACAACTGTTTGAACAAGTTTGGTTTTGATATCTTTTGATTCCAAGTGAAAAATCCCTCTACATTTGGCAAAAAGTGAAGCAAAATCTGACTTAGTGAAATTTTCACTAAGTGTTGGAACAAAGTGTGATTTCTTGATTTTGATCACTCCATAACTCAAAATCCTTAATGAATTGGACTTAGGTCTAGTTGAAGTTTTTGTAGAGGGTAATGAGGGCTACAAATCCATCTTTGGATGAGAAAAAATGGCCTTGTGGTTTAGGAGTTATGATCCTCCAAAGTTAGTGTATTAGTGGTACTTTTTCCATAACTTAGAAAAATTTCTAAGTTTTATGGTTACCCCTTTTACAAGTTATCCAACATTCCTTGATTTTTCTTGATGAATGATGATTCAAATCATACATTAACATCATTTTAGGGTTAAAAATCCATTTTGGTGAAAAATCTCAAAAAGTCAAAGTTGACTTTTGTGCACAGTTGACTTTTTATCAGATGAATTCCAAATTGTGCAATTCTTCAGGAAATCATGCCCTTGTCCTAAATCAAACTTGATGGACATGTTCCATGGGTGTCATAGGGTATATTTAGGTATGTCCTAGGGCTTGGGAGCATGTCCTGGTCAAAAGTCAAAGTTACAGTTGACTTTTTCCTTAAAACCCTAATTGTGCTGCAGATGAAATTGAGATTTGTTGCTCAAGCTTCTTGGATTAATCCATTGTTCCAAATGGATCAATATAGTATATTAGAGACCCTCAAATCCTCCTTTGAGGTCTTGGCTCATGATTTGCCCTAAAAGTCAACTTAGGGGTGAATTAGGTCAAGAACCCGAATTCCTGATTTTTTATGAATGCATCCCCTGAGGCAAAATTGACTGGATGATTGGGTCCATGAGGTTCCATGGAGTATATTAGGTTGTGTTTTGTATCTTTGGCTTATGCCCAGATGAAACTTTCCCTCTGGAGGCCCTGGTCGACCAGAACCCTAATTTGGTGATACTGGCGATCTTGAGACTTGATCCACCTAGAAGGGAGCAACCTTGTGCTTAATCCTTGAAGTGGGAGTCCTTTTGATCCATTGTGGATGTTTGAGAGGTTAGACAAGTTGAAGATCATGTCATTCCTTGATTGATCCTTTGTCTAAGCACTCAGAGAGGGCTTGAAACCCTAATTTTGATTGTAGTGGATGCTCACCCATCTTTGGGGAGACTGATGAGGTATAATGGTTCCTCCATATTGTAATGATGATTCTCACAATGATGGGAAATCTTAGTGGTCAAAATTTGGGGTATGACACGGCGGAAGCCCCAATCTGTGGTTTTCACATAAGTGAAGAGAAAAAAGGTTTAGAAAAAGAGCCCCACGGTGGGTGCCACTTTTCTATAGCGAGCGATTTTGGACGCGGTTCTTAAGCGCTGGTCGCTCTCACTGCGGTTGAGTTTACTACAGGTTGATTCAGTTTTTATCCTATTAAAGCTGGTGAAGGAATGGAAATAAATGTCTCCAATTAACCCTGCTTGCATACTAAGTTTAAACAGCGGTCTGTTAGGTTACGGATGCGATCAATGTGGTGGGGCCTTTCTTGTGTTATTTTGACAGACATGTTTCTGGCGGGGAACAAGGATTAGGATGTTAGGACTGATGCTTTTTGATAGATATGTGAGAGTATGGGATTTTGGGTTTTTGTTTAGTGTGCTCGCTAAGATCTTTTCTTTTGATCTTATGCCTACGTATTCCCGTTTACCGAAACAGGGAAATCAAAGCGTTCGTAGTTCCTCCTATTCTACGGAAGGAAATGGTTTTTTTGGTGTCTTGTTCAAAGCCCAAGACATGAAGCGAAAGGTGGTTTGTATCTTGTTCAAAGCCCAAGATGTGAAGCTGAAGAGTCTATTTGTATCTTGTTCAAAGCCCAAGATATGAAGCTAAAAGGGTGTTGACTTTAGAGAGAATTTGTCATTTCTAAAGAGGGGGTTGTATGTCACAACTGTTTTAAAGGAGAATTACTTTAACCGGGATGTGTGAATCCGGCAATGCCATAATTTCCTTTATAGGGGATTTTAACCTGAAGGAGAAGACTTTAACTCAGTTTAGAGCAATGTCATCTTTCCTTAGGAATTTCTCATGCTAAAAGAGGGACAGTGGCGTAGATGTAAATAATCCAGAGGCTTGCCGCTTACAGCAATTAGATGGAAGGAGTTGTTGATGTTTGTGTATTGTGAACGAGGCACAACTTTGATGCTAAAAGGTTGATTGGATCAACCAGTGGTTTTCTTATACAAAGCCTAAGAGGAGGCTAATATGTGTCTCGTACAAAGCTCGAGAGAGAGGCTAAAAGGTTTTTGACTCGACGATGGAGTCTTTTGGTATCTCGTATAAAGCCCGATATGAAGGCTACTTGCCTTAACAAGAGAGTTTTTTGTATCTCGTACGAAGCCCGAGATGGAGGCAAAATTTGTTTGGCTCAATAAGAACGTTTTTGTATCTCGTATAAAGCCCGAGATGGAGGTAAAATGGGTGATTGACTCAACGAGGGAGTCTCTTATGTGTCTCGTATAAAGCCCGAGAGAGAGAGAGGCTAAACGTTGTTTAACTCCGCTGGGGAGAATCATTGTATAAAGTCCAAGAGAGAGGCTATCTTCACTAGAGAAGGATCATTATACAAAGCCTAAGAGGAGGCTATGGTTACTGTTTCAGTTGAGTGACAGGTCCAGTATATTGGTTTTAAAGAGAAAATCAGTTCTTATATGAGTACTGTTTGTACTCAGGGATTTGATTCGAGGATCAGGGATATTTCCTTTTCTTTGAGGAATTGGGAAATCCAAAGAGTATTGAGACTGTCCGAGTCTACGGGGTTCCTTCCTATTCTTGAAGGGTGCTTGAGAATGTCTTTGAGACTCAAGGATATTAGACTGTCCAAGTCTAGAGTTTCATCTTTTGTACTATGCTTTGAGAAACAGTAGTAGACTCTATGAAAGAACTGTTCTATGAAGATGACTAAGTTCTGTTCCTATACCTCTAGGAGGTCATCGGGACAATTTGTACGAAGCCCAAGAGGAGGCTGGAAGCTTTTAAGAGGCCGACGGGTCCTTGTACGAATCCCAAGAGGAGGCTATCATTCCCGGAGGAAGAGATCATTATACGAAGCCTAAGAGGAGGCTATGAATACTTCTAAGAAGCCGGCGGGTCCTTGTACTAAGCCCAAGAGGAGGTGGGGTTGCTTTTAGGAAGCCTGTGGGTCCTTGTACGATGCCCAAGAGGAGGCCGATGCTTTTAAGAAGCTCGTGGGTCCCCAAACCCCGAGAAATTCAAGACAGACTATTCACGAGGAATGGATCAAGCCAGGAAAGTTTGAGAATTTGGGAGAAACTCAAAGATGCCATTCACGTAGAATACATTCATCTCTGGGAGTAGAGTTTCTTGACAATTCCTAATGAGGATAGCCGAAGATAAGACTGTATCTGATGATCCTATTGGGGATCTAGTTGTCTATTTCTATGAATAAACGAGGCGGCGTCACCTAGTTCTAGACGTAGTTGCTGGGGAAACTCGAAATATCTATACTATTATTACACAGTTGATATGAGTTTATGAAAGAAGACTTACAGTGAAACAGCCCCACAATACAGTTATATGTATATGAATGCGATAAATGAAAGCAATAACCACTTACTCGGTTGTAGAGCTTCCATGCTGTTTGGTTAGTTGTTCAACAAAGAAAGATTGAAAACAACAGTATATTCAAAATCAAAGGAGAAAGTGCTTTGAAAAAGAAAGATTTGAGGCTTACAGCTCAAGGAGAGGGCCAGGGTTTTATCAGTGAGCGCACTGTTGAATTTGTACAGAGGGACTTATACAAGTGACTAGGGGTGTTCGCGGTGCGGTTTGGGCGGTTTTGACGATAAAAATCATCCGAACCGCAAGGGGAAAAAGCATGCGGTTTGGTTTGGTTTGGTTGGCTTTTTAAAAAAATCTGAACCAAACCAAACCAAACTAAACCATTGTGGTTTGGATTGGTTCGGTTTTTTACAAGATTTTTATTGAGTGATATTTACATATATAGAGAACAACATAACTTTGTGTTTAGTCATTCATACATTGCCAAATAACAGCAAAACTCATCATATTTAGACAAAAAGTTCTCATTCAATATACAAAAATCAATTTAAACAAAAGTGAAAAAAAATAGTAGCATAAAACAATATCAAAATAATATTATAAAACAGAAAATATAAGAGAAGGGAGATTAGAGAAGATGAAAAAGAAAGAACATAACAGATGTGAGATTAGAGAAGAAAGGTGCGATAAAAATATAATTAGAAGAGAAAATAGTAATATAAAAATGAGAAGATGAAAAAGAAAGAACATGTGAGATGAGAGATTAGTGTAGAAGAGGCGAGACATACATGGCAAAGAAGATGAGAAGAATGCACAATACTATTAGGAGAGATTTGAGAAGATTAAAACTGAAAAGTTAAGTGTGAGTAAGAGAAAATATTTCGTAATTGTAAGGTTAAGGCATAATGGGTTTGAGTTTTGGGTTAGAGGTGAGATAAGTGAAGTTTGGGTTGTAACATAATGCGGTTTGGTTTGGTTTAGTTCGGTTTGCAAAATACAAACCGCAAACCAAACCGAACCATGCGGTTTTGTTAAAAGATGGCCCGAACAAATCCGAACAAAATGCGGTTTTTTGCGGTTTCGGTTTGGTTTGGTTTGGTTTGCGGTTTTTTATTGGGTTGGTTCGGTTTTGAACACCCCTACAAGTGACTGAGGCCCAAAAAGGTTTTCTGTACAAAGGGATGGGTCTTACACTCTTTCAAGAGGCCCAAAAAGTTTTAAAGAAAAAGAGTGGGGCTTATAACACGAGGGTAGGCCCAATTGATTTTTCCGTTTGAAATGGCGATCGCGCCGAGATTTTCTTTTAACGCAGAGGGACTTATACAATAAGTGAGGCCCAAAAAGATTTTGGCTAAAAGGGGATTGGGTCTTACACTCTAATAGAGGCCCAAAAGTTTTGAATGGGTCTTATAGCTCAAGGAGAGGCCCAAGGTTATTTTTTTCAAAAAAAAGCGACGATCGCGCCATTTGTTTTTTACGGTATCGGGACTTATACAATACACTGAGGCCCAAAAATGATTGGTCAAAAAAGGATTGGGTCTTACACTCTATTAGAGGCCCAAAAGTTTTGAAAATGATTTATGAGGGTTGAATTAATCCAAAAACCCTAATTTGTTTTCAAAAATGTATTTAATTGAATAAAAATTCAACTAAATTGATCAAAATTGTTTAACATGTGAAAAACAAATTGTGATTTTGGATTAATGCTTCAAAAATTAAGTATTGACCTACAAAATAATTAGAAAGCATTAAAAGTTACAAAATCAATGTAGAAAAAATATTTAATATGTCAAAAACAATTAATATATTAATTCTTTGCAAAAATATCAATTATATGAAATAAACAATATCTTTGGGATTTTTTGATAAAATAAAATATTTTAACATTTTTGTGAATTATTAAAAAAAGAATCAACTCAAAATCATTAAAACTCAGAGAGAAATTAATTTTTGAATCAATTAAATAAAATCACAAAATTCAAATATTTGAATTATTCAAAAATGGCGCCAAGAACACACCAAGAACACGCGCGTGTTCTGGGTTTGGCTGATTTGCATTTTCTCCTCAATCTCACTGAATACTTGATTATAACATGCAATCCACATATCATTATGCTCGTCTCAACCTCACGATCATGTCTATGTCCATTAATTTCATTTAAATTAAACATATAACAAGAAATCATGAAAAATCCTCAAGAACCCTAATTTCTGCATGAAGGCTAGGATTTTTGAACCACGATTCAAACAATGCAATTAATTGAGGGAAAACATTCCATGCATGATTATGAACATATGGCCAAATTATTGTGCGAGGAAATATGCATAGATTGAGAGATGACCAAGTATATGCTTACCTCTAAGCCGTGACAGCAAGTGCAATGTGATTTTTGATTTGGAGGTGTTACAGATGAGTGGTGATGATCTGAACAGCTTCTCTACACCCTATGGAGTGTGTTTGAATGGTTGGACTCGATTGAAATTGGCTGGATCAATTCATGGCATCTCAGCTGCAACTTGATTGAAAATTTGAGCAACCAGCTGGTGATTTTGTGAAATTGGTGTTTCAGAAGTGATCTAAGTGTTTGATCATCTCATATGTGATGTATGTGAGGTGTGTGAGTGATTGGTTTGATTGGAATTGCTCTCAAACTCAAAACTCGATAGTGACATGCCTTAGAAGGCAAAATTGGAGTGAAAGAAGAGATTTTGAGGAAAGCATCTGTTTGACGGCTTTGGTGTACTCAAACTGATCACAATTGAGCTCTATTTATAGTAGAGCAAGTTTGTTTTGCAAGGAATAGTGAATGGCAACTGGTAAGTAGGTTTGGCCAATGTTGGCAAATGAAAATCCAAGTCTCCTCTAGCCATTGACTAGAGGTTAGGGCACAGAGATTTGGTTCCCTTGGTCTTGGATAAGTCTTGACTGATTTCAGATGAGAATGGCTCAGTCCATACCACCTTGATGCTTCCATTGAATGCTTCAATCCAAATTTGGAGTCTTGTCCCTATTTTGGCCATTCTAGGTTCAACATGCTATTTCTTGTTCCATGGACTTTGGAGACTTTGCTCAGTGATTGTCCCCTTTAGATTCAATCCTCAGATGTGTCCAAGTGGATAGGAGCATTTGAATTTGGCTGATTTTGGCAAATCGAGCCAAAATGCAAAATCTGCCTTGCCTTTGACAGATTTCAGCAAGGCAACTTGACAATGTCATATCTCATGGTGTAAGTTGAATTTGGCAATGTTCTTGGTCATTTTGGAAAGCCCTTACATGATACAACAACTGTTTGAACAAGTTTGGTTTTGATATCTTTTGATTCCAAGTGAAAAATCCCTCTACATTTGGCAAAAAGTGAAGCAAAATCTGACTTGGTGAAATTTTCACTAAGTGTTGGAACAAAGTGTGATTTCTTGATTTTGATCACTCCATAACTCAAAATCTTTAATGAATTGGACTTAGGTCTAATTGAAGTTTTTGTAGAGGGTAATGAGGGCTACAAATCCATCTTTGGATGAGAAAAAATGGCCTTGTGGTTTAGGAGTTATGATCCTCCAAAGTTAGTGTATTAGTGGTACTTTTTCCATAACTTAGAAAAAATTCTAAGTTTTATGGTTACCCCTTTTACAAGTTATCCAACATTCCTTGATTTTTCTTGATGAATGATGATTCAAATCATACATTAACATCATTTTAGGGTTAAAAATCCATTTTGGTGAAAAATCTCAAAAAGTCAAAGTTGACTTTTGTGCATAGTTGACTTTTTATCAGATGAATTCCAAATTGTGCAATTCTTCAGGAAATCATGCCCTTGTCCTAAATCAAACTTGATGGACATGTTCCATGGGTGTCATAGGGTATATTTAGGTATGTCCTAGGGCTTGGGAGCTTGTCCTGGTCAAAAGTCAAAGTTACAGTTGACTTTTTTCTTAAAACCCTAATTGTGGTGCAGATGAAATTGAGACTTGTTGCTCAAGCTTCTTGGATTAATCCATTGTTCCAAATGGATAAATATAGTTCATTAAAGACCCTCGAATCATCTCTTGAGGTCTTGGTTCATGATTTGTCCCAAAAGTCAACTTAGGGGTGAATTAGGTCAAGAAACCCTAATTCCTGATTTTTTATGTATGCATCCCCTGAGGCAAAATTGACTTGATGAATGGGTCCATGAGGTTCCATGGAGTATATTAGGTTGTGTTTTGTATCTTTGGCTTATGCCCAGATGAAACTTTCCCTCTGGAGGCCCTGGTCGACCAGAACCCTAATTTGGTGATACTGGCGATCTTGAGACTTGATCCACCTAGAAGGGAGCAACCTTGTGCTTAATCCTTGAAGTGGGAGTCCTTTTGATCCATTGTGGATGTTTGAGAGGTTAGACAAGTTGAAGATCATGTCATTCCTTGATTGATCCTTTGTCTAAGCACTCAGAGAGGGCTTGAAACCCTAATTTTGATTGTAGTGGATGCTCACCCATCTTTGGGGAGACTGATGAGGTATAATGGTTCCTCCATATTGTAATGATGATTCTCACAATGATGGGAAATCTTAGTGGTCAAAATTTGGGGTATGACACGGCGGAAGCCCCAATCTGTGGTTTTCACATAAGTGAAGAGAAAAAAGGTTTAAAAAAAGAGCCCCACGGTGGGTGCCACTTTTCTATAGCGAGCGATTTTGGACGCGGTTCTTAAGCGCTGGTCGCTCTCACTACGGTTGAGTTTACTACAGGTCGATTTAGTTTTTATCCTATTAAAACTGATGAAGGAAGGGAAATAAATGTCTCCAATTAACCCTGCTTGCATACTGAGTTTAAACAGCGGTCTGTTAGGTTACGGATGCGATCAATGTGGTGGGGCCTTTCTTGTGTTATTTTGACAGACAGGTTTCTGGCGGGGAACAAGGATTAGGATGTTAGGACTGATGCTTTTTGATAGATATGTGAGAGTATGGGATTTTGGGTTTTTGTTTAGTGTGCTCGCTAAGATCTTTTCTTTTGATCTTATGCCTACGTATTCCCGTTTACCGAAACAGGGAAATCAAAGCGTTCGTAGTTCCTCCTATTCTACGGGAGGAAATGGTTTTTTTGGTGTCTTGTTCAAAGCCCAAGACATGAAGCGAAAGGTGGTTTGTATCTTGTTCAAAGCCCAAGATGTGAAGCTGAAGAGTCTATTTGTATCTTGTTCAAAGCCCAAGATATGAAGCTAAAAGGGTGTTGACTTTAGAGAGAATTTGTCATTTCTAAAGAGGGGGTTGTATGTCACAACTGTTTATAAAGGAGAATTACTTTAACCGGGACGTGTGAATCCGGCAATGCCATAATTTCCTTTATAGGGGATTTTAACCTGAAGGAGAAGACTTTAACTCAGTTTAGAGCAATGTCATCTTTCCTTAGGAATTTCTCATGCTAAAAGAGGGACAGTGGCGTAGATGTAAATAATCCAGAGGCTTGCCGCTTACAGCAATTAGATGGAAGGAGTTGTTGATGTTTGTGTACTGTGAACGAGGCACAGCTTTGATGCTAAAAGGTTGATTGGATCAACCAGTGGTTTTCTTATACAAAGCCTAAGAGGAGGCTAATATGTGTCTTGTACAAAGCTCGAGAGAGAGGCTAAAAGGTTTTTGACTCGATGATGGAGTCTTTTGGTATCTCGTATAAAGCCCGATATGAAGGCTACTTGCCTTAACAAGAGAGTTTTTTGTATCTCGTACGTAGCCCGAGATGGAGGCGAAAT
The DNA here is from genome assembly GCA_022829125.1 of Lathyrus tuberosus. Lineage (NCBI taxonomy): Eukaryota > Viridiplantae > Streptophyta > Magnoliopsida > Fabales > Fabaceae > Lathyrus > Lathyrus tuberosus. Next base: position 494,929 of record JALAZF010000579.1, read on the forward strand.
TTGTTTGGTTCAATAAGAACGTTTTTGTATCTCGTATGAAGCCCGAGATGGAGGTAAAATGGGTGATTGACTCAACGAGGGAGTCTCTTATGTGTCTCGTATAAAGCCCGGGAGAGAGAGGTTAAACGTTGTTTAACTCCGCTGGGGAGAATCATTGTATAAAGTCCAAGAGAGAGGTTATCTTCACTAGAGAAGGATCATTATACAAAGCCTAAGAGGAGGCTATGGTTACTGTTTCAGTTGAGTGACAGGTCCAGTATATTGGTTTTAAAGAGAAAATCAGTTCTTATATGAGTACTGTTTGTACTCAGGGATTTGATTCGAGGATCAGGGATATTTCCTTTTCTTTGAGGAATTGGGAAATCCAAAGAGTATTGAGACTGTCCGAGTCTACGGGGTTCCTTCCTATTCTTGAAGGGTGCTTGAGAATGTCTTTGAGACTCAAGGATATTAGACTGTCCAAGTCTAGAGTTTCATCTTTTGTACTATGCTTTGAGAAACAGTAGTAGACTCTATGAAAGGACTGTTCTATGAAGATGACTAAGTTATGTTCCTATACCTCTAGGAGGTCGTCGGGACAATTTGTACGAAGCCCAAGAGGAGGGTGGAAGCTTTTAAGAAGCCGACGGGTCCTTGTACGAAGCCCAAGAGGAGGCTATCATTCCCGGAGGAAGAGATCATTATACGAAGCCTAAGAGGAGGCTATGGATACTTCTAAGAAGCCGGCGGGTCCTTGTACTAAGCCCAAGAGGAGGTGGGGTTGCTTTTAGGAAGCCTGTGGGTCCTTGTACGATGCCTAAGAGGAGGCCGATGCTTTTAAGAATCCCGTGGGTCCCCAAACCCCGAGAAATTCAAGACAGCCTATTCACAAGGAATGGATCAAGCCAGGAAAGTTTGAGAATTTGGAAGAAACTCAAAGATGCCATTCACGGAGAATACATTCATCTCTGGAAGTAGAGTTTCTTGACAATTCCTAATGAGGATAGCCGAAGATAAGACTGTATCTGATGATCCTATTGAGGATCTTGTTGTCTATTTCTATGAATAAACGAGGCGGCGTCACCTAGTTCTAGACGTAGTTGCTGGGGAAACTCGAAATATCTATATTATTATTACACAGTTGATATGAGTTTATGAAAGAAGACTTACAGTGAAACAGCCCCACAATACAGTTATATGTATATGAATGCGGTAAATGAAAGCAATAACCACTTACTCGGTTGTAGAGCTTCCATGTTGTTTGGTTAGTTGTTCAACAAAGAAAGATTGAAAACAACAGTATATTCAAAATCAAAGGAGAAAGTGCTTTGAAAAAGAAAGATTTGAGGCTTACAGCTCAAGGAGAGGGCCAGGGTTTTATCAGTGAGCGCACTGTTGAATTTGTACAGAGGGACTTATACAAGTGACTGAGGCCCAAAAAGGTTTTCTGTACAAAGGGATGGGTCTTACACTCTTTCAAGAGGCCCAAAAAGTTTTAAAGAAAAAGAGTGGGGCTTATAACACGAGGGTAGGCCCAATTGATTTTTCCGTTTGAAATGGCGATCGCGCCAAGATTTTCTTTTAATGCAGAGGGACTTATACAATAAGTGAGGCCCAAAAAGATTTTGGTTAAAAGGGGATTGGGTCTTACACTCTAATAGAGGCCCAAAAGTTTTGAATGGGTCTTATAGCTCAAGGAGAGGCCCAAGGTTATTTTTTTCAAAAAAAAGCGACGATCGCGCCGTTTGTTTTTTACGGTATCGCGACTTATACAATACACTGAGGCCCAAAAATGATTGGTCAAAAAAGGATTGGGTCTTACACTCTATTAGAGGCCCAAAAGTTTTGAAAATGATTTATGAGGGTTGAATTAATCCAAAAACCCTAATTTGTTTTCAAAAATGTATTTAATTGAATAAAAATTCAATTAAATTGATCAAAATTGTTTAACATGTGAAAAACAAATTGTGATTTTGGATTAATGCTTCAAAAATTAAGTATTGACCTACAAAATAATTAGAAAGCATTAAAAGTTGCAAAATCAATGTAGAAAATATATTTAATATGTCAAAAACAATTAAAATATTAATTCTTTGCAAAAATATCAATTATAAGAAATAAACAATATATTTGGAATTTTTTGATAAAATAAAATATTTTAACATTTTTGTGAATTATTAAAAAAAGAATCAACTCAAAATCATTAAAACTCAGAGAGAAATTAATTTTTGAATCAATTAAATAAAATCACAAAATTCAAATATTTGAATTATTCAAAAATGGCGCCAAGAACACACCAAGAACACGTGCGTGTTCTGGGTTTGGCTGATTTGCATTTTCTCCTCAATCTCACTGAATACTTGATTATAACATGCAATCCACATATCATTATGCTCGTCTCAACCTCACGATCATGTCTATGTCCATTAATTTCATTTAAATTAAACATATAACAAGAAATCATGAAAAATCCTCAAGAACCCTAATTTCTGCATGAAGGCTAGGATTTTTGAACCACGATTCAAACAATGCAATTAATTGAGGGAAAACATTCCATGCATGATTATGAACATATGGCCAAATTATTGTGCGAGGAAATATGTATAGATTGAGAGATGACCAAGTATATGCTTACCTCTAAGCCGTGACAGCAAGTGCAATGTGATTTTTGATTTGGAGGTGTTACAGATGAGTGGTGATGATCTGAACAGCTTCCCTACACCCTATGGAGTGTGTTTGAATGGTTGGACTCGATTGAAATTGGCTGGATCAATTCATGGCATCTCAGCTGCAACTTGATTGAAAATTTGAGCAACCAGCTGGTGATTTTGTGAAATTGGTGTTTCAGAAGTGATCTAAGTGTTTGATCATCTCATATGTGATGTATGTGAGGTGTGTGAGTGATTGGTTTGATTGGAATTGCTCTCAAACTCAAAACTCGATAGTGACTTGCCTTAGAAGGCAAAATTGGAGTGAAAGAAGAGATTTTGAGGAAAACATCTGTTTGATGGCTTTGGTGTACTCAAACTGATCACAATTGAGCTCTATTTATAGTAGAGCAAGTTTGTTTTGCAAGGAATAGTGAATGGCAACTGGTAAGTAGGTTTGGCCAATGTTGGCAAATGAAAATCCAAGTCTCCTCTAGCCATTGACTAGAGGTTAGGGCACAGAGCTTTGGTTCCCTTGGTCTTGGATAAGTCTTGACTGATTTCAGATGAGAATGGCTCAGTCCATGCCACCTTGATGCTTCCATTGAATGCTTCAATCCAAATTTGGAGTCTTGTCCCTATTTTGGCCATTCTAGGTTCAACATGCTATTTCTTGTTCCATGGACTTTGGAGGCTTTGCTCAGTGATTGTCCCCTTTAGATTCAATCCTCAGATGTGTCCAAGTGGATAGGAGCATTTGAATTTGGCTGATTTTGGCAAATCGAGCCAAAATGCAAAATCTGCCTTGCCTTTGACAGATTTCAGCAAGGCAACTTGACAATGTCATATCTCATGGTGTAAGTTGAATTTGGCAATGTTCTTGGTCATTTTGGAAAGCCCTTACATGATACAACAACTGTTTGAACAAGTTTGGTTTTGATATCTTTTGATTCCAAGTGAAAAATCCCTCTACATTTGGCAAAAAGTGAAGCAAAATCTGACTTAGTGAAATTTTCACTAAGTGTTGGAACAAAGTGTGATTTCTTGATTTTGATCACTCCATAACTCAAAATCCTTAATGAATTGGACTTAGGTCTAGTTGAAGTTTTTGTAGAGGGTAATGAGGGCTACAAATCCATCTTTGGATGAGAAAAAATGGCCTTGTGGTTTAGGAGTTATGATCCTCCAAAGTTAGTGTATTAGTGGTACTTTTTCCATAACTTAGAAAAATTTCTAAGTTTTATGGTTACCCCTTTTACAAGTTATCCAACATTCCTTGATTTTTCTTGATGAATGATGATTCAAATCATACATTAACATCATTTTAGGGTTAAAAATCCATTTTGGTGAAAAATCTCAAAAAGTCAAAGTTGACTTTTGTGCACAGTTGACTTTTTATCAGATGAATTCCAAACTGTGCAATTCTTCAGGAAATCATGTCCTTGACCTAAATCAAACTTGATGGACATGTTCCATGGGTGTCATAGGGTATATTGATGCATGTCATAGGGCTTGGGAGCATGTCCTGGTCAAAAGTCAAAGTTACAGTTGACTTTTTCCTTAAAACCCTAACTGTGGTGCAGATGAAATTGAGATTTGTTGCTCAAGCTTCTTGGATTAATCCATTGTTACAAATGGATCAATATAGTATATTAGAGACCCTCAAATCCTCCTTTGAGGTCTTGGCTCATGATTTGCCCTAAAAGTCAACTTAGGGGTGAATTAGGTCAAGAACCCGAATTCCTGATTTTTTATGAATGCATCCCCTGAGGCAAAATTGACTGGATGATTGGGTCCATGAGGTTCCATGGAGTATATTAGGTTGTGTTTTGTATCTTTGGCTTATGCCCAGATGAAACTTTCCCTCTGGAGGCCCTGGTCGACCAGAACCCTAATTTGGTGATACTGGCGATCTTGAGACTTGATCCACCTAGAAGGGAGCAACCTTGTGCTTAATCCTTGAAGTGGGAGTCCTTTTGATCCATTGTGGATGTTTGAGAGGTTAGACAAGTTGAAGATCATGTCATTCCTTGATTGATCCTTTGTCTAAGCACTCAGAGAGGGCTTGAAACCCTAATTTTGATTGTAGTGGATGCTCACCCATCTTTGGGGAGACTGATGAGGTATAATGGTTCCTCCATATTGTAATGATGATTCTCACAATGATGGGAAATCTTAGTGGTCAAAATTTGGGGTATGACATGGCGGAAGCCCCAATCTGTGGTTTTCACATAAGTGAAGAGAAAAAAGGTTTAGAAAAAGAGCCCCACGGTGGGCGCCACTTTTCTATAGCGAGCGATTTTGGACGCGGTTCTTAAGCGCTGGTCGCTCTCACTGCGGTTGAGTTTACTACAGGTCGATTTAGTTTTTATCCTATTAAAGCTGATGAAGGAAGGGAAATAAATGTCTCCAATTAACCCTGCTTGCATACTGAGTTTAAACAGCGGTCTGTTAGGTTACGGATGCGATCAATGTGGTGGGGCCTTTCTTGTGTTATTTTGACAGACAGGTTTCTGGAGGGGAACAAGGATTACGATGTTAGGACTGATGCTTTTTGATAGATATGTGAGAGTATGGGATTTTGGGTTTTTGTTTAGTGTGCTCGCTAAGATCTTTTCTTTTGATCTTATGCCTACGTATTCCCGTTTACCGAAACAGGGAAATCAAAGCGTTTGTAGTTCCTCCTATTCTACGGGAGGAAATGGTTTTTTTGGTGTCTTGTTCAAAGCCCAAGACATGAAGCGAAAGGTGGTTTGTATCTTGTTCAAAGCCCAAGATGTGAAGCTGAAGAGTCTATTTGTATCTTGTTCAAAGCCCAAGATATGAAGCTAAAAGGATGTTGACTTTAGAGAGAATTTGTCATCTCTAAAGAGGGGGTTGTATGTCACAACTGTTTATAAAGGAGAATTACTTTAACCGGGACGTGTGAATCTGGCAATGCCATAATTTCCTTTATAGGGGATTTTAACCTGAAGGAGAAGACTTTAACTCAGTTTAGAGCAATGCCATCTTTCCTTAGGAATTTCTCATGCTAAAAGAGGGACAGTGGCGTGGATGTAAATAATCCAGAGGCTTGCCGCTTACAGCAATTAGATGGAAGGAGTTGTTGATGTTTGTGTACTGTGAACGAGGCACAACTTTGATTCTAAAAGGTTGATTGGATCAACCAGTGGTTTTCTTATACAAAGCCTAAGAGGAGGCTAATATGTGTCTCGTACAAAGCCCGAGAGAGAGACTAAAAGGTTTTTGACTCGACGATGGAGTCTTTTGGTATCTCGTATAAAGCCCGAGATGAAGGCTACTTGACTTAACAAGAGAGTTTTTTGTATCTCGTACGAAGCCCGAGATGGAGGCGAAATTTATTTGGCTCAATAAGAACCTTTTTGTATCTCGTATAAAGCCCGAGATGGAGGCAAAATGGGTGATTGACTCAACGAGGGAGTCTCTTATGTGTCTCGTATAAAGCCCGAGAGAGAGGCTAAACGTTGTTTAACTCCGCTGGGGAGAATCATTGTATAAAGTCCAAGAGAGAGGCTATCTTCACTAGAGAAGGATCATTATACAAAGCCTAAGAGGAGGCTATGGTTACTGTTTCAGTTGAGTGACAGGTCCAGTATATTGGTTTTAAAGAGAAAATCAGTTCTTATATGAGTACTGTTTGTACTCAGGGATTTGATTCGAGGATCAGGGATATTTCCTTTTCTTTGAGGAATTGGGAAATCCAAAGAGTATTGAGACTGTCCGAGTCTACGGGGTTTCTTTCTATTCTTGAAGGGTGCTTGAGAATGTCTTTGAGACTCAAGGATATTAGACTGTCCAAGTCTAGAGTTTCATCTTTTGTACTATGCTTTGAGAAATAGTAGTAGACTCTATGAAAGGACTGTTCTATGAAGATGACTAAGTTATGTTCCTATACCTCTAGGAGGTCGTCGGGACAATTTGTACGAAGCCCAAGAGGAGGCTGGAAGCTTTTAAGAAGCCGACGGGTCCTTGTACGAAGCCCAAGAGGAGGCTATCATCCCCGAAGGAAGAGATCATTATACGAAGCCTAAGAGGAGGCTATGTATACTTCTAAGAAGCCGGCGGGTCCTTGTATTAAGCCCAAGAGGAGGTGGGGTTGCTTTTAGGAAGCCTGTGGGTCCTTGTACGATGCCCAAGAGGAGGCCGATGCTTTTAAGAACCCCGTGGGTCCCCAAACGCCGAGAAATTCAAGACAGACTATTCACGAGGAATAGATCAAGCCAGGAAAGTTTGAGAATTTGGAAGAAACTCAAAGATGCCATTCACGGAGAATACATTCATCTCTGGAAGTAGAGTTTCTTGACAATTCCTAATGAGGATAGCCGAAGATAAGACTGTATCTGATGATCCTATTGGGGATCTAGTTGTCTATTTCTATGAATAAACGAGGCGGCGTCACCTAGTTCTAGACGTAGTTGCTGGGGAAACTCGAAATATCTATACTATTATTACACAGTTGATATGAGTTTATGAAAGAAGACTTACAGTGAAACAGCCCCACAATACAGTTATATGTATATGAATGCGATAAATGAAAGCAATAACCACTTACTCGGTTGTAGAGCTTCCATGCTGTTTGGTTAGTTGTTCAACAAAGAAAGATTAAGAACAACAGTATATTCAAAATCAAAGGAGAAAGTGCTTTGAAAAAGAAAGATTTGGGGCTTACAGCTCAAGGAGAGGCCCAGGGTTTTATCAGTGAGCCCACTGTTGAATTTGTACAGAGGGACTTATACGAGTGACTGAGGCCCAAAATGTTTTCTGTACAAGGGGGTTGGGTCTTACACTCTCTCAAGAGGCCAAAAAAGTTTTAAAGAACAAGAGTGGGGCTTATAACATAAGAGTAGGCCCAATTGTTTTTTTTTCCGTTTGAAATGGCGATCGCGCCGAGATTTTCTTTTAACGCGAAGGGACTTATACAATAAGTGAGGCCCAAAATGATTTTGGTCAATAGGGGGTTGGGTCTTACACTCTCTCAAGAGGCCCAAAAAGTTTTGAATGGGTCTTATAGCTCAAGGAGAGGCCCAAGGTTTGATTTTTGAATTGGCGAGCGCGCCGAGGTTTTTGAAAATACAGTGGGACTTATACAATGAGTGAGGTTTGAAGAAAATCAATGAAAAATCAAAGAAACCCTAATTTTAATCTTTAAATAGTAAATATTTAAAGAAAATCAATGAAAAATACCAAATAGATTTGAATAAACCACTTTTGATTTTTTGTTTAAGGTTTGAAAAATGAGGTATAAATCACAAGAGATATTAAAACTCATTTGGTCTTGATTTTTCAAGATGGATGTTCATTTTAAAATGTTTAAAAACAAATAAAAGATGAATTTATTCACAAAAATACTAATTATATTAAATACATAATATAAATCTAATTTTTTTGTGGAATAAAATATTTCAACATTTTTATGATTTTTTGCAAAAATAACCAGTCAAAAATAATTAAAATTGAGTGAGTTATTAATTTTTCAAATCATTAACAAAATAATATGAAAAATAGGAAAATAGGAAAAAGTGATAAAAAAAAGGTCTGGGGCGAGGGGGATTCGAACCCCAGACCTTTCGCTTGCCAATACATACAAACCAGCTGATCAACCACTGGGGCGCAATGTCAATTCATTAATAACATGGCAAGTGAAAAATATATATCAAACTAGTTGGATTTTCTGAAAATGGAGACATGGCCATCTTCTTCCTCTAGCTCGTGCATGAAGGTTGTGTTTTGGATCCTTGGCTTGTGCCCAGAGGAAAATTTCCCTTTGGAGGCCCTGAACGACCAAAACCCTAATTTGGTGATGCTGGCGATCTTGAGACTCTATCCACCTAGAAGGGAGCAGCCTTGTGCTTGATCCTTGAAGTGGGAGTCCTTTTAATCCTTTGTAGCTACTTGAGAGGCTAGACAAGTTGAAGATCATGTCATTCCTTGATTGATCCTTTGTCTAAGGCTCTGAGAGGGCTTGAAACCCTAATTTTGATAGTAGTGAATGCTCAACAATTCCTTGAGGAGATTGATGAGGCACAAAGGTACATCCATATTGTGGTGATGATTTTCACAATGATGGGAAATCTTAGTGGTCAAAATTTGGGGTATGGCACTAGGCTCACATGCAATATGCGTCAACCTTTATTAAGTGTTTTTTGCTTTTTTGTTTTGAGATGTGAAAAGGGACTCAAAGGGTTGAAAAAGGTAAAATCTAATGAGGGGGACTAAGACTCAAACCCTCAGGTTATCATACATGGATGTTCCTATGGTTAATGTGGTTTAAGAAACCTAATCCTAAAAGAAAGGAGAAGAAGAGCAAAAGAAGCAACTTACTTCCAAGATGGAAGTTAAGTTGATCTTAAAGAGGGATGAAGAAGGAGTTATCCAAGGAAAGCATATAAATGCTTATCATGATCACAAGTTGAATGATTAAAAGAGATAAGAGAAAATGAGAGAAAGAAGTGTATATGGAAGCATATCCACACACTTACTTACCACTAGCACCTACATGAAAAGGTTAGTTCAAAAACTATTTATAAGAAATCCTAAGTAAAAGAACTTGGTCAAACAAGCAAATGGAAGGAAATAATGAAAACAACAGCTATTACAGCCCACATGCAACAGAATAGCAGTAAATTCAGCTTCATATACCAAACAACAAACAACAGCTCATGTTCAGCATATAAAATGGGTGTAACAAACATTTGGCAGCACATACTACAACACATATGTGTTCAGGCAGCAGTGGAAGATTAGAGACAGCATGCATTAACAAACAATTTCAAGCACGAACAACAATTATTATGCATCAAAATTTGCACATTCATCAAACAAACATGATCACAATCACATTACAAATCATGGTGAACAATCCTTGAACTCAAACATGTTATAATGCACATTACAAAAGAATACACATTGTCAAGAATATGAGCAAGTCAAAAACAAGTATACATCTCTTGAAATGGAAAGCAAATGAACATGCGCATAGTAATTCCAGCAACATAACATCAATTAGCAATTAATAAGCTCAAAGTGTGTGCATCATGTGTTCATCACATCAATTAATCTACAATGCAAACATTATGTTCAATGATGAAAAACAAAGGCGCACGTGTCGTAAAATCAAGTTTGTATTGTGGTGTGAGTTAAAATAGCTCAAAAATAATCCACCAATCATCAATGCATTGATCCATGAAGTTTAAACATGTTAAGGATGTCAAACAAGCAAGAAAATGCAATAAAATAACATTCTGCTTCAGTGGTAATCGGTTACAGCATAACTGCTAACCGGTTACACAGTTCAAAAATGCGCAAACAGGCTAAAAATACACAGTGCAACCGATTACAGCATAACTGCTAACCGGTTACACTGGAACAGTGGTAAAAAAAATTAGTTTCAAAAGCACTTTTCAGCAGCAAATGGCTTCTCCAAACATCCAAATGAACAGGTAATCAATCAAGCACGAAATTACATTGAATTACAGTCAACAAACATCAATTAGATTCAATTAACAACCACATCAAGAATCACATTCAAGCATATGAATCCAAATCGAAAATCCACAAAGATCTACATCGAATAAGTTGCAAATAAGCTAAAACCAGTGTAGACTTAGGGAAAACCAACCTACAAAGCAGAGACTTTCTTTGGTAATTATTGTAAAGTAATCTTGGTGCAGAAAATGAAAGAAAACCAGAGATTCTTCAATCTATAGCCGAAACGCGTCGAAACCGAGCAAAAATCGCAAAATGCACCGAAATCAATCTTGCACCAAAATAAATGGTGTGAAACCCTTGGACTGAAGTAGAATATGCCGCAATTCCAGAAATCCAACCGAAGAAAATCAAAGGATGGAGTTTAAGCTCAAGAATTAACCACTTTTCAATGTAAAAAGTGATTATTCTTCAAGAAATAAGAGCTTTTGTGTGTGGTTTTGGAAGTGAGAAGTAGAAGTTGTAGCAAAGTGAAGAGAGAAATGAGAGTGAAATGTGAGAAATTTGAGAAAAATGGTTAAAGGTCCTTGAAAATGAGTGAAGCATCTCTTAAATAGATTTTAGGTTTGGAGTATGAGAGGTTTGGAATGAGGTTTGGGTTTGGAGCTAGGGTCGTAGTTAGTTAGACTCAACTCACCGAGTCAAGTTAGTTAACTCAGTTAGTTAGGATCAACTCGGTTGCTTGGAAAACAAGGAACCACAACTAGTGTATGGGTGTGTGACTTGGGTTGCAAGCAAGGCCTTGTGACTTGTGAACTTTCAGCATGAAACCACCATGTTCGAGCCCTCGTATGACCTTCATAACTTGTTCAAATGAAAAAATGTCCAACATAAAAGTTGAAGAGGGCATGGAGATGAACAACTTTGATGTTCAACAATTTTTCATTTGAAGCCTTCTTGAAGGAGAAAATTGACTTGACATTTGGCACGCCAACTGTTCGATGAAATTATGGCCTGGAGGCCTGAACATGCCTTGCCATGACTTAAGATTTGCCTTAATTTTACCAACTTTGATTGATCATAACTCCCTCAATTTTGATCAGATGGAAGAGTTCTTTATATGGATTTGAATCTTAGAGTGTGATCTTCAATTGGCTCAACTTGGGCCTGAAGTTTGGAGCTTTCATCATGAAGAAAGGAAGCCTCAAAGTGTGGTGCAAAATGGTCCAAACTTGCCATTTTTGGAAACCCTAAGTTTCTAAAAAAGGAAACTTTGTACATTTCTTGATTTTTCATGATTCCTCCATCATCTCTTGATCAAATTTTGTCCAATGAACATATGTAATTTGAATTTCATGAATTTGACCTTGAAAAGTCAGGAGTTGACTTTTTCCTCTGCATAATTGACTTTTCCCCAAATTGCGTGATTCTCAATCAATTGGCAATTGAACCTCTTCTGAAATGAATTAATGAGCAATCTTCCATCTCTAGACCCTTGAGGATATGTAGAATACCATGAGATCAAGTCTTGCCCAAGAAATCAGAAATAAACTGCTTTCATGGCAAATCCTAGCTTCCAACCCTTAGTCTAGGAGAAAATAGCGCATCCTCCAAATCCAAATTCCTCTGAATATGATGTATATCCTGTCTAACAAAGATGAGATATGACATCTGGAGGGGATAAAAGCTCAAAGATCTTGCTCATTGGGGCATTCCACTCAAGAATTCCAAAACTCTAGTTTTGCACTGATTAGGGTGATGTGATTCCCTACATTCTCTTGTCAAGCTTGATCATATGATGAGGTGAGGACCCAATAAGACCTCTTGAGGCTCAAGGCTCCTTGGATTTGACTTAGGCACCCTGATCCCATGCCAAAGAACCAATGAAATGCAAATGATGACTATGCAAAAATGCAATGCAGCATAAGCCAGTAAAAGCTAAAAGCAATAGGGCAGATTTTGAGGTGCTACAGCAGGTGCCCGAAACTACGCCTGTGCCTGACATAACGGCTAGTTTTGGGCACCCTTCCCGACATAACGGCTAGTTTGGGTAGTTACCTATTCTTCGGGAAAACGGTTATTTCGCCCCGAAAATAGGACCGTTGGCCACGTGCTGGGGGCTCTATATAAACCCTCTCGCTTGAGAGGGTCAGGTATCCAATATTCACCCTACAAACTAACACTTTGTACTTTCCCCTTTTCTCTGACCCATTCTTACTTGAGCGTCGGAGTGCCTTGCTGGTACACCCCCTTCTCCTCTCTACACGACCAGCACCTCATACACACTTGGTGGCCCACTTCTACAGGATCTGATCCAGCCTTCACGATCACTAATTAATAAGCAAAAATGAAAAAAAAAACTAATAAAAAAGGGAAGATTGGAAGACGCCAAGTGAGAAATCGTTGAAAAAAAAACCTTAAATGCAGTTACTTGGATTCGAAGCATGTTCCCTAATAACTATGTTACCTCGGTTGCGCTTACCTTTTTTTTCCAGAAAAAAGTTGCTTTTTAAAAAAAAATATCAAAGACATCGTTCCTAGGACCTATAAGCTCAATTTTTGGCATGTTCGAGGTGAAACCTTCGTCATAAAAAGTGTTATTTATAGTAGTGCTTCTTACAATGATTTCGGTTTATTTCGGTCCCGTGGCTTACTCTTGGGCCTTCTTACAATGAACTCTTTCCTTTTTGTGTTTGTATTTACTTGTTTGATGGTTTGTATTTTAATCACTTTATCATATTCCTGAATGACAAGTGTATTCCACATCTCTTTGATTGTAGTCTATATTACTTTGTTTTTATTTTCCCGCCATTAGTTAGACAAATTAACGATTTAAATAACAAAAAAATCAACTACTCTCAAAATGAACAAAAAATAATAAGCTTTGATCCAACGTCGAGCATTTTTCTCAAACCAAACCATCTCAATTTCAATTCAAACCATTTCCACTAATCATCTTCATCATCTTTACACATCCAAATCATTTTCAAAATCCTCCAATCACTTCAAACCTTTTTCATAACCATAAATAAACCTCGATCAACATCGAGTACATTTTCTCTATCAAAACTTCAAAACATCTAAATATATCAAACTTTTTTCATAAAAAAATGAAAAAGGAACGGGGTGTAGTCCACGAGCTCCCGAGAGTTGGGAAATGAGATGTAGTTCTCGCTCGTCCCAACTTTCTCATCACCCAAAAATAATTCAAACACATCAAACTTTTTTCTCGCCGTCGTGCGATGATCTTTAAATCATTTTCATAAACAAAACATATTTTGTCTCAAGACGATGCAAAAGTAAAGCTTCGTCCACAATCGTGTGAGTCGAGATAAGTGGCGTTTTCCCGTGAATGTTAATATCTAGAAATCCATTCAATATGATGGAAATGTCAGCTCCTCACCTGTTTTGGGTAGCAAGCAATGTTTTTTTTTTGTCGATTGTGACAAAATATCTTTCGCTAAAATCGACCAACAAAGAAACATTTTCTACGTAGAACTACGTAAACCTTGAGTTCTCTATTGCACCCGGAGATACGTAGGACCAAGATTCAAAGTCTTGTAAGGAACCCTAATAAAAACATTTTCTTTCTACACCGAGTCTTGTAAGGAACACTATTCTTGTAAGAAACATTTTCTTTATTTTAATGATATTCTCTATTGTTATATTGTTATATAATCTATTGTATGGTTCCATTATGTTGTGGTATCGAATTGATACTCTGATTGAAAACCTTGTGGAAAAGACTCTCTACATCGAGTCTAGAGTGTAAACGCAAGATATGACGAGGTTGAGTAGTGTGGGTCCCTAAGATATAGTTCTCGTAAGGGTCGGCACGAGAACATCACTTAGAGTAGATCCTTTGAAAATGTTTCGCCGGACATGTAGTTGCTATGAGCTTCAATGTTTTCATGAGGTTCCGTGACTCTAACGACCTTTTTAGAACCTTCAACCCTTTGTCCAACTTGGAATGATGGTTGCATAGTGCGGGTCCCCGAGATGTAGCTCTCGTAAGGGACGGTATAAAGACCTCGCTTAGAGTATATTCTCTTGAAAGAGTTAACGACCGACATGTAGTTGTTGTAAGCGAAAAACTTTCTTACAAACCTATGACTCTGGAAACCATACTTAGAACTAAAGTCGATGGCCGCATACTGGGTTCCTAAGATGTAGTTCTCATAAGGGTTGGTACGAGGATCTCACCTAGAATATATTCCATTGAAGGAGTTGATAATCGGCATGTAGTTGCCGTAAGCGGAAAATATTCACGTGGATCTATGACTTTGGGATCCCTTTTACAAACCTTATATCATACCCGGTGATAACCCGTTCTTGGAAAAGCAATCAGGTTCATCCGTACCTCGGACCTATGAACCCATATACCTAAAAATACAACCATTATCGTCTTTGTAATGGGGGCCATTGTAGTGGGATCCATATCAACTTGAGGGTTGATAATGATCTGGTATCCTATCCTGATATCTTGGTATCTTAATCTCATTATACTTTCCATCTTTTAAAAAAAATTTGGGGTATTTTCGTATCTAATTGACTTCCACCCTGAAGGTATGAAAGTTGTGGCAGCTCATCCTTTCGAGTTTAAGGTAATTAGATATGGGCAGCTATCATAACTCAATTTTGTCCTACCATCTTGCTACTTATTTTTTCATTGCATAATAATAATTGCATTCATCTGCATTCACATATTGGCATTCATAATAAACCATTTGGCTTATGGCCATGGGCATTCACACTTAGACCTTAAGTATGGCCCCACCATTTAAATCTTTATTTCATTTTAAGTCACATGCCATCTCTTGCATTTTTTGCATCATTTTTCATATTTTTTTTAGTCATTTACATTATCCCAGTTTACCATGCTTCATAAAAAAGTGTAGGTCCTAATTTCATGTGCTTTGTGAAAGAAGGTGACAATGCACCTAAAAAATTCAATTTGGGGTTCATTTTTGGAATAGGTCTTTATTATTTACACAATGAGAGCATTATAATTCGAATACTATATATTACATAGCTCATTCATACATACCTTTGAATTTGAGGCACCGATATTTTCTATATCAATTCGATTTGTGCAGAGCTTTGTTTGATATCTATTAGGAGTGATCAATTAAAAAGTCAAAATCTATATATATAGATCTTATCTTTAATCAATTTCTCTATGTATGTATCCTTTATATATAAGACATAGAGAAATTGATTTATCCAAAATATTTCACTTCAATTGAAATTGGGTTAGTAATGAAGTCGGAGGGTTTCCTCGAAGCATCCATGGCTGAGTGGTTAAAGCACCCAACTCATTATTGGCGAAGTCGTGGGTTCAATTCCTACTGGATGCAAATTAGAGGTCATTGCTCACTTATTTCATCATATAGGTTATTTTAAATTAAATTTATTCAAAATAATTTTCATTACATTACATTACTAATATATTAGTGCATTCACGAATACAAAAATGAAAAAATTTAAATACATCATCTTTCAAAAATATAAAAATAAAAGAGGTTTATTATATATATATATATTTGATTTTCTACAATTAATTAAATAATCAATAGTAAATAGATATTTTCAAACATAATAAAAACCCTTCATCCAACGTCAAGCGTTAATTCATTTCGTTTCGATTAATTTCGAATTGATGCAAATCAAACCTCGATTGTTTTTTAGTGCCTTTAACAAAATTAAACGTCCAATTAAAACACTTTCATATCAAGTCTTTTCAAACTTAACTGTTAAGTTAAAATCTTTTCTCAATTAAATACGATTGAAAAAGGAATGGAGGATGTATATCGTTCCGTTCCCTGAATAAGTGGATGATTGGCGCACGCCACATTGTTTGCATTCGTCTTTCGATTAAAATACCTTAACCCAAACATGGAGGACAATGGAATGTGGGATATACATCATTCTTCTCCTCAAATAAGTAAGTGGGAGGCACATGCCTCGCTACTACGAATATTCGTCCTCCGCAAATAATTTTCAAAACTTCGTATTGGAAGAAAAAAAGTGGGAGATGCACATATTTCTGCTCCTTGAATAAACGAATAGTTGGCATACGCTTCACTGCTCGACTATTTGTCATCCTCTTAAAAAACACTAAAAATGTCAAATCTCTTTTTCTTGCCCCACGCGATTGAAAACCTTTTCAAATAGAACATTGTTTAGTCCATTCTACCGTGAATACAGACAAATGCTTTAAGTCTCCAATAGCAAGCACAAGCAACGTTTAACCACTAGAGCATGAATTAAACAGGTGTTCAATAAAATCAACCAACCAATACACAGTTTTCTAAAAAAAACCACGTAGTTTTGAATTCTTCATTGTATCTGAGGATGCGTATGAGCGAGACCCACAATCTAGTCATGTACCATAATAAAAACCGTTTTGTGACCCATTTATTTTGCTTTTCAATCTTTTATAACTTGAAGAAACCAAACATTGAAAATTTAAGAATTGTGTGAAAAACTAACTAAATGATTCTCGTTGAGTACAACGGATGTGAGGGTACCGATACCAATTCCTTCCCCTCGCATAATCGACTCTCGAACCTAAATTTGATTGCGATGAATCTTATTTTTTCTATTTATGGGTTTTATCGATATTTTCTCTTTCCTTCTTTGGAATAAATAAAGTTCAGTGGCGATTATGTTCAACCATTCTACGAGCGTGCGAACACTTATATGTCATATTTTTCACGATACGACACTTTTCTGTTGTATATGCGAAGCTTTCATATTCTCCTAAATCATCTTGATCTTCTCAGTAGTCTACTGAATGATTTATTTTCCAAGTACAACATTTTCATCGAAACCATACAAACATAAATGTGCGATACACCTTGTGCCATACAAAGCCTCAAACGGTGTCATTCCATTACTATAATGGAAACTATTGTTGTAGGTAAACCCGATCAGAGGCAAGTAAGTATCCCAATTACCGCATTTCTCCAACACACAAGCTCTCACCAAATCTTCCAACAACTGGATGGTCCTCTCTATCTGACCACCCCATTGCGAGTGATAATGAGAACTCTCCCAGAACCTCCAACTGAACCTCAGATCTCTATTTGATACAATAATTGAAGGAATATCATGTAAGCTGACAACCTTCTCGATATAGACCTCACCCATCTTCTGCAGCGGGTAAGTGAATTTTATCAGAATGAAATGAGCCGATTTAGTCACTCTATCAACAATAACCCAGATAGAATCACTTCCCTTCACCGTCTTCGGAAACCCTGTCACAAATTCCATAGAATCACTCCGCAGAGTGACACACTAGGTCTAATAAGTCCTTCTGAAGTAGACATTCTAACTATTTCTTCAGCTCACTCAGCTTTAAAGCAGACATTTTATATGGCGCTGATCAGAAAAATAGCAAGTGTACTATTTTTACCGATGTAGTAATAGTTGGGGTTATCCCCAGAATCGATCTCTCGAGGACTGCGTGTAATTGTAAGTTCAGATGTTATTTCAATTAAACAAAAATTCCTTTGGGGGTTTGTTTGTTATAAAAATTATAATAACTATTGAGCTAATAAGCAGAACGAGTAAAAATGACTTAAACAAATATGAGAAACATGTCAGGGCAAGGTGTATGAAATTCTTTATAATAATAACAATCCTTATTTTTCAAAATCATCATTTGAACCAATCATTACCGGCTCTTAAGAATATTTTTCTCTAATTCCTTAGTAGAAAAACCATTGGTATTCTCCCTGTACCCCAATTCCTTAGCAGTATAAGAAGAATACCAAGCACTTATTTTTATCAAAAGCTTTACGGTTACTATAGGGTATCCCTATTCCTAGGCGATATCTACTATAGTATTATCGTATAAAAAGCGTTAACAGTGGTTTGGCTGACCTAAGGTTAACCGTAAATCCAATCCTATTTTCCAATATGGACAAGCATTAAGAACATTATACGATAAACATGATTATGAGAAAGCAGTGAAATTTCTATTGCAAAGGGAAAATTGTCATTACAGGGAAAATCATGGACACCCCCCTGGCATTGGGGGTTTAGCCTCTCATAGTATTAAGAACAAAAACAAAAAGAAAATTAAAGATAGACATTACAATTTGATCGGAGGAAAACTAATTCTTCAATTGCTTCCGCTCAAGAACGATCGTCTTCTCCAAATCTCCTTGATCGCATCCACTCTCTAGTCAATTCTTCGTAAAAGTCCAAAGTCCCTATTTTCTCTCCCCCAAACGATCCTAAGTAACCATAATCCACTTAACAGCGATGGAAAATACCCAGAGTGCCCTTAGGAGGACCACAAACATAAAAATGATAAAAATCAGTAATTCCTCGCCCAGGCCAACACGGGCCGTGTCAGGCAACACGACCGGCCGTGTTGGCTTTCTGCCTTGAAGAAAGAAAACTATTATGCTCCAGACCTGCTGACACGGGCCGTGTCAGCTGACACGGGCACCCATGTCAGTCCCCTCCCACATTTCCAACATCATCTCTTCTTGGTCCTCTCCTGACACGGGCCGTGTCAGGCGACACGGGTGGCCGTGTCAGGCTACTGTCTTCCTACTTAAAACTCTTCCGAAACTTGCGATTTTTATTGTTCTTTCGCTCCGATTCCTCTTGAATGTTTGTATGAACCTGAAAACACTAAAGGACACAACCAAGGCATAAAATGTGGTGAAAGAAATGTAAAACAAATAAACAAAGATGAAATATTAACTAAAACAAATAGTGAAAAAACGTATGAAAACCACCGATCAAACTCCCCCAAACTTAAACTGTTGCTTGACCTCAAGCAACAAGATTGCATAAAAAAATTTCAGATCAAACGCTACATATCAAATGAAAGACTTCTGACGGTAAGGTGTGTATGTACTCATACGTGAGCCTTTGTTCCAATCGGCGAAAACTAGTTTTCTTGGTAATCGTCCGTTAACAAAGGTATTACACAAACACAAATCTCGGTAAAACCACGGACCTACATCCCCCTTTTCGGTTACCTCTCCAACTATGCTTTGGGCTTAAGTCTTTTCTTCGATTTTCTACCGCTTTCATTCGGATAATCAAATTAAGGCATTTTTTTTTGTTTTCCCTCACATGTACAAAATTGATCGAAAGTTTTTCTAGGCAACATTATATCTTTTTTCTCGCTCATTGGTGTTTATTAGTCCACTTTGGGACGACAATTGAGACTCAACCGCCGTTAGGCTAAGTAACCGGGTGAGGGTTACCCAACTTAGAATGACTAGTTGTCTTTATTGCCATTATTCATTTTTTGGGTGCCTTAAGTCATTCTATCAATCAACCTTATACATGCAATTCTTTCTAGTCATGCCAGACTATCACTATGAACTAATCAGGGAATACTTTTCAAATCCAAGTACTATGGCACAAATCTACACGTTGGACTCGTTTTATTACTCCGGGGAATCTAGGGTGTTCGGGTCATTCCTAAGTTTTCAAACTTTCCCAATGTCCCTAGTTCGAACTCCTCTTCCCTCAAACTCTATATACTTTCTTGACCATCTCAAAATCACAGTGTTCACAAGAAAAATTTTGACGGTCCTAATTCGGGTAGAATTCATAGAGGTTTTCATAAAAAAACACACAAAATAGACTTGACCCGTACAAAAAGGAAAAACTAAAAGCAATAAATCCTACCCCAAACTTGAACTACACATTGGCCCCAATGTGTTAGACCAAGAGCGAGAGAGGTCACTCATAGAGATCCTTCTCGGGATGCTGACGGTAATGCAACACCACTGCTACATCATCGTTTGCACCTGTAGGATCCAGATTATTTCCTGCAACCAAAATAAAACAACAGCAAAAAGAAAGAAGTTAATTAGACAAACGTGCGTTTCCTCCCACATAGAGCTTCGTTAAATGTCGCATGGCTCGACGGGTTACTCCCCAATGCTATGGGGGATACTTCAGCCTACACGTTTTGTTGCTTGACCTTTCCGCAACAGAGCACCGGTCCGGTTCAGAAATACGAACTACTTCTTGCCTCAAGTCAACTCCAACTTCCTTATTCTTCCTTCGATGTTTCTTTTTCTTTCTTTTCTTGATTTCACGAATGGATGTCACAGTGTTGACATGTGCACTATATGTCCGAGAGACTTCAACCTTAGAGATGATGCCGGAGAATTTTTTAAGAGGGGGTTTCGTACTAATTCTTTCTCCCACCATTTCGATCATTCCCAGTGAAGCTTGCTTACCCTTACCTTCATTTCGCTTCTTAATATCCAATACTTTTAAAGTGATTACCTCATTGAAAGATTTAAAAGTCACCGTGCCTTTTTCAATATCAAAATTGCATAGACTAGTAAGCAGGAAAGGTCTACCGAGGATGATAGGGATTTCTTTATCTTCTAGAATATCCATGATCTCAAAGTCAACTGGAAAGACAAATTCACCGATCGTAACCAACACATCTTCAGCTAGCTCATAAGATCTCTCAGTTATGTGGTTTGCAAATTTTAAATTCGTTCCTGCATCGCTCACCCTTCTAATTCCCAACTTTTTTATAAATAGATAATGGCATGAGGCTAACACTAGCACCTGAATTAATCCGAATTTTTTTGAAATTTCTGTCTTTTATCGTGCACGGTATTGCAATAGATCCAGGATCCATCTGCTTGGCGGGGATTCTCCTATTTTATGGCACTTCACTGCACTTCTCATTTACAGTTTTCAGCTCTTCCTCGATAGGTCTCTTTATTGTGATCACTTCTTTCATGAATTTCTGATACAACGGCATTTGTTCTAGCGCCTCAAAGAATGGCATATTAACCTCCAACTTTTCGAACATTATGACAAATTTCTCAAAGTCCTTCTCTTTTTGATCCTTATGTCTCACTCTCTGAGGGTAAGGTAACTTAATCGTCGGTTTATCTTCCTTTTTATTCTTCTTTTCAGGTGGATTTACAGGTGATATGTCTTCTTCCTGCGGTTTTCAAAGATTTTTGGTTTCCATGTCCACCTCAATCAAACCTTCATCTTCAGTTTTTCCCTCTTCATAATTATCACTTGACTCGCCGCTTCCAGTCATGACGGCATTCACATTCTGATTATCTCTTGGGTTCGTCACTGTTGCACTCGGTAAGGCACCTGGTGTTCGAGTGTTGGTAAGTTGATGTGCTATTTGACCCATCTAAACCTCAAGATTTTTTATAGAAGTTGTAGTGTTCATAAGATTATTTCTCGTCTCTTCCTGGAATCGCATATTATGAGTTGCTATCTTTTGAACGGCTATCTCCCAATCTGCTTTTCTCGGTACCTGTTGTTGGAATTATTGCTGAGGTTGTTGATATTGTTGCTGGTATAGTTGGTGATATTGGATGGGTCCTTGCTTCAGAACATTCCCTTGCTGATCCGTCCAGGAGAAATTTGGATGATTTTTCCACCCCGGATTATAAGTATTGGAGTAGGGATTGTTCTGCCTCAAAATTTTAATTTCTTCTACCTGTTGTGCTGTAGCAACACATTGCATGGCGAAGTGAGGTCCCCCACAAATTTCACAATTTACCGCTTGAACCGGTTGAACCTGAGCCACAGTCTGAGTACCAAGATTCATCTTCTTAAGTCTTCTCTCTACTTCGGCTGTAATCGGTCTTCCATCTTTACCACTTGCTCAGTAAGTTTCAAATCAGTCATCCTTTCTGGTTGGCTCACAGTGCGATCATACAACTCCAAATGCTCGTTTGTGACTATGGCTTCAATGATCTTTTTGATACTAGTGGCTGTTGTAAAATTAGATGAGCCACCGGCAGCTGTATCAATTAGTTGCTTGGTCTTCAACTGGAGGCAATTGACGAAGTTTTGCATCTGTTCGGTTGCATTCATGTTATGAGTAGGACATGCAACCAACAACCTCTTAAATCTCTTATATGCATCTCCGAGTAATTCTCCCTCCTTCTGCTTGAAACTTACTATATCATACCTCTTTTGAATGTACACTGAGGCGGGAAAGTACTCATTCAAAAATGTTGTCTCCATCTCTTGCCAAGTGGTGATACTCCCGGCAGGTAAGGAATAAAACCACTATTCTGCATCATCTGACAAGGTAAAAGGGAACATGACCAGCTTTTTGGCTTCTTCAGAATGTCCTTCAATTTTTAGTGACGTGCTCATAGTTAGAAACCTTTGGAGGTGCTTATTGGCATCTTCATTAATTTTTCCAGTAAAAAGTCTCCTCTCGAGCTGTCGGATGGTGGATATGATGCAACTGAAAGTGGTCAACATTAACCGGTTGATTTACGATGGTCAACCAGCCTGTTGAAGCATTTGCTCTTCCATAGTCCCCCAGAAGTCTCTCTACTAGAGGTGGATCAGTAGCCATGATAATGGTTTCTGGCTCTGTATCTGTCCCTGAATCAGTATGCTCGAAATGAACTGAGACTTCTTTGTCTTTTTCTTGATCTGCAATTACCGTTCCTGAAATTGACGCTGCCAGTCTTTCTTGCTTAGCTTGACGGCGTCTAGCGTGCAATGATCTTTCGGGTTCTGCGTCAAAATAAATTTCTGCTGAGGGATTGCCTCGCATACACAGGTTAGACAGTAATAGTATTAAACGAAAATTATAGAATAAAAATAAAAATAAAATTAAAAATAAAAATAAAAATAACAAGAAACAAATTTTATTCACAGAGTGACAAAATTCCAATTGAATTAAAATCAACACTTATAATTTGGCAGTCCCCGACAACGGCGCCAAAAACTTGATCAGAAAAATAGCAAGTGTACTATTTTTACCGATGTAGTAATAGTTGGGGTTATCCCCAGAATCGATCTCTCGAGGACTGCGTGTAATTGTAAGTGCAGATGTTATTTCAATTAAACAAAAATGCCTTTGGGGGTTTGATTGTTTTAAAAATTATAATATCTATTGAGCTAATAAGCAGAACGAGTAAAAACGACTTAAAAAAATATGAGAAACATGCCAGGGAAAGGTGTACAAAATTCCTTATAATAATAACAATCCTTACTTTTCAAAATCATCGCTTGAACCAATCATTACCGACTCTTCAAAATATTTTTCTCTAATTCCTTAGTAGAAAAACCTTTGGTATTCTCCCTGTACCCCAATTCCTTAGCGGTATAAGAAGAATACCAAGCACTTATTTTTATCAAAAGCTTTACGGTTATTATAGGGTATCCCTATTCCTAGGCGATATCTACTATAGTATTATCGTATAAAAAGCGTTAACAGTGGTTTGTCCGACCTAAGGTTAACCGTAAATCCAATTCTATTTTCCAATATGGACAAGCATTAAGAACATTATACGATAAACATGATTATGTGAAAGCAGTGAAATTTCTATTGCAAAGGGAAAATTGTCATTATAGGGAATATCAGGGACACCCCCCTGGCATTGGGGGTTTAGCCTCTCATAGTATTAAGAACAAAAACAAAAAGAAAATTAAAGATAGACATTACAATTTGATCGGAGGAAAACTGATTCTTCAATCGCTTCCCCTCATGAACGATCGTCTTCTCCAAATCTCCTTGATCGTATCCACTCTCTAGTCAATTCTTCGTAAAAGTCCAAAGTCCCTCATTTCTCTCCCCCAAACGATCCTAAGTAACCACAATCCACTTAACAGCGATGGAAAATACCCAGAATGCCCTTAGGAGGACCACAAACATAAAAATGATAAAAATCAGTAATTCCTCGCCCAGGCCAACACGGGCCGTGTCAGGCAACACGATCGGACGTGTTGGCTTTCTGCCTTGAAGAAAGAAAACTATTATGCTCCAGACTTGCTGACACGGGCCGTGTCAGCTGACACGGGCCGTGTCAGCTGACACGGGCACCCGTGTCATTCCTCTCCCACATTTCCAACATCATCTCTTCTTGGTCCTCTCCTGACACGGGCCGTGTCAGGTGACACGGGTGGCCGTGTCAGGCTACTGTCTTCCTACTTAAAACTCTTCCGAAACTTGCGATTTTTATTGTTGTTTCGCTCCGATTCCTCTTGAATGTTTGTATGAACCTGAAAACACTAAAGGACACAACCAAGGCATAAAATGTGGTGAAAGAGATGTAAAACAAATAAACAAAGATGAAATATTAACTAAAGCAAATAGTGAAAAAACGTATGAAAACCACCGATCAAACTCCCCCAAACTTAAACTGTTGCTTGACCTCAAGCAACAAGATTGCATAAAAAATTTTTAGATCAAACGGTACATATCAAATGAAAGACTTCTGACGGTAAGGTGTGTATGTACTCATACGTGAGCCTTTGTTCCAATCGGCGAAAACTAGTTTTCTTGGTAATCGTCCGTTAACAAAGGTATTACACAAACACAAATCTCGGTAAAACCACGGACCTACATCCCCCTTTTCGGTTACCTCTCCAACTAGGCTTTGGGCTTAAGTCTTTTCTTCGATTTTCTATCCCTTTCATTTGGATAATCAGATTAAGGCATTTTTTTTTTGTTTTCCCTCACATGTACAAAATTGATCGAAAGTTTTTCTAGGCACCATTATCTCTTTTTTCTCGCTCATTGGCATTTATTAGTCCACTTTGGGACGACAATTGAGACTCAACCGCCGTTAGGCTAAGTAACCGGGTGAGGGTTACCCAACTTAGAAGGACTAATTGTCTTTATCACCATTATTCATTTTTTTGGTGCCTTAAGTCATTCTATCAATCAACCTTATACATGCAATTCTTTCTAGTCATGCCGGACTATACCTATAAACTAATCAGGGAATACTTCTCAAATCCAAGTACTATGGCACAAATCTACACGTTGGACTCGTTTTCTTACTCCGGGGAATCTAGGGTGTTCGGGTCATTCCTAAGTTTTCAAACTTTCTCAATGTCCCTAGTTCTAACTCCTCTTCCCTCAAACTCTATATACTTTCTTGACCATCTCAAAATCACAGAATTCAGAGAGGTTTTCATTAAAAAACACACAAAATAGACTTGACCAGTACAAAAACGAAAAACTAAAAGTAATAAATCCTCCCCCAAACTTGAACTACACATTGGCCCCAATGTGTTAGAACAAGAGCGAGAGAGGTCACTCATAGAGATCCTTCTCAGGATGCTGACGGTAATTCAACACCACTGCTACATCATCGTTTGCACCTGTAGGATCTAGATTATTTCCTGCAACCAAAACAAAATAACAGCAAAAAGAATGAAGTTGATCAGACAAACGTGCGTTGCCTCCTGTTGCACCCCAAATTTTACCCTCAGATCCTCCGATCATTTATCATAGCATTTTTAATCAGTTTTTTTTTTGCGTTTTTTAGTTAAACATTTCATTGATCATTAATCATGCATTTTTTAGTCATTTTATCATTCCATTTTAGAGTTTGTCTTTTTTTAAGATTTTATTTAGAATTGTTTGAGTTTAATGTCTTCATTTTAATTTTAATATAATTAGTTAGGTTTATATTTTTTTATTTAAATTTATATTTTAGTTAAGTTTATATTTTATTTAAGTTAAGTTTATATTTTAATTTAATTCAATTTAATCCAATTAGTTTAACTTTTATTTATCCATATTAATTTTGATTTCCTTTTAATCCAGTTTAATCTTAATTCTATTTTATTATTTTAATCTAGTTTTTTAATATTATTTAGTAATTAAGATTAGTTTTAATTAAGTAACTTAATATAATTTATTTTATTTTATTTATTTGTTTTGTGCTGAAACACACCAAGACACGTTACACTTTCCAACCTCTCTATCACAACAATCCCCAACAAGCCAGCCTGTTACCAAAGCCTTTCTCCACTTTTTTCTGCTTCCAACAGCGACAATACGACCTGCCAGCCAACACTCCCAGCACCACACTTGCTACCCGTACGCCACCCTGCTACTTGACATAAAACATCATGCTACAACCTTCATCAAAAAACAACTCACTACAACCAAGTAACCACACGCCAAACTCTTCCTACTACATACAACCCGTACGGCAAGGCACCCCCTACATCCTGCTATTACAAGTTTAAAACTGTACCACAGCTTGCAGCGCAAAAACAAAACCTACACTCCAAGCCAAGCCTGTGCACGTTCTGTCACCATCCAAATCATAACAAAACCATGCTTTGCCACAGACTGACAACAGCAACCAGTAATAACCTGTAATCGAAATATGACGCATCAGAAGAAACGACACAAAATCCTTGTACTTGAAGGACCAAGTTTTCATTGTTTTTTGGAAGGAGGGAGAGAAATAAAGCCAGAACAACAACAACCTTGAACAGAACATCAACAATTTTGCTCTGCCATAATAAACTATCCAACCATCACACAATAATCACACAACCTCTCAAATCTCCATAAATTCACTTCCCATCACTCCTTAAACCACTGAAAATTAAACCTTTCACCCACCTTCAAAACACTTCATTCTTCTTTTCACAACAGCCCCACGATGCTACAAAACCATGATGTAACTATCCACCTCAATTCAATCCTCCACCTTCCTTCAACAACAACTCGGAACCAGAATCAATAGAGAAAAAAATGACATTTGAGAGGAGAGATACAAAAAAAACCTGAACAAAAACTCTTTGAAATTTTCCTTTTGATTACACCACAGCAAGTGGTTCACAGAGAAACTTAGCCACTGCTCATCCTCATACTCACAATAACAACAACGTTCAATGCTCATCCATCTACCTTAACAACAACCTTTAATAAGTTTCTTACCACCACCATACCTCCATATCCCTATTCATCACCGCCCAAAGCTGTTTCAAAACAACACCATAACCTTCGTAGCGTCGCCGCTGTCGAGAACCGCGTGAAGAAAGAACGATGTTGTGAGAAAAGAAAGCCGCCGAAGAGAAAGCATGGGTGAATAGTAACAGAGACGTACGAAACCATAGCGAAATCGCAAGCCACATCAGAGAGAGCGAGATTCAGAGACGAAAAGGTTAAGACCGCCGCGAGATGAAGCAAAATGCGAGAGCTAAGAGAGATCATTTGAAGGTATCACATCTGAACATGAGCATCGTTTTTTCTTGTTGATCCTCTTTCATTTGTTCTTGAGACGTGTTTTGAAGGAGAAAATGAACTATGTGTTTTTTACTGTTCTGAAAAGAGGAGAAATGAGGCGTTGTGTTTTTGGCTTACAGATCATTCCATTTTCTCTTTATGTTTTTTTAGGTTTGTTTTTTTTAATCATTTCATGAGTTTGGTTGGACTGGGTCGTGGATCCGACCTGTCATGCCTGGGCCAGCACCCACAAATGGGCTCTTTTCATTGCCCATTATCATTCAATACTGCACCCTTTAGTTTTAATTAAGTTTCACTTTAATCAGTAAATTAGTTTTTAATTAGGTTTCATATTAGTTAATAAATTAGTTTTTCATTAGGTTGTATTCTAATTAGATTTTAATTTAATTTGTAAATTAGTTTCTGATTAGTTTTTAATTCAATTGGTTAACTAGTTTTTGTAGAATTTAGTTCCTTTTAGAATTTAATTAATTTAGTCTTTTTCTTAAGATAATATATGAAAAACTAACTTAACATATTTTAGTTTAGATTGTGATTTAAATAGGTGTGTAGTTAGTTAATTCTTAAATTTAGTCTTGATAACCATTAATTTTATTAGTTCTCGATTGTTCATTTATGAATTTGATTTCTGATGTTTTGTTTGATTAAGCCTCATTTATTGCCTATTCCATTCGACGATGTCCCTCATTCCAAAGGAAGGTTCCATCTTTGACGCATAAGTCATGTTCTTAGTTGTTTTAGTCCTTCCCATTTAACTTCCTTGACATTTTTAGGATTATTCACCTTGGCCTCCTAGAGCCATTTCCCCCCATAGTTTAGTAATAGGATAGAGTTATCGAGAACTCTATGTGATTCTCTATCACGAGAACTCACTTTCCTTTACTTAGACTTATAGAGTTATCAAGAACTCTATGTGATTCTCACTATCATGAGAACTCACTTTCTCCACCCATGACGTAGACTTAGAGAGTTATCGTGAACTCTAAAATGAGCTCGTACTCATTTCCCCTTGGAACTTTGACCATAGTCAAAGGTTCCTCTTTCACCCTTAGTTAGGTGAACTACGGTTGCTCTGATTCTTTAGTCAGATACGTAGGCACAAGATGCGACGTCTTGGCGAGCAAAACTTAGTGTACATACTTAGGTCTTTACCTTAGTACAGATTTCTTTTAGCAAGTAAACATAGTATAACACAAACTTAAACAAGAGGTTCCCGTAGAGTACTACGGATACTTAGGGTGCTAATACCTTCCCTTAGTATAACCAACCCCAAACCTTAGATCTCCCCTCTTTAGGTTTTTCACGATCTTGAACCTTTCCTTTGGATAAATCAAAGTCGGTTGTAAAAGAAATATGATGCAAGTTAATTAATAGCTTGTTATCCAATTTTCAACGCAACAGAAATGGCGACTTCACTGGGGACATCCTTGAGGGTTAAGCCCACCTTGTTTATTTATGTTATTTATGTTTGCCTGCTATACTTGTACATATCTGTATATATCTGTATATCTGGCTGTTTGGGATCTTCTGTGTGCAGGGTGCTACTATTGAGTGGTGAGATAAGTCCTAACCCAGACTTGAGTGCACTTATGATAGGATAGTGGATATAGTCAAGGAGACTTTGAGGGAGTCGAATCCCAAAAGAGTTGACTTGAGATTCCACACTCAGTTGAGGCCCTCTCGGAGTTGGTATATGTTGAACGAGCAATCGTGAAGGCGTTGCCACTTTGACCTTGGTGCCAGGGATACTAACGACCTTTAGTTACCCTTACCCCCACTTGGCCTTTTAGGATGTAGTGCGGTGACAATGAGGGAGTCTATTTCTGAAATGGTTGTCACGCGATGCTACACTCAGACGAGATTCTCTTGAGAATATTATTGATTACCAAGTTAATTGGGAAGTCGATAATATCCGAAAGATGGATTGTCGACTCCGGAACCTTTTTAGAACCCTGTTCTACAGATGAAAACCCATAGTACATACCTTCTGGGATGGGTAGACCATGGCTCCATGCTCGTGATCTTCAAACCTAGGCCCTCTCTTGTTTGTGTGTGCATATCTGTGAATATCTGTATATGTGTGTTTGTGCATACGTTCATCCATGCATGAGACCCCTAAATCTAGGGCTTGCGTGTTGTTGTGTGTACATATATCTATGTTTTTGTGTGCCCGTGTTTTGTACATTGCATACATCTCATCGCATCCATTGATGGTTTCAAGGAACTCAGACGTTCTTTTCTTTGTAAAGATCCTTTGAGATCACAGATTTTTAAAACAAAACTCTTCAGTTTTCCAAAATGTTTGCAGCTCGCCTTTGAGTTCCTTAAAACCATTTGGCTTGCATTAGCATTACCTTGCATTTGCATTTCTCAGCCTTGAGTCTCATCCACCCTCTGTCTGTAACCCATCTTGACTTCCCGAGGCCATCATTGGACTTGAAGTAGATTTTGGAGGATCATGAACTCAGAGGAGCAGAACTAGTTTGTGACCAGAATGGATTTTGACTTGTTGAGTAACCAGTTGGGTCAGATTGTGACAGCCTTGGCAAAGAAATACGACAGCATTCAAAGGACTTCTGTGAACGATGCTGCCCAAGCTCAACCCATGCAGGTTCCTGTTGAGACCAGTTTGGCAAGTCAAGAAAGGAAATCCTAATTCCCTTAAGCTGGCATCTTTTGGCTGTTTAGCATTTTGTTGTATTTTCTTTGCATGTTTGAAATTGTATTTGCTTATAAGTGTCATACCCTAATTTTTGACCATAAGATCCCACCATCTTATTGCATCATCTGCATAATCATCTCGCATATCTGCATGCTTTATTACTAACTGGTTTGTGCAGGAATATTGGTTTCAAGTGGGGATAGTATTCGTTTTCACAGTTAAATACTTCAAGACGTGACCAGTTGATTCTGAGTGGTCCCAAGGTTTTCTACTGGTCATTTCCCTCAAGATTTCTTCAGTGTATACCCCAGAGATTTAGGTTTTTTCCTACTATTGGTATTGAGCATGGTCGTTTAAGGACTGGTTGTGATTGTCGGGGCAAGTTATATCTTCATGGTTTGTGTGTCGGGTTCGTCATCATCCAACTCTTTCTTTGACGGTGCAAGTTCATCATTTATGTTATTTTAGAGATTGAGTTTGGATATCCTTGTTGATGGTTTGAAGTTAAAGTGAAATTCAATGACCATATTCTTCACAAATTCAAATGGATTCATTATCTTTTTACAAAGTTCAAATTACAATGTTCTCCATGAATTTTAGCAAGTAATCATTCATGCTCCATCACGAAGATGTAAGGTTCAAGTATAAGTTTTAATCTCAAGACTATTCATGATCAAAGATTAAGTTCTAAATTTCAAAATTTCAAATTATTCAAGTCACAAGAGAATTTCATGTGGTTTCCATCA
This sequence comes from Lathyrus tuberosus, assembly GCA_022829125.1. Lineage (NCBI taxonomy): Eukaryota > Viridiplantae > Streptophyta > Magnoliopsida > Fabales > Fabaceae > Lathyrus > Lathyrus tuberosus. The sequence continues at coordinate 525,406 of JALAZF010000579.1, forward strand.
AATTTTTAATTCAAGATTTAAGGTTGCAAGTTCCAAATACAAGCCCAAGATCCATTTTACTCATGAATGAAAAGTCAAGATTTTATTACAAGACAAGTTCAAGTTGATTCCATGCCAAAATATTCGAAATGTACAAATTTGGGTACTAAATTCAAAGGTCCTTTACAAAGTGGAAGAGTTGAAAAATTCACAAGCTTGAAGTATACCAAGATTTGTATTATCCAAGGAGACTTGTTTTGTTCAAAATAAAGTGCAAAGATTGTTTGTGTAATTACGAGTGGATACAAAGCTCTTTCTATATTTAGACACACAAAGGAGAACATCCACATGAAGAACATTCTTCTCATGCATCAAAAGTTCATAGAGAAGTTAACAAACCATCTCTGTATTCACAATCAGAAACACCACACTGAGAAATTCTCGAAATTCACTCATCAGCATTCAGAACCCACATACAACACTCTGACATTTGCAGAAGAAAATTCAGTTCAAGTAACACACGCAAGGAGATCGGAAGAGAAATTCACAAAAAAAAGATGCCACACATACAGTATCATATATTCACAGGTTTTGAATAAGAGTTGAAAAAATCACAGAGGTCAGAATATCACACAAAGGAAAAACTCATTCAGAAACATTCACACACAAGAATTCCCATCAAGAACAGCGTCAACTCAAAGAATTCATACGCATACGCAGAGGAAGAAATCCAATTCACAAACACTACGTCGATGTCAACTCGTACCTTGCCGCAGCTACGTCAAAGCCACCATCAGACACCCTTGCGCGACGCCGACCTCACCATCGCAAACCTCTGACGCCACGCACAAAGCTCTGTCAAATGTTACAGCTGATTCCTGTCAATCGTGTTGCCGCCGTGAACAACTTTGGAGATTCCCCTCAATCGCAACCGTCGATTGACCTCTTGCAAGGAACTCCGCGAGACCGCTCCAATTGCAACCTTCCACCGCAGGTACACTTTTCCTCTTTTTTCCTTTGAAGATATTGTTGTAGGTGTGCGTTATTTGTTCATGATATAGAGAGAGAGACGTGCGAGGATGAAAAAAAGGATGAAAAGAGTGAGAACAATTGAGAATGATGGAGAAGGTCGATTGTTCTGGTCTTTTTCTTCTCTTAACAAGACTTGATGTGTTGTTTGGTGGTGGGTCCGTGTGGGTTTGCTGAGTCCCACCGGCCCACACACATTTATTTTTTGTTGATTTACTTATTTTCCTTTTATTTATTATGTTATTTCTTTGTATGTTTTGCTAATTATAATTTTTAATATTTAAATATTTTATATTAATTAGATTTTAAATCTTATTTGGTTCTAATTAGTTTTGGGTTAGAAATTTATTTTGAATTTAATTAAGTATTGCATGATAATATCAAGTTAGCATTTTCCCTTTAATCCATTCTAAAGGAAAGGTTCCATTGTTGACTGTCATGTCATAACTTAGGAAAACTTTAAGACCTTCCCTTTTATCATATCTTTAGGATTAGAGTCGCCGCACTCTATGTAGTGTCTTTCCATAGACGCTACCTCCCCTTGGAACCTTGACCACCATCAAGAGTTACTCACCCTCTTTGAGGGGAACTATGAATACTCTGATTCCACTCCCGTCAGGATACGTAGGCACAAGATGCGATGTCTTGGCGAGTATACTTATATACTAACCCCCTAGGTCTTTTACCTTAGCACATATACCTCTTAGCAAGCAAGCAATAGATAACATAAATACTAACAAGAGGTTCCTGTAGAGTACTACAAACGTTTAGGATGCTAATACCTTCCCTAGGCGTAACCAACCCCCGAACTTAGATTCTCTTAACTTAGGTTTTTCGATCTTTAACCTTTCCTTTGGATAAATCAAAGACCGGTGGTGAACTTCAAGATTTGTGATTCAAGTTAATCCAATAGCTTGGCATCCGATTCTCACCGCGACAGAAATGGCGACTTCACCGGGGACTTTTTATTTTTATTGAGGGTTTCCCCTAACTTGTTTATTTATGTTATTATATATATTATTTGCTTGCTTGGTTTTCTTTTTTGTGCAGGTTTGGCACTTAGTGTGGTGAGACAAAGTCCTACACCCGGACTAGAGTGAAATTAAGATAGGAAAACGGTGAGAATTCAAGGATACTTTGAGGGAGTCGATTCCTGAAAAAGTGAATTGAGACTTCACCACTCAGTCTAGGCCCTCTCGAATAAAATATTTGTCCAACGAGTTCATTCGTGAAGACGATATGGTTTCGATCTAAAGGCCGTCGGGACTGGGGACCGTAGTTACCTATAAACCAACTTGGCCTATTAGGGCGTAGTGCGGGGACTATGCGGGAGTCTATTTCTGCAATAGTCGCTATGTGATACTACACTCAGACGAGATTCTCTTGAGGATATTATTGACTACCAAGTGATCTGGAAAATTGATAATATCCGAAAGATGGGTTGCACACTCTGGGAACTTGGTAGAACCCGTTCGGCAGGTACAAATAAACCTCTAGTACATACCCTGTGGTTGGTTTGTCACCTAGAATCCATGCTGCGATCTCGAACCTTTAATCCCACTATGTGTGATTTACATCCTATCATGCGTTGCATTGCATATCATTTGCATCTTTGCATGGTTCATTGCATACATCTGTTGTCCAGCACCTCATTTCCAGCTGTCTATATCTTCCAGTTCCACCTGTGAGTCATCAAGCTAATTCCTCGACATAGATACCAGACTAGAGATAACTACAGACGCATAATGTCAGAGTAAGAAGCACACAATGCTGCCAGATCACAACAAGTGCAGCTTCAGTCGACTTCAGCAGACTATCCTCCTAAGAGCCGGTGTTTCAGACAGGACAACTCATATTTGTTTATGATTAGTCACTAGACCATGTTTCTCTTTGTTTGCATTTTCCTTTATTTGTATTGGCTGTTGTACTCAAATTACGTTTGTACTTTCATGAGCATTGTAACTTTTGGATTCAATCCATTTTGTCCATTATTTACATCCTTATGCTTTCCTTTTAAAAAAAAAACAACAAAAAAACTATTATCTCTTTTCTGCTTTCTTTTCGATTATGCAAAGATTGGAGGGAGAATGATGAAAACGTAATACTCATAATTGTTGTCGGTATGCTTTCAAATCAAAACTTTGCTGAGGATGTAAGGTATTGTTTCAATTCCCAAACAGTGGAGAAATAAGGAAGATAACCCTTCGTCAACCCCTTTGAGGCTTGAAGTAGGAGTTTCTTTTCTTTACAAATAAAAACCCGTAATCTTAACCTGGGGCAGGGTAGTTCTCAGTTAACTTGATTGTGCATTCAAATACAAGAGTTTCATGCAAGACATTTTTCAACAAAAAGGTTGCATTCTCAATTTTTCCTTCGCACGCAACAAGCAAGTGTCGAAGATGTCTTTCAAGTCAAAAGTCAATGATGGTTCGCCGTAATCATTAAGCCAAGCAGTCACTTTTTTTCAAAAAAAAAATATAAAAAAATCAAAAAAGGAAAAAGCCCGCTAAGTCGAAACCTGTGAAGGAGACTTAGGCAGACAAAAAACTGGGGCATCCCGCTGACTGTAAGATTCACGAGAAACAGTTTAGACAAAAGTTAGGGATAATAAAAAGGAGAAATCTTTAAATCCTTAATATGAAATACTCAATGAAAAAAAAAATCAACCAAGAGTTATAAGGAAGTAGTGACTGTCACCTCAAAAGTCCCTTAACTTCTGAACCATCATCACTATCATCAATGCAATCCCTAACCTATGGGAACCTGAGTGCAAAGTCTGAGTTAACTGAGTGTAGGACTGGAGATCATCACGAAGATTAGGTGGGTACAAATAAACTTTGAGCCTTTATCCTTTGTTTCTTAAACCGTGAACCAGGCCACGTTATAACCCTCAAAAGACCTAATTGAAGCAAGGTTATTTTGAAAGCATACTATAGCAAGGTTGCGTAAACTGACTCCTAAAGATCTTTGCAGATCATTTGTTTTGGCATCATGCCTCTTGCTTTACTTCTCACTCTGAATGTCTTGAACCGCCGTGTTCAGGCCTGTGAATTATATGCTTTGCATCTATCCAAAAATGATTTTGATTTCAAAAGTTGCATGAACTTTGCATTTACTATGTTTGTATGAACATTTTTGTTTGCAAACTGGCTTCCTCTTAAGGAATTCTCAAACATTTGAGAAACTTGGTCGGTGATCCAATCAGGGGCAAGTTCCTTCCAGATCCTATTGAGAATCAGTTCAAGATTTGTTCAGTGCAAGTCCTTCTCAGAATTGGTTTATACAGAAGATTTTTTCAAGACTCATACTGGGGCAAGTTTTCCAAGTGCACAGTAATTCAGTCATTTTTAGCATCAATCCAAGCTGAAGCAATTATCAGTTCATATTCAACAGTCAACTAATCTGGGGCAGTTTACTTGAAGAATCCCCATGCAGCTTTCCATTCTTCCTACAAGGATCGTCAACTTAATACAGTTTACCAATGTGGCAGATTTGTGCTCAGTAGCATCTCTAGTCCCTAAGCAGAATGGAAATGACATCCGTGCTGAGGAATTAGTCTTCCAGTCTTGTCTTTTCCACTAAAAGAGTCGAACCGTGTCGTCGATGTCTGCATTGCACCTGCATATATCATGGCATAATTTATATACATATGCATAGCAAGAGTGTCATCCATCATTTGCACTCATTTGCATTTTCCATAGGTCGTGTTGTTATTCACGTCTTACCTTGTGGTCAAAGTCCAGCTTACTTGGCACCTACCAAACAGATATTGTCGTGTGTATCCAATGCCTTCTTGGGTATCACCTTGTTCACATTCATCCAATGCTTTCTTGGATACTGTGATTCCTTCTATCCAATGCTTTCTTGGGTATCTTCTTGTTCACATTCATCCAATGCTTTCTTGGATATTGTGATTCCGTCTACCCAATGCTTTCTTGGGTATCACCTTGTTCATATTCGCTCAATGCTTTCTTGGACGTTGTGTTTCCTTTTATCCAATGCTTTCTTGGATTTCTATTTTGTTCACTTTCATCTGATGCCTTCTCGGATATTATGATCATACCTTTCATTCAAAGCCATTATTGGATCACTGGTTTCTTTGCATTCAATGCCATTCTTGAATGTAGTCTTTGTTCACATTCATCTAAAGCCATTATTAGATATTGTGATTGTACCTTTCATTCAAAGCCATTATTGGGTGTCTGGTTTCTTTATCTTGTTCACTTTGTCTAAAGCCATTATTAGATATCGTGATTACACCTTTCATTCAAAGCCATTATTGGATGACAGGTTTCTATTTCGTCTGATGCCTTCTCAGATATTATGAGTCTTACCTTTCATTCAAAGCCATTATTGGATGACTGGTTTCTTTGTGTCCGATGCCTTCTCGGATTACATTATTTTGTCTCATTCTCATCTAAAGCCATTATTAGATATTGTGAGTTTACCTTTCATTTAAAGCCATTATTGGATGTTTGGTTTCTTTACCATCTGATGCTTTTCCGGATGTGTCTCTCTTTCTGATGTTCTTCCAGATCGAGTCTTTGTTCACAGTCATCTAAAGCCATTATTAGATACTGTGATTATACCTTTCATTCAAAGCCATTATTGGATGTCTGGTTTCTTTACCTTGTTCACAATCATCTAAAGCCATTATTAGATATTGTGATTGTACATTTCAATCAAAGCCATTATTGGATGTCTGGTTTCTTTACCTTGTTCGCAATCATCTAAAGCCATTATTAGATATTGTGATTGTACCTTTCATTCAAAGCCATTATTGGATGTCTAGTTTCTTTACCTTGTTCACTTTCATCTGAAGCCATTATCAGATATTATGATTGTACCTTTCATTCAAAGCCATTATTGGATGTCTGGTTTCTTTACCATCTGATGCTTTTCCGGATGGGTCCCTCTTTCTGATGTTCTTCCAAATCAAGTCTTTGTTCACATTCATCTAAAGCTATTATTAGATATTGTGATTATACCTCTCATTCAAAGCCATTATTGGATGACTGGTTTCTTTGCATTCAATGTCATTCTTGAATGTAGTCTTTGTTCACATTCATCTAAAGCCATTATTAGATACTGTGGTTATACCTTTCATTCAAAGCCATTATTGGATGACTGGTTTCTTTGTGTCACATTCATCTAAAGCCATTATTAGATATTGTGATTGTACTTTCATCCAAAGCCATTATTGGATGTTTAGTGTTTTTTTTCATTCAATGCCATTCTTGGATGATGCTTTCCAGATACTTTGCTTTGTTTCAATTCGTTTCTGACACAACTGTAACATTTTTCCCCTGTGGTACCCTTCCCCATAGGCTTCTCTGTCTTGCTTTCATTTCATATCATTTCATATCATGTGCATTTGTGGCATCTTAGGGGAAAAAATTGTGCATGTTTGTATTTAAGTCCCTTCTATCACGTCGAGACAAATATTTCAATCTCCATATCTCCGGATAAAAGAAACTTAAATAGGGGCATCTGTCATACCCTAATTTTTGACAATAAGATCCCACCATCTTTTTGCATCATCTGCATAATCATCTCGCATATCTACATGCTTTATTACTAACTGGTTTGTGCAGGAATATTGGTTTCAAGTGGGGATAGTATTCGTTTTCACAGTTAAGTACTTCAAGGCGTGACCAATTGATTCTGAGTGGTCCCAAGGTTTTCTACTGGTTATTTCCCTCAAGATTTCTTCAGTGTATGCCCCAGAGATTTAGGTTTTTTCCTACTATTGGTATTGAGCATGGTCGTTTAAGGACTGGTTGTGATTGTCGGGGCAAGTTATATCTTCATGGTTTGTGTGTCGGGTTCGTCATCATCCAACTCTTTCTTTGACGGTGCAAGTTCATCATTTATGTTATTTTGGAGATTGAGATTGGATCTCCTTGTTGATGGTTTGAAGTTAAAGTGAAATTCAATGACCATATTCTTCACAAATTCAAATGGATTCATTATTTTTTTTACAAAGTTCAAATTACAATGTTCTCCATGAATTTTAGCAAGTAATCATTCATGCTCCATCACGAAGATGTAAGGTTCAAGTATAAGTTTTAATCTCCAGACTATTCATGATCAAAGATTAAGTTCTAAATTTCAAAATTTCAAATTATTCAAGTCACAAGAGATTTTCATGTGGTTTCCATCAAATTTTAAATTCAAGATTTTAGGTTACAAGTTCCAAATACAAGCCCAAGATCCATTTTACTCATGAATGAAAAGTCAAGATTTTATTACAAGACAAGTTCAAGTTGATTCCATGCCAAAATATTCGAAATGTACAAATTTGGGTACTAAATTCAAAGGTCCTTTACAAAATGGAAGAGTTGAAAAATTCACAAGCTTGAGTTCAAGAAGTATACCAAGATTTGTATTATCCAAGGAGACTTGTTTTGTTCAAAATAAAGTGCAAAGATTGTTTGTGTAATTACGAGTGGATACAAAGCTCTTTCTACATTTAGACATACAAAGGAGAACATCCACATGAAGAACATCCTTCTCATGCATCAAAAGTTCATAGAGAAGTTAACAAACCATCTCTGTATTCACAATCAGAAACACCACACTGAGAAATTCTCGAAATTCACTCATCAGCATTCAGAACCCACATACAACACTCAGACATTTGCAGAAGAAAATTCAGTTCAAGTAACACACGCAAGGAGGTCGGAAGAGAAATTCACAAAAAAAAGATACCACACATACAGTATCACATATTCACAGGTTTTGAATAAGAGTTGAAAAAATACAGAGGTCAGAATATCACACAAAGGAAAAAATCATTCAGAAACATTCACACACAAGAATTCCCATCAAGAACAGCGTCAACTCAAAGAATTCATACGCATACGCAGAGGAAGAAATCCAAGTCACAAACACTACGTCGACGTCAACTCGTACCTTGCCGCAGCTACGTCAAAGCCACCATCAGACACCCTTGCGCGACGCCGACCTCACCATCGCAAACCTCTGATGCCACGCACAAAGCTCTGTCAAACGTTACAGCTGATTCCTGTCAATCGTGTTGCCGCTGTGAACAACTTTGGAGATTCCCCTCAATCGCAACCGTCGATTGACCTCCTGCAAGGAACTCCGCGAGACCGCTCCAATTGCAACCTTCCGCAGCAGGTACACTTTTCCTCTTTTTTCCTTTGAAGATATTGTTGTAGGTGTGGTTTGTTCCTTGTTTGTTCATGATATATAGAGAGAGAGACGTGCGAGGATGAAAAAAGGATGAAAAGAGTGAGAACAATTGAGAATGATGGAGAAGGTCGATTGTTCTGGTCTTTTTCTTCTCTTAACAAGACTTGATGTGTTGTTTGGTGGTGGGTCCGTGTGGGTTTGCTGAGTCCCACCGGCCCACACACATTTATTTTTTGTCGATTTACTTATTTTCCTTTTATTTATTATGTTATTTCTTTGTATGTTTTGCTAATTATAATTTTTAAAATTTAAATATTTTATATTAATTAGATTTTGAATCTTATTTGGTTCTAATTAGTTTTGGGTTAGAAATTTATTTTGAATTTAATTAAGTATTGCATGATAATATCAAGTTAGCATTTTCCCTTTAATCCATTCTAAAGGAAAGGTTCCATTGTTGACTGCCATGTCATAACTTAGGAAAACTTTAAGACCTTCCCTTTTATCATATCTTTAGGATTAGAGTCGCCGCACTCTATGTAGTGTCTTGCCATAGACGCTACCTCCCCTTGGAACCTTGACCACCGTCAAGAGTTCCTCACCCTCTTTGAGGGGAGCTACGAATACTCTGATTCCACTCCCGTCAGGATACGTAGGCACAAGATGTGATGTCTTGGCGAGTATACTTAGATACTAACCCCCTAGATCTTTTACCTTAGCACATATACCCCTTAGCAAGCAAGCAATAGATAACATAAATACTAACAAGAGGTTCCTGTAGAGTACTACAGACGTTTAGGATGCTAATACCTTCCCTAGGCGTAACCAACCCCTGAACTTAGATTCTCTTAACTTAGGTTTTTGGATCTTTAACCTTTCCTTTGGATAAATCAAAGACCGGTGGTGAACTTCAAGATTTGTGATTCAAGTTAATCCAATAGCTTGGCATCCGATTCTCACCGCGACAATAAGCTGTTGTTATTTCACATTGGCAAGATTAATGGAATGTTTGTGTACCTTTTGATTAAGTCCATTCGTTTCACTCATTTACTTTTATGCTTGTGAAAACAAAAACAAAAAAAAAACAAAATTTTTTTTTCTTTTCCATCCACTTATTCACTTATCAAACTGTTTGTTTAAGCAAAGATTGGGGAGGATGACGAAAACATTACATCCCTAATAGTTGTGGCATGCTTTCGATTAAACCTTTCCGAGGATGTAAGGCATTATTTCAATTCCCAAACACTGGAGAAATAAGGAAGATAATCCCTCGTTAACCCTTTGACCCTAGAAGTAGGAGTTTTCTTTCTCTACACAAAAAAACCCTTAAATCTCAACCTTGGGGCAGGGTAGTTCTCAGTTTAACTTGGTTATGCATTCTAATGCAAGCGCTTCATGCAAGACACCAATCAGCTCTCTCCAATCAGGTGAATAAATGTACAAGTTGTTCCCGAAGCGACAAATAAGGAAGGATCATCAAGAAATCCTTAATCGAAGAATAAGCCGAGTCCCTTTCAAGGCAAAAGCCAAGAAAGATAGGAAGCCCAAAACTTCGCCTTATACAAGAAGGTTTGTACAACAATCAAGAAAAGAAGAGGTCTCAAAATCTCAATAAAAAAGAAAAAGTCTCATAACCTCAACAAAAACAAAGACAAGAAGAGGTCTTATAACCTCAACAAAAACAAAGACAAGAAGAGGTCTCATAACCTCAACAAAAACAAAGATAAGAAGAGATCTCAAAACCTCAGCAAAAAAGGATAATCAAATGCTGTAAGAGATTATTGACTACCAAAAGTGTCTTAATCATCACCAGCTATCATCAGTTCAATTTCCAGCCTATGGGAATCTGAATGTATAGTTTGAGTTAACTGAGTGTAGGATTGGAGTTCATCACCAAGAAGGGGCGGGTACAAATAAATTTTGAGCCTTTATCCTTTGTTTCATAAACCGTGAACCAGGCCACGTTACAACCTTTAAAAGACCTGATTGAGGTAAGGTTGTTTTGAAAGCATACTACAACAAGGTTGATCAACCTGACTCCTAATAATCTTTGCTAATTGCGTGTGTTGATTACTTCATCTGTCATTCCGTAAATGACTAAATCCATTTTTATTTTTGATTATTTAATCACATCATTGTGTGTGTTTCATCAATAAACTTTGTTTTTCAAAAGCTTGCATGAATTTTGCATTGAAATTGCCAATTTTAAATGAACGATACTTGTTTGCAATACAATTCAATATCAAAGGAATCCCAACAAATGCAGCCAGCTAGGGAATTTGACTTGATAAAGGAAGCTCAGTCAGGGGCAACCAAGCGGAAGGTTCTGCCAATCCATCATCCCAAGAGCTAAGAATCAGGGGCAGAACTCTTCAAAGTTCAGAATATTGAGGCAAGTCTTTTTGAGGTCATCTTACGACAAGTTTGGACCCTAGTGACCTGTCAGCATGGGCAAGTTTTTTCCCCATTTGCTTCTACCACGGTCTAAAGGGCTTGGTATTACGAATACGGTTGAACTGGAGGAGTTATGTCGAGGTTCATTTCTTTTCAAGAGTTTGAAGATATTGACGCACCTTGTATGCCAATTCTTTTGTAAAAACCTTTTGATGGCTTATCCTCACAGACCAGTTAATCAGAAGCAGTCAGGTCTAGATTCAAAAATCTCTCACAGATCAACTTGACAGGGGCAAGTTTGTTCCCCAGTTGTCAACAACCAGTCTGAAGCACAAGTTCAAGGACCTTGTTGTGTAAATACAGTTAATCTGGGGCAGTCAAGCCAAGATTCATGGATCTAAGAGTTTGAAGATGTTAAGGCATTTCGTATGCCAATTCTTCTGTAAAATCCTCTTTGTGTTTTCTCCCAACTTGCCATGTGATCGGAGGCAGAGAAGATTTGAAGATTACTTGTTGCAAGAGCTGTTGTTTATTACGGTGATCATCATACAGGTCAGGATGCATAACTACTCTGTTCTTGTGATATCCTCTACTAGCTCCCCAGTGAGCTGTCTCTCCAGCTAATCTTGGCAATTCTCCATGGATTTTTCTCCAGTAAAGAAATCAAGTGAAATCACGAGGCTATACCTCAGGTGGAATACTCTTTTCCCCACTGAGGTAGATCTGATGATCCTACTTGCTCATCCCCAGTGATGGTCCAATCCGAGTTTTGCTGGATATCCTTGTCGAGATGTTTATTTCATCTCCAGTCTCGTTTCCTTTTGTTTGTTTTGTCAGCATAAGCATAAGTATGGCATAAGCATTCATATGCATAGCATCTTAGCATTTTTGCTGCATGTTTCTGGTGTTTACCTATTTCTTGTTCACTTTGGCGTTTATCTCCCCAAGTGACTGGGTTTGTCTATTCACTCCAATAGAAGTCAGCCCTAGGCATAAAGTGCCCATCTTTTCTGAATTCCCCACATAGGTTGATTCTCGTGGATGATGGTTGGTTCAGTTATCTTTTCCATTTTGGATAAGATAAATCCCCATTTGAGTTCATTCCTCAATTGGAGTCTTGTTTGACCGTTTCTTTCTAGCTTGTTCCTAGATCGAACTTTGGTCCCAGGCAGTTGTGGTTTCCGAACCCATTTTTGAATGTGCATTTATTTTGCACTATGTCTCGCAGAAGAATCTTTTACAGATCTGCATTGAAGACATGATCTTTTCTCCAGCGTTGTAATATCAACATCTCTTTGGAATTTTTACTCTACAACGATAAGAGGCAATCTCTCTCCTGAGAAGCTTATCCGTCCTTGGTTTTATTCATATCTCTACAATTACCAATGATTTTACCTTCAATCAGTCACTTTCCGTCAACCTGTTTGATGAGATCCCTATTCTTATTTCCTTGCCATCAACCTGTTTGATGTGATCCCTATTTGAGGTTTTCCTTCCTGTCAATCTGTTTGATGAGGCGTTCCGAGTTCAGGTTCCGTACCCTCGGATATGTTTTGGTTTCCTTTCCGTCAACCTGTTTGATGAGATCCCTATTCTTATTTACTTGCCATCAACCTGTTTGATGTGATCCCTATTTGAGGTTTTCCTTCCCGTCAATCTGTTTGATGAGGTGTTCCGAGTTCAGGTTCTATACCCTCGGATTTGTTTTGTTTCCTTGCCGTCAATCTATTTGATGAGGTGTTCCGAGCTCAGGTTTTGTACCTTCGGATGTGTTTTTGTTCCTTGCCATCAAGCTTCTTGATGATGTGTTCCGAGTTCAGGTTCTATACCCTCGGATATGTTTTATTTCCTTGTCGTCAATCTATTTGATGAGGTGTTCCGAGTTCAGGTTCTATACCCTTGGATATGTTTTGTTCCCTTGCCGTCAATTTGTTTGATGAGGTGTTCCGAGCTCAGGTTTCGTACCTTCAGATGTGTTTTTGTTCCTTGCCATCAAGCTTCTTGATGATGTGATCCCTGTCTTTGTTCCATGCCGTCAGCCCTTGTTGCAACCATAATGGATATTCCCCAGGAAGTCTAATCTTCGTTCATGCAACCCCGGTATTGACCTATCTGATACGTCATCTCCTCACATAGATACCTAAAGTCCAGTAATCACTGGCATTATTTAACCAGGTCAAATATGAACCTAAACTTCAGATTATCGTGAGTCTGTCGTTTAAAACCGTTCTTGTTTGAATCGAGTCAAACCTGAACCTAAACTTCGAGTTATCGTGAGCTCGTTGTTTATCCTTTGTTAACTTCAGATTATCGTGAGTCTGTTGTCTAAAACCGTTCTTATTTGAATCCAGTCAAACCTGAACCTAAACCTCGAGTTATCGTGAGCTCGTTGTTTATCCTTTGTTTGCTTCAGATTATCATGAGTCTGTTGTCAAAACCATATTTATTTGAATCGAGTCAAACATTGTTAGCTTCAGATTATCGTGAGTCTGTTGTCTAAAACCGTTCTTGTTTGAATCGAGTCAAACCTGAACCTGAACCTCGAGTTATCGTGAGCTCGTTGTTCATCTTTTTTATTTCATTTTATATCTGTTCTTGTTTGAATCGAGTCAAACCTGAACCTGAACCTCGAGTTATCGTGAGCTCGTTGTTCATCTTTTTTATTTCAGTTTATATCTGTTCTTGTTTGAATCGAGTCAAACCTGAACCTGAACCTCGAGTTATCGTGAGCTCGTTGTTCACTCTTTTATTTTAGTTTATAGCCGTTCTTGTTTGAATCGAGTCAAACTTGAACCAAAACTTCGAGTTATCGTGAGCTCGTTGTTTATCCTTTGTTAACTTCAGATTATCGTGAGTCTGTTGTTTAAAACCGTTCTTGTTTGAATCGAGTCAAACCTGAACCAAAACTTCGAGTTATCATGAGCTCGTTGTTTATCCTTTGTTAACTTCAGATTATCGTGAGTCTATTGTTTAAAACCGTTCTTGTTCGAATCGAGTCGAACCTGAACTGAGTCTTTGTTTGAATCGAGTCAAACACTGACCATCCTTGAGTCTTTTATTTTAAACCGTTCTTGTTTGAATCAAGTCAAACCTGAACCGAGTCTTTGTTTGAATCGAGTCAAACATTGACTTTCGTGAGTCTGTTGTTTAAAACTGTTCTTGTTTGAATCAAGTCAAACCTGAACCAAAACTTTGAGTTATCATGAGCTCGTTATTTATCCTTTATTAACTTCAGATTATCGTGAGTCTGTTGTTTAAAATCATTCTTGTTTGAATCGAGTCGAACCTGAACCGAGTCTTTGTTTGAATCGAGTCAAACACTGACCATCTCTGAGTCTTTTGTTTAAACCGTTCTTGTTCGAATCGAGTTGAACCTGAACCGAGTCTTTGTTTGAATCGAGTCAAACACTGACCATCTTTGAGTCTTTTGTTTTAAACCGTTCTTGTTTGAATCGAGTCAAACCAGAACCGAGTCTTTGTTTGAATCGAGTCAAACACTGACCATATTTGAGTCTTTTGTTTTAAACCATCTTTGTTTGAATCGAGTCAAACATTGCCTTAATTTCAGTTTGTTTCTGTTTGAATCGAGTCAAACTTGAACCTAAAAGTCCAATTATCGTTGGCACCGTCTTTGTTTGAATCGAGTCAAACATTGCCTTAATTTCAGTCTGTTGCTTTAAAACGTTCTTGTTTGAATTGAGTCAAACCTGAACCTAACTTTCCGGTTATTATGGACCATTCTTTGTTTGAATCGAGTCAAACATTGTCTAAACTTCAGGTTATAATGAACCCATTGTCTGAATCCTTCTTCAAAATCCAGCCCATACTGGTACCTTCACCAACTTAAATTGGTATCTTATTTAACCCAAATTGGTGTATACTGACATATCACTTCTGAGTCCAATCCTTGTTGGCACTTTAATCTGGTCCCCAGCAGAAGTTCAGTCGTTATCATTACCTCTCTGAAAGTCCTTGTGATTGATCATCATTTGGCGCACGCAGAGTTTGTCTCTGTCTTTTCTGCTTTTTCTTGAAGATCCCGTTTGAACTCTTCAATACAAGAAATCCCCAGAAAATCTTTTCTAGGATGTTTATCCTTTATTTCAAACTGATCCCCAGCGGAGATCATGTTTTCTTTCTGGTTTCATGCCCAGTAAGAATGTGTCTTTCTTTCCCCAGTGTCGTCCGGTCACATATGAACCTGTCGTCCATCTCCCTGGATCTTTCCCCAGTGGAGAACACCTCTCTGGCTCCTATTTCCAGTAAGGACCTGTAGGCTTTTTCCCTCGGTTTCTTTTTCCATCCCCAGTGTTTCCTTAGAGTCTTCCCAGTGAGTCTCTTTTGTTGGTTAACCTGTATCCCCAGTGAGTTTCCCTCATGGATACTAACCTTCATCCTTCCCCAGTGTTACTCACCTGCGGTTGTTTGCTTGTTTGTCTGCATTTTTTGCATCTATCATGGCATCATATCATCATACTAGAGTTCATGGCATGTTTGCATCTTAGACTAGTTTTTTTTCCATATCATTGCATATCAGCGTATCTAAGGGCAAAATTTTCGGTTATCTATATTTAAATATCTTTCACCATAATTTCCATTTCTCATGTCATTCGGTGAAAATATTTAAATAGGGGCAACTGTTGCACCCCAAATTTTACCCTCAGATCCTCCGATCATTTATCATAGGATTTTTAATCAGTTTTTTTTGCGTTTTTTAGTTAAACATTTCATTGATCATTAATCATGCATTTTTTTAGTCATTTTATCATTCCATTTTAGAGTTTGTCTTTTTTTAAGATTTTATTTAGAATTGTTTGAGTTTAATGTCTTCATTTTAATTTTAATATAATTATTTTAATATAATTAGTTAGGTTTATATTTTTTTATTTAAATTTATATTTTAGTTAAGTTTATATTTTATTTAAGTTAAGTTTATATTTTAATTTAATTCAATTTAATCCAATTAGTTTAACTTTTATTTATCCATATTAATTTTGATTTCCTTTTAACCCAGTTTAATCTTAATTCTATTTTATTATTTTAATCTAGTTTTTTTATATTATTTAGTAATTAAGATTAGTTTTAATTAAGTAACTTAATTTAATTTATTTTAATTTATTTATTTGTTTTGTGCTGAAACACACCAAATCACGTTACACTTTCCAACCTCACTATCACAACAATACCCAACAAGTCAGCCTGTTACCAAAGCCTTTCTCCACTTTTTCCTGCTTCCAACAGCGACAATACGACCTGCCAGCCAACACTCCCAGCACCACACTTGCTACCCGTACGCCACCCTGCTACTTGACATAAAACATCATGCTACAACCTTCATCAAAAAACAACTCACTACAACCAAGTAACCACACGCCAAACTCTTCCTGCTACATACAACCCGTACGGCAAGGCACCCCCTACATCCTGCTATTACAAGTTTAAAACCATACCACAGCTTGCAGCGCAAAAACAAAACCTACACTCCAAGCCAAGCCTGTTCACGTTCTGTCACCATCCAACTCATAACAAAACCATGCTTTGCCACAGACTGACAACAGCAACCAGTAATAACCTGTAATCGAAAAATGACGCATCAGAAGAAACGATACAAAATCCTTGTACTTGAAGGACCAAGTTTTCATTGTTTTTTGGAAGGAGGGAGAGAAATAAAGCCAGAACAACAACAACCTTGAACAGAACATCAACAATTTTGCTCTGCCATAATAAACCATCCAACCATCACACAATAATCACACAACCTCTCAAATCTCCATAAATTCACTTCCCATCACTCCTTAAACCACTGAAAATTAAACCTTTCTCCCACCTTCAAAACACTTCATTCTTCTTCTCACAACAGCCCCACGATGCTACAAAACCATGATGTAACTATCCACCTCAATTCAATCCTCCCCCTTCCTTCTACAACAACTCGTAACCAGAATCAATAGAGAAGAAAATGACATTTGAGAGGAGAGATACAAAAAAACCTGAACAAAAACTCTTTGAAATTTTCCTTTTGATTCCACCACAGCAAGTGGTTCACAGAGAAACTTAGCCACTGCTCATCCTCATACTCACAATAACAACAACGTTCAATGCTCATCCATCTACTTCAACAACAACCTTTAATAAGTTTCTTGCCACCACCATACCTCCATATCCCCATTCATCACCGCCCAAAGCTGTTTCAAAACAACACCATAACCTTCATAGCGCCGCCGCCGTCGAGAACCGTGTGAAGAAAGAACGACGTTGCGAGAAAAGAAAGTCGCCGAAGAGAAACCATGGGTGAATAGTAACAGGGACGTACGAAACCATAGCGAAATTGCAAGCCGCATCAGAGAGAGCGAGATTCAGAGACGAAAAGGTTATGACCGCCGCGAGATGAAGCAAAACGCGAGAGCTAAGAGAGATCTTTTGAAGGTATCACATCTGAACATGAGCACCGTTTTTTCTTGTTGATCCTCTTTCATTTGTTTTTGAAACGCGTTTTGAAGGAGAAAATGAACTATGTGTTTTTTACTGTTCTGAAAAGAGGAGAAATGAGGCGTTGTGTTTTTGGCTTACAGATCGTTCCATTTTCTCTTTATGTTTTTTTAGGTTTGTTTTTTTGTTAATCATTTCATGAGTTTGGTTGGACTGGGTCATGGATCCGACCTGTCATGCCTAGCCCAACGTCTACAAATGGGCTCCTTTCATTGCCCATTATCATTCAATACTGCACCCTTTAGTTTTAATTAAGTTTCACTTTAATCAGTAAATTAGTTTTTAATTAGGTTTCATATTAGTTAATAAATTAGTTTTTCATTAGGTTGTATTCTAATTAGATTTTAATTTAATTTGTAAATTAGTTTCTGATTAGTTTTTAATTCAATTGGTTAACTAGTTTTTGTAGAATTTAGTTCCTTTTAGAATTTAATTAATTTAGTCTTTTTCTTAAGATAATATATGAAAAACTAACTTAGCATATTTTAGTTTAGATTGTGATTTAAATAGGTGTGTAGTTAGTTAATTCTTAAATTTAGTCTTGATAACCATTAATTTTATTAGTTCTCGATTGTTCATTTGTGAATTTGATTCTTGATGTTTTGTTTGATTAAGCCTCATTTGTTGCCTATTCCGTTCGACGATGTCCCTCATTCCAAAGGAAGGTTCCATGTTTGACGCATAAGTCATGTTCTTAGTTGTATTAGTCCTTCCCATTTAACTTCCTTGACCTTTTTAGGATCATTCACCTTGGCCTCCTAGAGCCATTTCCCCCCATAGTTTAGTAATTGGATAGAGTTATCGAGAACTCTATGTGATTCTCTATCACGAGAACTCACTTTCCTTTACTTAGACTTATAGAGTTATCAAGAACTCTATGTAATTCTCACTATCATGAGAACTCACTTTCTCCACCCATGACGTAGACTTAGAGAGTTATCGTGAACTCTAAAATGAGCTCGTACTCATTTCCCCTTGGAACTTTGACCATAGTCAATGGTTCCTCTTTCACCCTTAGTTAGGTGAACTACGATTGCTCTGATTCTTTAGTCAGATACGTAGGCACAAGATGCGACGTCTTGGCGAGCAAAACTTAGTGTACATACTTAGGTCTTTACCTTAGTACAGATTTCTTTTAGCAAGCAAACATAGTATGACACAAACTTAAACAAGAGGTTCCCGTAGAGTACTACGGATACTTAGGGTGCTAATACCTTCCCTTAGTATAACCAACCCCCGAACCTTAGATCTCCCCCCTTTAGGTTTTTCACGATCTTGAACCTTTCCTTTGGATAAATCAAAGTCGGTTGTAAAAGAAATATGATGCAAGTTAATTAATAGCTTGTTATCCGATTTTCACCGCAACACCTCCCACGTAGCGCTTCGTTTAATGGCGCATGGCTCGACGAGCTACTCCTTAATGCTATGGGGGATACTTTAGCCTACACATTTTGTTGCTTGACCTTTCCGCAACAGAGCATCGGTCCGGTTCAGAAATACAAACTACTTCTTGCCTCAAGTCGCCTCCAACTTCCTTATTCTTCCTTCGATGTTTCTTTTTCTTTCTTTTCTTGATTTCACGAATGGATGCCACAATGTTGACATGTGCACTATATGCCCGAGAGACTTCAACCTTAGAGATGATGCCAGAGAATTTTTTAAGAGGGGGTTTCGTACTTATTCTTTCTCCCACCATTTCGATCATTCCCAGTGAAGCTTGCTTACCCTTACCTTCATTTTGCTTCTTAATATCCAACACTTTTAAAGTGATTTCCTCATTGAAAGATTTAAAAGTCACAGTGCCTTTTTCAATATCGAAATTGCATCGACTAGTGAGCAGGAAAGGTCTACCGAGGATGATAGGGATTTCTTCATCTTCTGGAATATCCATGATCTCAAAGTCAACTGGAAAGACAAATTCACCAATCGTAACCAACACATCTTCAGCTAGCTCATAAGATCTCTCAGTTATGTGGTTTGCAAATTTTAAATTCGTTCCTGCATCGCTCACCCTTCAAATTCCCAACTTTTTATAAATAGATAATGGCATGACACTAACACTAGCACCTGAATTAATCAGAATTTTTTTGAAATTTCTGTCTTTTATCGTGCACGGTATTGCAATAGATCCAGGATCCTTCTGCTTGGCGGGGATTATCTTATTTTGTGGCACTTCACTGCACTTCTCATTTACAGTTTTCAGCTCTTCCTCGATAGGTCACTTTATTGTGATCACTTATTTCCTAAATTTCTGATACAGCGGCATTTGCTCTAGCGCCTCAAAGAATGGCATATTAACCTCCAACTTTTCGAACATTGTGACAAATTTCTCAAAGTCCTTCTCTTTTTTATCCTTCTGTCTCACTCTCTGAGGGTAAGGTAACTTAATCGCCGGTTTATCTTCCTTTTTATTCTTCTTTTCAGGTGGATTTACAGGTGATATGACTTCTTCCTGCGGTTTTTGAAGATTTTTTATTTCCAAGTCCACCTCAATCAAACCTTCATCTTCAGTTTTTCCCTCTTCATAATTATCACTTGACTCACCGCTTCCAGTCATGATGGCATTCACATTCTGATTATCTCTTGGGTTCGTCACTGTTGCACTCGGTAAGGCACCTGGTGTTCGAGCGTTGGTAAGTTGATGTGATATTTGACCCATCTGACCCTCAAGATTTTTTATAGAATCTGTAGTGTTCATAAGATTATTTCTCGTCTCTTCCTGGAATCGCATATTGTGAGTTGCTATCTTTTGAACGGCTATCTCCCAATCTGCTTTTCTCGGTACCTGTTGTTGGAATTGTTGCTGAGGTTGTTGATATTGTTGTTGGTATGGTTGGTGATATTGGATGGGTCCTTGCTTCGGAACATTCCCTTGCTGATCTGTTCAGGAGAAATTTGGATGATTTTTCCACCCCGGATTATAAGTATTGTAGTAGGGATTGTTCTGCCTCAAATTTTTAATTTCTTCTACCTGTTGTGCTGTAGCAACACATTGCATGGCGAAGTGAGGTCCCCCACAAATTTCATAATTTACCGCTTGAACCGGTTGAACCTGAGCCACAGTCTGAGTACCAAGATTCATCTTCTTAAGTCTTCTCTCTACTTCGGCTGCAATCTGGTCTTCCATCTTTACCACTTGCTCAGTAAGTTTCAAATCAGTCATCCTTTCTGGTTGGCTCACAGTGCGATCATACAACTCCAAATGCTTGTTTGTGACTATGGCTTCAATGATCTTTTTGATACCAGTGGCTGTTGTAAAATTAGATGAGCCACCGGCAGCTGTATCAATTAGTTGCTTGGTCTTCAACTGGAGGCAATTGACGAAGTTTTGCATCTGTTCGGTTGCATCCATGTTATGAGTAGGACATGTAACCAACAACCTCTTAAATCTCTTATATGCATCTCCGAGTAACTCTCCCTCCTTCTGCTTGAAACTTACTATATCATACCTCTTTCGAATGTACACCGAGGCGGGAAAGTACTCATTCAAAAATGTTGTCTCCATCTCTTGCCAAGTGGTGATACTCCCGACAAGTAAGGAATAAAACCACTATTCTGCTTCATCTGACAAGGTAAAAGGGAACATGACCAGCTTTTTGGCTTCTTCAGAATGTCCTTTAATTTTTAGTGACGTGCTCATAGTTAGAAACCTTTGGAGGTGCTTATTGGCATCTTCATTAATTTTTCCAGTAAAAAGTCTCCTCTCGAGCTGTCGGATGGTGGATATGATGCAACTGAAAGTGGTCAACATTAACCAGTTGATTTACGATGGTCAACCGGCCTGTTGAAGCATTTGCTCTTCCATAGTCCCCCAGAAGTCTCTCTACTAGAGGTGGATCAGTAGCCATGATAACGGTTTCTGGCTCTGTATCTGTCCCTGAATCAGTATGCTCGGAATGAACTGAGACTTCTTCGTCTTTTTCTTAATCTGTAATTACCGTTCCTGAAATTGACGCTGCCAGTCTTTCTTTCTTATCTTGACGGCGTCTAGCGTGCAATGATCTTTCGAGTTCTGCGTCAAAAGAAAATTCCGCTGAGGGATTGCCTCGCATACACAGGTTAGACAGATAATAGTATTAAACAAAAATTATAGAATAAAAATAAAAATAAAATTAAAAATAAAAATAACAAGAAACAAATTTTATTCACAGAGTAACAAAATTCCAATTGAATTAAAATCATCACTTATAATTTGGCAGTCCCCGACAACGGCGCCAAAAACTTGATCGGAAAAATAGCAAGTATACTATTTTTACCGATGTAGTAATAGTTGGGTTTATCCCCAGAATCGATCTCTCGAGGACTGCGTGTAATTGTAAGTGCAGATGTTATTTCAATTAAACAAAAATGCCTTTGGGGGTTTGTTTGTTATAAAAATTATAATAACTATTGAGCTAATAAGCAGAACGAGTAAAAATGACTTAAACAAATATGAGAAACAAGCCAGGGCAAAGTGTATGAAATTCCTTATAATAATAACAATCCTTATTTTTCAAAATCATCGCTTGAACCAATCATTACCGGCTCTTCAGAATATTTTTCTCTAATTCCTTAGTAGAAAAACCTTTGGTATTCTCCCTGTACCCCAATTCCTTAGCGGTATAAGAAGAATACCAAGCACTTATTTTTATCAAAAGCTTTACGGTTACTATAGGGTATCCCTATTCCCAGGCGATATCTACTATAGTATTATCGTATAAAAAGTGTTAACAGTGGTTTATCCGACCTAAGGTTAACCGTAAATCCAATTCTATTTTCCAATATGGACAAGCATTAAGAACATTATACGATAAACATGATTATAAGAAAGCAGTGAAATTTCTATTGCAAAGGGAAAATTGTCATTACAGGGAAAATCAGGGACACCCCCCTGGCATTGGGGGTTTATCCTCTCATAGTATTAAGAACAAAAACAAAAAGAAAATTAAAGATAGACATTACAATTTGATCGGAGGAAAACTGATTCTTCAATCGCTTCCTCTCATGAACGATCGTCTTCTCCAAATCTCCTTGATCGTATCCACTCTCTAGTCAATTCTTCGTAAAAGTCCAAAGTCCCTCTTTTCTCTCCCCCAAACGATCCTAAGTAACCACAATCCACTTAACAGCGATGGAAAATACCCAGAATGCCCTTAGGAGGACCACAAACATAAAAATGATAAAAATCAGCAATTCCTCGCCCAGGCCAACACGGGTCGTGTCAGGCAACACGACCGACCGTGTTGGCTTTCTGCCTTGAAGGAAGAAAACTATTATGCTCCAGACCTGCTGACACGGGCACCCGTGTCAGCCCCCTGCCACATTTCCAACATCGTCTCTTCTTGGTCTTCTCCTGACACAGGCCGTGTCAGGCTACTGTCTTCCTACTTAAAACTCTTCCGAAACTTGCGATTTTTATTGTTCTTTCGCTCCGATTCCTCTTGAATGTTTGTATGAACCTGAAAACACTAAAGGACACAACCAAGGCATAAAATGTGGTGAAAGAGAGGTAAAAAAAATAAACAAAGATGAAATATTAACTAAAACAAATAGTGAAAAAACGTATGAAAACCACCGATCAGGCGTCATCGACACAAGACTAGTATCAGGTACTAATCTATAGTGAAATCAACTTCTCGTTCTGGATGCAAGTCTCCAATATCTTTAAGAAAAATATTAGGAAACTCACACACCACGCGTATATCACTAGCCACAACATTTCTTTCCACTCTTAAAGAAGTGAACATACGAACACGTGATCATCCTCCCTCAAAGACATATCAACATGACCAACGGACATAAATCCAGAATTTGCACTCCTTTTGGGTTCAGGAAACAATACAGTCTTGTAAAAAACTTGCAATTAGTGGCAAGTTGAACCAACCCTTCACACCAAAAACATCTCAGAGAAACAGAAGCTTTTACCCCACTTGTTTCAATCATGCTCCTGCTAGCAAGCAGTTAGAAAAACAAATGAGCACTTACAGTGTTTCACACACATGTCGTGTACCAGAGAACAAACAAAATTACACGACCTGGTCGGATGGACCGACTTATTCTGATAGCACTATATAACACCCTAAAACCCCGACTCTTAATAAAATAATAAAATCATCATTTTCGGATGCTACTCACACATAACATGCATATTTTCCAAATAATTTCAAAACTCGCAGCGGAATTCAAAATAAGAAACATAACTTTAATTGTCTCTTCACATGAAGTACTTAATGAATTTAATAAAATTCAAACATTATCTTAAAACAAATCAAATGAATCGTTCCCCAATGTTACACATTAGATTAATAGTACAGAACAACAATTACTCCTCTTGAGTATTTGTACAACGTTGTACAAAACAACACAAAACAAACATGCTCTTCCAACTCACAATAAAGAAAATGAAGAGAGCTTCATAGTCCTCTTCCAATTCACGGCAACACTTACTCCTTTTGAGTATTGATACAACATTGTATAGAACAACACAAAACAGATAAGAAATGGGTGAAATTACGCTCAAATATATTAACGATGTAAAAGAATGCAAGGGTAACTCAAAACCACACAATCAGAAACACACAATTAATTTACACAACAACACAACAATCAACTCATGTAGCATTTATTTATGCAATGTGACTCATAATTCGACTCTATGCATGTGGTACCAATTTTGACATCAGAGGTTTGTTACTAATCTCTTCCACTCAACAATGGCCCCTCATTCGAATTGGGTCACCACTTTTGAACCTCGAGTCCCTATTTCTAAACTCGTGACTCACCTTTTTCAACACACCAACACAAAATGATGCATGACATACAAAGTAATGCAACAACAAAAACATGTATGGTTCCATTTCTAACCATAAACAACAATGTAATACAACATTCATAGTAGTCCCCACTTCTGAACTACTCACCTCAACACAAAAAATTATAAAAGCATTCATAACACATAATTATAATCATAATTTTACAACTCACAGATATAATCATATTTATACAACACATAACAACTCGCACATATAATTATAATTTGCTACTTATAATTATATGAATAACTAGAATATTATTTAATTCATCATACTATTCCATCACAACAACTTAATCTTTAAAAAATACCTCAATCGGTAGCTAAGCATCCACCGCACATGAAAATAGCATTGAAAACCAAACCAACTGCTCAAAACGATCCCTGACGATCATGACGGACGACCCGTCCCCCTAGCTCGTCATCCCTCTCCTCACAAACTTGTTACCCTGTGACGACCAGAAGGGAAAATCCTGCCTGGATATCATGACGGTCGCCCCGTCACCATGCTGACGATCTTCAGCTGTTTCAGACAGATGAAACGCAGCCCATTACGCTCATGATGCCCGTCATACTGTTACAAAAAGCAGGATCTGCGTTTTCACCATGAGTGCTCATTTGAAGCTCTGATTTTGATCCCCGACACCCCAATTCGTACAGAAAATAATATATATATATATATTATACAGCAATCAAACCATCACATACGCATCAATTATCATCTAATTCCATCAATTAATCATAAATGCAAGGTTATGTTCATAACACCAAATATAGAACAATGATATTCATAATATTCAGGTTCATATCCATTCATCATGCACGAATTCCAACAATATAAAGAACAAAAAATTATACATTAAGCATGGCAATTAGCATGGATTTTACATAATCATCATAAAAACTCATAAATACAACAACAGTGAAGAAAACCTAGAAGAGTGTGAGGATCTCTCTCTACCCTTCATGCAATACACCTATATTCAAGTAGTTCCCCCTTACCTGAATTTTCAGTAACTCCTCAAGCCTTGGCTATGGTGTTCCACTTGTCTCTCAAGCCTTTGTTCTTCTCTTCACACAGTTGCCTCTTTTTCTCAATTCCCAAACTTCTACGTACTGACAAGTTTGCTCCACTAGCCCATCCTATTAATATTAATCTAATTTTCACATTTCTAATTTTTCACCTTAACCCTTACCTTATCTCTACTTTCACTACAATATCCCACATCTTCCAATATTTCTAATTTTCACCCAACACTCACAATTATACTATTTCTCCTCTTTTATTATTTTTAAATTATTATCCTTTTATTATAATCAAATAACTACACTAAAATCCCATAAACCCAATAAAATCACATAACACATGTTATCACCAATCAATTAATTAAAAAGCATACTAAATCTCCTAAATAATTATATAAAAGCAATAAAAATTCAACTAAATATATTAATCGAATTCGGGTGTTACATTCATCATTAGAGATATTACACAAATTTAAATTAATAAATTGATTAAAATTATTAAAATTTTAAAATTAATACACAAGTTTAAAAATAAATTTTACAAATTGTAAATCTTAAATATAATTAATAAAATAGAAATAAATTGACTAATATGTAACTCAATTAATAGTAAATTAATTAATTATTATTGAATTTGAATAATTAAATTCTTTAAAAAATTAATAGATTATATAATTTTAATTAATTAAATACTTTAAAAAATTCAATATTAACAATAGACATTGACTAGTCCAGTGGTAAAGTGACTACCATATAACTTGAAGGGGGCTTAAACTTCCTTGGGTTTGACTCCTTCCATGAACAAATTTTTTTTTTATTTTCAAATTTGAATTGTTTAAAAATAAATTTGGTTAAATAAAAAAATGAAAAAATAAAATCTAATATGGTTGTCCGCATAGTTATTAAAAAATACATGTGGCATAAATAATACACATTACAGTCCAGTTACAATTTAAATTTTTAATATATTTTCAAATCTGAATTGTTTAAAAATAAAATTGAAGGTAAAAATAAAAATCAATTTAGTTTTTAAAATTGAAAAATTAAAATTAAAATTCAATGTGGTTGTCCACTTAGTTATTAAAAATGCACGTGACATAAATAATATACATGACAATCCAGTCGCGGTTTAAAACAAAAAAAAAACTCAGTTTGAATGAAATCTTAATAGAAAATTAATATTGCTCAATTAAATTTTGTAAAAAATTAAATAAAGTTTTTTCTTCCGAAAGTTAATTTGGATTTCATGAAATTTAAATTTAGAACATACATATCTCAATTATGAATAATGATATTTGAACATAAAAAGACAAAACAAATTCATATTATTAAAATTTTAATTAAATTGAAATTCAACTTCCTTACATGTGTAGAACACTTGACTTCACCATTAAAGATACAATGTATTGATCATAAATTCAACATATAAATAAGATCAAATAAATTATACTATTTAAAAATGTCAAATAGAAGACTGTTAACAACAATTAAGATAATCAAAATATCTTCTTTCTTGAATATTCACTTTGGAACCAATAGTCGTTGAAAATGTCTTCCATTCTGTACACAAAAAATAAAAAAGATATATTTTAAAATAATGAATACAAGTAACTAATGCAATATGTTTGGTTTGAAATTTTAAAAACCCTATATGTCGTAGATTAATCCTATTAATTTTTAAACTCAAATACTAAAATTCAAAATCAAATATATATATATATATATATATATATATATATATATATATATATATATATATATATATATATATATATATATATATATATATATATATATATATATATATATATATATATATATTCTCTCATAATAAACAAGCTAGCAAAAGAATAAAGAAATTAATTAAATTGCAAATATATATTTTTAAAAGTAAATGTAATTAATTACCTCCTTTTCTAAGCAGCATGCGAAAGGGCTGAAGCATTCAAACAATCGTTGTCCACATGTTCTTATGAATTCAAAAACATTTCGATCGCGTCTAACCATTCCAAATTCTTTGATGTTGTTACCATTTAAATTATACAAGTAAAAATATATAAGATTTTTAATCTTGAAAAATGCCATATCATTGGAAGGGCAAATGGACAATAGCTCCCCGTTGGTATTGAAACGCAACAATTTTCTGTTCTCTTTGCTAAGATTCATGTGCCATGTGTAAGTGCTAACAGTGTTTGTAACACATTCAACAAGTTCATAGCACATAAGTTTCACACCTCTAGAAACGACTAATAAGATTTTTCCATCTTTTAAACTTATTTTCCGTTGTGAATCATCAAAAAGACAATCTGGATGAAGTTCTATCACCTCGGCTTGTTTCGAGACATTCTCTTGAGGATCAACTTTAATTCTCAATAAATGTCCTGAAGACGAGAGTCGGTAAATAGAGCCTTTTAAGTAAACAGACTTTTTGACCCAAAAAGACTCGTTAATATATTCGGGTAAGCAAATAGTTAATGTAGTCCAAATACCAGTCATAGAGGAGAAAACATTGATATGACGATAACCTTGAAAACGTACGATCTTGAAAAACCAAGATTCTTCATCGTCATATGCTAGAGCAGCATAGGAATACCCTCCAGATATTTGGCCTACGGGCTTTGGTACAGCTACACATTGTTTTGTTACTGGATTCATGACATAGTAATGGTAAACACCATGAGCTATGTTATCTGCCTGGCCATCTTTATGACAAAACAAGAGTAATCCATTGCACGTGCCTATAAGATTTTTAGGCCTGATTGTGCAACCCATCACTAATGAGCACCAATTAAAAAGTTGTTTCAAATCCATATATGGACTAGGAGAAATGCCAGCCTCCATCAGTGGATCTAATGGATTCTTTTTTGGTAGTGTTGTGGTTAGTATGAGATTACGCCATGAATGCGAGACACACATGGCATTTGATTTTTCCTTCATATATAACTTACGGAAAATTTCTGTTTGAAGTACAGTGGGAAGTTTATTGAATAAGGATTTGGGTTTCGTTCTCCTCATTGTTCTCTTCTTTTTAACAATTTTACTCTCCATGTAATGGGTCATAAGGATGAGTAAAGAGAATTGAGAGAGAGAGAGAGAGAGAGAGAGAGAGAGAGAGAGAGAGAGAGAGAGAGAGAGAGAGAGAGAGAGAGAGAGAGAGAGAGAGAGAGAGAGAGAGAGAGAGAGAGAGAGAGAGAGAGAGATTATATATGAGTATGAATGATGTCTATATCACTGAATTATTTGATTCTTATATAGGAGAGTGGGATATGAAGAATGAAGCTTATGAGAGAAAACAAATTCAAATTAAAACAATAGTGATTATAATATTTTTATTATATTGTTCTATGTATTTAAATTAAAATTAAGAAACTTATGGGATATCTCTTTTATGTTCAATGTATTTAAATTAATATGATTTTGTTTTTTATTATAATATTTCTTTTTGATTTATTTTTTAAATAAAAACTCAAATATTGAAAAGTAGAAAGAATATAATATTTCTTTTTTACTTTAATTTGACTATAATAATTTTACTTAAATTTTGTATTATAATATTTTGACTGTAATAATTGCTTTTTATTTTAATTTTTGACTTTTTTGTTTTTGATATATATATATATATATATATATATCGTTGTGCTGATAAACTTGTCTCTATAGATAAGAGTCCAATTTAGTCTTTAACTCCTTTACATTTTGTTTGAATGAAAAACATACAAAAGATAAAAATTGAACGAAAGAAAAAATTTAAAAAATAAAATAAAATAAAATTATTTAACTTTTCTTCAATCAAAATAAGTTATAATAAAAAAATATATAATAAAATAAATTAAAATAAACATTTCATGGTAATCAATAATAGAATACAAAATAAATATAAAATAAAAAATAAAGAGAAAAAATAAAATAAATAATTATATTTCATAACAATAAACTAAAGTATTTCAATTTAACATTTTTAAAATATTATTTTATTAATTAAAATAAAATATAATAATTGAAAATTTAGAATTTTTAAAATATTTAAATACTATTAGTAATAAATCATAAAATAATAATCTTAATAGATAAAAAATGTCATATTCCAACGGAGACTTTGGTTACCTTTTGGATTGTTTATTATCTAATTCTTTTTCTTTAATATAATTTAGAAGTAATTAATTTTTATTCTCATCATAATAATTTTTTTGAAATATTTGGCACACAAGAAATGATATTATGTTTCAAAATGGTAACATTTACTTTGATAGAGACATTCTTCGTATTAAATAATTAGTCTATATATAATCTACTTCTTTCCATGGCACAAGTACTCTTTAATTCATGATTTTACAATTATTAAATTCTTTGACATCAAATGCCGACCTCCTCCCACACCTAAAATCATACAAATTAATTGGTATTTTTCTAGTCTTAAGTGGAACACAGGTGTAGCTTCAAGAGGAAGTTCTTGAATATCAACTTGTAGTGATATCTTTATGGGTAATTTATGGAAGTGGGCCTAAAATGTTTACAACAATGCAATTAGGATGACTAAAGTATTATATTTGTGATCACCTAAAACTAGTTTTGCCTAGGAAGTGAACCTAAAGACTATCCCTTGGCACCCGTGATATGTAACATCATTAGTTAAGGAAGAGAAAGTCCGTCACTACTCTTGAAAGGTTACGTGGTCGATAACCTCTTCTGATCAGAAAGGAATAGTCGTCGCCATTTAGGGTTAACTAAACCCTAGGCCCAATAGGTCTTAAAATACTTCTCCCCCACGAGAGGATGGACAGATCATTACACTTTAAAGCATAGCACTTAGCCAGATCATAATTCATATTGATCACAACCCTCATCAATTTATACCTAAGCACATCACACATCTGCATAGTCTCTCACGTCACGTGAGCAGGACTCCTAACACCACCATAAAACACTGTCATATATAGGGCTTCCTGCCGTCATAGGCAAGCCATAACCACAATACAGTGTAATATACCTAATATGGTATGTGAATCCCCCTATCCTAGAATGAGGAACTTACACTTTTGTACTTTTTACCAGTATAGTAAGTCCACCGTGGGGCCCAGTAAAACTAACCTGGGCCACACCATCTTCATCACCATCATATTGCTCGTTGTTACCCTTCAATCTTAAACCTAGCCGTCTTCAGCAATGGTTAACAAGAGGGTTCAATCCTATATGCCCGAAGGTACCAACGGTAGCGATGATGTCGATGCCCTGTCGGTGGTGTCGACACCCTGGCGGAGATGCTTGCTGCCATGGACAAGTTACGCCTACACAACCAGACTCTTGAGGATGACATCAACAACATAAGATTAGGCCAACGGGAGTCTAGTAAAGGTTGAGAAATGTAACACCCCAAATTTCGTAAGAATATTTATTTAATTTATTTAAATATTATATTCGTGGATTTCTGTGAATTTTGACGTTCCATGTTGATGTCGATAATTTTGCGAAGTTTTGGTTATTTAATTAAATAATAGTATATATTATGGAATATAATGTATTATTATTTATTTTAAATAATATTAGAGGAATTAAGAGCAAAGTTGACATTTTAGGAGAATTAGTGAGGGTATTATGGAGAAAGCCCAATTTTGAGGCCCAAGGGTTAGGGTGAATATAAAATGAGGATTTTGAGAAGAAGATTCATTTTTTTGGTGAACGCGAAAAGAAGGAGAGCTCTGAGGAAAAAGGGAAAAGGCGAGGAATTCGTGAAGGTTTCCGAAGGTTCAAGAGAGAACACATCGGATCGACAATCTAAAGTATGGGGAGTAATCACCTTTCATTGTTTTCATTATAGGATTCGATGTAATTGATGTGGATGTTTTGTGTTTGAGGGTTTATGGGGTTTTTGTGACGAATTGATGATTTGAGGGTATTTTGTGAATCGATTAATAAGAGTTGAATTTAATCCGATAAAAATAGACCGTGGGGCTGATTTCCCTTGTCGATGTTGTTTCGACCTTGGGGTGAAGGGATTTATGCAGTTTATGGAAAGCTTGAGAGTTTGAAGGTTTAGGGAATTTAAAGTTTCCCGTAGGGTCACGAATCGACCTAATAGACGTAGGTTTGATGCCTTTGATTCCCGTGATGCATTAAGATTGTGGTAGGGATGTTTTTGGGTCATTTGGGACTGTAATTACATGTATCTTTGAGGCTGTGGAGCTACTGATGCGTAGCAGCGATTTGCTGTAATCGCAGGTTCGCTAAGTGAACCCTTCCTTCGCAAGGCGAATGTTCGCCAAGGCTCGCAAAGCGAGAAATGCAGCAAATGCGCGATAACATGAGTGTGGATACTAAGATGATTCTGGAGTGGAATTGGGGATTCGCTGGAAGTCTCGTAAAGCGAATGAACCAGCGAGTGGGTTCGCAAAGCGAATAAACCAGCGAGTATGACAGATGACTATGTTTCTGGTGTTTTAGTGTGGTGACTGTGGGATTCGCTGACCGCTTCACAAAGCGAAGGTTTTAGCGAACCCTGGAGCGAACTTCTGCTGTTCGCGATGTTTTGTTTATGTGCTGTGCTGTTTTGATGCCTTGATGTTGTGATTTTTATGATGATTTTCCATGACGTTACTGATGATTATATGATGATGTTTTGGTGATTAATTGACGAATATGTGATGATATGACGTATATGAGAATTGATGAATGATGATGCACATTATGATGTTTATTAGATGATGATGATTAGTGATGTTGTGTATCATACATTAATATGCATACTTTGTGACGACGCTTCATTTCCATTGTGTGGATATGAGGTAATTATGACGTGCTCTGGTTCCAATTGCAGGATCGATCCTATTGACGGGGATCTTTGTTCATCGATTATGACGATTGGTACCACATGCATGAGTCCTGTCGAGCATTGCATTTATGTGGCATTAATGTGATTTTTGATATAGTGATTCCTGATGTTTTTCTTTTATGATGAACCTGAAGATGTTGTATATGAAGATAATTCCATTTTATGTATATCTTGTTTTATAATGATTATTATGAATTGTGATTACTCACCTTGCCTGTTTGAATGTTGCCTCCACGTGGGTAACGTGCAGGTGATCAGGTTTAGTTGTGGATGCCTTCGAGGACCTTGAAGTTTATTTGCTTTTGGTCGATTTAGAGGGTCTTGCTCTGATGATTAAAATTGGGTTGGGGTCATTTGAGTAGAACTATGTTGTTTCCTTATTTTGTTGTCATTTGATGATGTGGTTTTATTTTGACTATTACGATGTTTGTTGAAAACCTTTTTAATTGAGAATTTTGAGTTCCGCTGCCATGTGAAGGCTTTTGATTTATTTTGAGGAAAACCATTTGTTTACAGGGTAAGTGTATTATTTTGATTTAAATGAGAAATGTGCACCCTTTTGAGGTGATTTTGATGTTTTACTCTGATATTTGAGTTGTTTCTGCTGCAACATTATGGGGGTAGAAAAGGGTGTTACAAGAAACACAAGAAAGGGGGTTTGAATTGGGTTTCACATTTTGTCCCCTTTTGCAGAATTAAACTAATGACGTTAACAAGTAAATAAAAATAAATGAACACAATTATTTTTATCCTGGTTCACTGTTAACGAAGCTACTCCAGTCCACCAACCTTGGGTATTTTGCCTTAGACAAAGACTTAATCCAATAATCATCAAAATGATTACAACCTCTAAACTGTTAAACAACACGCTTAGCCCTCTCAAGCATCCTGGATTTCACTTATCCGCTCAAGGAATCAACCTCCAAGCCGTTAGAAAACGACATGGCCATCTCAGGCAACCTGGCTAACAACTTAGCGGCTCAAAAAAATCATTACCTTCTAAGGAATTTTATGCTAAATTCAACAAGGATTTACACCACCTTAGACAAGATTTCTCAAGCTACCTACAACAAGGATTTACGCCACCTTTAGAAAAAGGATTTCTCAAGTGTACACTTAATGCTTCTTATAAGCTAATTACACAAATGAAGTACAAGAACACCTAAGTGTTTCTAGCAAGTTCTTGAGTAGCAGCTCCTTGCTTTCTAATACAAAACTATCTAATGATAAATCTCTAAGAGATTATAAAGCACACTAGTTCTGTATTGCATAAAAGCATTCTTATTGAGCACTACGACTTCTTTTCATGAGCTTTAAGCTTCTTTCTGATGTACTCCTTTCTTGAGTAGGTAATGCTTCTTCCAACTTAACCATCAATATCAACTAAGTTACTATGCTTCACTTATTGATGTTTCACTTGACTAGTTTCACATGGCTTTAGCATGTTGCATTGTTGTACACACTTCAGCAGTTTACTTTGGCTTCTTCTTCTTTGAGCATTCTTCATTTAAGCTTTAGCTTGTAGCATTTTCTTCAGCACTTTGGCTTTGCACAGCAGCGCGCTATCACCAGCAACCAGCAATTATTCAAGCTTCCTAATCTTCAATTTATAGAGCTTGAGAGAATAGATCTGTTGAGGGGCATTCTTGGAAACATATTCCAACAGCAATATCCCAATGTTCACATGAAGGAATGGTCAACATCATTGTACAAAAAGTTGCTCTTGCGCTACCTTATCGAGGTAGAGGTCACAGTTTTTTGTATTCTTGTGTTTAGCTCAAAACCATTCTGATCTTCAGTCTTCTAGGGTCTTCAGAGGCTTCAGATATTAACTTGATGAAGCATGTTTTAGAAGGGTCATTCTTTGGGTAATCTTCAGAAACCCAGTCTTCAGAATTCCAAGATCTTTGTTCAGTATAACTATCTTGAGAATCTTCAACACTCGTTCTTTTAGAAGTAATATCTTCTGATTCTTCAGAACCTGTTCCTTCAGAACCTTGTCTTCAGAGTCTTCAGAATTCATTAAGCACATTCTTGTCTTCAGAATCTTCAGTACTTCGTTCACCTGAACCTTGTCTTCAGAAACTCTTCAGAACTTGACCTTCAGATATTCTGTCTTCAGAATCTTTAGAACCATGTTCACCTGAATTACATCTTCAGAATCTTCAGAACTTGTAACATTAGAAGGCGCATTTCTTGTAAAGCCTTCTAGGCTTACTTATAACGTCTCAATCAGAAACCTCGTTACTAACGTTCCTTAGAATCGTTTCATTAGAAGTATTTCTGAATCTTGACTTTATCTTGTACACATCCTATGTTTTTTTTCAGAGTGTTTAGATCAGAGTCTGATGACGCCACACGTCTTCTTATCATAGTCAGAATCATATTGACAACAGTCACACACTAGACCGAAACCATATCATACAGAATTGTTCTCTTAGATAACATGTGCAGTTATCATCAAAACTCAAATGCCAGATGTAGAACCAAATCTTGTTCTCACATCTAGTCCCCTAAAGGAGGTAGAATTGTTGGATCCCTAACCAATCTCGGATGAGATATGGGGGCGCCTGTTCCCAAGGGTTTCAAACCTCCATCCTTGGCCAAGTTTAAAGGGCACAACGATACACAAATGACCAATATAGAAGTGTCCATCTCTCTAAAATGGAAGTTGCTATCCGGCACTTTCAGGGATGCCACCCTTTGATGTTATGCAGGTTTATCACGTGCCTCCATCACCATCTATTAGGAACTAGTAAAGAAGTTAGTACACTAATTCTCCACCAGTCGCCATAGGAAGATGTCCACCACAAGCTTGTTTGACATATGTTATGGTCCATCATAGTCACTGAGGGACTACCTCGCCCACTTCAACGAGGCCACCATCGGGCCGTCCTAGCAAACTAAGAAATATTTGTGGGGGAATTCCAAAATGGACTCAAGGCGGGGAACTTTAATGAATCCATTTCTCATAAGCTGGCGCTTTCATTGGCAGAAGTAGTCACCCGAGCAGAGTGCTATGTAAAGGGTGAGGTGAGTAATGTTGAAAAAGAAGGTGTGCGATGCCAAGGAGCGTCTTCCTAACATACAAAGCTCACATCACCAGAGGAATGACAATTATACCTTGTCCATAAAGGACAAGACTGCATTCAAAATGGTAGGTAAGGCGGAAGAGAACTTGACGCCCTAGATACTCTCCACGGGCAGATCTGGCGCTAGATTCTCTACCTGCACAACATCCTTATGCCGCATTCTCTTAAGGCCGATGTGATGGGTTATGAACCAAAAATATGGTACAAGTTTCATAGAGTCAAGGGACACTACAAGTAATATTTCTATCAGCTCAAAAAGGAAATCGAGAGACTAATACAGAAGGGACACCTCAATAAATATGTGAAGGGCAACTCCTTCCATTTGTCAAACAAGTCTAACCCAAGAGGGCGAGACGACGCTAGAAGCCTCATACCTAACAAAGCTAAAGAAGCGCCTCAGTGCAAAGGAATTAAATATGTGTGTCGCACACTTAACAATAGAGCAGAAGGATTCGCCGGGGGGAAAGGAAACCACCTTCTCTTGAAGAAAGAATGCTTTCTTACCATATCGTGAGTGTAGAAAACCTCCCTGATGTCAAGACCAATTGCAAGCACTAAATGCTTGAGGCCACAATTGTCTCCTTGAAGAAAGATACAGCTGGCATACACCCTTATAATGTCAAACCCATGATCATTACCATAAAATGCAAAGTGTTAGGTTGATTGTATTGTGGTTGGCTGCATTTTGTTAAAACAAGTGAAATAACAATATGTCTTGACATGATTGTACGACATCGTGGTGTGCTGTTGTTTTACATTCTTGGAAGATTTGTTTTGACGTGACATCTCTAAAGATTTTATTCACATATTTTGTGGTCCAAGAAGCATGTGTTTTAGAAGCAAAGTTTGGTTTTAGTTTTGCCTTGTTTCCTAAGAAAGAATTTCAAATCATTTAAGGAAACATTAGATTTGATTTGATTTGATTATGCAGAAGATTATGCAGTAGTTTGATTTGGATCTGCATTTAAGATTATATCCTCTTCTAGAATATTTTGGATATTTATTTAAGAAAATATTATATCGTCTTCCTGAATGTTATGGATCTACATTTAATAATATACTTTGTTCAAAAAAATTTATGGATGAGTTGTGCCCTAGCCCATACGTTTCTCGTGCTTTAAAAAGAAAGGTTCTAATGAGAATAATGATGTTTGGTTACTAATGAGAATAATGATGTTCTGATGAGGGGAGTTAGGTCTAAAGAAAAATGTTATTTATGGGTAGCTCAAGAAACTAATTACTCTTCCACATGTTTAATGACTAAGGAATGTGAAGTCAAGTTGTGGCACCAGAAGCTTGGACATCTAAATCTCAAAGGTATGAAGAAGATTATGTCTGAAGAAGCTGTTAAAGGTATACCAAACCTCAAAATTGAAGAGGGTAAAGTCTATGGTGTGTCATACCCCAAATTTTGACCACTATGATTTCCCATCATTGTGCAAATCATCATCACAATATGGGTGTATGATTATGCTTCATCAGTCTCCCCAAAGATGGGTGAGCATTCACTACTATCAAAATTAGGGTTTCAAGTCCTCTCAGAGCTTCTAGATAAAGGATCAATCAAGGAATGACATGATCCTCAACTTGTCTAAACCTCTCAAGTATATACTAAGGATCAAGAGGACTCCCACATCAAGGATTAAGCACAAGGTTGCTCCCTTCTAGGTGGATCAAGCTGCAAGATCGCCAGTGTCACCAAATTAGGGTTTTGGTAGACCAGGGCCTCCAGATGGAAATTTTCCTCTGGGCATGAGCCAATGCTTCAAAACATATCCTATAATACTCCATGGTACCTCATGGATCCAAGTATCCAGTCAATTTTTGCCTCAGGGGATGCATCCATCAAAAATCAGGAATTAGGGTTTCTTGACCTAATTCACCCCTAAGTTGACTTTTGGGACCAATCATGAACCAAGACCTCAAGATAGGATTTAAGGATCTCCAATATGCCATATTGATCCATTTGGAACAATGGATTTATCCAAGAAGCTTGAGCAACAAGTTTCAATTTCATCTGAACCATAGTTAGGGTTTCGCGGGAAAAGTCAACTGTAACTTTGACTTTTGACCAGGACATGTCCCAAGCCCTAAGACATGATTCAATATCCTCTATACCATCCATATAACATGTCCATCAAGTTTGATTTAGGTTAAGGACATGATTTCCTAAAGAATTGCACAGTTTGGAATTCATCTGACAAAAAGTCAACTGTGCACAAAAGTCAACTTTGACTTTTTGAGATTTTTCACTAAAATGGATTTTTAACCCTAAAATGATGTTAATGTATGATTTGAATCATCATTCATCAAGAAAAATCAAGAAAAGTTGGATAACTTGTAAAAGGGGTAACCATAAAAAACTTAGAAATTTTTCTAAGTTAAAAATAAAGTGGCTAGGGTACCAACTTTGGAGGATCATAACTCCTAAACCACAAAGCCATTTTCTCCCATCCAAAGCTTGATTTGTAGATCTCATTGCCCTCTACAAAAGCTTTATACTGACCTATGTCCAAATTCTTCATGGATTTTGAGTTATGGAGTGATCAAAATCAAGAAAATTCACTTTGTTCCAACACTTAGTGAAAATTTCACTAAGTCAGATTTTGCCTTACTTTTTTCCAAATGTAGGGACATTTTTCACTTGGATTCAAAAAGTATCAAAACCAAATATGATCAAACAGTTGTTGTATCATATAAGGGCTTTCCAAAATGGCGCAAGAACATTGTCAAATTCAATTTGAGCCATGAGATATAACATTGGCAAGTTGCCTTGTTGAAATCTATCAAGGCAAGACAGATTTTGCACTTTTGCTCGATTTGCCAAAATTGTGCAAATCCAAACACTCCTATCCACTTGGACACCTCTGAGGATTGAATCTAAAGGGGACAATCACTGAGCCAAGCCTCCAAAGTCTTTGGAACAAGAAATAGCATTTGAACCTAGAATTACCAAAATAGGGACAAGACTCCAATTTTGGATTGGAGCATTCAATGGAAGCATCAAGGTGGCATGGACTGAGCCATTCTCAACTGAATTCAGTCAAGACTTATCCAAGACCAAGGGAACCACAGCCTTGTGCCCTAACCTCTAGTCAATGGCTAGAGGAGACTTGGATTTCCATTGGACAACATTGGCCAAACCTCTGCTGCAGTTGCCATTCACTGTGGATCCCAAAACAAACTTGCTCTACTATAAATAGAGCTCATTTTTGCTCAGTTTGAGTACACCAAAGCCATCAAACAGATGCTTTCCTCAAAACCTCTTTCTCTTGGCAAAAATGCCTTCTTTAGCAAGGCAACTTTGAGTTTTTGAGCTTGAGAGCTTTTCCATCACAATCAATCACACACACACCTCACATATATCATATGTAAGCTGTGCAAACTATCACAAGTGACCTGTAATCACAAAATCACAAAGTCACCTCTCAAAACCTCAAAATAGGCCTCTTGTGCATTTTTCAAGCCATGTCTTGATTCAGTCAGTTTCCAAACCAGATAAAACCTCAAACACACTCCAAATATCATCCTTGAACTGTCCCAAATGGTTTCATAAATCTAGAACACCATTTGAGAGAGTTGCTATTTTGGTCACTTTTAACCCCTTTTACAAGAAATGGACTGTTTGTGTTTTTACAGGTACCAGCCAATTCCAATCATCCTAAAAGCTTCTAAGGGATCATTTGAGTGTGTCTAAAGCATCAAATCATTTCTGGAACAAGAGGCTTGACAGATTGTAAAAAAGCTCCAAAATCTCAAAAAGGAGGTAAGCCTCACAACTTGGAATCTTTGAATCATGCAATGCTTTGAAGTCCACTGATCATATACATCTCTGTAAGTTCCTGGATTGGCTGGAATTTTGGTAAAACAACAAGGTGTTCAATGGTGATGTCATGGTGTACTGGGCTGTACTAAGTTGTGAAGGTTAACAATGTTTGATGTCATGGGCTTGATGTCACAACATTGTGCTTAACACTGGGCTGTGTTAAGTTGTTTAAGTGGATGTCTGATGTCACATGGCGATGTTGTGACATTAGATCTGCAGAATTAATAACATCAGGTTTTGTGATGTTATTAGGGCACGCGTGTTAGCTGGAATTGTGGAGAGTGGTTGACTCATTGGATGAGAATATCTTGGGATAGATATTTTCTATTACATGGGAGATTTGATTGCAGGTCTGTTGGAGAATTAAAAGGTTGAAGATTTAAAAAAATTTTGGGGATAAAATCTGTTTTGAAGATTCAGTTTTAATTAACAAATCTGATCAAATATTGTGACAAGTCCAAGCCCAATTCAGGATGCTATATAAAGCACACAAGACCAAAGGAAAAAGTACAGATTAAAGATCAAGAGCGGAGGCTGAGTGTCTTAGATATTTGTACGAATTGTGAGTAAACCATTCAAGGGTGAATTGGTGATCTATCCTCTCTAAAGCTGTGAAGCAAAGAGAGTTGTGTGACTTGATCGAAGCTAGGAAGCAAGATCAAGGTTTCTCAAAGAGGTTGTTCTTTGAGTGTTTTAGGGATTGAGTAGTGTTCTCATATCTAAGTGGGTTCTTAGGTAGAAAGTCACTAGTAGGAATTAAGTTTAGGAGATTGTCAACTGGGTTGTTGAGTCTGTAAATTAATTCTACAAGTAGTGAATTTCATTCATGGCTTGGTAGCCCCCAGACGTAGGTAGTTAGACCGAACTGGGTGAACAATCCTTTGTGTTGCTTTGTTACTGTCATTGTTGTCCATTGTGCAGAGTGTGTTATTGTGACATCGCACCTTAACATCACACGTCTGATACCAGAATTTCAATTGGTATCAGAGCAAGCATCCTGTCTGTCTCTGGGTGAGATCTAGGGAAGTTACTTTCTGGTGTAAAGATGGACAAAGAAGTTGGAGGATTCGTCAACAGACCCCCTATTTTGGATGGATCCAATTATGACTATTGGAAACCAAGGATGACCACCTTCTTAAAATCCTTGGACAGCAGGGCTTGGAAGGCTGTTATTAAAGAATGGAAAGCACCTGTTGTGTGTGAGAAAGATGACGCTGGCAAAGATAAAGAAGGCATCTCAAGGCTGAAACCTGAAGAAGAATGGACCAAGGAAGAAGATGAGCTTGCCCTTGGAAATTCAAAAGCCCTAAATGCTATCTTCAATGGAGTTGACAAGAACATATTCAGGTTGATCAACTCATGTGAAGCTGCTAAGGTTGCATGGGATATTTTGAAGGCTACACATGAAGGAACATCCAGAGTGAAGATGTCAAGACTTCAGCTTCTAACATCGAAGTTTGAAAGTCTGAAGATGAAGGAAGATGAGACTATCCATGACTTCCACATGAGTGTTCTTGAGCTGGCTAATGCATCCAGTGCTCTTGGTGAAAAGATGTCAGAGGAAAAGCTTGTAAGGAAAATCCTTAGGTCCCTTCCGAAGAGGTACAAGATGAAGGTGACTGCAATTGAAGAAGCTCAAGACATCAGCAAGATGAGGGTTGATGAGCTCATTGGATCTCTTCAAACTTTTGAGCTTGGTTTAAATGAGGAAGAACCAGAAAAGAAGCCCAAAAGTATAGCCTTGGTCTCCACTCCTGCAGAAGCTAAGAAAGGTACAGATGATGATTCTCAGGAAGATTTATCTCAAGCCATTGTTATGTTGGGAAGACAGTTCAACAAGGTGTTCAAGAGGATGAACAATAACTCCAGGCCTAATGTCGAGAACATCTCTTCTGACATCAGCAAGTCAAAAGAGAAGGATGAAGAGAAGAATGCCCAAGATAAAGGAGTTCAGTGCTTTGAATGTGAAGGTTATGGACATGTCAAGAAAGAATGTCCCACATTCTTGAAGAAGCAGAAGAAGGGCATGACAGTTTCTTGGTCTGACTCTGATAGTGAAAGTGAAGGTGAGTCAGCAAAGCATGTTAGAGCATTAACAGGAGCTGTTGATTCTGATGATGATTCTAGTGATGGAGAAATAACTTATGAGGAGTTAGCATCTACTTATCAAGAGCTGTGTTTAAAAAGTGCTGAGATTTGTCAAGAAAACAAGTGCCACAAGCAACAGATTGCTCAGCTTGAGAATGAAAAAGCTGATCTGGAAAATGAAGTTGTACTCGTTAAAGCTCACCTTGATCATATGACCAAAACTGTGAGGATGCTGAACAGTGGTACAGACACACTTGACAAGATCCTTCAGACAGAAAGGGTAGCTGGAGACAAGACTGGACTAGGATTTGTGGTCGAGGAAAAGATGTCTACTGTGGCAAGCACGTCAGGAACAAAGAAGGAGATGTCTCAACCATTGTCTCAACATCAACCTAAGAGACAAGATCCTACACCTAAGAAGGTTGTTCAGTCTCAGAATGCTGAGAAAAAGAATGGTCCCCATCAGAGGAAGATACAACCTCAAGGAGCTAGCCAGTATATGCCTCCCCAATATCACCAGAGCATGCAAGCTGCCAGGTTAAAGCAGAACATGTCTCATCAGAGGTCTCAACATCAGGACAACTGGCATAGGTATGGATATGGATATAACAATGCTGTGCCTCATCACTATGGAAGAAGAAAGCCACACCATCATGGGAGACAATACAGGAAACAACATTCTCAGCCTTCTTATGGGAGAAGATATCAACATAATAGAAGGCAGGCCAGTTATGGTAGGACGAAACCACATTATGGATGGCAACCTAAACAATCTCATCAGGGAAGAAGATTCAGAGATGAAAGGGTGAGATACTATTATTGTGGAAGGTTTGGACATATGCAGTACTCTTGTTACAAGCTGCATGGATACCCTCAGCCTCAAAACAGATGGAGAGAGTACAGGTCCAAAATTGTTAAACAATGGGTACCTAAGGAGAAGGTGAAATGTTTATTGGCTCACATGGCTGACAAAGAGTTTAAAGAAGGAACATGGTATTTTGACAGTGGGTGTTCCAAACACATGTCTGGATGTAGATCCATGTTTGCTGAAGTCAGTCATTGTCCCTCTCATGAGGTTATATTTGGCAATGGAGAAAAAGGTGTTGTTGCAGGAGTTGGGAAAGTGAAAGGTGATGGTAGACCTGAACTTGACAATGTTCTATTTGTCAGTGGTTTAAATGCAAATTTGATCATCATAAGCCAGTTGTGTGATGGAGGTTACAAGGTAAACTACACTAAGCATGAATGTGTGGTAGCTGATGAGCAGAATGAGGTAGTGATGAAGGGAGTAAGATCCAAAGATAATTTCTATCAGTGGATACCTCAAGTGGACAGCTTATCTAGTGATGATGCTGTAACATCAAATGGTGACATCAAGTGTGAAAGTATGGTGAAAAGTCAATCTGGGTTAATGACTTATGGTGCTGTTACTCCTAAGATTGATGATGTGTTAAAAGCCAACTTGAGTAGTCAGTTATGTGAGCAAGATGAAGGAGTCAACAATGCTGATGGAAGGATCAAAAGTTGTGACCTTAAGAAGTGTTGGGAGTTGAATACTTGCAAGGCCAAGAAAGATGACAACCTGACTAATGACTCCTATAGTTCAGAAGAAAAATTTCACAAGCTGACAATCCTTAGGTTGGAAGATGCAGATGTTAGAGCTGATGTTAAAACATCTCAAGTCAAGAAAGGTACTTCTAGCCTTAAAATAAAGAAGAATGATGATGAACTAATTGTAAAAGTGGTTCATAGGGTTGCTAAACGACTGAAATCAAGGAAGAGGAAAGCTATTGAGTCACCTCCAAAGATAAGAACTGATAAGCAGAAGATCTATGTGGATGGTACTACAAAATCCAGGAGTAAAGTGTTCATCTCTTCCAGAAATAGGAAGATCAGAGATAAGTCTGATGATAATGTCCAGGATATCTCTCAAATGAAGGAAGTCGTTGTTGTTAGAACTTCTGAGAAAATTCAAAAGGTCATACTAGATAATATTCCTTTGCATTCCATAAAAAGGTGGAAGTATGTTTTTCAAAGGGAGCTTAATCGGGAAAAAGAATATGGTATAGATGCTCTGGATATGGTTGAGTTTGCTAGGACATGGTTCAGAGAGGGTGTGGAAACTTATGGTATTCATGTGTGTATGTTAACTTGAATAAGCCGCTCTGACTGTGGTTTTTGGGAGCTTCTTGAAGGACTTATTTGTGCAATGAGTCCTTTGGATGGTGAAGCTGATGTCCCAAAACATGTTATATCCTCATGTGTGCTGGTGGTTATATCTGGAAGATGATTAAGATTGAACATGTGGAGTTGGATGCTATAGCATTTCTGGTCAGAAGAGGTGGAGATTAGGGTCAAGTGGTTAGTAGTTTGTTCTGGCAAAGCATGACTACTGTTTTTGAAGACCTCACCAGTTTCAACAACTACTGGTGGATGTAAGGATGGAGGAATTGTGATCTCTTGATCTCAGTAAAGCTTATAAGTAAATCCAGTAGTAGAACATATGTATTACCCTGGTGTCAAGAGTGTCAAGAGTATCCTTGGCGAAGGATGTATTTGTTCTGGATCTGAAGTTTAGTGCTTACATTATATCTAAGGAGCATCTGCATAGTCATACGGGAGAATGATAAAGTAGAAGGTTTGCCTTGGATGGAGAATGTAGAGAAGACTGAAGTTGATCAGGAAGTCTGAAGATGAAGGTTATGATAGGGAATGACTGTCTGTGGAAAAAGGGACAGTGGTACCAAAATGAATCTAGAGCATTTGTTAATCATGGCAGAAGAAGTATGGTTTTGTACAGGGTGTCATAGGACTTACTTGTTGAGGTTTATCCAATTGTGGCTAAAAAGGGGGAGAAATAGTCAGTCAAAATGACAAGGAGAGCTGTTAGTTGTGATGCAGAAGTGTAGTTATTGAGGGGGAGTTTAGACTGAGCTGCTAGTGAAGATATCATAGCATTTGAAGAGTGCAGCCAAGCAAACATCAAGGGGGAGAAGTGCTGCACATTGTGAGCTACTGAACAGCTGTGATGCTGGTTCATGTTTTTGAGGGGGAGCACCAATTGGCTGTTGTCAATAATGAAGATGGTGCTGCAGCAGATCAAGTGATGAAGACTATGAAGATTTTCCGCTGCTGAAGACTCTGAGGGTTCAGAGGGTGTTTTAGCCAAAATTAGCCAAAGGGGGAGATTGTAAGTTCCTGGATTGGCTGGAATTTTGGTAAAACAACAAGGTGTTCAATGGTGATGTCATGGTGTACTGGGCTGTACTAAGTTGTGAAGGTTAACAATGTTTGATGTCATGGGCTTGATGTCACAACATTGTGCTTAACACTGGGCTGTGTTAAGTTGTTTAAGTGGATGTCTGATGTCACATGGCGATGTTGTGACATTAGATCTGCAGAATTAATAACATCGGGTTTTGTGATGTTATTAGGGCACGCGTGTTAGCTGGAATTATGGAGAGTGGTTGACTCATTGGATGAGAATATCTTGGGATAGATATTTTCTGTTACATGGGAGATTTGATTGCAGGTCTGTTGGAGAATTAAAAGGTTAAAGATTTAAAAAGATTTTGGGGATAAAATCTGTTTTGAAGATTCAGTTTTAATTAACAAACCTGATCAAATATTGTGACAAGTCCAAGCCCAATTCAGGATGCTATATAAAGCACACAAGACCAAAGGAAAAAGTACAGATTAAAGATCAAGAGCGGAGGCTGAGTTTCTTAGATATTTGTACGAATTGTGAGTAAACCATTCAAGGGTGAATTGGTGATCTGTCCTCTCTAAAGCTGTGAAGCAAAGAGAGTTGTGTGACTTGATCGAAGCTAGGAAGCAAGATCAAGGTTTCTCAAAGAGGTTGTTCTTTGAGTGTTTTAGGGATTGAGTAGTGTTCTCATATCTAAGTGGGTTCTTAGGTAGAAAGTCACTAGTAGGAATTAAGTTTAGGAGATTGTCAACTGGGTTGTTGAGTCTGTAAATTAATTCTACAAGTAGTGAATTTCATCCCTGGCTT
Source organism: Lathyrus tuberosus (assembly GCA_022829125.1). Classification (NCBI taxonomy): domain Eukaryota; kingdom Viridiplantae; phylum Streptophyta; class Magnoliopsida; order Fabales; family Fabaceae; genus Lathyrus; species Lathyrus tuberosus. Next base: position 570,118 of record JALAZF010000579.1, read on the forward strand.
GGTAGCCCCCAGACGTAGGTAGTTAGACCGAACTGGGTGAACAATCCTTTGTGTTGCTTTGTTACTGTTATTGCTGTCCATTGTGCAGAGTGTGTTGTTGTGACATCGCACCTTAACATCACACGTCTGATACCAGAATTTCAATCTCATACATGTTGTATATGTTGTGTTTGAGCTAATTCACCATCTAATCCATGCTTGTACCAAGTTGTAGCGTAGAAAATTTAATTATAGGTCATTTTCAAAACCACTATCGGGTTTTGAGGAGGGAGTATGATCTGAAAAAACTACCACCACTATTGCATTCCTTGTGAAATTCTGGTCCAGATGCATATAAATTTTGTCTCAAATCATTAAGAATTGAGAAAGTTATGACCTTCACGTTTCTGAGCCAAAACTTGCCAAATCTTGCCTTGGGCCAGACCTAAAACCAAGTCATGCCTTGTATATTTGTTGTTTTGTTTCAAACAATGGATGTATCACCACCTCAGTGGTAAGGCGCGCACCTTGTAACCTTGAGGTCTTGGGTTCAAACCCCACCCATGTCATTTTGTGTTTTTTCACATTTTGCCATTTTTTCCAATATTTTCATGTTTTATTAATTAATTGGAAAATTAATAACTCTTTCAATTTTAATTATTTTTTATTGGTTCCTTTTGCAAAAAATCACAAAAATATTAAAATATTTTATACCAGAAAAAAATTAAGTTTATATTATTTATTTAATATAATTAGTATTTTTGTGAATAAATTCATTTTTATTTGTTTTTAAACATTTTAAAATGAATATTCATCATGAAAAATCAAGACCAAATGAGTTTTAATATCTCTTGTGATTTATACCTCATTTTTCAAACCTTAAACAAAAATCACAAGTAGTTTATTCAAACCTATTTGGTATTTTTCATTGATTTTCTTTAAATATTTACTTTTAAAGAATAAAATTAGGGTTTCTTTGATTTTCTCTCAAACAAATCACTCATGGGCCTCTAATAGAGTGTAAGACCCAACCCCCTTTTTGTAAAATACTAAAATAGTGGGTCTCACTTATTGTATAAGTCCCACTGTATTTTCAAAAATCTCGGCGCAATCGCCAATTCAAAATCAAACCAACTGGGCCTACCCTCGAGTAGTAAGACCCATTTCATTTCTTAAAACCATCTTGGGCCTCTAATAGAGTGTAAGACCCAATCCCCTTTTAACCAAAGCAAATTTGGGCCTCACATATTGTATAAGTCCCTCTGTGTTAAAAGAAAATCTCGGCGTGATCGCCATTTCGAACAGAAAATCATCTGGGTCTACCCTCGTGTTATAAGCCCCACTCTTTTTCTTTAAACCTTTTTGGGCTTCTATTAGAGTGTAAGACCCATCCCTTTGTACAGAAAATCTTTTTGGGCCTCAGTCACTTGTATAAATCCCTCTGTACAAATTCAACAATGTGATCACTGATAAAACCCTGGGCCTCTCCTTGAGCTGTAAGCCCCAAATCTTTCTTTTTCAAAACACTTTCTCCTTTGATTTTGAAATATACTGTTGTTTTCAATCTTTCTTTGTTGAACAACTAACCAAACAGCATAGAAGCTCTACAACCGAGTAAGTGTTTATATGCTTTCAATTACCGCTTTCATATACATATAACTGTATTGTGGGGATGTTTCACTGTAAGTCTTCTTTCATAAACTCATATCAACTGTGTAATAATAGTATAAATATTTAAAGTTTCCCCGGCAACTACGTTTAGCATTAAGCCCATTGATCACTCTTAGAAATAGTCTAAACTAGATCCCCACAGGATTACCAGACACAGTCTTCCCTCCTCTTGGGGTTAAACAATATGGAGACATGAAAGGCAGCATTCTCGGTGAACCCTTTCATAGACTGTCACCTTTAGAAGTTGTCAAAGAAACTCTATTCCCCAGAGATGATCTCTTCTCCGTGAATGACATCTCTTGAGTTTCTTCCAAATTCTCGAACTTTCCTGGCTTGATCTATTCCTCGTGAATGGCCTGTCTTGAATTTCTCGGGGTTTGGGGACCCACAGGCTTCTTAAAAGCACTTGTCAAAGAAATTCTACTCCCCAGAGATGATCTTTTCTCTGTGAATAGTATCTCTTGAGTTTCTTCCAAATTCTCGAACTTTCCTGGCTTGATCTATTCCTCATGAATAGCCTGTCTTGAATTTCTCGAGGTTTGGGGACCCAGCGGCTTCTTAAAAGCATCAGCCTCATCTTGGGCATTGTTCAAGGACCCACAGGCTTCCTAAAAGCATCCCCGCCTCCTCTTGGGCGTTATACAAGGACCTGTCGGCTTCTTAGAAGTATTCACAGCCTCCTCTTAGGCTTCATATAATGACTTCTTCCTCCGGGAATGATAGCCTCCTCTTGGGCTTCATACAAGGACCGATCGGCTTCTTAAAAAGTTTCCAGCCTCCTCTTGGGCTTCGTATAAATTGTCCCGACGACCTCCTAGAGGTATAGGAATAGAAATCAATCATCTTAATAGAGCTGTCTTTCTAAGAGTCTACTACTATTTCTCAAAGCATAGTACAAAATATGAAACTCTAGACTTGGACAGTCTAAAACCCTTGAGTCCCAAAGACATTCTCAAGCACCCTTCAAGAATAGGAAGGAACCCCGTAGACTCGGACAGTCTCAATACCCTTCGAAGTTCCCAGTTCCTCAAAGAAAAGGAAATAACCCTGATCCTCGAATCAAAATCCTTGAGTACAGCCTTACTCATATAAGAACTGATTTTCTCTTTAATCAGCATATTGGACCTGTCACTCAACTAAAACAGCACTGTTGCCTCCTCTTGGGCTTTGTACAATGATTCTCCCCAGCGGAGCTAACAATTTTAGCCTCCATCTCGGGCTTCGTACGAAATACAAAAACACTCTCTTGTTGAGTATAAAACCCTTAGCCTCCATCTCGGGCTTCGTACGAGATACAAAATCACTCTCTTGTTGAGTATAAAAGTTTCTCTTGGTGAGTCACCATCTTTAGCCTCCATCTCGGGCTTCGTACGAGACACAAAAGACTCCCTCGTTGAGTCAAAACCTTTTAGCTTCTCTCTCGGGCTTTTTACGGGACACATAATAGCCTCCTCTTAGGCTTTATATAAGAACCATTGGTTGATCGAATCAACCTTTTAGCATCAAGGTTGTGCCTCATTCACAGTACATAAACATCAACAACTCTTTCCCCTTCATCTAATCGCTGTAAGCGGCAAGCCTCTGGATCATCTACATCCATGCCACAGTCCCTCTTTTAGCATGAGAAATTCCTAAGGAAAGATGGCATTGCTCTACACTGAGTTAAAGTCTTCTCCTTCAGGTTGGAACCCCCCTATAAGGGAAATTATGGCATTGCCGAATTCACACATCCCGGTTAAAGTAATTCTCCTTTATAAACAGTTGTGACAAATAAACCTCTTTAGAGATGACAAATTCTCTCTAAAGACAACACCTTTTTAGCTTCACATCTTGGGCTTCGAACAAGATACAAATAGACCCTTCAGCTTCACATCTTGGGCTTTGAACAAGATATAAACCACCTTTCGCTTCACGTCTTGGGCTTTGAACAAGACACCAAAACACCACTTCCTTCCATAGAATAGGAGGAACTACGATCGCTCTGATTTCCCTGTTTCAGAAAAACGGGAATACGTAGGCATAAGATTGAAAGAAAAATCTTAGCGAGCACACTAAACAAAAACCCAAAATCCCATACTTTCATACATCCGTCCTAACATCTTAAACCTCCCACCCATCGACCGAACACTACTTTTAAAAAAATAAACCTAATAGAGACCCCGAATCTTTGTAGCATCTGTAAACCAACAGTTTTGGTTGTTTAAACTCAATTTGCAAGCAGGGTTAATTTGAGACATCTATTTCCCTTCCTTCATCAGCTTCAATAGGATAAAAAATGAATCGAGCTGTAGATACCAAAGAGCAGTAGTGCTTCGCAACCACGTCCAAAATCGCTCGCTACAGAAAAATGGCGACTCTGCTGGGGAGGTGTCATTAGGATCTGTCTCACCTTTGTAGCGATATCTTGTTCTCTTCCCATCTATTAGGTGGAAACTTTAAAAAAGGCGTCCACCGTGGGGCCGGTCTTTCTTTCTTTCTGGGATAGGACTCTTTGTTGACTTCACTAGGATCCTAGGTCAAAAACCTTTAAATAGGAAAGAAACCACAAAATGGTGACTCCGCCGGGGAGCCATTTTTTTGTCAGGGACATAGGGTTCATAGCTATTTAAAGTCTAGGACTTTAGGACGAATATATATAATGCTTTTCCTAATTGCTATACCTGTTTATTTTTCTGCTAATGGGAATGCGTGTGATGCCGCATGTGGAAAGATTGAGTATACACTTAAGATAAGTGATGGCGACGAGGTCGACCATCAACCTCAGTGGAGGCTGACCAATACAACGCATTCCCTCTCATAGGCAATGGGCCGATTGTGATGTCCGAGAAGCTGAGGAGCCAACCCTTTTGTAGTGCGGAAGCTATCAGAAATAGTTATCACGCGATACTTTCCTCATTTGAGGCTGATGATCTTTCTCGGTGAATAGCATTTACTCTAAGATTTCATACAGCTCGCTGGCGATCCGCTTACTATTTGTTATCCTGGGAGGAGCTGACGATTTTGAGTACAGGTATAAAAAATCACCCTAGTATAAACCTTTGGGGATGGGTAGAGCCTTGACTTCATGACAACGACCCTTTGACCCCATGTTTTTTCTATGTTTTTGTGTGCTGCATTCATGCATTCATTTAAAAAACATTAAAACATTCAAAAAATTTCTCTTCTAGTCTCTCTGTTTTTCAAATTAAACTAAAACTGTGATTGCAAATATCAGAGAAAAGAATTACGCTAATGGATTTCGGTAGAAGGAGAACTCATAAGTACACCTTCAGGATTCCAAAACTAGAGGATTTAAGAGGTTTGGCGAGGATGATCACAAACCAAGAGGCTTTCAGAGCCAAGTACGGAGGTTTGCTATCTCTGCTAAGAGTCCATGTGATTGAGGGAATCATGGATGCGCTCATTCAGTTCTACGATCCGGTCTATCATTGTTTCACATTCCCGGATTACCAGCTAGCACCAACACTGAAGGAATATTCTCATCTGATTGATCTACACATTACAGATCAAGCTCCATTTTCTGGACTGGAAGAAATTCCAAAGAATCAGACCATTGCAAGAGCAATTCATTTGGACGAGTCTGAGGTCAGGACTCACATGACCACTAAGGGTGGCATACAAGGTTTGCCAGCCCAGTTCTTGACAAAGAAAGCCCTGTACTTCGCCAGTATCGGGAATGTGACTGCTTTTGAAAGCATCTTTGTCTTACTCACCTACGGGTTATTTTTGTTTCCCAACATCAATAACTTTGTAGATATCAACGCCATTAAGGTTTTTCTCATTGGAAACCCTGTGTCGACTTTGCTCGCAGACGCGTATCATTCTGTACACTTAGGAAATTTGTACAGTGGAGGAATGATCACGTGTTGTGTACCCCTGCTATATAAATGGTTTATCTCCTATTTGCCCAAGTCAGCTACATTTTGGGATCATAAGAGTGCCTTACGTTGGTCGCAGAAGATCATGTCTCTTACCAACTCTGACATTGACTGGTGTAATAGGATTTATGATGGAATCAGGATCATTGACCGTTGAGGAAACTTCCCCAACGTACCCCTCATAGGAACTAAAGGAGGAATCAACTACCATCCAGTGTTGGTTCGTCGTCAATTCGGATACCCGATGAAGTATGTCCCACTTAATGCTCATCTGGAAGGTCTTTTCTTCAAGGAAGGAGAAAATGACAGAGCACTAAATATGGAAATAGTGCACGCTTGGAAACATGTTCATAAGAAAGGACGGGAGTCTCTAGGAAAACCGGACTGTGTCTCGGTGGAGCCTTATCTCCACTGGGTACAAACTAGAGCTCTCAAGCTAAAAATGTCGTATCCTCGTCACGGAATTCTTCCGCCAAAGGAATCTGTCATGTATTTCATGACGGAAACGGAAAAGCTTCAGGTAACTCTCAACAAAGTGCAAAAGGAAAGGAGGTCTTGGAAGAACAAGTACCGCACCCTTAACATAGAGTGCATTAAAATACAGCAACTACTGAAAGAAAAGGATGCTCTGATCGAGATTTTAGAGCAACATGCTGTAGAAAATCAGGATGACCAAAGGAATTTGCTCGCTCCTTTCACCTGGCAAAGGAATGACAACCTGAGAATGGCCCAAGAGCCCCGGTCAAAGAAAAGGAAAGTACCAGAGTCAGCACCCAATTTCTCTTCAGAGAGGACTCGGGACCCATTAGCTTAGGTTTCTGTTTCTGCACCTTGTAATCTACTGTATTTCCATTTCTGTAATCCTTTGAATTCAATAAAAAAGGGGTTTCCCCACTGTTTGATATTTGCAATCTAATTGTCGAAGTTTATTTTGATTAAACCAAAAAACAATTAATATAATCATTGTATTCATCATTCTCACATCGCGTATTCTTCTTACCTATGAATCTCACATTTGTGTCTCGGTTCTAGAGTCAAACTATCTCATTCGTATAACACTCGGGCCAATCGTCAAAAAAAGATGGATGATCTTGAGGAAGAAAATAGAGAGTTGAAAGAAGAGATCGACGCTCTAAGAGAGGATATGAGAAAGCTTTGTAACGACATGCAAGCCATGGTAGAAGCTCAGCTATAAAGGACTGTGATCTTAGAGATCACCTCAGCGCCCATAGTGGAGAAGTATGATCCTAGGTATTAGATGCCAAAAGATCGTCCTTGGGGCATGCCTGTTAACTATATCCCGGAAGGATATGTTCCGCCGATCACTGAAGATCAGGGAATCATAACAGAAGCCGCTGGGCCTGAAGGTTACAAACTTCGGGAAAGCGAAGATGCCAGGGGCATACTGAAAACTCCTGAAGGTTACAAACTTCAGGAAACGCCAAGATTCACTGCCGTAGTCACGGTACCACCCCCTGTGGTGCACACTGTCCCGGAAGGACAGATTCCGCCAATACCTTCTGGTAAGAAGGAAACTATGTTCGATAGAATGGATGAATTCCAGGAACAGTTCCTGGAAATACAGAAGGAACTGCAAGCCATCCGCGGTCAGGATTTATTTGGAAAGGACGCCGCAGACCTTTGTCTGGTCCCCAATGTGAAAGTTCCGCACAAATTTCAAGTGCCTGACTTTGAAAAATACAAGGGTAACTCTTGCCCTCAGAGCCATCTGGTGATGTACGCTCGGCGAATGTCAGCTCAGAAGGAGAATCAGGACCTACTGATTCACTACTTTCAAGATAGTTTAACCGGTGCCGCAGTCAAATGGTACATGGGTTTAAACCGTACTACGATTAATACATTCAGAGATCTTGGTACTGCCTTATTCCAATAATACAAATACAACTTGGACATGGCACCGGACAGAGATCAACTCAGATCAATGTCACAAAAGGACAAGGAAACCTTTAAGGAGTACGCCCAGAGATGGCGTGAAGTTGCCGCTCAAATTTGTCCACCTCTTGAGGAAAAATATATGACAAAGATCTTCTTAAAGACCTTAAGCTCATTTTACTATGACAGAATGGTTGCCAGTACGCCCAGTGATTTCACTGAGATGGTGGGCATGGGAGTTCGTCTTGAGGAAGCCGTCCGAGAAGGACGTTTGGTAAAAGACGCTGGATCATCAAGTAGTACAAAATGATACGGTAATGCTCTCCCTAAGAAAAAAGAGCAAGATATTGGGAATATCTCTCTCGGAAAGCAAAGGCGACGTTATCAACCGGTAGCAGCTGTAACTCCTGCTATCAATCCTGCGCCTATTTCTACGTATCAACCTCAGGTTGCTCAAAGCCAACCTAATCAGCAAAGGACACAACAGCCTTTGCAGCAGGCTCGTCCTCCATACAATAACAACCGTACAATGCGGCCACCAGGGTTTAATCCTATACCCATGTTGTACGCAGAACTATTTCAGTTACTACTGGCTAAGGGGCACATCCAGACTAAGTCTCCTCTTATAGTACCGAAAAATCCACCTTTTTGGTTTAAGGTGGATCAGACATGCCCTTATCATCAAGGAGGATCAGGGCATAACATAGAGAATTGTCTCAATTTCAAATCCGACGTGAAAAAGCTTGTTAGGAGCGGGCTCTTATCTTTCAAAGATACGAATCCCAATGTTCTTACGAACCTGCTGCCTCAACATGAGAAAGCTGCAGTCAACCTGATTGAGAAAGAATTTAACAATGTCTATCAAATTCATGATGTACTCTTGTTAAAGACTAATTTGGTCAAGATGCATTGTAGACAGAGTGGGTATGGCCATGTGCCACCTCATAATTATCACCAGTGTGATGTCTGCTCTAAAAGCAATCAAGGATGTTCTGTGGTGCAATCAGCTCTGTAGGAACAGATAGATCTCGGATGGATCCAAGAGCACTGAGTTCGTGGAGTTAACATGGTCTATACGAATTCCAACGTCATTCAGAACCACGACATCCATGCGATGAATGTCAACCTGGTGGCAATGCACTCAAGGCAAAGCCAGTATCATAATCTGCCGCGGCACGATTATAATTCCTGTCTGACTTGCTCGGTAAACAAACAGGGATGCTCTTTCATACAAGAGACCCTCCAGCGTCAGATGGATCTTGGATGGATCCAGGACTACCATGATATGAATCCCTATCAGATCAATATGGTTCAGATCTTCGACATTCGCTTGATGAGTACCAACTTGGTAGAATTGCATGTTGAGCAGGTCTGACTCGTATTCCTGGTATCACATAATTATCACAGCTGTAAAGCGGGTTGCGAAAGCGATCAGGGATGTTCCCTTGTCCAGGAGGCACTCCAAGACTTTTTAAATCATTGGTGGATGCCAATCTACATGGATGAAGATACTCAGCAAATTAGTATCAATAACAGAAACCCCACTCGGCGTCAAAGTCAGGATGTCTGACTCGTGGAAGCTAACCTAGTGAGGTTACATTGTATTCAGAGTGGGCGTGGCCAGGTGCCACCACACAATTATGAACGTTGTGGAGTCTATTCGGAAATTAACCAAGGGTGCTACCTTGTGCGAGCAACTCTCCAAGGGCAGGTGGATTGTGGAGAGATCCGCCCATATCCAGGTTCCGGACCCATCAATTGGTCGCCGAACTACCTTGCCAATCAAATTGAGGACATTATTGTAATCTCTGATCATCAAAGAACTAGGGATGTTTTTACCATTATCCCTCTGCTTGACGAATCGAGAGTTCCCAACCGGGAACGGATCGAGATTACCTACGATGGTCAGAAAAACCAGAAGGAATCAATTGGGCTTTGTACAATGATTCTCCCCAGCGGAGCTAATAATTTTAGCCTCCATCTCGGGCTTCGTACGAGATACAAAAACACTCACTTGTTGAGTATAAAACCCTTAGCCTCCATCTCGGGCTTCGTACGAGATACAAAATCACTCTCTTGTTGAGTATAAAAGTTTCTCTTGGTGAGTCACCATCTTTAGCCTCCATCTCGGACTTCGTACGAGACACAAAAGACTCCCTCGTTGAGTCAAAACCTTTTAGCTTCTCTCTCGGGCTTTGTACGGGACACATAATAGCCTCCTCTTAGGCTTTATATAAGAACCACTAGTTGATCCAATCAACCTTTTAGCATCAAGGTTGTGCCTCGTTCACAGTACACAAACATCAACAACTCTTTCCCCTTCATCTAATCGCTGTAAGTGGCAAGCCTCTGGATCATCTACATCCATGCCATTGTCCCTCTTTTAGCATGAGAAATTCCTAAGGAAAGATGGCATTGTTCTACACTGAGTTAAAGTCTTCTCCTTCAGGTTGGAACCCCCCTATAAGGGAAATTATGGCATTGTTGGATTCACACATCCCGGTTAAAGTAATTCTCCTTTATAAACAGTTGTGACAAATAAACCTCTTTAGAGATGACAAATTCTCTCTAAAGACAACACCTTTTTAGCTTCACATCTTGGGCTTCGAACAAGATACAAATAGACCCTTCAGCTTCACATCTTGGGCTTTGAACAAGATATAAACCACCTTTCTCTTCACGTCTTGGGCTTTGAACATGACACCAAAACACCACTTCCTCCTACTATGATCGCTCTGATTTCCCTATTTCAGAAAAACGGGAATAAGTAGGCATAAGATTGAAAGAAAAATCTTAGCGAGCACACTAAACAAAAACCCAAAATCCCATACTTTCATACATCTGTCCTAACATCTTAAACCTCCCACCCATCGACCGAACACTACTTTTAAAAAAATAAACCTAATAGAGACCCCGAACCTTTGTAGCATCTGTAAACCAACAGTTTTGACTATTTAAACTCAGTTTGCAAGCAGGGTTAATTTGAGACATTTATTTCCCTTCCTTCATCAGCTTCAATAGGATAAAAAATGAATCGAGTTGTAGATACCAAAGAGCAGTAGTGCTTCGCAACCACGTCCAAAATCGCTCGCTACATGGTGAGTGTCAAATTGGGAAGCAAACCAATATGTCACACCTGAAGTTGCAACATCAAACTACTTCCAAAGTTTTAGAACTTATTCATATGGACTTAATGGGGCCTATGCAAGTTGAAAGTCTTGGTGGAAAGAGGTATGTATATGTGGTTGTTGATGACTTTTCAAGATTCACTTGGGTGAACATTGTCAAAGAAAAATAAGATACTTTTGAGGGTTTCAAAGAACTTTGTCAACCTCTGTACCACTTTCAAAATAGTTTCTACCTAAAAAAGGTAACAGTAGTTTGTGCCAAGGAAAAATTCATCTAAAACCAAATCCCTCATTTGCTTCATGAATTGCTAGTAACAACCCCTATTCCAAATGTTATTTAAATGAATATCCGGGTAAGTCATGTGTAGTGTTTCTTTCTTGTATTGGCCTCATCTTGGCTTAGTTGAAACATGAGTATCATAAACTTGGAAAAGTAGTGAGAAGTTTGTGTAGCATTTGGTGAACTTATGAAGTGTGAAATAAAACTTGTGATCATGTGGGCTTATTGTATGAGATGTTTTTTCGAATCTTTTAATTTTGGACATTAGTTTTGAAAATGGATTTATGACTATGTATAGATAAATTTGGATAAAAGAAAAAGTGGAAATGAATTGAATAGTTTGGAAAAGAAAAAAAAAAGGAAATGGTTTTTTATTTGGATAATTGTTTATGGGTTTAATAAAAATGGATAAAAAACAAATGGATATAAGAATGAAATTTGGATAATTGGAAATGAATTTGGAAATGATATGGATATGGACATTTGAATTGAATTCAAATACAAAATGTATTTAGGAATGGATATTGAAAATTGAATATGGTTAAAAATGTGGATAGTCAAAAGATGGATAAGGAAAATGGTTTAGAAAATGGATATGGAAATATGGATAAAACGGGTTTAGAAATTGGTTTATTGAAATGGATATGAATACATGGACTTTCACCACTATTTTCCAACAACACGGCCATGAAACCTTGATTTCAATCCAAAGCCAACTTGAAATTTTCCACAAAGCATCTGATTGAAACGACCACAACTACCACTGAACAATTTGCAATTAAAATGACAACCATCTTAATCAATCATCCTCTGAATCTCTGATCAAATAAATCCCTAATCACTTTGAATTTGTTTGAAATAATTTCTGGGAAAATAAATCCACAGATGAACCCAATCTGGACTGATGAACTCAGATGAACCTGATGAATATCACCACATAACCACTTGACAGTCACTGCTTGAGAAATAAACCACTGGCACAAGTAACTCGCACTTGAAGCAATTGCTTGATAGTTTGACCAAGATTAGGTCAAACATCCATCTAAACTGGATCATAGCTGAACAACCACATTTGACCTGAAATTGTTTCATTGTCTTTGAAAAACCTGCAAAACCTGGAAGCACAGAAAGAGAGCAAACTGCAATATATTTTTGGTATTTTAGTCAGAGGTTAGATAAACATAAACAACTAAAAAGCAAGTGATAATAGTATACAGATACTCGGGAGAAACAATGATTATGATCTTGTTTGTGGCATGAGATGCAAATGAGATGTGCGAAATCTTAGGGGTAAAAATTAAGGTTCAACAGCACCCCCTCGCATCCGTTGTACTCAACGAGAACCTCTTAGTCTAATTAGTGATTTTGAGTGTCAACTACGCTTACTTGTCTACTTCGAATAATTAAAGATAAAAGAAAAGGATTGTAAAAGATGCTATCTAAGATTACTTGCTAAAGAAAGCAGGTGGTTTTTTTATTAGGCTGCTCGCCAATGATTGGCTCCCTTGTGCCTACGTATTCCCTCGTGCAATAGGAAATTCATAGAAATTGTAGTTCGGCACTACGGCTTGTTGGTGTATTTTATAGATATCAATCGCCTGAACACGAGAAAGATATCTCGTACCCAAACAATTGAAAGAGAGGAATGAAAGACTCCACACCCCTCTGTTTTATTTTTAGTGAAATAGTGTTAAGATATGATTAGGTATTTTAAGGAAATAGTTGTTTGAACATGAGAAAGATATCTCGCATCCAAACAATTGAGGAGAAATTTTGAAGACTCAAAACCCTTCCCTTTATTTTAATAAAAAAGTATTTTAATTTTGATTAAGGGTTTTGATGTTGATTTGAGAAAATACTCGATGTTGATTGAGGTTTGAATTTGCGTGAGGACGATGAAAAAGGCAATCCTCCTACAAGAATTTTAAAAAAGAAAACCACTTGACGTTGGATCAAGGGTTTATTTGGTTGATGGCGATGCAAAAGGCAATCGACTTAAAAGTTGGGGTATGGCTTGATTTGTGTATCAAGAATGTGGGGGTTTGAATTGTTTGTAGTGGTGGCAAAACATAAACAAAAATAAAAGGAAGACGATAAAATTATCTTACACTTCATGGGAATGGGGGTACATTTGTCAGATAGGGATATGATAAGGCGATTAAAACAAATCCATCAAACAAGTGAATAAAAGGTGCTCATTGTAAGAAGGCCCGAGATTGGGCCACCGGACTGAAAACCCACCAAAATTGAAAGCAGCCGAATTTAGCTCTGAATTAACTTAGAGTGGATTCATGTGAGAATCACTCTAAAAGCAGTCGGGCAATAATCTATGCATCCAAGCAGTTTTAGGAAGTTAAATTAAATTCCAAATCCAAGATCGTAACACAATGAGAACAAAATAAAATAACAGCTACAAACAAAAATTTTCTTTATATCAACTCAAAATTTTTAAAATAAAAAACAAAAAGGCCGACACGACATAAATACTATCCACAGTGAATTTACATTTCCACAAAATCAATATAAAACTAAAAGTAAAATGTCACAACAATATTAGCAATGAAACAACTATATATATATATATATATATATATATATATATATATATATATCAATAACTAACATAATTCATAAATCGAAAGTATAATCATATGGATATTGTTCAAAAGCCAAAAATAATACATATCAAAAGAACAAATATATAGGTATGACAATCATATGAAAGCAGGGACACAAACAACAAAAAGTAAAGAGAAAAAAAAATGAAAACGATAATGATACTCACACACGGCAGACGGAGGATCTTGGTCTCCTCTCTTTTTTCGATCTTTTTCTCCCCCCACTCCCCACTCCCCACTCCCCCCCGCCCCTTTTTTCTTTTTTGACTTCTCCTTCTTATAGCCTCAAGATTATGCCACAAATGGAATTGGACAAAACCATTTACTGACATTATGAACTCTGTCCACCAAGTTTTAATCCTCTTTCAATTTTGGTTGATCTTGTCATGAAGTTGTCTTGGAAAGTTTGATAATCTTGTCATGTGAATGTTTTGGAAAGTTTGATGATTGTGTCATGTGAATGTTTTGGAAAGTGTTGACAATAACAATAATCATAACTAATGACAAACTAAAATATAATCTAATACTATAATAATAATAAAGAAAAAATATAAAAATGCAATTTATTTTGATTTTTTGTGAAAAAATAGAATTAAAGGTAAAAAGAGAAAAATGTACTAAAAAATGGAAAGCTAAGATTCGAACCCAGGACTTATGCTTGAATATCCTTGAATTCACATTTCACGACCAAATGGGCTATCTTTTTTATTCGTAATAAAATATGAATAAAACTCATATAATAGTAAAGTGCCCGGACAAAATTGGGGTATGAAAGATGCCACTATTTAATTAACTTGAACCAGAAGGTATGAATGACAGTGATCTTCATACATTCACGGTGGAAGATAATAAAATACTAAAAGACCCCGAATTTTGTCTAATAAATTAAGTGTGATGATTTTTAAAAGAAACCAGACCAAGGTCGACCCTCGAGTGGACAATGACAATGATAAAAGTTTAACAACATCAAAGGATGACGGTAAACTCAAAACTGCAAAGACCGCTGACACCAACAGGATATCAGTAAGATTAACAAAGTTGGCTATCACCAAAAGGATGATAGTAAGCTCACAATGCCTTCCAAAATCACCAACACCAAAAGGATGATGGTTAAATTAAACCTTAATGATTATCATCACCAAAAGGATGATGATTAGGCATCAAAACCAAAGACAACATCACCAAAAGGATGATAGTAAGACCCACGACTCACAGATTTCTATTTATCAAAAGGATAATAGTCATCACCAAAAGGATGATATAATTCACAATGACAAAGATCGCTACCATCAAAAGGATGATAGTTATCACACTGAAACTTGCTATTACCAAAAAGGATAAGAGTAAGATCAATACACAAAGCTTGCTATCACCAAATGAATGATAGTTAACTCAATTGTCTTCAAAGATCACCATCGCCAAAAGGATGAAGGTTATATCAAAATGACAAAGATCGTCGATGCCAAAAGGATGACGGTTCTACGCACAACTTGCTATCATAAAAAAGATGATAGTAAGTTCCCAATATTCAAAGATTACTGACACTAAAAGGATGAAGGTAACAACATCATTTGCTATCACCAAAAGGATGATAGTAAATACACAATTGTAATGATCACCAACAAGGATGAAGGTAATAACACAATTTGCTAACACAAAAGGATGATAGTAAATTCCCGACACCAAAAGGATGAAGGTAAGACACAATTTGTTATCATCAAACGGATGATAGTAAATTCCCAACTTCAAAGATCACCGACATTAAAAGAATGAAGGTAATAACACAATTCACTATCACCAAAAGGATGATAGTAAATTCCCAACTTCAAAGATCACTGACATCAAAAGGATGAAGGTAATAACACAATTCGCTATCACCAAAAGGGTGATAGTAAATTCCCACCTTCAAAGATCACCGACATTAAAAGGATGAAGGTAATAACACAATTCGCTATCACCAAAAGGATGATAGTAAAATCCTAACCTTAAAGATCACCGACATCAAAAGGATGTCAGTTCTATCATCAAAAGGATAATAGTAAACACGCACCACTCATTATCACCAAAAAGATGATAGTAAGTTCCCAATCTTTAAAAATTACTGACGCCAAAAGAATGAAGGTAATAACACAATTCGCTATCACCAAAAGGATGATAGTAAATTCCCAACTTCAAAGATCACCGACATCAAAAGGGTAATAACTTAATTCGTTATCACCAAAAGGATGATAGTAAATTCCCAACTTCAAATATCACTGACATCAAAAGGACGACGGTTCTATCACCAAAAGGATAATAGTAAACACACACCACTCGCTATCACCAAAAAGATGATAGTAAGTTCCCAATCTTCAAAAATTACTGACACCAAAAGAATGAAGGTAATAACTCAATTCGCTATCACCAAAAGGATAATAATAAATTCTTAACTTCAAAGATCACCGACATGGAAAGGATGAAGGTAATAACATAATTCGCTATCACCAAAAGGATGATAGCACATTCGTAACACCAAAAGAAGGTAAGAAGATTAAACAACCAAACTGGCTATCACCAAAAGGATGATAGTAGACACACGACTCAAATGTTCACCATCACCAAAAGGATGAAGGTAAAACAAAAACAACAAAGCTTGCTATCACCGCAAGGATGATAGTAGGCACATAATTTCCATGACTGCCCTCACCAAAAGGATGAAAGTAAGGTCGACAAAGTTTGGTATCACCAAAAGGATGATAATAAACATATACTTTAATGATCACCATCACCAAAAGGATGAAAATGAAATCAAAACCACAAATCTTGCTATCACCAGAAGGATGGTAGTAAGACTGGCTTGGGGAGGTCAACAAAAGGTTGAAGAAATAGAATTCATCAAGGAAAACCATCCTTATCAACAAAAGGTTGAAAGGAATCAACTCACCGGGGAACGCCCAATAAGTAAGGTAGGATTTATTCAGAGAGATACCACATGAATGGTCTGATGATAATAACTTCATCAACAAAAGGTTGAAGGAAATAACTCAACGGGGAACGCCCGCTGAACAACGCCTGGTAAGAACTTTGGTTGGATAAATACCAATGAATGATCCGGTCTGAAGAGAACAGCTTCATCAACAAAAGGTTGAAGAGAACAACTCCATGGGGAACGGCCACTGGCTTAGCTGAGGATCGGCCTAAAATCTCATGATTGATCCCAGATCCTGAGTTATGCATGTATGCATGTTTGAAAAAGGGTACTCCACATTGGATGGAAATACGATGTAAATAGGGATGTAAATGTTTGGGATTTATATGAATTCTGGTCTTGTATGCAATGAAACTTATGATGCATATAATTCATGATGCATGTTTGAATGCAGATGGGTGATTGGATAGGTTGGGGCTGACTCCCCGACACTCAATCTCTGACGATGCTACGATCGGAGAATGGAACCGGATGCTCTGGCTTTCCATGTTTGATCACTTGTTAACAAGTTGTATTCGTTTCTGAGAGAACCATAACTCTTATTCATGAGGATCAGGATGGATTGAAAATGAGTGTAATCAACACCTGAAGATCACGCGTTTGCTCTGCCGTGAATGGTTGCTAGTGTCTAGAAAGGTCTGCCCGTCCCACTTGAGAGCACCGAGAGAACCTGCCCCTTGCAATTTGTTCTGCCCCAGTCTGTTGGGTTCTTCAAAGAATTCTGCTGGGGAATTTTGAGAGTTATCGCGACATGATTTGCCCCAGATTGAGCTCTTGAGAGATTTTCCCCAGATTCATAGGGTTTTGAGGTAGTCTTGATTCGGGTCAGCACCAACAAAAGTTTGAGTTCCTCTTTAATTGCCCCTTATTGGAATCTCCTTGATGTCAAGTACTGATTTGAAGTTAAAATTATTCATTCAAAAATGGTAATTTTAAAGCGATGTTAATGCAAGTTTTGAAAAAGAATCATTTGTTTGAATGATGTGGAAGTGTGTGGCGAATGGACCATTAGTCTAAACGCAATGCTGATTAAGCCAGTGTATGAAAGATACATCGAGAATATGACAACAAAATAGAGGATTAGAAAATATCTAGGAGTCAGTTTACGCAACCTTGCTGTAGTATGGTTTCATAATAAATCTTGCCTCAATTAGGTCTTTTGAGGGTTGTAATGTGATCTGGTTCACAGTTCTTGAAACAAAGGATATAAGGCTCAAAATTTGATTTGTACCCACCCCTTCTTTGTGATGATCTCCAGTCCTAAGTTCAGTTAATTCTACACACATTCGTCTTCCAAAAGGGATTTGACAGTGTAGTAGTGAATGTGATGATTCAAGATTCTCTTGAAATGGCAGTCACCTTATTTTGTTTTTTGGATGTCAGTTACCATTTTGATTTTGGATATGGTGGCCACTGAATCTTATTCTGTTTTTTACTGAGGATTTACACGACCTCTTTGATTTTTCTTTTGATCCCTAAATTTTTCCTGGACTTCTTCTTCAAGCTTAGTCCACCGGGATTACCCTAATTTTTGCCTAAGTCTCTTCTTTGGGTGTTCAACTTAGCGGGCTTTTTCCTTTGTTGATTTTCAATTTTATTTTGCTGAAGGATTGTGACTGCTAAGTCATTTGTCATTCAAGAACATATATCAGGTGATTGATCCCTAGATGGGATGTATTCATCTTGTAATTTAAATGTGCAGTTAGATTAACTAAACACTACCTTTCCTCAGGTTAAGCATAAGGTGTTATAGATCCGAAATAAACTTCTACTTCTAGGCTCGAAGTGGTTAACTAGGGACTAACTCCTTTTCTTTCCAGTGTTTGGGGATTTGAAACAATGCCTGTACATAATCAGCAAGATCTTATCCGAAAGCATACCACAATAGTTATGGGTATTTCGTTTTCATCATCCTCCCTCCAATCTTTGCTAAAACAACAGTTTGATAAAGAAAGTGAAGTGGGGGAATATATTTTTGTGTATTTTTGTGATAATATGAAAAAATATGAGTGAATACGAAAAGGTTAATTCAAAACATGCATAATCATCTCATTAATAAAACCAAATACAAATAAAAATGTTTAAAGGAAACACTACTCAGACAAACAAGAACAAAATACAAGAATGTAAAAATGGAAATATGGCATAGTGACTGCCTTTATTTAAGGACTTGAACTCTTCCAGACTGACTTGCCAATTAGCTTCTTCAAAGTTGGAGACCATTCTGCTTGTCTCCGACAACCCCTTCAATAGCACTCACTGACGTCCAATATGCAGTGGCATGGGGTTTGTTGTAACATTTGGATTGTTTTATGTGAAGGTGAGCTCCTTATAGTCAATCAAGTCTTGAACTTTGTGCTTGAAAGATTTTTAATTCTCAATTGTGTGCCCCGGTGCACCCTTATGATACTCAAGTGAGCGTTGACATCATATCTTGGAGGGGTAACAATAGGAGGTGCTAGATCTCTCAAGGTAATTGATCCATCCTTTAGCAGATAAGGGAGGATTTTGCCATATAGTACATGAAGAGGATCAAAATGTCTCTCTGGCTTCCTCACCTTTTATTGGTTAGTCTGATGCTGTTGTGGAGCGTGTTGTTATTGATTATGGTGCTGTTGTTGATACCCTTGTTGCTATTGGCAAGCCGGATGTTGGTATGGAATAGGTGCAATGACAGCAACTTGATGATAGGGATTTTGTTGTTGAGGTATCTGAGCAGAAATTGGAGTCGGAACAGTTTGTTGATAAGACACCGAAGCATATTGCGCAGATGTAACATATAGGTGTTGGTAGTAAGGTACTAAAGTAGGCGCCCTTTGTTGTGTTTCCCCTCTTTGAGAAGAGATAGAATTTGTTTCGCCCTCTTTTTTCTTATACCCATTGAAAGGTTTCTTGGTTCCAGCCTGGCTGTTAGAACCTCCTTAAATCTTTCCACTTTTCAAACCTTCTTCAAATCTCTCACCGACTATTACCATGTCTGAGATTCCTGAAGACACACTGCTGATCATCTTTTCAAAGTATCGGCCTTGCAAGGTACCCATGAAAATATCAATCAGTTCATGGTCAACCAATGATGGATGAACTCTTGTAGCTAACTCCCTCCAGCGTTCTGCATATTCTTTAAAGGATTTGTTGTCCTTTTGAGCCATACTCTGGAGTTGAGTACGGTTTAGAGCTAGTTCAATGTTGTATTTGTTTTGCTTAACAAAAACTTCAGCCAACTCAGCCCAAGTGCGCACGCTACTGCGTTCCAGTTGCATGTACCATTCTAGCGACGCTCTAGACAGGCTGTCTTGGAAGCAATGGATCATCAACTTATTATCCCTGGCATAGGCAGCCATCTTTCAACAGTGCATCTTTAGATGAATGTAAGGACAACTGACGCCCTTATATTTTTCAAATTTTGGCACCTTGAACTTAGAGGGGATCACAACATCTGGTACTAAACACATCTCCAAGGCATTCAGAGAGGTTGGGTTATGCCCTTCCATGACTCGGAGTTTTTCAGCTAGAGCACGACACATTTTAATAGCTTCAGAATCTTGAGTAGCATAAGGACAGATAATGGGGACATCTGCCATAACCCGAAATTTGACCTCCCTTTTTGCCTTTTGTATAAGCATGTGCATTCTCATTGCTGGCATACGCACTCACACTTTTCTCTGTGTTTTCTGTTGCAGGAATATTCAGGTTCTCCAAGCCCGATTAATCGCATCCTCACAAGGTCATCACATCCTCAAAACAAACAAAACAAGGGTTTCCATGATTATTCATCAGAGCAAGAGGTGGAAAATCGAAATCGGGGATCCAGCACTTGTTCCTAAGAAATTTGGGAAATTTTGCCTAGAGTAACCGATTACTCTATTTTTAGGCAAAAAGAGGGTAATCGATTACCCTGCACAGTTTTGCCATTCCTGTTGCATTTATGGAACATCAACCTTGCACACTCTTTGTTCTTTGATCCCAATTGGTTCTAGCATTGTGTGGAACATTCTAGATAGTTCAAGACCATTCAAGACACTCCACTTACATTTATTCCAATGCATCACTTTGAATTAAGTGCAGCATGTTCCTTAATTTCCAAGTATGTGAGCCTTTGATTTGGATTTACATTGGGATTTCTCCACCGAGTTAACTACCTAACTAACTGAGTTAACCGCTGACTCGGTGAGTCAAGTGTAACTAACTCTGAAGCTAGCTCCAAAGCTAACTCCAAAGCACATTCTAAACCTATCAACTCCAAACCAAAACTCTATTTAAACAAGGCTCCACCATTTCACAAAAGGACCTTCAATCATTTTTCACAAACCCTCAACAATTCACAATCATTCTCATAATTTATCACACTTCACTCTCAATTCTCTCACATTCTCTCTGAATTTTTCTGCAACTTCTTCATCTTCATCTACATTTTCTTCCCAAACCTCACTATAGCTCTTCACCATTGAAGAGTAATCACTTTCCCCTTGGAAGTGATTATTTCTTGAGCTTAACCTTCATCATCTTTCTATTCTACTTGAGTTTTATTAGCTTTTGGATTCATCTCAAGTGTTTGCCTCAAGATCCTATGGTGTGAATTCGTATTTTTTAGATTTCATTGCAATTTGCTCGGTTTCGATATGATTCGGCTACCATTGAAGATTTCTCTGGTTTTCTTTGATTATGTTCATCAAGATTCCTTGCAACAACATCCAAGGCATATCTCAGCCTTGTAGGTTGGTCCTTCTTTGCACATTTTACTGTTTCGAACATTTTCGTATCATTTGCGGTGTAGTTTCGATGCTTTTTGTGTGTGAATTGATTATGCCATTACTTGATCCATGATCATGATGAGTTAATTGATTCCATTGCTGATTATTTACCGTTGTTAAACTTGATTTTCGTGCACAAATTCATACCCTAGCATGTGGTAATTTGGACAAGTGATTTATTTAGGTGCTGAAAGTGCTTTTTGAAAAGCTGTTTTTGCCACTATTATAGTGGTAACTGATTACTCAAAAGAGAGTAACCGATTACTCTGCACAATTTTCACTAGATCTGCCTTTTTCAAGCAAGTAACCGATTACCTGTTTTGTGGTAATCGATTACCACTGTAACAGAGTGCCATTTTTTATGTTTTTCAAGCTTGTTTGACATTCTTTCCTCCTCTAACTTCCATGGATTAATGTGATTGATTTTTATGGATGTTTTAGGTGATGTTTCACTTCTATTTGAAGCATGCTTGTGAATTTTCCGATGTTCGATCTTTCTTTTTTATGATTATGCACATTCTTGGCATTGGATGAACATGATCACTCTTGGATAATTTCGTTCACATAATAACATGATTTTGTGTTGCATTTTAAGTGACATTTGGTACTGTTTTGCACTCTCATTCATGTTTGAATTAAGTTTGTTCTTCAAAGATTAAGCTTAATCTTGTATAATCAATAATGCACCCTTTGCTTTAATAATTTTTCAATTCATTTTGGAAAATTATTAGCATATTCCTCTCTTTTTATTAAGTAATTGAAACCTCATTTCGTTTATTGATCTTCCCTTTGGCACTTCTCTTTAGGATTCCTTTAGAGTTTTCTTTCTCTTTCTTCCTCGCAGAGTCAGAGGTTCGCACGACGCAATGGAGCACTGTACAACTTGGAGCTGTTACGCTGTCTGGTTCAATTTCTACACTACACCCTGTGTGTTAGAGAAGGAATGAGAATGGAGAATTCCTACTCTCATTCTGACTACTTCAGGTAGGGGACGAATGACCCTGTGCCTAGCTTAGTCAACTATATCCCCAGGCGGTAGCGTATTTCCTCCCCCAGTTGAGTCGGTCCCTGATTACTCTTACCTCTTTCAATCTCTCGTTTGATCAATCACCATTCTCTTGGTTAAAGATCATTGTCTCTTGGGTTAACACCCGTCTCCTACCTCAATATCCTTTTCTTGCGGTCAATCACTGCTTTTTGATTCCGAGAAGAGTCTCAATTCATTTTCCTTCGGTTAAACACATTCTTTCTGTTAAATACAGAAAACCCTTGCGGAGTTCGTAACCTTTTTTTGGTTCATCTCTCTTTGATTGGTTAATCATTGCCTGTCAGTTAAAACACCAATTTGCACTTCTTCTCAGTTAACCACAGTCTGTCTGTTAACATACTGAGCTCATTTTGAGTTAATCACCTTCTCTTGGTTAATCACTCATTCTTTTTGGCTAATCACAATCCTTCTGTTAAAACCAATACCCCTGTGAGTTAGTAACCTTCTCTTGGTTCGGTTACTCACACCCTTGGGTTAGTAACCTTCTTTTGGTTCAAATATCTTTTCTTCGGTCAGGTACTGCTTGTTCAGTTAGTGTACCGAACTCCTTTGGGTCATGACCTTCGCTTGGTCCCATACTCATCCTTTGGGCCACGACCTTCGCTTGGTCCTACACCTGTCCTTTGGATCACGACATTCGCTTGGTCCCACACCCGTCCTTTGGGTCACGACCTTTGCTTGGTCCCACACCTGTCCTTTGGATTATAACCTTCGCTTGGTTCTACGCCCGTTCTTTTGGTTGATCACAGTCTATCTGTTAAAGCTTTTCTTTTCCCCACAGAGTCTTAATCTCTTTTTCTTCGGTTAACCACTGCCAGTCAGTTAATATACCGAATCCTTATTCTCTTGGTTTCAACACCATTTCTTTGTTTGATCCCCAACAGGGTCGCTGATCCTATTGATCCTCATCACAATTCTTTGTTCTTCTACTTCCCCAGTGGAGTCCCTTTTATTCTTTTGCTCTTTTCTCTTCTTGGTTTCGACGCCATTCTTGCACTTTACCCTCAGCACATTTCCTATCTTTTCCTTTGCATTTATTTCTTGGTTTCGACACCAATTCTTTTAGCATCCCCAGCGGATCGTTCTTTACTTCTTTTGCTCTTGGTTTTGACACCGTTTTCCTTTTCCTTTTTCCATCTTGGTTCCACGAACTACGGAAGCTCTAATTCTTTATTCATTCGAATGTAAGATACGTAGGCAGAAAATTGCGATGATCTCGGTGAGAACACTTCTTCCATTCCTCTTCTCTTTTCCTGGTTCCATGAACTACGACACTCTGATTTCCTCATTGCACTATGAGGGTACGTAGGCATGAGGGCCCTAATCCTCCGCGAGCACTTTCTTTTTGTTCTTTTTCTTTTTATCCTATCTCTCCTTTCTTTTAGCTAGTTTAGATAGATAACCCATCCAAGCCTAGAAGGAAGCGAAACGGTTCCCGTCGAGTACGACGGATGCGTAAGATGCTAGTACCTTCCTTTCGCATAACCGACCCCCTTACCTGTTTCTCTTCCCCTTGGGTTTTATCGATATTTCCCCTGTCCTTTGGGACTAAATAAAGTTCGGTGGAAACTCTATTGTATCTTTGAGTGTGCGATTCAATAAGGTATAATCCCGCTAGCTTCATCTGGCAACTCTGCTGGGAAGTCCTTGCTCTTGCAAGTTGGGGTCTCGCCTAGTTTTGTTTGTTTTCTTGCTTGTTTGGGTGTTTATCTTTTGTGCTTTACTCGCTTTATTTTATTTAGCTTTATGTTTATTTACTCCATTTCTTTACTGCTTTGAATATTCATATGCTGTATATTCTGGATATCTGCTATATTCTGCTATTCTTGGGATGGGTAGATATTATTGGAGAGAAAAGTCCTAACACCAGGCTTAGCATACACATAGACTAGAACGTGGATAGTCGTGAGGCTTGCATTTGCGTGTTGGGTTACCACGAGAGCCACATCCCAGATCGTGATTCGCTTGAGAATACTTCTGTCCTACGAGAATTCGCTACGGCGGGGGGTTTTCATTCTAAGTCATATGGTTTGGGCGACCATTCTAGGGACCACCTTGTTGTTTCTAGATCACACCTGTGAGTGGGATATGGGTTTTGCAGGAAAATAACCCTCTTCATACCTTTTTTTTCTCACGCACATCAGATTATTTCGCACCAACACAGAATTGTATGCAGATATCCAGTTTGTTCAGATTTGATTGTTCAGACAGGGCGGGTTTCTTTATTCTTGTGTTGCATATCATTTCATCATTTCATCATGTAAATTAATTTTTTCATGTGCATTTCCAGGTAATTCAAAGCTTATTCTTTGTTGACATTATCATAGAGATGAGTACTGGTTGCCAAGGTATCTTTAGCTACAAGTTTGTGGAGCCTAAGCTGAAGACTTTGAGAGGTTTAGCATCCCGTGTGGTTGAAGATAACAGAGGAGTTTTCAAAGACATTTATGGTAATCAGTTGGCCATTTTCAACAGTGAAGTCAAAATCACTGCCATTCATACATTGGTTCAGTTCTATGACCCGCCACTTAAGTGCTTCACGTTTCAGGATTATCAGTTAGCACCTACACTCGAGGAGTATGCTCATATTTTGGGGGTTGAGATCAGGAGACAGGTTCCTTTTGTCTACACTAGTGGTTGTCCGAAGTTTCCCCTTATTTCTGATGCTCTTTGCATTAGTAAGAAGGATGTGGAAGCTAATCTCAAGACTAAAGGGAATGGTATTCGATGGGTTGCTTCAAAGTTTCTGGTTGACAAGGCCACTTCCTTTGCTACAGATGGAAACTGGAAGGCTTTCAACGCCATTCTTGCTTTACTGATATATGGGATTGTCTTGTTTCCGAACATGGAGGATTTCGTAGATCAGGCTGCCATCAGTATCTTTTTGTCCAAGAACCCTGTTTCGACACTCCTTGTTGATACCTATCATTCTATTCATTCGAGGAATGAAAAGAAGAAGGGAACCATTGTCTGTTGTGCTCCTCTCCTGTGTCGATGGTTCATGTCTCACCTTCCGCAGAAGGGTCCCTTTGTTGAGAATAAGAGAAATCTCAAATGGTCTCAATGGATCATGTCTCTTACTGTTGATGACATCTCTTGGTATTCTCGAGTCTACAACGATACTAAGATCATTCTTCATTGTGGGAAATTCTCCAATGTGTCTCTCTTGGGTACAAAGGGTGGAATTAACTACAATCCGAGACTTGTCTTCCATTAGTTGGGATATCCTATGGTTGTCGAGCCAAATCCTAAGGAAGTGGAAAAGTTTATCTTTCATGAAAGGGTTGATAACATGGGATTGCTGAAGAGGTTTAGTGCTTCTTGGACTCAGATTCATCTTGAAGGAATAGCCGATTTGGGTAAAAAGAATTGCATAGCCAAGGAAGCTTACACATTTTGGGTCAAAGAGCGAGTTAAGGAGATCTTGTTGCCATTTTCTTCTGAGCCTTCCATGAATGTCAAGCTTTATGAACTTGCCATTGTTCCTCCATCTGAAGTCGACCAACTCAAGCGGACTATTGAGATGTTGAAGAAGAAGAATGCTGATCTTCATCTCAACCTTGAAAGAGTCACATCCGAGAAGGAAAGCCTACAAATTAAGCTCCATTAGAAGCGCGAGCGCATGCTCAAAGAAGTGGAAGCTGAACAGAACAAGCGAAGGAAAGTGGGAGATGCTTTGAAGAGTACCTATGAGGGACTTACTTAAAACAAGAGACAGCTCGCTGACACTCAGTATCAAGCCTATAAGGATGAGTTAACCTACAAGAAGCAACTTGAAGAACTTCGAGGGAAGTTGTCAGAGTATAAGATAAAGCTGCAAAGTGAACAAGACCGTGCTAATCAGTTGGCAAAGGACTTTTCTCAGTGTCAAGCCAAGCTCGACAAAGCCTTCGGTGAGATACAGAAGCTGTAAGATCAAGCACATTAGAGTCGATAGCAAATTAGTCAACTCAACATGGAGAATACTCATTGGGAGCACCAAAGCCGTCATTTGCAAGTCCTCTTGGATCAGAAAGAGGCCTTTCTTCAGCATATTCTTCAGGGACCTAACCATTCTTTGCTGTGCAACCTCATGAGGGATGCGAAGTATTGGAGTGAGAGACACGGCCGTCTAGCCAGATTTTCTGAGCACGCACTCGAGGACTTACCTGGGTTGTTGAGGGATGCATATGCTGATGTGTTGTCGTACAAGACTCCTTGGGATGTGTTCCATTTCTTGTCTGTTTATAGGGTGGTTTTTGATAGGATCCAGGCTAATCTTGTTGTAGCCCAAAAGGTAGAAATTTTATTTGTACTTGACTTGTACTTCTTTCCTTTATTGTTGAATGAATGAAGTTTCTTACCAGCTTTATCTTTGCACCTTTACTTGTATGCTTTATGATTATTGTTAACAAAGATAAGTTTACAAATTCCTGGAATTTTAAAACGTTATTTTTACATACTTTGCATACATTCATGCACACATATGCACGTCCCTTCCTCCGGGAAACCTTTGCTTTCCATGTCCGTCTCTGCCTTGTAGCAAGACGACGACTCGACATCGCTATTTCACTCGCTCAAGCAAAACCAGAATCATGGCTGATTTCGAAGCTGAGAATGCTGCCTATAAGGAAACTCTGGCTCAATTTCAAGGTTGAATGGATCAGTTTCAGACCAACATGGATATTATTATGGAGTTCCTTCGTGCTCAGAAGATGCTGCTGCTGCTACTTCTGTTGTTGCAACTGTCACCGATGCAACCGTCGTTACTCCTGTTGTGATTGTACCTCCTGTTGTTACTGCTACTCCTGTCGTTGTTTCTTCTCCTGCTATTGTTGAAGTGTCAGTTGAGCCTGTTATCCAGCCTACTGTTCATCCGTCAAATTCTCAATCTGGTTTGAACAAGATGCCTGCTGCTTTTCCTTGGGGCGTGCCTCCGAATTTCACTTCTTAGATTGTGAATAGTGGCGCCTTCGTACCATATAAGCCTTTTGTTGTGCCCATGCCTAATGGGAATGATGTTGCATATCTGTGGGGTATGCCTACTCCGATTCCATCTCTGGTGGTGAGTGATGATCATGAGAATCTTCAGGTTCAAACTCGTCAAACTCCTGTGTTGGTTGACATTGAAGCTCTTGATGACGATGAGCATGCATATAAGGGTCCTCCTATTCATGTTCCAGTTTCATCCCAAGCTGCTCATACTGTTGTTCAGAATGTTCATTCTGGAATGCTTTACCCTGGAGCATCTTCAGCTGCCGTGGTACCTCCTCCGAATTATCCGTTTGGTGTTCAGATGGGTCAAAATACTGGTCAAATGGTTAATCAAGGGTTGGTGTATCCTTCTCAGTTTACTACTCTGCAAGTGCATGCTCCAGCCGCATCTCAGCTGCCAAATCCTCATATTCTTGTCAGGCCTGCTTGTTGCGGTGAGAATCGGATAACAAGCTATTAATTAACTTGAATCACAAAACATGAAATTCACCACCGAGCTTTGATTTATCCAAAGGAAAAGGGTAAAGAACAAAAACCCTAATAAGAGAATCTAGATTCGGGGGTTGGTTATACAAAGGGAAGGTATTAGCACCCTAAGTATCCGTAGTACTCTACGGGAACCTCTTGTTTATTTGTGTTATGTTAAAGTTGCTTGCTAAGAGAAACTGTGCTAAGGGTAAAAGTGCTAAGGTAAAAACCTAAGGGTATGTACACTAAGTATGCTCGCCAAGACATCGCATCTCGTGCCAACGTTAGCTGACGAGAATGGAATCAGAGCATTCGTAGTTCCCCTCACTACGGGGTAAAAAGGGAATGAGTATGAGCTCATATAGAGTTTAAGAAACTCTCTAAGTCAAGGTTATGATGTAAATGCCTATGAGGCCAAGGGGAAGCAGGGTGAAAAGCTTGAAATCAAAGCTTGTGAGGATTGATTGTTTAGGAGAAGAGATTAATGGCTATCTCTTATAAAGGGATTGTGAAGGTTAAAAGGGTAATGAACTATCTATGACCTTACGGTCAATGGAAAGACTTTCCTTTGGAATGAGGGGAGGATAATAACATGTAAACAAGAGTATTACAAGTGAACTTGAGTTTAAATGGAAAACATAAGTTTTGGAACTCAAGAGGAGATACATAGCAATTTATCATGATTAAATCCACAAGCATGATCCAAGCATTAAGGCAAGAGACAATAAATTGTTATAAACAAATGGTGTACATACATATGATAAAGAGAGCATTCAAACATGAGATTAAAGGCAAAGATATTTAAGGTAGAGATATAAACAAAATAACCTAAAAAGAAATGAACCTATCCTAAGTTAAGGAGTTCTCACTAAATAACAATCTCTCATGTGTCAAAAATTGTCACAAAAATTCTCAAGGAAAAGGTGACTTCTAATTAGAGGACAAAATTTAATGAAGAAAAGTTTTATACTTGTTTTGTGGAATTTTCAATTTAATGTAAAATAAGAATAAAAGTATAAAAAAGATAAATTTAAGCATAGAAGAATAAATGTGAATTTTTTGGAGTTTTTGGTTTAATAGAAATATTTTTACCAATTATCAATGAAATAAAAAGGAAATAAATGAAAGGGAAATAAATGGGGTGCATTAGAAATTCAATCATAACTAGAATATAATTGGCATCAGGATGGGCCTTGCTTGGGGGGTGCAAATAATGAACTAAGCCCAATGGGTCAGGTTAGAAAACACAAAAAAAAAAAAAAAACAGGATCTGGGGCGAGTGGGGATTCGAACCCCAGACCCCAAGGTTCACGACGCGGCTCATTACCACTGGAGTCGCTATACATCCGTTGTATAAGCCACCCCCATAACTATATATTCCATAAATGAATAAAAGAAATGGCCAGATGAGAAAACGCATCGAACGAAGCACGATTATTCACTATCAATATGTATTACCCAGTCAACTATTTGGAAGTTGCTACAGGACAAAATGTCTTCCACCAACCTCATATTGCCACGCCAGCCTTCATGCAAAAAGCTCCACAACTCACAACGTGAAGAGGGAAAGATCAACCACCAAGCATGGCCTCTTCCTATATTACAAGACTCAAACAAAGTTCAGACAAAGAAGCTTCTTAATGTCATATTCACATTACAAAGGGAAACTTTAGAAACCAAACAAACTTGATCATAAGGCTCTCATCGTGTGCAAAGACAACCTGGAATTGTCTAACACCAAACCTTAATGTGCCAAAACCTTTTCATGTTACCATCTTAGATTAGTGCAGGTGCAAAACAAAACCTCTTAATCATGATAGAGGTTCTCCACAACTTTGTACATGAGCATTAGGTTAACACAACATGACCACATACATCTTTAACAAACATACTTTGGCAGGACATACTGAGAAAAAAAAATCTAAACATACCTATATTCCTTTCTTGCTATTTTGTTAACATAATTCAAACATAAATCCATAATAACACCTTATGAACCAATACAACAACAGAGAGAACACTTCCAAAACCAAAACTCACTTTATAGCTTCCACCAAGAACAAGGAACTATTGTATTCAGAGCTGGATTTATCATTTCATTATCAACCTAAACTAGTGTAGCTGTAACCAAAAACTAGCCGTGGTAAGAGGGTTTTCTAGAATTGGTTCATGGCATGGAATTAGCAATAATGAGAAAATGGGAGCAGAGGTCTATCATTAACATGACTTCCACCAATACCTTTATATAATGGAAAGCTCAAACAGTTTTAAATATCCAAGCTACATCATAAAGACAAAGAACATCCTCATCTGAAACTAGCGATTTCAAGAAACACCATATGCCCTCAACATTGTTATTCATAATTGCACAGAGTTGACTTAAAGGTAAGCAAGTGAAATGACAACAACAAAATAATCATGATATTTAAGCATGGACTGAAAATAGACAGTGAGAATAAGAGAATGGTATGACAACATGAACACAAAGTGTTTCAGATCAACAATTAGCAATGTTTAAGAAAAACATCATGTGGATTCCTATGTCATATTACCAATGCTTAAATAACTATACTATGACAGTCAGACTACTCATTCCATGTTTGAACTTGGAAATGTGAGTTAGGAGAGAATGATAGAACCTGACATTATAACATGATCTAAACTAAAAAACTTATGTTGTTCAATCACTCATAGCACCAAATGAGAAGTCTGAGCATGAGGACAAGGCCAGCATTGAAACCTTAAGCAAGACTAATGGTATGACCTAACGAGAAGCACATGATCAGCAGTGAAATCCCAACCTCCTTATGGTAATATATGGTGTCAGTTTATGCACATATTCACAAAACAAAAGTAACATCTCACCCTTTACCATATCAATATAACCTTAGACTAAGCTTTTCATATTGCTTAACAAAAATAACTTCTTAGTGCCAAGGTATGATCATCTTAGTATAAAAAACAAACAAACAAGCTTTACAATATCATTCACACAGTTATTGGCTCAAGTGTAGGACACGATGGCAATATAATCATAGTATGCAAAACAATGAGTAAAAAAAAAGATCAATGTTACCTACTGCACCTTCAAGAACTCAAGGGTCAAACTGCACCAAACCTCTCTTTC
The DNA here is from genome assembly GCA_022829125.1 of Lathyrus tuberosus. Classification (NCBI taxonomy): domain Eukaryota; kingdom Viridiplantae; phylum Streptophyta; class Magnoliopsida; order Fabales; family Fabaceae; genus Lathyrus; species Lathyrus tuberosus. The sequence continues at coordinate 600,901 of JALAZF010000579.1, forward strand.
AAGATACTTATGCTTTAACTCACCACAAACTTCTCCTTTCGAGCAGCTGTGTTCCAACTTTCTCAAAGCTTCCCCACTTGCCAAGCTAAGATTTCAGAGCTTTATTAAGGTGTTTAAGTGAATTGTTGGTCCTTTAGTGTGAAAACTAAACCTCTATTTATAGGAGATTGCTGAGGATAGGAGGCATGGTTCAGAATGGCTCCATGTTTCAACTTTGCCCTTCTTGGAGGATTTGTGTGTGAGCTGGCTTTGGTGAGAAAGTCTTCCATAGTTCTGATAGATGATGGTAGGGTTTGGTTTGATGTTTGTGGGCTGATTTGATTGGTGTGGAGCATGGCTCAAGAAAATATAAATAAACAAAGCTTTATCTTGAAAAGTTTCTCTCACCACTTGTGTCCACTTGCATTACTTGAATAAACCATAATAATTTAATGTTACAATCTTCAAAAATCGTGGCAGAGGTTTGGCAAGGTTATCCTTAGGCTTAAACATCAGAAAAAAGAGGCTCTTGGTGGTTAGAACAGGTCTTGAGTCAATAAGCAAAAATTGGATTCTTGAGTTTTAAGAAATGAAACCCCTATCTTTGAGGCTTCGTATCTCTCAGCTCATTCAATGGTTTGAGGAGTTCTAGTACTTTTTGGAAAGCCCTCAATTCCCTCTACAACTTTCATGTTGGACCCAAGTTCTGAATCATAGAGGAACTTAGTGAAAAATGAGGTTAAAGTCAGCTGGTCATTAAGGTAAAAAGTGTTGAAATTTCTCTAAGTCCTCAAGGGTGATTTGTCTTCCAAGCTTTGTAACTTAAAAACCATGCACTTTTTGAAAGAGGGTCCTCTAATATGTTTTGAAGATCATGGAAAGAGCTTCCATTTGAGCTTTGAGTCGCTCGATTTGGATGTGTGGTTTGAAAGTTATGACTATTTCAATTTTGGCCCAAGTAGTGAAATTTCCACGTTTGAAAAGTTTCATGAATCAAACCTTGCTTCCTTTGCAAGAAACCTCTTAAAACTTGATCTCTCATACTTTAAATCATCAATGAGACATGTCATGAGGGATTGAGAACTTGGATGCTTCATTTTGGATCAAAATCTTAAGGATTAGGGCTTCAGTCAAAACCCTAATTTCAACTGTGAATGCACTAGAGTAATTTCTTATGATCTTGCTTCTTCCATCATATCTAAGGTTCATAGGTAGTCTCTGAGGATGTCTACTATCATGTGGAGTCAAGTCCTAGGGTTTGAGAATAAATCTTGGTCAAAATCAAAGGCCATGATTATCTTGTCATCCTAATAGGAGGCAGGGTGAACTTGTGGCTCGAGGCACTTGGTAATGAGAGCTAGTCACACTTGAATTCTTGTTGATTGAGACTTTTAGGATGTAGATGAGCTCACATGGTTGAATTTGAGGCCTTTTCTTCTTTAGGAGACTTTGTCCTCCTCCTGGTATAAGTCCTGGCTTTTTCACAGAAGAAACAAACTTGCAAAATGAAATGGTTAGCTAACAATGTATAGATAATTGAATCTAAATGCTAAGTGCAAAATGTTATGACATCTAAGGGGGGTAAAATTTGGGGTACAACGGTTGCTCCTATTTAAATAACTTTAACGGATGACATGAGGAATGGAAATCCTCGGGACATCAAGGTGAAAGGTATTTAAATATAGCAACCCGAAAATTTTGCCCTTAGATGGAATGCAGATGCTAAGGACAAGCAGCAAACATGCAAATGCTGACATGCCATGAACTTCTAGTATGATGATATGATGATATGATTGATGCAAAGGTGCAGACAGACCAGACACCAAAGATAAAGGGCAATCCACCACAGGTGAGCTTACTGGAGAAGGATAAAGGTTAGTATCCACAAGGAAAATTTACTGGGGATACAGGCTGACCAACAAAAAACTCACTGGGGAAATGAAAGTACACTCTTTACTGGGCATGAAGCCATAAAGAAGACATGATCTTCACTGGGGATCAATAAAAGGATAAACATCGACAAAAGATTTTCTGGGATTTTCATATACTGAAGAGTTCAAACGGGATCTTCAAGAAAAGCCAGAAAAGACAGAGAAAGGCACATCCGAAAAAACATCAGATGGCAAAAGAAACCAGACAGACATCCAATAATGGCTTTGAATGAAAGGTAAACTCAATAATATCTGAGAAGGCATCAGATGAAAGTGAACAAGCAGGGATCCAAGACATCATTGGATGCAAGGTCACCAGACATTCAATAATGACTTTGACTGAAGGGTACAAATCACAATATCTAATAATGGCTTTAGATAAAGGTGAGCAGAGACTACATTCAAGAATGGCATTGAATGCAAAGAAACCAGTCATCCAATAATGGCTTTGAACGAAAGGTACAAATCACAATATCTAATAAAGGCTTTAGATAAAGGTGAGCAAAGAAGGTTAATCCAAGAAGGCATTGGATAAAAGGACATCAGACATTTAATAATGGCTTTGAACGAAAGGTACCAATCACAATATCTAACAATGGCTTCAGATGAACGTGAGAAAGGTAGAGATCCAAGACAGCATTTGATAAAAGGAAACCACAACGTCCAAGAAAGCATTGAACGAATATGAACAAGAAAGCATTGAATGACTGCGAACTTTCAGGAATGGTACTTAAAGTGAAAGCAAATCACTATATTCAGGAAGGGTATCGAATGATAGTGAGAAAGACATCCTGGAATGGCACTAAATGCAAAGGAGAGAACTCCTCCAGGAATGGCACTGAATGAATAGATAAGACTTTTAGAAATGACACTGAAAGATATCCAAGCAAACTTGATGGGTTTACAGAAGATAGGCAAAACTTCCAGGAATAGCACTAGGAGAAAGAAGAGAAATAAGATATCCAGGAATGGCACTGGAGATCACAAGAGACGGACATCCAGGAATGGCACTGGAGTGAGAGAAAATAAAGATCCAGGAATAGCTCTGGAATGAGAGAATGGCCAACATCTATCAACAGGATTAGATGCGTAAAAGGATGACAACATTCAGGAATGGCACTGAATGAAAAGGACAGGTATTGTTTTGGTAAGGTAAGACGTGGATAACGACACGACCTCGGGAAAAATGCAAATGAGGATGAAACACTCATGATATGCATATGTATATAAATTATGCAAATGATATATGATCAAATGCAGATGCAGATGCTGACAACACATCTCAACTCTTTTGGTGAGAAGACAAGGTTGGAAGACTGATTCCTCAACACGGAGATCTCTGTCATTCTACTTGGAGACTAGAGATGCTATTGCTGGACACATCATTGCCACAGTGGTAAATTGTATCCAAATTTGATGATCCTTGTAGGAAGGATGAAGAGCCGTTTGGGGATTCTTCAGGTTAAACTGCCCCAGTTTAGCTGACTGTTATAGATGAACTGATCATTGCTTCAGTTTGTCTGATTCTGTAACTGACTGCTTTGTTGTACGCTAGGAAAACTTGCCCCAGTATGAGCCTTAAAAATGATTGTTTTACTGTACACTGGGAAAGCTTGCCCCAGTACGAGTCTTGAAAGGTCTTCTGTATGAACCAATTCTGAGAAGGATTTGCCCCTGATTTTTCAACAGGATTTGGAAAGAACTTGTCCCTGATAGGATCACTGACCAAGTTTCTTAATTGTTTGAAAATTCTTTGAAAAGAAATCTAGTTTGCAAACAAAAGTATTTATAAAAACGTGGTAAATGCAAAGTTCATGCCACTTTTGAAATCAATCATTTTTTAAAGAGGCAAAGTATATGAGTCATTAGTCAGAACACGGTGGCTCAAGACATTAAAGTGAAAAGTTTAAGCAAAAGGTGTGATGCCAAAACAGATGATCCGCAAAGATCTTTTGGAGTCAGTTTACGCAACCTTGTTGTAGTACGCATTCAAAATAACCTTGCTTCAGTTAGGTCTTTTGAGGGTTATAACGTGGCCTGGTTCACGGTTTAAGAAACAAAAGATAAAGGGTCAAATTTTATTTGTGACCCACCCAATCTACGTGATGAACTTCCAATCCTATGCTCAGTTAACTCAGACTATACACTCAGATTTCCACGTGTTGGAAATTGTACTGATGATAGTTGATGATGGTTCAGACACCTTGGGTTGTCATTACTCCCTTACAACATTTGGTTGTCCTTTATTGCTGAGATTTTTTAGGCTTCTTTTTTGTCTTTGCTGAGGTTTTGAGACCTCTTCTTTGTCATTTGTTGAGGTTTTGAGACCTCTTCTTCTTCCTTATTGAGGTTATGAGACTTCTCTTTTTTTTTTTGTCTTCTGAGGTTTTGAGACCTCTTCTTCTTCTTTATTGTCATTTGATTTGAGAGAGTTGAACGGTGTCGTGCATGAAGCGCTTGCGTTAAAATGCATAACCAAGTCAAACTGAGAACTACCCTGCCCCTGGTTAAAATTGCGGGTTTTTATTTGTAAAGAAAAGAAACACCTACTTCAAGGCTCAAAGGGGTTAAAGAGGGGTTATCTTCCTTATGTCTCCAGTGTTTACGGGAATGAAACAATGCCTTACATCGTCAGCAAAGTTTTGATTTGAAAGCATACCAACAGCAATTATGAGTACTTTGTTTTCATCATCCTCCCTCCAATGTTTGCATAATCAAAAGGAAAGTGGAAAAGAGAAAAAGTATTTTGCAAAAGAATGCATAGAGATGTAAAATACAAATGAATTGGATCAAAAGTTGCAATGCTCATTTCATTAATTTTGAAAGTACAAACATGATTGAAAGCAAACAGCCATTACAAAATAAGGAATATGAAAACAACAAGAAACAAGGCCTAGTGACTAATCAAACACAAGGATGAGTTGTCCTGTCTTTAAGAAGTAGCTGGGATGAAGTTGACTGAAGCTTCACTTGGCGCGCCCTGGCAGAGGATTGTTCTGAACATTTGGGTTTTCCTTAAAGCAGAGGATTTTGTTTCTCATCAACTCTTGTACCTTAGCCTTCAAGGAAAAGCAACCTTCCAAATTATGGCCTTCACCACCTTGATGGTATTCACAATGAAGATCAGCCCTATAGCCGACTGGAAGAGGATTTGGAGGAGGAGGCAAAGGCCTTGTGGTAATCAAACCTTGCTCAACCATACCAGGATAAAGTTCGGTGTATGTCATGGGAATAGGATCAAATTTATTCTTATAACGATACTGGTTTTGTCCTGCAGTCGGACGTTGGGAAGTTTGAGCTGGTCGCAGAGCAGTAACCACGGGAGTGACAGCAGTAACAGTAGGGTGAATTGCATACTGAGGTTGGGGACGAGGCCTTCTCACCTAAACCATTACAGCGTTAGTTTGATCTTCCCTATTTTTCTGAAAGTTCCCAAAGGATTTCTTCGCACCATTGGAAGATTCAGCAGCCTTTGACACTTTTCCTTTCTTAAGACCTTCCTCGAGTCTTTGGCCGATAGTAACCAAATCAGTGAAGTTGGAGGAAACACTTTCAATCATCTTTTCCCAATAGAATGGGGACAGGGTATCCATGAACATTCCAGTCAACTCTTTCTCAGCCAAAGGAGGTTCAACTTGGGAAGCTAATTCTCTCCAGCGCTGAGCATACTCCTTAAAAGATTCCTTCTCATGCTGAGTCATATTTTGCAGCTGGCGGCGATCAGGAGCCATGTCAAGGTTATACTTATACTGCTTCATGAAGCCATTTGTGAGATCTTGGAAGCAGTGAATGGAACTTTGCTCGAGACCCATATACCATTTAAGTGATGCTCCACTTAAGCTATCTTGAAAATAATGGATAAGGAGTTTCTGATTCTTGGTGTAAGCAGTCATTCTGCGGAGATACATGACCAAATGAGCCCTTGGACAAGAATGGCCCTTGTACTTCACAAATTCTGGATTTTTGAACTTAGCAGGCATAACAAGGTCAGACATTAAGCACATGTTGTCTGCATCCACATTGAAGAAGTCAGTACCCTCAACAGCCTTGAGTCTTTTGTCTAAGGTTTGAAATTGCTCTCGAACAACTTCAGACTCATTGAAGTCTCCAGGCTCTTGACCCTGAGCACTGGCAGCATTGTACTCATAGAGGGGATTCTCGAAGGAAGCTCGAACAGTTTGTGGAACAACATGGACTGTAGGTCTGGGCTCGGTGAAAACAAGAGCTTGAAACACAGGCATAGTTTAACGCCCCGAATTTAATTAATTAGTTAATTAAATTAGTGAAGGGTTTTATTATTGGATTTAGACGAAGTTTGAGAATTAATCGAGTAATTGGGTGTTATCGGTATTATTTTAAGAGGCTAATTGGTTTGATATGTCGATCGGAATTATTAAGCTAAAGTCGGATTAATAGTCGGTTAATCGAAAAAAATTAATAAGTTGATTATGCTGAAGGAGTAATATTAGTAATAATATTATTATTTATTTGGGTTAGTTGTGGTGTGGTATGTGGCAATAAGGAGGTATGAATAGTAAGCCCAATGGATTAGTTAGATTAATTGGTATTATTATTATAAAATAAGGGTTGTAAAGAAAAGAGAAAAGAAGTGGCTGTAAGAAGAGAAGAAAAAGAAGTTACAGAAATTGAACGAGGGTTTTGTGTGGAGAAAGAGATCGTGAAACAAAGTTGCAGTTAAAAAGGGAACGGGGGTTTGGAAGCACAAGATGGGAGAAGAGGAATTACGAGAAGTGCGCAGCCGGAACCGGAGAATTCAAACTGCCGTTAAAATCCAGGTAAGGGTGGGTTCGAATCTTATAAACGGGATTATGATAATTTTTATGTGGGGTTTGGGTTACATGAATTTGCTATCAATCCTGTGTTGTGATGAATTTGTGATTCTGCGAATATCTTGGGTGTATCGCGAAACTAGGTTGTTCTGTGCATTATTGTTGCTCTCAGTGTGCGATTGTGAAGATTTACATTTAATTTCCATGTAATGTATTTGATGTAATATATTTGGTGAATTGGAGTTGTTTAGTTTAGAAAGGAAATTAAGGAATGAAATCTGAGACGGGGAAGAAGAAGGGAAAATGGAGGCGGGGGCCTCAAGAGGTGAGGTGGGCGCCTCCGATTGTTTTTTTGGTATAGGTTTGAGGCGGGGGCCTCAGGAGGTGGGGGTGGGAGCCTCCAGTGGTTTTTTTTGGCCCTTTGGTTTTGTCACTTAATTATTTGTCGTGTTGTGTATATAATGTAGATATATTATTTACTGGTTGTATATATATATATAGGTATAGGGTAATAAAAGAAAAAAAAAGGGGAACGTGGCAAATTCATAATGGATTTGGTTAGAAAGAAACAATATATATAAATATATATGCTTGAGGCAAGTGCCTCTAAGGAGGGGAGGTGGGCGCCTCCTTTTATGGTGAGGGCCACTGAGTTTGGTTTGAGTTGGTTCCAGTAAGCTGCATGTTTCTTATGTAGTATTATAATCTTGTATAACTTGACGTGGCCTCATTTAATTATATGTATGTAGAGGGTAAGAGTCACTTAGTGGCATATGCAGAAGTTGAGGGATGCATATATATGATAATACCAGGAACTAGATAGTAACTGATAAGAAGTTGGTTAATTATGAGCTTGGAGTAGATATCTATATACATAAACGTATTGAAAAGCAACTGATAAGAAGTTGGTTAATTATGAGCTTGGAGTAGATATCTATATACATAAACGTATTGAAAAGCATCCAGTTAGTATAGCATAACAGGTTTTATTTTAGCAGTAGCAAATTATACAAAGAGCAGGGATATATGTAGTAGTAGCAGTGTAACAGAAAATAGAACAAGTAGCACGAGCAGAATTTTGGGCAGAAGCTTGGAAATGATTTTAAGAAATCGTAACATAAAGTAGAAGTTTGTAATTAAACTGGGATTAAATGACAGAAGGTAAAACAATACTGTTTTAGTCGGTTTAGCCGGTTTAGGCGAAAAAACTAGTTGTCCGGAATTTAACGGAAATTGTCGGGGTAAGTCGGGTAATTTAGTAGGTGGCTTTGGTTGAATTGTTTGGTTGAAACTATGTTGAAAAAGTGGAATTTCAGGTACAGCAGTTGAGTCTTAATGTTGTTCCGGTACACGGACGAATTTTAAGTTGAAGGCGTAATAGCCAAAGTTGATTAAGTTGTTTATGTCGAAAAGTTGCTTTGTTGTTTAAGTTGATTATGTTGTGGAAGTTGTTGAGTTGTTTATGTTGATGTTAAAGTTGTAGGTCGTATGACCAACGTTGATGTATATAAGTTGTAGGCCTATGGCCAAAGTTGAATCGTGTTGAATTAAAGTTGTTATGCGGTTGTTATATGTTGTTCGGAGTTGGTTGCCGTTTTATGTTGAGTCGTTGCATCATGGCATTTGCATTTTTGTCGGAGCGTTGCTCACACCACGTTGGCCTGGATTGGCACCTGTTTAAGTTGGCCTTGATGGCACCACGTTGAAGGCTTATGCCTTGTTGAAATGCCTCGATAACCTGGCATATGTGTAAGTTGGGAGTTTTACTCCGATGGTACCACATGCATGTGCATAGTTGCGTCACATTTTGAGTCGTTGTGAAGTTGCTGTTGTTCTTGATTCGTGGTTGTTGTGAAGTTGCTGTTGTTGTGAAGTTGTTGCTTGTTATAAGTTGTTATTGCTATGTCTTGTTGCTTGAGATAAATTACTAATGTCGTGAGCTGATGTTAGATATGTTGTTATTACTATAAATTGCATCTTTTATATAAGTTGTTGGTATATGTAGTTAGTTGTTGTCAATACAAGTTGGGGTTGCTATTAAGTTGCTTATTTCTGGTTGTTGCATGACTGTCGTATGAAGCGGTGGAATTTATATGATTCTAATCTAGCATGTTAATTATCATATTTTGTTTATAATATTCGATATCTCACCCCTTCTGTAATGATGTTACCTATTATGGGTAACTGAGCAGGTACTCAAGAATAGCTGTAGAAGTTGAGGTATAATGTGAAGTCTTAGATGCTGTTAGCTCGAGTTGGTCTTGCTCTGATACGTAGCACTCGGGGGGATGAACGATTGTTGTTTATTTGTTGTTATTGTCTTAGTAGTTGAATCTATAAATTGTTGTTATTAAAGAATTGTTGTTTCAAAGTTGTTTTGAGTTGGACATGAGGTTATGTCATTACAAGTTGAATTATGTGAAGTCGCTTATTAATAAAAGTTGTTTTGTTTTCAAAAGGATAATTCAGGTTGTTATCAGTTCATCCGAATCAGTGTTATGTATCTGAATTATTTGTGATTAATATGAAGTTGTTTTCTGTTGAAAAATGTGACATCCTGTTTATGTTGAAGAATTTTTGAAATGAAAACTCTGATTTTATTACTTATCCGCCGGGTAGAATTGGGGTGTTACATTAGTGGTATCAGAGCAGGTCGGTCTGTCCGGCCAATGTTGTCTAATGTTGTTTGTCCCTTAGTACTCGACATGTGTGTGAAACACTGTCGGTACTTGTTTGTTAGTTTCTAGTTGTTGTCTGCAGGTGTTGGTTTGAATTAAGTGGGGGAGATGTTTGCTCCCGTACGTGGTTGGTATGTAGAAGTTGGTTCAAGGTGATGTTGCTTGCAAGAGTGCATATGTTGGAGCGATGTTATTACAGACCGGCGAGAGTTTGGACTCGCGAATCCGTATCAGTCAAGTTGGAGATGTGCGTAGGGGCTGGACGGTGAATCAAGGATGATTGAAATTAAGGAATTATTCTGAATGGAATGATAAGTTGGTGGATTAATTCGGTAAGTTGTATCTCTTGAATATAGTTGGATTAAGGTTGAGTGATTTTCGTAGTTGGACGAAAAGGAGGATGTTGGTAGATTTTGGAGCAAGTGGGAGAGAAATGGAACTTATGTTCATCGACCTCAAATTCTGGTTTTTGTGATTTTGGAGCAGCTGTCAGTAAACGAGGTATAACTTTTGACTCGTGATTCGGATGGAAGCGGTTCTGGATTTTTTTGGAAAGCTTACGAAATTCCCTACAGTTTGCATATAAGATTTGTCTTCAGGAAGTTTGTGAAGAGGGAGAAAAGTGCGTTTTAATATTTGGGTCTGATGCTGATTTTTGGAAAATTCTGCATATGGAAATTCTGAACCAGTCCCGTTGTGTAGCTGATAGCTTTTTACTCGTAAGTCGGATTTATGCGATTCTTGAAGTTCTGAAATCTACACAAAATTATCTTCATTTTGGAATATGATTTTGTGATTGAGAGATCTGTATTGAAGGAGATATGTATGGTTGAAGTTGAGCGACATTTGCTGAAAAAAATTTGGAAGGATGAAAACAAGTGTGGAATATTATTAAGAATAAAGTGTTGGTATTTGTAAGATGTGGCTGTATCGGAGAATGCTTGGAGATGCAACTTATGTTGAATGAGGATGATTAAGACGATGATGCTAAGTAAAGGTAAGGTTGAGAGAAATGCGAAAGTTGATTTGTGTTGCTAAGAATTTTCACCTTGGTTGAAAGTTGTAATTGGAGCAAACTGAATTGGATCGTTCTCAATGTTGTAGCGATTTCGATATTGGAAAAATAGTTAAAGTCGTGTTGTACTATGAACGTGCATAAGAGGATGCATAATGGATTTTGGACATTTTTGTATCGTTGACGAAGTTGAAACTACAGAAACTAAGAGTGGCATTGGTAAGCCTTAGAAAGTTGGCGGAGCATTATGCTTACGGACTTTGGGCACAAGTTGAAGTACGCTATTGTGTTGGGTACTGATGATTTATTTCACCGTTATGGTTGTCGGCTGTCTATTGACAAATTGAGGAACTGATCACCCTTAATCCATTGTTGATAGTAGACGGAATCATAATTGATGGATAGATGTGTCGTGTCAACTAGTATAGTATGTACGTTGAATTGGTCGAAGTCAAGCCAAGTGCTTGAAGGTTGTTTTGCTGATACAAGTTCATATGTTAGAATATTAGTTGAATTTAAGGATGACAGCACGAAGCTGTGTTTGATTGATGAGTAGTATGGGGACTCACAGTCGAGTTCTAGATAACTTGAGTCGTTGTTTGTGATGAAGCGATTGGCTAGTATGCCTTAAGGTGTATGTATGGAGTATGAAGCGTATCTTCCATATTTGTTGGATGAGTTGGAACTGGTGTTTATTGCAAATGTTTTGAGCTGTTGTAAAATCAGAGGAAGAACGCGTAGAATATTTGAAGGTTGAGTTGTGATTATTAAAAGAAGTTAAATTATAAGTTGATTGGTAAAAGTGGAGTTTTGGTTGGTAAAGATGATTGATCTTGTTGAATTTAAGTGGACTCAGGTGTCAAATGTTGTTGTAATGCTGTTATGTGCCTAAGGTGATTTTGGGAATATGTCGATAAAAGATAGTAAAGTTGTAAATTGTGTGTGGTGTTAACGGGGAGATCCCGAAGAGTTAAGTCGAAAGTCTTGGTATTATGTCGATTTTGATGATTGGAAGTTGGAGGTCAACTGAGTAGAGTTAGTACCTTGAAAGTAATCAGAGTGCGCAGCGAACGCGTAGTGTATTGCGGTTGTTCAGACGTGAATTGTACCGATGTTGATATTTGGTTACGTTGATGTTGTGTTTAAGTTGGTATTCTTAAGTTGTTGTGTTCTGGTTCTTAAACCGGTAAATTCTTAAGTTGGTTACTTCTTGTGTTGCGATGTTAGTTGTCAATTGCATCACTTGGGTAGTATTCGCGCTGTTGTCGCCGTGAGGCTAAGAACTGTTGTTTGTGTTATACGTGGGTTTCCTTCAGAGTATGGAGATAAGGATCGTATATGTGTTTTGGTGTTGTTTACGTCGCTGCGGTAATGATGCGATGTTGTATAGTCGAGTGTAGGCAAGTGAAGGTTGTTACTATGTTGTAAGGTGATTGTTTCCAAGGTATTACTAGAATGGTTGGCGAGTAGTAACGGTTATGTTGCAAGAGTAATTGAAGTATCGGAGTATACGTATTGGGTTTAAACCGTGATTGAGTTGTTGTTAAATCGAAAGATTAAAATACGAATGTTGTGTTAAGGATGGTTGTGTCGGATAGATTTTCGAGGACGAAAATGTCCTAAGTGGGGGAGAGTTGTAACGCCCCGAATTTAATTAATTAGTTAATTAAATTAGTGAAGGGTTTTATTATTGGATTTAGACGAAGTTTGAGAATTAATCGAGTAATTGGGTGTTATCGGTATTATTTTAAGAGGCTAATTGGTTTGATATGTCGATCGGAATTATTAAGCTAAAGTCGGATTAATAGTCAGTTAATCGAAAAAAATTAATAAGTTGATTATGCTGAAGGAGTAATATTAGTAATAATATTATTATTTATTTGGGTTAGTTGTGGTGTGGTATGTGGCAATAAGGAGGTATGAATAGTAAGCCCAATGGATTAGTTAGATTAATTGGTATTATTATTATAAAATAAGGGTTGTAAAGAAAAGAGAAAAGAAGTGGCTGTAAGAAGAGAAGAAAAAGAAGTTACAGAAATTGAACGAGGGTTTTGTGTGGAGAAAGAGATCGTGAAACAAAGTTGCAGTTAAAAAGGGAACGGGGGTTTGGAAGCACAAGATGGGAGAAGAGGAATTACGAGAAGTGCGCAGCCGGAACCGGAGAATTCGAACTGCCGTTAAAATCCAGGTAAGGGTGGGTTCGAATCTTATAAACGGGATTATGATAATTTTTATGTGGGGTTTGGGTTACATGAATTTGCTATCAATCCTGTGTTGTGATGAATTTGTGATTCTGCGAATATCTTGGGTGTATCGCGAAACTAGGTTGTTCTGTGCATTATTGTTGCTCGCAGTGTGCGATTGTGAAGATTTACATTTAATTTCCATGTAATGTATTTGATGTAATATATTTGGTGAATTGGAGTTGTTTAGTTTAGAAAGGAAATTAAGGAATGAAATCTGAGACGGGGAAGAAGAAGGGAAAATGGAGGCGGGGGCCTCAAGAGGTGAGGTGGGCGCCTCCGATTGTTTTTTTGGTATAGGTTTGAGGCGGGGGCCTCAGGAGGTGGGGGTGGGAGCCTCCAGTGGTTTTTTTTGGCCCTTTGGTTTTGTCACTTAATTATTTGTCGTGTTGTGTATATAATGTAGATATATTATTTACTGGTTGTATATATATATATATAGGTATAGGGTAATAAAAGAAAAAAAAAAGGGAACGTGGCAAATTCATAATGGATTTGGTTAGAAAGAAACAATATATATAAATATATATGCTTGAGGCGAGTGCCTCTAAGGAGGGGAGGTGGGCGCCTCCTTTTATGGTGAGGGCCACTGAGTTTGGTTTGAGTTGGTTCCAGTAAGCTGCATGTTTCTTATGTAGTATTATAATCTTGTATAACTTGACGTGGCCTCATTTAATTATATGTATGTAGAGGGTAAGAGTCACTTAGTGGCATATGCAGAAGTTGAGGGATGCATATATATGATAATACCAGGAACTAGATAGTAACTGATAAGAAGTTGGTTAATTATGAGCTTGGAGTAGATATCTATATACATAAACGTATTGAAAAGCAACTGATAAGAAGTTGGTTAATTATGAGCTTGGAGTAGATATCTATATACATAAACGTATTGAAAAGCATCCAGTTAGTATAGCATAGCAGGTTTTATTTTAGCAGCAGCAAATTATACAAAGAGCAGGGATATATGTAGTAGTAGCAGTGTAACAGAAAATAGAACAAGTAGCACGAGCAGAATTTTGGGCAGAAGCTTGGAAATGATTTTAAGAAATCGTAACATAAAGTAGAAGTTTGTAATTAAACTGGGATTAAATGACAGAAGGTAAAACAATACTGTTTTAGTCGGTTTAGCCGGTTTAGGCGAAAAAACTAGTTGTCCGGAATTTAACGGAAATTGTCGGGGTAAGTCGGGTAATTTAGTAGGTGGCTTTGGTTGAATTGTTTGGTTGAAACTATGTTGAAAATGTGGAATTTCAGGTACAGCAGTTGAGTCTTAATGTTGTTCCGGTACACGGACGAATTTTAAGTTGAAGGCGTAATAGCCAAAGTTGATTAAGTTGTTTATGTCGAAAAGTTGCTTTGTTGTTTAAGTTGATTATGTTGTGGAAGTTGTTGAGTTGTTTATGTTGATGTTAAAGTTGTAGGTCGTATGACCAACGTTGATGTATATAAGTTGTAGGCCTATGGCCAAAGTTGAATCGTGTTGAATTAAAGTTGTTATGCGGTTGTTATATGTTGTTCGGAGTTGGTTGCCGTTTTATGTTGAGTCGTTGCATCATGGCATTTGCATTTTTGTCGGAGCGTTGCTCACACCACGTTGGCCTGGATTGGCACCTGTTTAAGTTGGCCTTGATGGCACCACGTTGAAGGCTTATGCCTTGTTGAAATGCCTCGATAACCTGCCATATGTGTAAGTTGGGAGTTTTACTCCGATGGTACCACATGCATGTGCATAGTTGCGTCACATTTTGAGTCGTTGTGAAGTTGCTGTTGTTCTTGATTCGTGGTTGTTGTGAAGTTGCTGTTGTTGTGAAGTTGTTGCTTGTTATAAGTTGTTGTTGCTATGTCTTGTTGCTTGAGATAAATTACTAATGTCGTGAGCTGATGTTAGATATGTTGTTATTACTATAAATTGCATCTTTTATATAAGTTGTTGGTATATGTAGTTAGTTGTTGTCAATACAAGTTGGGGTTGCTATTAAGTTGCTTATTTCTGGTTGTTGCGTGACTGTCGTATGAAACGGTGGAATTTATATGATTCTAATCTAGCATGTTAATTATCATATTTTGTTTATAATATTCGATATCTCACCCCTTCTGTAATGATGTTACCTATTATGGGTAACTGAGCAGGTACTCAAGAATAGCTGCAGAAGTTGAGGTATAATGTGAAGTCTTAGATGCTGTTAGCTCGAGTTGGTCTTGCTCTGATACGTAGCACTCGGGGGGATGAACGATTGTTGTTTATTTGTTGTTATTGTCTTAGTAGTTGAATCTATAAATTGTTGTTATTAAAGAATTGTTGTTTCAAAGTTGTTTTGAGTTGGACATGAGGTTATGTCATTACAAGTTGAATTATGTGAAGTCGCTTATTAATAAAAGTTGTTTTGTTTTCAAAAGGATAATTCAGGTTATTATCAGTTCATCCGAATCAGTGTTATGTATCTGAATTATTTGTGATTAATATGAAGTTGTTTTCTGTTGAAAAATGTGACATCCTGTTTATGTTGAAGAATTTTTGAAATGAAAACTCTGATTTTATTACTTATCCGCCGGGTAGAATTGGGGTGTTACACATAGCATTAGATACAATCGGCGGAGAATAGTTGTGTGGTAAACCAAACTCGGGCCAAGTTGATGGTGGCACTTGAATCGATGGAGGATCAGCGCTTGAAACTTCCTAGATGACAGTTCTTTATGTTTGTTCTCCCCTAGCAATCAAAACTTGAATCATCTCAGTTAGTTTAGTCATGCTCGACTTAAGGTCATCGATTTCCATTCGGACCTCACCATTGTGTGCCTCTTGCTCTGGCATCCTTCGTCTGTAGTTAGCTCTAGTCTGATATCGGTGTTGAGGAATTAGCTTGACGACTCACAGGTGATACTGGAAGATAGAGACAACTGGATATGAGTAATTGAACAGACAGACGCATGCAATGAATCATGCAAAGATGTAAATGATATGCGATGCAATGCAAACAGGATGTAAAACACATGCAACAAGATCAAGAGTTCGAGATCACAGCATGGAGTTTGGGTAAAGAACCAATCACAGGGTGTGTACTAGGGTTTATCAACTATAGAACAGGGTTCTAAAAGTTCCCAGAGTCTACGAAAATCCTTCGGATATTATCGGCCTACGTGACTACTCATGCGGGTTAATAATATTCTCAAGATAAACTCGTCTGAGTGTAGTATCGCGTAACAACTACTTGGGACTACTCCCTCATAGCCACCGCACTATATCCTAAAAGGCCAAGTGGGGTGAAGGTAACTATGGTCCTCAGAATCCCTGGCTCCCAATTTGGAAGAGTGATATCAATGCGACTGCTCACATCAGACATCAACAATCCCAAAGGGCCTCAACTGAGCGTGGTCATCATATGCCATAAATTGTTAGGACTACTCCCAACAACCGACTATTGATTACACCACAATCCTATCATAAGTGCTCTCAAGTCCGGGTTAGGACTTATCTCATCACTCAATAGTAGCAACCATACGCACCGAAAACCCAAGCACAATAGGCAAATATACAGATATGAACATTTACAAAATACAAGCAAGCAAACATGTAAATAACACAAAGACAAACAAGGTGGGCTTAACCCTCTTAGGGGAATCCCCAGTGAAGTTGCCATTTTCTGTTGCGGTGAGAATCGGATAACAAGCTATTAAATAACTTGAATCACAAAACATGAAATTCACCACCGAGCTTTGATTTATCCAAAGGAAAAGGGTAAAGAACGAAAACCCTAATAAGAAAATCTAGATTCGGGGGTTGGTTATACAAAGGGAATGTATTAGCACCCTAAGTATCTGTAGTACTCTACGGGAACCTCTTGTTTATTTGTGTTATGTTATAGTTGCTTGCTAAGAGAAACTGTGCTAAGGGTAAAAGTGCTAAGGTAAAAACCTAAGGGTATGTACACTATGTATGCTCGCCAAGACATCACATCTCGTGCCTACGTATCCTGACGGGAATGGAATCAGAGCATTCGTAGTTCCCCTCACTACGGGGTAAAAAGGGAATGAGTATGAGCTCATATAGAGTTTAAGAAACTCTCTAAGTCTAGGTTATGATGTAAATGGCTATGACGCCAAGGGGAAGCATGGTGAAAAGCTTGAAAGCAAAGCTTGTGAGGATTGATTGTTTAGGAGAAGAGATTAATGGTTATCTCTTATAAAGGGATTGTGAAGGTTAAAAGGGTAATGAACTATCTATGACCTTACGGACAATGGAAAGACTTTCCTTTGGAATGAGGGGAGGATAATAACTTGTAAACAAGAGTATTACATGTGAACTTGAGTTTAAATGGAAAACATAAGTTTTGGAACTCAAGAGGAGATACATAGCAATTTATCATGATTAAATCCACAAGCATGATCCAAGCATCAAGGCAAGAGACAATAAATTGTTATAAACAAATGGTGTACATACATATGATAAAGAGAGCATTCAAACATGAGATTAAAGGCAAAGATATTTACGGTAGAGATATAAACAAAAAAAACCTAAATAGAAATGAACCAATCCTAAGTTAAGGAGTTCTCACTAAATAACAATCTCTCATGTGTCAAAAATTGTCACAAAAATTCTCGAGGAATAGGTGACTTCTAATTAGAGGACAAAATTTAATGAAGAAAAGTTTTATACTTGTTTTGTGGATTTTTCAATTTAATCTAAAATAAAATAAAAATAAGAATAAAAGTATAAAAAAGATAAATTTAAGCATAGAAAAATAAATGTGAATTTTTTGGAGTTTTTGGTTTAATAGAAATATTTTTACCAATTATCAATGAAATAAAAATGAAATAAATGGGGCGCATTAGAAATTCAATCATAACTAGAATATAATTGGCATCAGGATGGGCCTTGCTTGGGGGTGCAAATAATGAACTAAGCCCAAAGGGTCAGGTTAGAAAACACAAAAAAAGAATAAAACAGGGTCTGGGGCGAGGGGGGATTCGAATCCCAGACCCCAAGGTTCACGACGCGGCTCATTACCACTGGGGTCGCTATACATCCGTTGTATAAGCCACCCCCATAACTATATATTCCATAAATGAATAAAAAAATGGCCAGATGAGAAAACGTGTAGAACGAAGCACGATTATTCACTATCAATATGTATTACCCAACCAACTATTTCGAAGTTGCTACAGGACAAAATGCCTTCCCCCAACCTCATATTGCCACGCCAGCCTTCATGCAAAAAGCTCCACAACTCACAACGTGAAGAGTGAAAGATCAACCATAAAGCATGGCCTCTTCCTATATTACAAGACTCAAACAAAGTTCAGACAAAGAAGCTTCTTAATGTCATATTCACATCACAAAGGGAAATTTTAGAAACCAAACAAACTTGATCATAAGGCTCTCATCGTGTGCAAAGACAACCTGGAATTGTCTAAGTCCAAACCTTAATGTGCCAAAACCTTTTCATGTTACCATCTTAGATTAGTGTAGGTGCAAAACAAAACCTCCTAATCATGATAGAGGTTCTCCACAACTTTGTACATGAGCATTAGGTTAACACAACATGACCACATACATCTTTAACAAACATACTTTGGCAGGACATAATGAGAAAAAAAAATCTAAACATACCTCTATTCCTTTCTTGCTATTTTATTAACATAATTCAAACATAAATCCATAATAACACCTTATGAACCAATACAACAACAGAGAGAACACTTCCAAAACCAAAACTCACTTTATAGCTTCCACCAAGAACAAGGAACTGTTGTATTTAGAGCTGGATTTATCATTTCATTATCAACCTAAACTAGTGTAGCTGTAACCAAAAACTAGCTGTGGTAAGAGGGTTTTCTAAAATTGGTTCATGGCATGGAATTAGCAGTAATGAGAAAATTGGAGCTGAGGTCTATCATTATTACCAATACCTTTATATAATGGAAAGCTCAAACAGTTTTAAATATCCAAGCTACATCATAAAGACAAAGAACATCCTCATCTGAAACTAGCGGTTTTAAGAAACACCATATGCCCTCAACATTGTTATTCATAATTGCACAGAGTTGACTTAAAGGTAAGCAAGTGAAATTACAACAACAAAATGATCATGATATTTAAGCATGGAGTGAAAAATAGACTGTGAGAATAAGAGAATGGTATGACAACATGAACACAAAGTGTTCCAGATCAACAATTGACAATGTTTAAGAAAAGCATCATGTGGATTCCTATGTCATATTACCAATGCTTAAACAACTATACTATGACAGTCAGACTACTCATTCCAGGTTTGAACTTGGAAATGTGAGTTAGGAGAGAATGATAGAACCTGTCATTATAACATGATCTAAACTAAAAAACTTATGTTGTTCAAATACTCATAGCACCAAATGAGCAGTCTGAGCATGAGGACAAGGTCAGCATTGAAACCTTAAGCAAGACTAATGGTATGACCTAACGAGAAGCACATGATCAGCAGTGAAATCCCAACCTCCTTATGGTAATATATGGTGTCAGTTTATGCACATATTCACAAAACAAAAGTAACATATCACCCTTTACCATATCAATATAACCTTAGACTAAGCTTTTCATATTATTTAACAAAAATAACTTCTTAGTGCCAAGGTATGATCATCTTAGTATCAAAAATAAATAAACAAGCTTTACAATATCATTCACACAGTTATTGGCTCAAGTGTAGGACACGATGGCAATATAATCATAGTATGCAAAACAATGAGTAAAAAAAAAGATCAATGTTATCTACTGCACCTTCAAGAACTCAAGGGTCAAACTGCACCAAACCTCTCTTTCAAGATACTTATGCTTTAACTCACCACAAACTTCTCCTTTCGAGCAGCTGTGTTCCAACTTTCTCAAAGCCTCCCGACTTGCCAAGCTAAGATTTCAGAGCTTTCTTAACGTGTTTAAGTGAATTGTTGGTCCTTTAGTGTGAAAACTAAACCTCTATTTATAGGAGAATGCTGAGGATAGGAGGCATGGTTCAGAATGGCTCCATGTTTCAACTTTGCTCTACTTGGAGGATTTGTGTGTGAGTTGGCTTTGGTGAAAAAGTCTTCCATAGTTCTGATAGATGATGGTAGGGTTTGGTTTGATGTTTGTGGGCTGATTTGATTGGTGTGGAGCATGGCTCAAGAAAATATAAATAAACAAAGCTTTATCTTGAAAAGTTTCTCTCACCACTTGTGTCCACTTGCATTACTTGAATAAACCATAATAATTTAATGTTACAATCTTCAAAAATCGTGGCAGAGGTTTGGCAAGGTTATCCTTAGGCTTAAACATCAGAAAAAAGAGGCTCTTGGTGGTTAGAATAGGTCTTGAGTCAATAAGCAAAAATTGGTTTCTTGAGTTTTAAGAAATGAAACCCCTATCTTTGAGGCTTCGTATCTCTCAGCTCACTCAATGGTTTGAGGAGTTCTAGTACTTTTTGGAAAGCCCTCAATGCCCTCTACAACTTTCATGTTGGACCCAAGTTCTGAATCATAGAGGAACTTAGTGAAAAATGAGGTTAAAGTCAGCTGGTCATTAAGGTAAAAAGTGTTGAAATTTCTCTAAGTCCTCAAGGGTGATTTGTCTTCCAAGCTTTGTAACTTAAAAACCATGCACTTTTTGAAAGAGGGTCCTCTAATATGTTTTGAAGATCATGGAAAGAGCTTCCATTTGAGCTTTGAGTCACTCGATTTAGATGTGTGGTTTGAAAGTTATGACTATTTCAATTTTGGCCCAAGTAGTGAAATTTCCACGTTTGAAAAGTTTCATGAATCAAACCTTGATTCCTTTGCAAGAAACCTCTTAAAACTTGATCTCTCATACTTTAAATCATCAATGAGACATGTCATGACGGATTGAGAACTTGGATGCTTCATTTTGGATCAAAATCTTAAGGATTAGGGCTTCAGTCAAAATCCTAATTTCAACTGTGAATGCACTGGAGTAATTTCTTATGATCTTGCTTCTTCCATCATATCTAAGGTTCATAGGTAGTCTCTGAGGATGTCTACTATCATGTGGAGTCAAGTCCTAGGGTTTGAGAACAAATCTTGGTCAAAATCAAAGGCCATGATTATCTTGTCATCCTAATTGGAGGCAGGGTGAACTTGTGGCTCGAGGCACTTGGTAATGAGAGCTAGTCACACTTGAATTCTTGTTGATTGGGACTTTTAGGATGTAGATGAGCTCACATGGTTGCATTTGAGGCCTTTTCTTCTTTAGGAGACTTTGTCCTCCTCCTGGTATAAGTCCTGGCTTTTTCACAGAAGAAACAAACTTGCAAAATGAAATGGTTAGCTAACAATGTATAGATGATTGAATCTAAATGCTAAGTGCAAAATGTTATGACATCTAAGGGGGGTAAAATTTGGGG
Source organism: Lathyrus tuberosus (assembly GCA_022829125.1). NCBI lineage: Eukaryota > Viridiplantae > Streptophyta > Magnoliopsida > Fabales > Fabaceae > Lathyrus > Lathyrus tuberosus. The sequence continues at coordinate 621,909 of JALAZF010000579.1, forward strand.
TACAAAGGTTGCCCCTATTTAAATAACTTTAACAGATGACATGAGGAATGGAAATCCTCGGGACATCAAGGTGAAAGGTATTTAAATATAGCAACCCGAAAATTTTGCCCTTAGATGGAATGCAGATGCTAAGGACAAGCAGCAAACATGCAAATGCTGACATGCCATGAATTTCTAGTATGATGATATGATGATATGATTGATGCAAAGGTGCAGACAGACCAGACACCAAAGATAAAGGGCAATCCACCACAGGTGAGCTTACTGGAGAAGGATAAAGGTTAGTATCCATAAGGAAAATTTACTGGGGATACAGGCTGACCAACAAAAAACTCACTGGGGAAATGAAAGTACACTCTTTACTGGGCATGAAGCCAAAAAGAAGACATGATCTTCACTGGGGATCAATAAAAGGATAAACATCGACAAAAGATTTTCTGGGATTTTCTTATACTGAAGAGTTCAAACGGGATCTTCAAGAAAAGCCAGAAAACACAGAGAAAGGCACATCCGGAAAAACATCAGATGGCAAAAGAAACCAGACAGACATCCAATAATGGCTTTAAATGAAAGGTAAACTCAATAATATCTGAGAAGGCATCAGATGAAAGTGAACAAGCAGGGATCCAAGACATCATTGGATGCAAGGTCACCAGACATTCAATAATGACTTTGACTGAAGGGTACAAATCACAATATCTAATAATGGCTTTAGATAAAGGTGAGCAGAGACTACATTCAAGAATGGCATTGAATGCAAAGAAACCAGTCATCCAATAATGGCTTTGAACGAAAGGTACAAATCACAATATCTAATAAAGGCTTTAGATAAAGGTGAGCAAAGAAGGGTAATCCAAGAAGGCATTGTATAAAAGGACACCAGACATTCAATAATGGCTTTGAACGAAAGGTACCAATCACAATATCTAACAATGGCTTCAGATGAACGTGAGAAAGGTAGAGATCCAAGACAGCATTGGATAAAAGGAAACCACAACGTCCAAGAAAGCATTGAATGAATATGAACAAGAAAGCATTGAATGACTGCGAACTTTCAGGAATGGTACTAAAAGTGAAAGTAAATCACTATATTCAGGAAGGGTATCGAATGATAGTGAGAAAGACATCCAGGAATGGCACTAAATGCAAAGGAGAGAACTCCTCCAGGAATGGCACTGAATGAATAGATAATACTTTTAGAAATGACACTGAAAGATATCCAAGCAAACTTGATGGGTTTACAGAAGATAGGCAAAACTTCCAGGAATAGCACTAGGAGAAACAAGAGAAATAAGATATCCAGGAATGGCACTGGAGATCACAAGAGACGGACATCCAGGAATGGCACTGGAGTGAGAGAAAATAAAGATCCAGGAATAGCTCTGGAATGAGAGAATGGCCAACATCTATCAACAGGATTAGATGCGCAAGAGGATGACAACATTCAGGAATGGCACTGAATGAAAAGGACAAGTATTGTTTTGGTAAGGTAAGACGTGGATAACGACACGGCCTCGGGAAAAATGCAAATGAGGATGAAACACTCATGATATGCATATGTATATGAATTATGCAGATGATATATGATCAAATGCAGATGCAGATGCTGACAACACAGCTCAACTCTTTTGTTGAGAAGAAAAGGTTGGAAGACTGATTCCTCAACACGGAGATCTCTGTCATTCTACTTGGAGACTAGAGATGCTATTGATGGACACATCATTGCCACAGTGGTAAACTGTATCCAAATTTGATGATCCTTGTAGGAAGGCTGAAGAGCCGTTTGGGGATTCTTCAGGTTAAATTGCCCCAGTTTAGCTGACTGTTATAGATGAACTGATCATTGCTTCAGTTTGTCTGATTCTGTAACTGACTGCTTTGCTGTACGCTAGGAAAACTTGCCCCAGTATGAGCCTTGAAAATGATTGTTTTACTGTACACTGGGAAAGCTTGCCCCAGTACGAGTCTTGAAAGGTCTTCTGTTTGAACCAATTCTGAGAAGGATTTGCCCCTGATTTTTCAACAGGATTTGGAAAGAACTTGTCCCTGATAGGATCACTGACCAAGTTTCTTAATTGTTTGAAAATTCCTTGAAAAGAAATCTAGTTTGCAAACAAAAGTATTTATAAAAATGTGGTAAATGCAAAGTTCATGCCACTTTCGAAATCAATCATTTTTTAAAAAGGCAAAGTATATGAGTCATTAGTCAGAACACGGTGGCTCAAGACATTAAAGTGAAAAGTTTAAGCAAAAGGTGTGATGCCAAAACAGATGATCCGCAAAGATCTTTTGGAGTCAGTTTACGCAACCTTGTTGTAGTACGCATTCAAAACAACCTTGCTTCAGTTAGGTCTTTTGAGGGTTATAACGTGGCCTGGTTCACGGTTTAAGAAACAAAAGATAAAGGGTCAAAGTTTATTTGTGACCCACCCAATCTACGTGATGAACTTCTAATCCTATGCTCAGTTAACTCAGACTATACACTCAGATTTCCACGTGTTGGAAATTGTACTGATGATAGTTGATGATGGTTCAGACACCTTGGGTTGTCATTACTCCCTTACAACATTTGGTTGTCCTTTATTGCTGAGATTTTTTAGGCTTCTTTTTTGTCTTTGCTGAGGTTTTGAGACCTCTTCTTTGTCATTTGTTGAGGTTTTAAGACCTCTTCTTCTTCCTTATTGAGGTTATGAGACTTCTTTTTTTTTTTGTCTTTTGAGGTTTTGAGACCTCTTCTTCTTCTTTATTGTCATTTGATTTGAGAGAGCTGAACGGTGTCTTGCATGAAGCCCTTGCGTTAAAATGCATAACCAAGTCAAACTGAGAACTACCCTGCCCCTGGTTAAAATTGTGGGTTTTTATTTGTAAAGAAAAGAAACACCTACTTCAAGGCTCGAAGGGGTTAAAGAGGGGTTATCTTCCTTATGTCTCCAGTGTTTACGGGAATGAAACAATGCCTTACATCGTCAGCAAAGTTTTGATTTGAAAGCATACCAACAGCAATTATGAGTACTTTGTTTTCATCATCCTCCCTCCAATCTTTGCATAATCAAAAGGAAAGTGGAAAAGAGATAAAGTATTTTGCAAAAGAATGCATAGAGATGTAAAACACAAATGAATTGGATCAAAAGTTGCAATGCTCATTTCATTAATTTTGAAAGTACAAACATGATTGAAAGCAAACAGCCATTACAAAATAAGGAATATGAAAACAATAAGAAACAAGGCCTAGTGACTAATCAAACACAAGGATGAGCTGTCCTGTCTTTAAGAAGTAGCTGGGCTGAAGTTGACTGAAGCTTCACTTGGCGTGCCCTGGCAGAGGATTGTTCTGAACATTTGGGTTTTCCTTAAAGCAGAGGATTTTGTTTCTCATCAGCTCTTGTACCTTAGCCTTCAAGGAAAAGCAACCTTCAAAATTATGGCCTGCACCACCTTGATGGTATTCACAATGAAGATCAACCCTATAGCCGGCTGGAAGAGGATTTGGAGGAGGAGGCAAAGGCCTTGTGGTAATCAAACCTTGCTCAACCATACCAGGATAAAGTTCGGTGTATGTCATGGGAATAGGATCAAATTTATTCTTATAACGGTACTGGTTTTGTCCTGCAGTCGGACGTTGGGAAGTTTGAGCTGGTCACGGAGCAGTAACCACGGGAGTGACAACAGTAACAGTAGGGTGAATTGCATACTGAGGTTGGGGACGAGGCCTTCTCACCTAAACCATTACAGCGTTAGTTTGATCTTCCCTATTTTTCTGAAAGTTCCCAAAGGATTTCTTCGCACCATTGGAAGATTCAACAGCCTTTGACACTTTTCCTTTCTTAAGACCTTCCTCGAGTCTTTGGCCGATAGTAACCAAATCAGTGAAGTTGGAGGAAACACTTTCAATAATTTTTTCCCAATAGAATGGGGACAGGGTATCCATGAACATTCCAGTCAACTCTTTCTCAGCCAAAGGAGGTTCAACTTGGGAAGCTAATTCTCTCCAGCGCTGAGCATACTCCTTAAAAGATTCCTTCTCATGCTGAGTCATATTTTGCAGCTGGCGGCGATCAGGAGCCATGTCAAGGTTATACTTATACTGCTTCATGAAGCCATTTGTGAGATCTTGGAAGCAGTGAATGGAGCTTTGCTCGAGACCCATATACCATTTAAGTGATGCTCCACTTAAGCTATCTTGAAAATAATGGATAAGGAGTTTCTGATTCTTGGTGTAAGCAGTCATTCTGCGGAGATACATGACCAAATGAGCCCTTGGACAAGAATGGCCCTTGTACTTCACAAATTCTGGATTTTTAAACTTAGCAGGCATAACAAGGTCAGACATTAAGCACATGTTGTCGGCATCCACATTGAAGAAGTCAGTACTCTCAACAGCCTTGAGTCTTTTGTCTAAGGTTTGAAATTGCTCTCGGACAACTTCAGACTCATTGAAGTCTCCAGGCTCTTGACCCTGAGCACTGGCAGCATTGTACTCATAGAGGGGATTCTCGAAGGAAGCTCGAACAGTTTGTGGAACAACATGGACTGTAGGTCTGGGCTCGGTGAAAACAAGAGCTTGAAACACAGGCATAGCAGTAGATACAATCGGCGGAGAATAGTTGTGTGGCAAACCAAACTCGAGCCAAGTTGATGGTGGCACTTGAACCGGTGGAGGATCAGCGCTTGAAACTTCCTAGATGACAGTTCTTTGTGTTTGTTCTCCCCTAGCAATCAAAACTTGAATCATCTCAGTTAGTTTAGTCATGCTCGACTTAAGGTCATCGATTTCCATTCGGACCTCACCATTGTGTGCCTCTTGCTCTAGCATCCTTCGTCTGTAGTTAGCTCTAGTCTGATATCGGTGTTGAGGAATTAGCTTGACGACTCACAGGTGATACTGGAAGATAGAGACAACTGGATATGAGTAATTGAACAGACAGACGCATGCAATGAATCATGCAAAGATGCAAATGATATGCGATGCAATGCAAACAGGATGTAAAACACATGCAACAAGATCAAGAGTTCGAGATCACAGCATGGAGTCTGGGTAAAGAACTAATCACAGGGTGTGTACTAGGGTTTATCAACTATAGAACAGGGTTCTAAAAGTTCCCAGAGTCTACAAAAATCCTTTGGATATTATCGGCCTACGTGACTACTCACGCGGGTTAATAATATTCTCAAGATAAACTCGTCTGAGTGTAGTATCGCGTAACAACTACTTGGGACTACTCCCTCATAGCCACCGCACTATATCCTAAAAGGCCAAGTGGGGTGAAGGTAACTATGGTCCTCAGAATCCCTGGCTCCCAATTTGGAAGAGTGATATCAATGCGACTGCTCACATCAGACATCAACAATCCCAAAGGGCCTCAACTGAGTGTGGTCATCATATGCCATAAATTGTTAGGACTACTCCCAACAACCGACTATTGATTACACCACAATCCTATCATAAGTGCTCTTAAGTCCGGGTTAGGACTTATCTCATCACTCAATAGTAGCAACCATGCACACAGAAAACCCAGGCACAATAGGCAAATATACAGATATGAACATTTACAAATATACAAGCAAGCAAACATTTAAATAACACAAAGACAAACAAGGTGGGCTTAACCCTCTTAGGGGAATCCCCAGTGAAGTTGCCATTTTCTGTTGCGGTGAGAATCGGATAACAAGCTATTAATTAACTTGAATCACAAAACATGAAATTCACCACCGAGCTTTGATTTATCCAAAGAAAAAGGGTAAAGAACGAAAACCCTAATAAGAGAATCTAGATTCGGGGGTTGGTTATACAAAGGGAATGTATTAGCACCCTAAGTATCCGTAGTACTCTACGGGAACCTCTTGTTTGTTTGTGTTATGTTAAAGTTGCTTGCTAAGAGAAACTGTGCTAAGGGTAAAAGTGCTAAGGTAAAAACCTAAGGGTATGTACACTAAGTATGCTCGCCAAGACATCACATCTCGTGCCTACGTATCCTACGGGAATGGAATCAGAGCATTCATAGTTCCCCTCACTACGGGGTAAAAAGGGAATGAGTATGAGCTCATATAGAGTTTAAGAAACTCTCTAAGTCTAGGTTATGATGTAAATAGCTATGACGCTAAGGGGAAGCAGGGTGAAAAGCTTGAAAGCAAAGCTTGTGAGGATTGATTGTTTAGGAGAAGAGATTAATGGTTATCTCTTATAAAGGGATTGTGAAGGTTAAAAGGGTAATGAACTATCTATGACCTTACGGACAATGGAAAGACTTTCCTTTGGAATGAGGGGAGGATAATAACTTGTAAACAAGAGTATTACATGTGAACTTGAGTTTAAATGGAAAACATAAGTTTTGGAACTCAAGAGGAGATATATAGCAATTTATCATGATTAAATCCACAAGCATGATCCAAGCATCAAGGCAAGAGACAATAAATTGTTATAAACAAATGGTGTACATACATATGATAAAGAGAGCATTCAAACATGAGATTAAAGGAAAAGATATTTACGGTAGAGATATAAACAAAAAAAACCTAAATAGAAATGAACCTATCCTAAGTTAAGGAGTTCTCACTAAATAACAATCTCTCATGTGTCAAAAATTGTCACAAAAATTCTCGAGGAATAGATGACTTCTAATTAGAGGACAAAATTTTATGAAAAAAAGTTTTATACTTGTTTTGTGGATTTTTCAATTTAATCTAAAATAAAATAAAAATAAGAATAAAAGTATAAAAAAGATAAATTTAAGCATAGAAGAATAAATGTGAATTTTTTGGAGTTTTTGGTTTAATAGAAATATTTTTACCAATTATCAATGAAATAAATGGGGTGCATTAGAAATTCAATCATAACTAGAATATAATTGGCATCAGGATGGGCCTTGCTTGGGGGTGCAAATAATGAACTAAGCCCAAAGGGTCAGGTTAGAAAACACAAAAAAAGAATAAAACAGGGTCTGGGGCGAGGGGGGATTCGAACCCCAGACCCCAAGGTTCACGACGCGGCTCATTACCACTGGGGTCGCTATACATCCGTTGTATAAGCCACCCCCATAACTATATATTCCATAAATGAATAAAAGAAATGGCCAGATGAGAAAACGCGTAGAATGAAGCACGACTATTCACTATCAATATGTATTACCCAGCCAACAATTTCGAAGTTGCTACAGGACAAAATGCCTTCCCCCAACCTCATATTGCCACGCCAGCCTTCATGCAAAAAGCTCCACAACTCACAACGTGAAGAGTGAAAGATCAACCATAAAGCATGGCCTCTTCCTATAATATAAGACTCAAACAAAGTTCAGACAAAGAAGCTTCTTAATGTCATATTCACATCACAAAGGGAAACTTTAGAAACCAAACAAACTTGATCATAAGGCTCTCATCGTGTGCGAAGACAACTTGGAATTGTCTAAGACCAAACCTTAATATGCCAAAACCTTTTCATGTTACCATCTTAGATTAGTGTAGGTACAAAACAAAACCTCCTAATCATGATAGAGGTTCTCCACAACTTTGTACATGAGCATTAGGTTAACACAACATGACCACATACATCTTTAACAAACATACTTTGGCAGGACATACTGAGAAAAAAAATCTAAACATACCTCTATTCCCTTCTTGCTATTTTGTTAACATAATTCAAACATAAATCCATAATAACACCTTATGAACCAATACAACAACAGAGAGAACACTTCCAAAACCAAAACTCACTTTATAGCTTCCACCAAGAACAAGGAACTGCTGTATTTAGAGCTGGATTTATCATTTCATTATCAACCTAAACTAGTGTAGCTGTAACCAAAAACTAGCTGTGGTAAGAGGGTTTTCTAAAATTGGTTCATGGCATGGAATTAGCAGTAATGAGAAAATTGGAGCAGAGGTCTATCAGTATTACCAATACCTTTATATAATGGAAAGCTCAAATAGTTTTAAATATCCAAGCTACATCATAAAGACAAAGAACATCCTCATCTGAAACTAGCAGTTTTAAGAAACACCATATGCCCTCAACATTGTTATTCATAATTGCACAGAGTTGACTTAAAGGTAAGCAAGTGAAATTACAACAACAAAATGATCTTGATATTTAAGCATGGAGTGAAAAATAGACTGTGAGAATAAGATAATGGTATGACAGCATGAACACAAAGTGTTCCAGATCAACAATTGACAATGTTTAAGAAAAGCATCATGTGGATTCCTATGTCATATTACCAATGCTTAAACAACTATACTATGACAGTCAGACTACTCATTCCATGTTTGAACTTGGAAATGTGAGTTCGGAAAGAATGATAGAACCTGTCATTATAACATGATCTAAACTAAAAAACTTATGTTGTTTAATCACTCATAGCACCAAATGAGCAGTCTGAGCATGAGGACAAGGTCAGCATTGAAACCTTAAGCAAGACTAATGGTATGACCTAACGAGAAGCACGTGATCAGCAGTGAAATCCCAACCTCCTTATGGTAATATATGATGTCAGTTTATGCACATATTCACAAAACAAAAGTAACATATCACCCTTTTCCATATCAATATAACCTTAGACTAAGCTTTTCATATTATTTAACAAAAATAACTTCTTAGTGCCAAGGTATGATCATCTTAGTATCAAAAACAAATAAACAAGCTTTACAATATCATTCACACAATTATTGGCTCAAGTGTAGGACACGATGGCAATATAATCATAGTATGCAAAACAATGAGTAAAAAAAAAGATCAATGTTATCTACTGCACCTTCAAGAACTCAAGGGTCAAACTGCACCAAACCTCTCTTTCAAGATACTTATGCTTTAACTCACCACAAACTTCTCCTTTCGAGCAGCTGTGTTCCAACTTTCTCAAAGCTTACCGACTTGCCAAGCTAAGATTTCAGAGCTTTCTTAAGGTGTTTAAGTGAATTGTTGGTCCTTTAGTGTGAAAACTAAACCTCTATTTATAGGAGAATGCTGAGGATAGGAGGCATGGTTCAGAATGGCTCCATGTTTCAACTTTGCCCTTCTTGGAGGATTTGTGTGTGAGCTGGCTTTGGTGAGAAAGTCTTCCATAGTTCTGATAGATGATGGTAGGGTTTGGTTTGATGTTTGTGGGCTGATTTGATTGGTGTGGAGCATGGCTCAAGAAAATATAAATAAACAAAGCTTTATCTTGAAAAGTTTCTCTCACCACTTGTGTCCACTTGCATTACTTGAATAAACCATAATAATTTAATGTTACAATCTTCAAAAATCGTGGCAGAGGTTTGGCAAGGTTATCCTTAGGCTTAAACATCAGAAAAAAGAGGCTCTTGGTGGTTAGAACAGGTCTTGAGTCAATAAGCAAAAATTGGTTTCTTGAGTTTTAAGAAATGAAACCCCTATCTTTGAGGCTTCGTATCTCTCAGCTCACTCAATGGTTTGAGGAGTTCTAGTACTTTTTGGAAAGCCCTCAATGCCCTTTACAACTTTCATGTTGGACCCAAGTTCTGAATCATAGAGGAACTTAGTGAAAAATGAGGTTAAAGTCAGCTGGTCATTAAGGTAAAAAGTGTTGAAATTTCTCTAAGTCCTCAAGGGTGATTTGTCTTCCAAGCTTTGTAACTTAAAAACCATGCACTTTTTGAAAGAGGGTCCTCTAATATGTTTTGAAGATCATGGAAAGAGCTTCCATTTGAGCTTTGAGTCACTCGATTTGGATGTGTGGTTTGAAAGTTATGACTATTTCAATTTTGGCCCAAGTAGTGAAATTTCCACGTTTGAAAAGTTTCATGAATCAAACCTTGCTTCCTTTGCAAGAAACCTCTTAAAACTTGATCTCTCATACTTTAAATCATCAATGAGACATGTCATGAGGGATTGAGAACTTGGATGCTTCATTTTGGATCAAAATCTTAAGGATTAGGGCTTCACTCAAAACCCTAATTTCAACTGTGAATGCACTGGAGTAATTTCTTATGATCTTGCTTCTTTCATCATATCTAAGGTTCATAGGTAGTCTCTGAGGATGTCTACTATCATGTGGAGTCAAGTCCTAGGGTTTGAGTACAAATCTTGGTCAAAATCAAAGGCCATGATTATCTTGTCATCCTAATTAGAGGCAGGGTGAACTTGTGGCTCGAGTCACTTGGTAATGAGAGCTAGTCACACTTGAATTCTTGTTGATTGAGACTTTTAGGATGTAGATGAGCTCACATGGTTGCATTTGGGGCCTTCTCTTCTTTATGAGACTTTGTCCTCCTCCTGGTATAAGTCCTGGCTTTTTCACAGAAGAAACAAACTTGCAAAATGAAATGGTTAGCTAACAATGTATAGATGATTGAATCTAAATGTTAAGTGCAAAATGTTATGACATCTAAGGGGGGTAAAATTTTGGGTACAACACTGCTGATCAAGATAGACCTGGTGGTTACAAGTTGTTGGAAGACTGTATCATAACTATTGAAGGGTTTTCTGCTTTTGGCATGGAGGCCGAGGACTTATGTTTGGTTCCAAATGTGGTGTTTCCGTAGAAATGCAAGATACCTGAGCTTCCTAAGTATAAAGGTTTGAGTTTCCCACGTAGTTACGTCACTAAGTACTGCAGGAAGATTGCATCTTATATCTATAACAATGAATTGCTAGTTCATTGTTTTCAAGATAGCTTGTCTGGTGCTTCATTGGATTGGTACATAGGCTTAGAACGTAGCAAAATCCGTACTTGGAGAGATTTGTCCGAAGCATTCTTAAAATAATACAAATATAATCTTGATTTGGTGCCTACCAGATTACAGTTGCAAAACCAGTCTCAGCGCTCAACTGAAACATTTAAAGAGTATGCACAAGGATGGCGTGAGATGGCATCTCGTGTACGACCTGCTCTCTCTGACAATGAGTTGGTCAAGGAATACTCAAGGATTCATCTAAAATCAAGAATTTGTGAAAGTTTCCATTTTTGGCAAAAATAGGGTTTTAGAACTTACTATTTTTGGAAAGTTTTCATGGTTTAGGGGTTACTTTCAAGGCCATATTTCTTCATGATCCAAGCTCCGTCTCAATTTTCATCAAACATGAAAGTTATAGAGCTTGTTCCAAGCTTTCCAACCATGTAAAGTTTGTCCCATTTAGATCATTTTTTAGAGAGTTATGATGTTTTGAATATGGAAGTTTCAAGTTGAGAATTTGAAAAAAAACTTAGAATTTTTTCTAAGTTACTTTTATTCAGTTTGAGGTACCAATGTTCATGACTGATTTTGATCAATTTCCAAGCCTTGAATTGAAAAATCTCAAACATGAAAGTGGTAGAGGGTAATCTCACCTTTCCAGAGAGTTCGTGTTTGATTCATTTGGACCATTATTCACCAAGTTATGGTTGATTAAAATGAGACATTTCCAACTTGCAAAATTTCCAAACTTAAAAATTTCTCTAAGCCCTTGGATCAGTTTCATGGACATGATTTCATGGCCTATTTTCATAATGGTCCAAGCTTTCTTTCCGGACCTTTCCATCACGCATTTGCTATATGTTATCCCTAGTTCATTTTGAGCCCGAGTTCTCATCAATTGGAGCAAGAATCATTAAGATATAATCAATGAAAGTGGCATGTATGGACATTGTTGGGTGTAGCACAATGTTGCTACATTTTGACACATAACTTGAAGGTACCTACAGCATGATTAATCACACGCATATTGTAGCGAGCGATTTTGGATGTGGTTCTTAAGCACTGCCGCTCTGGGGTTACTACAGGTCGATTCATTTTTTATCCTATTGAGTTGACTAAGGAAGGGAAATAGATGTCTCCAATTAACCCTGCTTGCATACTGAGTTTAAACATCGGTCTGTTAGGTTACGGATGTTATATGGTAATGGGGCCTCTTTCTTCTTACTTTGTTTAGAACGAAACACCGGGAATGTTCATGGGGAATTTTGTTAGGATGCTAGGACTGATGCTTTTTGATTGATATGTGAAGGTACGGGATTTAGGGCTTTGGATTAGTGTTCTTGCTAAGATTTTTCTTTCAATCTTATGCCTACGTATTCCCGTTTACCGAAACAGGGAAATCAGAGCGATCGTAGTTCCTCCTATTCTATGGGAGGAAATGGTGTTTTGGTGTCTTGTTCAAAGCCCAAGACGTGAAGCTGAAAAGGTGGTTTATATCTTGTTCAAAGCCCAAGATGTGAAGCTGAAGGGTCTATTTGTATCTTGTTCGAAGCCCAAGATGTGAAGCTAAAAAGGTGTTGTCTTTAGAGAGAATTTGTCATCTCTAAAGGGGGTCTGTTTGTCACAACTGTTGGGTGACTGACTATAAAGGAGGATTACTTTAACCGGGATATGTGAATCCTAGCAATGCCATAATTTCCTTTATAAGGGGTTTTAACCTGAAGGAGAAGACTTTAACTCAGTGTAGAACAATGATATCTTTCCTTAGGAATTTCTCATGCTAAAAGAGGGACAGTGGTGTGGATGTATATGATCCAGAGGCTTGCCGCTTACAGCGATTAGATGAAAGGAGTTGTTGATGTTTGTATCCTGTGAACGAGGCACAGTTTTGATGCTAAAAGGTTTATTGACTCAACCGGGGTTTTTCTTATACAAAGCCTAAGAGGAGGCTATTGACCCAACAAGAGGATGTTTTTGTGTCTCGTACGAAGCCCGAGAGGGGGGCTAAAAGGAGTTGACTCAACAGAAGAGTGCTTTTAGATGTGTCTTGTATGAAGCCCAAGACGGAGGCTAAAGGTTGACTCAATAGGAGAGTGCTTTTATACTCAACAAGAGAGTGTTTTGTATCTCGTACGAAGCCCGAGATGGAGGCTAAAGGTTGACTCAATAAGAGAGTATTTTATACTCAACAAAAGAGTGATTTTGTATCTCGTACGAAGCTCGAGATGGAGGCTAAAGAGAGATTGACTCAACAAGAGAGTCTCTTTGTATCTCGTACGAAGCCCGAGATAGAGGCTAAAAGGATTGTTGTTTCAGTTGAGTGACAGGTCCAGTAGGTTGGTTAAAAGAGAAAATCAGTTCTTATAAAGAGACTGATTAAAGGTAAGGCTATGCTTTGGGATTGATCAGAGGATCAATGTTATTTCCTGGTCTTTAAGGAAATGGGGAATCCATAGGGTATTGGAGACTGTTCGAGTTTACTGGTGTTTTTCCCTACTTGAGAATGCCTTCGAGACTCAAGGAGATTAGACTGTCCAAGTCTAGAGTTTTATCTTTTGTACTATGCTTAAAGAAACAGTAGTAGTACGTTTACGGTAGAAAGATCTAGACTCTTTGAAAGACTGTTCTATTAAGATGACTAATTTATGTTCCTATACCTCTAGGAGGTCGTCGGGACAATTTGTACGAAGCCCAAGAGGAGGCTGGAAACTTTTAAGAAGCCGAGGGACAATTTGTACGAAGCCCAAGAGGAGGCTCTCTTCCCGAAGGAGGAATCCTTATACGAAGCCTAAGAGGAGGTTGTGAATACTTCTAAGAAGCCGTAGGGACCTTGTACAACCCCCAAGAGGAGGCGGGGATGCTTTTAGGAAGCCTGTGGGTCCCCAAACCCCGAGAACATCAAAACAGGCAATTCACAGAGAATAGATCAAGCTAGGAAAGTCCGAGAATTTAGAAGAAACTCAAGAGATGCCATTCACGGAGAAAAGATCATCTCTGGGGAGTAGAGTTTCTTCGACAACTTCTAAAAGTGACAGTCTAAGAAAAGGTTCAAAAAGAATCTGCCTTTCACATCTCCATATTGTTTAACCCCAAGAGGAGGGAAGACTGTGTCTGGTAATCCTATGGGGATCTAGTTTTGTCTATTTAAGAGTGATCAATAGGGCTTAGTGCTAGACGTAGTTGTCGAGGATACTCTAAATATCTATACTAGTATTACACAGTTGATATGAGTTTATGAAAGAAGACTTACAGTGAAACAACCGCACAATACAGTTATATGTATATGAAAACAGATAAAGAAGGCATATAAACACTTACTCAGTTGTAGAGCTTCCATGATGTTTGGTTAGTTGTTCAACAAAGAAAGATTGAAAACAACAGTATATTCAAAATTAAAGGAGAAAGTATTTTGAAAAGATGTTGGGGCTTACAGCTCAAAGAGAGGACCAAGGTTTATTAGTGAATACACTGTCGTTTTGTACAGAGGGACTTATACAAGTGACTGAGGCCCAAGAAAGGTTTTCTGTACAAGGGGATGGGTCTTACACTCTCTCAAGAGGCCCAAGTGTTTAAAGAAAAAGAATGGGGCTTACAACACGAGGGTAGGCCCAGATGATTGGTTTTTTTATTGGCGATCGTGCCGAGGTTTTCTTTTAACGCAGGGGGGCTTATATAATGTCTGAGGCCCAAAAAGTTTTGGTTAAAAGGGGATTGGGTCTTACACTCTAATAGAGGCCCAGAAGATTTATTTTTGTACAAGTGGTGGGGCTTACAACTCAAGGAGAGGCCCAGGGTCATTTGTTTGAAAATGGCGATCGCGCCGAGATTTTTAAAAATGCGGTGGGTCTTATACAATGCATTGAGGCCCTAAATGGTTTGGTTTTCAAAGGGGGCTGGGTCTTACACTCTAATAGAGGCCCAAGAATAATTTTGAAAGGGTCTTATAGCTCGAGGAGAGGCCCAGGGTTTGTTTTTCAATGGACGATGATCGCGTCGAACTTTTTGAAATACAACGGGACTTATACAATAAGTGAGGCCCAAAAATAGGTTTGTATTTACAAAAGATTGGGTCTTACACTCTATTAGAGGCCCAAAAGTGTTTGAAATTGTTTGATGAGGGTGAAAATCAAAGAAACCCTAATTTTTTATTCTTTAAAAGTAAATATTTAAAGAAAATCAAATAAAATACCAAATAAGTTTGAATAAACCATTTGTGATTTTTGTTTAAGGTTTGAGAAACGAGGGATTAATCACAAGATGAATTAAAACTCACTTGGTTTTGATTTTCAAAGTAAATATTCACTTTTAAAATGTTTAAAAACATTAAAAAGGAATTTATTCACAAAAATACTAATTATATTAAAGAAATAATATAAACTTAATTTTTTGTGGAATAAGATATTTCAACATTTTTGTGATTTCATGAAAATATTAGAAAAAATAGCAAAAATGTGAGAAAACACAAAATGGCATGGGTGGGGTTTGAACCCATGACCTCAAGGTTATAGGGCGCGCGCCTTACCACTGGGGTGGTGATACATCCATTGCTTGAAGTGAAACCACAAATATACAAGGCTTGCCTTGTTTTTGGCCTCTTTTTGAGCTTTTGAAGTTTTCTGTGCAATCTGCCAAACTTCTTGTTCCAGAAATGGTTTGATGCTTTGGACACTCTCAAATGATCCCTTAGAAGCTTTTAGGATGGTTGGAATCAGCTGGAACCTGCAAAAACACAAGCTGGCCCTTTCTTGCAAAAGGGGTTAAAATGACCAAAATAACAACTCTCTCAAATGGTGTTCTAGATGGGGGGAACCATTTGGGACAGTTCAAGGATGTTATTTGGAGTGTGTTTGAGGTTTTATCTGGTTTGGAAAGTGACTGAATCAAGACATGGCTTGAAAAATGCACAAAAGGCCTATTTTGAGGTTTTGAGAGGTGACTTTGTGATTTTGGTGTTACAGGTCACTTTTGATAGTTTGGATCACCTTGCTAAAGAAGGCATTTTTGCCTAAAGAAAGTGATTTTGAGGAAAGCATCTGTTTGATGGCTTTGGTGTACTCAAACTGAGCACAAATGAGCTTTATTTATAGTAGAGCAAGTTTGTTTTGGGATCAATAGTGAATGGCAACTGCAGCAGAGGTTTGGCCAATGGTTGCACTTTGGAATCCAAGTCTCCTCTAGCCATTGACTAGAGGTTAGGGCACAGGGTTATGGTTCCCTTGGTCTTGGATAAGTCTTGACTGAATTCAGTTGCAAATGTGTCAGTCCATGCCACCTTGGTGTATGTATTGAATGCTCCAATTCAAAATTGGAGTCTTGTCCCTCTTTTAGGCAATTCTAGGTTTGGCATGCTACTTCTTGTTCCAAGGACTTTGGAGGCTTGGCTCAGTGTTTGTCCCCTTTAAATTTGATCCTCAGATGTGTCAAAAGTGATGACAAGGCTTGGAATTATCTGATTTTGCCAAATTGAGCAAAAATGCAAAATTCTGCCTAGCCTTGGCAGTTTTCAGCAAGGCATATTGCCATTGTCATATCTCATGGCCTAAGTGGAATTTGGTGATATTCTTGGCCATTTTGGAAAGCCCTCATATGATACAACAATTGTTTGATCATATTTGGTTTTGATACCTTTTGGATCCAAGTGAAAAATCCTCCTACATTTGGAAAAAAGTAAAGGCAGATTCTGACTTAGTGAAAATTTCACTAAGTGTTGGAAAAAAGTGACACTTTCACTTTTTGAGATTTTGATCATTCCATAACTCAAAATCCATGATGAATTTGGAAGGAGGTCAGTTCTAAGCTTTTGTACAGGGTAATGAGAGCTACAAATCTAGCTTTTGATGGAGAAAAATGGCCTTGTGGTTTAGGAGTTATGATCCTCCAAAGTTGGTACCCTTGCCACTTTGTTCATAACTTAGAAAATTTTCTAAGTTTTTATGGTTACACCTTTTACAAGCTATCCCACTTTTCTTGATTTTTCTTGATGAATGATGATTCAAATCATACATTAACATCATTTTAGGGTTAAAAAACCATTTTTGTGAAAAATCTCAAAAAGTCAAAGTTGACTTTTGTGCACAGTTGACTTTTTGTCAGATGAATTCCAAACTGTGCGATCCTCTATGAAATCAAGTCCTTGACCTAAATCAAACTTGATGGATTGATTTCATAGGTGTTATAGGGTGTATTGAATCATGTCTTAGGATTTGGGAGCATGTCCTGGTCAAAAGTCAAAGCTACAGTTGACTTTTCTCGCGAAACCCTAATTATGGTACTGATGAAATTGAGACTTGTTGCTCAAGCTTCCTGGATCAATCCATTGTTACAAATGGATCAATGTGGTATGTTGGAGGCCCTCAAATCATGTCTTGAGGTCTTGGCTCATGATTTGTCCCAAAAGTCAACTTAGGGGTGTATTAGGTCAAGAAACCCTAATTCCTGATTTTTTATGTATGCATCCCCTGGGGTCAAATTAACTTGATTCTTGGGCCCATGAGGTTCCATGGAGTATTTTAGGATATGCTTTGAAGCATTGGCTCATGCCCAGAGGAAAATTTCCATCTGGAGGCCCTGGTCGACTAAACCCTAATTTGGTGACACTGACGATCTTGAGGCTTGATCCACCTGGAAGGGAGCAGCCTTGTGCTTAATCCTTAAAGTAGGAGTCCTCTTGATCCATTGTAGATGTTTGGGAGGTTAGACAAGTTGAAGATTATGTTATTTCTTGATTGAAGCTCTTGTCATTGTTTTAAGAGCCAACGGAGCTCCTCCGTTATGTATTTTTCTTGAACTTTTTCTCTTATCTTAGGAGCATGTTTAGGATTCATACTGGTGCATCTGAAGTCCTCTAGTAGTGGAGGCATTGTTTTCATGATTGTTGTGTTTGTTCATTGTGGTTTCAGTTTGTGACACAAAATTTCGTGCATGAATTTCACACCGTTTTAAGAACCTTTTTGGACATTCATGGCCATATTCGTGTTCTACGTGAATTTCTCTTCAAATGGTGTAATGGGTTTTGATTTTTATGACGTTTCACAATCGTCTCCGGCGAGATTGGCCGGTGAAGACAACCGGAGTAGGGTTCCGGTGAGTTTCGTATGTGCTGATGTGTGGCCTTTGACTTGCGTGTGTGGCGTGGAATTTGGTGATGTGGCGGCCACATATTTAATGAAACGATGTGTTTGAGTTTGTTTTCTGAGTTTTGTTTGGTTTTGGGTTGGGCTTGATGCATTTTGATACTCACACCCCACCTGACTTGAGCCCAGGGAGCATATAACATGATCTTGTTGTAGTGGTTTTCGCTGATACACCCTCCCCTAACTTTATTTCTTCTTATTTTCTTTTTCCTTTTGTTTTTTCAATTTGATTTTTATTTTATCACTTCCAAGCATGATAAAAATCCACAAAAATATATTTCTGATCCATGATTGTCTTGAGTTTATTTTCACTTTTTTATTTTATTTTTCCATTTATTTTCTTATTTTATTTTGATTTAATTTTGAAGGGAGTTTGACATGTTTACCCTTGAGCTAGGGTTTTGTCCTTTGATGCCTTTGATTGCTTTCATGATCCAATTTTTTTACCATGCTTTAACACATCTTTGATGAATGTTTGAAGATTGATCCAAGTCGAGAATGCAAACAAGTAAGTGCAATAAACACACCGCCTCTAACGTTAACACACAACCACTGAAGTACACCGACAATGGATACGACATGAACTTGAAATAAAAATATCCGAAACCGAATCAAGCTTATCAAGTAGACATAAATTGAAAATGAATAACAACAATAATCAACATGGAATACACACAAACTTATGTGAGCAATATGAACATCAACAACAACAACACTTTACACATGAGGCAAGCATAATCACGAACGAAAAACACACGACAATATGGAATGACATACATATAACAAAATGATATGCATGATATTGATAACAACAAGTTACTCATGATACTCACACAACACACATACTTATGCAAAAACATGAAACACAAGAACAAACCGGCAGCGGCACTGCGGCGTCTTTGCACGCTTTTGTTCCCTCAGATCTCTCTCTTTCTCCCGGCGGATTCGCAATGGAATCGAAGCTGATGTTGAACAGAAAGAATAGGTTGTTGAAGAAGGTGGGTGTAGTAGGCGATGAAGAATATATCAAGACGTGGTACAAGGATATCTTTTTGAAGGTGTGTTGTTCAGTCTCAAGCTCCTGAATGCATGCACGCGCCTTCTGTAGTTCAGCTTCAAGAGCAGATACAACAGACACGGTACTTACCTTTTGGTCAAGAAGTTTCGCGTAGACATGCTTCTCCTCATCGGATGTTTTAGACATACAGGATCCCACTTTGTTGCACCCTTCATTTCAGTGTTGAGCAGCTGGAAAGGCTTGAGCTCACAGTTGTGTTTTGTTAGTGTAAGGGAGAGGTTTTGCCTCGGTTGTTTCCATGGTGGAAGTTATTAATCCAAGATGGTGGTGCGGTGGCTATTGCGAGGTTTGTGTAAGTAGATAAGGTGAAGAGTGGAGTATTTGCATTGTTTGTGATGAAAAGAAGGTGAAGATTTATAGCAGAAAAATAGAAAAAGAGTGAGGTGAGTTTATGATGGATAGAAGAGGTGATGATGTAGCTGAAAGTGAGAAAACGATGGTTGTTGGAGTGATGGCTGCGGTTTTAAAGTTGCAGACTTGTGAAAATTAGAGTGTATTGTTTTGTGGAGAGAGTATTGTGACAATGGTGATGGAAGAGTTAAGGGTGTGAAGGTTGAAGATTGGATTTGAGGAAGGAGAAAAAGGTGAGTTGAATGGAATAACAATTGCTGAAGAGTGGGTGTTTGGTTGGCGAGTACTATATGTGTATTTTTGGTATGTGTGAGGCGTGGGAAGATGATGTATGTACACGACTAGTATTGTTTGTTTACATGAAATGAGGTGGCGTATGAAGTAAAATATGGTTTTACATGGCCAACAAGAAAGGTGGTTTTTATGTTAGAAAGTGGGTCAACAATGTCTCAGAGAGAGTGGTTTAGAAAGTTGTTTTTTTTAAGGGATGGAAAGGTTTATGAGAGAGAGTTGTAACGTGGGTGGAGTTTTTATTTGTTATGAAGGTGGGTATCATAGAAGGCGAGTAGTGTGTGCTGCTGGTAATAAAAAAAGCAAAGGTTCTCCTCTTTTTTTTTTTCCAGCGCGTGGGAGTAGGTGGTCCGTGTGGATTTTTGTGAGGTTATTAAGAGAGAGAGATAAGAAACAAAAGTGTGTTTTTTTACTATGTGAGCCGCATGTGTGTGTACTAGAAGAAAACAAGGCCAGTAGCAATGGGTCCCGCATGGCCCTTTCCTATGTAATGGCTGGACAGAAAAACTCCAACCGACCAAACCCGACCCTGCCCATGTGTTTTTTGAGTAAGTGGATTGGATTGGATCGGTTCCACGGGTCGGCGGGTGAAGTATAATGGATTTAGACGGATTAACTCGGTCGGGCCAGTTTGTATTTTAAGGCCCATCGGTATTCGAAACCGACCGAACTTATTAATCTTTCATGACCTTCTCTTTATTCGAACTAGGCCCAACCCATCTAAAATTTTACCCAGTCCAAACTTACTTAACCCTTATTTTATCTCCATCTCTCATCAAAACCCTAAATTTATCTTTGCCTCCCACCCTTTCTCTCCTTGTGCCGTTTGTGTTTATATCGCCTTCTTCTTCACCTATCTGTATCTCTATCATACATCTATCTATATCTTTGTTGCTTCCCCATCTTCATCTCATAGACGCCTCTTCCACACCAAGGTTTGCTTTTATCTCTTAAATGTTTTATCTCCTAATCTCAATCAAGCATTCGTTCATCCCTTAACTTTTTTCCCAGGAAATAAATGGATTCGAGGCTACAAAATATATGATTTCTACACATATCTCAATATTCAAAATGTTAGTGGTTGTTCTTTATGATTACTACAATTTTTATAATTTAGATTTGATTTGTTTAAACTTATGATTAGTGTATCTATTAAACATTTAATCCAAGACTGAAAAACGTCCATTCCTCTTTGGTTTTATTCTTTTGCTCACTATTATTGTTGGGTTCTTATTTCACTTACAGGTGTTTGGTTTCAATGTAGTGTTTCGGTATGTTAGTGTTTGTGCTTTGAGTTGGATATGTGAATCTCAAGGATGTAGTTTTAGTTTTGGACTATTGACTTGATTGTTTGTGCATTGAGTTGGATCTGTGATTATTTTTGTTTATTGATTTAGTTATGTCATTGTTTTTTTTATGTATTTGTTTTCTTCAATATTAATTTAGTATGTTGGATCTGTCACTGTTTTCTTTGAGTTGGATCTGTGATTGTTTCTAATTTACTTTATGTATTTGTTTTTTTCAATATTGATTTAGTTCTATCATTGTTTTGAGTCCACTTTGTTTTTCAGGTTGATGAGTTTTCATTCCTTAAATTAAAGATATGATGGAGTTTAAAGTAATCAATAAACTCACTCTCATGTTGTTGCACTCAGTTGTTACAAGTCAAGGTGGAATGACATAGAACAAAGACCACAGAAATTGGTGGATTTAGAATTTAGAAGATAATGTATTTTAAATTTGTAATTTTAATGTATTTTAAATTTTATTTAATTTGTGATTTATGTTATTTGGAAATTTTAAATAGCTTAATTTTTATATAGATTTAAAGTTCTAAATAAGGTCAATTATTTATTTATAAATTTTATAAAATAAAATAAAAAAGAAAAGTTGATTCTGAGCAATAAAGCAATAAATAGTTATAGCTCAATAACAAAAATAAATAAATATTTTGGACTTTATTGTCAAACGGACTAAAAAACACTACCAAAAAAACTATCAAATTTAAAATTGGGCTTAAATTTTTAATTGGCCCAATTACCCGGAAAAAACCGAATTTACTAACCGAATCCGATTAAACCCGAACTCGAAAAAAACGAAATAAAACCGGTCAGAATTCGGGCCTGAGTTTTGCATCCGAAGTTAAGAACGGTTTGGTGTTTTGGACCCGAAACCGAACCGGCCTGAACCGATGCCCAGCCCTACTGTGTATAGTTGTTGGAAAAAAAATATGGAGATATGTGTTTTTCCTTATACGTGAAAAAAATGGTATGCCAAGTGTAAGGACTGCATATGTACGTATACATGGAGAGGAGAAGTAGCAGGTATAGGTTATTACAATTGGAGAAAAAAACAAAATCTATTTTCTAAACTTAACAATTAAGTTTTACTAAAATTAGCTTAAGAATTCAAAATTCAAATATATATAAAAAGGAGGGAAATGAGAAGTAAAACAATTAAACTATTTTAAATTATTCTAAAATATAAAATCTGAATAAATAATAAAGAATAACTAATTCAAAAAATAAAAATAAAAATAAAAATAAAAAACGATTAAAAACGATAAATCGGATCGAAATCGAAGTGCTCAGAAAAATAAAATGAATACGCCAAAATGATCAGCGCGAAATATACTTACTAGAAAAATACAGCGTTTGGTCAAATTTTGAAATAAATTTTACCCGCTAAAATAGCTTAAACTATCCAGAAACGCGGTCGAAAAGTAGTCGGAAAATTTAAACGAGCACGCCAGGTTAAACTACCCAAAACGTAGATTAATATCACTGGTGTTTGCAGGCTCGGTTTTAAAACTCTCCATCCACTGATTTTTCGCACTGTTGACTTTTTAATCTGACCGAATCGGCTGTAAATTCCAACAAATTTATTTTGGCTAATAAATTGGGTATCATGTGAGATGAAATGTGTGATATGTTATGCAGACAATGCAAAACGAAAAAATGCAGAATCTTAGGGTCAAAAATTAGGGTGTGACACCCACGATTTCTTGAGCCAATTTTGGACACTTGCATTATTTCATTTCTGTCCAAAATTAACACAAATGATGAAAAATTTGATCACAAAGCCTCACAAGTCAAGAAGTCTATCACTTAGGCATGTGATCTTTAAAGATGCAATTCCAAAACTTCAATTTTGTTTCAAGGCATTTAAGAGATACATTGAGGTGGCTTGGACTGAGTCATTGATCACTATTTTCAAACAAACCATTTGGGCCTCTGCTTGAGTATAAGCCCCAACCTTTTGTATAAAAACTTTATTTTAAACAATAAACAAACTTCCATGGGTCTCTTCTTGAGTTGTAAGCCCCATACCTCTGTTTTCAAAATCATTTATCTGCTTTTAACTGGTACTAAGAGGAGCATTATTCCCGGTGAAACAGTTCTTATACCACTTGGGCCTCTCTTTGAGTTATAAGCCCCAAACATTATTTTCTTTACAACAACTTATTTTTAATTCAAATTCAAATTCAAAGTTTTCCTTAAAACTTTCTTCAATTTCTCAAAATCTTAATCATACAGTTAAAATCATACAACTGATCACAATACACTTAGGTCTCTTCTCAGAGTGTAAGACCCAACATCTTTTATTTTCAATGCATATTTGTTTATATACCTGTCAATTCACTTATTTGTATATATCCTTGTGCATATTTGTTTAGAGTTTCCCCAGCAGTTAGGTCTACACTTAGGTCAAACCAGAGGTCACTTTCTAACTTAGTCAAAACTAGTTCCCTCATAGGAAATTCCCTATACAGTCTGCCTCCTCTTGGGCTTATTCAATATGGAACAGAGAAATGCATTATTCCCGGTGAAACTTTTCTCAAGACTGTTAAAACTTAGTAATATATGTATACAAGAAATGCATTCCCCAATAGAGGATTAATTCCCGGTGAAACCTCTTTTGAATTTCTTCAAACCTTAGAACTGTTCAACAAAGAAAGGACTTATTCCTAGTGAAACCTTTCTTGAACTTTTCTTAGGCTTGGACCCACAGGCTTCTTAAAAAGTATCCCCAACCTTCTCTTGGGCTTAGTACAAGGACCAACAGGCTTCTTAGAAGTTCCCCTAGCCTCCTCTTGAGCTTAGTACAAGGACCCAAAGGCTTCCTAAAAGAATAGGATATAAATTAGTCATCATTGCTAGTTCAATCCCCAGGAAAGTCAAAATTCCAGAACATCAGACCATTCTAAGGTTGATCTTCATCCCTTAAGCCAACATCCTCCTCTTGGGCATCATACAAAGATTTCTCTCTACACCAGAGCCTACCACATCTTAAGAGACTTGGACAGTCTCAGCCTCCTCTTGGGCTTCATTCAAGTAGACTTGGAAAGTCTCACTTATCATAGTCTCCTTTTTAACAACATACAGAGACCCTCAAGTTTTCTAAAAGCATAGGATAAACCTTGATCACTTCACCAATACACCAGTCTCCAGGAGAGTTAAAACCTCTAAGGTTTTCAAACTCAACTTTAAACTTCCCTGACCCCCAACAAGGCATGAACTTTCATTTTAAACATCCCAGCCAGGGTCAACTTACTATCAATAAACCCTCAACAGAATCAGTGCCTCATGGCATCTGATACTTCAACTCTTCCCTGATTCCCAACAAGATTAAATCCCTTGGATTCCCCAATACAATTTGGACCCACTCCTGGATTTTAATAAATCCTCAGAAAGAGACAGCCTCTTCTTAGGCTTCATATAAGAATTTTCCCCAGTCAGCCTCAATCTTGGGCTTTGTACAAGACATATAAAACCCTCCTCAATGGAGTCAGTTTCCTTTAGCTTCAACCTTGGGCTTTGATCAAGGCACACAAAAATCTACATCCCCTTAGATGAGACCATGAGTCCTCTCTGCAGGAAGATATATCCTTTGTACATCACATATCAATATAAACAATCAAAACCTTTCCAGATAATTGTTGTAAGTGGCACACTTATTAATTCAAAATCCAAGCTGGAGTCTTTCCCTTATCCTGGCTAAAATTTATCTTTCATCTAACTGCTGTAAGTGGAAAGCCTCTAGATCCCTAACATCCAAGCCAATGTCCCGCTCTTAGCATGAAAGAGTCATAAAGGAAAAAGTGGCATTGCTCTACGCTGAGTTAAAGCTTTCTTCCTTATAAAGGAAATTATGGCATTGTTGGGTTCCTCATATCCCAGTTAAAGTAATTTCCCTTATAATCGATTTCTCAACATTTGTGATGAATAGGTGAGATATCTCCCTTTAGAGATGACAAATTCTCTCTCAGTCACCCTTTTAGCTTCAATATTGGGCTTTGAACAAGACATAAATACTCTAATAGCTTCAATCTTGAGCTTTGAACAAGACACCAAATATCTTTTCTCTCATAGAATAGGTGGAACTACGATTGCTCTCATTTCCCAAATCTTTTTAAGGGAATACGTAGGCATAAGATTGTGAAATCTTAGCGAGCACACAAATAAAAAACTTTAGGTCCAATACCTTCCCAAAAACAACAGAAAACCCGAAAACCACAAAAACATTCTCTCAATCCTCTCAAAGGAGAAACTTTCCCTGCCAACAGCAGATAAACACGAGAAAGCATTTTAAGTTAACAGAAATACATGCAAAAGAAGGTTCCTATGGATTACCATAGATACACTGGGTGTTAATAGCTTCCCTTTGTATAACCAGACCTCGTTCCCCGATCTCTTAGCATTTGTTAAAGAAAATATTTGCGTGCAGGGTTAGTTTAAGATATCTTCCCCTTCATGAACCAGCTTCATAGGATAAATACAGAAATTAGAAAGTAACACCCAAACCCCAATTCCGCGGTAAGGTGGTCGCGTCACTGACAAAAACCTCACGCTACAGAAAAATGGCGACTCTGCTGGGGACACTGTTTAGGATTAGATTTCCTAAGAGGTCTAGGCCTTGCTTTGCATTTATTTTTCTATTTATTTACTTGCTTTCTCATTATTTTGCTACATATATATATATATATCATTTGTTGTCATATTATTTGATACCCGTGTTTAAATTACTGTTATCTGGGAATGTGGTTAATACGCAAGTGGTGAGTCTGAGAGAACATTAAGATAAGTGGTGGCGTATTCGGGGAGGCTTATAGGGAGTGAATCCCGACCAAGTTTACTTGAGAGTCCATCGAATCAGTGGAGGTGCCCGCGTGGAATTACCAATGTTGAACGAGCATGTCGTGAAAGCATTGTTTTTTCCCATTGGGCTACCCTTGAAGTTGAGGATTTAGTAGACACTTAACCAAGAAACCATTAGGTAGTGCGGTGACTATCGAGAATAGTTGATACACTATACTACACTCAAATGAGATTCATCTTGGGATATTACAGCTCTCTTGAGTCAATCAGTTTGCTGTTAATATCCCCAAGAGGGGTCAATGATTTTGGGAACCTCTGTTAGAACCCGTTCTACAGGTACAAAAATTGACCTATTAGTACACACCTTGGGGATGGGTAGATCCATGGCTCCATGCTCGTGACAATGAACCCCTAAACCCATGTTTTTAAATGTTTTTGTTTGCTGCATTCATGCATCCATGCATTCATTAAAAAACCTTTTTTAAACAAGAAAAAAATCTTTTTCTAAAAAAAACTGAAACAATAATTGTAAATATCATAGAGGTTGCGTTATGGATTTCGGAAGAAGAAAAACGCACAAGTACACCTTCAAGGTTCCAAAACTAGAAGACCTAAGGAAATTGGGAAGAATGATTACTAATCCCGATGCTTTCAAAGCTAAACACGGAGGATTGTTGTCTCTTTTGAAGGTCAATATGGTTGAAGGGATCCTATATACACTAGTTCAGTTCTACGATCCAGTTTACCACTGCTTCACTTTTCCAGATTACCAGCTCACACCAACACTGGAAGAGTACTCTCACCTGATTGATTTACCTATCATTAATCAAGATCCATTTTCTGGACTGGAAGAAATTCCAAAGGATCAAATCATTGCGAGAGCAATCTCTTTGGATGAGTCAGAAATCAGGACTCACATGACCACCAAAGGAGGAATCTAGGGTTTACCAGCTAAATTCCTGATGGAGAAAGCCTTATACTTTGCCAGTATAGGAAATGTAACCGCTTTCGAAGATGTCTTTGTTCTGCTCATATATGGGTTATTCCTCTTTCCTAACATTGACAACTTCGTCGACACCAATGCTGTTAAGATATTCTTAATTGGAAACCCAGTCCCGACCTTGCTCGCGGATGCTTATCATTCTGTACACTTAAGGAATTTGTACAGTGGAGGGATGATCACATGATGTGTACCATTAATCTACAAATGGTTTATTTCCCACTTACCCAAGTCTGCTGCTTTTTGGGATCACAAGAGTAGTCTGTGATGGTCGCAGAAGATTATGTCTCTTACCAACTCCGACATAGATTGGTACAATCGGATCTATGACGGAGTAAAAATCATCGATAAATGTGGGAATTTCCCTAATGTACCCCTCATTGGTAATAAAGGAGGGATCAACTATCATCCAATTTTAGCTCGCCGCCAACTTGGATAGGCGATGAAGAATATCCCGCATAATGCTCATCTGGAAGGTCTTTTCTTCAAGGAAGGGGAAACTGACAGGGCACTAAAGAAAGAAATAGTGCATACCTGGCAACATATTCACCGGAAGGGGAGGGAGTCCCTGGGGAGCCCAAACTGCATCTCTCCAGAGCCTTACCTCCACTGGGTACAAACTAGAGCCATCAAACTGAGGATGCCTTACCCTCGTCAAGAAGTTTTTCCCTTAAAGGAATATGTCCTTTATTTCATGTCTGATGCGGAAAAACTCCAGGTCGCTCTCAACAAAGTCCAATGCGAGAAGAACTCTTGAAAGAACAAGTACCAGATTCTTAATTTGGAATGTACCAAGATTCAGGAACTGCTAAAGGAAAAGGATGCCCTGATTGAGATATTAGAGCAGCATGCCATAGAAAGTCATGAGGAACAAAGAAATTTGCTCACTCCTTTCACTTGGCAAAGGATCGTCGACCCGACAACGGCTGAAAGAGCCCAATCAAAGAAAAGAAAAGTTCAGGAACCAACATCTGAGCTCTCCTCAGAGAGAACTCAGGATCCATAGGCCTAAATTTTTTTCTCACACTTTGTAAAATATTGTACTTTTCCTTGTAAAATACTGCAATCTTTCAAGTTCAATAAAAGGGTCTCCTCCGCTGTGACATATTTGCAATATAATTGTTGAAAGTTCTTTTGAAAACAAAAACTAAAAAAATATATCATTCATCATTCTCACATAGCACATATTTGTCTTTGAGTCTCACGCATGTGTTGCACTCTAGAGTCAAATTGTCTCATTCGTAGAATACTCAAGCCAATCGACAAAAGAAAATGGACGATCTCGAGGAAGAGACCAGAGAGCTGAGAGAAGAAATAAATGCTCTAAAGGAGAGTTTGGAGAAACTCCACAACGACATGCAATCCCTGGCAGCAGCCCAGGAACAACAACATCAAAGGATTGTGATCTTAGAGATTACATCCACACCAGCATTTGAGACACCTGGCATTCATCCTCAGTACAACATGCCTAAAGGTTTCCCCTGGGGCATGCCTCTCAACTTTATACCTAAAGGATACATCCCACCGGTCACTGAAGACCCAGAAGTCGTAGCAGGAGCCGGCAGACCTGAAGGTTACAAACTTCAGGTAAATGAAGATGCAAGGGTTAACACAGAAACTCCTGAAGGTTACAAACTTCATATCACTGAAGCGCCAAGAGTTACCGCCGTAATGACTATACCGCAACCAGTGGTACACACTATCCTGGAAGAACAGATTTCGTAGGCTGCTACTTGCATAAATGAAGAAGTATACGAAAGGATGAATGAGTTCCAGGAACATTTCTTGGAAATAC
Organism: Lathyrus tuberosus; assembly: GCA_022829125.1. Lineage (NCBI taxonomy): Eukaryota > Viridiplantae > Streptophyta > Magnoliopsida > Fabales > Fabaceae > Lathyrus > Lathyrus tuberosus. The sequence continues at coordinate 650,281 of JALAZF010000579.1, forward strand.
AGAAGGAACTGCATGCCATACGCGGTCAAGACTTATTTGGTAAAGACGCTTTTGATCTTTGTTTGGTCCCTAACGTAAAGATACTGCACAAATTCAAGGTGCCTAACTTTGAAAAATACAAAGGCAACTCTTTCCCTCAAATTCATTTGGTGATGTACGCTCGGAAAATGTCGACCCAGACAGAAAATCAACAACTACTAATCCATTACTTCCAAGACAGTTTAACCGGTGCCGCACTCAAATGGTACATAGGTTTAAACCGCACCAAGATCAGTACTTTCAGAGATCTCAGGGAAGCCTTCGTTCAGCAATATAAATACAACTTGGACATGGCACCAGATAGGGACCAACTCAGAGCAATGTCACAAAAGGATAAAGAAACTTTCAAGGAATATGCTCAGAGATGGCGTGAAATCGCCGCCCAGATCTGTCCTCCTCTCGAGGAAAAGGAAATGACAGATTTTCCTGAAAACATTAAGCTCGCTTTATTACGACTGAATGGTCGCCAGTGCACCTAGTGATTTCACTAAAATGATGAACATGAGAGTACGCCTTGAAAAAGCAGCCCGAAAAGAATGATTGGTCAAAGATGCAGGGCCATCTAGCAATACTAAAAGATACGGTAGTGCTTTCCAAAAGAAGAAAGAGCAAGATATCAGTAATATCTCTCTAGGAAAGCAAAGACGAAGGTATCAACCAGTAGCAGCAGTAACTCCCGCTATCAACCCAGCGCCAGCTCCGACATATCAACCTTAGGTTGCTCAAAGCCAACCAATTCAACAATAGTATCAGCAAAAGCCACAACAACCTTTTTAGCAGGCTCGCCGGTAGTACAATAATAACAATCGTACTACACGACCATCAGGATTTGACCCTATACTGATGTCGTAAGCAAAGTTATTTCCATTTCTACTGGCCAAGGGGCACGTTCAAACCAGGACTCCTCTTACAGTACCGGAAAATCCACCTTTTTGGTTCAAAGCAGATTAGACTTGCCCTTACCATCAAGGAGGATCGGGATATAACATTGAGAATTGTCTCAGCTTCAAGTCTGATGTACAGAAGCTCGTCAGGAACGGGGTTTTATCTTTCAAAGATACGAACCCGAATGTTCAGAAAAACCCATTACCACAACATGAGAAGACTACTGTGAATTTGATAGAATGAGAACCTGGTAGCAGTGATCAAATTCGCAATGTACGCATACTAGGAACCAACCTGGTAAAAATGCATTGCAGACATAGCGGGTACGGCCATGTGCCATCTCACAACTATCATTAGTGTGATATTTGTTCCAAAAATAATCAAGGGTGTGCCATAGTACAAGCAGCTCTACAAAAACAAATGGATCTGGGCTAGATTCAGGATCACAGGATTCGTGAAGTAAACATGGCCCATGCACATCCCAACATTGTTCAGAACCACGACATCCGTGCAATGAACGTCAATTTTGTGGCATTACATTCAAGACAAAGTCAGTAATACAATTTGACGTGGCACGATTACAGTGTTTGCCCAATCTGCTCGAAAGATAATCAGGGATGCTCTTTTGTACAAGAGGCCCTCCAACGTCAAATGGATCTTGGATGGATCCACGACTACCATGAAAGGAATGATTATCAAGTCAATATGGTTCATATCTTTGATATCCACTTAATGAATACCAGTCTAGTGGAGTTACATGCCAAATAGGTCAGGCTTGGTTTCCTGGCCTCACACGATTATCAAGACTGTGAAGAATGCTACGAAAACGACCAAGGGTGTGCGCTTGTGCAAAGGACTCTTCAACATGTGTTAGACCACTGGTGGCTTTCGATATACCTAGATGAAGACACACAACAAGTTAGCATGACTGATGGGAATCCTGGTAGACATCAAAGCTGCGATGTCCGCTCATTAGAAATGGAACTAGTAAAGATGCACTACATACAAAGCGGATATGGTCGGGTACCACCTCACAATAATGAATGCTGTGGAATATGCTCGAAAAATAAACAGGGATGATATCTCATACGAGCAGCCCTCCAGAATCAGTTAGACTGAAAGGAAATTCAACCATGCTTGAATTCTGAATCAATCAACATGATATAAGGTTGCTTTCCTGTTCAAAACATGGACCAAGAACTACTGGACAAAAGCACCGTCTCAGTCTCCAATCATGGAATAACCAAGGATGTTTGTGCCATAATTCCTCTACTCAATGAGTCAAAGATCTATCTTGATAATAGAAAAATTCCAAACTTAGAGCTGATCGAGGTTGCCTACGACAGTCGAAAGACCCAAAAAGCCTCTGTGGTCGTCTACTTTCCAGGTCCAATGCCATACAAGTCAGAAAAGGCCATCCCATACAATTACGCTGAAATGACCATAGAAAATGGAAAAGAAACTTCATTACCCTCCGTTGTGAACATTGCTGACATCAGTCGAGTTACCCGTAGTGGTCGAATCTTCAACAGAGGAGTTGGAGAACCTGCCAAAGAAAAGAAACCTCAAGTCGAAGTTCCTAATTAACAAGTCGGTCAATCCAGCAACACAAAACCTCTAAAGAACAACGATGAAATGCTGAAGATCATCCAAAAAAGCGAGTACAACATTGTGGATCAATTTTTGCAAACTCCGTCTCGGATCTCTATACTATCTTTCCTGCTTAGTTCAGAAGCTCACACAGAAGCTCTATAGAAAGTCTTGGAAAATGCCTTTGTAGAACAAGATGTGACAGTAGGGCAATTTGACAACATCATCTCCAACATCACTTCCTGCAATAATTTGGGTTTCGGTGATGAAGAACTTCCAGAGGAAGGCAAGAATCATAACATGGCACTCAATATCACAGTCAACTGCCAGGACGATGCTTTAGCAAGCGTACTGGTAGACACAGGTTCATCTTGAACGTCATGCCAAGGTCAACTCTGGTACGACTATCTTTTCAAGGAACTCTGATGAGAGGTAGTGAGTTCATTGTCAAAGCCTTTGACGGATCCAGAAAAATAATTATCGGGGAAGTCAATCTTCCCATAAACATTGGCCCTCACACTTTCCAGGTCATGGACATCCGAGCAGCATACAGCTGTTTATTAGGAAGACCTTGGATACACGAAGCTGGGGCAGTCACTTCGACACTTCACCAGAAAATGACGTTCGTCAAGAACGACAAATTAGTCACGGTATGTGGAAAACAAGCTTTAATCGTGAGAAACTTATCATCATTCTCCTACGTAGAACCAGAAGAGGTCGTTGGAACTCAATTTCAAGCACTCTCGGTGAGCAATGAGAATCACCAAGAAAAAGGAACATCGATTTCCTCATACAAAGACGCTCTCGAGGTAATGGGGAGTAGTGACATAAAAGGATGGGGACAGATTGTAATTCCTACTGATAACAAGACAAGAAAAGGTCTTGGTTTCTCTCTGACTTGTACCCAGACTACAAAGAAGGATGAAAGTTTTCATCCCATTCAGGATTTCTTCCACAATGGAGGTTTCCTCCACCCAGTCTCTCAAGAAGTCAACACCATCAATGGGAACAACTCTTCTGATACAGATGAAGAGTGGAAGTCTTATCTCAAAGATGAAGGTTATATATATCTCATGGAGAAACGTACCTACCATTCTGCTCTCCAAAGCAAAGTCTCATATATATATATATACCAAGATCAGACGTCAGAATGATCTACGGAGATTGTGATCCCGAGGGATGTCGTGCTCTACCCAACTCATTATAGAAAGACAATCTGATGAAAGACAACTTTGACTACAATTATTATGATCCCCTGGATGCCTATCTAGAAGCCATACACGGAAGACTCGGGGCAAAAGAGTCAGTCGGACAATGCATATCAGCTGAATAATCTTGGAAAGAACACACATGTTCCCACAGAGTCGTGGAATCCTTACCCAGAACATTCCGGAAATGTCCAACACCATGGTAATGAATTTGAAAAGATCGCAAGACAAGAATTTATTAACTATGCATTTCCTGAGGTCAACGTCATTGAGGAAGATGACTCATCTATGCCCACAGAAACCTGGGATACCTTGGGATAGCCAAGCAGCAAGTACGAATTTCTAGTCAAATACACCGCTCCCGAAAGCTCTCGCATCAGATACGAGGACATCCAGCCAACTGGATGGGGAGATCCTCTTGAGAGTGAAAACACTATGGAAGATTAATAAGTGCAAATTGTACCTATTTTTGTATATAAGTTTTGTTGCACTTATCTATACTTTTTGTTAAATATCATACGAATAAACCCTGATTTGTTTGTAATTACGTTTACTTTACGTTTTAGTGTATATATTGCGTTATCGTGTATATATCGTTGAGTTTAATTGATTTCCATTCATTTTTGTAGGTATTCAAGCAATAACATTTTGCCATTGTTGTAAAGAGCATTGAATAAGCTTTCCAACGCTTCCGACCGTGCGTCAATTCGAGTTACGGTTCAGAAGTTGTGGTCCAAATAAGGGGCTGGTTTGCTGTCAAGTTCGCTTTGCGAGCTTTCCAGCGAATGTTCGCTTTGCGAACTTCCCAGCAAATAGCTCCAGACTTGAGGCAGTAGGAAAAGGGACCAAAGTTCGCTTTGTGAACGTCCCGGCGAGTATTCGCTTTGCGAATAAACCGTTCGCCTAGCGAACTTCTGAAAAAAGCAAGAGGCGGCTTAACTATTTGGAGGCACTTAAGTGCCACTTTCGTGCATTCGCTTTGCGAATGAAGCGTTCGATTAGCGAACGTGTCAGATTTTGAAGTTATATTTAATACATTTCAGTCAATTTTTAGGTTATGGTTTTGGGGTTTTTTGCTCCCAACTCCATCCATTCATTTTTCAGTAGATTAGCTTAGAAAACAACATGGAAGCTTGCATATGGATGATCCGGAGTGGATTTCTCATCAATCGGCTCTGACAATCCGCGAGATGTTTGGTTCATTTCTCTTCTTCTTTGTGTTTTTCTTCTTTGTTGGGTTGTGGTATATGTATTCACTTTGAACTCATGTATATTTGTCGCCCATGGTGTTATATTTAGTTTGCTTTACAAATCTTTATCGATGATTGTCTCTGGTTTTTTGCTTTATGCTCGGGTTTTGGGTTGTGTTAGAGATAAACATGGAAAACCTTCATTAGGGATGATTATCTGTTAGTTTCTGGATGCTAGAGATAGATTTAGAGCTAACAATCTTTATGGGTGTCGAAACTTAATGCCTCCGTGTCTTGAGTCGAGTGCGAGAGTGTCGGCGAGGGTAGCACGGTTGAGTGTGCCAGAGATGGACACGTTTGTAAGCGATGTTGGATGATATTGAGGAGTGTGGTAGGTTGAGTATAACTGGTCGATAGGTTTAAGTTTGTGAGGAGTAGAATATATACATGCCGAATAAGTTTCTTCTCTCTGATTAGTGAATTCGTTTTATGTTAATATTTACTTTCATGTTTCTATGTTTAAACCATTTTAAACCCAAACTCTTTAACATTTAAATTGTCAAACGGTAGTTCAATATCACCGATCTCTGTGGACACTATAAATTCCCAGAAAAATACTTCCAAATCTTTTTGTTGCTTGCCGCTTTACCGCACTAACAAAGATACGACAGAAGAGTCCTCTTATGATAACTCTGCATGGGAGGAAGACTCCAATGATCCTACTCTACCAGAAATCAGTGTCATTTCTGAAGACAAACCGAGAAGGAAAGTACCATACTTTGTGATCCACATTGGAGTTCGTCGCCATTGGGTTGCCGTCGATATCCCGAAAGTCGTTCATAAATCTAAGTAATTGCCACATCTTTGTTTTAACCTTTCACCTTGCCCCGGTGAAATGGATGTTTTATAGGGCTTACTTTTCTATTAATGTCCCTCTTCGCTTCGCCCAAAGCAATAGAGTTTTGTTTTATAGGGTTGTATTTCAAGAATCGACAAATCATAAATAAATAATGTCATTCTGAATTCCCGCATTTATTGCTATTTTCACTTTTCATTTTTTCAGAAAATGGTAATCCTAAAGAATACAACCAAAAATAAAAACAAGCATTTTCAGAAAATACACTGCACACACTTTTGCATTCTCTCTGTCTTTTCTAAAAAGGAATCATCACGTCATGCAGATTACTTGTTTTAAACCCCACTGAAACATACGATCCAATGCCTTCTCCCAACTTTGAATTCCCGGTATTTGAAGCTAAAGAAGAAGAGGACGAAGAAATTCCAGAAGAGATCTCCAGACTACTCAGACAAGAAGAAAGGTCCATTGAGCCTCATAAAGAACCGTTGGAAACGGTCAACTTGGGTTCAGAAGGAGAAAAGAAAGAAGTAAAGATTAGAGCACATCTCAGTCCAAATGTCAGAGAAGGTTTGATAAAACTTCTCAAAGAATTTCCAGATGTATTTGCTTGGTCCTATCAGGACATGCCAGGGTTGGATACCAGCATCGTGGAACATCACTTACCACTGAAAACAAAATGTCCTCCAGTAAAACAAAGACTGAGAAGGACTCATCCAGATATGGCCATCAAAATTAAAGAGGAAGTGCAGAAGAAAATTGACGCAGGTTTCCTTGCCAGTTCCGAAAAAGGACGGAAAAGTCAGAATGTGTGTGGACTACAGGGATTTGAACAAAGCAAGTCTAAAGGATGACTTCCCCTACCACACATTGACATCCTGGTAGACAGCACAACAAAATTCAAAGTCTTCTCCTTCATGCATGGATTCTCGGGCTATAATCAAATTATAATGGCACCAGAAGACATGGAGAAAACGTCATTCATTACCCCATGGGGTACCTTTTGTTACAAGATAATGTCGTTCGGTCTGAAGAACGCAGGAGCAACCTATCAAAGAGCCATGACAACTCTGTTTCACGACATAATGCACAAAGAGATTGAAGTGTACATCGATGACATGATTGCCAAATCTAAAACTGAAGAAGAGCATGTGGAACACCTATCAAAGTTATTTGAGCGTCTGAGAAAATACAAGCTTCGTTTGAATCCTAATAAGTGCACATTTGGTGTTCGCTCAGGAAAACTCTTAGGATTCATCGTCAGCCAAAAAGGAATTGAGGTCGATCCCGACAAAGTTAAGGCCATTCAAAAGATGCCTTCTCCAAAGACCGAAAAACAGGTCAAAGGATTTTTGGGACGTCTGAATTAAATCTCAAGATTCATATCCCTCATGACCGCGACATATGCGTCGATCTTCAAACTACTTAGAAAGAATCAAAGTTGTGTATGGACAGAAGATTGCCAAATGGCTTTCGACAGCATCAAAGAATATTTGTTGAACCCACCGATTATATCTCCTCCAGTGGAAGTAAGACCATTGATCATCTACTTAACAGTCTTGGAAGACTCCATGGGTTGTGTGCTCGGCCAACAAGAAGAGACAAAAAGAATAAAGTCTGCCATCTATTACTTAAGCAAGAAGTTCACGAGCTGTGAAACTCGATACACCATGCTCGATAAAACTTGATGCGCTTTGGCTTGGGCAGCCAAACGTCTGCGCCAGTACATGATTTCTCACACTACTTGGTTAATGTAACACCCTTTTCTACCCCCAAATAATGTTGCAGCAGAAACAACTCGAATATCAGAGTAAAGCATAAAAATCACCTCAAAGGGCGCACATTTCTCATTTAACATCAAAATAATACACTTGCCCTATAAACAAAAGGTTTTCCTCAAAATAACTCAAAAGTCTTCACATGGCAGCGGAACTCAAAATTCCCAATTAAAAGGTTTTCCACAAACATTATAATAATAAAAAATAAAACCACATCATCCAATGACAGCAAAAATAAGGAAACAACAAAGTTCAACTCAAAGGACCCCAACCCGATGTTACACTATCAGAGCAAGACCCTCTAAATCGACCAAAAGTAAATAAACTTCAAGTCCTCGAAAGCATCCACGACTAAACCTGATCACCTGCACGTTACCCATGTGGAGGCAACATTCAAACAGGCAGGGTTAGTAATCACAATTCATAATAATCATTATAAAACAAGATATACATAAAATGGAATTATCTTCATAAACGACATCATCAAGGTCATCATCAAGGAAAATATCAAGAAGCACCATATCACAAATTCATCAATGCCACATAAAATGCAATGCATGACAAGACTTGTGCATGTGGTACCAATCATCATAATAGATGGACACTAGGCCATCAACCCTCCAAAGATCCCCGTCAATACGATCAATCCCGCATTTGGAACCGGAGCATGTCATAATTACCTCATATCCGCACAATGGGAATGAAGCGTCGTCACAGAGTATGCATATGAATGTATGATACACAACATCACTAATCATCATCATCAAATAAACATCATAATATGCATCATTATTCATCAACAAAAGCCATCATATACATCATCATTCATCAAAACCTCATGTCAATTATATCATCATGTATTAGTCAAAAACATCATGAATCATCATCGTCAAATCATCAATACACGCATTAAGATAATCATGTAAGATCATCAATATACTCATGGTACTTCACATCGTCATTTTTATCCTCACATAAACACCTAATAATCATCAATAACATCATATCATCATTTAATCACAAAACATCACATATCTCATAATTCATCAGTCATATCATATCGTCATCATTCGTCAATTCTCGTATAAATCGTGTCAGCATATATTCATCAAGTAATCACCAAAACATCGTCATATAATCATCAGCAACGCCATGGAAAATCATCATAAAAATCACAGCATCAAAACAACACAGCACATAAACGAAACATCGCGAATAGCAGCAGTTCGCTCCAGGGTTCGCTAGGAGAATCCGTTCGCTAAAACCTTCGCTTAGCGAAGCGGCCAGCGAATCCCACAGTCACCACACTAAAACACCAGAAAACACCATCTGTCATGCTCGTTGGTTTATTCACTGGGCGAAGCTACTCGCTTATTCATTCGCTTAGCGAGACTTCTAACGAATCCCCACTTCCTTTCCAAAATCATCTCAGTACTCACACTCATGTTATCGTGCATTCGCTGCGCTGCTCGCTAACATTCTCCTGGCGAAGCAATGGTTCGCTTAGCGAACCTGCGATTACAGCAAATCGCTGCTATGCACCAGTGGTTCTACAACTTCAAAGGTACCTGCGATTACAATCTCAAATGACCCAAAAACATCCCTATAACAGTCCTAATATATCACAGAATTTAAAGGCCTAAAACCTACGTCTGTTAGATCGATTCCGGACACTACGGGAAACCTTAATTTCCCTAAACCTTCAAAACTCTCAAGCTTCATATAAACTCTATAGATCCTTCGCCACAAGGTTAAAACTACAACAACGAGGAAATCTGCCCCAAAGGTCTATTTTACCGATTAAATTCAACTCTTACAAATCGATTCACAAAATACCCTCAAGATCATCAGTTTACCTCAAAACCCATAAACCCTCATAAACCTCATAATCACCAAATCCACTTCATTCAATCGAATCCTATAATGAAAACAATGAAAGGCAATTACTCCCCATACCTTAGATTGTCGAATCTGAGCTTTCTCTATCGATCCTGCCGAAACCTTCACGAATCCTCGCCGTTTCCCTTCTTTCCTCAGAGCTCTGCACTTTCTTTCCTTCTTTTCACGGTTAATCACAAATGAATCCTAATTCTCCTTAATTCCTCCTTTTTGGGTTAATTTAACTCTTGGGCCTTAAATATGGGCTTTCCCCATAATACCCTCACTAATCCACCTCAAAAGTTCAATTTACCCTTAATTCCTCTAATATTATTTAAATTAATAATAATACTAATATATTTATATTATATACTATTATTTAATTAAAATAATCAAACTCCACCAAAATACCGACATCGACACAAACCACCATATTCACCGAAATCCACCAATATTATATTTAAATAAATTAAATAAATATTCTAATAAATTTGGGGTGTTACAACTCTCCCCCACTTACAGAATTTTCGCCCTCGAAAATTACCTCAAAGAAATAGAGTCGGATACGACTCCCTCATCTGATCTTCACATTCCCAAGTCCAACTTTCGCCGGTTAATCCACTCTACAATACCTCCACCAAAGTTACGTCTTTACCCCGCCGTTGCTTCATCTCTCGACCATCGACACGCACAGGCAATGCTTCCACAGTCAGATTATCCCTCACTTGTACATCATCCATCTGGATCACATGCGATGGATCTGGAATGTACTTCCTCAACTGAGACACATGGAACACGTCATGCAAATTCACAAGTGATGGCGGTAAAGCAATTCGATTGGCTACCTCTCATATGCTCTGCAATATCTAATAAGGACCAACAAGACGTGGAGTGAGCTTCCTAGACTTCAAAGCTCGACCCACACCCATCACTGGCGTTACCCTCAAAAACACATGATCTCCCTCTTGAAATTCAAGTGCTCTCCTCCTCTTACCATGGTAACTCTTCTGACGACGCTGTGAAACTTTCATTCTTTCTTGTATCATCTTAATCTTCTCGGTCGTCACTTGCACAATCTCAGGTCCGAGTACAGCACTCTCGCCTGACTCATACCAACACAAAGGAGTCCTACACCTTCTCCCATACAAAGCTTCATAGGGCGTCATTCCAATACTAGCATGAAAACTATTAATGTATGTGAACTCAATCAACGGTAAATGGCTATCCCATGATCCTCCATGATCTAACACACAAGCCCTCAGCAAATCCTCTAAAGATTGGATAGTTATTTCTGTCTGACCGTCCGTCTGCGGATGATAAGCAGAACTCATCCTCGACTTAGTACCCAAAGCATCTTCTAAACTTTTCCAGAACCTCGATGTAACCCTCGGATCCCTATCCGACACAATACTCGAAAGTACCCCATGTAACTTCACAATTTTCTCAATATACATCTCGGCTAGCTTCTGCATAAAATGATTAATCTTCATCGGCAAGAAATGAGCCGACTTAGTTAATTTATCCACAATTACCCAAATCGAATCATTTCCCCTTAGCAGTCCTCGACAATCCCGACACAAAATCCATGGAAATACTATCCCATTTCCATTCTAGAATCCTCAATGGCTGCATCATACCTAAAGGCTTCTGATGCTCAACCTTCGACTTCTGACAAGTCAAACACGCATAGACAAACTCGGCAACATCCTTCTTCATACCTGGCCACCAAAACAACTTTTTCAAATCTTGGTACATCTTCGTAGCACCGGGATGAATACTCAACCTACTTCGATGTCCTTCTTCAAGAATGCCCGTCTTAATATCTGGGACATCTGGAACACACACCCTGTCTTTGAACATCATTACACCATTCTCGTCAATTCAGAAATCTCCTCCGTTACCTTGGTTGATCAAAGTCAACTGGTCAACTAACTTCAAGTCAGATTGTTGTCCCACTCTGATCTCTTCCAAAATACCACTAGTCAACTTCAACATTCCCAACTTCACACTGTCAGGAGTCTTCTCACAGACCAAACTCAAATCTATGAATTGTCCAATTAATTTCCAACTCTTTCACCATAAGCATCGACATATACAATGACTTTCTGCTCAATGCATCGGCCACCACATTTGCTTTGCCCGGATGATAACTCAAATCAAAATCGAAATCCTTCAACAGTTCTAACCACCTTCTCTGCCTCATGTTCAATTCTTTCTGATTAAATAAGTACTTCAGACTTTTATGATCACTGAACACTTCAAGTTTAGAGCCAAACAGATAATGTCTCCAAATCTTCAACGCAAACACCATTGCGGCCAATTCCAAGTCATGTGTAGGATAATTCCTCTCATGAACTCGCAATTGTCTCGAAGCATAGGCAATAACTTGTCCATTCTACATCAATACTCCACCAAGATCCATCTTCGACGCATCACAATACACCACAAAAGATTCGCTCGGATTAGGCAAAATTAACACTGGAGCGGTTGTCAACTTCTTCAATTCCACAAAACTCTCTTCGCAAGCTACATCCCACACAAATGATTGACCCCTTTCGAGTCAACTGAGTCAAAGGTAATGCCAACTTAGAAAAGCCTTCAATAAACTTGCGGTAATAATCCGCTAATCCCAGAAAACTCCGTATCTCAGTAGCAGACTTCGGAGTCTCCCACTGTAACACGGCATCAATCTTAGAAGGATCAACAGCAATCCCGCCACTTGAAATCACATGGCTAAGAAAACTCACTTCCTTCAACCAGAACTCACACTTGGACAACTTTGCATACAACTTCTTCTCTTTCAACACTTGCAACACAGTCCTCAAATGCTCGGCATGTTCTTCGGGTCTAGAATATATCAAGATATCATCGATAAACACCACCACAAACTTATCCAAATACTCATGAAAATCCGATTCATATACTCCATGAATACCAGGTGCATTAGACACACCAAACGACATCACAGTATACTCATAGTCACCATACCTCGTCCTGAAATTCGTCTTCGGAATATCATCAGGCTTAACACGAATCTGATGATAACCAGACCTCAAATCAATCTTGCTAAGACACAAGTGCCCACCAATTGATCCATCAAATCATCAATCCTCGAAAGTGGATACTTATCCTTGATCGACACTTTATTCCACTATCTATAATCCACACACAATCTCATAGTATCATCTTTCTTCTTCACTAACAGCGTAGGAGCACCCCACGGGGAAACACTTGGTCGAACAAAACTCTTCTCAAACAACCCTTCCAATCGTTTCTTTAATTCACTTATTCAGAAACATACATTCTGTATGCAACCACCGACATCGAGCTTGCATCGAGTACCAGGTCGGTAGCAAGTTACACCCCACACTACAGTGGTAAATCACTGATATCTAATGGGAACACCTCCAAATAGTCACACACCATAGGTAGATCACACATCGCCGCATCCCTTATGCCTTCCAGTAATCCAACATCATAACACATTTGCACCATCTTTCACAAACTCACCCACTTGCTTCACAGAATAAACAACCCTTCACCCTCATCTAAATTAGATTTAGGTGATCGTCAGGAATTACACACCATCGGCATATCACTAGCCACTACCCGGTTATCTATCCCTCAAAAGCAGACATCAACAATACCTGATTGTTCTCCTCAAGATTTTTCCAACTTGACCGACGGGCAAGAAACTCTAATTCACCTCACCTTCAAGTTTATTAGTGTGCATCGAATCATCAAAATAATCCTTAAGCACTCGGCTTAACCCCAACAATTCACTGCACACACTACTCAAGCTCGCAAGACACGTCTATCCCATCCAACATGATTCTGTCTATTATCAACAAGAGATTAAGGGTGATCAGTTCCTCAATTTGTTAATAATAGTCGACTATCATGAGGCGGTATAAACTATCTTACCAAACTATCATAGCATCCAACACCACACTTAGTCATCGCTCCACACTCGAAGCACCTTGGAGAAGCACCATCTTCTCCCCCACTTGTTTCCTTCCCAACTTGCAATTGGAAAACAAAACAAGTATCGACAGTGTTTTCACACACATGTCGCACACTAGGGAATAGACAACATTAGACAACCTGGCCGGACGAACCGACCTGCTCTGATACCACTAATGTAACACCCTTTTCTACCCCCAAATAATGTTGCAGCAGAAACAACTCGAATATCAGAGTACAGCATAGAAATCACCTCAAAGGGCGCACATTTCTCATTTAACATCAAAATAATACACTTGCCCTGTAAACAAAGGGTTTTCCTCAAAATAACTCAAAAGCCTTCACATGGCAGCGGAACTCAAAATTCCCAATTAAAAGGTTTTCCACAAACATTGTAATAATAAAAAATAAAACCACATCATCAAATGACAGCAAAAATAAGGAAACAACATAGTTCGACTCAAAGGACCCCAACCCGATGTTACACTATCAGAGCAAGACCCTCTAAATCGACCAAAAGCAAATAAACTTCAAGTCCTCGAAACCATCCACGGCTAAACCTGATCACCTGCACGTTACCCACGTGGAGGCAACATTCAAACAGGCAGGGTGAGTAATCACAATTCATAATAATCATTATAAAACAAGATATACATAAAATGGCATTATCTTCATAAACGACATCATCAAGTTCATCATCAAGGAAAATATCAGGAAGCACCATATCACAAATTCATCAATGCCACATAAAATGCAATGCATAACAAGACTCATGCATGTGGTACCAATCGTCATAATAGATGGACACTAGGCCATCAACCCTCCAAAGATCCCCGTCAATAGGATTGATCCCGCATTTGGAACCGGAGCACGTCATAAGTACCTCATATCCGCACAATGGGAATGAAGTGTCGTCACAGAGTATGCATATGAATGTATGATACACAACATCACTAATCATCATCATCAAATAAACATCATAATGTGCATCATTATTCATCAACAAAAGCCATCATATACATCATCATTCATCAAAACCTCATGTCAATTATATCATCATGTATTCGTCAAAAACATCATGAATCATCATCGTCAAATCATCAATACACGCATTAAGATAATCATGTAAGATCATCAATGTACTCATGGTACTTCACATCGTCATTTTTATCCTCACATAAACACCTAATAATCATCAATAACATCATATCATCATTTAATCACGGAACATCATATATATAAATCTCTCACAATTCATCAGTCATATCATATCGTCATCATTCGTCAATTCTCGTATAAATCATGTCAGTATATATTCATCAAGTAATCACCAAAACATCGTCATATAATCATCAGCAACGCCATGGAAAATCATCATAAAAATCACAGCATCAAAGCATCAAAACAGCACAGCTCATAAACAAAACATCGCGAACAGCAGCAGTTCGCTCCAGGGTTCGCTAGGCAAATCCGTTCGCTAAAACCTTCGATTAGCGAAGCGGCCAGCGAACCCCACAGTCACCACACTAAAACACCAGAAAACACCATCTGTCATGCTCGCTGGTTTATTCGCTAGGCGAAGCTACTCGCTGATTCATTCGCTTAGCGAGACTTCCAGCGAATCCCCACTTCCTCTCCAGAATCATCTCAGTACTCACACTCATGTTATCGCGCAATCGCTGCGCTGCTCGCTTAGCGAGCCCTGGCGAACATTCGCCTGGCAAAGCAATGGTTCGCTTAGCGAACCTGCGATTACAGCAAATCGCTGCTACACACCAGTGGTTCTACAGCTTTAAAGGTACCTGCGATTACAGTCTCAAATGACCCAAAAACATCCCTATAACAGTCCTAATATATCACAGAATTTAAAGGCCTAAAACCTACGTCTGTTAGATCGATTCCGGACACTACGGGAAACCTTAATTTCCCTAAACCTTCAAAACTCTCAAGCTTCATATAAACTCTATATATCCTTCGCCAAAAGGTTAAAACTACAACAACAAGGAAATCTGCCCCAAAGGTCTATTTTACCGATTAAATTCAACTCTTACAAATCGATTCACAAAATACCCTCAAGATCATCAGTTTACCTCAAAACCCATAAACCCTCATAAACCTCAAAATCACCAAATCCACTTCATTCAATCGAATCCTATAATGAAAACAATGAAAGGCAATTACTCCCCATACCTTAGATTGTCGAATCTGAGCTTTCTCTATCGATCCTGCCGAAACCTTCACGAATCCTCGCCGTTTCCCTTCTTTCCTCAGAGCTCTACACCTTCTTTCCTTCTTTTCACGGTTAATCACAAATGAATCCTAATTCTCCTCAATTCCTCCTTTTTGGGTTAATTTAACTCTTGGGCCTCAAATATGGGTTTTCCCCATAATACCCTCACTAATCCACCTCAAAAGTCCAATTTACCCTTAATTTCTCTAATATTATTTAAATTAATAATAATACTAATATATTTATATTATATACTATTATTTAATTAAAATAATCAAACTCCACCAAAATACCGACATCGACACAAACCACCATATTCACCGAAAATCCACCAATATTATATTTAAATAAATTAAATAAATATTCTAATAAATTTGGGGTGTTACAGTTAATCTCCGAAATGGATCTAATAAAGTACGTCTTTGAAAAGCCTGCTCTCACGCCAGATTGACATTCAAATGCACAAACAATGAGGCCAAATACGAAGCTTGTATCATGGGTCTCGAAGAAGCTATTGATCTAAGGATAAAGAACTTGGATGTATACGGAGACTCAACCCTGGTTATAAATCAGATCAAAGGAGAGTGGAACACATATCAACTGGGTTTGATTCCTTACAAAGACTATGCGAGAAGGTTGTTGCCCTTCTTCAACAAAATTGAGTTTCATCACATCCCTCGTGATGAAAATCACATGGCTGATGCACTGACTACTCTATCCTCCATGATTAGTGTGAGTCGATGGAACGACGTACCCAAGATTGACATAATGTGCCTTAAAAGTCCCGCTTACATCTTCGCGATTAAAGCAATCATAGACGACAAACCATGGTATCATGATATCAAGAGCTTCCTTCAAAGACAGTAATACCCACCTGGGGCATCAAGAAAAGATAGGAAGACTCTCAGAAGACTAGCTGGCAACTTCTTCCTAAACAGTGGCATACTCTACAAGAGAAACTTCGACATGGTTTTGCTCAGATGTGTAGATAGACAAGAAGCAAACATGTTAATGAAAGAAAATCACGAAGGATCCTTTGGCACTCATGCCAATGGACACACAATAGCAAGGAAAATTCTGAGAGCGGGATATTACTAGCTGACAATGGAATCTGATTGCTACAAGTACATGAGGAAATATCACAAGTGTTAGATATACGCCGACAAAATTCATGTACCACCAACGCATCTCAAAGTTATTTCTTCTCCATGGCCTTTTTCTATATGGGAAATCGACATGATTGGCATAATTGAACCCAAAGCTTCAAACAGACATCGGTTCATCCTTGTAGCCATTGACTACTTCACCAAGTAGGTCGAAGCAGTATTATACACCAATGTGATTAGGCAAGTATTGGTTCGATTTATCAAGAACAATCTCGTCTGCCATTACGGTGTTCTAAGCCAGATCATTATTGATAATGGATCGAACCTGAACAACAAGATGATGAAAGAATTATGTGCTGAGTTCAAGATCGAACATCATAACTCATCTCCCTACCGACCTAAAATGAATGGAGCGGTAGAAGCGGCTAACAAGAATATCAAGAAGATCATTCAGAAGATGGTTGTAACCTATAAAGATTGGCATGAGATGCTACCATTTGCTCTTCACGGTTATCGCACATCCGTCCGCACTTCAACAGGGGCAACCCCTTTCTCTCTAGTATATGGCATGGAAGCAGTGCTCCCCATAGAAGTAGAGATCCCATCAATAAGAGTATTAATGGAAGCCAAGTTAACAGAAGCTGAGTGGTGTCACAGCAGGCACGATGAATTGAACCTAATCGAAGAAAAGAGAATGACGGCTTTATGCCATGGTCAGTTATATCAGCAAAGAATGAAGAAGGCCTTTGATAAAAGGGTCTGACCCCGTGTCTTCAGGGAAGGAGACCTTGTGCTCAAAAAGATACAATCATTTCTCATTGACTCCAGGGGCAAATGGACCCCGAATTACGATGGCCCATATGTTGTTAAGAAAGTCTTCTCAGGTGGTGCCTTAAGACTCGCAACCATGGATGGAGAGGAGTTTACCTACCCCACAAATGTTGATGTAATCAAGAAATACTTTGCCTAAATAAAAAAAAAACATCTCGGTGGATTGAAAACTCGAAAGGGCGGTTCAGGCAAAAATTAGAGACATAACCAAAAGTCATCCCGAGGGATTGAAAACCTGAAAAGGCAATCCAGGCAAAATTTATGGATACATGGTAAGTAACTATATCTGACAAGATTTGCTCCTCGGCGGTAACGTCATCCGTCAGGAAAACTTCAGTCAAGGTCACCTTTGATAGAAGCTCAGAATGTCCAGAATTCAAAGTTGCTGGAAGGATAATGGTCGTTATGTTTCGATGTAGCCCATTTTCCTTTAAATTACCATTTTCTAAACTTTGTAATGCTTCATGGGATCATGTGTTTGGCTGATTACCATTCTATCAATAAAATTTGAGCCCTAGTGCTTTTTGTTTTCAATTCTCATTTATTCTGCTTTGCGAAATGACATTTTAATATGATCAATGATTCTTGAAACAAAAATGAATTTACTTTTTTCAAAACAAAAAGTTCGAGTTTTACTTCTGCTTTTAAAATAAAGATGGCAATTTATTTTTTATTAATGGGCACAAAAGGGAATATCGACGGTTTCTCTGGTAGTGATCAAACCTCAAAATGCAAAATCAAGTCACTCTCTGTGATTAGTACACCCTGAATGAAGGATCAATTATTTCAGATGAAATGTCCTATCTAACATCCCCGGTAGAGTTCTTACATCTGAAGAACCAATGATTAGCTTTTCTCCCCAGAAGAATCTACCCTTGAAGAGCAAGAACGGATTTCTATCCCTAGCAGGATTGTATCTCCGAAAATCAGAACGAATGCAGGAATCCCTATTCCCGAGCAAAAGTACAACTTTCAGAATCTCCAGTGATACCCCCCATCTCCCATAATGGCTGAATATCCGGTTGTGTTCCTTACCAGTCTGTATGTCGTGTCTGTTTTATCAGCATAAACATACATACATCATGCCTAGTTGATTCATCTTTATATTTATGTTGCATTAATATCACTCTGGTCATGTTCATCCCCAAGTGATAAGCGTCCTATCTCCGATAGAGTTGTCAGTCTTCCTTATCAGGAAAATGTACCATCTAAACAATCACTCTCCAGTGTATTCCTGGATTGAAATTGGTCCTCGACCACTTTCATAACTCAAACCTCTAAAAGACAAGAAGTTTTTTGGTTATACACCTTTGAAACTTCGCTCTTCAACAACAAAGATGATATTTTTCTTTCCCGAATTAAGGAAAAATCCCCAGAGAAAGCCTCTCGACAGAAGACTCTTGGTAATACGGCAGTTTCTCTCTGAAAATTTTTGCTTTCAATAAAGTCGTCAGCACCTCAAAATTGGATTATATCACATGGAATTTCTCCGAAAAAGGTCTCGAAGGGAAGTATGATGTAACATCACCAAGCAAAAAATTGATCTCTCAAGAGACTTGTTTTCCCCAGTAGGTCGACAAATGGAATCTCCCACAGAGAAGTTTGCACACCTCTACAGTTCAGACAAATGGTTCTCCCTAGCAAGTCTGACATCAAATCTTTTTCCATCAAATGACGTCTCCCTAGTAAAAATCAGCGAGAATTTTGATGAAGACCGCTACAAATAGTGTTTCTTGTCAAGGGAAGAACTCGACAAGAAGAAACTAAGACCAGTTCTGTGGCTGAAGACCAGGATCGAGGGGAAGTTTATTTTCAAAAAACAAACTAAGACCAGTTCCTTGCTGAAGACCAAGATCGAGGGGAAGTTTATTTTCAAAAAGAAACTAAGACCAGTTCTGTGGCTTAAGACCAGGATCGAGGGGAAGTTTATTTTCAAAAAAAACTAAGACTAGTTCCTTGGCTGAAGACCAGGATCGAAGGGAAGTTTATTTCAAAAGAAACTAAAACCAGTTCCAGGGCTGAAGACCAGGATCGAGGGGAAGTTTTACCCTTTTCTAAGTAACATCGCTTAGCAAAAGAAGATGGATGAGCAAACTGCTACACATTCATAACCACAATCAAAATTTTGGGTATTCCGATATTTAATCTTTTACCTTGAATCTCTGAACGTCTTCCTCATTCATACCTTCAGGCCCAAGAATATTAAATAGGGGCATCTGTCATACACTAAATTTTGACCACAAGATTTCCCATCATTGTGCAAACCATCACCACAATATGGATGTACCTTCATACCTCATCAATCCTCACAAAGATTGTTGAGCATTCACTACAATCAAGAATTAGGGTTTTGAGCCATCTCAGAGTACTTAGACAAAGGATCAATCAAGAATGGACATGATCCTCAACTTGTCAAGCCTCTCAAACATCCATAAAGGATCAAGAGGTCTCCCATATCAAGAATCAAGCATGAAAATGCAACATCTTAAGTTGATCAAGCCTCGAGATCATCAGTGTCACCAAATTAGGGTTTTGGTCGACCATTGCCTCCAGAGAGAAATTTTCATCTGGGAATGGGCTAATACTTCAAAACATGATCCAAGAAGCTCAAAGGGACCTCATGGACCCAATCATAAGTTCAAAATAGCCTCAAGGAATGCATTAATCAAAAATCAGGAATTAGGGTTTCTTGACCTAATTCACCCCTAAGTTGACTTTTGGAGCAATGCATGAGCCAAGACCTCAAGAAATGTTTTGAAGACCTCAAAATATCTTATATTGATCCTCTTACAAGTTCAAATGGACACAAAGAACTTGGTTCATGAGCAATATGAAGATTCAAATTCATCTAGACCCCAAACTAGGGTTTCTGAGGAAAAGTCAACCATACCTTTGACTTTTGACCAAGACATCATCTCAAACTTTGGGATATGATTTAAAACACTCTAAAACACCTATGGAAGCCATCCATTAGTTTTGAATTAGGTAAATAACTTGATTTCATAGAGGATCACAAAGTTTGAAATTCATCTAACAAAAAGTCAACTATGCCCAAAAATCAAGTTTGACTTTTTGGATTTCTTGACAAACATGGCTTCTCTAAGTCAAAAACAATGTTAACTTATGGTTTGGATCATCAACCATCAATAAAAATCAAGAAAAGTTGGGTTACTTGCAAAAGGGGCAACCTTAAGAAACTTGAATTTTCACTAAGTCATGAAAAAAAGTTATTTCTACCCAACTTTGCAAGACCATAACTTGTGATCCAAGTAACCTTTTTCTTCCATCCAAAGCTCAAATGAAAGCTCTCATTACATACTTCAAGATTGTCAAATACAACATATTCCAAATCCTCATGGATTTTGAGTTATGGATTGATCAAAATCACAAAAAATGGAAAATGGACACTTTTTCAACACTTATTGAAATTTTGGACAGAATCTGTTTTGTGTTTTCACCAACTTTGAGGCCATTTTTCATTATGATCCAAGATGAATCAAGACCAAAGTTAAACATCAAAGTTGAAGTATGTTATATGGGGTTTCCAAAAAGTACAAGAGCCTCTCATGATTCAACTTGAGCAAGAAGTTATAAGCCTCCAAAAATGGCATTTTTCACCTTGCCCACACAAATGCATGAAAACATGACTTGGTTCCCACGATTTCTTGAGCCAATTTTGGACACTTGCATTATTTCATTTATGTCCAAAATCAACACAAATGATGGAGAATCTGATACAAAGCCTCACAAATCAAGAAACATATCACTTAGGCATGTGATCTTTAAAGATGCAATTCCAAAACTCCAATTTTGTTTCAAGGCATTCAAGAGATACATTGAGGTGGCATGGACTGAGTCATTGATCACTAAAGGAGTCAAGTCGTATCCCTACAACAGAAGACTCATAGCCTACAAGATTTACTCAAGTCAATGGCTAGAGGAGACTTTGGCTACATGACAAATTCCAATGGATAATGGAGTGATCCAGCCTCCATTCACTATTATTCCCAAAAAAAACTTACTCTACTATAAATAGAGGTTCTTTCTGATGAGTTTGAGTACACCAAAGCATAACAACTCATGTTTTTCTTCCTTTCACTCTCAAAAAACCAGAAAATGCTTCTTTAGCAAGTAACATTCGAATTTTTAAATAGAGAGCAATTCCATCAAAACCAAACATCCTAACACCTCACATATGTCATATATAAGTGATCTATAACCTCAAAACATATCTGGAACACTAGAATCATCAAGTCACTATCCATTTGCTAAAGCTTTTTATCAAAGCTGCAGTTAAGGTGCCATAACAAGATCTAGTTGCTTTCAATCCATTCCAAGCTTCCAAACACCTTAATTAAGGCCATTGAAGTTGTCCAAGTCATCAAACAACATTTGTAACACCTCCAACACACAATTCGATTTCTTCTTGCAAGAGGTAAGCCTGAACTCTCAAACTCTATGATTCATGCATCATAAATGTGTTTTCAAGTTACAAACATGTTTATGCACTTATGTAGAGTGTTTCCCCTCAATCAATTGCTTTGTAGCTATCGTGTATAGGATTTCATAGTGTTCATGCAGAAATTAGGGTTCATGTGTTCATCACTTAATTTCTCACTCCACACTTAATATAAATGCAATTAATTGGTATTATTGGAATCCTTGTTCAAAAACGAGTGAGATTGATGTTTACAAAAGTCAAAACCATTAAGTAATCAGAGAGAAAAGTGATGTTTTGCAAATCGTCCATAGTGCGGTCACGAGGAAGAAGAAGGTGACCGTTGGCGCCATTTTTCAAATTTTTTGAATTTTTGAATTTTTGTTTTTTTCTTAATTGATTTCAAAAATTAATTTCTCTCTCAATTTTAATCATTTTTTATTGGTTTTTTTTTATTTCACAAAAATGTTAAAATATTTTATTCTACAAAAAAATCAAATTTATATTATTTATTTAATATAGTTTAAATTTTTGTAAAGAATTTCATTTTAATTGTTTTTAAACATTTTAAATAAAATTTCCATCTTGATTTTTCAAATTCAAATGAATCTCAAACTTTCATATAGACATAACATGATTTTTCAAAACATTTTTCAAAATTTACAACTTGTTTTTAAACATGTTTGATCTTTTATATCATTTTCTATTTAATTTTCTTTGAAAAAATTGTTTTTTTAAGCAAAATTAGGGTTTTCTTAAATTTTGATTTTTCAAACTTCATTTGAAACACTTCTGGGCCTCTTTATAGAGTGTAAGACCCATCCCCTTTGTAAATACACTATTTTCAAACAAACCATCTAGGCCTCTCCTTGAGTATAAGCCACAACCTTTTGTATAAAAACTTTGTTTTAAACAATAAATAAAATTCCATGGGCCTCTCCTTGAGTTGTAAGCCTCATACCTGTGTTTTCCAAATCATCTGTCTGCTTTTAACTGGTACTAAGAGGAGCATTATTCCCGGTGAAACTGCTCTTAGACCACTTGGGCCTCTCTTTGAGTTATAAGCCCCAAACATTATTTTCTTTACAACAACTTGCTTTTAATTCAAATTCAAATTCAAAGTTTTCCTCAAAACTTTCTTCAATTTCTCAAAATCTTAATCATACAGTTAAAATCATATAACAGATCACAATACACTTGGGCCTCTTCTCAGAGTGTAAGACCCAACATCTTTTATTTTTAATGCATATTTGTTTATATACCTGTAAATTCACTTATTTGTATATATCCTTGTGCATATTTATTTAGAGTTTCCCGATCAGTTAGGTCTACACTTAGGTCAAACCAGAGGTCACTTTCTAACTTAGTCAAAACTAGTTCCCTCATAGGAAATTCCCTATACAGTCTGCCTCCTCTTGGGCTTATTCAATATGGGACAGAGAAAGACATTATTCTCGGTGAAACTTTTCTTAAGACTGTTAAAACTTAGAAATATATGTATACAAGAAATTCATTCCCCCAGAGAGGATTAATTCCCGGTGAAACCTCTTTTGAATTTCTACAAACCTTAGAACTGTTCAACAAAGAAAGGACTTATTCCCGGTGAAACCTTTCTTGAACTTTTCTTAGGCTTGAACCCACAGACTTCTTAAAAAGCATCCCCGGCCTTCTCTTGGGCTTAGTACAAGGACCAACAAGCTTCTTAGAAATTCCCCTAGCCTCCTCTTAGGCTTAGTACAAGGATCCAAAGGCTTCCTAAAAGCATAAGATAGAAATTAGTCATCATTGCTAGTTCAATCCCCAGGAAAGTCAAGATTCCAGAATATCAGACCATTCTAGGGTTGATCTTCATCCCTTAAACCAACAGTCTCCTCTTGGGCATCATATAAAGATTTCTCTCTACACCAGAGCCTACCACTTCTTGAGAGACTTAGACAGTCTCGGACTCCTCTTGGGCTTCATTCAAGTAGATTTGGAAAGTCTCACTTATCATAGTCTCCTTTTTAACAACATACAGAGACCCTCAAGTTTTCTAAAAGCATAGGATAAACTCTGATCACTTCACCAATACACCAGTCTCCAGGAGAGTTAAAATCTCTAAGGTTTTCAAACTCAACTTTAAACTTCCCTGACCCCCAACAAGGCTTGAACTTTCATTTTAAACATCCCAGCCAGAGTCAACTTACTATCAATAAACCCTCAACAGAATCAGAGCCTCATGGCATCTAATACTTCAACTCTTCCCTGATTCCCAGCAAGAGTAAATCCCTTGGATTCCCCAATACAATTTGGACCTGCTCCTGGATTTCAATAAATCCTCAGCAAGAGACAACCTCCTCTTAGGCTTCATATAAGAATTTTCCCCAATCAGTCTCAATCTTAGGCTTTATACAAGACAGATAAAACCCTCCTCAGTGGAGTCAATTTCCTTTAGCTTCAACCTTGGGCTTTGATCAAGGCACACAAAAATCTACATCCCCTCAGATGAGACCATGATTCCTCTCTGCAGAAAGATATATCCTTTATACATCACATATCAAAATAAACAATCAAAACCTTTCCAGATAATTGTTGTAAGTGGCACACTTGTTAATTCAAAATCCAAGCTGGCGTATTTCCCTTATCTTAGCTAAAATTTATCTTTCATATAACTGCTGTAAGTGGCAGGCCTCTGGATCCCTAACATCCAAGCCAATGTCCCTCTCTTAGCATGAAAGAGTCATAAAGGAAAAAGTGGCATTGCTCTACACTGAGTTAAAGCTTTCTTCCTTATAAAGGAAATTATGGCATTGTTGGGTTCCTCATATTCCAGTTAAAGTAATTTCCCTTATAATCGATTTCTCAACATTTGTGATGAATATGTGAGATATCTCCCTTTAGATATGACAAATTCTCTCTCAGTCACCCTTTTAGCTTCAATTTTGGGCTTTGAACAAGACACAAATACTCTGATAGCTTCAATCTAGAGCTTTGAACAAGACACCAAATATCTTTCCTCCCATAGAATAGGAGGAACTACGATTGCTCTGATTTCCCAAATCTCTTTACGGGAATACGTAGGCATAAGATTGCGAAATATTAGCGAGCACACAAATAAAAAACTTTAGGTCCAGTACCTTCCCAAAAACAACAGAAAACCCGAAAACCACAGAAACATTCTCTCAATCCTCTCAAAGGAGAAACTTTCCCGACCAATAGCAGATAAACACGAGAAAGCATTTTAAGTTAACAGAAATACATGCAAAAGAAGGTTCCTATGGATTACCATAGATACATTGGGTGTTAATAGCTTTCCTTTATATAACCAGACCCTGTTCCCCGATCTCTTAGCATTTGTTAAAGAAAACATTTGCGTACAGGGTTAGTTTAAGATATCTTCCCCTTCCTTAACCAGCTTCATAGGATAAATGCAGAAATCAGAAAGTAGCACCCAAACCCCGATTCCGCGGTAAAATGGTCGCGTCACCAACAAAAACTGCACGCTACACCCAGCAAAGTCGCCATTTGTCGTACCTCAAAAAATACGATCCACGCAATGGACGCGGAAAAAAACTTGTTCGAATAGAGTCGCCACCTAACTTTGATTTATTCCAATAAAGGAAAAGGAAAATATCGAAAAAACCTTTTAAGGAAAGGAAAATGGTCATCGCAACCATATCCTGGTTTCGGAGTCAGTTACGCAAGGGGAAGGTATTAGCACCCCCTCACGTCCGTTGTACTCAACGAGATCCTCTTAGTCTAATTAGTGATTTTGAGTTTCGACTAAGCTTACTTGTCTTCTTCGAATAATAAAAGATAAAAGAAAAGGGTTGTAAAAGACGCTATTTAAGATTACTTGCTAAAGAAAGTGGGTGGTTTTTTTATTAGGGTACTCGCCAAGGATTGAGGCCCTTGTGCCTACGTATTTCTTCGTGCAATGGGAAAGTCAGAGCAATCGTAGTTCGACACTACGAATTGTTGGTGTGTTTTATAGATATCAATCGTCTGAACACGTGAAATAATTCTCGTACCCAAACAATTGAAAGAGAGGAATGAAAGACTTCACACCCCTCAATTTCATCTTTAGTGAAATAGTATTAAGATATGATTAGGTATTTTAAGGAAATATTTGTTTAAACATGAGAAAGATATCTCGCATCCAAACAATTGAGGAGAAATTTTAAAGACTCAAAAGCCCTCCCTTTATTTTAATAAAAAAGTCTTTTGATTTTTATTAAGGGTCTTGATGTTGATTTGAGAAAATACATGATGTTGATCGAGGTTTGAATTTGCGGGAGGGCAAAGAAAAAGGCAATCGTCCTACAAGAGTTTTAAGAAAGAAAACCACTTGACGTTGGATCAAGGGTTTGTTTGGTTGATGGCGATGCAAAAGGCAATCGACTTACAAGTTGGGGTATGGCTTGATATGTGTATCAAGAATGTGGGGGTTTGAATTGTTTGCAGTGGTGGCAAGACATAAACAAAAATAAAAGGAAGGTGATAAAATTATCTTACACTTCATGGGAATGGAGGTACATTTTTCAGATAGGGATATGATAAGGCGATTAAAACAAATCCATCGACAAGTGAATAAAAGGTGCTCATTATAAGAAGGCTCAAGATTGGGCCACGGGACTGAAAACCCACCGAAATTGAAAGCAATCGAATTTAGCTCTAAATTAACTTAGAGTGGATTCATGTGAGAATCACTCTATAAGAAGTCGAGCAATAATCTATGCGTCCAAGCGGTTTTCGGGAGTTAAATTAAATTCCAAATCCAAGATCGGAACACAATGAGAACAAAATAAAATAACAGCTACAAACAAAAATTTTCTTTATATCAACTCAAAATTTTTGAAAAAAAAAACAGAAAGGCCGACACGACACACACATACTATCTACACTGAATTTGCATTTTCACAAAATCAATATAAAACTAAAAGTAAAATGTCACAACAATATTAGCAATAAAACAAGTGTATATATATATATATATATATATATATATATATATATATATATATATATATATATATATATATATATATATGTGTGTGTGTGTGTGTGTGTGTGTGTGTGTGTGTGTGAAGAAGAAGTATATGTTTATATAACAAAATTAAAACATGTATATATTTTATATATACATGTATATTAACTTACATATTATCATGTATAAAAGAAATTGAAAGAAAAAGTAACTATATACATACAACTTTAAAAAATAAAGAAATGGATAAACATATATATACATCTCAATAACCAACATAACTCATAAATCGAAAGCATAATCATATGGATACTATTCAAAAGCCAAAAGCAATACATATCAAAAGAACAAATATATAGCTATGACAATCATATGAAAGCAGGGACACAAACAACAAAAAGTAAAGAGAGAAAAAAAACGAAAACGATAATGATACTCACACACGACAGACGACGAATCTTGGTCTTCTCTCTTTTTTCGGTCCTTTTCTTCCCCCACCCCTTTTTTCTTTCTTGACTTCTCCTTCTTATAGCCTCAAGATTATGCCACAAATGGAATTGGACAAAACCATTTACTAACATTATGAACTTTGTCCACCAAGTTTTAATCCCCTTTCAATTTTAGTTGATCTTGTCATGAAGTTGTCTTGGAAAGTTTTATGATCTTGTCATGTGAATGTTTTGGAAAGTTTGATGATCTTGTCATGTGAATGTTTTGGAAAGTGTTGAAAATAACAATAATCATAACTAATGACAAACTAAAATAAAATCTAATACTATAATAATAATAAATAAATAAACATAAAATTGCAATTTATTTTGATTTTTTTGTAAAAAATAGAATTAAAGGTAAAAAGAGAAAAAAGTGCTTAAAAATGGGAAAGCTGAGATTCGAACCCAGGACCTTATGCTTGAATATCCTTGAATTCGCATTTCACCACCAAATGGGCTATCTTTTTTATTCGAAATAAAATATGATTAAAACTCATATAATAGTAAAGTGTCTGGACAAAATTGGGGTATGACAACGTCTTGCTAAAAGCTACGCTTACCAGACTATCATATAAGGGAGCTCCCATTAGATTTAGTGATGTGGTTGTGAAGGCGTTTAATGGGTCAAGAAAGACTGTGATTGGAGAAGTGGGTTTTCCCATTAAGATTGGATTGTGTTGCTTCCAAATAACTTTTCAAGTAATGGATATTCATCTAGCTTATAGTTTCCTCCTGGTCGCCCATGGATCCATGAAGCCGGATCTATAACGTCAACTCTTCACCAAAAGTTAAAGTTCGCGAAGAATGGGAAGTTGGTTATTGTTGGTGGTGAACATGATATGTTGGTCAGTCATCTTTCGTCTTTCTCATATATTGATGCCAATGAAGCTGAAGGAACTCCATTCCAGGCTCTTTCTATTTGTAATGTTGTTCAGAAGAATGGCTCACCCATGTCTTCTCTGAAAAATGCTCGCAACATTGTTGAGAATGGTCAAGCTTTTGGTTGGGGTCAGGTTGTTGAACTTGCAGAGAATAAGAATAGGGCTGGTATAGGCTTCTCGCCTAGTTTAGTCAGAAGAGATTTAAAGCATATTCAAGAAGTTTTTCATAGTGCTGGGTTTATTCACGCTAGAGATCAGTCTGCTGCTGCAATTCTTGAAGATCACCAAGAGGAAGAAGCGTCGAACTTTGTAACGCATGGATTAACATGCCATAATTGGATTGTCGTTGACGTTCCCTCTGTTATTCATTTATCAAAGTAATATGTTTGTCATTTTCAAAAATCTTTTCCCTCTGCCCAAGGGGAAAGTGAATTGATGTGGGATTTATTTTAGTTATTATCATCATCAATAAAATGCTATTTTGTTTATCCATATTATGTTTTTTCTTTTTTGCTTTTTCTGGAAAAAAAATGGTAACATAAAAAACCAAAAGATAATGATCATTTTTTATATCTGCATAATATTTGCGCACTTATTTGTTCATATTCTAAAATCAAACATAAAATCATTGTGTAGATTGATCGTAAAACCCATTGAAAACAATGACTCCATGCCTTCTCCCAACTTTGAATTCCCTGTGTTTGAAGCAGAAGAAGAGGATGATGAAGAGATTCCCAATGAAATCTCTCGTTTACTTAAGCACGGGGAAAAGACCATTCAGCCTCATCAAGAGCCGTTAGAAGTGATTAATCTGGGTTCTAAAGAGGTTAAGAAAGAAGTCAGAATTGGGGCATTGCTTTGTCCAGGGGTTAAGAAGGGGATAGTAGAGCTTCTTAGAGAGTATGTGGACGTATTTGCTTGGTCATATCAAGACATGCCAGGTCTTGTGACTAATATTGTGGAGCACAGACTGCCATTGAAGCCAGAGTGTTCATCGGTTAAACAGAAATTGAGAAGAACTCATCCCGACATGGCTGAGAAGATTAAAGAGGAGGTTTAAAAGTAGATCAATGATGTTTTTCTTGTGACATCTGAGTATCCTCAATGGGTGGCCAATATTGCGCCTGTTCTGAAGAAAGACAGAAAAGTTCGTATATGCATTGATTATAGAGATTTGAATCAAGCTAGTCTGAAAGATGATTTCCTGTTTCCACACATTGATATTTTGGTAGACAATACGGCTAAATTCAAAGTTTTCTCCTTTATAGACGGATTCTCCAGATATAATCAGATTAAGATGGCACCCGAGGATATGGAAAAGACAACATTTATTACACCCGTGGGAACATTGTGCTACAGAGTGATGATCTTCGGTCTAAAGAATGCTGGTGCGATGTACCAGAGAGCCATGACTATTCTTTCCATGATATGATGCATAAGGAAATTGAAGCCTATGTTGATGGTATGATTGCTAAATCAAAGTCTGAGGAAGACCACATTGAACATTTACTAAAATTGTTTCAACCTTTGAGGAAGTTTAAACTCCGTCTGAATCCAAATAAATGCACTTTTGGTGTTCGCTCTAGAAAATTGTTGGGTTTTATTGTTAGCCAAAGAGGCATTAAAGTAGATACTGACAAAGTCAAAGCTATTCAGGAAATGTCGGCGCCCAAAACAGAAAAACAAGTAAGAGGATTCTTGGGGCGTTTGAATTATATATCAAGATTTATATGCCACGTGACTACCACATGTGCGCCAATTTTCAAGCTTCTCTGAAAAGATTAGGGTTGTCTTTGGATGGATGGTTGTCATAAGCCTTTTGATAGCATCAAAGAGTATCTGTTAAAACCTCCTATTTTGTCTCCTCCGGTGGAAGAAAGGCCTATGATTATGTATTTGACTGTCCTGAAAGATTCCATGGGTTGTGTTTTAGGTCAACAAGATGAATTTGGAAAGAAAGAATATGCCATTTATTATCTGAGCAAAAAGTTCATTGATTGTGAGTCTCGATACTCCGTTCTTAAAAAGACTTGTTGTGCTCTAGCTTGGACTCCTAAACACCTCCGCCAGTATATGTTGAATCATACCACTTGGTTGATATCCAAAATGGATCCAATCAAGTATATGTTTTAAAATCCTGCTTTAACTGGTTGGATCGCCCGTTGGCACATGTTGTTATCGGAATATGATATCGAGTACTGAACCCAGAAAGTTGTAAAATGAAGTATTATGGCTGACCATTTGGCTCATCAGCCAATTGACAATTACCAATCCATAAGGTTTGACTTTCCCGATGATGATGATGATGATGATGATGTGATGTATTTGAAAGCTAAAGATTGTGATGAGCCACTACCTGAAGAAGAGCCAAAGCCTGGATTCCGTTGGGGTTTGGTTTTTAATGTAGCTGTTAATGCTTATGGCAATGTTATTGGGGCAATCATTATTACTCCTCAAGGTGCTCATATTCCTTTCACTACAAGGTTGATGTTCAATTGTACAGATAATATGGCTGAGTATGAAGCGTGTATAATGGGTCTCGAAGAAGCCATTGATTTGAGGATTAAGATTCTTGATGTGTATAGTGATTCTGCTTTGGTCATTAATCATTTTAAAGGAGAGTGGGAAACATGTCAACCTGGTTTGATCCCTTATAAAGATTATGCCAGGAGACTGCTCGCCTTCTTTAACAAAGTTGAATTGCATCATATTCCCCATGAAGAAAATCAGATGGCAGATGCACTGGCCAATTTTTCTTCTATGATTGAAGTAAGTCGTTGGAATGACGTGCTGAAGATTGATGTTATACGCCTGGATAGACTGACTCATGTGTTTGCGGCAGAAGAAGTCATTGATGATAAACTGTGGTATTATGAAATTAAATGCTTTCTTCAGAAACAAGAGTACCCACTTGGGGCATCAAATAAAGATAAGAAGACTTTGAGAAGGTTAGATGGCAACTTCTTAAATGATGACATGTTATACAAAAGAAATTTTGACATGGTCTTGCTCAGATGCGTGGATAGACGCGAAGCAGACATGATGAAAGAAATTCACGAAGGATCATTTGGTACCCATGCCAATGGACATGCAATAGTAAAGAAGATGTTAAGAGCAGGTTACTATTGGCTGACAATGGAATCTGATTGCTCCAAATATGTGAAGAAATGCCACAAATGTCAAGTTTATGCTGACAAGATTCATGTATCTCCAACTCTTTTCAATGTTATCTCTTCTCCATGGCTTTTCTCCATGTGGGGAATTGACATGATTGGCATGATTGAGCCTAAAACTTCAAATGGACATCATTTCATTCTAGTGGCCATTGATTACCAAGTGGGTTGAACCGACATCGTACACCAATGTGACCAAGCAAGTGGTTGTCCGGTTTATCAAGAATTAGATTATCTGTCGTTATGGTGTTCCAAGTAAAATCATTACTGATAATGGATCGAACTTGAATAACAAGATGATGAAAGAGATGTGTGAAGAATTCAAGATTAAACACCATAACTCTTCTCCTTATAGACCAAAGATCAATGGGGTTGTTGAAGCTATTAATAAGAATATAAAGAAGATTATTCAAAAGATGGTTGTAACTTATAAGGATTGGCATGAGATGCTCCCTTTTGCTTTGCATGAGTATCGTACATACGTTCGCACTTCAATAGGGGCAACCCCTTTCTCTCTTGTATATGGTATGGAAGCAGTGCTCCCGATAGAAGTTGAAATCCCATCAATGAGAGTCTTGATGGAAGTTTAGTTGTATGAGGCTGAATGGTGTCAAAGTAGGTATGACCAGTTGAATCTGATTGAAGAGAATCGAATGGAGGCTTTGTGCCATTGCCAATTGTATCAATAGAGGATAAATAAAGCTTTTGATAAGAAGGTCTGACCTCGCGTATTCAGAGAAGGTGACCTCTTGCTCAAGAAGATCTTATCTTTCGTTATTGATTCTAGGGGGCAAATGAACTCCCAATTATGAAGGCCCACACGTTGTCAAGAAAGCCTTCTCTGGCAGTGCATTAATTCTTGCAACAATGGATGGTGAGGAGCTCCCACGTCTTATGAATGGCAATGCAGTCAAGAAATACTTCGCCTAAAAAGAATAGAAGAACAGCTCGCTAAATTGAAAACCCGAAAGGGCGGCTTAGGCAAAAAAATGAGCGTCTCGGTGGATTGAAAACCCGAAAGAGCGGTCTAGGAAAAAGTTAGATACACAAACAGAAATAATCATCCCAGTGGATTGAAAACCCAAAAGGGAATTTTAGGCAAAGGTTAGGGATTATAGCAAGTAACTGCATCATGC
Organism: Lathyrus tuberosus; assembly: GCA_022829125.1. Taxonomy (NCBI): domain Eukaryota; kingdom Viridiplantae; phylum Streptophyta; class Magnoliopsida; order Fabales; family Fabaceae; genus Lathyrus; species Lathyrus tuberosus. Next base: position 682,920 of record JALAZF010000579.1, read on the forward strand.
CAGACTTGATCGTTTGAAGCAACGGTGCCCATCAAATATTCTCAATTGGTCATCCTCGACCGAAAATTTTAGCATAGCAGAATTCAGAGTTGTTAGGGAGAATAGTGGTCATTGTATTTCAATGTAGCTCTTTTCCATGTATTTACCATTTTTCAACTTTGTAATGATCCATGGAGTCACGCCATTTGCGGACTACCATTCTTATCAATAAAATTTGAGCCTTTAGTCCAATTGTTTGCTATTCTTATATTGTTTGAGTTTACAAAATTTCATTTATTTTTTATGATAACTTTTTAAACAAAAGATGAATAAGTAATAGTAAGTTTGAAATGTACAAAATGTTTTCCTTGATCTATGAATATAAACGAGGAATGTCAACGGTGATTTTAAGAATGGTAAAATCTTGAAGTACGAAGCTCAACGCTTTCCTAAGAAGAGTTTTCATCATCCCTAGCAAGGAATATATAAGTGATCTCATTTCCTTAGCATATCTTTTATCCCTTATGCAGAAATATTTATATTCCCAGTGGAGTTTGCTTTTATGTGCATCTCTACTAAGTCTTCATCCTTTCTCAGTAGAGTGGTGAATACTTCTTATCCCCATGAATATTTTTGAAGTTTTTGTTTGGTTGTGTTTCCTCAACAGATCTTCCCCTCGGAACCGAGTTCATGATTATTATTGCCCCAATGGAGTGACGTTATTAGAAGATTGATCTTTGGGTGTTTGTCTCAAGCAGTATCTTCTCTTCCCCGGGAGTATAGCCGTGTAATAGGATTTATTTCCTTTGATGGCTTTTGTTATCCCTTGCAGGATTTCTCCAGTTGTATCCCTAGCAGGATCTCCAGCGTTATCTCCATCTTGTTGAGATTTGGCAGAGTATCTGATTATACCATGTGTTCGGTTTTTCCTTGTTTATCTTTTTGTTCGTTTTGTCAGCATATCCATACGCATATTCATACATGTGCAACATTTGCCTTGAGCATTGCATCATATGTTGCATTATGCATTTTTGCATCCTTTGGTGTTTTCCCCGCTCTCTGGTGTGTTTCTCCCCGCAGAGTGTGTGTGTTCTCTCTCCAATAGAGTGTCAACGTTAAGCAGAAAGTGTTTATCCTTTCTAATTCCCCACTAAGTTTGATTCTCGTGGAAGATTTTTGATTTAGCTTCCATTCCCAGTTTATTCATCTGGATGGAACTAAACCCATTTGAGTTATTTCCTCATTTGGTCGAGTCTTGTTTGACTATTTATCTCCAGATTGGTCCTGGATTAAACTTTGGTCCCCAGCAGCGTTGTTTTGATCCCTCTAGGTCGTGAAACCTAGATGATTGATAATGCAATTAATTTTTCACCCTTAGAGATGTTTTATCATCATCAGTAGATTATTTTTGTTTGAAATATTCTTGCTTCCCCATCAGTGTTTTTGTAACACTCCTTTGGTCCTTCAACCAGTGGAAGTCTCTTTTGAGTAGCTGGTGTGACCCCAGATTGTAAAAATTTGTATCTTCACATTAAATGGCGTCTCTCTAATTTGTCCTCAGCAGAGAAGTTTTTTGTGAAATCCTTGATTCTCATCTGATCAAGCGAAACCTTGGTTTTTCCGTCAAATGGTATCCCTTCGAAAATGTCTCGTTGAGAAGTTTGATGTGAACCCTTTTTTCCTTCAAATGGCATCTCTTCGAAAATGTCTAGTTGAGAAGTTTGATGTGAACCCTTTTTTCCTTTAAATGGCATCTCTTCGGAAATGTCTCGTTGAGAAGTTTGATGTGAACCCTTTTTTCCTTCAAATGGCATCTCTTTGAAAATGTCTCGTTGAGAGGTTTGATGTGAACCTTTTTTACTTTAAATGACATCTCTTTAAAAATGTCTCGTTGAGAATTTTAATGTGAATTCTATTTTTTCCATTAAATGGCATCTCTTCGAAAATGTCTCGTTGATAAGTTTAATGTGAATTCTATCTTTCCCCTAAAATGGCATCTCTTCGAAAATGTCTCATTGAAAAGTTTGGTGTGGATCTTACCTTTCCCTCTCCAGGTGTTTTTCCTTCGAAGTTTGTATTTGCAGCTCCTTGCATTGTTACGTTTCTCCATGTGGAGTTTCTTTCCTTTGTTTTGTTTCAACTATGCGTTGGTTTGTTTCCATATATAGTTAACTTTGGAGTTGAGTCTTTCCCCGTCTCCAGTGGAACATTCTTTTACCTGGGGGAGTCTTGGTCATTTTCTGTTAACCTTTGGCAATTTTTATTTGTCTTCTGTGGCGTCATATCCCCCACGGAGTCCCTTGTCTGCATTCATTTCATATCATATGCATTATGTGGCATCTTAGGGCCAAAATTGGGTTTTTTGTATTTAAGTCTATTCTATCTCGTCGAGATAAAGATGTCAATATTCGTATCTCTGGAAATAAGAAACTTAAATAGGGGCATCTGTCATACCCTAATTTTTAACCCTAAGATCCCACATATCATTTGCATTTTTTCACACAAACAAGATGACACATATTGGTCCTCTCTCTCTCTCTCACCTTTTGTTTTTTGTTTTTTGTTTTCTTACTTTTGAGATCACCAAGCACCCTTTTTGTGTGTGTTTGTCTTTATGTTTATCCTTATGCTTATTGCTTATCTAACCACTAATTAAAATGCCAAAAATATGTCTTGTCTCTCAAAGATTATTGTGCAAGGTAGGGCTTTCCATCAAGAGCCTCAAGCTTGGTCCCTCAGCTAGGGTTTTGTTTCTCAAGTCAAAGCGTGAACATCCATTGACTCTCAAGGGCTTATCCTTCAAAACATGACTTTCAATCTCATGTTTATTGGCTATCAAGCATCTCTCAATATCATTTTAATCAAGAATACCTTAAGGTCTTGTTGCTTGATTCTCAAAAAGTCAAAGGTTCATGTGTTTATTTCCATTCCTTCAGCAATAAGTCAACCCAAGCTTTGAGCAATTAAATAAAATTACATTCAATAAAATCTTATTTTGGGTTCATATGATCATCCATGTACCTTGGAATGCAAGAAAAACTCAATATCACAAGTTGATTCAAGGAGGTTTGACCAAAAAGTCAACATTTTCAAGTCAATGTTCCAAGGACTACAATTACTTCAATATTTCATATTTTTGAGTGCTTCTTTTTTCAAATGACTCTTCTCAATATCCTCTTCAACTTCTCTTTACATGATAAGAGTCAATTATGCTGGGAGGATCATCAAAAGTTTAGAAACATTATAGATTATTTGTGGACTTAGTGAAATTTGACCTATTTTCAAGTGACTTTTTCTCAACTTTCAAGGATTAAAACTTCTTCAATTCTTATCATTTGAGGCTGATTATTTTTACTATTTACTCTTTGTTATTCCTTCTACAAGTTTTCTTCAATGATCAAGACCAAATTATGCTTGGAAGGCTTTGGAATTTGTTTGAACATTATAGGTCATTTTCTGCCTCAAAGACTTGGAATTTTTCTAAGTATGATGACTAGTTTTTCATGCTAACTTCAACACATCATAACTTTCTCCGTAGATGTCCAAATGAAACCTTTCTTGGCACATTTCAAACTAAGCCATGAGGACTACACATTGCAAGAAGAATGGTAGCAAAAAGCTTCTTGAGTAGGATACCCCATCAAGGTGAACATGGTAACTTGAAACTGAAGAAAGCTCCATGATCAGATTTTTTATTCATTCTAATTCCAATTAGAGGCCAAATTAAAGTTCAATTTTGTGCCTAATCAAGTTTAGCAAGTGTTCAGAAGTTTTTTAGCACTTGAAACACAAGTTTTGGTTGAGTTTTGATGACTTAAGAGTCACACCTATGGCATGATGAGGGTGTGCACGAATTCTCCAAATTATTTTATCATTCCACCCCTCTTAGAATTCCATTCTATTCATCTATAAATAGAGAGTCTCCATCCCTTCATTTTCCAAGCTTTAGAGAGCCAAAGAAGCGATGCCAAACTCACTCCAAAGCTCACTTTTCTCAATTTTGAATTCACCTTTTCTGAGCTTCTAGTTCCAATTTCTTGACTCCATTACCTTCCTTAATCTTCACTGAAGCTAAAGCAATCAAGAGCAAGCTAAATCATGCACTGAATCAAGCTATCCAAGTCCATTTTTAGAAGCATTTGATCTTAATTTGTTCAAGTAGTTACATATCTCTATTTGCTTCAAACCTTTGGTCATCATGAATCTCTTGGCTCCCCGATTCGCGTGCTTCTTTTAAATTTGATTTTCATTAAGTATTCATCATTTAATCATGTTTGGAAGTTTAAAAAAAGTCACGAGTTTTCTCTGAATTCTCATAGCTCGGTTAATATAAATTCATGTAGTTGGTATGGTTGAATTCGCAATGAAAAGATGAACACAATGGTGTTAATTTGAGCGCTTCTTGTTTCCATTTGAGAGATCATGAATTTCCAACATTTTATGGTTATTTTCGTGGCTGGAGGTTGAAGATGATGAGGTGTCATCATCCAACCAATGACAAAGCCTTCTATCATTACCAAAAGGAAAATAGGAAGGTCAACAATAAATCCTTTTATCATCAAAAGGATGCTAATTAGCTTAACAACTTCGATAGACCGTCATCGACAAAAGGACGATGGTGAGATCATAACTGCAAAGATTACCAACACCAAAAGGATGACGGTAAGTTCAACAAGAAAGTATGCTATCACCAAAAGCATGATAGTAAGACTTAATAACTTTCATAGATCATCATCTACAAAGGGCCAATGGTGAGATAAAACTGCAAAGATCGCCGACACGGAAAGGATGATGATTAGATCAACAACAAAGCTTACTATCACCAAAATGATGATAATTAACTCATCAACTTCAATGATCACCATCACTAAAAGGATGAATGTTAAATCACAATCACAAATATCGCCATCACAAAAGTATCGTGGTAAGATCAAAATGACTTCAAATATCTCCCTCACCAAAAAAGATGATGGTTAGACCAAATAAAAGATTTCCATCAAAAGGATGATGTCCACCACCAAAAAGATGATGGTTAAGTAACAATTTCAAAGATCACAATCACCAAATGGATGATGGTTATCAAAATAAATCTTTTCATTACCAAAAGGATAATTGTAAGATCAACAACAAAGCATACTATCATAGAAAGGATGATAGTTAACTTAACAACTTGCATAGATCATCATAAATAAAAGGACGATGGTGTGATCGCAACTGCAAAGATTGTCGGTACCAAAAGGATGATGGTAAGATCAACAACAAGGCCCACTATCACCAAAAGAATGATTTTAAGACTTAATAACTTGTATAGATCATCAGTGACAAAAGAAAGATGGTGAGACTTCCTTGCTCAAGCACGCAAGCTCAAGACTTCCTTCCTCTAGCACACAAGCTAAAGACTTCCTTGCTAAAACACACATGTTTAAAACTTCATTGCTTAAACACAGAAGCTTAAGACTTAAAATGCTCAAGCACTAAAGCAAGAGACTTGTGACTCTAAATAAACTGTTAAGAGATTTAGTTAACAACTACACTTGATATGCAATCAGAGGTGTAGATAAAATACAAATTAGAAAGACTCTAAGACTTAAGAACTTCTTAAAAATACAAGTGTTAAGATGTTATAAGTCTAACAAATATGATAGAGTAGATTCTCCTTTATTGCCAATGTTCAGAGTCTGTAGCAGAGTTGTATTAGCACTTGGTAGTCTTCTTCTTCATTACTTTTGCTCCTTAAATAGATAAGGAGAAAAGAGATGTTGGAGACTTTAAATCACCTTTCTGCAAAAGGGATAATCCATTCAACCTCACGCACCAAGGAAGACATTTTTCCTTAAGTCTTCACGTGATCAAAAGGTTTTTAGTCTGTCAGAGTTTCCTCGGTTGAAGAGCTTCTGCTTCAGAGGTTGACATTATTCAGACTTCACTCTTCAGAGGTTAATTACTTTAGAGTCCACTTCTTGGCTTTTGAAGCTTCAGAGTATGGGTCACCAGAGGCTGACTTTCTTCAGAGTTGACTTATTCACAGTTTGGATCTCCATCAGAGACAGAGTCTTTAGAAGTGATCTTCAAAGCCAGAGTCTGATATTCAAATTTAGATTCCTCAAGCATTTCTTCATCTGTTCTTAATGATTATGTTCCCACAAACTCAGAACAGATGTTAGAAGGCCCAATTATTCTTTAAATACTTTGTTATCATCAAAACCCAAGGGATATGGTATTAACCATTTTTGTTCAAACAATCCCCCCTTTTTTATGATGACAAACATATGTATTTAAGAACAATGGTTGTTGATTTAATTTACATTCTGAAATCACGGTCTATGGTTTGTAAGCTCCCCCTGATTTTGATAACCCTAAGGGTGAGGTTTGTAAGCTCCCCCTAAGTCATTTAGTTCTAAAGGTGAGGTTTTTAAGCACCTACTAAGGTCTAGTCAAGTTAATTAAATTTATCCTTGAAGCGCAATAATCAATTTTTCAGAAATTAAGCATAAAACAATATCAATCGAAAAGATTCAGATGCTTAAATACTCTTTATCTCTCCCCCTTTTATCATCAACAAAAAGATAAATAAAAGCATAGAAAAGATACTGAAGAAAATTTTCCATTAACCAGAAAAAGAGGTGGAAAACATAAGTTCAAAAAAGATAAAAACACAGGGTAACTAAATCCTAGAGCCTAAGGTTTTTGCTTTAGAAGCTCCAAACTACTTCCAGATCAGCACCCATGTCATCTTGTCTGGTAGTCATAACCTTCATTTGATCATTCAACTCCTTCTGCTTATTATCCATGGCTTCCAGCTTTGCTTCTAATATCTCATGCCTCTGACTAGAAGAAACAACAGACTCTAAAGAGATTTACTTCAAATTCTAAAGAACTGATACCATAGAGACTGTGAGAGAATCCCATTTTGTAGCATAAGTTATAGGATCAGAGGCTAAATTTCTCTCAGCAACCGGATTATTTAATTGTTAAAGAGGATAGTTCCATATTGTTTCAACTGGGCTTGGATATAAGGTGGGGGAAGTGGAATGTCAGGTTGTGGAATATCTGGTTGTGTAGGAGAATATCTGAGTACTCTGTTAGATTTTGACACAACATTAGTTCTTATTGGTGAGGAGTAGTGATCAGAGGGTAGGTTTTCTTGGACATTACATTTTAGGGCGGTTTCACGTGGAGGTAGGTTCAAAGAAACTTGTTTAGTTTCAATATGAGGTTTAAATGTAATTTTAACTTAGGATTGATAAGCAACAAATCTTGATTGAGGTTGAGGTGTAGGTATCAGTGAGGGTTGGGGTTCTGGTTGAGAAGTGGGTTGAGGTGTGGGTTAGAGTTGAGTTTTAAATGCATGGTGGGGTGTAATACCCCAAATTTTGACCACTTAGATTTCCCATCATTGTGCAAATCATCATCACAATATGGATGTACCATCATACTTCATCAGTCTCCCCAAAGATGGGTGAGCATCCACTACAATCAAAATTCGGGTTTCAAGCTCTCTCATAGCTTTTAGGCAAAGGATCAATCAAGGAATGACATGATCTTTAACTTGTCTAACCTCTCAAACATCCATAATGGAACAAAAGGACTCCCACTTCAAGGATCAAGCACAAGGCTGCTCCCTTCTAGGTGGATCAAGTCTCAAGATCGACAGTGTCACCAAATTAGGGTTTTGGTCGACCAGGCCTCCAGATGGAAAATTTTCATCTGGGCACAAGCCAATGATCCAAAACACAACCTAATATACTCCATGGAACCTCATGGACCCAATCATCAAGTCAATTTTGCCTCAGGGGATGCATTCATCAAAAATCAGGAATTAGGGTTTCTTGACCTAATTCACCCCTAAGTTGACTTTTAGGGCAACTTATGAGCCAAGACCTCAAGAGAGGGTTTGAGGGTCTCTAATGAACTATATTGATCCATTTGGAACAATGGATTAATCCAAGAAGCTTGAGCAACAAGTCTCAATTTCATCTGCACCACAATTAGGGTTTCGCGAGGAAAGTCAACTGTAACTTTCACTTTTGACCAGGACATGCTCCCAAGCCCTAAGACATGATTCAATATACCCTATTACACCCATGGAACATGTCCATCAAGTTTGATTTAGGTCAAGGACATGATTTCATGAAGAATTGCACAGTTTGGAATTCATCTGATAAAAAGTCAACTGTGCACAAAAGTCAACTTTGACTTTTTGAGATTTTTCACCAAAATGGATTTTTAACCCTAAAATGATGTTAATGTATGATTTGAATCATCATTCATCAAGAAAAATCAAAGAAAGTGGGATAACTTGTAAAAGGGGTAACCATAAAAACTTAGAAAAATTTCTAAGTTATGGAAAAAGTGACACTAATGTGCCAACTTTGGAGGACCATAACTCCTAAACCACAAGGCCATTGTTCCCCATTCAAAGCTTGATTTGTAGATCTCATTACCCTCTACAAAAGCTTCATACTGGCCTATGTCCAAATTCCTCATGGATTTTGAGTTATGGAGTGATCAAAATCAAGAAAAGTCACTTTGTTCCAACACTTGGTGAAAATTTCACTAAGTAAGATTTTACCCTACTTTTTGCCAAATGTAGGGGGATTTTTCACTTGGATTCAAAAGAGATCAAAACCAAACATGTTCAAACAGTTGTTGTACCATGTAAGGGCTTTCCAAAATGGCCAAGAACATTACCAAATTCAATTTGAGCTATGAGATATAACATTGGCAAGTTGCCTTGTTGAAATCTGTCAAGGCAAGGCAGATTTTGCATTTTTGGTCGATTTGCCAAAATCAGCCAAATCCAAATGCTCCTATCCACTTGGACACCTCTGAGGATTGAATCTAAAGGGGACAATCACTGAGCCAAACCTCCAAAGTCTTTGGAACAAGAAATAGCATGTTGAACCTAGAGTTGCCAAAATAGGGACAAGACTCCAATTTTGGATTGGAGCATTCAATGAAAGAATCAAGGTGGCATGGACTGAGCCATTCTCAATTGAATTCAGTCAAGACTTATCCAAGACCAAGGGAACCACAGCCCTGTGCCCTAACCTCTAGTCAATGGCTAGAGGAGACTTGGATTTCCATTGGACAACATTGGCCAACCTCTGCTGCAGTTGCCATTCACTGTGGATCCCAAAACAAACTTGCTCTACTATAAATAGAGCTCAATTGTGATCAGTTTGAGTACACCAAAGCCATCAAACAGATGCTTTCCTCAAAATCTCTTCTTTCACTCCAATTTTGCCTTCTAAGGCAAGTCACTATCGGGTTTTGAGTTTGAGAGCTTTTTCAATCAAACCAATCACACACACACCTCACATACATCATATAGAAGTGATCCAAACACTCAAACAACAACTGGAACACAGATTTCACAAAATCACCAGCCAATTGCTCAAGTTCTTGACAGTTTTGCAGTTGAGGTACCATCTTCAGCTCCAAACCATTTCAATCCATTCCAAGCATTCATACACACTCCATGGCACCTAGGGAAGCTATCCAGATCATTGGAACCTAGCTGTAACACCTCCAACACAAATCACGATCACCAGCTGCAAGTGGTAAGCATAAGTTCTTCTAACTCTATGATCCATGCAATTTTTGCTGCACAATAATTTGGCCATATGTTCATAATCATGCATGGAATGTTTCCCCTCAATTAATTGCATTGTTTGAATCGTGTATCAAAAATCCTAGCCTTCATGCAGAAATTAGGGTTCTTGAGGATTTTTCATGATTCCTTGTTATATGTTTAATTTAAATGAAATTAAATATCATAGACATGATCGTGAGGTTGAAACGAGTTGATTGATATGTGGATTGCATGATATAATCAAGTATTCAGTGAGATTGGAGAGAAAATGCAAATCAGCCAAACCCAGAACACGCGCGTGTTCTTCAGCTGTTCTTGGCGCCATTTTCTGAATATTTGAATTTTTGAATTTTGTGATTTTATTTAATTGATTCAAAAATTAATTTCTCTCTGAGTTTTAATGATTTTGAGTTGATTCTTTTTTTAATAATTCACAAAAATGTTAAAATATTTTATTTTCCCAAAAAATCCCAAAAATATTATTTATTTTGTATAATTGATATTTTTGCAAAGAATTAATGTTTTAATTGTTTTTGACATTTAAAATATTTTTTCCACCTTGATTTTGCAACTTTTAATGCCTTCTAATTATTTTGTAGGTCAATACTTAATTTTTGAAGCATTAATCCAAGATCACAATTTGTTTTCCATATGTTAAACAATTTTGATCATTTTAATTGAATTTTTATTCAATTAAAACACATTTTTGAAAACAAATTAGGGTTTTGGATTAATTCAACCCTCATAAATCATTTTCAAAACACTTTGGGCCTCTAATAGAGTGTAAGGCCCAATCCTTTTTTTTACCAAATCAAATTTTGGGCCTCAGTGCATTGTATAAGTCCCGATATCGTCAAAAACAAACGGCGCGATCGTCGCCTTTTGAAAAATAACCTTTTGGGCCTCTCCTTGAGCTATAAGACTCATTCAAAACTTTTGGGCCTCTAATAGAGTGTAAGACCCAAACCCCCTTTTAACCAAAACATTTTGGGCCTCACTTATTGTATAAGTCCCTCTGCGTTAAAAGAAAACCTCGGCGCGATCGCCATTTTAAACGAAAAGTCAACTGGGCCTACCCTCGTGTTATAAGCCCCACTCTTTTTCTTTAAACCTTTTGGGCCTCTTGAGAGAGTGTAAGACCCATCCCTTTGTACAGAAAACCTTTTTGGGCCTCAGTCACTTGTATAAGTCCCTCTGTATAAATTCAAACAGTGCGCTCACTGATAAAACCCTGGGCCTCTCCTTGAGCTGTAAGCCCCAAATCTTTCTTTTTTAAAGCACTTTCTCCTTTAATTTTGAATATACTGTTATTTTCAATCTGTCTTTATTGAACAACTAACCAAACAGCATGGAAGCTCTACAACCGAGTAAGTGTTTATCCGCTTTCATTTACCGCTTTCATATACATATAACTGTATTGTGGGGCTGTTTCACTGTAAGTCTTCTTTCATAAACTCATATCAACTGTGTAATAATAGTATAGATATTTCGAGTTTCCCCGGCAACTACGTCTAGAGCTAGGTGACGCCCATTCGTTTATTCGTAGAAATAGACAACTAGATCCCCAATAGGATCACCAGATACAGTCTTCTCTTCGGCTGTCCTCATTAGGAATTGTCAAGAAACTCTACTCCCAGAGATGAATGTATTCTCCGTGAATGGCATCTTTGAGTTTCTTCCAAATTCTCAAACTTTCCTGACTTGATCTATTCCTTGTGAATAGATTGCCTTGAATTTCTCAGGGTTTGGGGACCCACGGGCTTCTTAAAAGCATCGGCCTCCTCTTGGGCATCATACAAGGACCCACAGGCTTCCTAAAAGCAACCCCGCCTCCTCTTGGGCTTAGTACAAGGACCCGTCGGCTTCTTAGAAGTATTCACAGCCTCCTCTTAGGCTTCGTATAATGATCTCTTCCTCCGGGAATGATAGCCTCCTCTTGGGCTTCGTACAAGGACCGATCGGCTTCTTAAAAGCTTCCAGCCTCCTCTTAGGCTTCATACAAATTGTCCCGGCGACCTCCTAGAGGTATAGGAACAGAAATTAGTCATCTGCATAGAACAGTCCTTTCAAAGAGTCTACTACTATTTCTTAAAGCATGGTACAAAAGATGAAACTCTAGACACGGACAGTCTAATATCCTTGAGTCTCAAAGACATTCTCAAGTGACCACTTCGTTAAATAGGAAGAAAACCCGTAGACTCGGGCAGTCTTAATACCCTTCGGATTTCCCAATTCCTTAAAGAACAGGAATAGCTCGGATCCTCGAATCAAATTCTCGAGTACAATGTTGCTCATATAAGAACTGATTTTCTCTTTAAATCAGCATATTGGACCTGTCACTCAACTGAAGCAGTAACCATAGCCTCCTCTTAGGCTTTGTATAATGATCCTTCTCCAGTTACAATAGCCTCCCTCTTGGGCTTTGTACAATGATTCTCCCCAACGGAGTTAAACAACGTTTAGCCTCTCTCTCGGGCTTTGTACGAGACACATAAGAGACTTCCTCGTTGAGTCAATCACCCTTTCGCCTCCATCTCGGGCTTTATACGAGATACAAAAAGGTTCTTATTGAGGCAAACAAATTTTAGCCTCCATCTCGGGCTTCGTACGAGATACAAAAAAACTCTCATGTTAAGTCAAGTAGCCTCCATCTCGGGCTTTATACGAGATACCAAAAGACTCTATCGTCAAGTCCAAAACCTTTTAGCCTCTCTCTCGGGCTTTATACGAGACACATATTAGACTCCTCTTAGGCTTTGTATAAGAAAACCACTGGTCGATCCAATCAACCTTTTAACATCAAAGTTGTGCCTCGTTCACAGTACACAAACATTAACAACTCCTTCCCCTTCATCTAATTGCTGTAAGCGGCAAGCCTCTGGATCATCTACATCCATGCCAATGTCCCTCTTTTAGTATGAGAAATTCCTAAGGAAAGATGGCATTGCTCTAAACTGAGTTAAAGTCTTCTCCTTCAGGTTAAAATCTCCTATAAAGGAAATTATGGCATTGCCGAATTCACAAATCCAGGTTAAAGTAATCCTCCTTTACATTCAGTCACCCAACAATTGTGACAAACAGACCCCTTTAGAGATGACAAATTCTCTCTAAAAGTCAAACCCTTTCAGCTTCACATCTTGGGCTTTGAACAAGATACAAACCACCTTTCGCTTCACGTCTTGGGCTTTGAACAAGACACCAAAACAACCATTTCCTCCCATAGAATAGGAGGAACTACGATCGCTCTGATTTCCCTGTTTCGCTAAACGGGAATACGTAGGCATAAGATCGAAAGAAAAGATCTTAGCGAGCACACTAAACAAAAACCCAAAATCCCATACTTTCATACATTCGTCCTAACATCCTAACCAATAGCCTAAAGCACCCCTCGTCAACAAAATAACCTAGGAGAAACCCCGAATCTTTGTAGCATCTGTAAACCAACAGATTTGACTATTTAACCTCAGTATGCAAGCAGGGTTAGTTGGAGACATCTATTTCCCTTCCTTCATCAGCTTTAATAGGATAAAAAATAAATCGAACTGTAGTACCAGAGCGATCGTGCTTCGCAACCACATCCAAAAATCACTCGCTACATGTGGGTCAGTTGAAAGTTGAGGTGGAGTTTTTAGTTGATCTTGGGTTACATGTTCATTTTTAACTGATCAGATAAGATATTCTGATCAGTGGTTATTCCACCTGAATATGCTTGGTCATTTTGTAGGTCTGGTGAGTAAAGGTTTGAAGAGGGATAACTTGGAAAGGTCTGATAAAGAAAAGTGAGATAGTCACAGGTTTTAAACCTATAGCATCAATAGACTCAATAGCATATGATTCTGAGCTAGAACTATCAGAAAGTGAAACCTCCCTACTAGCAATATTTAAGGCTGGTCCAAACATAGTGTTTACGGGTGAAGGTTGTTCAGAGTCAAAAAAAGTATGTCAGCAATTTATGATCATTAGTGGATTCACCAGCAATATGTTTAGAATCAGCTAAATTCATAGCATTTTTTAGAATCTGAATAATAGGTGTTTGATTAGGGGACTCCACCATAGGTTCTGATTTTTGAATAGGTGCTAAAGTGTGCTTTGGAGATGGTTTGGGTGAGGGTGTTGAGGATAAATGGTTCAAAGTGGAAATTTGAAACAATCCTCAAACACAACGTGAAGAATGTTACCTGTCATATCAGTTTCCTCAGTATCTAGAGCAACTTGTTCCTTTTCACCAACATCGTCAGAAGCAAGGTTGACAGCTGCTTTTGAACCAGCTCCTTTTGATATACCAACAACTTCAACTACAAAGGCACCCTCAGTAGACTTCAACCTAACTATAACTTCAATAGCTTGGACTTCAGATCTTTGTAGAACCTCTTCTTTAGCAACCAACTCTCTTTAAAAAGCAACTTCTTTCAACTAAGCTTCAGAAGTTGCAGACTGTTTCTCTGAATGATCTAGTAGAGCGGTGACCAACAATTGTGCTCCCCTCTGAATAGATTCTTCTACAACTTTCTGAGCTTCAGCATCAACAACCCTTGTTCTCCTGATAAGAGATATCTCTGTCTCTTCTTCTTCCTCTTCCTCTTCAATAGAATGAAAACCCATATTTCTTAACTTCCTCTTCTTCACGGGTTCACTAGTAGTGGAAGAAGATGATGATAACTACTGCGGAGTTCTTCCACTTCTAGTCTTAGTGGGTATCAAGACAGTAGAGGAAACTATTTCTTCAATTTTCTTCTCAATCTCCTTTTGTTGCACAACCTTCCTTTTAGGAGGCTTATAAGCAATTTTCTGAGCATCAAAATCCACTTGTTTTCTCTTTTTAAAAGGTTTGTGCATGTTAGTTAGTTCTTCTGGTAAATCTTCAAATCTCAGAACCACGTAGACTTCTTTAAGTGCCATATCAGTGAATATCCTAATTACCTCAAAATTGGCATGCTTGGTAATTAGAGGAAAGTCTTAAAGATAGTAAGATTTTTCACTTCTGATTCTGAGAGGATCCTTTGATAGAACTACTTTATTATTCTTCAAAATCTTCATATTGGCCAGAACTGAAGCAGAAAGAATTTTCCCATGAATCTCCTCTAGATCATCATGAGCAGAGGCACTCTTTAGGGCATCAACTAGATAACCTTCATAAAATAGCTCAGATAGAAGTCTAGCATATGGTACATTCTTCTTCTTATACTTTTTGTTATCCTTGATAGCCCCACAAAGATGATTGATGATATAAGTAGGTAGATTGATGCTCTCTTCATTTTTCAAATACTATATGAAGTGTCCATGTTCCCAAGAGATTTGGTCAGTGCAACCTTCTCTAGGGATCATACATCCAATGAAAATCTTGAACAGAAGCTTGAAAGTAATCTTCATGTTCTTCACCTTACCATATTGTGAAGAGGAACTTGTATTTACTGACAGCTCAAACAAACTCTCTTTGATCATATCAGTTTCTGGACTGCTTTCTTTGTTGTTCAGACTGAATCTTCCTCTATTTGACACACCAAGAAGCTTAGTAATTATATTCTGAGTAATGATTACATCAACACCCATTACAGCTATATAATCTACACTTCTTCAAACTCTTTTAGACTCATTTCCTTTCTGCTCTTTCCTTTCATGGATTTGTCATTTAGAACCATTTGATTTTATTCTATAGATGCAGAGAGCTCATCATAAACTTCAGCCCTTACCTAGAAACCCCTGACCAGATTGGGATATGTTAGACCATTCAATATATCAAAGAAGGAAGACCATTCTTGTACTCTAAAGTAACTATAAAGGGAGAAATCATTCAGATTGAAGGAGTCAAAATCCACAATCTGGTCCACAATGAGTTTTATATCCTCTTTATCGAAATCCATGGTTTTAGGTTTGATGTGAAGACTATTACCAGAACCAACATTCATGGGTGCTTGCTGAGAAGATTATGACACCATTGCAAAAGAGGTTTTAGGGTTTTTAGGGTTTCTTTTGAAAAAGGGGGTTTTTCAGAGAAAGCTTGAGAACGAAAAGTGAGAGAGAGAGAGAGAGAGAGAGAGAGAGAGAGAGAGAGAAAGAGAGAAAGAGAGAGTTGTATTTGGGATTATTTGCATCCAAAACATGGTTTTAACTCGATTTAGGTATTTGAATCAGAATTTTTAAATTAAACCATCAATCACTCATCTCACATTTTTACTCAATTCAAAATTTAAAAAAAAAACTAAGTACCTCGTCATACACCGCCCAGTCTATTTCATATGAGAATAATACCTCCTTGGTATTTGGTAACATATCCATTAACCTATTTCTCTGGCCCATAATCTCACATCCCAATCTTGTCTTTTCAATAGCTTAAGAATTGGTTTACGCTATGGGTCAGGAATTAAAGGAATTTGTATACAATTAATCGGTTTCGTTGGTATAATTATCGTAGGATCTTCGAAGAACAAAAGTATCCAATTTTCTCTTGCCAATTTTGTTGAATACCATCGATCAACGTGGAGAAGAAGTGATTTTGATGAATATGATATATAGTTTTGCTGGATTTAGCTACATCGGACAATGGAACTATCTTGAAAGGGAAACATGGGAGTGTTTTGGTGTGATGCAGAGAGAAGGACAACCATTAGGTAGCTAGCAACTTCAACAAATCCAAAGATGAAGCATTCATCAAACTTAGTTCTGAACTGACTTAGCAATTTTACCTTGCACCCTATTCTGAAAACTTTAACAACAACAAGTGACATTGGGTCCTAACATTTGGGCATACGCCCATCCTCATATCCACACTACCTCCTTTTTATTCTTACCTCTGGCAGTGTTTATTTTTTCTTAATTACCTTTAAAATAATTCCTTTTATTTTTTATTATATATAAACCAAAGACATTTTAATGGCATTTAGTTAGGACTAATTCTTTAGGTTAGGATTTTAATTAGGTCAGGTTCTTAATTGAATTTAATTGTTAAAATTTTGTTAATTTTTAATTGGTGTAAATTAGTTAGAAATCAGGGTTTGAATGTGTTAGACTCATTTTCTATTTCCTTTAAATTCTTGTTTATGATTTTCATATGTTAGATCGTATAATTCTTAGCATGATCTCTCATATCCTTAATTAGGTGATTAAAAGTCAATTTTGATCAATTAATTTCATGGTATGATTTAGACTTGTCTTAGGCTTTCCATGAATAATTGCATGCTCCCTTTGGGATCCATATTCAACTGAGTGATCATTGGTCCCTTAATCACTTGATTGAATTAAAATTTTCACTTGCATTGCACCTGATCCATCAAGTCAATCTCAAGTCAAGACTCTGAAGACAGAAGGACATCATGACCTTGATCACTGTTGAGCTTCATCTAATCAAGCATACTCTTCCTTTGCAAAATTAAAAGACTCTTCTCTTTCAAACACTTGTTATTTATGATGTGAATTGCGCACCAAGAGCCTTAAGCAATAAAGAAGAATGAGAGGGATTATTCCTATCCTTGTTATGAGTATATTTGAATAAGGGACATAGACCCCAGTTATTCAAAGTATTCACCTTCGTTCATAGACTTTAAGGCAATTCAAATCAAACAGCTTTCAAACTTTATTCCCCACAAACAACACTTCAACAATCTCCATCAACAACATCTTCTCTTTGGATCAAACACTATTCTCTTTGACATTTTTTAGTGTTAAATTGTTGTTATTTTGAGTGTGAATAATTAGCACTCAATGGCTTTATTCGTTTGTTTTCCTTTAATAATCCCTCGTTTTTGTGTACTTTTTGTATAAATTACATATTGTTGTATATATTGCGCTTTCATGTACATATCAGTGAATTTGATAGTTTTTCATCTGTTTTCATAGGTAATAATGCATGGTTGAAGTATGGATCCAATTGAGCCCAAAGGAATGCTTCAAGATGCAGAATTTTGGAATCAAAATCCTGTCATTCGCGTTTAATGCCATTTTCAGCGCGCTGGGAATTGATTGGTAGTGGATGAGAGTATTTTTGTTTTCCTGATCACGCTTAGCGAGCAGGACCGCGCTTAGCGCGATTTAAGGCGGTTTGCTTGTACATTAAGTGAGATCGCGCTTAGTGCGATCTGAGAGCGCTTAACGCAATTGTAATTTCTTAGTTTAGATAAATACCCCTTATTCAGATTTTTTAGGGCATAGTTTTGGGGATTTTTTTTGCTCCCAACTCAATCAAATCCATTCTTTGTGGAAATAAGTTCAGAAATAACAAATGGAGGTTGCATTTTGACTATCCGGAGTTGAATCTACTTCAATCAGTTGACGAACCGTGAAATGTTTGTTCTTCTTCCTTCATCTCTATATATTTTGCATTTGTTGGGGTTGTTCTATGTATGTTTACTTGTATTTTATGTGTATTTATTGATCTTTGTATAAAATCTACTTTACAACTCTTTATCGGTGTCATCTTTGATTTACTATCTATCTTAATGGGTTTGGATTGTTGTAGACATATAGTTCTAACTTGACCTAAGATGAATATCTGTTAGATTTAGGTTTAACATCCACATGGGTATCGAGTCTTAATTTTCTGTGTTTTTGAGTTGCGTGAGACATCATCGATGAGGCGATACGATTGTTCTCTCAACTTTGCATTAGACATAACCTTTGTTGTGAGCGATACATGGGGGTATTGACGAGTGATTTAGGTTGAGTATAATTGATTGGTAGATTTTTTAGTACTTGATGGGTAAAATGAAATACAACGCCTAACGAATTATTTCCAGTACTTTATTTACTTGTCATATGTTTTTATTTTTGCATTTTTATCTCAAACCATTCAAACCAAGCTTAAAAACGTAGATACCGTTGAACGACATTCTTTCCCTCGTGCCGATCCCTATGGAGACGATATAAATCCCTGAGGGAATTCTTCCAAATCATTTTGCTTCTTGCTGCTTTGCTGCTGCTAAAACAAAATGGCGTCGTTGTTGGGGATTGGTTTTGATATTGAATTGCATTGCAATAGTTTCGATGTTTTTGAGCTTTGTACATAATTGTACATATGCTTGTTTTGTGTTTATTTGTCATCCTTGTATATATGTGTTGTCCATCATGTATGTTTATGTGTTTGTGCATAGTTTTATTTTTCGTTTACGTTTGCTCATGTGTTGCAGGTTTATTTGGTATCTACTGGTGAACGGGGCAACATGGAGGAGCTTGTACGTCAATAAGGTGTCGAGCTTAGACGTGAAATAAGCGCTTGTTGGGAGGCAACCCAACCATTTTTGAGTTTGTACAGTTTTATATTTAGTAGTATAGTTAGTATATAGTGAGAATGGATGAAGTGAATGAGAGAAATAACCAATTTTAAAAAAACGAAGTTTTTCTGCCCACGCTTAGCGCGTGTAGAGGGCGCTTTGCGCGCCTTGTTTTACAAAGAAAAATATCTCATTTTCCATCCATTTTCACCAATTTTGGTCTTTGTGTTTCGTGTTTAGTTAGTTTTATTTCAATTTTGTTAGGTTGTTAGAATAAATTTTTGTGTTTGTTCTCAAGTTTTGTTTATGATTAGCTTGAGGATGCATTATGTGATTGTTTATTTTTTATTGTTTCAACAAGAAAATGTTATGGTAGTGTGAAAAGTTTAAAGAGAGTTGCATTGCTAAGGTTTGTATTTATTGCTTTTCTAGAACATACCATGTTTATGAACCTTAGGCTTTGTACAAGTTACATGACATTTATTCTTAAGCAATTTTTGTTCAATTTTGAATCACTTTAGTTCATAGCCCAATGTGAGGAACCTTTCCATTGTTTACTAAATTGCATGGAGACCAACTTTCTTGTGTAAATCATTTGAATTATGTTTAACCTTGTATTTGTGTTGTTTATATGATAATACTAAAATGATCAAGGCAATTTGTTTGATTTTAAGCACAACCACTTGACCAAGTAGTCAATCTACCTTGTGAGTGAGTGAAAATTTGCTTACTCCTTTGAGCCTTTGTTAGAATCTATGTTGGTGTTGAGTTCAATTTTTGTATGGATTCTAATATTTTTTCTTGAACCATAACCATGACTTGTCATTTGAGTTTTTGCCCTTACCTGATAAGTTTGGGAGTATTCACTTTATATGTTAGTTGTATTCAAGTTAGGGAGAAGAAAGGTTGGTTGCTAAGAGGTTGAGAAAAAGAAAAAAGTTTGAAAAAGAAAGAAAAAAGTGAAAAAGAAAAGAAAAAAAGGAATAAGCATTGAAAAAGAAGAAAAAAGATAGAATAATATTGTGCTAATAAGTTGTGTGGAATGGTGTAACAAATTGGAAATGAGAAAAAGGTGATTGGAATTTGTGAGTGCTTATGATTGTGGGAAATGACCACTCTCATTTGATTAAGCAAGTTTTTGTTTCTTTTACCTTGAGAAAAACAATTGTTTGTTACTCAGGCCACATTACAACCCTGAAAGCCCTTGTGATTTTTGCTTTTATACTTTCAATATGAGTTTTTTTAGATGAATGCATAATTTGAATTTTTGTTAGCAAGATTGTTGTGTGTGAGTTTGTCCCTCATGTTGTTTTTTCTTCATCTCTTGATGAAATTGTGTGTTAGGTGTGATTCATTATTGAACATTTGTATTGCTTTAGAATTTTTTTACATGTGTTTTGTTTTTAGAATTTGTTTCATAGTCATTGTGTCGTTGTAGTTTAGTGGTAAGCATTGACTTGCGTGTACTTTTGAATTATGTACCATACATTTTTTTTCCATTTGTAAAGACTTGTTGAGCATGATTTCTTGATAATTGCTTTTGTTTTTTGAGTTGTTCGATTCTTGTTTGAGGACAAACAAGTGTAAGTTGGGGAGAGTTTGTTGAGTTCTAAATTGTTGTTATTTTGAGTGTGAATAATTAGCACTCAACGACTTTATTCGTTTGTTTTCCATTAATAATTCCCTGTTTTTGTGTACTTTTTGTATAAATTACATAATGTTGTATACATTGCGTTTTCATGTACATATCAGTGAGTTTGATAGTTTTTCATATGTTTTTATAGGTAGTAATGCATGATTGAAGTATGGATCAAATTGTGCCAAAAGGAATGCTTCAAGATGTAGAATTTTGGAATCAAAATCCTGTCATTCGTGCTTAGCGCTAATTTCAGCGCGCTAGGAATTGATTGGTAGTGGCTGAGAGTATTTTTGTTTTCCTGATCGCGCTTAGTGCAGTTTAAGGCGAGTTGCTAGAACATTAAGTGAGATCACGCTTAGCGTGATTTGAGGGCGCTTAGCGCAGTTGTAATTTCTTAGTTTGTATAAATACCCCTCATTCAGATTTTTTAGGGCATGGTTTTGGGGATTTTTTGCTCCCAACTCCATCAAACCCATTCTTTATGGAAATAAGCTCAGAAACAACAAATGGAGGTTGCATTTTGACGATCCGAAGTTGAATCTACTTCAATTGGAGTTGACGAACCGTGAGATATTTGTTCTTTTTCCTTCTTCTCTATGTATTTTGCATTTATTGGGGTTGTTGTATGTATGTTTACTTGGATTGTATGTGTATTTATTGATCTTTGTATAAAATCTACTTTACAACTCTTTATCGGTGTCATTTTGATTTACTATCTATCTTAATGGATTTAGATTGTTGTAGACATATACGGTTCAAACTTGACCTAA
Organism: Lathyrus tuberosus; assembly: GCA_022829125.1. Taxonomy (NCBI): domain Eukaryota; kingdom Viridiplantae; phylum Streptophyta; class Magnoliopsida; order Fabales; family Fabaceae; genus Lathyrus; species Lathyrus tuberosus. The sequence goes on from JALAZF010000579.1 coordinate 704,106, forward strand.
GATGAATATCTGTTAGATTTAGGTTTAATATCCACGTGGGTATCGGATCCTAATGCTCCGTGTTGTTGAGTTGCGTGAGACATCATCGATGAGGCGATGCGGTTGTTCTCTCAACTTTGCGTTAGACATAACCTTTGTTGTGAGCGATACATGGGGGTATTGACGAGTGATTTAGGTTGCGTACAATTGATTGGTAGAGTTTTTAGTACTTGATGGGTAAAATGAAATACAATGCCTGAAATTTTGTCTTCAAACTTTTCTTCTCGAGCAGAGAAAAGTTTTCTCCCAGCTCGCTTTTTCTCTTCGCCTTTATCCTTCTTTGGAGGCTGTTGTTGCTAGACTCCACCATCGCTTTCTCGCTGGCTTCTCTTTCCGCTTTCCTCCTCCTTTGTTTCCTTCACCACTAAGACCTTGGCATGGGATTCTTTACCTAGTAATTCTTAGATCCATAAGTTTGCTATCTTGACACTTGGAATTCCCTCTGATATGCTATTGAGGTGTCTTAACCACTTCAAAACTCTGTCATCTCTCTTGGTCTCACTCTCTCTTCTCAGCAGGGTTCACCCATCTTCCTCTGGGAGCGTCAATAGTTGGTTTAAAAGTAGATGGCCTGTTAGCCTGGAGGCTTGGACCTCCTTGTTCCTGCCTTCGAGGGACTCCCCTTTTATCGAAGGTGTAGTGATTGCGGGTATCTTTCCTATTTCTTCTGCGACTAGCCACTCGAACTCTCCCAATGTTCTCCGCAGCCTTTTTGTCAAAGACAAAGCTGCACTTAGGGCACAACATCACTTCAGACTTCTTTCGTTAGAAGCGGTGGAGGAACTCCACTAAGTTTTCGTCATTCCTTAGGTAAGCCACCTTCACTTGCTTTTCGCTTCGTTGGATGCTTTCCTCGTCAGCCTCCACCTCAGTCTCTCTACTCACTTCGACCATGTTTACTTCCAAACTGGTGCCATCAGTGATCTTCAAATTTTTCAATTTGATTCTAAGGCCCTCAGTAGCCTCAGTTATGTTGGTTTCCTGATTGAAACCCTTAGTGGTTTCGATTATAATATAGTATTCTTGTCACGACCTTCAGACACTTCGACCATATTGAGAATGGCAAGCTCAGTGTAATGGGCATCTACCACTTGCAGAGGGTCTGAATCTATCTTCATTTGGGACTTAGCTTTGTCCCCAAACTTAAGTCTCTCATCCTTAATTGCATTCAACACCAGATCCCTGAAAAGAAAACATTGTAAGGTTTTTTGGCCCAAAAAATTTTGATATTTGCAAAAACCTCTTTTCTTTTGTTGTTCTAACGGAGGTATTTTAGTGTCAGGAGGCACTATCATTTGGCCATCTTTGACTAGTAAGTCAAAATTTTTGTCACATTTGGTAACTTCGAAAGTATATGTTTTCTTAGGGAATTTCTCATTCATTTCTGGTTCGACAGGATTTTTCCCATTCGAAGGCGCAAGAACCTTGCATGAATAGGGTGGCCCTTGTTTTAATTCGGCCAGGTCCATTTCGCTTTCGTCGAAACTTAAAGGGTCACTATATTTTTCTTGATCAACTTCATCTAATTCGACATATGCTACCCTTTCTCTCCTATTATTCTTACTTGCTCTGACTTTTTCAGCCTTCAGGCGCTTTACCTGTCGAACTCTGTCAGCCAACTGGGCCATATTTCTCAAGTATTGGGTATCTAATTTCTTTCTGATGGAATAATCTAAACCACCAGCGGCCATTTCGACTAACTCGTGCTCAGGCACTTGTGTGAAACACCTTGCCTTTAGCAAACAAAATCTATTGAGATAATCATTAAATTGGCTCAGTAAATTTGTGATACTACCAACTCCTTCAAACTAATCTTCGATTGCCCCATGTAAAATTGTTCATGGAACAATCTTTCTAAACAAGTCCAATCATAAATCGAATTCGCTGGGAGTGTAATGAACTATGTAAATGCATTCTTAGTGATAAAACTGGGAAAGTATTTTATTCTCAAATTTTCATTATTCGCAATGTCCCTTGCATTAGTTAGATACCTTTCCACATGTTCGACGGTAGATTCGCTAGTGTCTCCAGAAAATTTCGTGAATTTTGGGACCTTCCATCCCCTAGGCAATTCGGTCTGCAAAATGTACTTAGACAACGGGGATATATAGTTTGACCTATGGAGGCCAATGCTTACCCTATTTCGCGCCATAATCCTTTCAACCTTGGCAGCCAAGTTGTTATCTCCTACCATATCTTCGTGTCGAACTCGATGTATGACTTCATCTACATCTTGATTCTTATTAACCATTACCACCCTTGGTTCGCGCTCCCTTGACACTAGTTGTTCGACCCGGGGGGGTTCGACTCTAACTCCCTAGTTTGCCACATCTACACGGGGTGCATTTCGCTGGGCTTGGTTAATGGTATGATCCTCCTCAAGAATCGCTCCTTGGTTTTCTACCACCCATTCCCTTTGAAGTTGTCGAGGTGCTTGCGAAACCCCAAAGAAGTATGCAATTCGCGTCAACTGCGCTGCCATCTGTTGGTTTGTTTGGGTGGTGTTTTGAATCAATGGGTTGAAAATTGTTCCCATCTGTTGGGAAAGCATATGGACCATGTCATGGTTACTTTCCTCCATTTGCGGCCTTAAGACTGCTGCAAAGTTTGTAGTAAAATTTGACATTTGTTGAGCAGAAAATCCCACCCCTGGGGGTTGGGTGATTCGACCCATATTGTTAACAGCCGATCCAGACCCTTGCAAAGGCGAAAACGTGTTCAGCAATGGGTCAGCGAATGTTGGCGTCGCATTGTACAAATTTGCCATCATCGAAGTTGGCATGTCGTATGGATGTTCACGACCATTCAAAGGAATTGTGAATTCAGGCACATAAGGCCTAAACGTACTAGTTCCCACTAGAGGAGGGGTCACCGGTTGACCCTGCATCCTCATAGGAGATAAAAATTGGTCCACTGTGAGTGCTCGGCGGTATGGCCGTCGTACTCGTCGTGGATGGAATTGCTTCGAACACAAATGTTGCGGTCGTAGTCTCCCATGTCGAAATAGGGGGTTGTTCTCCATTGTTATTTGGCAGATTCTCCATCCTTCTTATGTATCTCCTTATTGGTATTGCTTCGTTATTAGTGGCTATTTTACCACTTCTTAATCTCGTGCAACGAATTTAGAGAAACCACAAATGAAGAACTTTTAAATATTTTCAGAAATTCAGCAAAAGCATTAGTCCCACTGAGCGTGCCAATTTGTTTACCGTCGAAATTGGTAAACAAGCGCTAGTCTTCCAAATTCTATATTTTTAGTTACTCGCAGGATCGACTAGATTGATCCTAGGACATGCACTTTTGTTTTCTTCAAGATTTATCACTTACGAACATTTCAACAATGTTCCTTTCGTTGAAAGTAATGTTTAAAGTTTGTAAAGAAATGCAGAAATGTAAATAGCAATGTAAATAACTTCAAATTAAATTTACAACGAATGTAAATTACGAAATCGTAAATGATTTAACATAAAAAGTGTAAAAAATGGTGATCACACGTACATTTCACTCAAGGACTCGTTTCTCAATAACACAGATACTTTGAGTAATATTTGAGTTTTTGTACAAAATAGAACACCCGAATCCTAATCACTATGATCCCTATTTATAATAAATCGAAAATAATGGTAACAAACGATCTCTTCTCCGGAAGATGACACGTTCTCGATTGCATGGACTTCGCTACTTACAGCTTTCCACGTGTCTTCTCAAAAAACGGATAAGGCTAAAAAATAGTTATTAGCCTTATTTTGAATTACGCTCGTCGAACGCAACTCCAAACGAACATCTTCGTCGAACTTAAGTCTAAACCCAAAAATATTTCTAAGTCCCAGACCAAAATCTCCCTCTATGTAAAGGATCTTCTTCGACTATGCGTTCACATGCTTTTCGTCGAAATTAATATATTATTTCCCAGAATATCTCCTTTAGCACTACTGGCTTATTTCAAATACTCCTAAGCGTCGAAATTCCAGCTAACAACTAGTCAGATATGAAACACCGTCTGCTATCTCCAATGTCTTCAAGAAGCAATTTAATAAGCCAGCCCCATGAATCTTTTATTTCAGTCTCAACCACAGCAAAAACAATAGGCAAAAATTGGTCATTAGGGTCTCTTCCAACCACAAACAGTAAAATACCATCATACTTGTGGTTCAAATGGCATCCATCTATGCCAATGAATGGTCTACATGCTTTTATCAAATCTTTCTTGGTCCCATAAAAACACATATAAAACCTCTCAAATCTAGGTTTTAGACCAGGAGTTGGAACGCTAGTGTTGATTTTGAAAGTATTACCAGCTGAAGCTCTTCTCAACTCAGCACCATAAGACCATAGTAAGATAAACTGTTTGCTAGAGTCTCCTTCAACTATGTATCTTGCAATCTGTCTTGCTTTGAAAGCTCTACAGCCTGGGATTTCTGTGGCATACACTTGTCTAACATCTGCTATCACCTCACTTAACTTCATCTTTGAGTTATTCTTTAATTCATCAACAATAACCTTGGCAACCCACTCTGCTTTAACACTTTAGTTGAAGATTTTTCTTCCACATTTATGCTTTGCAAACAATGTTTATCCTAAATGCGATGGATGATAAAACTCTACTGCACAAGACTGTATAGTTACATTTTGTCTTGTCCTTACATACCACCCTACATTTGTTAGCATCATTTTTCTCAAACCTAACATCCATACCATTCAAAACTTTATGCTCTAATATAGCATCTTTGAACTACTTCAATGAAGAAAACTCCATTCCAAACTTGAAAACAAAATCCTTACTTAGAGAATCTTATACATTGAACCTGATTACACATGGTCTTTCATCATAACTGTCATCATCACCTCTATTATCCAGTTCATCAGTCATGTATGAATTTTTAATGACATGTTCCTTACCCAACTATTCTGTAATAAAAATCTTCTTGTCTGGTTGAGTTAGGCCCTCATTATTAACAACAAGTTCATTTATAGGTTCTCCATCAAGCCCTTCATTAAACCTTTCATCAAGCCCTTCATCAAACCCTTTCATTCTCTCCTCCTCACTATCATTAAAGTGGACACCCTCACAGATTCATCACTAGAATCACCACTAGTTTCACTTAATCTTTCATCATCTTCATCACATTTCACCCCCTTTCCTTTCTCTCTAAACCTATCCATAATGGTATCCTCTCCTGTAACTGGTTTAGGCTCACATAATATCTCAACTTCACAATTATTTTCAACAACATACATAGCTAACTCATAAGCATCTCCATCATCCCTAAATGATTTTCAGTCTTGTTCAAAGGATCCTTCATCATGTTTCCACCACATCTTAACACAACTTAAATCAAACTCAGGGTCAATCACTTTAACTAAGTCACTGGCTTAAAAAAAGACCAGTAATCGGGATCTTGACTAGTAAAAACATATACTTCCCCACCCTCATATCTTATGTTAGGGTCTTTTATAAAACAACCCTTTGAGTAAAATACAACCTTAAATTTATCCATTTTCATGTTCAAAAATTTCACTTAGGTTTAAAATTTACCATAATTAGGTTAAACAGATTTACCAAAATTAGTTCTAACAACTTTACCAAAATTAGGTCAAACAAATTTACCAAAAATTTAACTTTTACACGAATGGTAATAATATACAACATCGTAAATAAATTGGGACCACTGAATGCGACTAAGTATGAGAAATGAACGAAGATGACAAAGCATAAGATACGAGGGAACAAAGCAGTGTCAAATGACATTACCTAGGACCACTGCAACGAGGATTACAAAGTTATTTTTGGGACCACTGCAACGAGGATAACAAAGTTGTTTTGGGACCACTGCAACGAAAACTTGTTCCTTGACCACAACAAAGCTCTTTTCAACGCAGACGAAGTTTTGTTCTAGGGCACAACACTCATTCGAAATGTTAGGGTCGTTTATCATTATCTCACTTGTAGGTTAACAAGATAACATTATCAACTATTCTACCGTAGCGAATTAGCAATTACAATTCACACGTAAGCAAAAAAATATTCACATTTGGGATGACACGTAACTAACGGGAGGAACCACATTTAAGGACGAAAAAGATTGTAAAAACCATTGTTTAAAGAAAATTTTTATAGAGACTATAATTGAATGTTGACATATTTATAGAGACTACACATATTTAACCCTAATTCTATTAATCAAACATGTTATTTTTAACAATAACTAAATAGTATATAGTATCACGCTCCTTAATAGTTTTTTTTATAAGCCGCTCCTAAATAGTTATAAATAATATAATTTAATTGAAATACACTGTCAGTTAATCATGGCCATTAGATGTTCAGAAAAATTTAACTTTTATTTTAACCATTTATAAAATAAGGCAAACGGATAATGATGTGATAAATTGACGGTGTAAAATTTTTTACACCAACAATAAATAATAATTAATCTCTAAATAATATATGCTACCGATCCTATCGAAAGTCAATCGGTTCGACCAAAAATTCAACCATCAATATCTTAATGAGTTAATTACTCGTTCGATTTTTATTTACCCGTAAATTCGAAGTTTTATTTTTTTATTTTTGTTGGTATCCTCCATTAATTTACACATTTTTCTCCTATTTTATGTGGTTGCGTATGAAATACATATAAACCTAGGGACTAAAAACGAAATATAAAAGATAAGCCCAACCTCGATCTCCAACCAACCGCACAATCAATCCACAATTTTCTCAGAAATCATCGCACAACTCTCAAAAACAAAAACAAAGGTTGAAGAACACCACAACAACAACAACAATCAAATCCCTCTTCAACGACGCCGTTTCTTCCATCTTCCTGTTTCGTCTCTCTTAATCCTGTAACAATCTCATCTTCTCCATTTGTTCATTTTTGAAAAAAAAAATGAATCTTGGTTTTGTTTTATCCAGTTGAAAATTGATGATCTTTGAATAATTGAATCTTGGTTATGAATGCATAGATGTTACTTTTCTAGGTTTTTTTTTAATTGATAGAATTTTTTAATATATCTTTTTAATTCATGATTGATAATTTTTTGTGGTTTGTTCTTAAGTTAATTGAATGGAAAGATGTTGTTGTTTTTGTAGGCTGTTGTTGTTGTGGAACAATATGAAACCGGTTTGTCCTTTTGTTAAAATTCCTCGGCCGGACGATAGTAATGCTTCGAAAAAACCGAGTGAAAACTCAACTAAACATCATGTAGAACATGAAAGTAAGGTGAAGAAAGAGGTTAATGACTCGGCTAGTGTTTCGCCGAAGTGTCCAATGGGATACGACTCGCAGACGTTTAAGCTTGGTCCTCTTAGCTGTATGGTATGCCAGGCGTTGCTGTTCGACACCAGTAAATGTGTGCCTTGTTCGCATGTTTTCTGCAAGTATGTATCTCGGTGTTTATTTCTTGAGGCTATATTGTTTTTGGATGATTTCTGATTTTATGTGTATGGTATTAGAGCATGTATATCGCGTTTTGAAGACTGTCCGTTATGTGGAGCTGATATTGTGAAGATTGAGCCTGATGACAATCTTCAAGGTGTAGTTGATCGCTTTATTGAAGGTCATGCTAGGATCAAAAGGTCTGTTAATTTAGACAAAGGCGAAGAAGCAACAGAGAATAATAAGCCGGTTATATACGAAGATGTGTCTTTGGAAAGAGGTTCTTTCTTAGTGCAACAGGCCATGAGGGTAAGTATGTCCTTTTCAGATGTAATTGTGGATGAAGTCTTGTATGAAGGATTAAATTGAGAAAGAATGATGATCCTTGAGTTTTTTGTTGTTTACTATTATCATCCAGTGTAAATGGATTGGCCACTAGTCTTAAACTCTTAATTAAGTGCTTATGCTATAAGCGCTTATCATTTAACTACTTTTCTTGACCACTTGATAATGAGCATTTTACCATATGAAATTCAAAAACAGGCATTCCGTGCTCAGAATTTAGAAAGTGCCAAATCAAGACTCTGCCTATGTGCAGAAGACGTTCGTAGTCAGATAGAAAAAGTTGGTAACACTTCAGAGTTATGTTCACAACTTGGAGCAGTCTTGGGTATGCTCGGTGACTGCTGGTATGTTGTAGGATATTATCATTGTATTCTATGATAAGATATTGTTTACATTTTCTATTGTGCTTAGTGAAATATGGAAAAAATTTCTACAAGAGTAACGTATCTGTCAAGAGGACAAAATAGTCTAATATACAAAGGTGTGGTCAAAATACTAGAATAAATAGTAACCAGTGTTGTAACATAGCAGCTACAGTGCTATAGCATACCAAAATTTGAACAAATTGCTATTTACGTAGTGGAATTTCAGGAGACCACTATTTTTTGTGATCCATGGTTGACAACACTGATAGTAACACTGAATATAACTAGACTGAGACCAATAATGATAAAATCAAATGGGGATGCTTAGAAGTTAGAATCAGTGGAAATTGTTAAATTAGTGTTCTGAATCTGAATCATCTTTGGTATTGAGGATGTTTTGAGTTTTGGTTATCTATATCTGTACCAGAAATTGTTTCCGTTGTATATACCATTATATCTATAATGGAAGCCGAATCATCTTTGGTATCGAGGACATTTTGTGTTTTGGTTATCTATGTCTTTACCTGAAATTGTTTCCACTGTATCCTCTATCTATATCTATAATGTAGTGTAAACTGTTCAATTTCGTATACTGCTTAGTCGTTTTTGGTGTATATAAAAATAACCACTTCAGTTGGAAGAAGCTCCTAGTTTTTGCTAGTTTTCCCTGTTGTCTTCTCTCCCACTTTAAAACTGGTCCTAAACCCATTAGCATATAGTTGTCTCCTCTGAAGCAGAAGCTTTGACAGACATTGGTAATAATTTGAGAAAATGGAAATGATTGTATGTAATCACATGTATTAGTATCGTGTCGGTGCTGAACACTGACATAGACACACCTTTAATATGAAGTTTCAGTGCCACGTGTCTGTGCTCTTAAATCTATTATGTAGTGCGCCTTTTAGTCTCTTTATGGTGCAGTTTATCGCTATTTTAGAGCGGTTTCGATCGTGAACATTTAAAGAGATTATTTATCTCTTTTTTGTATTTTAAGCCTTTTGTTTTGTTTCTTATTCTCCGTTTTCCTCTTTTCATTCATATGTCACATTTCTTTTTGTATCACAAAGTATAAAAGAGTATAGTTCAATTACATTTTTAATGGAGGAGGTGGATTGTGATCTTCATGTTTTCAAAATAATTTCTGCAGCCGAGCAATGGGTGATAGCAGTTCTGCAGTAACTTATTTTGAAGAAAGTGTTGAATTTCTGTCAAAGTTGCCAAAAGATGATTTGGAGGTTATTTCATTAGAACCTTGCTTTTCTCGGCTCCCATGAAAAATGATTACCAGATGAATCTGCTTTTGTTTATTGTCAATTTATTTCTTTGGCCTTGTTATATTTCAGATTACACATACACTTTCTGTTTCACTTAATAAAATTGGCGATCTTAAATATCACGGGGGAGACCTCCAAGCTGCAAGATCATACTATTTTCAATCCTTAAATGTTCGCCGTGATGTTGTCAAGAACAATTCAAATGTTTCATCTCAGGTTGGTAAATACTTTACACCTATATTTGAATTAAATTAAACAGTAGTGTTTGCTGACTTGCTTAAAAAAGCTTATTTAAGTTGACTTATTTAAGGTTACCTATCATGTTGGGAGAATTTATAGAAACAACTTATGACATACCCATAAGTTATTTACTTATTTTTAGCTTATTTATGTAACTTCTTTTGGATAGTTTATGAAAATAGTTTATAGTTTATAGGAAAAGAGATCAATTTTATTTTATCGTTGTCATAGAAATATGGTCTTGGATAGAACATTATGGCGGAATTTGATCCATGTAGCCGACCCCACTTAGTGGGATAAGACTTGGTTTTTTGGTTGTTATAGAAATAATCTAAGCACTTGTATATTGAGGTCTTACACTAAGCACTTAATTAGATGTTTGTCCAAAAAGGACCTTAGTAAGTGGATTCTACCTTACTAGCTTATTTACTCACCAAATATTTCATAATGTGATTTACACCAATCATGTTAGATTCTTTTCTTGGCATAGTACATGAAACACTTGTTTTCACAAGATTTGTTTATGTCAATTTAGGTCTTAGATGTTGCTGTTTCTCTCGCAAAAGTAGCAGATGTTGACAAAAGTCTAGGAGATGAAAAGTCGGCCAGTGATGGATTTCAAGAAGCTATAAACTTGCTGGAATCACTTACTTTAAAATCTGAAGCCAGTGGACTTGAGCAACGGGTAAGTTGTTACTACATGTAGGATACAATAAAGTTCATTTTCTCCTTTTATTTGCCACTCTTTGATTCAAGATCACTTGGTGCGAGCTTTTGTTATATGTGGAAGCATATTCATTGACATCATAATTGCTCTTTACACACACACACACAGTTGAATCGAAGTCCTATTGGAATAAACTAAGCCTATAAGATTTCATAGGAAAAAAAATTGACAGTAGCATATAGCGTGTGATTCAAATGCAAACATGATCATCAAGTTGATTAACACTATTCAATGCAGATTGCTAAATTTGCATTATGCTAAGTTATTACGTAAAGTGTCTAATATTTAAGCCTAGTATGGAGTGTTATCATTATTTAGTATCTACTGCTTTTAATGACTTTTTACACCTGCTAAATTTAATCAATTTTAGATTAGAAGTGGTATTTTGTAGAATTTACTAGTTTCTTAGATATTCAGTTTATTATGTACTTTAGTTTCAATACCTTTCTAGTGATATTAATTGCCATTTTTATTCTATAATAATGTACAACTCTTTACACAATAACCTCTTGTTTTCATTTTGTGCTGCATTTCAACCTAAGATCTTGAAATTAACTTATGTTTCTGTTCTTATAGCGGCTATCAGTTCTAGACTTTCTTAAAAGCCAACTGACAGATGATGATAAACAAGAACAAGTTGAACAAACAGTTTGAGGCCAGGTAGCTGCTTAGCCAGCAAAAAGGAAGCATCAATTCAGATGCAGTAAATGTTTCTTTATATGATTGGATACTTATGTAAAATAAGCTCGGGTCTACACGTAATAGAGTAGTTTACTAATATGCCCTTCATTTTATCTTTCTTTTCTGTTTTGCTGAGCTGTCAGGTTTGTTAGTGGTGTGCTGTTAGCTTGTTATGCGCCTCACACCTTTTCTGCTTTGTATCACATGGCTATATATAGTAGCCTCTTGTATTACTGTTCATTATATAATACAATGAGAATTTCTTTTCATTCTCTCTCTTTACCTTTTTCTATCATGGTATACAGAGCATAAATTTTTTTTTCCGATCCATGGAACCTTTATTCCCTTCCTCTCAGGTGAAACTTTCTCACCCAATTTCTGTTAAGCTTGACGACAAGAATTTCAAATAGTGGAAGCAGCAGATTGATGGCGTCGTCCGTGGTCATCGTCTTCAACGCTTTGTCACTGTTCCGGTGATTCCGCCACCGTCTCCCTCAGATCCTGCATCTCACAGTGCGTTTCTTGAGTGGGAACAGCAGGATGCTCTCATTTGCACCTGGCTTCTCTCTACCATCTCCGATGCTCTCCTTCCTAAGCTCGTTGACTGCAAGCATGCGTGGCAGGTGTGGACAGAAGTTCATCGCTACTTTGATGTTCTTCTCTCCACCAAGGCTCGTCAACTTCGTTCAGAACTCCGGCGTCTTACGAAGGGTTCACTAACAATTACTGAGCTTATGACGCGTTCACGTGACATCAGTGAGTCGCTAACCTCCATCGGTGATCCCGTTCCTCTTCGTAACCTAATTGAGATTGTTCTTGATTCGTTACCTGAGGATTATGATTCCATTGTCGCCGCCGTTAACAGCAAAGATGACGTTAGCTCCTTGGAAGAGTTGGAGTCTTCCTTGCTTGCTCATGAGTCGCGATTGGAGAAGCATCGCAAAGCTGCGATTACAGAACCGGCGACGGCGACGGTCAATCTCACTCAAGCAACACCTTCTCCCACTCCAGTTGCTTCTGATCAAGTCATCTCCGAGGCGTTTCCTCAAGGAACGAGTCACGTCACCGCTAATGCTGAAAATCATTCCTATGGTGCACGTGGTGGTCGTTCTGGTCGCGGTGGTGGTCGTTTTGGTCGTGGAGGAGGTCGTTTTGGGAAATCACCGTGTCAGATTTGTCACAAACCTGGTCATGATGCTTCAGTATGCTACTATCGTTATGCCAATTCCAGTGGTGCTAGTTATTCACATCATCGAGCTCCCTTCAATCCTTTTCACGTGGCTCCTCGTGCTGTTTATCCTGTGCAGCTTGCTTATGCTTCTCCCAGAGCTGCACCTCCCAGATCTTCTGCACCACAAGCCTTTTATGCAGGTACTGAAGCTAGCAGTGCAAACCAGTGGTGGTATCCTGACTCAGGAGCTTCTCATCATGTTACTCCTGATGCCTCTAATGTGTCTGACTCTGCCTCCGTGCCTGGAACTGAACAAGTTTTCATAGGTAACGGCCAAGGTTTGTCCATCAACTCTGTAGGTTCTATGTCTTTTCCCTTACCTCACAAACCTCATCTATCTCTCACTCTTAACAATCTCTTACATGTCCCTCACATCACCAAAAACCTTATGAGTGTGAGCAAATTTGCTCAAGATAATTCTGTATTTTTTGAATTTCATCCTAAGTTTTGTGTTGTCAAATCTCAGGCTACTTCTGAAGTCTTACTCAGTGGTCTTGTTGGTGCTGATGGCCTCTATAAATTCTCCAATCCAGCTGCTCCTCCGTTGTCCAAGTCTTCTTCCTCTTATAGTTCTAGTCATAGTTATCCTGCAGCATACAATTGTAATACTTCCTATAGGACAGATGTTATAGATTCTATATCTCAGTGTACTGAATCTGTTGCAAATCATACTATAAATCCTTTGTCTTCTTGTAATGAATCTTGCAATTATAATGTTACAAGTACCTTTTTCAATCCTTCTCTAAACTCTGTCAGTACTGTTTTACCTTCCTCACACTTTAATGCTGCAAATTCTATTGCATCCAATAAATATGTGCTTTGGCATACTAGGCTGGGACACCCCAATCATCATGCCCTCACTGAAATCTTCAAACTGTGTAATCAGTCCTTTCCATCTAAACCCCCTGCTGAGTTATGTCATGCTTGCTGCATTGGCAAGTCTCATAGACTTCCTTCTTCTTTATCTACCACAGTTTACTCTCATCCTTTTGAGCTGGTTGTATGTGACCTTTGGGGTCCTGCCCCTATGCAATCTTCCAGTGGTTATACCTATTTCCTAACCTGTATTGATGCCTTCTCTAGGTTTGTTTGGGTTTTTCCTCTCAAACTTAAGTCTGACACCATGGTTCAGTTTCTTCAGTTTAAGAAAATGGTTGAACTTCAGTTCAATTGTCCCATTAAATGTGTCCAAACTGATGGGGGAGGTGAGTTTAGGCCTCTTACCAAATATCTCACAGATTTAGGGATTGTTCACAGATTCACTTGTCCCCATACACATCACCAAAATGGCCTTGTTGAACGTAAGCACAGGCACATTGTTGAGACTGGTCTCACACTCCTTGCTCAGTCCACCCTTCCCTTAAAATTCTGGGATCATGCTTTTGTCACAGCTGCATATCTCATTAACAGACTTCCTACACCTATACTTGACAATGTCTCACCTTATTTTAAATTACTTCACAAAAACCCTGACTATACTATCCTTAAAGTCTTTGGCTGTGCATGTTATCATTTTCTTCGTCCCTATAATTCTCATAAACTTGATTTTAGATCTCAACTGTGTATTTTCCTTGGATACTCTACCTCTCACAAAGGCTATAAATGCCTTGCTTCAGATGGTCGCATTTTTATTTCCAAGGATGTTGTTTTTAATGAAGCAAATTTTCCTTATTCCACCTTGGTTTCTTCTTCAAAATCTGTCTCTCTTCCTAACACTCCATCCTCTTCCTCTCCCTCTCTCAGTTTTCCTCCTGTTCCCTCTGCTCCCTCTACTTCTAATCTGTCTTCTATGCCTTCTTCTTCCTCAAATTCTGTTTTTCCTCAACTTAGCAGTCCCACTATTTCTAATTTTTCTCCAATCTCTTCTTCCTCTTCCTCTGCTGCTCCCTCTAACAACTCTTATTCTTCTGGTCAGCAACCTATCCCTCAACCTCTCACTGCCATTCCCATTACCTCTTCTCCTTCTTCCTCTCCTGCCCTCATTCTCTCTGATCCAGCTGAAGCTAGCACTCTTTCTCCCTCCTCTTCATATTCCTCTCCTTCAGTTGGTCCCTCCCCTGGCCCTAGTCCTATTTCCCACCCTGCTGCCACAGCTTTACCTTCCATTCACCCTCAAAACATCCACCCTATGCAAACTAGAGCCAAAAGAGGAATCACCCTTCCTAGACTTCACCCTACTCTATTAATAGCCCACCTTGAACCTACATCTGTTGAGCAAGCCTTGGCTGCTCCTAACTGGTTTCAGGCCATGAAGGAAGAACATCAGGCACTGCTGAGAAATCAGACCTGGACTTTGGTGAAAGCTCCTGCTGGAAGGAAGCCTATTGGATGTAAGTGGGTGTTCAGGACTAAGGAGAATCCTGATGGTTCCATAAACAGGTATAAAGCCAGATTAGTGGCTAAAGGGTTCCATCAAAAGGCTGGTGATGATTTTCAAGAGACTTTTTCTCCTGTCATTAAACCTGTTACTGTGAGAATTGTTCTTTCTATTGCTGTTACAAACAGGTGGCCATTGCAGCAGATTGATGTTAACAATGCCTTCCTCAATGGCACTCTTGAAGAAGAAGTCCTTATGCAACAGCCCCCTGGCTTTGAAGTTGCTGACAGAACTCTTGTTTGCAAGTTAAATAAGGCTATTTATGGTTTAAAACAGGCTCCTAGGGCCTGGTTTGATAAGCTAAAGTGTGCCTTGGTTCAACTCGGGTTTAAGGCTAGTAGATGTGATCCTAGCTTGTTTTTGTTGCATCAAGGTAAACTTCAGATTCTAATTCTGGTCTATGTTGATGATATAATCATCACGGGTAGTTCTGCTCCTTTTATAGCTTCCTTGATCAAGCATCTCAATAATTCTTTCTCTCTCAAACAGCTGGGACAACTTGATTATTTCCTAGGGATTCAAGTGACTCATCTCCCTAATGGTTCTCTTCTCTTATCTCAGACTAAGTACATCACAGATTTGCTTTCAAGGCTTAATATGTTGAATGCCAATGGCATGCCTACTCCCATGGTCTCTAGCAGCAAATTGTCCAAGGTTGGGTCTGCTGCGGTTGATGACCCTACTCAGTTTCGGTCTGTGGTTGGTGCCCTTCAATATGCTACCTTAACTAGGCCAGAGATCTCTTTTTCAGTCAACAAAGTCTGTCAGTTTTTGTCCAATCCTTTAGAGGATCATTGGAAGGCTGTTAAAAGAATCTTAAGGTACCTAAGTGGTACTCTGCACCATGGTCTTCTCCTTCAGCCTGCTCCTATTCAGCAACCAATGCAGTTGCTAGGGTTTTGTGATGCAGACTGGGCATCAGACCCTGATGACCGGAGATCTACTTCAGGGGCCTGCATATATCTTGGGCCTAATGTTGTTTCCTGGTGGTCCAAGAAGCAACAGCTTGTTGCAAGGTCCAGTGCTGAAGCGGAATATCGCAGTATGGCTCAGCTAGCTGCTGAACTCATTTGGATTCAGTCCTTGCTCAAGGAACTCCATTATTCCTCTCAAGTTCCTAAGATCTTGTGTGATAACTTGAGCACTGTTACTTTGGCTCACAATCCTATTCTTCACAACAGGACTAAGCATATGGAGCTTGATATTTTCTTTCTGCGAGAGAAAGTACTCAGCAAAAGTCTGACTGTTGTTCATGTACCAGCTCAAGATCAATGGGCTGACATTCTCACTAAGCCCCTCTCTGCTGCCAAGTTTGTTCCTCTTCGTTCCAAGTTGCGTGTGTATGATAAGGCTGCTTTGACAAGTCTGCCATCAGCTTCTAAGGGGGACTAATAGAGTAGTTTACTAATATGCCCTTCATTTTATCTTTCTTTTCTGTTTTGCTGAGCTGTCAGGTTTGTTAGTGGTGTGCTGTTAGCTTGTTATGCGCCTCACACCTTTTCTGCTTTGTATCACATGGCTATATATAGTAGCCTCTTGTATTACTGTTCATTATATAATACAATGAGAATTTCTTTTCATTCTCTCTCTTTACCTTTTTCTATCAACACGGGTCTACAGAGGCGTTATAATAGAGGAAGAAAACTTTCGTTTCGAGTGATGAGGATCTCTGTCATTTTGGGCACTGCAGTACTTGTCTTTGAGATTCTACAACAGTTCCCTCTGTTTCTTATACTACATCACTGTAGTTTTTGTATCCACCTCTTTAGTTGAAGCTTGGGTCCTCTCCCGTTACCGGAAGTTCCTTTCTGATGACCGGAGAGGATCGCAACTTCTGTAGTACCTTATTTGTGCATAAGTGCAACTGTGATGGGTCTTCCATGCATTTATGTAGCTGATATATATACTTCTCTAATAAACTAGAAATGAAGAAACATGTAGGTTGTGTTTCCAACTTGAATACATTCTATAATGTGAAGAGTGAAATTTATAGAATATTCATAAATGTTTGTGTTTGGGTGAGTTTTGATAAACATGATTTTGAGTAGAATTCATTTTGTAAAATCAATTTGGTTACTATTAAGTTTAAAGTGAAATGATTTATATTTATATTTTTATTTATTTATTTTGAAAGCAAGTTTAATGTAAAAATTGGTGCAACTTTTGAATCCATTGTATAAGTTACTCTTATCAATTCTAGTCAAACTGAGGTTTGAAGACAATTGAATTTGCTTGAAGCTTAAATCCATGAATTGTGTGTACATTCTTTAGATTTAGAGGAGAGGACAGTACTTTGAAATATATGAAAGATTGAGTGAATAAAATAGAAGAGTTTTGGATTGGAGGGAATGTTATTATTCATAATATAAAAAAAAAATGAATTTGAGGATATTTAAAATTCTTATTGAAGAAGGGTTTTGGAGAATTTAAACAAATTGTTAAAATATAGTTTTTATTTTTATAGTATTTTAAAAATTTAAAATATATTAATCATAAGTACTATTTTATTATTTTAAACAATTTTTTTTTAAATGTTAAAAGATTTATTTATATTTAAAAAAAAAATATATTTTTCGAGACCCTTATCCTCACGTCTAAACTCCCAAAAAAAACTTAAAAGAGAATTATTTTTTTTGTTAAATGCACTACATTACATTTGAAAACAAAATAATGTCAACAATCTCATTATAAATTAACAAATGTTTTTTTTTAGTATTTGGGAATTTAAGATAATAAAAAACTATAAAAGTGCTATTATGGCTGTTTAAACTGCCACAATTAATGAAAATGCAGAAAAATATAAATTTAAACAAAAAATTAAATTATAAAAGTGTTATTATGGCGGTTTAAACCGCTACAATTAATGAAAATGCAGAAAAATACAAATTTAAATAAAAAATTAAATTATAAATTATAAATTATGAAAAAAATACATGTATAATGTTGTAAATTATGGTTTAAACAAAAAAAATTATATTTTTATGCATAAAAATACAAGTTTAAACCAAAAAGTTATATTTTTATGCAATTAAGTATACATAACATCTTTTTATGAAATTATAATATTTAGATTCAACTACATTAAAAAAAGTGCAAGAATTGAAATAAAGATTAAAGTTGCAATTTATGACCAAATAACCAAAAATTAAAAATGAATACTTAGAAGAAATAAAAATTAACATAAAAGTAGCAATTACTAAAATTAAAAAAAAAACATATACAGTGCTGTAAAAAAGAAGTAGAAAAGAATAAATTTTATCCTCAAATATATAAAAAATATATTAGGATTCTATACAATTCTATAGATCGATTTCTACAATTATTAAAGAAAATATTCGATTTAAAAAAACAATAAAAACAAAATTCACTGTAAAGGAACTGACGTGTCAAAATAAAGGCGGTCAAAATTGCCATTTTTTCTATTAACAATACGCCAGTTTATAAAAATGTCATATTTTAATGTAAATAGTGGCGATTTTATTAAACGCAATTTTAAAACCGTCATATTTCATACAAAATTTTGCGGTCTTTAAATTTTTGCCCAGACTTCAAAAAATTTCTGGCTCCGCCATTGCTTATCATAGAATAATTTATTTCTATTAAACAATATTGTAAAAAATTTCAACACGGTGTAAACACATAATAATATATACAAATTAAATTTTAATTGAAAATTAAAATGGGGTTTAATTGAGTGTAAAATTTTTTTACACTGTCATTCAATAAAAACATAATGTTTTTAAAAATTACAATCTGACTTAATGGAATTAATGATCGTGATTGGTTGACAGTAGGGGTGTTCGCGGGCCGGTTTGGTTCGGTTTTGGGAGAATCCGATACCCAAACCGATAAAAAATATATGGATTGGTTTGGATTGGATTTACAAAATTTTGTGATAAAGCCCAAACCGAACCAAACCGATAAACAACGGATTGGTTTGGGTTGGATTGATTGGGTACATTAGAAACAAATGTGCAAAAATATTTTTAAAAATAATAACTTATATAAACTAATTTTCCAAAATAATATAAAATTCTTAATTTTATTGTTTCTCCATATTGGTTGTGCATATCACAAATGATATATCATTTTTTCTTCGAGAAGTTGAATATCTCATTCTAGTTTCCATGGTAATTGTTCTGGACTGGGGCGAGGCTGCCCAACAGTCGAGCAGGCCCAACCCATACAACCTGGGGAGGCCTAGTAAGGTCCTTCTACAAGACACGTGACTGCCACGTGCTAACCACAGTTTCGCCGGACACTCAGGCAGTGTCGAGCACTTGGGATAATAGGGGAGGAGGACATCACACCCTGCTGAGATGTATCTCCCCGACAGACTAGCTTCTCCCCGCGAGAATGCTACACATCACTCCTCGACGAACATGGCTCCTCCCCGCGAGGCCATGTCCGTCCCACCGGCATCGTCTCTCCTCGACGCATAAGTCTCCTCCCCGCGAGGAGTATACAGGATTCACATCTCCTCGACCGCAGAAGGCTCCTCCCCCGCGAGGAGCACCCAACGGTCCATCCCGCGTGGACACGTTCCAAGTAACCTCCCACTTCCGAAAGATCCGGTCTGCCCTACTTCCGGAAATCTAGGAGCAGTTACTCTAGGGCGAAGACCACGTGTTGGTCTTCACTACTACACATAAGCCCTAGCAGTTACTTGGAGTGGGCCTAGTTGATCCAGCCCATTGCAGGTAACCGTTGGCCCCGCGCTGGGGGCTCTCTATAAATACCCTCTCATTTGAGAGGGTCAGGTTAGACACTTTCTTCCTACCATTCACACTTTCTGTATTTGCTGATATTCTGTACACTCTCTCACTTAAGCGTCGGAGTACCTTGCAGGTACACCCCCCCCCCCCCCCCCCCCGCCGTCTCTCATCACCATCGGAGCTGCCGTTCCAGACGCCGTTGGCCACTATCACTGTCTGATCCAGGTACGATCAGTGGTGCCAACTGTGGGGACTTATAGGCTTCCCCGTGTTTCTGTTCGATAAACCAAAGCTTTCTCCGTTCAACAACCATCATGGCCAACCCGTCGGCGAATCAAGCTCTAGACAACGTTATTACGCAGCTTAGCACTGGCAACCACGTCGACAACAACTCTGCCCGACCTGTCACGGAGAACGATGTTAGAGACGGACTCACCGCTTCTCCATCTTCCGAAGAAGTGGAGTACGAGACAACTCACCAAGACAGACAGGAAACCGTCCTCCAGCCCGTGGACCCGCCACCAAATGCAGATCCGAGCACTGCTGCCCTGTTTGCGTTGGTCAATCAGACCAACCAGAACATTCAGATCGAGGCGCTGGAGAAAAGTCGTGGTCGGTCTTCCCCGCGAAGGCACCGACCACCACCATTTCCAAGACGTTCGTTGTCCCCGGAGGCATCTCGCAGCCCTTCCCCGGTTCCCAGGGGTCGCAGACCACGCTTGGAGCGTACTCAGCCGGAGCATCCTCAGAAACACCACCGCTCTCCGCCGCCAAAGGGACCAGTTCGCTCCTCGAAAAATAAAAGGAGCAGGCCGGACACCGAGGAGCCCAGAGGCCGCCCGAAGGACCACTCCCCGAGACGTCGCTATGTTCATGGACAACACTCCCCCTCTGTGTCTCCGGGAGCCAGCGAGGATGACGATTACCTGACCCCTCTGGCCAGGCACATCATGGACGCCCCTATTCCTAAGGGCCTGGAGAGGCCCTCATCCTTGGGGACATATGACGGGACATTTGATCTTGATGACCATGTCGAGAGTTTTGAGGCTCTGCTCGATTTCAGGAATGTCTCCGGCGCTATCAAATGCCGATTATTCCCTACGACTCTTCGGAAAGGGGCCATGGCTTGGTACAAAAACCTAGCATCTGAGTCAATCACGTCGTGGAGAGTCCTGAGGGAGCGTTTCAGAAAACATTTTACGGCTTCTCGTCGACATTCGAAGACGATAGCCTCCCTGGAAGCCATCTTTCAGGGCAAGGACGAACCTCTCCGGAGCTACATAGAGAGGTTCAACAAAGAAGCGGTCGAAATCCACGTGACCGATCACATCAAAATGTATCTCATCATCAAGGGTTTGAGGATAGGATCTAAGTTCGCAGAATCCGTCGGGTTGCACCCTCCCCGCAGCTTTGAAGGCCTCCTCGAGAGGGCTCAGTCGCATATTGAGTTCGAGGAAGCTGAAGCTGCATAAATTGCCCTCGATTCGAGGCGCAGAGAAGGCCCCCGCAGCAACAAGGAAGAAGACTCCCCTCCACCCAGGTGAGGTGGAGACAGGAGAAGAGAAGACCCCCCTCCACCCAGGCGAGGCGGGGAAAGAAAGAAAGAAGCCCGAACCAAAGAGCCCCGCGAATCACGGGGACCGTCTGGCCTTTTCAAAGACTACACACCGCTGAACGCGTCCCGCGCGCGCATTTTCAGCGACTGTGCCAATTCGGAGTTCGTCAAAGGGGGAATCCGCTTCCCAAAACCGGCGGCTTCCAAACCAAATGCTGACAAGTCCAAGTATTGCCGGTTCCATCGCAGTCACGGGCACGTTACTGAAGATTGCGTCCACCTTAAGGACGCAATCGAGACACTGATTAAAGAAGGGTACCTGAAGAAGTACGCCAAGCGGCAAGAGGCCCCCCGCCCCAGCGGCCAGGAGGCCCAGAATGTCGAGGAGTCAACTCCCTCTCCTAACAACGGATCGCTGCAAGTCGCGTTGAGCATCACGCGGCCTGAAGACTTCGGTTTTTCAGGAGAACTCGACAACCCTGAAGCTGTTCGAAACATGTGGAAGAACTTCCCAGCAGAAGACTCGATAAGTGCCCGCAGCACCTGGGGGTCTTTCCCCTAAGCCCTGGTCATATCTGGCGGAGCCCCTGACCGTTTGACCGTGGGGTCAATAAAGAGGAAGTTCGACGAACTGAAAGCAACAACTCCTCGAGCCCCTACCCTCAAGAGAGTTAAAGGAAGATCAAATCCGATCACCTTCTACCTCGAGGAACTTCCCGATGGGGCACCGAACGCCAACATCCCCCTCCTGATCCGGGCACAGATAGCCAACTTTGACGTCCACAGAATTTTGGTCGACCAGGGGAGCTCGGTGGACATCATGTACGTCCACCTCTTCGAGACCCTCCAGCTGACCAAGCAACACTTGTCCCCGTACGTAGGATCAGACCTACAAGGCTTCAACGGCGCGACCACAAGACCATGGGGCTTCGTGGAGTTGATGGTCACCTTCGGGATGGAGGAAACTGCCCGACAAGTGAAGACGCGTTTCCTGGTGGTGGACTGCCCGTCCCTCTATAACTGCATAATGGGGAAGACCACGTTGGCGGAGCTAACGGCCGTACCATCAACGGTCCACCTGAAGATGAAATACTACACGAAGCGCGGACGCATGGTCACTCTCCACGGGGACATCAACGCGGCCAGAAGATGTTTCGACGCAGCAATCAAGGGTCTAAGTGTCGTTGGCGGCATCAAACCTAAGACTCAGGCCGAGACACCTCCAGACGTCGTGCAGGTTCCACTCCCGCCAGTCAGCACGGTCGACCTTGACAGCAGGTTTCCCGGGGAGCAGGAAGAAGCTGCAGGCGAGGACCTCCCAGTAGAAATCAACGGGCAGCCTCTCCACCTAACGCGCCCCGTCCCAGATGGAGATTTCAAGCTGGTTCCTCTCGACGACAGCCCAGACCGAAGCGTGAAGATCGGCTATGGACTCCCCGACCTGGCGAAGAGGCAGCTGAAGGCATGCCTCCGAGAGAATGCAGATTTGTTTGCCTGGAGTGCTGCAGAGATGCTCGGACTGGACCCTGAAGTAGCTTGTCATCAACTGACTATAGATCTGGCCGCTAGGGCTGTAGCTCAACGTAGGCGTAGGCAGTCTCCGAAAAAAATGGAGGCTGCTGAAAAAGCTATAAAAGACCTCCTAGAGGCAAACTTTATTTCCGAGGTCAAGTACATAACTTGGCTCTCAAATGTTGTACTCGTTAAGAAAAATAATGGAAAATGGAGGATGTGCGTTGACTACACGGATCTTAACCGGGCATGCCCGAAAGACTCTTATCCCTTACCTAACATCGACCAACTGGTCGATAATTCTGCAGGATTCAAATTACTATCCTTTATGGATGCCTATTCGGGGTACAACCAAATCCCCATGGACGAGACCGACAAGTAGCATACCGCTTTCATGACCGAGTCGGGCAACTACTACTATAACGTAATGCCCTTCGGCTTGAAAAATGCTGGCGCCACCTACCAACGGATGATGAACAAGGTCTTCCGGGCAGATATCGGTGACGTACTCGAGGTTTACATGGACGACATGATCGTCAAATCCGCAGAAGAAGTCGACCATGCCGCTCATCTCAAGAAAGTGTTCGACACAGCGAGGAAATGTCGCATGAGGTTCAACCCCGACAAGTGTACCTTCGGTGTTCTAGCAGGGAAGTTCCTCGGCTTCTACCTCACGGAGAGGGGCATCGAGGTGAACCCCAAAAAATGTAGGGCATTCTCCGAAATCCCTACCCCGAACTCGAAGAAGTCGATCCAGTCACTCAACGGAATGTTGACTGCTCTCTCCTGTTTCGTAGCCAAATCTGCTCAGTACGCACTCCCCTCTTTCAAGCTTCTCCGATAGAAGGCGACTTTTGAATGGAGTGAAGAATGCGAACAAGCCCTCCTCCATCTAAAACAAGTCTTGTCACAACCCCCGGTCTTGTCCCGACCAGATACTGGGGAAACACTTTTCTTATACCTGGCCGTCACCGGGGAAGCGGTGAGTGCTGTCCTTATAAGGGAGACCCCCGACGGACAGAAACCGATTTATTTCACGAGCAGAGCTCTTCAGGGCCCCGAGCTCAGATACCAATAGATTGAAAAGGTCACCTTGGCCCTCGTATTTGCAGCCAGAAGATTACGTCATTACTTCCTGGCCCACACAATCGTGGTAAGGACAGAGCAGCCCATCAGACAGCTCCTCAGTCGGCCAGATATGGCAGGGAGAATGCTCCGGTGGTCTCTCGAACTATCCGAGTTCGACCTTCGATATGAAGGAAGAAAAGCCTTGAAAGCCCAAGTACTGGCCGACTTCATAGCGGAAATGACCGTCCCTGAATCCTCGACCAGTGACTCCCAGAAATGGACGATTTACGTCGACGGGGCCTCCAGTGCAAAAGGTAGCAGAGCGGGCATTATCCTCGAAAACGAGCAGGGTATCCTGATAGAGGTCTCCCTCGAACTATCCTTCAAGACATCGAATAACCAAGCCGAATACGAGGCCTTCCTTGCGGGACTTCGACTTGCGGAAGACCTTGGCGCAAAAGAAGTCAAAATCTTTACAGACTCCCAGCTCGTGGCATCACAGGTTCGGGGAGAATTCCAGGCCAAAAACGATAGTCTCATCGAGTACCTAACCTTGGTGCGAGAAAAGTTGAAGAAATTTGTCTCTGCGGAGGTGGCTCACATCCCGCGCGAGCACAACACTCGAGCAGACGTGCTCTCCAAGCTTGCGAGCACTAAGAAAAAAGGAGGGAACAAATCAGTTATCCAGGAGATACTGACCCAGCCGAGCATAAACAAAACCGCACCGACCACAGAGGTCAACGCAATCGGGGATGCAAACTGTTGGATGACCCCAGTTTACGAATACTTGACGATGGGCAAACTGCCCGACGATCCTAAAGAAGCGGGGATAGTCAAGAGGCAGGCATGTGCGTATACCATCGTTGAAGGTAAGCTATACCGTCGAGGATTCTCCATTATCTTACTCCGGTGTGTCGAAGAAGGCAAAGTTTTGGGGATCCTCCAAGAAATCCACGAAGGGATCAACGCCCAGCACCTCGGCGGAAGGTCCCTAGCCCAAAAAGCACTCAGAGCAGGGTATTATTGGCCCACTATGCAACATGATGCAAAGGAGCACGTTAAGAAATGTGACCGCTGCCAAAGACACAGAGACATGCACCTCGCTCCTCCAAGAGAGCTTAAGTCATTATCGTCCCCGTGGCCATTTGTGTGGTGGGGAATGGATATCCTCGGACCTTTCGTCATAGGGTCGTACCAAAACAAGTACCTCATCGTCGGGGTGGATTACTTCACGAAGTGGATTGAGGCCGAGGCACTGGCCAAAATCACTGCTTTCAACATACTCCGTTTCTACCAGAGAAACATCCTCGCCCGATTCGGGGTGCCCCAAGCCATTGTCACGGACAACGGGACACAGTTCACCGACAGGAACTTCCAAGACTTCGTCGCCAAACTGGGCACAAAACAACACTTCACGTCGGTCGAGCACCCTCAAACCAACGGGCAGGCCGAAGCAGAGAACAGAGTGATACTCCGGGGATTAAAGTGACGACTCGGCGAGGCCAAACGAAGATGGGTCGAGGAGTTACACAGCGTCTTCTGGGCGTATCGAACAACCCCACACTCCACAACCGGGGAGACCCCGTTTCGCCTAACGTACGGGACCGAGGCAGTTATCCCCGTGGAGATCAGGGAACCCTCGAGGAGGACATAAGCTCCCTCGACGAAGAAACAAACAACGAAGCCCTGCGAGAGGAACTCGACCTTGTCGAAGAGATAAGGACCGGCGCTTCCCTCCAAGAAGCCTCTTTAAAACAAAAAATAACTTTGCGTTATAATGACAAAATTATCAAACGAGACTTCCAAGAAGGCAGTCTTGTCCTACGGAGAAATCAAAAAGAATCACGCGAAGGAAAGCTGGCCACAAACTGGGAGGGTCTGTACCGCGTCACCGCAAAGACGGGGACAGGTGCCTATTACCTCGAGAAACTCCACGGTGAACAACTTGCTCGACCATGGAATGCTGAGAAGCTCAAGCAATACTACAGTTAGACACTGCCCGGGACAGTACAACGTCGTGACCACGGGGGCGTGCAACGGTACATGCGCGACACCTTTATATAACACACGACGGCAAAAAACCACGAAGTGTGTGCGTGAGACTTTTTGGCCCGACGAGGAGGCCTCAACCGAGCTCTGTCGTCGACGTACCAATTAGGCAGAACACCCAGATCGCGATGGGAAGTTCACGCCACGAAGCTAAGACCTCGACCGACGTCTTGGCCTCGTTAAAGGTCGGGATACAACCCCCGACCAATCGACTAGCTCTCTCCGCAGTCGAGGATCATCAGAGTCGAGCAAACTCCCAAGGCGCCAATGATCTCAACTACTTAGGCAAAAATAAGTAATGTATAAAATATCACGCACAAGGAAAATAAATAAAGAGGCAAAACGAAGTATAAGAATCGGGCAAAGCCCATCATACGAATGTTACATATATAAGCCCACAAGCCGGGCAAAAATAACCATTGTGCGAATATTACATCAAGTGAGCCCACAAGCCGGGCAAAAACAATAAAATGGCACGCAGGCCAAGCAAACTATATTCCTACTCTGCGGCAGTCTCAGCGGCGTCCGGCCCCCCTCCCTCGTTGGCATTTCCTTCTTGCCCGGGCAGCACTATCCGGCCGTCGACCACCTCGTAGTCAGCATCTGCCCCGTCGGTCACCAGGTCGGGATTTAGGATCCGAAGCTGCGCCACTGCATTTCGAAACCGTATGCCCGTAGTTTCAAGAGCATCATCCTCGGCTAGCCGGAGATCCTGCTCGAGTCTCCTGAGTTGGGCCACCAACGCCGCTCGGGTGGTTAGGAGCTTGTCCTCTTCAATTTCTCCTTCAGCTGGCCGAACAGCATCCTCTAACTCGGCAACCCTCTCCCTGAGCCGCTTCTCCTCTGCCTCCAGCTCGGTGATCCGAGCAAGATGGCCTTTCTCCGCTTCCTCAGCTTCCTTTAGCTTGGTCTCAGCCCGCTGCTGCTACTCGCTCTGTTCTTTATTCAGGTCCCTGCATTCCTTCAACTCTTTGCGCAGGTCGAGCAGCTCAGCCTCCAAGGTCTCGAGTCTTTCTTGCAGTCGAGAAAGTTCAGCGGCGGGGTGAGTCTCATCGTTCAGGACAATGGCAGTCGAGCAAAGCCGCATGACCGCGGACATGTCTTCAAAGATCGTTTTCCTCCTCGCTTCCGCAGCGGCCCCCAGCACAGCTTGGATTTCAGAGGGAGGGACGCGAGGATAGATGACTTTAGAGAAGAAGTGGGGCTTGAGATGGCATGGTGGGAGTTCGAAGCTTGAAGGAGGTGGGGGACTGTCTTCGTGGACCAGGTCGACGATCTCCGCGTTCAAAACCCGTTGTCGTTTCGGCGTCCCTTGAGCACCCGGAGACTGGCTTCCAGCGGGAGGTGTCCGCCTGTCTGAAATCCCCGACACGGTCGCAGCAGGCTGAGATTGGCTGGAACCTTCGGGCATCGCAGCGGAGGAAACACCCTCATGCATGGCCCCGGAAGGAGCAACATCTTAACCCTTTGAACGAGATGCCTCTCCCCGGGCCTGCTCTTCCCGAGCCCTCTTTGCCTTCAACTTCTTGAGTCTCTCCTCGGCTCTGGCCATTTTTCCTGCAAAAAGAAAGAAAACATTAGTAAAGCAAGGTATACGGACACGAGGAAGGCTTAGATCGAGGATGTTTTCACCACCTAACAGCTCGTCTGCTTCTTCGTCGGAGAAGGTCTCGAGCAGAACACGGGTATTGATCAAGCGACATTGTTTCTTCACCTGCCCGTCTGCTCCCATTATAGGCTAGCCGTCCAGCGTTTCGTACTGAGCTTCATTGAAGCTCTCGACAAACGCGACGATCTTATCATAAGCTGCTCGGTCGTCGACGTCCAGCTGATTATGTTTCACCTTATATTTATCAACCCCTTTTTTGAAGTGCTCCTCCGTCCAGTACAGGGGGAACCTCGGCTCCAGAACATCCTCGGAGTGACCGTCGACTTTACGGGTGACTCTCCGGTACAGCGAGTTGATGGCCTCAAGGGTGACCGGCTTCACGAAATAGTAGCGGTACTTGAAGTCCCGGACGGAATCCAGGTACGTGTGGAACAGAGCTTTGCTCTGCTTAAGGGACACCTAGCCGTGTCGTCCACCGGCCGACGACCTTTGAAGATGGAATATACGAAAGAAGAGGGATACCGTCGGCACGATTTTCAAGTGTTTACAAACGAGCTCGAAAGCCCGGATAAAGGCCAGCGAGTTCGGATGAATCTGCGAGGGTGCCAGCCTCAACCAGGCGAAGACCCCCTCTTTGAAATCCGTGAAGGGCAGCCTCCACCCCGCTTCGTCGAACATGAACTCGTACAGCGGGATACGCATCCCTCGGTAAGGCGAGCATATCCGGTGATGTTCTTCTGGGCGGAAAACCTTCCATGATTTATCGGACCCAATTAGCCTGTGCTCGACGGTGCAGAACGCGTTTTCCACGTCTTTATAGACAAAGATGGACAACATCTCCAAGGCTTCGTCGCAGACCCACTCCTCGAACGGGCGCTCCTGGGCAAAAGCCATATGTGCCATGGGAGATTCTGGGTGGTCGTCCTCTTCAAATGATCCTACGACCACCTTCGCTGCCAAACTGCCCATTTACCTGAAAAGCAGAAGGAAACAGTGAATTCGATGGGTCATATCAAATTCACCCCTCCACCGTTGTTCAAGCGAACGGGCGAGGAAGGGGCAAGGCTTTCTCGTTTCCCCGACGTAATCGGCCGAGGATCAACATGGTCACCGGGGAATTCATCGCCTCCCCGAAAAATTCTGCCCCCGTGTTCCCATGACGCTAACGAAAAGAGTAACTATTGGGGACCCCGGGACATTCAACGTGTCCCCGAGATGTTCATCCCTGGTCCCCGAGATATTCAACAAAAGCGGGTGAAATTCTTAGCACCCCCTCTCTCAACAACTAAAGATTCCCGCCGTATTCGCCAGGAATCCTTTCATTTCTCGTGGGAACTTCATCAGTTCACCAAGGAAATGCTATACACTAGTTAAAATTAAAAAGAAACGCAAGAAAAAGGTCAGTTTGGAGCAAATACCTTATAGGCGGCGGTTTAGGTTTTCGGCGGTTGACAGCGGCGAACGGCTATTGAAGAAGGTAGAGAGAGAAGGAGCGAGATTGTTGAGAGAGAAACGGAAAAGTGGGAAATGAACGAGGGGAGGGGTTTTTATAAGTGGCTCTCGCGGGACTCGAGGGACATAGGGCACTTGAGTGCGCTACCCTAGCCAGCCTCCCTAGGTAATAATGACAGACGACACGTGGCACACATGCAGCCGTCCATCCTCCCACGCGTGTCGTTTCAGTCTTCCCCAACGTTTCGAATCTGAAACTCCTCATCTCCCCGGCGTTACGACCAGACACAGCTGGTCGATGCCCGACTTATGTGCGACTGTAGGAACGTCGAGCACGAGAATGGCTCCTCGGATCCTCTCTTGGCGTATCCCCGACATGCCAATAACCCTTAAGTCATTGCTCTGACCTCTCAGAGCAACGACTTGGGGGGCTCCTGTTCTGGACTGGGCCGAGGCTGCCCAACAGTCGAGCAGGCCCAACCCATACAGCCTGGGGAGGCCCAGTAAGGTCCTTCTACAATACACGCGACTGCCACGTGCTAACCACAGTTTCGCTAGACACTCAGGCAGTGTCGAGCACTTGGAATAATAGGGGAGGAGGACATCACACCCTGCTGAGATGTATCTCCCCGACAGACTAGCTTCTCCCCGCGAGAATGCTACACATCACTCCTCGACGAACATGGCTCCTCCCCACGAGGCCATGTCCGTCCCACGGGCATCGTCTCTCCTCGACGCATAAGTCTCCTCCCCGCGAGGAGTATACAGGATTCACATCTCCTCGACCGCAGAAGGCTCCTCCCCCGCGAGGAGCACCCAACGGTCCATCCCGCGTGGACACGTTCCAGGTAACCTCCCACTTCCGAAAGATCCGGTCTGCCCTACTTCCAGAAATCTAGGAGCAGTTACTCTAGGGCGAAGACCACGTGCTGGTCTTCACTACTACACATAAGCCCTAACAGTTACTTGGAGTGGGCCTAGTTGATCCAGCCCATTGCAGGTAACCGTTGGCCCTGCGCTGGGGGCTCTCTATAAATACCCTCTCATTTGAGAGGGTCAGGTTAGACACTTTCTTCCTACCATTCACACTTTCTGTATTTGCTGATATTATGTACACTCTCTCACTTGAGCATCGGAGTACCTTGCAGGTACACCCACCCTCCCCCCCCCCGGTCTCTTATCACCATCGGAGCTGCCGTTCCAGACGTCGTTTGCCACTATCACTGTCTGATCCAGGTACGATCAGTAATGATGATATGTATTATACTAATTAATTATGATTGGTTCGGGTAGACGAGCTCGCGGGTAGAATTTTGGAAATCCGTTGCCCAAACCAATTAACATTGGGTTTCATTGGTTTGGTTCGGTTTTTGCCCAAACTAAAAAAATGCCCGAACCAAACACAATGGTTTGGTTTGGATTCCGGTTTGGTTCAGATTTGCCCGAACCAATGGACACCCTTAGTTGACAGTTTAAATTTTTTTTTACATTATCATCAGTGTATTATCTATTTTCTCATTAAAATGAAAAGTCAAAGATTAACTTTTAGTATCAACTATAAAGCAATTGAAAATAAGATCATTGATTTTCCATTTGTGCCCTTTCTTCACAATTATTTTACACTTACACAAGGGCAAAACAGTAACCCAGCAATTCAACACATTTCCACTATTTTCAATTGCCAAGTGTCACTCACATTTCCACATTTTCATTCCAATTTCATAATCCTCTTCCATCTTCCCACACTTTTCCCTCTTCCATTTTCACACTTTTACCTCTCTGTCTCTCTCTCCCGTTTTTCTCTCCCCCCACCCCACAACCCTAACCGCCCGCCACCCTCTTTCTTCTATGAATGAGTTTTGAAGGTTCTTTGAATGGGTTTGTCATCATCTAACGAGTTGTGATGTATTAGGGGTGTTGTAGGAAGCTCTAAACTACTTCAGATCATCAGCTCCAGATTTAAAAGAAGAATGGGCAATGCTATTGGAGAAATGGCTCAACTTGGAGGCTTCATCTGGGGAGGTAGGTCATGTTAGCTTTATCTGGCTCAAATTTTTTTGATGTATTTTTTCCCATTTCATTCTTCTCCATTTGATTTGCGGAACTGAAGAATTTATCGACTATCTGTTCCCCGAGGAAACTCAGACAACCAATCTCAATATCTTGGAAGCTGCTTACAAATGGAAGAAGCAAAAGTTGTCTTCACGGGTGAGGTAGTTATGTGTTTCTTTGAATGATGAAACTGGAAATGCCATGGCTAATATCCTTTCTGTCATTTCCAATTTGACTTCATATAATAGATCCACTTATAATTATGTTTTTGTTGATTGCTTAGGTGATGGATGTCTTTACTAATTCTGTTCCGATTAACAATTGCAACTGGAAATAGTATACTAATCACTGCAACTGTTTAAGCCATAACAAGTAGTAACGTTCTTGAAAGCTTTCACGTTTTTCGGTCTTTTCGAGTTTACCTACTTCATTCTATTCAGCTTAATTCTTGCATATAATTCTTTCTTTTCGAGTTTACCTAATTATTTCTGTTTATGATTGCGTTTTCCTTTCAACATTCTTGGTTTTCGAAAGACCGACGCAATGCAGACACGAATGTGTTGAACTTGCATTGCCAGCTACTGAATAAGAGTAGAAGTTCGAAAAAGATATACTTCTTGCATGACGTTTTGGTGTTTTCCGCTACCAATTTCATTTCTAAGATTGTGAAAGATTATATGTAACTTATCGTAAATCCCGAAATGGTATCTTGAATGCAGGTTGTTGCCAACATTCCTTTTTAATGTTCATATTTTAAATGTAATAACAGATATTGACTAAACATATCAAACTATTGCAGTGAAGTGAGTTTGAGCGATTTGAAAAAATGGAGGAGAAGAAAAGTTGGTTCGCATCAAGGTTCAGTTGTCCTGCTGAGTTTTCTTTGATTCGCAGGTGTGTGTTTTTGACCTTGTGTTTGTGCCTCTGTTCTTAATTTTGCTTCTGAAATACCTAAGTCAGGCTGGGTATACTTGATATTTCTAACTACATATTTAAGTCTATTGTGTTGTATTAGTGTGTATGTTGGCACTGGTTATCCCAATCTTGAGTCATGTAGCTGCATAATTGATGCCCAATTTACTTTATTTGCTTCACCTGTTACCTGATTCAAGTATATACTATTTTCTTTTGAGATAACGCAGCATCAGATCTGATCTCATAATTATGTCTTATAATTATAATTATAATTATTATGTTAAATTATGCCAGAAAATAGCCAAAGTTTCAAACCGGGTTATTTGAAATAATAGATTATTTTGACTACTTAGATATTGGGTCAGAATGTTTCCGCTTTTTAAGACTCAGTTATTATGTTTAATGAATGAACCTGTTTAGGCGCTGAGGTTGCTTTGGAATGCAAGGATAGGAACAGCAACATGTTGGTGTACACAAAGGCCAGGAAGACAGATCCATCTGGAGAATATACCATAGTATCTGCTTGCTCTATAACATTTGATTCAAGTTTTGCGCATGTTCTAACTCTAAAATCATATTCCTCTCCTGATGTTCCTTTTATTGTAGATGGATCACAAGCTGGATTATTGAAGAGCTATGGTCCTCTGCATTTCCTTAAGGTCTCCATCACGCTCTCTCTCCCTGCACACATACACATTTAGACACATGCTTATGTAGAGAAACTGAAAACTATCAAGACTATATTGAATAAGTCACACTTTACATGAAAAACAGGGTAAACTATAGATTGCCTACTTTAACATAACTCTATCTTCAAAATACCACTAACTTTTAATCAGCACTGGTAACAAGTCATTCAGTAGTGCTGATTAAATTGACCCCAATTTCAACATTGTGCAGAGATAAATTGCTTACTTTATTTCCATAATCAAATACAAACTTCGCTTTTCTTATATCTACCAAATCCTTTCTTGCTTTGCTCATGGTCACTGGAAATCGTTTAATTCAGTTCAGACTTATATGTGTAACAAAAACAGGTCCATGATGCGGGTCATATGGTTCCGATGGACCAGCCCAAGGTTGCATTACAGATGCTTAAGCAGTGGACTCGGGGAACCCTTGCTGAATCCATAGTTGGTGAGAAAACATTGGTTGCTGACATGTGAGCCCTTTTGTTGCACTTGTGGCTTCATCTAGCAATAGGAAATACTGAATATCATGTTTCAAGTATATAACTGATAAACTTTACTCTCAAGTCTCATGTAGTTCAATGATAAACTTAAGTGTAGTCAAATATGGATGTGATATATTCTTTTTCAGACACCACATGCTGTGCAGTGGATGCGACCTGAATCTCAGGAAGGATGTGAAGTTTCTGATTGGTTCAATATTATGGTACTTCATCAAAACAGGTTGTCTTTCTTTGTTTAGCTTTTTTGAAAGTTTGTGTTTAATATGTCATATTAATGAAATGTGTTGAGAAAATTTCTCATGTCTGTTTTAAATGTACAAGTTTTTTCCTTCCCTTTCTGCTAGTCATTGTTGCTTGAAGTTGCTTTGCAAAATTCAAGAAAAGTGCTGAAATTTTGTTAGTGTTAGATAGAATTGAATCATTGATTTACAATATTGTTTTTGAAGTTTCTTTCTTTTTAGCAAATGACTTCATATCAATATGATAAATAATTTATATGTTATCTTCTGTACATGATTACCAATCATGTGAAAAAATCCGGTTTCAGGTTGCATTGAATTAGGCTCACAATTAAGCAGGTTTGTCTTTTTAATTACTGTGCTTTTAAAAAATTTTAAATTCCAATGCAAATCATTACTGTGACCTTTAGGTTTCAATGACAATTTAATAAGACTTCATTGATAGGTTTCAATGCCAAATTATTACTGACATTGCCTTTTGAATTAACCAAACAATTAATGACCCAACTCCACTAAATAGTTGTAGATTACCAATGTATTGAGAATAACAATAGTCAGATTACACATTATAAAGTCCTGTAATGTATTTGTTGTATCACACAACCATCACCATAGGATAGGGAAAAAAAACAATGAATTCAAATCACGTTGTCCTGCATGAATCTGAGGCATATGAACAACAACCTCAACACGTCCAACAAGTTCCCCAGGTAATACCTGTGGTTGACGAGGTCCAACAAATACAACATGTTCAAGAAGAAGTACTCTTCCAGGCCGAGGAAGCTGAGGAGGCACAAGAAGCTGCTGCATGGCGTAGAAGACAAGCCAGAAGACGATTAAGAAGGGCAAGAAGAAAGGCGTTGCGAAGAAGACAGGACAGGATACGTTTTATAGATTCAGATGATGAGGATGAGGCACCTTTTACCTGGAGTAACTTTATGAGGGCTAGGGGTTTTAGATTTGATCTTTAATATTTTACCTTTTCATCTAGGGCTGTAATGAAATTAAGATCAACTATTTAATCATTGTCAGGATCGACATAACGTTATGTGTTTTTTGGAACCATTTTACTACATTTTATGCATTTTGTTATTTTGATTGAATTTAGCATTTTAATATGACTTGTATATTATAGTTCATGTGGGGTCTTAATCTTTAAAAATGTCGAAAAGTCACTTCTTCACAGGTACTGTTGTTTATTATCATACATCTGTTGTTACAAAGTTGTTCTACATAATGTTCTGTTGCTGTTTTCTATTATTATTTAATATATTTATGGCTCTGTTCCTTTTTTCCAGGTTTTAGCAACTTTTAAATTGGCTTTGGTACATACATTACCAAAGCTTGTCAGTATTACGAACCTTGCTATGATGCTATCAATTTTATGATGCAGCATATGTTATTTGTTGGTTGGCTGTGACGAAAATAATTCTTCTGAGCACTGAATGTTGCTGCGAATTTCCTCTCATTCCTATTGTTCCTTCTGATATACTGTCCCTTTTACATCTCATTGGCATTGAATTGGGACAAACGTCTCGATCTGCCATTTGTTGGTGGTTGATGATGACTTGGAATAAATTCCAGTCTGAAACCTAATATCCTGAAGTCTTACTATCTTGCCGCTTATTTGTTGTTTAATGCCGTTGAATTGATATGCATTTTGCTAATAACAACTTGGTTTGATTTTACCTAACCATTTGTTATGGCAGAAACAGAGTTTGTTGTCGTTGTTGCACGGGACAGTTTCAGTATTTGTTGGTTGGCTGTGACGAAAAAAATTCTTCTGAGCCTTGAATGTTGCTGCGAAATTCCTCTCATTCCTGTTGTTCCTTCTGATATACTGTCCCTTTTACATCTCATTGGCATTGAATTGGGACAAACGTCTCGATCTGCCATTTGTTGGTGGTTGATGATGACTTGGAATAAATTCCAGTCTGAAACCTAATATCCTGAACTCTTACTATCTTGCCGCTTAATTGTTGTTTAATGTCGTTGAATTGATATGCATTTTGCTAATAACAACTTGGTTTGATTTTACCTAACCATTTGTTATGGCAGAAACAGAGTTTGTTGTCGTTGTTGCACGGGACAGTTTCAGTATTTGTTGGTTGGCTGTGACGAAAAAAATTCTTCTGAGCCTTGAATGTTGCTGCGAAATTCCTCTCATTCCTGTTGTTCCTTCTAATATAGTCTCCCTTTTACATCTCATGGCATTGAATTGGGACAAACGTCTTGATCTGCCATTTGTTGGTGGTTGATGATGAGTAGGAATAAATTCCAGTCTGAAACCTAATATCCTGAACTCTTAGCATCTTCCCGCTTATTCGTTGTTTAATGCCGTTGAATTCATATGCATTTTGCTAATAACAACTTGAATTTCATTTCTGCTTTGAATTTCATTTTCAGTCCTCATTTTCATTCCTGCTTTGAAAGCATTGGACAACATCAGGTAACTAGATTTCTTTTTCATCTTAGTTTGCTTGCATTTGTATTTTCCTATCCATTACTTAGCTTTTACATGTCTGTAAACAAGGACTGCTTTTGCACAACCATTGGATTAATGCTTCATAATGTAAAATATAGATTAATGCTTAAATGTAGGACTGCCTGAATTTCATAATGTAAAATATAAAGCTTTCTTACCAAATTGATCTATTACAAATATGAATCATATGTATGCATACTTGTACATCTCATTAATTTAAATTTCTCTCACATTTTCTCACTAAAGTTATGGATTGAAAGTATAGTATCAAAACTAACATTGTATGCACATGAGTTGCCCATATCCAAAAAACTTACTAAGTTTTAGATTTATCTAAATTTTAAATTTCTAAATTTCTAAATTTCTAAATAGTATCAACTGCCTATATTTTTATCTAAATTTTAAATTTCTGTCCTAATCAAACGAAATGGCACAAGTTTAAATAACCATTTTTTTATATTGCAACATAGTTTATTGTCGTTGCTTCACGGGACACTTTCATCATAATGCCATATGCTGCAAATTCAATTCGTATCGACGAAGTTTACAGGTAAGCTTTAGTTATGTTTATACCTCGTATGTACATACCTCTTAGATTATTATGATATTGTTTTTGAATGTTGATTGGATTTAATCTCATGTTATTTGATGGAAAAACAGTTGGTGAGGTAATGTCAGGATCCAAACTTTGAGCAATTTTGACAACAATCAAGTCGTTCTTCTCCAAGATGTTTCCCCTGATTTGCTGAACTATATAGGCTATGTAAATGCTTGAGTTGTTTTTCTGAGTTTTGATTGTACAAGTTGTTTCATTGTTCATTTTTCTGCACTTCTGATGTTTCAATCATGTTTCAATGATGGTGATTGTATTTTGATTTCGTAATATGGATTGTGATGATAAATCAAGTTAAAGTCCAAATTATAGAATAAATTTCTTCTGTTTGTGATTCAATATCTTTGATTTGAGTTCATGGCTGAAGTAATATTGTTCAATTTGTGAGTTGCAGTTTGATTTTCGAAAGCAGTGTTTCGGATACCGTAATTTCTTTGGTTTCAATTTTCAAATAAATGTGTTTTTTACATGTAAATTTCAAGATATTATTTTTACAATATCAAAATACATTTACCCGTGCGGGAGCACGGGTGTTTTACTAGTTATTTACAAAAACCGCATCCAAATATGCTTCATGCTAAAGGTTGACAATGTTTTTGTCTTTGAACATGTGATATTTTTTCAAACATATTGTCAAATTAGGATCGATAGATGATATGCATGACAACATAACATGAATTCGTGGAGATTTATCCAAATTCGCCTCAAGTTTGATGAAAAAAACTGCTTTAATCGAATTTGAATTTGAGTTTATGTTTAAAATTTTTCCAATTATAAAGTATAATAATGGGTCGGAATAACAATTACATTTGTATTCACCGCAAATCTATCAAATTTATTTTATTCTATACATTATTATTATTATTATTATTATTATTATTAATTTTAATAATGCTATAGAATATAATATTAAATATATTATAAATACTTTAATATTTTAATATATACTTTAATATTTAATGTGTACTTTATTATTTGAAATATTTAAAACGTGTGTGTCTTTTTTTTTAATTGTTTTATTTTAATATATGTAATATAATTTGGTGTTGGGAAAATAAAATATTTTTATTAAAAAAATTGATTACATTACTACATAAACAGTAACAGGACGAGAATACTCGAATCCGTTTAGAATGAGTTTAAATTTTAATTTTTTATCTGATGGGGGATCCGAGTGAAGAACATTCAGGTTTGAAAAATATTGAGGACCATTGTCGTCCTCCTCATTGTGGACCATTGCCGTCCTCCTCGTTGCCTTGTCGATGTCTTGCCTTGTTGCCTTGCTTACTTATAGATACTTTAGTTGTAAATAAATGATTATTAATATGATTGTAATTAAAATTTCTTACATATGTGTGAATAGGAGTGGCAAAACAGATCCGATATGTCGAGCGTGTCTGTTTTGTCCGCACTTTTTTGCTGTGTGTATTAAGATTTTAGATCTGCATCCTTTAACGTGTCTATTTAATCCCGTTCCGTTTTTTTTTTTTTTGAAATTTTGTTGGCACAAACTTTTCATACAATTTTATAATTTTTAAATTTAAAAAGTTCAATGCCCGCAGATCCGCCCCGCCCTCGCTTTTATGCAGGGTAGGGCAAAGTTTTAGATCCCCCCTCAACTGTCCCATTTTTTTCAAATTTTTGATAAACAGATCTAAACAAAACGATATGTTCGTATGTATGTGAAGTACCTAACACACCCTTACGCATACAATTGCGAATCAGACTTGGAACACTCCAAATATTACTTCACATTATTTTTTACTGATTTTTGTTGTTGACAATTAGCTTTCTCATTTTTTCTTGCGACATAGGATGATCTTGACAAATATTGTCCACTTTTGTATTTAAACTAGTAACTAACCCGTGCGTTCGCACGACATGTCTGTTCGAGAATTTTATATTATGGACGCGTAATTGTTAATCAAATTGAAAAAAATGGTAAAATTATAAAAATAGATTTGATTGAAATTAAAATTTTGTATTGATACCTATAAGAAATTGTTGTGTGTTGTAAAAGAATGAATTAGATTAATTATTGATATAAATTCACATAATGCAATGATGAATGAAAATATGGCAAAATAATCTTTTTCGTCCTTTAACTTTACACCAGGGTCCAATATGGTCCCTTAACTTTAAAAAGTGGCGATTTCGTCCTTTAACTTTTTAAAAAGTGCCAAGTTAGTCCTGCCGTTAGTTTGACCAAACGTCTGTTTATATTTTGTTACGTGGCAGGTGACTTGGAATATGTTGGTCGTCTTCTTCCTTGATTGTGTATTCTGCAGACGCTCATTCTTCTTCCTTGTTAGGGCAAACTCAAATCATCTTCCATCCTTACTATTTCTTTCCAAAGCAAAAGCTAGGGTTTAGGGAAAATGAAATCGGGTAGTTCTTCTTCTTCTTTGAGCAAGAGAAATGTAGAAAATGGGGATTCAACAGTCAGTGGAAATCGTTGGAGGAAGCCCTCTTGCTATTGTGGAGACATGGCTATTCTGCAAAGGGCAAAAACAGTGAAGAACATGGGAAAGTTATTTTGGGGTTGTCCCAATTTTAAGCAAGATGGATGCAATTACTTTGGTTGGTACCATGAGGATGCATTTGATGAGAAAGAAGAGCTTTTAATGCATAGGATGAGGGTGGCTGTAAAGGGATTAGATGAGGCAAAAAAAGACATTGAAGAACTAAAGAAAAAGCTGATGAATATTGATGGTGAAATGAAGATGAT
Organism: Lathyrus tuberosus; assembly: GCA_022829125.1. Taxonomy (NCBI): domain Eukaryota; kingdom Viridiplantae; phylum Streptophyta; class Magnoliopsida; order Fabales; family Fabaceae; genus Lathyrus; species Lathyrus tuberosus. The sequence continues at coordinate 742,951 of JALAZF010000579.1, forward strand.
GATGAAGTGGAAAAAAATACGGAATTTGTTGTTTCGAATTGTTATTGTTGTAATGTTATTTAGGTTGAATTAGGTCAGTTATGTTGTGTATGTGAAAGTATGTTTTGTCCCCATTTAAATGTTTTCTGGATTGAATGTTGTTTGTAAGGTTGAATGTTGTTTTTGAATGTTTTATTAATGAAAAAGATTTGCTGTTATATTGTATCATTTGTAATATTTGGACATGACCTATAATATTTGGACATGGCCTATAAGTATATGGTACATGACCTATAATTTGGAGCTGTAATATTCTGACTGTTATTGCCCTATAATTGGGACTTATATCAGATTGACCTATAACAGAAACAAAACAGGTTTATAACAAAATTGACCTATAACAGATTCAAAACAGGTTTATAACAGAAACATAATTAAAAACTGGTTCATAAAAGGTTAAGAACCATAACAGAATTCTTGTTGATTACATAACAGACCAGAAACATAACTAAAAATAGGTTCATAACATGTTCAGAACCAAAATAACATTCTTGTTTATTACAGCACAACCTTAAAAGTGCAAAACAAAAAACAGGTTCACTTCATAACAAAAACCACAAAACCATAGTGACTAAAACACCTAATCCTAAATATGTCTAGGGATTCTTCTTTGCAGCTGTTCTCTTGGTGGGAGTAGATCTTCTAGTGACTGGACCAACAACATTCTTTGATGCAGACAGTCTGGTTGTAGGGCCTGGTGGAATAAATGGCCTTGGAGCTTTTTTCACTGGGAGCTTCTGAGTCTTCCCCTTTGCAGGACCATGAGTCTTCTGAGCAGTAGATTCTTGGGCAGTTTGAGATGCTTGACTGGGTTGCACAGTTTGAGATGCTTGACTGGGTTGCACAGTTTGAGATGCTTGAGTGGTTTGCACAGCAGGCTGAGTAACAGTTTGAGTAGATTCTTGGGCAGAGTGTTGAGTACTCTGTTGTGCAGCCTGACTTGTTGTGTCCTTACAAGTGGACTTGTAGTGCCCTGATTTCTTACACCTACTGCACTTCACAGAGAAACCAGTTCTTCTCATCTTATTATCAGATCCATCAATCTCTCCTTGTTCTAAATGTCTCCTCTTTTTGGGCCTACCAGGCATCTTCTTGAACTTGGGTGGTTGCACATCAGGATATGGTGTCTTAACCCATAAGTTAGACCCATTAACAGGGTAGATGACATGTTTATAAACTGCCTTGTATTTTGAAACTCTATAGTATTCAGGGATGTAACTTTCTATCCTGAAATTCCTACTCTTCATAGCAGACAATGCATGCACACATGGGAGTCCTGTAAGTTCCCATCTTCTGCATGAACACACATGGTCTTTCAGGTTCACAACATACTTATCAGCCTGATTCTCCAAGTGCCTAACTTCAAGCATATGCTCATCAGACATCCTAAAGAACCAAAGAAAACAGAACAAATGATTCACTTGCGTGCAATTGTTAATTCAACAAATACTAGTGTACTGAACTGACATACCTTACAAGCCAATTGTTGGTGTAGGTGCTTGTGATATCAACTTTCTTTCTAATATTAGGCAATATGTCATTCTCATCCAAAGTACCAAACCTCATTCTATTGATAACCCATCTCTCCATCGTGTAGATTCTTATGTCTTCAAGCATAGTGATTAAAGGTTTGGCCCTTGCCTCAAGAATCACACTATTGAATGATTCAGACATGTTGTTGAGAACAGCATCACATTTGTTTTCAGTCCTGAAGTATGACCTACTCCAAAACCTTGGTGGGGTTTTAATCATATGCTTAAAAGCTTCCTCATTTATAGCCCTCATTCCCTTCATCTCTCTTTCCCATGCTTGTGGGTAAGTTGATTTGGCAGCCTTCCATATAATATCCTTCAACATTTTTCCAGGAAACCTCTTCCTAAAGTTGTTGTACAGATGCCTAACACAAAATCTGTGCTCCACCCTAGGAAATAGCTCTTCCATAGTGGGGAACAGCCCCTGCAATAGGAAAAACATAAGAAAAACATAAGGAAAAATATAAGAAAAAGCTAAGGAAAATGATAAGAAAAACTTGCTTTTTGTTGGTCTGATATGAAGGTGTAAGTCATGCATTGCTCTTTGCCTCCAAGGTCATCAATTAGGAGCTCTAAGAACCAAGTCCAGCTGTCCTTGTTTTCACCCTCCACAACTGCATATGCTATGGGAAGCATCTGATCATTAGGATCCCTCCCTATAGCAGCCAAAATCTGGCCTCCACACAACCCCTTGAGAAAACATCCATCTAAACCTATTACATGCCTGCTTACTAAGTAACTCCTCCACCTCATCCACAATTTCTTCAGGGCCCTCACCAACTATGTCATCCACATCAACTTTGTCACAGTAGTCAAGTTGAGACAACGTGTGTTGAATGTAAATATCAACACGTTTGTGAACCCTATACAGGTCTGCTATTTCTAATGCACCCTGGTCATTAATTAGTGCATTCATACCAAACTGTGGATCCTTATAGTAGATTGTTTCAAACTCCCTATAACCCAAATCTTTTAACACACCCACTAGCTCAAAATAACTCCATCTGTCTACATCTACCCTCAAATCATCAACTACACCATTCGCATATACATTCAGACCCTCATCAGTAAATTCCCCACTGTGATGAATTTTGAGTTCAATAATTTCATCCATGATACCTAACCAGACCAAAATATCTACAAAATTAGGGTTTACCCTATCAAATCTACAAGAAGACTAAAACTGAATACGAACCCTAATTTTCGTAACTTTTAACCCTAACAAATATGAAAGACGAATTAACTAACCGTTTGATCAATGGCAGATGAAGATCTTCACTCCTTTTTGTCTGGAACCGTCTCGTCTGGTGAGAAATCGTTCGTTTTGCACTTCGTTTTCCCCAATTCGCATGCCCTAGCAGAGTGCTACACCACTTAGAAAGAGATTGAATGGACTTTTCATTTTCTGCAGATTAATTAAAACCTTCAACACTTCCACGTCACAGGCATATCTCCCACGTGGACAACATTATCAAAAAGGGACTAACGGAAGCTAACAGAAGGATAAACGTGGCACGTTTTAAAATGTTAAAGGACTAAATAGCCACTTTTTAAAGTTAAGGGACCAACTTAGACCCTGGTGTAAAGTTAAGGGACGAAAAAGGTCATTTGCCCATGAAAATATTAAACAAAAAATATTAATTAATAGATAGACCAAAAACAAATGAAACTAAAGTTAGAATGTTAGATTGAAATTAAATAAAATTAAGAATTAATTGTGTTAAATAAAACATTAGTTGTTAGAATTGATGTTATACACTTCACACTATAAGTGGTGATATATATGTAACAATAGTTAATGAATGGGAAAAAAGAAGTCAATACGGTTTTGGGCACGCATTTATTTGCAAACTGTCATAAAATTTGAAATTTGAAAATAGAAAAAAAAAACTTAAACATAATAGTAAATTTAATTTTAAATAGATAAATTAATCGCTTAAGTTTTTTTAACAAATAAGACAATTATGGTATAAGAGAGAATATAATGGTCGATAAATTTTTATTATTCAATATTTGAACCAGTAGTAAAGTTGTTCTCGTTTATAACAATAGTAATTGTTTTCGCATATAAAAATATTTGAATCAATAATATATTTTTTCCCGTATATAAATATTAGTTTTGTTTTAACAAAGTTATACAAAAAAATCGAATGAACAGTAAAGTTGTTTCCGTATATAAAAAAATTTGAATCAAAAGTAAAGTTGTGTCCGTTTATAAAAATAGTATTTTTTCGTATATAAAATAATTTGAATCAAGATTAAAGTTGTCCCTGTTTATAACAATAGTATTTTTTTCGTATATCAAAAAATTTGAATCAAAAGTAAAATTGTGTTCGTTTATAACAATAATATTTTTTTCGTATATAAAAAAATTTGAATCAAAATTAAAGTTGTGCCCGTTTATAACAATAGTATTTTTTTCATATATAAAATAATTTGAATCAAGATTAAAGTTGTCCCCATTTATAACAATAGTATTTTTTTCGTATATAAAAAAATTTGAATCAAAAGTAAAGTTGTGCCTGTTTATAACAATAGTATTTTATTCGTATAGAAAAAAAAATCAAAATTAAAGTTGTACCCATTTATAACAATAGTATTTCTTTCGTATATAAAAAAATTTGAAAAAAGTGGTCGATAAATATAGATTTTTCTCAGTATTTGAATCAGTTGTAAAGTTGTTCCCGTTAATAACAATAATATTTTTTCCTATATATAAAAATACTTTAAACTACAATGTATTTTTTTCGTATATAAATATTTTGTTTACATTATTTATAAAAATATTTGAATTAATAGAAAATTTGTTCTCATATACAAAAATATTTCAATCAACATATAGAACAAAATTATTTGAATCAACATGTAGAATAAACATATTCTCATCAATAATGTATTGTTTCCCATATATAAAAATTATTTTTGTTTTGATATTATTTATAAAAAATTTGAATCAATAATAAAAAAAATTCTGTGTAGAACACTTATTGTGTATTATTATTTAAAATTTTAAAATTTAATACAACAATAATTGTTATTTTATGAATAACATTCATTACTATTTTTTTGATAAAGTGAGATAAGTTATATATATATATATATATATATATATATATATATATATATATATATATATATATATATATATATAGGGTTCATATCTTATGAGAATGCAATTTTTATGTAAGAACATGAGAATGAATCTGAATCATTAGATTTTAAAATAAATGGTTGAGATTATGTGTGGTATTTGTTTTTCTCTCTCCTCAATTATTAAAATAAATGATGGAGGTGAGAGAAAAAAACTGACACATAATCTCCACCATTTATTTTAAAATCTAATGGTTCAGATTCATTCTTATGTTCTAACATAAAAATGACATTCTCATATGATACGTTCCCTATATATATATATATATATATATATATATATATATATATATATATATATATATATATATATATATATATATATATATATATTTGTTGCTTCCTTGTGATTCCTTAGTTTTCCCTAGCAAAACACTTATTGTGTTTTATTATTTTAAATTTTAAAATTTAATGCAACAATTATTGTTATTTTATGAATAACATTCATTACTTTTTTTTTTAAGTGAGATATATTAATCTCATTAAATTATAAATAGTGAATGGTATTAAAATAAATTGATAATTAATTTCATAAAAATAGTAATAAAATTTACTAATATTGTAATAAGAACTCGATGGTATAAATGATACAGTAACATAATTTTAAAATTGGAAATGCTAACGAGTGCCCCTGGGGCACTTGTTAAGATATTTAAAAGGTAAGTTGAACATCTTTTAATAAACTATAAATACATGTTTTTTCTTAAAATATGTATATTTAGTGCATTGAAAACATAAATAATTAACTTTTTTTAAGAATCTTAACTGTATTAAATGAACTAAACATCTAATATTTTCCTTACTTAGAATTCTTAACCAGTGCCCCCGGGGCACTAGTTAGCATGACCCTTTTAAAATTTAATGCTATTGATTATGGTTTTGAATGTAACAAAAAAAATATTTTATAAATATAGTTGTTATTTTAAAAATTTAATATAATATAAATTTTATGAATAACTTTCATTATTTATTTTTGTTAAAGAGAGATAAATTAATGTAATTTAAATTATAAATAGTAAAATGGTATTAGAATAAATTGAAAATTAATTCCATAAAGTGAGTAATAAAAAAGTAACTGTAAGAATCAGTTGCAAATGAGACTTGTTTCTTCCAACAAATTAAAATATTATACAAAATGCTAACCATTTAAAACAACATAGTTGTAACTCAACAATGTAGGCCAAATAAAATGAGTAATATGTCATAGGTATGTAGAGTCCACTCTTGTTCATTTATAGGTCTGCAACTTGAATAAATTTTATAGAGAGTTGGTAAAATAGCATGTAATTTGAACCCACATTTTAACTTTTGTTCATGGTATGAAATAGAAAGCCTGGTGTTTAACATTAAGATGTGTGCACTGCGTCCTGCAATAATTGCCATGAAGTGACTAAAGAAAAATATGGATAAAAATAATATTATATTTTATATTATAATACAAAAAATAATAAAAGAAGTAATCCTAACCTACATAAAGTGTCAGCAAGGCATCATTATACTTCATTGGTGTGGATATGCTTTTTGCAAATCTCAATATAAAACAAAATATAATGAGTGAAACTCCTTGCCTTACACGAAAGCTATGATGTCAGCCGGCGGAAACATAGAAACGACAATGCTTTATCTTGGTTTTGTAATCCATGTCCTTGGTTTTGAAATGACATATTGCATATAAAATTAATATTATATTTTAAGTATATAATTTGATCTATAGCAACAACTTACTTCTTAGAGAAAATATCTTAAATTGAGCATGTATATATTTTATGTATATAGCAGCAATCTATTATAACAGCAAATTAATATTATTTTTTAAGTATATATCTCAAACTATAGCAGCACCTATTTTAAGTGTATTTCAAATCAACCACAATCCTACTTCTTAGAGCATATATTGAATTGAGCATGTATAACGCATCATTTGTTTATAGCAGAAAATATAAAACAAATATCGGCAATAAGTGTTACCTCAATTAAAGTGTTTATCTCAATTAAAGTGTTGTTTATAGCAGAACTTATAAATTTGTTTATAGTAGCAAATTATCAGTTGTGAAGCCAATCGATTTTGATGTATACAAAATGCATAAAAAAATATTCCAGAGAAAAATTATCATATGTCTAAGTGATTGCACAGAAAATACATAGCAAAATAATAAAGGACTGATATTATAATTAACTGCTCTAAGAAGTAGGCAATTGATTCAAGATACATAGCAAAATATGAGTCAAAGCTTAGGCCTAATTGTTTCATAGGTCTGCAAATTACAAATTGAGCCACACATATTTGGTCTCAACAAAAAAATTGATCACAACAAACATAAAAGGTTTAGCATTTATAGAACACTACAAACAAATTCTTTTGAACAAAATATATCCCAAATCCCTCTTTCTTCATGTGTTTGACTTTAGTGGCAGTATGTTGTGGTGTTAAATACTTTGTTGGAGACATCTCATCAGTTCTAATGGCAGCAACATCCCTCTTCGACGGTGTATTGGTGGAGCTTGTTTCAGACATAGTTATTTCAGTTGGTCGTGACTGTGTAAACAGGCCACTCAAGTAAATCATTCATCTCATAATCAATAATATTATGAATTAGCAATGGAAACATATTAAACATAAAACAATAACATACCAATGGTTGGTTGATTTACATTGTTGGAATGTTGGGAAGAGTTTCTACTTCAGCAATTTTAGAAGTGTGCTGAATTAAGAGAAATAAACAGGTTTAGAAATGTGTGGAAGTAAAGGTAAGCCACCTTGTGCTTAAACCATGTAATCATGAATGTAAAGCACAGTCTGTGTATTACCTCATTGGGATTCATGATCTCACTTATCATTTTGTATACTTGCTCATCCCTATTAAGCATAACAATTGAGCATTGTATGTAGGAGGTGGAATACTTGACACGAAAGGCAAACTTTTTCTTCAAAAGACTATCAAGGTGTATAGGATACATTTAGGGGTGATCTTCCCCAACCTACAGCAGAAACACAAAAGTTATTAACCTTCCATGATTAATTTGTTTAGACAATATATATCAAAAGACAAAAATGTATTCACAAGACATAAGTAATCACATTTTTCATGAAGCTGTTTTCAAAGCTCTTATTCCTTTAGTGGGCCTTACTGATGCAACCTGAGGCTGCACAATTTTAGTTTCTGTCTCCATTGGATACAGTTCATCAAAACTAATGAATCTCTTTTATTCTATCTAAGTTCAATTAGTTTGTCAGAATCAAAATCTTCTTTTTTTACATTCCAACAAAAACACAACGACAAAATTAACATCATTCTGTCGTACCTCGAAAAATACGATCCCCGCGATAGACGCGGAAAAAACTGTTCGAAACAGAGTCGCCACCGAACTTTATTCATTCCTAGGAAGGAATAGGAAAATATCGATAAAACCTTTTAAAGGATAAGAAAATGGTCGTCGCAACCAAATTCGGGTTCGGGAGTCGGTTACGCAAGAGGGAAGGTATCAGCACCCTCTATGTCCGTTGTACTCAACGGGAACCTCTTGATTCGATTCGGGAGAAATGTTAGCTCGGTTTGTTTGTTTTCTTCTGAGGTAATATTGTTTTCGAAGGGGAAAATGGGTGGTTTTTTATTAGTGTGCTCGGCGAGGATTAAGATCCTCGGGCCTACGTATTCCCTCGTGCAATGGGAAAGTCAGAGCATTCGTAGTTCGGGACTACGGTTTGTTGGTTCGTGTTTTTTAGGCGAACAAGTGTTTAATTCGCATTGTAACTGCTAAATGTTGGCTTGTCTGCTCGTCAAGGGAGGCTGAAGCACTAGTTCATATGCGCGGAAGAATGGACTAAACAATGTTCTTTTGTGAAAGTTGTTTGAGTATGAATTAAGTGTGTTTGTATTTTGATTGGGTGACGATTACTTGAACTTAAGAAAGATTCCTCGGGCCCAAGTAATCGGGAAAGCGAGTCGAAGAACCGGCCCTCTCTCTTTTTCATCTTTAATTGTGAAAGAGTTTTAATATGGTTAGAGTATGTTAAATAGATGACAATTACTTGAACTTAAGAAAGATTCCTCGGGCCCAAGTAATCGGGAAAGCTAGTCGAAGAACCGACTCTCTCTCTTTTTCATCCAAGTGTTTAAGAAAAGAAGATTTGATTTTATTTATTGTAAAAAGGGTTTGATGTGTAATCGTGTTATGAGTCTTTTAAAGAAGACAATTGCTTGAACTTAAGAAAGATTCCTCGGGCCCAAACAATTGAGGAGAAGAATCGAAGATTCCATTCTACTCCCTTTTCTTCTTTTATGAAATAGTATTTAAGTGTGGTTTAAATGTATTGATTTGATTTGAAAAATGCTCGATGTTGATCGGGGTTTAAATGTGCGTGCGAAATGGTTGAGGACTAATGGAAAGGAGGTCCTAATGGTTCAAGGTAAGGTCGATTGTGAGGCAAAAGCGCTCGACTTACAAGAGGGGTAATGCGACTTGATATGTGGATCAAGTGAATGCTTGAAGATGAATTGTTGGTTAATTGAATTTGTTTTTCTGGAAAATACTTGACGTTGGATCAAGCTTATTTGTTGTTATAAAAAAGGGTTGATTTTAATCTTATGGGAGAGGCGTGTAATTAATCAAGTGGGAATAATCGAGCCATAATTAAAGTGAGCCAATCACACATACGCATACAAACCAAAGTGAAATGTGCAACAAGTATCGTTGTATAAAGCCCAAGAGGACGCTATGTGAGGTTGATTGCGATCGTGAAAACAATCGACTTACAATGTGTTTGAAAAGGGGCTTGACATTAAGTCAAGGTATTAGTTTGAAAAAGTTTTTGGTTTGGACAAGCATAATATGAATGGCATAAACATAATCAAGGTATGAAATAAATCCACATGAGAAAAGTATAAATACCACACAAGGATCAAAAATCAAACAAAGTGGGGGATAAATGAAATCAAACATGTTAGTTAGTTAGTATCCTAAATTCCTAAGGTTAATCTAAGGAGGAAAATTCTAAACTAAATTGTTTTTTAGATTTTTAGAGAAAAGGTGAAAATCAAATAATTAATCAAATTAAACTAAAATATTTAATAAAATTAACTTTTAAAATTAATTAATATTAAATAAAGTGGTTTAATAAAATTAATTGGAAATTGATTTATGAAAAAGAATTTTAGAAATTAAAGAAATTGAATTAATAAAATTAATTAAATTAAAATCAAATATTTAATAAAACTAATCATTAAAATAATTAGTTAATATTAAATAAATAACTTTAATAAAATTAATTAGTAAACAAATCTCTAGTTTTTTCTAAAATTTGTATTTTGGTTTTTTTTTTTTAAGAAATAAGTTAATAAAAGATTTTTGGGATTTTCTTATTATTACAAGAGAAATAAAAAAAAAGCTCTTAAAAGAAACTAAATGGGCCAGAAACATATCAGTAAATCAGGGGTGAGATCAGAAAATCATCCAAGGCCCAAAACACATAAGCCCACACGCCTGAGGGGGTTCACGGTGAACCCTGGTCTACGGCAAAGATCTGGAGCGTTGATCCATGGAGAGTCAAAAGCTTGACTCAGATCCAAGGGCTAGAAACGAAAGTGCATGGTGGGGACTAAGGGGACACGCGCACTGAATAAAGGAGGTTAGAGTGTTCCCCGGTGACACTTGTCAAAGGGAGGGACAAGTGTCACCCTCCCGGCCGGCCACCCATGCTACCACTAAAAAAAGAAATAAAAAGGAAAAAAAAATGATTCTCATTCATTCTTTTACCACCTCACTCTCCAACGTCTCTCTCAAAATCTCTCTCTCTCTGCAAAAACCAAATCGCCAGAAACCTGAAATCTCGGCCGGAGAAGCGGCGGCGCGCGGCGGCCGCCACCTTCTTCTCAGGCGACACCACCACAAAACCTTAAAAGCTCTACACAGACCCCCATTTATTTTCCATTCTCTCTCTGAATCAAACCTCAGATTTTTCAAAACCCACTCAAACACTCAAATCGAACTCGCAAGAACACTAAACCCTAGAATGAACTAAACCCACCAAAATCAGGGCAAATACAAGCAACGGAAGAGGATTACGAAGCACAATCACATGGAGAATATAGATTAAGCATCAGAAAGTACAAAGGAGGCGAACGATACCTAGATCGGGGCGAATCCGATCGGAAGCTTTTCCGGCGAAGGTGAGATTCTTAACTCCTCTTTCTCTTCTTCCTTTACGTTCTTCTTCTTCTCTTCCTCTTACTCTTTGATCTCTCTGTGCGTGCTGTTGTTGTCGTTGAGTGTTTGTTGTGACTCGAACGAAATTATGATTAGGGTTCAATCGTTCAATGGTAGCCGCTCTAGGGTTTTTTTTTCTCCCCAAAACTTAGGTGAATAGTTCCCTTATATACTGGCTTGATTAGGGTTTCAGAACAAGAATTTGTGAAGAAATTTGAATTGTGTATGTACTGCTCTGTTGTGGTTGTGTTGTCTCTGCTGCATTTTGTCTTTTTCCGTTTTGATGTTAAGGTTGTTGTACCGTGAATTTCTGCTGTTGCTTTTGTTCTTCCGTTTTTGCTATGTGTGGTCCCCATATGCTTTGCTGATAATTCCTTTCTAATTCACTGCCTGCAGCATAAAACTCACTACCACGACCGCTTGAATTTTTTTATGTGAACCTGATGAAGCTTGATAGAATGTGTCTAATGATGAAAATGCTTGAATGACATTGATGATGTTTTGATTAAAACGATGTTTATGGTATGGATTGAAATGAGTGCTTTGTATTCTTCTTATGTTCATGTGGATGGCTTTTCTTACAGGTTTTGGAAAATATTTAAACGGTTGGCTCATGAACCATGTAACGTATCAAACATTGTCTTGGCAAGGTGATGACGGTTTGGTGCACTGCTTGATGTGGTGATGGAGAAGCTTGAATTCTGGCATGAAGAAGGAGAGTCCAAAAGCAATTTTTGAGGCCTGTCATGAAAACTTGGAGTGTCTTGGTTGATGAATGGAATTTGACACATCCTGGCTCAAGTGGAGCAGATTTTCCAAGTTTGAGTTTTAACTGAACATTTAGTCCTTTAGGCCAGGTAGAATTATGATGTTATATCGATTACAAATGGTAGGATTAGACTTGTACCTTCTTGTAACAAGATTTGGCATAAAAAAAAATGAAATGTTATGTTGATCTTTTAAATTCTAATTTCTTGTAACACGTATTTCAACCTTTGCTTCTCTTCGGAAAAAGTTCTGAACTGGTTTTGTAACCTTGAGTATTGATGAGATGATTTGTATACTTTGGACTTAGATTGACCTTATCCATTAATTTCAATTTATGCACCTAGTCCATGAAAAAAACTTGAATCGTCAGTTTTTGTAAACAGATTGGACCCTTCAAATTGAAACTCTCTTGTTGTCCTTAAAAAAAGAATTACGCATGAAAAGGTGATCACATCTTCATGGATTGAAAAAATAAGTTGACCACATGGCTTAGAAACTAATGGGTCTTGGCTTGGAAGCTTGAAATTCACGTCTAAACTTGTTTTGTGACAACATAGTGAATTATGGATTTCCCATGTACTCTTATTTTGAACTTTGCAATTTGTAAGGCTTGTACTTATTTAACTTTGAATGTAAGTGATCACCAATCCAAACTTTGATCATTGTGAAATTCCATTTAATCGTCCCTTTTTGAAATTCTCACTTTAACATCTTGAAATTCATTTGTATATTGGAATTTGAATCTTGTTTCTTAAGCCTTGTAAGATATGTAAATCACAACCAGTGTTCAAACTTGTACCCATTAAACCCAACTATGGAGTTCCATTCATAAGCTAGCATCTTACGGATAAAAACAATGTTGCATGAACTTAGCTTTCTCATTTGAACCGTGATGCACAAGTACCTTAGACAAAGGAGACCAAATGAACTTATCCCCTCCATTATGCCCATTTCACACCTAGATTCTTCTAACAATACATCCATCATGAATTAAGTCAACACATTCCTTTATCCAAATTGGATTAAGTCTTGCAAAAGAAGATTGTTGAGAAAACGAAGACAAACTTAAACTATAGTCCAACTTAGGTAAAAAAAAATCCATATCTCATTCTTCAGAAAAGCCAAATGATTTCCTAAAGAATGGCCATCCAACCTTGCTAATGCTTGAAAAAAGGTAGGACAAATTTGGGGTATAACAGATGCCCCTATCTAATTGGCTTGAACCTAGAGAATGAACTGCTGCATGGCGTTCATTTTTATGGTGGAAGTCAATTAGAAATAAGAAGACCCCAAAATTTGTCCGACAAAAGGTACAGAGTAAGAGCTAATAGAATGAGGTAGTAGGGTCCAAACTGAACCAAATAACTTGAGGTCCTTTGGGTGGTCGAAGCAGTCCCTTATCCACTAAGGTTCTCCGATGATACCAAAGTAGTATTTCTGAAAGGTAGAGGATTCTCGGGGTGGTCGAAGCAGTCCCTTATCCATTAAGTTTCCCCGATGATACCAAAGCAGTATCTCTGTGGTAAATTTGCTGAGGGATAGTTGAGCAAGATTCCTGTCAGAGGAAATGTGTTGGCTCTACAGGGGAAAGCTCACAAGAAACTTTCTAGGATATCCTCCGCTTGGGGAGCAATAATAACAGCTGTTGGGGATTGTCATTATCAACTGCATGGCTGAAGAATGACTTGTTGGGGAATAGGATTCCTTGAGCACGTGCGGGGTACCAACTCTTTTTAGAAGAATACCGTCGGTTTTGAAGGAGGACTGGCCACGATGCTTGCGAACTGATCCTGGATCCTGTTATGCTATGCTGGGGATGGATATGCCATACATACAGAAATACAAATGAACTGTTTATATGAGATGCATATGGGAATGCCATGTAGGTATGATTGGATTGGTATGCAATGTATGCGGGAATGCAACTGGGCAAGGCCTTATTTCTGGTTTCCCAAGCAGGATTAATGGGGATTAGATGGAGCAAGGTGAAAGACTCACTGGGAATACCGGCATATCAACTCGGGGGTTAAGAAAAGGAAATACTATCGACTCGGGGGTCGAGAAACATTAAGATAAATTGTCGTCAACTCGGGGGTTGAAAGAAAGGTAAAGGTGATATCGACTCGGGGGTTGAGGAAATAAAGACAATATCGACTCGGGGTCGAGGAAATAAAGGCAAAGTACTCTATCAACTCGGGGGTTGAAGGGAATAACAAAATATCAACTCGAGGGTTGAAGGTAAAAGCAAATATCGACTCGGGGGTCGAGGGCAGAGATAAAGGCAATATCGACTCGGGGGTCGAGAAAATAAAGATAACAATGACTCGGGGGTCAGTACAAGCAATAAGATATCAACTCGGGGGTTGAAGATGTAATAATGATATCGACTCGGGGGTCGAGGAAATAAAGACAAAATATCATCAACTCGGGGGTTGAAAGAAAGGTAAACATCGACTCGGGGGCCAAAGAAAATAAAGACAACATTGACTCAGGGGTCAAGAACAAATCAATATATATCAACGCGGGGGTTGAGGAAGTAAATAAGTTATTTTACGTATGCATATGATGCTTGTATGTTGTATATGATGCATATGTGGATGCAAGCAGGTTATTGGTCTTATGAAGGTGCCAGCAGGGTGGACCTCTAGTGGTTGCCAATGAAAGGTTGGACTTTTAGAGGTGCCAAGCAGGGTTGGACTTTTGGAGGTGCCAAGCAGGGTTGGACTTTTGGAGGTGCCAAGCAGGGTTGGACTTTTGGTAGTTGCCAAACAGGGTTGGACTTTTGGTAGGTGAAAGGATTTGATTTCCCGACACTTAGTATCTGATAGTGCCATTATCAGAGGATAACTGTGGATGCTCTTGGTGCCCCGAGTTTGATCCTTTACAGAATTTGCATACTTGTTCCCGAGAGAATCCTCACTTCTAGCTGATACGCCACGGATGGTTGTATGAGTGCAGCGACGTAACCGATGCATGTTGATTGTGTGAGCGTAGCGACTTATCCAATGCATTCTAATTGTGCATTTGCTCTGCCCCAAGGCTTTTAATACTTGTTGAATTCAAGGATCGCTTATTGCATGACATGGCCAGCTTGACCAACTTAAATGTGTGAAGGGAATCTGCCCCTGTCTGGAGGGTAATGAGATAATCTGCCCCAGTGTCTGGATTTTTCAGTGGTCTGCCCCAGTGTGACTAAGTATTGCTTTGAAGGACTTGCCCCAGATTCACAAGGTTATGAGATAGCCTCAATTCGAGTCAGTGCCAACGAATGCTCAAGTTTGTCTCTGTTTGCACTTTGTCGAAATTTCCAAACTGTCAAGTACTGATTTGCAGCTAAAATTGATCATTTAGAGATGGTAATTTTAATGCGACGTCCATGCAAGTTTTGAAAAATCATTTATTAGAATGATGTGTCAGTGTGTGACGAGTGGACCGTTAGTCCAAATGCATTGCTAGTTTATCTGGTGTGTGAAAGATACAGCAAGAAAATATGAAACCAATACAGAAGATTAGCAAATTCGTAGAAGTCAGTTTACGCAACCTTCCTGTAGTATGCTTTCAGAATAAACCCCGCCTCAATTAGGTCTTTTGAGGGTTGTAACGTGGTCTGGTTCACGGCTATAGAAACAAAAGATATAAGGCTCAAAGTTGATTAGTACCCATCCCTTCTTCGTGATGATCTCCAGTCCTACGTTCAGTTAAATTGACACATGTGCTTAGATTTTGACGGTGTAAGAATGAAGATGAAGATTCAGGATTAGCTTGAAATGGCAGTCATCTTATTTGTTTTTTGATGGACGTCAGTGACCCTTTGGTTTTGATTTGGTGGTCACTGTATCTTATTTTTATTGCTTGAGGATTTAAAGATTTTTTTTGTTTCTTTTTTATTTTTGATCCCTGATTTTGCATGGACTGATTTTATTCTATGAGTCCATCGGGATTGCCCTAATTTTTGCCTAAGTCACCTCTTTAAGTGTTTGACTTAGCGGTTTTTTTTATTTTTTAGAGCAATGCTTATGACTGCCAAGTCAGTAGTCATTGAAGAACAACCATCATAACTTCTGGATTTTGCATGATTTCTTCGTCACCTCAGAACGTGTACAAAGAATACGGAGTCAGATTAACTGAACACTACCCTGCCCCGGGTTGAGTGTAAGGGTTTGAATATCCGAAGTAAACTTCTACTTCTTTGCTCGAAGTGGTTAACTAGGGATTGACTCCTTATCTCTCCAGTGTTTGGGGATTTGAAACAATGCCTGTACATCCTTGGTAGGATTTGATCCGAAAGCACACCATTAGCAATTATGGGTATCTTGTTTTCGTCATCCTTCCTCCACTCTTTGCTAAACAACAATTTGGTAAAGAAAGTGAATGAGAGGTATATAGATAAATATTTTTGTTTTTTTATAAGTGAAGAAAATGTGAGCGAATGCGACGTGATTAGTTCAAAAAATGCATGATCACTTCATTAATATTACCATTAATAAACAACAATGTCTAAAAGCAAACAACACGTAACAACAAGAAACTATAAATACATAGAAATGACATGATCTAAAAATTGCCAGCATTGAGGACTGGGCTTTTCTTTCTTGACCCACTATAGGACTTGCATTCTTGTTCATCAAGACCGGTATAATAACCTTCTTCACACCTACTCTCAGCAGCTTCTTCCATAACATGGGCGGATGGACCCACCCGATCAAGTGAAGGATTGACGTTGATTTGAAGACCTTGAGACGTAAATGAGATTAGCTTGGACTCAATAAGATCTTGGATCTTGTTTTTAAGCTGTTTGCAATTCTCAGTTGAATGCCCCATGGCGCCAGCATGGTAGCCACATCGTGCATTGGCGTCAAAGCCTGGTGGGTATGGAGGAATAACAGGATCCAAGCCCTTTGGCACTATTAGCCCGCTACTAATCAAACGTGGCAATATATGACTGAATGGCACTGGCAAATGATCAAAATGCCTTTTTGGTCTTTGACTATAGCAGCGTTGGGGTTGTGAAGAATTCTGATGTGTAATTCGTTGTTGATGAGGGGAACCTCTATTAACAGGAGTATATTGACCATGTGGAGAGAATGGAATCGCACAGGGAGGCCCATGGGATTGCTGACTTTGAACATTTGAGATGCTTGGGTATTGAGGATAAGGTACCAGAGATGGAGCTTGTAGAGTGTCCCAGATTGCATTGATTTCATCCTCCTCTTCCTCTTGAGAACTGACAATGGATTCACTCTCACTAACATGGATGCTCGAGGCGTCTAGGATCTTTCCACTCTTGATATGACTCTCAATGCGTTCTCCTACTAAAACCAAGTCAGAGAAGTTTGATGTCCCATTGCTCATCATTTTTTCTAGGTATGGGCCTTGCAAAGAATTTATGAACAGGTCAACCAATTCTTTATCTAAAAGTGGTGGTTGAACACGAGCAGCTACCTCTCTCCATCTCTGAGCATACCCTCTGAAGGATTCGTTCTCCTCTTGAGATAAGCCTTGCAACTGTATGCGGTTGGGAGCCATGTCAAGATTGTATTGGTATTGCTTCACAAAGGCGCTGGCTAGGTCCAACCATGACTGGATGTGGCTACTCTCTAGCTGCATATACCAACTTAGTGATGCCCCACTTAGACTGTCTTGGAAACAATGGATCATAAGTTTATCATTGAGAGCATTGGAGGTCATCTTTCTACAAAACATCACCAAATGCTGCTTTGGACAACTATCTCCTTTGTATTTCTCAAATTTTGGCACCTTGAACTTTGGAGGTAATACAAGTCCGGGTACCAAACACATGTTCAAAGCATTCAGATCAAAAGCATCACGCCCCTTTATGGTTTCAAGCTTCTCTTCCAACACACGACATCTTTCAGCAAACTCAACATCTTGAGGTCGTTCAGTATTCACCATCAGGCTTGTCCCTCGGGAATTCGGTGTAGTGAATGCAAAGCTATGGTATTCAACTGCATCATGAGACGAGGCATGTTCATCTTGAATAGTGTGACATTCTTGTATAACCTGGTCCCCAACAGGAATCCGCACAGGCTGAAATTGGGCAAGATTATTCACTTGAGGCAGAATGACGTTCTCAGTGACTGTAGGCCTTTGAATGTTGTCCTCTTTCCTTGCCATAGCTTCCATAAGTTGTTCTAGCTGGTCCTTCATCAAGTCAACATCTGCTCTTAACACGAACTGATTCTGCTCTTCTGAGTCCATGATTCTTCCAAAAGCGGCTTCAATTTTGATACGAGTGTCAGGAAATCAACTGCGGGTTATGGACAAAGGATGATTGAGTTTTTTGGTTTTTGGAAAATGATATGCAATGCTAATGAATGCAAATGCAATGGTATGCCAATGAATGCAATGGGGGTAGATTCAGGATCCAGGATAACACGAGCATTTGCAAAACACCCTAATAGGTAGGCTTCATAAGGGAAGTTCTAGATTCTTTACCCATAAACCCACTCACAGGATAACTCCTACGTTGATGGATAAGGTTCCCAAGGTCTCGGACACTAATCGCATCATCACTACGCAACGGGCTAGCTGCATTGTGACGGGGATACGAAAAGGTCTATCCTGAGTGTAGTCTTCATGCTAGACCCACGAGGAGCGAGCCCTCGGAGATTAATACTAACGACCACCAAGATGGAAACTGGTGCTAAGAGTGGTTCCCAGAGTCACGGATCCTTCATGAATCAAGTCGTGCGACAAGCTAGCTGCGTTACAACAAGATCTACGAAAAGGTCTACTCTAGGGGAAGCTTTCATGCTAGGCACACAAAGAGCGAGTCCTTGGGGACTAACACTAATTACTTCCAAAATCTAAACTAGGTGTTCTCTCTTCTTTTTCCAAGACTCGGGTATAGAGCCTTACTTGTGATATCATCCCAGGATCAAATAGACAAGTATGATAAACAGGATATAATAAAGAGAAAGCAACACAGAGCAAATAAAGAAGTAGTAGAAAAAAAAACAAACAAGAAATCAAACAAGCGAATCTAACACTCTCAAATCGAGTCAAGTTAGGCTTAACTCTCTCTAGCATAGGGCAATGCATGTCCCCAGCAGAGTCGTCATCTGTCGTACCTCGAAAAATACGATCCTCGCGATGGACGCGGAAAAAACTGTTCGAAACAGAGTCGCCACCAAACTTTATTCATTCCTAGGAAGGAATAGGAAAATATCGATAAAACCTTTTAAAGGATAAGAAAATGGTCGTCGCAACCAAATTCGGGTTCGGGAGTCGGTTACGCAAGAGGGAAGGTATTAGCACCCTCTACGTCCGTTGTACTCAACGGGAACCTCTTGATTCGATTCGGGAGAAATGTTAGCTCGGTTTGTTTGTTTTCTTCTGAGGTAATATTGTTTTCTAAAGGGGAAAATGGGTGGTTTTTTATTAGTGTGCTCGGCGAGGATTAAGATCCTCGGGCCTACGTATTCCCTCGTGCAATGGGAAAGTCAGAGCATTCGTAGTTCGGGACTACGGTTTGTTGGTTCGTGTTTTTTAGGCGAACGAGTGTTTAATTCGCATTCTAACTGCTAAACGTTGGCTTGTCTGCTCGTCAAGGGAGGCTGAAGCACTAGTTCATATGCGCGGAAGAATAGACTAAACAATGTTCTTTTTATGAAAGTTGTTTGAGTATGAATTAAGTGTGTTTGTATTTTGATTGGGTGACGATTACTAGAACTTAAGAAAGATTCCTCGGGCCCAAGTAATCGGGAAAGCGAGTCGAAGAACAGGCTCTCTCTCTTTTTCATCTTTAATTGTGAAAGAGTTTTAATATGGTTAGAGTATGTTAAATAAATGACAATTACTTGAACTTAAGAAAGATTCCTCGGGCTCAAGTAATCGGGAAAGCTAGTCGAAGAACCGACTCTCTCTCTTTTTCATCCAAGTGTTTAAGAAAAGAAGATTTGATTTATTGTAAAAAGGGTTTGATGTGTAATCGTGTTATGAGTCTTTTAAAGAAGATAATTGCTTGAACTTAAGAAAGATTCCTCGGGCCCAAACAATTGAGAAGAAGAATCGAAGATTCCATTATACTCCCTTTTCTTCTTTTATGAAATAGTATTTAAGTGTGGTTTAAATGTATTGATTTGATTTGAAAAATGCTCGATGTTGATCGAGGTTTAAATGTGCGTGCGAAATGGTTGAGGACTAATAGAAAGGAGGTCCTAATGGTTCAAGGTAAGGTCGATTGTGAGGCAAAAGCCCTCGACTTACAAGAGGGGTAATGCGACTTGATATGTGGATCAAGTGAATGCTTGAAGATGAATTGTTGGTTAATTGAATTTGTTTTTTTGGAAAATACTTGACGTTGGATCAAGCTTATTTGTTGTTATAAAAAAGGGTTGATTTTAATCTTATGGGAGAGGGGTGTAATTAATCAAGTGGGAATAATCGAGCCATAATTAAAGTGAGCCAATCACACATACGCATACAAACCAAAGTGAAATGTGCAACAAGTATCGTTGTATAAAGCCCAAGAGGAGGCTATGTGAGGTTGATTGCGATCGTGAAAACAATCGACTTACAAGGTGTTTGAAAAGGGGCTTGACATTAAGTCAAGGTATTAGTTTGAAAAAGTTTTTGGTTTGGACAAGCATAATATGAATGGCATAAACATAATCAAGGTATGAAATAAATCCACATGAGAAAAGTATAAATACCACACAAGGATCAAAAATCAAACAAAGTGGGGGATAAATGAAATCAAACATGTTAGTTAGTTAGTATCCTAAATTCCTAAGGTTAATCTAAGGAGGGAAATTCTAAACTAAATTGTTTTTTAGATTTTTAGAGAAAAGGTGAAAATCAAATAATTAATCAAATTAAACTAAAATATTTAATAAAATTAACTATTAAAATTAATTAATATTAAATAAAGTGGTTTAATAAAATTAATTAGAAATTGATTTATGAAAAAGAATTTTAGAACTTAAAGAAATTGAATTAATAAAATTAATTAAATTAAAATCAAATATTTAATAAAACTAATCATTAAAATAATTAGTTAATATTAAATAAATAACTTTAATAAAATTAATTAGTAAACAAATCTCTAGTTTTTTCTAAAATTTGTATTTTGGTTTTTTTTTTAAGAAATAAGTTAATAAAAGATTTTTGGGATTTTCTTATTATTACAAGAGAAATAAAAAAAAAAGCTCTTAAAAGAAACTAAATGGGCCAGAAACATATCAGTAAATCAGGGGTGAGATCAGAAAATCATCCAAGGCCCAAAACACATAAGCCCACATGCCTGAGGGGGTTCACGGTGAACCCTGGTCTACAACAAAGATCTGGAGCGTTGATCCATGGAGAGTCAAAAGCTTGACTCAGATCCAAGGGCTAGAAACGAAAGTGCATGGTGGGGACTAAGGGGACACGCACATTGAATAAAGGAGGTTAGAGTGTTCCCCGGTGACCCTTGTCAAAGGGAGGGACAAGTGTCACCCTCCCGGTCGGCCACCCATGCTACCACTAAAAAAAGAAATAAAAAGGAAAAAAAATGATCTCATTCATTCTTTTACCACCTCACTCTCCAACGTCTCTCTCAAAATCTCTCTCTCTGCAAAAACCAAATCGCCGGAAACCTGAAATCTCGGCAAAAACCAACGTCTTCTCCGGCGACACCACCACAAAACCTTAAAAGCTCTACACAGACCCCCCTTTATTTTCCATTCTCTCTCTGAATCAAACCTCAAATTTTTCAAAACCCACTCAAACACTCAAATCGAACTCGCAAGAACACTAAACCCTAGAATGAACTAAACCCACCAAAATCAGGGCAAATACAAGCAAACGGAAGAGGATTACGAAGCACAATCACATGGAGAATATAGATTAAGCATCAGAAAGTACAAAGGAGGCGAACGATACCTAGATCGGAGCGAATCCGATCGGAAGCTTTTCTGGCGAAGGTGAGATTCTTAACTCCTCCTTCTCTTCTTCCTTTACGTTCTTCTTCTTCTCTTCCTCTTACTCTTTGATCTCTCTGTGCGTGTTGTTGTTGTCGTTGAGTGTTTGTTGTGACTCGAACGAAATTATGATTAGGGTTCAATCGTTCAATGGTAGCCGCTCGAGGGTTTTTTTTTTCTCCCCAAAACTTAGGTGAATAGTTCCCTTATATACTGGCTTGATTAGGGTTTCAGAACAAGAATTTGTGAAGAAATTTGAAATGTGTATGTACTGCTCTGTTGTGGTTGTGTTGTCTCTGCTGCATTTTGTCTTTTTTCGTTTTGATGTTAAGGTTGTTGTACCGTGAATTTTTGCTGTTGCTTTTGTTCTTCCGTTTTTGCTATGTGTGGTCCCCATATGCTTTGCTGATAATTCCTTTCTAATTCACTGCCTGCAGCATAAAACTCACTGCCACGACCTCTTGAATTTTTTTATGTGAACCTGATGAAGCTTGATAGAATGTGTCTAATGATGAAAATGCTTGGATGACATTGATGATGTTTTGATTAAAACGATGTTTATGGTATGGATTGAAATGAGTGCTTTGTATTCTTCTTATGTTCATGTGTATGGCTTTTCTTACAGGTTTTGGAAAATATTTAAACGGTTGGCTCATGAACCATGTAACGTATCAAACATTGTCTTGGCAAGGTGATGACGGTTTGGTGCACTGTTTGATGTGGTGATGGAGAAGCTTGAATTCTGGCATGAAGGAGGAGAGTCCAAAAGCAATTTTTGAGGCCTGTCATGAAAACTTGGAGTGTCTTGGTTGATGAATGGAATTTGACACATCCTGGCTTAAGTGGAGCAGATTTTTCAAGTTTGAGTTTTAACTGAACATTTAGTCCTTTAGGCCAGGTAGAATTATGATGTTATATCGATTACAAATGGTAGGATTAGACTTGTACCTTCTTGTAACAAGATTTGGCATAAAAAAAAATGAAATGTTTTGTTGATCTTTCAAATTCTAATTTCTTGTAACACGTATTTCAACCTTTGCTTCTCTTCGGAAAAAGTTATGAACTGGTTTTGTAACCTTGAGTATTGATGAGATGATTTGTATACTTTGGACTTAGATTGACCTTATCCATTAATTTCAATTTATGCACCTAGTCCATGAAAAAAAACTTGAATCGTTAGTTTTTGTAAACAGATTGGACCCTTCAAATTGAAACTCTCCTGTTGTCCTTAAAAAAAGAATTACGCATGAAAAGGTGATCACATCTTCATGGATTGAAAAAATAAGTTGACCACATGGCTTAGAAACTAATGGGTCTTGGCTTGGAAGCTTGAAATTCACGTCTAAACTTGTTTTGTGACAACATAGTGAATTATGGATTTCCCATGACCTCTTATTTTAAACTTTGCAATTTGTAAGGCTTGTACTTATTTAACTTTGAATGTAAGTGATCACCAATCCAAACTTTGATCATTGTGAAATTCCATTTAATCGTCCCTCTTTGCAATTCTCACCTTAACATCTTGAAATCCATTTGTATATTAGAATTTGAATCTTGTTTCTTAAGCCTTGTAAGATATGTAAATCACAACCAGTGTTCAAACTTGTACCCATTAAACCCAACTATGGAGTTCCATTCATAAGCTAGCATCTTACGGATAAAAACAATGTTGCATGAACTTAGCTTTCTCATTTGAACCGTGATGCACAAGTACCTTAGACAAAGGAGACCAAATGAACTTATCCCCTCCATTATGCCCATTTCACACCTAGATTCTTCTAACAATACATCCATCATGAATTAAGTCAACACATTCCTTTATCCAAATTGGATTAAGTCTTGCAAAAGAAGATTGTTGAGAAAACGAAGACAAACTCAAACTATAGTCCAACATAGGTAAAAAAACAAAAAATCCATATCTCATTCTTCAGAAAAGCCAAATGATTTCCTAAAGAATGGCCATCCAACCTTGCTAATGCTTGAAAAAAGGTAGGACAAATTTGGGGTATAACACTTTCATAACAAATAACTATAATCAAAACCAATATAAAAAAAAACTAAAACTAAATCACAGAATATTAGCATTTAATTCACCTTTTAATATCTCTCTCAACCTCCAAAATTATTGCTCTGAGGCAAACAAAATTTATCAAAATTAAAAAATTAAAATGAAACCACATGAATATAACAAATAGTTTTTATAGCATTTTCTTTATCCTTGAGTTAATAATGGTTGATGTAAGAAATAGGTTAAAGTTTCCATTTTTATTTGATTGAAGGAACAATAACTGAAACATAGACAACTTCTTTAACACAGACAAAAGAAAATGTGGAAAATGTTGAATTTTTATGTCAAAATCCACCATAACTGACATTGAGAACGTTTTCTTAACACACAGAAATGAAAATATATAAAAGTTTGAATTTTATGTAAAAAATAACAATAATCGACATTAAAAACAACATGCAACGTATATAAAGTTAAAAAGCTCACCCTTTGATGTTGTTGTTGACAAACAAATGCTTTAAACCACTTGAATAACCTTAAAAACAAAATTAGAATGCATTAAATTTTTTTTAGATTTTTCTTTAATTTCTCAGATATGAAAAACAACAATCTTTTTCACAGATCTTCTTTGATTTCTCATATCTGAAAAACAACGATCTTTTTCACAGATCTAAAAAACATTGATTTCACATATCTGAAAAACATTGATCTTTTTCACAAATCTAAAAAAAGATCAGTGATTTCACAGATCTTAAACATCGCTAATCTAAAATTTGAAGTAAGAATAAAACTTAAAATCATATATGAATAGAAGATTAAAGTTGTTCAAAACGATTCATAAGATTGAAAGATTGAAATAAACATTTTAAATTCAACATTGTTGTTGAAAAATACAGAAAATGAAGAGAAGAGGGAGAGGAAAGAAAATCAATATCTATCTATTAAAAGAATAGTATCTGGAAATACCATGTATACCCTTTTGATTTTACGTTAAAATTTTTCTAATTCCAGGGATTAAATTGTCTTTTGGAAGTTTGTTGCATTTTGGTGCATTTAGCATTAATGACTACTGATGTGTCATGCTAATACTTTTTTGATCTATTTTTGAATTATTTTTTTATGAGCTTTTTTTTGTATTTATTTATTATTATTATATAATATTTGATGTTTAATGAAATGTCTTACCTTGAAAAGAGAAAAATTACATGGGAAACATCAAATAAGAATGTGAAAGGCCATTCATTTGAAATTATTCCAAATAAGAATGTGAAAGGTTAAATTTTTTAATCGCATATTTAAAAAAAATAAATCTAAATCTTCATTTGTTTTGTTTGAAAAAATTAAATGAAATTAAGCTGAATTATTGGATTTGATTATGATTTAAATTGCAATTCAATTGTAATTTGAATTTTAATAAACACTTTATTACCTTATAATAATTTTTTTTAATAATATAATTATTTATAATAATACAATTGTAACCTATATATTGTTTGAATTTAATATATATATATATATATATATATATATATATATATATAATTTAACATTCTAATTATAATTACTAATACGTTAAATTTTATGCAGCCCATATTTAAAAAAAAAAAAAATCTAGATCTTCGTTCATTTTGTTTGAAAAAATTAAATGAAATTAAGGTGAATATTTGGATTTGATTATGATTTAATGAAAATAAATTATATAATATTGATATAATTTTAAATAACATTCAATATTATGATTTAAAATATTGAAAAAAAAAAAGAATATGTATAGCCACTTTCATTTTTAACATCAACGTAGCTTTCACACTCCTCACTGCATTGGGTAGTGAATAGCCATTTTGAAAGTTGCAAAAATTCAATACCATCACTTCTCTTTCAAAGTACACAATTCTATTCTTCTCTCCAACCCTAAATCGTCCGCCCCTTTCAAGAACATAGTTCTTCATAAAGTTTTATACTTCTCCATTTCATATCTACATGTAAGTGCATCCCCTAATCCACTTTCTTCGTCACTTTCATGTTTTAAGATTGTTTGTGAAAATCTGATCCAACGATTGTTAATGTTGTTCGTCCGCGTGCGTGAGTTTCGGTGAATTCACTGCTTATCGTGTTTGTGCATTGAAGATGCAAAACGTTATTGATGTTGATTGATCGAATCGATGCGATTTCTGAGCGTGGTTGTTGAAGCTTTTGCGAGTTATTGTTGAATTGCGATGAAGGATTGCAGATTGTTGTGATATTGTGTTGGTAGCTCTTCTAAGGGTTTATTGATGTGGTTCTGGAGATTGATAAAGGTTAGAACAACTTTGAAGAAGAACAACTTTGATTTATATATTTTAAACTGCATCCTATATCACCAATTGTATGTATGCAGTGCTCTTTGTTTCAGGTTTGTTTCTATAAACTCTTAAAGGATTATTTATGACAATATAGCTTTTTTAAAAGAGTTTGTCTTTGTTTTATCTTTTGTTCATATGCATAAGCACATGAATTTTTATGAGTTATATCATTGCAGGATCTGTGTTTCTAAGAGTTCATGAAAGTCTGGTATAAAAATGGCTGAGTTTGTTATATGGGGGTTGAAGGATAGAAAAGAGGTATCTTTGGGAAGAAATCATGTGTATAGTATTTTTATTTTTATTTTATGGAATTCACTACAAATAAAAAAGGATATATAACTCTGGCCAAATTAAGTCCTTGAGTCAATTATAAGAGTTTACAATGTTTACTTATTTTTTTAACACTAATCTTTGCCGGATCCATCATACTGCAGAAAAAACATAATGTCTCAGACCTGTTTTTTTAAAACCATGTTTGTTTGGAGATTATCAATGGAGGAAATCCAAAAATTTGCCATATGGTGCCATCTATCCGTTATAAAACACAATGGCGGATATCCACTCAATTTCTGTTTCAGGTTTGTATCATTTTACTGATTAAGGGTGCAAATTTTTCTTTTCAATTTTAAAAGATTGAAAAAGGAAAAGTGATATGTACTGAAAGGGTGTTGAAAGTTCTGTTTCTGCATTATCCTTTTTGTGTTTCTGAAACTTTACCATGTGTGTTTAATCTTTTATTTGTAGGAACTCCAGTCAATAATCCGCATGGGATTCCGTTGCCGGATAGGAAGATATTGGAGTTGATCCTTAACAAGCTTCAGAAGTATGTGTTTTGGTTTTACGAATCTCGATTTCTGTTTTGTGTTGGTGTTTATGATTATCTGAATGACAACATAATGGTGTGTGTTTTAGGGTACTGTTTTATTTGTATAATGGTGTGTGTTTTAGGGTGCTGTTTTATTTTATGATGATTTGATAATGTTGTGGGTTTGAATCATTGGCAGGAAGGACATATATGGCGTGTTTGCGGAGCCGGTTGATCCGGAAGAGGTGTGTGGAATTTTCTTCACCGTAGCGTGTATGCATTGTAACATCGTTTGTCCCACGGTTCGTCTTGAAGTTTATTTTGATATTATGTGTCATGAACATTCTAATTATAATTTATTGTTTCATAAAACTTTTATTTGTGCTAATAGTTCTCTTGGCCGTTTGTGTTTTATATGGTTTCGTTCGTTAATGTACGCACCGCGATTGGTTAATTTGTTGTAGGAGGTAGCCATTGAAGAATACTTCAAGCCTCTTGACAAGAAAGGCCAAGTCAATGTGGTATTTTCTGGAGATTATAAAGGCATGAAATGTTGTTCTAATAACACAAATTTGTGCTCATAAATCATTGTCAATTCCATTAGTGTTTTGTTATAGTGAATATTTAAGAGTGTTGAATTGTATTTTTTTTTTTTAATTTTAACAGTTGTTGCAGTTGCTGTTGAAGCTTCTCAAGATCAAAGAAGATCGAAGGGTTCTCATTTTTAAGCTGCTTGATTGTGAGTTTATGCTTCATTGTGGTGCTGAGATAGTGATTCCTAGCTTTTATCATATTACAACTAGAAAAATGGTCTAAACAATAGGCTTTTGTTTTTATTTATCTTTCAAGTATT
Organism: Lathyrus tuberosus; assembly: GCA_022829125.1. Lineage (NCBI taxonomy): Eukaryota > Viridiplantae > Streptophyta > Magnoliopsida > Fabales > Fabaceae > Lathyrus > Lathyrus tuberosus. The sequence continues at coordinate 770,575 of JALAZF010000579.1, forward strand.
TTGTATTTTTAGGGGCATTTGTATCTGAAAGTGCCTTTAGATATATGAGTAATATTTGGTATATGAAATGATATATGGAAAGGTTTACGTAAAAATAAATGAATTTTCTAAGAATATGAAAGAAATATATTTGAGTTTAAAATTCGAATTATTGCAATTAATGAAAAGATATCTCTAAAATAAATAAATAAAGGAAAGATATATCGTGTAATCTATTTTCATAACTATTATATTTAATATTTGAATGTTTCGAATTATTGTGTTTACTAATTAAAACCTTACCATTTAAAAATGTATTATTTAATTTTAAATATTTAATGACAATTAGGACCTAAATAATAAAATTTCATGTGATAATTTAATAACACATTATTAACTTATAATATAATTTTTTATAATAATATAATTGTAACCTATATATTGTGTTTCTTTTTTTAGAAATTTGTATTAATATATATATATATATATATATATATATATATATATATATATATATATATATATATATATATATATATATATATAACATTCTAATACAATTGTAATTACTAATTTATTAAAAAAATTTGTCTTTATTCGTTTTGTTTGAAAAAATTAGGGCAAATAACCTTTTTCGTCCCTTAACTTTACACCAGGGTCCAAGTTGGTCCCTTAACTTTAAAAAGTGGCGATTTCGTCCTTTAACTTTTTAAAACGTGCCACGTTTATCCTTCTGTTAGCTTCCGTTAGTCCCTTTTTGATAACGTTGTCCACGTGGGAGATTTACCTGTGACGTGGAAGTGTTGAAGGTTTTAATTAATCTGCAGAAAATGAATAGTCCATTCAATCTCTTTCTAAGTGGTGTAGCACTCTGCTAGGGCAAGCGAATTGGAGAGACGAAGTGCAAAACAAAGGATTTCTTCCAGACGAAACGGTTCCAGACGAAAAGGAGTGAAGACCTTCATCTGCCATTGATCAAACGGTTAGTTAATTCGTCTTTCATATTACTTAGGGTTAAAAGTTACGAAAATTAGGGTTTGTATTCAGTTTTAGTCTTCTTGTAAATTTGATAGGGTAAACCCTAATTTTGTAGATATTTTGGTCTGGTTAGGTATCATGGATGAAATTATTGAACTCAAAATTCATCACAGTGGGGAATTTACTGATGAGGGTCTGAGTGTATATGCGAATGGTGTAGTTGATGATTTGAGGGTAGATGTAGACAGATGGAGTTATTTTGAGCTAGTGGGTGTGTTAAAAGATTTGGGTTATAGGGAGTTTGGAACAATCTACTACAAGGATCCACAGTTTGGTATGAATGCACTAATTAATGACCAGGGTGCATTAGAAATAACAGACCTGTATAGGGTTCACAAACGTGTTGATATTTACATTCAACACACGTTGTCTCAACCTGACTACTGTGACAAAGTTGATGTGGATGACATAGTTGGTGAGGGCCCTGAAGAAATTGTGGATGAGGTGGAGGAGTTACTTAGTAAGCTGGTTGATGAAGTTGTTCATGGTGAAAATACCACCCCTGTCCAAGGCCATTTGTTCCACCGGGCCCTACAACCAGGCTATCTGCATCAAAGAATGTTGTTGGTCCAGTCACTAGGAGATCTACTCCCACCAAGAGAACAGCTGCAAAGAAGAATCCCTAGACATATTTAGGATTAGGTGTTTTAGTCACTATGGTTTTGTGCTTTTTGTTATGAAGTGAACCTGTTTTTTGTTTTGCACTTTTAAGGTTGTGATGTAATGAACAAGAATGTTGTTTTGGTTCTGAACATGTTATGAACCTATTTTTAGTTATGTTTCTGGTCTGTTATGTAATGAACAAGAATGTTGTTATGGTTCTTAACCTTTTATGAACCAGTTTTTAATTATGTTTCTGTTATAAACCTGTTATGAATCTTTTATAGGTCAATTTTGTCACAGCAAATGATACGATATAAGTCCCAATTATAGGGCAATAACAGTCAGAATATTACAGGTCATGTCCAAATATTACAACTCCAAATTATAAGTCATGTTCCATATACTTATAGGTCATGTCCAAATATTACAAATGATACAATATAACAGCAAATCTTTTCATTAATAAAACATTTAAAAACAACATTCAACCTTAAAAACAACATTCAACCTAGAAAACATTTAAAAACAACAAAACATACTTTCACATACACAACATAACTGACCTAATTCAACCTAAATAACATTACAACAATAACAATTAGAAACAACAAATTCCATATTTTTTTCTACTTCATGATCATCTTCATTTCAGCATCAATATTCATCAGCTTTTTCCCAAGTTCTTCAATGTCTTTTTTTGCCTCATCTAATCCCTTTACAGCCACCCCCATCCTATGCATTAAAAGCTCTTCTTTCTCATCAAAATGCATCCTCATGGTACCAACCAAAGTAATTGCATCCCTTAAAATTGGGACAACCCCAAAATAACTTTCCCATGTTCTTCACTGTTTTTGCCCTTTGAAGTATAGCCATGTCTCCACAATAGCACATGGGCTTCCTCCAACGATTTCCACTGCCTGTTGAATCCTCATTTTCTGCATTTCTCTTGTTCAAAGAAGAAGAAGAACTACCCGATTTCATTTTCCCTAAACCCTAGCTTTTACTTTGGAGAAAAATTGTAAGGATTGAAGATGATTTGAGTTTGCCCTAACAAAAATTGAAGGAAACGCGTCTGCAGAATGCACAAACAAGGAAGAAGACGATCAACATAGTCCAAGTCACCTGTCACGTAACAAAATATAATCGGACGTTTGACCAAACTAACGACATGACTAACTTGGACCCTAGTGTAAAGTTAAAGGACGAAAAAGATTATTTTTCCAAAAAATTAAATGAAATTAAGGTGAATTATGGGATTTGATTTAAAGGACGAATCAAATCTATTTATAATCATGTCTTTTTTCTCTCTGTAATCATGTTTTTTTAATATTAAACTAAATTGTACTTTTTTAAAAAAACCAAAGAAAATTACATTTCATTAAAATATATTTGATTTATATCTTGATTGTACTTTATTTTAAAATGTCAAAGAAAATTAAATATTATTATTTTTGTTTGAAAAATGCTTGAGAGTACGAGACCAAAACACACAAATCAAATCATATCATTACTCTTTATTAAAAATACTTGATTGTACTACTAATTTGTTTTTTTATCATTTAACTTTTTATTAAAATTTAAGGTTTTTGCCTGAAATAAAATATATTTTGTAATTATTTAGATTTTAAGAAAAAGTTTAATAAAACAAAACAAAATCAATAGAAATTTTATAATATTTTTTAACTTATAAAATTACTGAAAAAAAACAAAAAAAATTCAAAGAAAATGATAAATGGTAGTCATGAAAAAATAATGATAAATAGTAATCATGAAAAAAAAATAATAATAAGTGGTAAAAAACACTTATAAACGGGAAAAAGTCTCCATGTGAATATAATTATTTTTATAATTATTATTTCTATATAGCAACTGTTTTTTTAATAAGAATCCATGTGACACTACTCATGTAGGAGTAGGACAATGACATTATTTCTCTGTCCATTATTATTATTATTATTATTATTATTATTATTATTATTATTATTATTATTATTGTTATTATTATTATTATTATTATTATTATTATTATTATTATTAGGAAAATGCAAATTAAAAATTGCACATATTAATATATATTTGACATTTTTGAAGTTATTTACCTTTTTATTTAAAATATGCAAAATAGAATACGGGTGTTTATATTAAAGTTACACATATTCATGAATTCATCAAATAAATAGAATATAATTTTTGTTTCAAGAAAAAATAAAACAGGCTTAATAAATATTAGCTTTTTTAATGATAAAATGTTAACATTTATACTAAAAAAATATAAATATTTGATCATTATAACTAAAAAAATATAAATAGAATTTATACTAAAAAATAAAATTGACCACAAATTACACGACGTGAAAAACCCAAAAGCCAAAACAATTTTGGAATTATAAACTTTTTTTTAATTTATTAAAAATCTGATCATTATAACTAATCATGTCATTTAATCTATAAAATATTAAATCAATTAAATTTGACGGAGAGCTGTCATATATTGTAGGTTTGTAAAAATTATAAATATGATATAATAATGAGGATTTAAAATTGATATTTGACGGGAAGCTGTTATAAATTTTAGGTTTGGAAAAATTAACTAATATCTAAAAAGTAATGTTATTTGAATTGGAAAAATGATTTTATTCAAATCGGTAGTTTTAGAATTAACTGATCTAGATTCAACTGAATTTTGTAACTTATCTAGATTCACGGGTAGATGTAAATGTATCTATAAGATACCAGCTGTTGATTGTTCATTTTAATGTCCATCTTTTAAATATTTCTCTTGCTGCTGTTTTATATAATTAAAGTTAGATAATCGACTGTATGATTTATTGTAAATACGAATCAATGCTAAAAAGTTGGTGCATATTATTAGCATATATTTGTAACTATGTCAATGTTAACCAATTGAAGAATGAATTCAAACTTTACAAATGATGGTTTGGTAGACAGAATCAAACAAATTTAATATTATTAAACATATCAATTTACTTTTATTTTCAAGATACCATGGAGTGTAGATATTCATTTATAACTGAAACTTGACGGGGAGCTGTCATATATATATTGTAGGTTTGTAAAAATTGTAAATATGATATAATAAAAAGATTTTAAAACTGATATTTGACGGGAAGCTGTTATAAATTTTAGGTATAGAAAAATTGACTAATATCTAAAAAGTAATGTTATTTGAATTGGAAAAATGATTTTATTCAAATGTGTAGTTTTAAAATTAACTCATCTGGATTTAACTGAGTTTTGTTAACTCATCTAGATTCACAGGTAGATGTAAATGGATCTATGAGAGGCTATGTTGTAGACTGTTCATTTTAATGTCCATCTTTTAAACATTTCTGTTGCTACAGTTAAAAGTTGGCGCATATTATTAGTATATATTTGTAACTATGTGAATGTTAACCAATTGAAGAATAAATTCAAACTTTACAAATGATAGTTTGGTAGACAAAATCAAACAGATTTAATATTATTAAACGTATCAATTTACTTTTATTTTCAAGATACCATGAAGTGTAGATATTCATTCATAACTGTAATTTGACGGGGTGCTATCATATATTGAAGGTTTGTAAAAATTGTAAATATGATATAATAATAAGGATTTAAAATTGATATCTGACGGGAAGCAGTCATAAATTTTAGGTTTGGAAAAATTTACTAATATCTAAAAAGTAATGTTATTTTGATTGGAAAAATGATTTTATTCAAATCTGAAGTTTTACAATTAACTCATCTAATGAATTCAAAATTTACAAATGATGGTTTGGTAGACATGTGATGTGAATCCAGACATCGCACGGGTTTCTTACTAGTAGTGGAGAAAAGAATAGAGGAAGCGATGAAAGAGAAAAAAAAGAGACAATGAAGAGATATTTTGTAAGTTTAGTAAATTAAGAAGGGGTTGTATTATTTTAATAATACAATTGAGGATTTTAGTGTATAAAGATTAAAGAACATTTTGATGTGGTGGCAGAAAATCAAATAAGGGTATTTTAGAGTTTTCAAGAACATGTTATTTTCTTATATTATAGATAGGAAGTTGGAAGAGATTAATGTGTGACATGCTATTGGGATGGATAAAGCTCAATTGTGGTGATGCTATTAGTATAGCCTACATATATGGATTAAATCATGTCCAATCAAAACCGATTCAAAATATCCGAATTCAATGTCCAATCAAAACCGATGCAAAATATCCGGATCCATGTCCAGATCCGGTTGAAGTTTTGGCAGTGACACATCACCATTTTCGCTTCACTTCTCTAGGGTTTCTCAAACGTATTCTAGAACCACTCCACTCTCAGATTTCCTCTCTGTAGATTAAATAACCATCGGAGAACTAATTCCGTCGCCGGAAACTGAACGCCGTTGCCGAAATCAAAAAACCAGAAGCAAAAATAATGTCAAGCAAGAAACACAAACGGAAACACAGCGACAGCGATGAAGACGACGACATTTTCTACTACCGCTACTGCGCTTCATCATCAACCCCCAACACCACCACCACCGCCACCGCATCCAGGAACCAACCCCAATCAAAACCGAACAACAAAGGATCGTTAATAGCAGGAACAGGAGAACCCTTAGCACCATCAAAATCAACGCTATACGTTTCGAATCTAGATTACTCCCTAACAAACTCCGATCTCCACACTCTCTTCTCCACTTTCGGTCGCATAGCGCGTGTGACTGTTCTCAAAGACCGTCACACACGCCTCAGCCGTGGAGTCGCGTTTGTGCAATTCGTTTCTCGTCACGACGCGCAACGTGCCGTGACGGAGATGAATAAGAAGATTCTCAATGGGCGGACTCTGACTGCTTCTATTGCTGCTGATAATGGACGTGCTCCGGAGTTTATTCGGAAGCGCGTGTACAATACTGAGACTGCTTTGTGTTATGAGTGTGGGGGGCATGGTCATCTGTCTTATGAGTGTCCTAAGAATCAGTTGGGGCCGAGGCCGCGGCCTCAGCCTAAAAAGCCGCGGCGGGGATTTGGTGGGGTGAGGGATAGGGATAGGGAGGAAGAGGGTGATGAGGAGGAGGAAGAGGGTGGTCAGATTGCTGCGGAGCAGTTTGAGGATAATTGGGCTTCTGTTGTGGACGATGAAGCGGGTGAGAGGTTGCTGGGGAGAAACAAAAATGATGGCGAGGGTTTGGACAACAAGAAGACGAAGAAGAAAGGGAAAAAAGCTGGATATTTTAGTGATGAGAGTGATGATGATGATGATTGATCATGACTATGTAGCATTGACACTTCGGATTGAAGGTGTGTTTGGTATTCTGCATTATCGCATTATTCAACGAGTCAATGTCCTGTGTGTCTCATTTCTATATATGTGCCGATGTTTCATAGATGATATGGTGTAGTTGATGAAATGCTTATATGTTGTTGGCTTGGTTGGATATGTTTATGGTTTTGATCCCAAGCACATGTTAGTTATTAGTTATTGTGGTAGTAAAACTAGTGATAGTGTTGGTGAACTGTTGATGAGCATTTTTATGTATTCCATATTTTGATAGTTAATGAATGATACAAACGTGTCTCTTATTTATCGGCTTAATTTAGCATTCAGTTTACCTATAGAACAGAAAGGAAAAGCCTGTTCGATATGTTTTTTTATTTTGGTTCAGCTAAAACATGTAATGTAATCAAATTGTAACACCCTGGTTTACTTTATGCACATCTTGTTATTATATAAATAAGGTTTTTAATTACAGTTGTGGTGGTTATGTTATGATATTTGATATGTAGAATATTGTAGTCAGATATAGGTGGATTTGATGCAGTTGTTGAGATCTTGAAAAGCATAGGGTGTAATCACAATTACTGTCGTATTTCTTGTGGAAAGCAGGTTAAAACCATGATTCAAAATGCAGAACACAATTCTTTTGTTCTGTTCCTTTCTGGTTAATGTGCTAAATTCTATCTAGTAAGCATGTCATAAGTTTCAGCTACTATGCATTACACTAAATGGGTTTTTATTAGTACCAAGGGAGAATAGAGGAGCATAATACAATGAAATTGTCGTTTTTGCATAGTTTACGCTGAAAATAAAAGAGATTCCGTGTAGTAATAAGATTACAAGAAAATAGACTGGATCTGCCTATGCTTACATTTTTGCCCTACCTTCCGTTGAAGCAAAACTTCTGCTATTTTCTGCAACCAGCTATTGATAACTGGTATCTGTGTGCCAAACTATTCAACATTTCTGTACATGTGGCATTGAGGGATATGGGTAACAGTTCTTCTGATTACCTTTACTCTTTGATGTCTACTGACCATTTTTATGCAGATTGATGGGTATTTCTCAAGTTTCTCGTAGAATGCTTCAATTGCTTCTCCCAGTGAAAATGTGGTATCCTTTTTCATGCATAATCACTTGGCTGAGCTGGAGAATAATACCAATTTGTGCCTCACCCTCTACACTAGGCTTTGCTCAAGTAACACCACTGGCAATGCAAGTAAGTAAAAATAATATTTTCTTCTTCAACTGTGTTAATTTTTGTTTTCAGGTTGCATTTTTTACTCCCTTTTGTTTTGTAGTGTTGTACCCACTTTAATTTATAGGTTTAATTATTCTGTAACTTTTTGAACCATGGGCTAAACTTGAATGGCATTGTAATGATATGTAGAAAAAGAACTTGGTTAGTGTTATGCTATTTATTTCCTTTCTTTCTGAATTATGGCTTTGAATTGGATTATGGAGTTTGGGATCAATTGTTACTGTTGTACTATTGGTTTTAAGCATTGTTGACAGTTATATATAACTTTGAAACCATATTCAGTTGACAGTTATATATAACCGATAAACACCATATTTTTCCATTGATTTTAGGACTTGAAACTGAAATTGTAAAATTATTTGTTTACATTCTCTGCCGCCATTTGTTTGCATTGTTTGGCTTCCGTAATCAATGCATATCATTTTTTTTCATATAAATAAAAAGAATGCATTGTTTAGGGAAGTATATTTCTGGATTAATCTAAAAGTATATTTTCGAACTATTTTTTAAACAAAATTAGTGGGATAACTGTGTGTTCGTACGGGTATTTGTGTATTACGCGCATTTGTTTTTAAAATATGATAAGAATGTAAAAAGAAAAAATAATTTTTTAAATAAAAAAAGTTTATTATTTTTAAAATACTGATATAAATATAATTTTTCCAAATAAAAAATATTTGGATGAACTTTATGTTTCTCTTTATATGATATTATTTTTGTTTTGACATTATTTATAAAAATATTTAGATAAAAAAAACTTGTTTCCATTTAAAAAAAATTAAGATCCACTTATTAATTTAAAAACAATATTTGTCATTAATAACATATTAGTGAAATGATTACATGTAGAAATAAATATTAATAATATAAATAAACACATTTTGTTTGTGTTTGGATTTATATATTATTTAAAAAAATATTTTTATTTATTTTTAATCACACAAAAAAATGTAATTACACGTGTGTTCGCACGAATTCTTATCTAGATATTCATGCGTTCGCACGAGTACTGGTGTGTTTGGTGCATTTGTTTCTAAAATATAATAAGAATGAAAAAATAGAAAGACAATTATTTAACTAAAAAAATTTATTATTTGCAAAAAAGGAATATATTTTAATTTATGGTTAAATATGTTACATGTCCCTATAAATATTTCAAAATCTAGTTTTAGTTCCTGAACATTTTCATTTAAAGAATTGTTCTCTTAAAGTTTCTTGTCCCTATTTTTCGTCCTTGCTGTTTATTCTACTTAACGGAATCCTACGTGAATGTTGAATTTGGAATTTTTTTTTAATTAATTGGACAAATGTTGATTACCACATGTGTAAATTGAATACAAGTCAACATATTGATTGCAGTCATATCTTTGTGTAATTAAAACTATAACCTAATTTCCTTTCGTCTTCGTCCTCTTTCCATTCTCACCTTTTAACTTTGTGACACCTTTCTTCTTCTTCCTTCGTGATCTAATTGCAGTCAAAGCTTCACCATCAAAGAAAGGTTGATGTTGTATTCGAGAACAAGTGCTATGAAACCCAAGAGCATTTCTTCGTCCACTGTGAGATGTCGTCGAGGAAGGAAATGTGGTTGTGAAGCTCGTATGGTTTCATACGTCTGCAAGAATGGTCGCAATAAAGACAAGCTTTTGTGGAGATGTCCATTTTGGCATAGTGAAGAAACTTGTGATTTATTCATATGGGATAAAGATTTGGCTGAAGAAGATGTTAATGGTGTTGAACAGGTAGAAAACTACAAGCTAAAGGAATTAGAGACGGTTGAACTGCTGAGGGAGTTGTACGAAGGTTCGAAGAAAAAAAACATGACGCTGCAAGCGAATTTGAGATCAGAGGCATGGGCTGGAAAAATCAAGCTTTTCTGCTTTGTAGTTTCTTTTATGATTAATGTCTACCTAATAATGAAATGTAATAGTTGAAGTAAGGTTGTTTAATCAAAGTAATAACTGTGTTTCAAATTACTTCTAATGGAATTGTGTTTGATCAATGTAATGGAATTGCGTTTGATCATTGTGTTTCTAAAATTTGGTGCAATATAATTGTGTTTGATCAAAATAATGAATGTGTTTCAAATTGTTTCTAATGTAATTGTGTTTGATGAATGTAATGAATGTGTTTCAAATTATTACTAATGGAATCGTGTTAGATCAATGTAATGGAATTGTGTTTGATCACTGTGATTAATGACTAAAATTTTGCATATATCAATGTAATGTAATGGTCTGAGATGGAGTGGCCTGAGGTGAAGCACGGTCGCCAGGAGTAGACATTGCTCCAAAAGTCGACGCCTCTGCCTGACCAGAGGTACCTGCTGCCTCTAGAATTTGCTGGATTCGCTCTCGCTGAACGGACGCGTGCTGGGCAATCCTGCCATGTCTCAGTCTGTCGACTCTGTCAGCCATTATTCTTGTAAGGTAAAGTAAGACATATCATTAGTGCATGCAAACAAAACCCACAAACAAGAAAATAAAAAAAAATAAAAAACTGATTGTAGAAAATTTTAGAGATGCATTTTCGGAAACACCATAAAACAATAACGTTGAACAATTCCGGAAATGCATCTCCGAAAACACCATAAAACTATTAACTTTGAAGAGTTTCGAAGATGCATCTCTGAAAATTCTCAAAGTTATGAAACGCTGAACTATTCCAGAGATGTATCTCCGGAAAGTTCTGCAACTTAGATGTCGCGACAATGGCGTAATGTGCCTCATGCAAGTTGAAAAAACATGATCTGCTGATTCCTACACATTTCTAACCATAATCATTGATTTCTACACATTTACACTAAAACTCAAAATTTATCCGAAAACTCAAAAATTTACCTGAAATTTATGGTTTTGATGATGTTATTGATGATGTTTGATGTTCCTTTGAGTCTGGTTTGATGAAATTTGATGTTGTGAAGTTGAAGTGTATTGAGAAGAGTTTGAGGTTGTGTGTGAAGAAACTGTGAAATGAGAGAGGAGAAGAATCTGGCGTGACTTATGCTCTAAATTGATCCGGAAATATATCTTCAAAATATTTCAACGTTCACTAAACTTTGGGTGCGTCCAGAGATATATCTCCGAAATCAGAGAGCATATGTAAAATTTCACATAGTGAAGTAGAAATACATAGGGTAGTATAAAAAATTCTCTTATGGAATCATTGGTTCATCTTAGTCTTGTGTTATATGGCCAATCTTTACTAGATCTTTTTCCCTTCACTGCTATACTTCAACTTTTTTTTAAACCTGTTGTTCTCTCCTTCCATGTTAAGCTTTCTTGAAACCATTTAATTGGATGTTGTCTTACAAAGATTGTGTTAGGAACCTGGAATTAAGAGATATTATATTAAAGAAGATAAACCTGTGTACTCACCGAGCAAAAAGTTTTTCAAAGGAAGATGAAATCTCCTCTTTGTCCAACTTAAGGCTCTAAGTTCTAATACAAATGCTATCAAATAATTCATTATTTTTCTCTCACTGTCTAACTTCTCCCACTCACACCTCATATACTCACCCCTTTATGACTAACTCCCCCTCTCTCTTTCTAACCAACTTGCCAATGCAATGTACTTGTAAGGTTACTTGTGTATATTAAAAAAATCAATAAATTTTGTTATTATAGATTAAATTGTGTTGTTTTTCTACAATATTATAAATAATTTATTATGACACTCTCTTTATTTCTCATTAGAATAAACTAGTAACTAATTTTATATGTACGAAATATATTTTTGGACAGAATATGATTTTGAACGCTCATTTGTTTACAAATTGTAATAAAAATAGGAAGTCGAAAAAAGGAAAAAGTTAAAAATAATAATAAATTTAAGTTGAAAAAATAATACATGTAAAAGATAAAATATAAATAACAATATTATGAATAATATGATTAAAAAAATATTTAAAAAATATTAAAAATTGTATTAGATAAATCAGTTATTTTAGTTTTTTATAAAATATTACAGTTATTTTATAAGAGAGAATACAATTTAAAAATATCTAATAAATATTTTTTAATAATCTCATTTAGTCTTTTTCTCATATTTGAAAAAAATGTCGATAAATTTTCGATATTCAATATTTGAATAAGTAGTTTCATTTTTTCCGTTTCATATAATTTTCACGATATGATAAAACAAAATTTATTAGAATTTTATCAACTCACCACATGATTGGATCAATTGTTTCATTTTTTTTGTTTTATATAGTTTTTAATGTATATAAATATTTTTTATGTAAATCTAATAGATTGTATCTCGTACCACTTTAAAAAAACAAACCCTTTAGTCAAGAGCGAGACTATAAAGTCAAAAATTATAGAAGTATAAAAATGATTCAAAAGGACACATATCAAATTCAACTTTCAGCTTATAAATGAGAGAAGTCAATGTGCAAATTGTTTCAATTATAGTCAATCTTTTGATGAATAAATTGAAAGATCATTTTAATTGATGATATTTTCAAAACTTATTTCACAAGCAGTTGAAGTTTTTTATTTCTAGTAACTGAAAAAGTCTGCATTCAACAACTCTGAAAAAGTTAGAGCAAAATCAGATTGTTCAAATTATATTTGTTCAAATTTCATTTATTCTTACTTGATTTAAATCTAATATTACCTACGCATAAATACGTGAATGTTGCACTAGAGAGTACCAATATATAGAAACACTTGTCAAAATTAGAAACATTTGACAATTTCATATATGACAATGTTTAATAGACACATTTGACCTTTCCATTGCATCATTTTCAAAATCTTAAGTTTTTTCAAAAACATAAAACACTAATTGGAGAACATTTTTATTTATTTATGGAATTGTAAAATTGAGAAGACCACCAAAACTGTGGTCATTCAATTATAGCCTTTAACACAATGCAAAAATGAGCACAAGAACATTGTCTTAGCTCTGAAGAAATTGTTGTACCGTTAAATTCCATTTCAAATTCTCATTTTCAAATCCTAAATTCAAGTTAGTTATAAACCTCAACAAATTTGGGTACAAAACCTTCATAGTTTATGATTCATAGGTTGTTTTTATTTAACAAATAAAACATGAAACAAATATTAGTTAGGACAACATCAATCACTAAGAACTTTATAATATACATTGCATGTAGAAAATGGAATGAAAAGTTAAACCAAGAATTGATTAGAAACATGAAACTACTAGTATCCCATTTACTTACAGTAAAGAGTGTTTATTTAATGTATTAAACACTTAGGGTCAGTTTGGTTCAATCGCGGGGAGGAGAGGGAAGAGATTTTTATCAAGGGGAGGGGAGGGGAGGGGAGAGGAGGGGAGAGATTTTAATTATATATATATTTGGTTCAAAATATAAAAGGGGAGGGGAGAAATTTTATTTACAAATATGTTTGATTCACAAGAGGATGAGAAGTATTTTAAAATTAATTTACTTTTTTATCCTTGTAATTTTACCATAAAAATTATGATATTTACAGTTTATAATTCAAATATAAATTCATTGACTAAATATAAGTATTCAATCAGAGAACATCATAAAAGATTTTATAAAAACGTAACGATTATAATCTATAATTTTAAAAAAATTATCAAATACAATAAAATCTAACAAAAAATTATTATAAAGAAAAACATTACGATAATTAAAAAGTGACAGTACAAAAAAAAATAAACAAATTTAATCACATATAATAATAATAATAATAATAATAATAATAATAATAATAATAATAAAGAAATAAATAAAATAAAATTTATTTAAAATAAAACTTTTAACATTTTAATAAATTAAATTGATATTTAAATAAATAAATAAGGGTAAATATGTAAATATAATTATAATTAAAATGAAATAACTTCCCTCCCCTCAAAATCCCTCCAAATTGGAGGGGAGCAAAAAATGGTTCAAGAGAGATTTTGGTCCCCTCCATCTACCTCTCCTCCCTCTCTTAAAATTTGAACCAAACATATAAACTATTAAATATTATCTCCCCTCCCCTCATACTACATCAAAGAGTGCTTTATTTACTTGAAACTGAAGCTACTATATCAAAGAGTGCTTAATTTATTTATTAAGCTCTTAAGCTACTACATCCAAGAGTGTTTTATTGACTTGAAACTGATGCTACTACATCAAAGAGTGCTTATTTTATTTATTAAGCACTTAAGCTACTACATGAAAGAGTTCTTTATTAGACCCTCCGTCTCATAATGAGTGATCCATTTAAAATAAAATGATGTTCCAAAATATATGACTCATTTCAATTTTCAATACAATTTTTCCTATTTTACCCTCTAATTAATATTACTTTTATCATTCTCAATACATTACAAGGGTACTTTAGTAAAAATATCATTCTCTCTCCTTTATTTATTCTCTTTTTCTTAATTTGTGTGAAAAGTCAACTGGGTTACTCATTGTGGGACGGTAGGAGTAACTTGAAACTGAAGCTACAACATCAAATAGTGCTTACTTTATTTATCAAGCACTTAAGCTAATCTTAACTTATATCCTTCTGATATAGGATTTCAACAACATATAAAAATAGGAGATTTTTTACCACACCACCAAACCTTCTTAGGCATCATGCGTGCTGACGAAAATACCTCTGCGTTTCGGATGTGCAAATCCGGACGCACTATTTTTATAAAAATTTTCAGTTTTTTTCGGATGTGCACATCCGGATGCACCTTTTTTTTAAATTTTTCAGTTTTTTCCGGATGTGCACATCAGGAAAAATTCCTGATCTGCAAATCCGGAAAAAATCAAAAGAATTCCATAAAATCATTTACTTCTAAATATAATTAAATCCAATATAATTAAAATTAATATCATTTTTTCGATATAATTAAATCCAATATAATTAAAATTAATATGATTTTTTCAATATAATTAAATCAAATATAATTAAATCCAATATAATTAAATTAACTTTAGAAGTAAATACCATATAATTTTAATTATAATTTAGAAATAAATACCATATAATTTAGAAGTAAATACCATATAATTTTAAATACTAATATAATTAAATCCAATTTTAGAAGTAAATACCATATAATTTTAAATCCAATATAATTAAATTATTTTTTTCAATATAAAAAAATCATTTAGAAGTAAATACCATATTAATCATTTAGAAAAAAATCATATTAATTTTAATTAAATTGGATTTAATTATATTGAAAAAATCATATTAATTTTAATTATGTTAGATTTTAATTATATTGGATTTAATTATATTTAGAAGTAAATGATTTTATGGAATACTTTTGATTTTTTTCGGATCTGCAGATCAGAAATTTTTTCTGATTTGCACATCAGGAACAAATCATCTTTTTTCAAAAAAATAGTGCGTCTGGATGTGCACATCCAGAAATTGGGGGGCAAAAATAAAATTTTACGTGGTGTTTAAGAAATATGGGTGGTGTATTAAGAAACCCTCTAAAAATACCAACTATAAATAAAAACTAAGTAACGACATTCGTTATTTTGTGTCTAAAATGTAACAAATCAAAATCAAATGCATTTATTATAAAAGATAATCAATGTAGCTATGGTCTATCGTTTGCGTAAATTCTTGGACAAGTTGTTCTACATCAATGAGTGAAGGGTATAGGGACTTTTTTACTGTTCTACCTCACTCTGAAATTTTAAATACTATTCTATCCTCTTTTAATTTTTTTTTACCAAAATATCCTATTTACTGAGGGTGCTCGTAGTCCCAGTTCACGAGCACGTGAAGTAAAACAAACTTTTGTGGGTGCTCGTGAACCCGGTTCACGAGCATGTGAAGGATTATTTTTTTTTGTTTTTTAATTGAAGGTGATGAGTGGCTAGGCGTGGCATGTGAGAAAATTAGGAGAGAGAAAGGTTAAAAAAGCTTACCAAACAAATAAAAAATTTGATAAAAAAATATTGGCAAAAAATGTTTGGATATGAAAAAAAATATAATGATGATGATCTTTCACATGCTCGTGAACTGGGTTCACGAGCACCCACAAAGATTCGTTTCACTTCATGTGTTCGTGAACTGGGACTACGAGCACCTTCAGCAAATAGGGTATTCCGATAATTTTTTTTCAAAAAAGAATAGAATGGTATTTAAAATTTCAGAGTGGGGTAGAACAGTAAAAAAGTCGGGTATAGGACCAAAGAAAAGCCCGAAAAAAGAACCTTGTCTTAACTCAGAAGAAATTGTCGTATACGCTAAAATTCTTTTCAAATTTTCATTTTCAAATTATTAATTAAATTTAGTTATAAACCTCAACAAATTTGGGCACAGAACTTTCTTAGTGTACCAAAACATGATTCTAGGTTATTTTCATTTAGCGAATTAAACATGAAACAAAACTTAGTTGGGACATCATCGATCATTAAGAACATTAAAATATACATTGCATGCATTAAATGTGTAGCTTATGGGTTTTAAGTTAGTGTTGTAGAAAACTCTGTCGAAGTTGAAGAGCTAGTGTAGCTGTCAAAATATGTTAGCTTGTTGTTTAAGTTAGCATGTTGGATTGGGTCAGTCTGTTGAGCCAATTGTTTAGTATAATAGAAAGCTACAATTTATTTTTTCCTATAAATAAGATACTAGTCATCACTTCTCAATCAATCTCTGATAATCCTAATCAGAATGAGAAAGTGGTGTGGTTGAGATTCAATTGTAAATATTGTTCCATAATGTGTAATTGAACCAAAAATTCAATTTTATACCACTTTGAATTGTCTTTCTCTTCTCATCTCTCTTTTAGTTTCTTTTACGGTTATCAAGAAACCGATTATACTCTATTATATGGGCACCGCTTTCAAAATAAATTGGCGTGGTGAGCATGGAGGAGAAGATATGATCAATAAAGTATGAGATTGAAAAATTCACCGGTGTGAATGATTTTGATTTGTGCCGCTTGAAGATGTAAGCCCTACAACATGATTTATTAGAAGTGTTGAAAGGATCAGAGAATATGGATGTTTCCCTAACAGAGAAGACGAAGATGATAGAGAAAGCCCACAACGCCATTATATTGAGCCTTGGTGATAAGGTTCTCCGGTAGATCTCGAAGGAGAAGACGACAAAGGGTGTGTGGAGCAAACTCGAGGGATTCTATATCACCAAATCCTTGATCAATCGTCTCTACCTATTCATTCAAGATGAGTGAAGAAAAAGTCTTGGCTCAACAACTCGATATGTTTAACAAGTTGATTTTTTATCTTGAAAATATCAAGGTCAAGATTGATGATGAAGATCAAACGTTGGTGTTGTTGTGTGCTTTACAAAGATCTCATTCTCACTTCAAAGAAACCATCTTGTATACGAGAGAGTCCCTAACCTTTAAAGAAGTTCAATCAACCTTGTACTCGAAGGACTTAAACGAAAGAAAATAGAAAATTTCATCATATGTTGGAAAAGGTTTGTCATTTAAAGGAAAGTTCTCAAAGAAAGATGGCATGTATAAGAGGAAGAAGGGTAAGGTTCTACATATTTCTTATGGTAGTAATGCTCCTGCAATTAGGTGTTATCATTGTAAAAAGGAGGGACATATAAGAAAGGTGTGCCATGAACGTCTAAATAATCATGGTGGAAAGGATAATGGTAGTGCAACCATTGTGCAAGATGATTATGAATCATCTGATTTCCTGGTGGTTTCAAGCAGCAACTCTAGCAAAGAGTGAATTATGGATTCAGGTTGTACTTGGCACATGACTCCAAATAAAGATGTGTTTGAGGAATTATGTGATCTAGATGGTGGATCAGTGCTGTTGGGAAACAACAAAGCCTAAAAGATTGCTAGAATTGGATCTGTTAGATTCAAGCTCCATGATGAATCAATAAGGCTATTGATTGATGTCAATTATATACCTGATCTTAATAGGAATCTGATTTCTCTTGGTGAATTCGACAAGAAAGGATATGTTTTCAAAGGAGAGCAGAGTATCCTAAGGATAATGAAGAGGTCGAAAGAAGTCTTAAGAGGCATCAAGAGGAAATACTTGTATACCCTTGAGGTTGAGGTTGTATGTGGTTCAACAGATGTGGCATCCATAAAACTTGTGTCGAATACTGAGCTATAACACAAGAGACTTGGCCATGTTAGTGAAAAAAACCTAGTCAAATTGTCAAAACAAAATCTGCTATGTGGTGATAAGGTCGAAAAACTTGAGTTTTATGAACCTTGTATATTTGGAAAATCCTGTAGGGTGAACTTTAACAAAGGTAAATAAAGAACACATGGTCCCTTCACACTCAGGCGAAAGATATTTTCTATCTATAGTTGATGATTACTCACGAAAATTATGGGTATTCATTCATAAACCTAAAGATGAAAATTTTGGAAAATTCAAAAGTTGGAAGACTCTGGTTGAAAACCAGGAAGGTCAAGAGGTTAAGGATAGACAATGGTCTTGAATTTTGTAATGAAGCTTTCGAAAGCTATTGGTTGCGTCTGGTATTACAAGGCACATAACTAGTGCAGGTACTAAAAAAACGGTCTGACTGAAAGATTTAATTGACATATTCTAGAAAGATTGAGGTGCATGTTGGTTAGTGCGGGGTTAAAAAAGGTTTTTTTTTGGGCTGAGGCAGTCATGATTGCAGTTTACCTGATAAATAGGTGTCCCTTGACTGCCTTAGGGATGAAAACATCTGAAGAAGTTTGGACTAAACATCCACCTAATCTCGAAAGAATTCGAGTATTTGGCTGTGTAGCCTATGCTCATATTAGGCAAGACAAAGTCGAACCTAGAGCTCTGAGATGTATATTCCTTGGATATCCCGAAGGAGTCAAATCTTATAGGTTGTATGTTTACACTAAAAATTGGAAACAACCGCTAGTGTATTTAATAAAGGTTACTTGCAGGATCAACTAGGGAAACCTAGGACATAGTGCCAAAACCTTGTTTTATAGTTTTAAATTGAGAAAAGCCTGATTTCAACTTGGTCAAAATAGTGATAAAGGGTTGTAAAAAGTATAAATTTCAAAAGTATTGAAAGTAAAAAAGCTGTTGTAAGAACCAGAAATAAAAAAGGTAATGTAATTGAGTAGAGATGAAAGTAACTGGGCTAGAATAGTAAATTGAATTTAAAGACTTTTCATTGAAATAAAAGTGGTATTTTAAGATTCATAAATTCTCTCAATGGTAACTCTTTTCTCTAAACGCTGGTACTTCGAGTATAAGTGAGATTTTGTAATGATATGAACACACCAAATTCTACAAATGAAATTCCTATTTATACTAGTATGAAATAACTGCTTCTAAGGTTCCCATCTTCAGCTTTCTCCACGTAAAAGCCTGCATGTAATCCACTTTTGCATTCTCTCCACGCGTCCTTTAGAATGGAACACAAAAGTAGTTATTTGTATTTGAACGTGATATCTGCACGCCCAAACAACCGTTTCTTTGATGCATTTGATACTGTTGAACACATTGTTGTCGAAATGTTTCAAAAACATAAAAAATTACTAAGTCTCAAGTTCCTTCAATCTGAGACTCCTACTGCGTACACGTCATAAATGGTTCATGTACCTTAGATTCGTCATATGATGAGGTTTTTTCACTTGTCGAAAATCCCAGCTAACACTGTGGTGCCTAGAGCCAGGTCACATGAGATGTATCACAAGTCAATATGTAATTTTCAATGAAGCAGAAATGGAGTTCAAGAAAATTGATGATGTTGGTCGAAATACAGAGATCTCTGAAAAAGAGCTTGAAGATGAAGAGATTCATATTGAGGTGGAGCACAGTGATGCTGAATTGCATAACCCAAATGAATTCGAAGAACAAACATAAGTTACTGATGAAGATGAGGAGACTAATATTGACTACATGCTGGCAAGAGATATATTAAGAAGAGTCATCAAGCCACCTCAAAGACTTGGTTATGCAGATCTCATAGCATTCGCCTTAATCTCTACAAGTGAGGTTCTTTATGAAGAACCTAGAGCCTACATGGAAGTTGTGAAGAGTTAAAATAAGATTGAACGGCTGAAAGCCATGGATGATGAGATGAAATCTCTTCACAAAAATAACACTTAGGAGCTGATCGAGAAACCTGCAGGGACCAGGTTTGTCAGCTGTAAGTGGATTTTTAAGGTTAAGAAAGGAATCGAATGAGTGATGTCAAAGTGATTTAAGGCAAGGTTGGATGTTAAAGGGTTCACTCAGAAATAAGGCGTCGACTTCAATGATGTTTTTTCACCTGTTGTAAAGCACATATCCATTAGAATTTTGTTAGCCTTGGTGACAAAGTTTGACTTAGAACTTGAATAGATGGATGTTAATACAACCTTCTTGTATGATGATCTAGATGAAGCAATCCTGATGAGGAAACCTGAAAGGTATGTAGAAAAGGGAAATGAAGATTTTGTGTGCAAGTTGAATAAGTCCTTATATGGTCTGAAACAATCTCATTGACAATAGAATAGGAGATTCGACAAGTTTATGACACACATAGTTTTCACTAAGAGCCAGTTTGACTACTGTGTTTACTTCAGATTTTGACCTGGAAATTGACTTCTTATTTTGTTGCTTTATGTGGATGACTTCCTCATAGAAAGCAACAATGTCGAGGATATTATGAAGGTTAAGGTTGAACTCGATAAGGAGTTCAACATTAAGGATCTGGGAGCTGCCTCCAAGATTCTTGGGATTGACATCCGGAGAGATAGAAAGCAATCGAGATCATCTTATCTCAAAAGACATACCTAGTGAAGATTCTCGATAAGTTTGGTATGTCGAATTCAAAGCCTGTTGTAACACCGACTAATCCTCAGTTCAAGCTGAGTACAACTTAAAGTCCTAGTACTAAAGTCAAAAGAGTCTATATGAATAACATTCCATATGCTAGTATAGTAGGTTCTTTGATGTATGTTATGGTCTATACAAGGCCAGACATAACATATGCAGCGAGCCTTGTAAGCAGGTAGATGGCGCATTGGCAACCAATGAAGTGGATAATAAGGTACATAAATGGGTATATAAGCAGAGTCCTAATTTATGTTGGAGCCTGTGTGATAATAGCAAATTAGAAATTGAAGGATTTGTCGACTCTGACTTTGCAGGTTGTATGGATTCCAAAAAATCTATTTCTGGATATGTGTTCACTATGTTTGGCACAACAGTCATTTGGAAAGCAACCCTTCAGAAGGTTGTTACCTTATCAACCACTGAAGTGGAGTATATTTCCCTCATTGAAGCTATGAAATACGCATTATGGCTTGAAGGTTTTGCTAAGGAATTGATGTAAGATGGGTTTACCAGAAAGCAATTGATGTAAGATGGGTTTACAAGATGAAGTTGAAAGCATATGGTAAGATTGCCAAGTACAAAGCAAGGTTTGTTGCAAAAGGTTTTCTCCAAAGACTTAGATTAGATTTGAACGATGTATATACACATGTGGTCAGCCTTGAAAGTATAAGGTAGGTTGTGGTCTTGGTAGCATATAAAGGTTGGAAGATGAACCAACTTGATGTGAAGTCTGCGTTTTTGAATGAACCTCTAGAATAAGAAGTCTATGTGAAGCAACCACCAGGTTTTAAGGTAAGAGGTCAAGAAAACTTGGTGTACATATTGAAAAATGCTTTGTATGGATTGAAGCAAGCACCTAAAGTTTAGAATAAGAGGATTGATAGCTTCTTAATCAAGCTAGGTTTCAACAAATGCAAATTAGAACATGGTGTTTATGTCAAATGCTCAAATGAACAAGACCAAGTCATTTTATGTCTTTATGTAGATGACTTATTAGTTACATGTTCAAATGAAGAAGAATTGACAAAGTTCAATGCAAGCATGGAGAGTGAGTTTGAAATGTCTGACCTAGGAAAGTTGGCATATTTTCTAGGAATTGAAATCATGGAAACCAAACAAGGCACTTTCTTGCGTCAAAATAAATATGTAAAGGACATCTTAAATAAATTTAAGATGAGTGGTTTCAACCCTACTATCACACCAATGAAGACCAACATCAAGTTGAAGAAAGAATTTGAAGAAGAATTGGTTGATAGCATATTATATAAGCAGATCATTGGATCTTTGAGGTATCTTTGCAACACAAGACCTGACATATGTCATAGTGTTGGATTATTGAGTAAATTCATGGAGAAACCAAGGATATGTCATAAACTTGCAGCAAAAATAATCATAAGATACATCAAAGGCACATCAGATCATGGAGTGCTAATGCCTCATCAAACCACCAGAATTGGAGTGGTGATCAAGATGACAAGAAAAGCACAGTTGGATACCTGTTCATGCTTGGATCAACACTATTTTCATTAAGTTTAAAGCAACAATGGATTGTTTCTTTGTCCTCATGTGAAACATAGTATGTTGTAGCCTCTTATGCAGCATGTCAAGCACTTTGGTTAGACATGTTGCTTGAAGAATTGAACATTGGTGACTATGGCAAAATCAAGTTGCTTGTAGACAGTCAATCAACCATAAATCTTACACATCATCTAATGAGTTATGGTAGAAGTAAGCATATAGAAAGGAGGTATCACCTTCTTAGAGATCAAGTTAGAAAATCAAGGTTAACTATTGATCATTACAAGACAGAGTTGCAATTAGCAGATATCTTGACAAAACCCCTAAATCAAGCAAGGTTTGAAGAAGTTAATGGGAATGAGAATCATGAAAAATCTGAATTAGGAAGGGTATTGTGGTTAGTTCAGTTTGTTTTAAGAATATACTCAGGGGTATACATATAATCGAACGGGTATATCAGTTTTAGTTAGACAGACTATTTTAAGGATATACCCGGGTGGGTATATCATTTAACTAGGTGGGGTATATCGGACTGGTTTTAGACAATTTGTTTTAAATTGATTTGGGTGGCTATTGTGTATATAAATACTACCTCTCATTGTAATTAAAATATACACAATAATTAATCAACTATTTTTTCTCAATCACTCTCTAATTTTTTGTCAATTCATCATCATTTGTCAAGTAACTTGTGATACAAGTTACCCAACATGAATGATTGTCATTACTAACCTCTTTTTCATCATCAAAGTGATGTGATGCCATAAATGAGATATGTTCTTGTTGTTCATTATCTAAATCCGAAATTGAACGTACTTCATTATCTTCCCATGCAATGTATGATTTCTTTTACCTTATATGCTTATCTCCCTTAAAGTTGTTCTTCTTTTTTTAGAAATGGAACATTTGTCTTTGTGTGCCCTTGTTTGTCACATTCAAAACAAGTGAAGTTTTGATTTCATGATGGTGTTTCTTTCCTTGACCAAATTTTACCGTCTTGTCTTTCTTTAAGAATTTTCCAAATTTATTTACCATAAATGTTATGTTATCATCTTCTTTAGAACAATCTTCTTCTTGATTTATATTTGAGTCAATTTTCAAGGAGATACCTTTATGTCTCTTTTCCTACTCTTCATGTTTTTATAATCGACCAAGTTCTAATTCGTGTTTTGGTGACTTTTCAAAAAGTGTTGCCGATAACCTTTAAGTTTAATTATCTATTTGTAAAGGTTTTTCCAAGAATAGTTATATGGTTTGTCAAGTGGGCAAATCTCTTTTGCATATCTAAAATCGTCTCTTAAGGTAAAATTTTAAACATTTCATATTCTTGTGAAAAGGTGTTCAATCTAGATCTTTTCACTTCCCATGTACCTTCACATGTTGTTTCTAATGTATCCCAAAGTCGTGCAATTTGAAACTCTAAAGAATTCATTCATTCCTAATGCCGATGCTAGAATGTTTTTGACCTTTTATCATATAGGATTTTCATTTTATCATCTTCACTCCAATCATTTTTAGGCTTTAGTTGTTTTACATCTTCAACACTATGAGTGGGTATGAATGGTAATTCTTTAATGAAGCCGTATACTCCAACACCATGTGATTCTAGGAACATTTGCATTATTATTTTCTAAAAATCATAACACTCGTCGGTAAAATAAAGTGAACTATTTATACTAGAGTCTTCTTCTAAGAATGGTTGAGTGGAACCCATATTTCCCATATCTAGCAACAATTTACCCAACTCTTGCTCTGACGTCAATTGTAAGTTTTAGATGCAACCTAAGAAGGGGGTGAATTAAGTTTGTTGTATTTTTCTCATTTTTGTGCTAAGTTTCTTAACTTGTTAAAATGTCAAAAATGGTAATGATTTAAGTTACGTATGAAGAAGATAAAATATAGAATTTAAATTGCGGAAAATAAATAACACACAATAATTTATACTAGTTCCCCTTATCAACTTAAGGGTACGTGTAGTCCCCCTATTCCCTTAAAGGATTTTCCACTATTGTTTATATTCTTGTAAAAGTCTCACTCCGAGACCTCTTTACGACCTTCTAACACAATCACAAATAAAGAACACTACTTTCTTAACCTTATACTTTTCACCACAACCTTGATGAATAAGTGAAACACACACTTTTTAAACACTTTTGAAGAAATTTTTGTTGTTGGCTTGAAATTCCAAATTAACACTTCTAATATTGGACTTCTCTTTCTTGTATTACAATTCAAACTTAATATACCTTGAGTGCTCATAAATTTTATTAAAACTTTTAAGATACGCAAAAGTATGCAAAGTTTCGAAAACAGAAATATATGAATGAAAACTTTTAAATAATGTTTGAATTGTATAGAAATTGAATTGAAAGAGGTAATTTTTTTCTGGTGTATAATACCATATATACACCCTTAAAAACCTCTATGAGAGGATGCATAAGTTTGAAAAGATTCCATGAAGCGTTGTCATTCAAAACAACCATGTTGTTTGATGAAAATTTTCATTGCTTCAAGTGACAACCGATTACCATAGTCTCAATGTTTGAAAAATTCAAAATTTCAAACTGGTAATTGATTACCACCAACCTATAATCGATTACCACTGAAATTTTCATGAAAAATTCAACAATTGGCAACGTAGTTTCACTAGTTTTCATGCATTATTTGTAATACCCCGTATTTCCTAAAATGTTCTAAATGATATTAGTTGAGATCAGTTGAGTTCATAGGTGCTTTGAGAGTTATCAGTTGGAATAGTTAGAGCAACTAGTGAGCTCAGAGTGATTTAATTAATATTATTCAATACTGACATTTTATTAATTGGTACAATAAAGACATTTTGATAACATTAATAACGAGTCAGTTGCTCTAGCAGAACAAATATTAAGCATTGTACCACTTAATATTTATTCTACTACTAATAGCCTTTTTCCACCACACATGCCAATTGGTCTTACTAACTTCTAAATGATATTTCTATGTATCATTTTCTTTCATTTCATTTTCCAACAAAAGTGGGAGGATTAGAGAGAAAGATAGAAAGGGAAATAGAGAGAAAGAAGACAAAAATAGAAATAAGAAGGAAGAAAACCTAGAAGGAGAAGAAAATTTAAGGTCTTCAACAACATCATCTCATCTTCATCATCCAACAATTTCTTCATCAATTGCAATGTGAATTCTAGTTAGAAACTATATATTGTAGAGATTAGAGATATTTAGGTTTGGAGGTAGAAATTGTATTGTTGATATGTGATTCTCCCAATGCCATGAAATTCATATGAATGTGTTGTTATTCATGTTGGTTATGAGGAAATGTTGTGTTATATGTTGCTTGTTGGTTGTGTTTGGAACTTGTTTAGGGGTGGGTGGAAAACCCCTTATTTTACAGTCTTCTTCTGTTGGTATTTATGCAGAAAACAACGTGGTCACCGGGTGAGCTTTGGCGAGCCTGGGCGACCTATTTTTCTCCTACCGTCGCCTGGTAAGCCTTGGTGAACATAAAGGGAGCTACCTCGCTGATGTCTCGTCGGGAGACTATGATGCTTTTTTGGTTCTGTTTTCCCCTCTCCCGGGGTTCGCCAGGCGAACCAAAAGTGAGTCAGCCTTGTTGGCTGCTCGTCGGGCTACCAAGACAAAAATTTGAGAAATTCTTTTATTACTTGTTGGAGTGTCTCATGTACATGCCTTAGCTTTGTTACAATATACCTTATGTTAATTAACATGGATTGTGATTAGTATGCATGTCTCTCATTTATGTATTGTTGTTTGTGATTAATGATAAAATGATAAAAAGACTATAAAGAATGGTGTGGAAACCCTTAATATCAATTGATAAAATGAATTAATAAGATGATTAGGAGATGATAAATAACATAGATGGCAATACTTGTGCAAATAATGCCTAGGTGTGTGTCATTGTCAAGTAGTTGTCTAATGGAGAGGTGAGCATTTTATGGAACATGTGATGTTGTTGTGAAAGCTAAGGTGATGTGATCGTCTTGTGGTTGTTGAATATAATCATGATATCCCTTATTTAATCACGTATTCAGAAACTGTGAGGGAAGTTTCTCTCTATGTACTTGATTTTAATGATGTCAAAACTATCATGCTTTGCACATATAGATTTCACATGAATGCACATTAGGTGTTATAAGGATGTTTGATCATGTTGGCAATGTTCTAGGTGCATTAGATATGGTTAAACACCTTTAGGAAAGTCAAAAATGTGATTTTTACATGTTTGAATGGTGTGAGTCGACTCATAGCCTTGTTCAGGTCGACTCATACATGCAGGATTTGTGTCTGATAAAACTGTGTGCTGCAGGTATGCTCAGGTCGACTCTTCAGGTCGACGCATACATCCTGCATTTGTGTATGTCAAAAACTGGGCGTCATGAGTCGACGCATAGACCTGTTTAGGTCGACCGGTCGCTGTTTTGCACAAATTTTTTGCTGTGTTATTCACTCTAAAATTTTGTTTCTCTCTTATATTTTTTCCAGGATAATATATATATATATATCATTTTAGCTCATTTTTACATGTACAACAAGAAACGTGAAAGATTTATGCCATTTCTCTCATCAACTTCATCTTCTTCTTTGAGTATACAAACAACTACACATAACCATTTTTGTTTGTTGTGTTCATTGATTTGAAGTGATAAGGTTCAGATTTCAGGAAGTGTTATCTTCATTTCTGAGTTGAGATTTGTGGTAGGTGTTTCTTGAATAAAACCTTAGGGTTTTCTCCTCCAAGAATCAAAGGGATTTTGGGGGTTTTACACAAGCCG
Organism: Lathyrus tuberosus; assembly: GCA_022829125.1. Lineage (NCBI taxonomy): Eukaryota > Viridiplantae > Streptophyta > Magnoliopsida > Fabales > Fabaceae > Lathyrus > Lathyrus tuberosus. The sequence continues at coordinate 797,755 of JALAZF010000579.1, forward strand.
TTTCATTCTGCAAGGGTTCAGCCGGGCGAAGGTAACCGAAGAGATCGGTTTAGTAGCTGTAATCGGAGGATCGTAGAAGAGAGGTTTGGGTTCGAATCTTTGGTAGATTGCAATTGATTGAGTGAAGGTAACCGAAGAACGGTGTTTTCTTTCGGTTTAGTAGCGTGGGACGATAATTGGATCAACCATATTCGAAGCACTTGATTCATCTTGAATCAAGGGAAGAGAAGGCTCTACATCAATAATTCGAAGACGTTCGAAGATTTGATTGTTCATCAGTTTTCTCTTGTATAAACATACAATTGCAACGATAATATATATATATATATCTCAATTCCATGTTCAGAATTGGGGGCAGAGGTACCCATAGCGAGGACGATTGGGGAACTGCCTAATCAAATCGCGTTTGTTCTCTTTCTCCTTTAACTCTTTAGATTTTCTGCATTGTTTGAATTTGCCAAGTTTTCAATTTGTCTAAATTTCTGAGGTGTTGTAATCTAGAGCTGAAAAACAGTTTTGTTAAAGTGATACAATTCCTTGAATTGTATCTAGGAGCAGCTTGAACTTACCAACCATAGAAATTCTGCACTTAGTGTGTTTGTACACACCAAGTGTTTGGTAACTTGTCTCAAAGCAAATTCAAACATTGTTTGTGTTTCATTGTTTATCATTTGCCTCATTGGTTTGGATTATACATAAACACGCTATAATTTGTTGATTGCGTTTAATTACATTAATAAAACTGAATTTTTCTCTTCCATACTCATTCACAATATATACGCGCATATCCGATCCTTTTGGTAGAAGGTTCGTTGTAGACTCTTGATCCAGTGGTAGCTTCCGTTCAAACAATTTTTTAAAATTCAATTTTGCGTGTAAAACTCGAAGGATCTATTCAACCCCCCTTCTAGATCCATAGCCATAGTCTAACAAGTGGTATCACGAGCTCCGATTAATTCTGGTGCTTCGGTAAAACTTCTTGGATCATGGCGAACGAACCTAAGGGGGCTTATAATAAAGCTCCAGTTTTTACAGGTGAAAACTACAGCTACTGGAAGGATTGTATGCGCGTCCATATTAATTCCATAAATCGGAAGGTTTGGAACGCTATTTTACACGGTCCCATGGAAATTACTATGACTAACGCGCAAGGCGTTGTCGTTCCTAAACCCGAAGCTCAATGGACTAAGGAGGACGAGAAAAAGTACAGCTATGATTGGAAGGCTCGTAATATGATCATCTCATCCTTGGGAGTTGATGAGTATTATCGAGTCTCCAATTATGAAACGGCCAAAGCCATGTGGGATGCTTTACAAGTAGCCCACGAAGGCACTAATGATGTTAAGATGGCTCGTATTAATACACTAACGCAAGAGTTTGATTTGTTTTACATGAAGCAAGGGGAAACCATTGCGGATATGCAAAAGCGATTTACTCACATTATCAACAAATTGCATGTGCTTGGTAAACCAATTCCAAATGAGGTTTCTACTAACAAAATTCTGAGGTGTCTTAATAGGGAATGGCAACCGAAGGTCACCGCTATCAAGGAAGCCAATGATCTGGCTACACTAGACCTCACAACACTCTTTGGTAAACTCGATGAGCATGAGCAAGTTCTCATTAGCTTGGATAAACATGAAAAGAGTATAAAGAAAAAGAAGGCAAAAAATACGGAGAAGAAGTCGATAGATCTTAAGGCTTCTTGTTCAAAGTCCACATATCAAGAGCTAAGTGATGATGAAGCCAAAAATGACAAAGATGAAGAATCCGGTGATGATATGAGCCTATTTGTGAAGAGGTACAATAGATATGTTCGTAAGAATGATATTCAACACTCGGATAGAAATCTAGTCAAGTTCAGGAAGCAATCTAGAAGCGAAGGAAATAGAAATGGCAAGGTAAAAGGGACGTGCTACAACTGTGGAAAATCCGGGCACTACAAGCCAGATTGTCCATCTCTAAAGAAAGACCAAGATAAGGATAATGACAAGAGTCGCTCAAACAAAAAGTCCAACAAGTCTCGACGAGCATACATTGCTTGGGAAAGCGATAGCGAGTCGGGAAAAGATGATTCCTCAAGTGACGAAAGCGAATCCGTTAATTTTTGTCTTATGGCACGCCACAACAAAGCAAAAGAGGTAAAACACTCTAAATATGAAAATTCTCAAAGTATGTCTCATGCTGAATTAAAAAGAGCTTTTAATACATTGCACCATGAAGCTAAGGAAGCATTTCAACGCTTAGCTTCAAATAAAAAGATTTTTTCCTATTTGGAGAAAAAGGTTTTCGATTCCGAAAAGGAATTGGAAGTGCTTAAAAACTCCATGGTGAATGTATCAAAAACTAAGATTGATGAGAATAAATATCCATGGTTTAAGTTTGGGGTTGTGATACTTGTCATATTTGGCAAAGAGAGGTGAGAATCCTCAAAGCCAAGTTAGACAAGGCTCTCAAGCCTAAGATTACGTTTGCTATTGATCGATCACATTATCATGAAACAATGAATAATCCGTATCAACAATACACATATGTGATTCGAGATAGTGATAGCAAAGGTAAACTCCAAATGAATCGTGATTGCTTATACTGTTGTAAGCCCGGTCATACTATAGCTAAGTGCCGCTTTCGAAGATTTCTTGTTCCAAACGGCATTTATCCATGGTTGCCCAAGGGCAATCTTGGTTTCACTTACCATAAAGGACCCAATGAGAATTGGGTACCTACTCTCCCTTGATTATTTTTGTAGGTACAAAGTCTTGAGACCACCGAAGGAAGATGGGTTTTGGATAGTGGCTGCTCAAGACATATGACCGGAGACATATCTCTTTTCATCGACTTTGTGGCGAAGAAAAAGGGGTTTGTCACCTACGGAGATAACAACAAGGGACAGATTCTCGGTAAAGGTAGTATAGGTAACCCCTCATCTACTAATATCTCTGATGTACTTCTTGTGGAAGGCCTTAGACACAACCTTTTAAGCATTAGTCAACTATGTGACAAGAATTATAAAGTCTCTTTTTCAAAGAATTGTTGCGTAGTTGAAGATAGCGACAAAAAGAATGTGTTTAAGGGCTTGAGGGTGAACAATGTCTATATGCTAGACTTAAACGAGGTATCATTGGATGGAGACAAGTGTTTAGTCACTATGAATGAAGATTCATGGTTGTGGCATAGATGCTTGGCTCATATCAACTTTGATTTGCTTAACAAAATTGTCTGTAAAGACCTAGTCATCGGTTTGCCCAAAATTAAATTCACAAAAGATCATCTTTGTGATGCATGCCAAATGGGGAAACAAACAAGGATCTCTTTTAAATCTAAAAACATTGTTTCAACTATGAGACCCCTTGAGCTCCTCCATATGGACCTCTTTGGACCATCTAGGGTTAAAAGCCTAGGTGGTAACTATTATGGGTTTGTTATAGTCGATGATTTCTCTAGGTTTTGCTGGACAATTTTCTTAGCAAATAAGAGTGATACCTTTTCGGCCTTTTAACGGTTTGCTAAGTTATCTCAGAACAAGTTAAACACAAACATTGGGTCAATCAGAAGTGATCATAGGGGTGAGTTTGAAAATCATTTATTTGAAGCATTTTGTGATTCCAACGGAATTGATCATAATTTTTCCGCACCACGTACCCCTCAACAAAATGGGGTAGTGGAATGTAAAAATAGAGTTTTGGAAGAACTTGGAAGGACTATGATCAATGATAGTGGATTACCAAAATACTTTTGGGCCGACGCCATAAGTACGGCTTGTTATGTTTTGAATAGGGTGCTCATCCGGCCTATTCTAAACAAGACACCGTATGAGCTTTTAAAAGGGCGTAAGCCAAACATCTCTCACCTTCATGTATTCGATTGCAAATGATTTGTGTTAAACAATGGGAAAGAAACTCTTGGTAAATTTGATGCCAAGGCCGACGAGGGTATTTTTCTTGGATACTCTCAGTCAAGTAAAGCGTATAGAATTTATAATAAGAGGTTACGTGTAGTTGAAGAGTCCGTTCATGTTACCTTTGACGAGTCTTATCCGAGAAATGTCGGAGAAGGTAGTTATTTTCATGGTGCAGGTGTACCTACTGAAGACATACTCAAGGACACTGATAAGGGAATTGATCAACCTAAAGCAGTGCGTATTGAGGAGGAAAAGAATCACCAACCAGTGAAAATTGAGGATGATAATCATGATGATAAAGATGAACTTTCTCCAGCTTGGAAGTCTTCAAAAGACCATCCAATTGACAACATTCTCGGTGATGTCTCTAAGGGAGTAACTACTCGCTCTAAACTTAGTAATTTTTGCTATTACTCTGCTTTTGTGTCACAAGTTGAACCTAAAAACTCTAAGGAGGCATTACTCGATGAACATTGGTTTCTATCAATGCAAGATAAACTAAACCAATTCAGGAGAAATGAGGTTTGGGACCTTGTCCCCCCTCCGCGAGATCATCGAGTAATCGGCACCCGATGGGTGTTTAGGAATAAACTTGATGAAAATAGAGTAATAACGCGTAACAAAGCGCGGCTGGTAGCGCAAGGCTATAACCAAGAGGAAGGAATCGACTATGAGGAAACTTATGCTCCGGTTGCCCGACTCGAGGCTATACGCCTTCTACTTGCCTATGCTTGCACAAAGAACTTTAAACTATTCCAAATGGATGTTAAAAGTGCGTTCCTTAACGGATACATAAATGAAGAGGTCTATGTAGCCCAACCTCCGGGTTTTGAATCCCATGAATATCCTGATCATGTTTATAAACTTAAACGCGCTTTGTACGGACTCAAGCAAGCCCCTAGGGCTTGGTATGAACGTCTAAGCAAATTTTTACTTGATCAAGGATATTCAAGAGGTAAGGTTGACACAACCCTCTTTATTAAATGTCAAGGAAAACACTTAATTTTGGTACAAATTTATGTTGACGATATCATATTTGGGTCTACTAACATGACTTTAGTCAAGGAGTTTTCTAGTTTGATGCAGGGGGAGTTTGAAATGAGCATGATGGGGAGCTCAACTATTTCCTCGGATTGCAAATCAAACAACTTGAAGAGGGCACATTCGTGAGTCAAACGAAATATTGTCTTGAGTTACTAAAACGTTTTGATATGCTGAACTGCAAAGCAATAGATACTCCTATGCCTACAAGTGCTAATCTTGATCGCGATGAAAAGGGTAAGGATGTTGAGGTAAAGAAGTATCGAAGTATGATAGGGTCTCTTCTTTATCTTACCACATCACGTCCCGATATAATGTTTAGTGTATGCATGTGTGTGCGGTATCAGGCACATCCCAAGGAATCCCACCTAAAAGCTGTTAAACGCATACTTAGGTATCTCTCCGGTACTCCAAAGTATGGTCTGTGGTATTCCAAAGGTAATGCTTGTTCCTTAGTTGGTTATTCCGATTCTGATTTTTTCGAGTGCAAATTGGATAGGAAAGTACTAGTGGTACGTGTCACTTTTTCGCAAATTCCTTGGTGAGTTGGCATAGCAAGAAACAGGTTTTCGTTGCTTTGTCAACAGCTGAGGCGGAATATGTTACCGCCGGTAGTTGTTGTTCTCAAGTCCTATGGCTTAAACAACAATTGCTTGATTTCAGTTTAAAACTTGAACGTATTCCGATTTTATGCGATAACACTAGTGCAATCAACCTAACTAAGAACCCCGTATTACATTCACGCACCAAGCATATCGAAATACGCCATCATTTTCTTAGGGATCATGTAGAGAAAGGTGATGTGATTTTTGAGCACGTTGACACTAAAAATCAACTTGCTGATATTTTTACAAAACCATTAGCTACAGAGCCTTTCTTTCACATCCTAGGGAACTTGGCATTCTCGATATCTCGGATCGTGTTTAATAATACCTTAAGATAGTGATCTTCACACACACACACACACACACACACATATATATATATATATATATATATATATATATATATATATATACATGCTTGTTTATTTTTCTTCTAACAATGCAAAGAAATATTTAGCTATATGTGAGGGCTCTCATCGTCAATAATGATCAAGGTAATATCGTTCCATCTCAAAAATTGTCTCTAATAAAATGTACCATATTAAGTGATTACACTGATGTTTATTGCACATATTAAGCCCACTTTATCCATTTAGATGTTTGATGTTTGTGTTGCCTTTCTATTTATTTAATATCATGGCTTAAATAACACAAAAATACAATTTTTCAAAAATTTCACTGTTTGAGTCAACTCATAGATGCCTCAGGTCGACTCACTTTGGTTGTTTTGTTTACATGTTTAGCCGGGAACGCTCAGGTCGACTAGTAGGTCGACTCATAGCTTTTTTTTCAAGATTATAGAAAAAGTTACAGTGTGCGTCGACGCATACAGACCTAACGGTCGACCGCTCGCTGAAAATTTGCGAAAAATTCCTTGAGTCTTGTGCGGTTTTGACCCATTTAATCTCTTTTATGCTTTTTATGATTTTATATGTGGCATTAACATAACATATCAAGTCATTCTCTCATTTCCTCCTCTTCCCTAATTTCATCTCCACCAAAACCCTAACTTCATCAATCTCACCCAAAATTCTTGGGGTCTATAACTAGTTGGGAAATTCGTCACTATTCATCATCCTTCAACACCAATCATCAATGGCTTCACGGAGAATCACCCGTAAAAGAGTCTCAAGAGAACCATCTGTTCAAGCGGGTCCTTCTCAACCACCTCTAGATCAACCGGTAACTCTTTCTTCTCTACTTTCTCCTGAGAATGCTGATTTATTTGAGAAAACAATGACGAAAAGGTCTGTGGTCAAGCAATTTGTGTATTATCGTCGTACGGTAGAACGCATGCACTTGGAAGAAGTCATGGACTTATTAGATTTTCAAAATTTAAATGGGTTTTTAGAATGTGATGTCAAATACAATGAGGATCTGGTAAAATTATTCTATACTGGTCTAGTTAGAAAGTTTGATGACTTTATATTCAATTGCAAACTAGGGAATAAGACCCTTACTATCCAAAACACCACTTGGCGAGATTTATTTCGTTTGTCTGTGACCAATGAGAGTCCTATCTAGCACATAACTGATACCAAGCAGGTTAATGATTATGAGTTTAAGACAACCTTGAATTCAATGCTCAGAAGACCATATCCTGATGCAGTTGTGGCAAGTAATCTCTTCCCTAGGGCAGTAACAACGGGAAAACTGTCTCCTATTCCTAGGATTTTGCAGTGGATCGTTGCCCATATTCTTAGACCCAAGCTTGGAGGCTATTCTAGAGTGGATCAGCCTGAGGTTCAGTTAATGTACATTTTGATGAACAAGATACCAATCAGTTGGCCTTATTACTTTGCTAGTAGGATGTATGCTCTTCGTGAATCCGATAGAGGGACTGCACTTGGGTATGCATCCGTTATTCAAAAGTTTTTCAATAATGCTACAATAGTTGTTCCTGGTATTCCTTATAAGTCCATTACTATAAATCAAGAGTTATGCCAGAAAACTATGGCTATGATGGGCCATATGTGGGATGTTGTAGAGAAAAAGTATAAGTATATTGTGAAAGCCAACATGGCTGTTCTGGAAGATTCTAGTGAAGAAGATGACGAAGAAGAAGAAGAAGAAAGGGAAAATGAAGAAGGCGAGAATGAACAGAATGATGCTAATGAGAATCAAAATGACAATGCTCAATGGCACCAAATAGATACGGGGGATGATGATAATCCTGCATGGATGTATCAAGGATCTGAAGAAAATCAAGGTTGGAATTCATGGCAATCTCCAATGGAAACTAAAGTTGACCAAGGATAGGGTCAATGACAATATAATTGTTGGACCAATCTTGGTTCCAACTATAGGCCATCAACTCACGAGCTGAACAACCAAGAGTCATATTACACTCCTCCTTCACCTCCGCGTCCTCAACAAAACAATGAAGATATTCTTGAACTTATGAGGACGATGCAACTTGATCAACAGCGGTTTGCCACAGCTCAAGAGGAACGGTTCAAGTATTTGCAAGAAGAAATTCAAACTCATGCCAACAACTTTGACTCTTTTTCCACTAATGTGATGGGAAGATTCAACACAATGGCCGAAACTTCTGCTAATCAACATCGTGCTCTTACAAACAGCTTCAACATTCTGAATCGTACCGTGTTAGAGATGACCGAGCAGTTGGATGTGCAACCTCCACCACCTCATCATACTCAACCGTTTCGCGGAAGAGGCCATTCATTTAGGGGGAGGAGGCCATGAGGATCAACATTGCATCTTGCATCATGTCTCTTCATGCTTTATTCTTGCCCTGTTTATGTTTCTGACTCTGCTATATTTCCGTTTGCTACATGCACTTTATTTTAGTGACTTTGTATTGCTACTATTTTAGCTTCTCTATGTAGTGACCATTTTTGTGTTCCTTAAGCATTATGGTTTGTTTTAAATAGTTTGTTTGTATTTATCATTATTATGTTCGTTAACTTGCATTATATGTGAATGTATGTTAATGATTATTCATTGCAATTCGTTAAAGAATGCAGCTATTCTTGATACTTTCTCTTTCTCTTTTTGATGTTGTCAAAGGGGGAGAAGAAATGGGAAATAACAGGTATTAACAGGTATTGAGATGATCAAACAATAGTGGATGCATAAAGTCAGGGGAGGATACTACCTCAGTTTGACCGTTTTGCCATCATAAAAAAGGGGGAGTATGTGAGGGAAGTTTCTCTCTATGTACTTGATTTTAATGATGTCAAAACTATCATGCTTTGCACATATAGATTTCACATGAATGCACATTAGGTGTTCTAAGGATGTTTGATCATGTTGGCAATGTTCTAGGTGCATTAGATATGGTTAAACACCTTTAGGAAAGTCAAAAATGTGATTTTTACATGTTTGAATGGTGTGAGTCGACTCATAGCCTTATTCAGGTCGACTCATACATGCACGATTTGTGTCTGATAAAACTGTGTGCTGCAGGTATGCTCAGGTCGACTCTTCAGGTCGACGCATACATCTTGCATTTGTGTATGTCAAAAACTGGGCGTCATGAGTCGACGCATAGACCTGTTTAGGTCGACCGGTCGCTGTTTTGCACAAAACTTTTGTTGTGTTATTCACTCTAAAATTCTGTTTCTCTCTTATATTTTTCCAGGATAATATATATATATATATATATATATATATATATATATATATATATATATATATATCATTTTAGCTCATTTTTACATGTACAACAAGAAACGTGAAAGAGTTATGCCATTTCTCTCATCAACTTCATCTTCTTCTTTGAGTATACAAACAACTACACATAACCATTTTTGTTTGTTGTGTTCATTGATTTGAAGTGATAAGGTTCAGATTTCAGGAAATGTTATCTTCATTTCTGAGTTGAGATTTGTGGTACATGTTTCTTGAATAAAACCTTAGGGTTTTCTCCTCAAAGAATCAAAGGGATTTTGGGGGGTTTTGCACAAGCCGTTTCGTTCTACAAGGATTCAGCCGAGCGAAGGTAACCGAAGAGATCGGTTTAGTAGCTGTAATCGAAGGATCGTAGAAGAGAGGTTTGGGTTTGAATCTTTGGTAGATTGCAATTGATCGAGTGAAGGTAACCGAAGAACGGTGTTTTCTTTTGGTTTAGTAGCATGGGACGATAATTGGATCAACCATATTCGAAGCACTTGATTCGTCTTGAATCAAGGGAAGAGAAGGCTCTACATCAACAATTCGAAGACGTTCGAAGATTTGATTGTTCATCAGTTTTCTCTTGTATAAACATACAATTGCAACGATAATATATATATATATATCTCAATTCCATGTTCGGAATTGGGGGCAGAGGTACCCATAGCGAGGACGATTAGGGAACTGCCTAATCAAATCGCGTTTGTTCTCTTTCTCCTTTAACTCTTTAGATTTTCTGCATTGTTTGAATTTGCCAAGTTTTCAATTTGTCTAAATTTCTGAGGTGTTGTAATCTAGAGCTGAAAAACAGTTTTGTTAAAGTGATACAATTCCTTGAATCGTATCTAGGAGCAACTTGAACTTTCCAACCATAGAAATTCTGCACTTAGTGTGTTTGTACAGACCAAGTGTTTGATAACTTGTCTCAAAGTAAATTCAAACATTGTTTGTGTTTCATTGTTTATCATTTGCCTCATTGGTTTGGATTATACATAAACACGCTATAATTTGTTGATTACGTTTGATTACATTAATAAAACTGAATTTTTCTCTTCCATACTCATTCACAATATATACGCGCATATCCGATCCTTTTGGTAGAAGTTTCGTTGTAGACTCTTGATCCAGTGGTAGCTTCCGTTCAAACAATTTTTTAAAATTCAATTTTGCGTGTAAAACTTGAAGGATCTATTCAACCCCCTTCTAGACCCATAGCCATAGTCTAACAGAAACAACCTTTTGAATGTGTCGTCTCATATGTGATGCTTGTATAGAGCAAGGATTGGGATGTACGCTCCGATACTTGAATGTTCGGGGCTTGAGTCCCAAAAGCGGTGGATCTCATGGTGGATGAAAATCCCATATGGGTAAAAGGCTTGAAATGGATTAAGAGTCCCATAGGAAGCGACAATTCTTAAGGTTGAGGAGTCCTTTAGAATTCGAAGTCCATGCTGTTGCGGTGAGAATCGGATAACAAACTATTAATTAACTTGCATCACATTTCTCTGAATTCACCACCGGTCTTTGATTTATCCAAAGGAAAGGGTAAAGAACGAAAACCCTAAAAAGAGAATCTAGGTTCGGGGGTTGGTTATACAAAGGGAAGGTATTAGCACCCTAAGTATCCGTAGTACTCTACGGGAACCTCTTGTTAGTATGTGTTATGTTAATGTTTGCTCGTTAAAGGGAAATGTGCTAAGGTAAAGACCTAGGGGTATATACACTAAGTATGCTCGCCAAGACATCGCATCTCGTGCCTACGTATCCTGACGAAAATGGAATCAGAGCATTCGTAGTTCCCCATATGGGGAAAAGGGTGAGAAATGAAATGGTGAAAAAAAAAGAAATGTGGAATCCGAGAAGGCGTCGGATGTAAAGGTAAAAAGGTGAAAAAGAAAAAGGTAGAATCCAAGAAAGCATTGGATGTAAAGGGAAACAGTGGAAAAAGAAAAAGGTAGAAAAACAAAAAGGTGGCTCGCTAGGATCTCGCAATCCTATGCCTACGTATTCTCAAGATGAACTTGAGAAATCAGAGCAATCGTAGTTCCCCTCAACGGGGGTGAGGAACTCTTGACTGTGGTCAAGGTTCCAAGGGAAAGTAGGGTCTGACGGCAAGACACTTACGTGGAGTGCAGCAACTCCAAACCTAAGGCTAGGTAAAAACAGGAAAGAAGTGTCCACGGGAAAGTAGGGTCTGACAGCAAGACACCTACGTGGAGTACGGCGATGTGAGATAAGGGAGTGATGGACTATGTTATCCTAACTGACATGGCAATCAACGGGGGAGGACATTTTCCTTTGAAATGTGGGGGTAAGCATCAGAGGAATAAAAGGAAGTCTCGAGTGTCAAGGGTAGAATGAACATCAATATATACAGCAAATGCAATGAGAATGAACATCAGGAATTGTCAAAATAAAATTAAGAATTAATTAATATCTAAATAGACAAAATATCAGAAATAAAACAATTTCTAGTTAAAAGCTAATTTCTAATTAACCAAAATAATTAACTAAATTAATCTAATAAAAAATTAATTGAACTAATTCTAACTAAAAAAGTCTAATTAACTAAATAACTAAGACTAAATAAAATCTAGTTAAAGAAAAAACTAATTCTCATCTTAGAATTTAATTGATCACTCTAAACAAAAACTAAATTAAAAAAAAAACTAAGTAACTAAATCCATTAAAAACTAAGAGATTAAGAAGGGTGCAAACTAAAAGCATCAACGAGCCAAGAAATGTTCAATCCGAGTTGGACTCCCCTTGGGTCAACCCGGTCCAGCTTTGGCATAGATAAGGTCACGTGGAACAACCCTGATTCACAATTTCCTCTTCTCAATAAACCCAGTACAACGCGTTCCACATACAAACGATCAAAACGAAAATCAGTACTTCAAATCGCATCTCATTTTCCCCTCTTGCGCTCACTCTGTCTCTCTTCTCTCTTCTCTCTTCCTACCGGCCGGCGACGGCGAGACCTACTCGTCTTGCTTCGTGAATTTCTCAACACAAATTCCTTCTCCTCGCTCGAATCGAATCACTAATGGATGCAGCCCAAATATACAATCCAAGACAGCACGACTACTAATTGAAATCAAACACAAGCTTCGTAATCAGATTAGAGACGAGGTCGTGTCAGTTACATACCTTCAAAGAGTTTCGGTGTAGCGGCTCGTCGAAGACAACTTCTGGTATTTTTCCCCTCTGCGCTTTTGATACCTGCGTACGACTTTAATCCGCCTGTTATATCGTGTGAAAATTTTGTGTGTATGTGAGGTATGTGTGTAAATTCTTTGGGTGAAACTTTGCTACCTCCCTGTTCTGAACCGTGTGGTGATTCTGGTATGTGTGATTGTTTGTGTTGCTCTGTTTTTTCTATGGATATTGTGTGTGTTGAGTGAAGTGAGGAAGATTGTTTGAATGTTGGCGTTGGTTTTTGAATTTAGAGATGTGTTATGAAGGTTGTTGTGGTAGAAATGAAAATGATGTATGCAGATGGAATCACAGTGAGGATGGTAGATGTATTGTTCACAGGGAGGCCATGAAAGTCGTATTATTGTTTGGTAAGTGTTTGTATGAATCGCCGTTGTTGTTGTTCTAATGGTAAGCTTTCGATTTGCACAGATGTGAGAAGATAGTGAATGTTAAGGTGAGCACGGTGGAAGTTTGTAGGTTTCTTCAAGCTAGCAAGTGGGTTGAATGGACGTGATGAGAAAGATTATGGAAAGTTGACATGGAAGGACGTGGAGAAGGTTTAAAATGGCGGATGGAAATGATTTTTTGGTTGTGGTTTTTTGAAGTGTATTGGTTATGTTTTTTTTCACTCCTCCCCTTTGTGAATTCTTCTTCTCCCTTTTTATGTCTGGAACTCTGCTGTTGTGAGGCTAGGTAGCAGGCTTTGGATGCTCAGGGATGGAGTGTGTCAGCAGAGAGATCTTATGCAAGATTTTTGGGTGATAACAGAGAGATTTTGGAGTGGATTTTGCAGTGTAGGGTGGCTAGGATAGTACGATTTATGGAGAGATTTTTGGTGCAGATGGTGGTTATTTTGGAACTGTAGAATGTAGCCTTACTTTATGTACGGTTTTGTTCAATCTGGTAGATTTGCAGAAAGTTTGGTTTGTAGGATACCATATTGCAAAGTAAAGTGTGACACACATTTTTGGATTTTGTATCTTATTTTTGTAAAACTAGAAAATTAATTGAATTAACTAAATTAAGTTAAACTTAAAAATCAAGATAAAAATAAAACTGTAATAAGAATTAAAATTAAAAAGAAAATAAAATTAAACTAAGCTAATGAAAATTGAATTAATTAAAATTAGACTAAAATTAAAGTTATCTAATTAAAACTAATCTAAAATGGAAATAAAAGCTATATTAAAATTAAACTAAAGTTAAAAATTAAGCCATAATTGAAAATAAATTAAATTAATATAAACTAAACTAAATTGAAAATTAAACTAGATTGATTCTAAATAATTTAAAATAAATATTTAAGCAAATAAAAAATAAAAAATAAATAAATAAATAAAATCAAGAATGACGTGGAATAAAAAGAAAAGCATGATTAACGATATGTTTTAACAAAAAATGCAAAAATAACTGATTTAAAATGATATGAAATGATCAGAGGATCTGAGGGTAAAATTTGGGGTACAACACATGCATATGTCAAAGTTGATACAAGGATCCGTGACCCGTGTCGATAACTCTAGACGTAGGGTTGGCCGGGGAAAGATGCCTTGGTATGATTTCCGATTAGTGATGGTTTAAGTTGTTGAACTCAAGCAACATGTCTCTATATAGCGCAAAGATTGAGAACTCAAGTCTATTATCCTTTTGTGACTTGAGCTAATATACATGGTTAGAACCTTTTAGAGCCGAGAGAATCCATAAGATAGGGAATCCACTGAGATTATTATCTCACCCCATGTTGTTGGTTTTTTTCAGGTGGTTTTGATTCGGCGAAGGGTAAGGACAAAGTAGTTTGATGTCCTTATTTATCTTACTTTTTGGGATGATTTTCCGTTGTGCAGATGGTTATTTTGAGATCATTCCATGATGATCTAGTTCTTAGTTTCTTTTTGGACATCTTGTATATATTATGCCTTGTTAGATGTTTTATTTTGGACATGTAATATGTACAATGTGTCACTAGAAACTTATGTATTTCAATATCAAATTTGCAACTATGTATAATATATATAATTCTAGACATATATTATATATGAGTGTTACATTATCTTTAAGAACTTTGTATATGAAGTTTGAGAAGTATTTTTGAGCATTCAAAGTAATATAGAATGAATCGTTATATGTACATTTAAATTGCTAATCATTCCAATTCTTTTCTTTGATTTCCAATGATCATTCTTCATCCTTTCTTCATCTTTAACATTCTCTTATCTTTAAAACTCTATCTTTTTTTCTTTGATATATACTTGTCTTCTTTAAAACCAACCTAAGTAAAAGAAACCTTCATGGCAACATATAATTTCTTACATTAAAGATTAAATTTAAATTACCAAAAACAATAAAGTCTTAAATATTTATATTATCTTTTAAATGATATACAAATATTTTATTTAAATAAGTATAACGTAATATTCACTTTTGCATAAAATTCGTCAATTTATATTTTTTTATCAATAAAAATTATAATTATATCTTAATCAAATTTATAACTAAAAATATAAGTTCTTAAATTATAGTTTTCTTTTCCTTATTATAAATATAAATTATTTTTTTTTAATTTATTAAATAATTAATATATTTGATTTATATATAGTCCAAAATCATTATTTATTAAATAAATATTAAAAAAAATTTACTTATAGTAAATAACATAACATATATATATTATTCAATGTATAATAGATGAGATATGTTAATTTATTGAAAAATGTCATATAATAATAATATTATTACTACTATTAACCATTTTTGTCAGCACACAGTTCTCAAAACCTCACTCCAATTCGCTTCCTTCTTCATTACCAATAAACCTCACTCCATTTTTCTTCATCTTTCTCACATCATCTTCATCTCTTCCAAGTTTCACCAATCAGCCATTCCCACAAGGTAACACACCAAACTTTTCTTAAATGCAAACTCTATGTGTTGTTTTATGAATCATGTATTTGTATTGATCTATCAAGCTTGATTAGAATTTAATAAATTCTAGGGTTTATCTGTTTTATGTAAAAATCATGGCTTGATCTCATTTTCATTTTGGGTTTTTGTAAAAATTCATTTTTTTTTAAAATTCCTGAGAGTGTCTTTGAGATTGCATGGCCCTTTTGTCTTTTTCTGCTGAAAATGTCGTAACTTTGCATTTTAGGTTTTGAAATGAAGTAGGAAAAGAGGAATTAGGGTTTTGATAGCTCTTGTTTGAGGTGGAAAAGAGTGGAGTTTGTAATAGACAGGGGTTGATTTTGTGTGAATTTTATAATGGAAGAAGGGTTAGGTCGAAGCTCGGCTCCTCCTGAAGGTTCCATTGACAAGACTAAGATTCTTGATATTAAGCCTATAAGATGTTTGATACCTGTTTTTTCGAAGGATCCTCAAGCTCCGTCTTCGGGACAGTATCCGTCCGGGTTTTCTCCGTTTTTCCCATTTGGTGGACCTCAGGAGAGTTCAACCACTGGGGTGAAACCAAGAGGTAGAGCTATGCCAGCTCCGATTCGATCGTTTAGGAGTCCTTTAGGAGAGGATGAGAATCTCAATGGCAATGATGGTTATAGTCACAAGAGAAATGCACCATCGAATTCGAGCCGGGTTAAGTTACAGAAGATCAAACTAAGTCATAGTGTCCATGTTGATTTGAGTGGTTTAGTTGGTATAGGCCCGGCAGAAAAAAATGATGGTAACCAAGAAGTTGTTAATATTGTGCTCATGTCATTTGATGCACTAAGAAGAAAGCTATGTCAACTTGTTAATGCCAAGGAATTGAACTTGGGTAAGATCACGCGAGCCGATTTGAAAGCTGGGAATATTTGTTTGTCCAAAGGAATTCGAACAAATGCGACGAAGAGAATTGGATCGGTACCTGGAGTCGAGATTGGGGACATATTCTTTTTCCGAATGGAAATGTGTGCTGTTGGTTTGCATTTCCAATCGATGGGGGGAATTGATGCCATCAAGAGTGACAATAAGGATGAGGCTTTGGCTGTTTCCATTGTTTCGTCAGATGAATACGACGATGAAGCTGAAGATGGTGATGTTATAATTTACACCGGTCAGGCTGGGAATTTCAAAAAGAAAGAGAAGCATATGTCTGATCAGAAGCTTCATAGGGGTAATCTTGCTTTGGATAGAAGTTCAAGACAACAAAATGAAATAAGAGTCATCCGGGGAATGAAAGATACTACGGCTTTGAACTCAAAAATCTACATCTATGATGGTCTGTATAAAATTCAAGATTCATGGGCTGAAATAGCAAAAGATGGCGACGGCAGCTTGTGTAAGTATAAGTTGATAAGAGTGCCTGGACAACCTAGTGCCTTTTCCGTTTGGAAATCGATTCAGAAGTGGAAATCTGGATTTCCTGCGAGGACTGGACTTATTCTCCCGGACCTATCCTCAGGAGCTGAGAGTATTCCTGTTTCGCTTGTCAATGAAGTCGATAACGTGAAGTCACCTGCCTTTTTCACATATTTCCACTCTCTTAGACATCCAAAATCATTCAATTTAACGCAGCCTTCACATGGTTGCAGCTGTAGTGCTAAAAAAACATGTGTCCCAGGTGATTTGAACTGCTCTTGCATTCAGAGAAACGAAGGTGATTTTCCGTATATTATCCAGGGTGTTCTGGTGAGCCGGAAGCCATTGATTCATGAATGTGGCCCTACATGTAAATGTTTTCCAAACTGCAACAACCGAGTATCTCAAACCGGTTTAAAGCACCAAATGGAAGTGTTCAAAACAAAGGATAAAGGCTGGGGTCTGCGATCATGGGATCCTATTCGTGCCGGCGCTTTTATTTGCGAGTATGCAGGAGAAGTCATTGATAAAGCTAGGTTAAGTCAGCTTATAAACGAAGGAGATACTGATGACTATGTTTTCGATACAACCCGTGTTTATGAATCTTTCAAGTGGAATTATGAGCCTAAGTTACTGGATGAAGTGAGAGAAAACGAGTCTAGTGAGGATTACGCTATGCCACATCCTCTTATTATAAATGCTAAGAATGTTGGAAATGTCGCTAGATTCATGAATCATAGTTGCTCACCAAATGTTTTCTGGCAGCCTGTCTTATACGAAGAGAACAACCAGTCCTTTCTCCATGTTGCATTTTTTGCATTGAGACACATTCCTCCAATGCAAGAGTTAACATATGACTACGGAACTGATCGATCTGATAACGCTGAGGGTAGCAGTGCACACAAAGGTAGAAAGAAATGCTTATGCGGATCATTGAAATGCCGTGGTTCTTTTACTTGACATTTTGTCACAGTTTTCACAGACTTACATGATGCCTGGCAATGCAATCTTCGCC
The DNA here is from genome assembly GCA_022829125.1 of Lathyrus tuberosus. Classification (NCBI taxonomy): domain Eukaryota; kingdom Viridiplantae; phylum Streptophyta; class Magnoliopsida; order Fabales; family Fabaceae; genus Lathyrus; species Lathyrus tuberosus. Next base: position 815,441 of record JALAZF010000579.1, read on the forward strand.
AAAAAGGTTTCGTGATCTCACCCTTCCTTTTGAATTTTTAAACTGTTGCCATTGAGATGTTTGCATGTTAGCATTGAATGATATATTATAATGTTTCACCTCTCAAACTCAAAATCACATATTGGCCCTCTTTAACAACGAGGTCACGTAAAAATCACTTCTATTTTTGTTGTTGTTGAAAATCACTTCTATTTTTGTTGTTGTTGCTAATTGTATATCTTCCATTTATCTTATTTTGATTTAACAGATGGATGATAGCATTCTGTAAGAAGATTCAGATCAAGTTTAGAACTTTCTTCTGATGCAAGCTTCCAAAGATCCTTGTCAAGGGTTGGTAGGTGAGTTTGTTTGAACCATAAATAAATCACGTGTGACCTGGCCCTTTTATTCGAGTCCAACTTTATCATAAATTATGTAAATTATGAGCTGGTAATGGCCATGATACACTCACTAGAAAGTACATAACTAGTGATATGATATTTATCTTTGACTTTGTTCTCTCGCCATGGATTTGTACTTTGTAGAAGCCAATTTGTGAACCTTGGCAGAAATCTTCGGCTAAACTTGTTTTCGATTGTCGTCTTGCTTTGGTTTCAGCAGCAATCATGGCTCGCACGTGATTGAGCTGCGTGAAATCCGTTTGTAGTTTATGTTGTTTATTAGTGAGAACTTGTTGTAGTTTATGTAGTGATTAATCAAGTCACTTGTACTTGGAATCTCCCTTGTACATTTTTACAGTTAATGTCAAGATGCACTTTCAAATATCATTGGAAATATCCAAGTTGTTATAATGTCGAACTATTTTTATTTATGCTGACGAAGACAAAAACATAAAGTAATTTTATAGATAAACCAAAATAAAAACTCTACCAAAATGATTCATTCCCTCAGTGTTGACGACTCTTAGATAAAAAATCTAGACCAGATAACAACTCATGCGGTTAGCTATTATACTGATTTATTTAACAATTTTTATAGTTAGCATGACAATTACCTAGTGGATGAAGTCATTCATAGTTTGGTCAATAAACAGGCCAATGGTTTGCTAACAATGTTTATTTCCAATGAGGAAATCCATAATGTTGTCCTAGTTTAAAGAGAGACAATGAGAAAATCTAATGAGCAATCTTTATTATAGGCTGCATTTAGGGATTTAATGGCATCGCCTCAGACGGTAAAAATCTTTATAGACTGCATTTAGGGATTTTGTGGCATCGTCTCAGGCGGTAAAAAGACTTCAAATGATTCACTAAACAAACCTCATTTTTTTAATGGTGAGAAGTATGTATGATGGAAAGAGAAGATGAAAATCTTTATAGAGGGAATGCATTTGTGATATTCGAACAACTCTTATAAATGGTCAATTTGTTTCCACACATCTAGTTGATTGTGTTGTGGAAAACAAATCTAGAGATTTTTGGACTAAATAGGATAAATAAAAAGTGCAGTACGATTTGAAAGGTAAAACTATCATTAATATTAATTTAGGCATGAGTGAGATTTTTCGAGTTTCACATTATAATTTTACAAAGGAAATGTGAGACATTCTTCAAGTTACTCGGTACAACCATGGTAAAAAGAGCTAGGATAAATACATTGATCAATGAGTATGAACGGTTTATAATGAAGTCTAAAGAAAATATTCATGACATAGATAAAAGATTTATTCATATTCTTAATCACTTAAGAACTCTAGGTAAATATATTATAAAAAAAAGGGATTTAATTAACAAAGTCTTTAGATGTTTAAACCGCAACTGGAAACTTAAAATTACTTTGATTTATGAATTGGAATCGAAAGATTTATCTTCTATGTATTTAGATATTTTATTTGGTAAATTACAAGAACATGAAATTGAGTTAAAATGTCTTGCTGAAAACGATGAAGGTGATAAAATAAAGGCAAAATATTTTTTTTGGTCCTTTAACTTTACCTCGTGGTTCATTTTGGTCCCTTAACTTTAAAAAGTGTCATATTGGTTCCTTAACTCTTCAAAACGTTCCATATTAGTCCTTTTCGTCTTATTAGCGACGGGAAAATTTAAAAATCAGTCGCTAATAAGACAAAAAGACTAATATGGAACGTTTTGAAGAGTTAAGGGACCAAAATGACACTTTTTAAAGTTAAGGGACCAAAATGAACCCCGGAGTAAAGTTAAAGGATCAAAAAAGAAATTTTGCCTAAAAAAAATTCTTGCACTAAATGTTATAGATGACAAAGACATGGAGCCATAACATGAAAAGTGTCAAAGTGAAAAAAAATATAGAATATGGAAACGCTGTGTAGGCGTGATGGGATTGTAGAATTAGAAATATTTGGGAGTTATCATAGTAATTTTTGTGGTTTCGCACACTATCCTCTTTAATGACGGGTTTGATATCATCCCCTTCTTCTTCACTAGCGTGATCAGTGAAGGCGAGAGGGCGGATTTGACCATGCCACATGAACTATGGGAGAGTTTGTTTACATGTATACTGGTGTCATTTATGACATGGGAGTGGGGATATCTCGTTTATCATGTTTAAATTTGAGATCCTAAGAACTGCCTCACCCCAACTCCATCTAAACAGTTGAGCCTTCATTAGATGAGTTTTAGATGAGTTTTAAATTATATGTAGATGCTTGGAGATAATGCCTACTATAGACATCTTCTTTTTCGTTTGAGGGTATCAAAGGCGTTCAACTACTAGAATTGAAAAGATCGGCTTGTGCAAGTTTAAGATAAAAGGGAATACTCGATGATTATTTTTGAAGAGACAGACACATATCGATTTCTTTTGTATTAGGCAAGTGAACCTATACCCATAAAGGGTTTTAACCACAAGAAGAATCTGGGTGAGACAAAGAGATAATTTGTTGAATTTTTGGAAGAGATATATATCACGAGTACGAGGGAGGTGACAAATTATGAGGAGGATGACCAAAAGTTTTGATTAAAAAAATGACTAATATGATACATTTTAAAAAATTGATGGATCGAAATAATTTTTTTTAATTAAAAGACCAAATAAACTTCAAATATAAGACACATAACCGAACAAAAAACTATTAAACCTAAATAAAACTAATTATTAATATTAAATAAAATTAAACATCAACGAGTAATAATCTAATAGAATATATTTATAAAAAATAAATAAATATTAAAATATAAGTTGATTCATTTTAATTTTTAAAAATTAATTTAAAAATTAAAAAAATCCAGACTATTTTCTCAAAATGACATCGAAATATATTCAATAATATTCAATTTTTTAAAATTAATTTGCTATTTTAACACTCTTATAGTGTTTATTATGAATATAACATATTTTTTATTTTTTATTAAATAATGTAGTTAAAATACAATGATTTTAACTTATGTGTCCATTAATTTTATTTTTTTAAATCCATGCATATATCGAATTAGTAATTACTGTGTAAAGTTTTTCATTAATTTTTTTTATCAAGAATTATAGTGTACTACTATTGATTAACACTATTTTTATATATTTTAATGTAAAAAATATATAAAATGTTCATTATTTTTTTTTTATCAAGAATTATAGTGTACTACTATTGATTAACACTATTTTTATACATTTTAATGTAAAAAATATATAAAATGTTCGTTATTTTTCTATGAAACAATGTAGTTAAAATTTAATGGTTTTAGTTAACGGGCTACTACATTTAAAAAAAATAACAAAATTATATGCATATATAAGAATGGTTGTGTATAGTATCATTATTGCATATTATTTTGATTAAAGTATTCAAAAGTAATGCAGCAATTGCCTTCAGTTTCTTAAACGACGTGTCGTATTACATCAAAAACGGCGATAACTGATAAGTAGTTCCTGTCGTTCATAGAACAAAATTCAGAAAAAATGAAAAACCATATCAGAGCCTGGTTTCGATCCAGGGACCTGTGGGTTATGGGCCCACCACGCTTCCGCTGCGCCACTCTGATTTGTTCTCAATGTTGCAAAGTCTGTATTTATTTGATTTCTAAAAACATTACAAATGATAATACCAATTAGAATTCATACAAGTTACAGTTTTGACGATTTCTGCCACTTGGGTTTAGTTTTTTTTATGACTTTTAACAAAAGTTACGTAATCTTGAGATTTAAAATAATCAGAATCCATACGTTAAAATGTTATTTCTTTTCTGTTAAATATATTTATTATGCTTTTAATTTAAGAAAAAAATTTGTGTTAGTGTAAATGAAAATGTTCAAATTGCATCACTAGCTAGTGGTATGGTATAGGGATAGTTACAATTTTAAATGATAACTTGACAACAAAATTCCACTATTTTATGGTAAGTACATAGTGTTGAAATTTTTAAGAGGTCATATTCACTTATTGGTTGCATAATTGCATTTGGATTTTTTTTAATTGACGTGTATAATATTTAATAAAAATAAATGGTAATCTATAAAAGTAAATGACAATATATTATAGACAACTAGAGTTTATAGTAGTTTTTTATAATCAAATAAACTTCATTAACAAAAGTACAAGAGACATGTTAATTAATCATAAAATAAAACCAAATTACAACTTAAACAATCCAATGAAAGAAAAAACACCCGTCCAAAAGATTAGGTCTAAACTTTTTTTTTATTTTTAATTTTATGAATAAACCAATTTCAAAATAGTATTTTAGAAAAATTTATCACTTTACTAGTGTAGTACCTCATATTTAACACTCTTTAACATTCAATTTTCAGCGTTTCTAAGCTTCATATATCTATAGAAATGGTTGGATCAAGAGTTACTCGTTCCTCCACCGCGTGAAGCCGCTCTAACGGCGATAGATGTAGTACTGTTAACCACCAGTTGACGGAATACAACTCCACCTCCTAATGAAATAAACTTCAGTATCGATACTCTCCAGCAACCAGATCTAATCCTTCATCTGTTGAGAGCAAGAACAGTCCAAACGTTGCCGCTTCGGATTTCAACTCTAATTCCTACGATCTCATGCAATTTTGTCATTTTTGTGGCGAATCTTGGATCTCAAGGCGCAAACGAGATTATCAACGACATTTACAACATTGTCCAACAACAAAACTCTAAAGCAGTAGAAGAAAGGTTCCTTCGTTTGGAAGAAAGTCTCCAACATGTCTAGCCCTGGGCGAATTCAATACAAGAAGCCGACTCGAGAAGAAATCGTTCCGGAAGGTCAGAGCTGTCTGCAGCGAAAGAAGAAAGGAAAGTTCAAAAAGCGAAAGAGCGCTTTAAAGGCAAGAAGCATAATTATTCTCCCCGAAGTTCGGGTGGAGACCGAAGTAGTTATGCTCCTTCTCTAGTTCGTAATGAACATCAACCGATCCTGGCACAATCTAAACACTCTCCGTGTGCTCGGATCTTGGAAAGGAAGATCCCTAAATCCATGCAAAAGCCTCCCAAATTGGGGGAATACAATAGGAAAGAAGATCCCGACGAACATGTGCAGCTTGTCAACGACTTGATCAACTATTACAACGCCGATGATGCCTTTAAATGAAAATGATTGGCGTTGACGCTAATGGGACCGACCAGATTGTGGTTTAATGGTCTTCCTGATGGTTACAATAAATCATATACATATTTTTGTAATTGACTTACTGAGCATTTCTATGCCAGAAAAAGACAATTGGTTACCATATCCGCCCTTAGCGGTATCATCCAAGGAGAAAAAGAAATCCTACGATTGTACATCGATCGATTCGCTCAACTCGCAATAGAAGTGGAAGGTGCAACACCCGAGGCCGAAGAGGGTGGAGAGTGGATGTAGCACATGAGGCCAAAAACGGCAGAGAGTGGTCACTGAATTTACATCGGAATGAGAGGGGTCTCGAGGTTGTGCAGGGATGAGAATGCATTGTTGAAGGAATGCATATAAGGATTGATTGGTACTACCTATACCAACAAGATACATCTTATACACTAGTTTTGAAGGAATCATTATGAAGCTCCATAAGTCCACTGTACATTAGTGTTGTAACAAAAGATATTATCCATCCTTATTTGAAGGTTCTTCTTCTTCCTCAATTCCCTTTTCCTTAGTCATAATCTTCTCAGTAGAGGGAACCTTGCTTCGGCCCAATCAATTAAAAGTTGAAGATGAAAGCTTCACATGCTTTCCTCTATCATACACCTTTATCAACTCCTTGACCAACTTTTCACAACCTAAACCATTATTGGTAACAGTCTTCATTAGAGCAACAACTTTCATGCTTTCTTTGCAATCAAGAGCTTATTCACCTAGCTCTCTTTCAACTAAAATTCTTCCTTGAAGAACATATTTCCACTTTTGACCACTTGTTTTAAGATGGAATGTTAGTTTACCCATGTGAGCAGAGGAGATATCCACAAGTATTCCCTTCTCTCCAAACTTTCTTCTTATGGTGGAAACAATGTCGTGGACATTCGTTACAACATCTGCCTCTGATTCACTTATTTGAACGAGCTTGTTGTTCACTTCAAAAAATTAACAAGGCAAGCCTGCTCATCCTTCCACTCAGTTGGAAACTCAGTTACCAACATGTCATCCATGTTGTCAGTCATGTCTTGGTTGTCATCCCAACTACCATCTTTGGTGACCTTATTGAATATTTGGTTGCTCCAAAACAATTGAGAGCAACTTTCAGTATTAACACAAAATCAGGCAAGTAGGCAACACCTTGTACCATGCTCAACTCAAAATCATACATCATGTGAATGACAACATACTCCACCATATTTTTTGACATGCCATCAACACACATGAGAGCTCTCTCTAGATTCTCATTGTCTTTCACAATGAAATTCCTCCAGCAGCTGAACATCCTCTTCAAATATCAAAGTTTCTCTCAACGACATCCTTTCAATGAGTATCCTCATCTAATATAAACTCTTCAGCACAATATCCTCACAATAGAAAGACACGTTACACAGACCAGTGTCCTTAGTACCACCTTCATATATTGACTGGTTCAAACCCATCACGAACTTCATTATTCATAGAGATAGAACCTTCATTAATACTGGCACAATTATTAACAACATCATTAATGTTGTCATTCCCATTACTCTTTATATGATCCTTTTCTTGAGTAACCATGTCATGAGACTTGGTCAAATTCTCCATTATCCTCCTCATAATGTTGGCAAAAGGAAAGTCTTCAACTTTCATATTCAAGTACCTATTGATAGAGAAACTTTCCACATTCATCTGATGAATTTTGAACTTCAGAATACCTGGCAATCTTGGTATCAATTTGATGGCTCCAAGATGGTTAAAATTTTAAGCATCACAAAAACATCCATCTTCTTCAGCAGACATCATAATGTGTCCTAATATGTCACTAGCAACTTGCTCCACATCAAGACCACTAAGATCAAAATCTTCATCATTATGGGGAGTCATATCATCTATAGATTCTATGCCCTTGATAAACAATCCACACACCTTGCTATTTATAGCACAAACCCAAGTAAGCTTTCATCCTGACTTATCACATCTTCCCACAATGTATCCATATCTTCTACTAATTGATCATGATTAACAACACCTCCACCATTGGATATAACAATATAAACCTCAACATCTTCTTGACCATCATTCTCCTTGTGCATTTGAGACTTTGTCAACATGTCTGACACATCTTTATCAATAACTTGATTTTCCATATTGGTTTCCTGGGTTTCTTCATAAACAAACATATAAATGAGATGATGATTTCTCATATGCCCATTAATGAGAGGGACATCAATCACAATTTCTCTAGTAACTACATCAGCCGTATTAACCCATAGAGTGTTGTGGAGAGCAATATCTAGAACATATTTCTTGTTAAACAGCCCATGGCTGGACTTCTAGACATTAAGAGTAACACTAATTCTAGCTTTACCAAACACACTATCATGTTTTTGGTTAATCAAAACTCTATACATATGAGAAGGAATGCCATAATCTCTAATCTTCTTCAACTCATTCTTCTGAACCACTACTAGTTGTTCAATGTAGGGAGTACCTCCAGCTTGACCATCAGCCTTCCCCTTAATGACAACTCCTTGATTGAGTCTCATAAAGCGCATATATGGTAAATAAGAAGTATGAGTAAGAGGTTTAACCATCTTGTGTGACATCTTGGTTTGCTTCTCAGAATGACAAACTTCATAACTACTTCCTTTTTCAACATTGAGATAAGTACACATATAACAACTTTCTCTGAACAACCCTCAAGATTTATGTACCATAGAATTGTTTTAGATTCTAACATGTCTAGCATGATGTCTAAAGCACATTCTTCAACATGTTGCTATGCAGTGGCATCCACCATCTTCATCTTTACAAACTTCTTTCTCTTATGGCTATCACAAGGTGTAGCAAAGTATATTTCTCATATCATCTGTTTAATGCAACTACTTTCAAGATACCAATCTTCACAAGAAAAATCCTTGCGGGAGAAACAAGCAACAAGGGTATTAGGCTTGCCAAGCCAAACTTGTTGATGTTGCTTGTGAAACCTTATATTCTAATGAGGATACAACTGTTGATGGTGTGGTTGTCTACCATACACCTTACAGAAGTATATGGGAATGGAGGAGACAAAGTTAATGAACTGGTAATCATATTTGACCAGATGCTGAGACATGTTACCTGCTATTCTGCATTTTGTTTTATGAATAAGAGCAATACATCTTTTCTTTGAATTTGATTGCTCACCAGTATGCTTATCTTCTTTCATGCCTTCTAAATAAGCTCCATTATTTCCCTGATTGTCTTCACCATTCTTTTCTTTATGCTGAATGATCTTGACATAGGTGGGGACTTTCTTCCCATATCTCTTGTCAAGTTGCCTTATGGCTTTATTAAAGATCTTAGCAAGCATAAGATTCTCTTCAGAAATACAATATGCTTAGACATCACAATCTTCATAATTGTCAACAATATCTTGAGGATTCTTATCACCATAACACAACTTTGGTTGATAAACAACTCTTACTATATTGAAGTTTTTCATCTTAAACATAATAAGAACCCTGGAACTGACCCTAACATAAAGGGTGCATGCTATGTGTTGAGTCCATGCTTTTGAGGTTAACATTAATTTTGGTAAAACTAACTTAGCATAAAGATGTTGGACAAGATGTCCTAACATGTTGAACTAACTGCAGGTGAAGATGTTAGACAAGATGTTCTATCAGGAGGATTCAACATCTTTGTCTGTTACTGTTTTGAACTAACTGTTTGTGGTAACATGTGAGATTGGAATTTGACTAGGATTCAAGATGGCACCTGAGATTGTGGAATCAGAGATTTTGATTCTAAATGAATTTGCGGCTTCCTTGTGAAGGATACATTTTTGGTAACTTGGGATTGAAGAAAGAATTAGGTCGCTAATTCTGAGGAAGATATCTGCTGCGCTTTTGAAGCCCAAGTCCAGTTGTGGTTTGCAATATAAATAGGTTAGAGTTAACCTAGTTTGTGGTTGATTATTGCAACTGTTTTAGAAATACTAGGGTTTGTACTTTTTGTGAGCCTCTTGTGTATTGTGTGAATACTTGAGAAGGATTGCTTATTGAGTTGTAATATTTTTAGTCACTGTTGTGATTGAAAGGAAATTGAGAAGGGTCTCATACCTAGGAGAGTCTTAGGTAGAAATCTAGGAAGGGTAGTTTCTAGGTGCTAAGTTGTAAATGTTGGAGTTTAGCTTAGAACCAATTCTACTTAGTGATTTCATTCCTGGCTTGGTAGCCCCCAGACGTAGGTGTTGTTGTTCACCGAACTGGGTTAACAATTTCTGGTGTTGTTTACTTTCTGTTGTTTACATTTGTTCTTCCTTAGATCCTTGTGAGAAGCAGAGATCAAGTGTCACGACATCCTGTCTGACATCTTCGTGATCTGCTTAACCAGAATTTCACTATGATGCCAATTATAATTCTGTTCTTCAGGAGGACAAATGTTAGACTAGATGCCTGGGACAACAAGTACTACTGGTTTAATACAGATTACAACTTTTGGGGACAGATGTCAGACACAATGTCTAGGACGTTGTAAACTAGAGGAAGAAACTATATTGAAATCAAGATATGACATGTTAATTTATACAAGATGGTGAAGCAGAAAAGGATTAAAGAGAACAAAAGAAATTGGTAACCCAGTTCGGTGAAACCATACCTACATCTGAGGCACTCTAACCAAGAAAAGAAATTCACTACTTTGAATTAGTACACTTAGTCTTACAAAAATCAACAAACCCTACATTCTTCAAAACCTCTTCCTAATCCTAGTTATTGGCGTTTACAACTCAATAAACAATGTTGAATATTGCAACTCAACTAAGACAAACCAATTATGCCAAGTTACTGAAACATAGTGGTGTACACAAACATTCAACACTAAACATTTTTAAGGCTTTAGCGTGGAGTACAAGAAACACAATGTGCACAAGCTTATTGACTTAACATCTTGGAACAAGGTTTACAACTTAATTAACAAACCAACCTCTACGCCTTAAGATATGAAAGGAAGCGCTAGAGTGGTGTACAAGCAAAGACTCAAATGATAAACCCTAACACTAGGTATCTTCAAAAGTTGCACACCTCAAAAGTGATGTTTGAGTCTCCTTAAATAGAAATAAAATTTTGGGATTCTCATCTTGGATTTCTGATTTAATTTCGTCCAGAATAATAACTGATTATGTTGGATATGGTCTTCTCCATAAATTTATCCAACAATAAGATATGATTTGTTATTAATTCAAATCCAAATTTAAATATCCATTTAAATTGATTTGATCTACAACAGATGTCAAAAAAACCACACAAACGCATTGCAATAATATATCAACAAATCTGATTGAATCATAACCAGATTTTCGCTCCAAAAGTGCAACAACATTGACTTGATGAACCAGTGCCAGATGTTTCCCACATGTTGGGACATTGTGTTCCACATATGTCTCTTCTTCGTAACAACTGCAATAACACTTGTCTGTTAAAAGAGACCAGATTGTGCAGGACACCCTTTTTCACCTTAACTGCAATAGCATCTGTCTATTGACAGAGGCTAGATGTTGCAGTACATATGTTAGAATATCTGTTAGATGTCAAACATGTTATATATTTGTATGCAATACTTGGCATTTTTCATTTCTTTCCATGTGTAATTTCTTGATTTAAGTGGTGAATTATGTTGTTGTGCATACATTGGAATACACTTGTGGTGCTTGTAATTTGTGTGCTAGTGTGCAGGAATAGGCATGAAAGGATCAAGTTTGTGAGACACAATGAGTGGATGCAAGTTGCCATGGTATTTGAAGCTGCAACAGGGTATTCGCAGTGCGAAGGATCTGGTGAAGGTGCCAGCGAAGGTTCGCACTGCGAACGTCAGCGAATGGTGTCAGAGAGTTCCACTTTTGAAATAACCAAAAGTTCGCACTGCGAACTCCTAGCGAAGGCTCGTTGGTTGTTTCGCAGTGCGAAGGTGCTAGCGAATGGTGGCAGAGAGTAATGGATTTTGAAAGTTTTGGCTCGCTAGTTTATTTGCTGTGCGAATGAGCTAGCGAATGATTCGCTTTGCAAATGGATGGTTCGCAGTGCGAACCCATGATTTTTGCTTGGGGCGGTTTAAGTCTCAGAGGCACTTAAGGTGCCATTTTCTCTCATTCGCAGTGCGAATGATTCACTCGCAGTGCGAATGCTGCAGAATTCTGGTGTGTATAAATAGATTTTCACTTTATTTGTAAAGGATATTTTGTTCATTTTCACCCAAAAACCATAGTTTCTGCATTTTGATCATCTAAGAGTGGAATTTCCAGTTGAGAAGCTGAAGTCACATCCATTCTCGATTATTCGACTTGGATCTTCATTCATCTCCTCTTTCAACTTGTCATCCGAGCTACCATGAGAATGTGTAGCTAAACACTCAATGTTGAGGTTAGATGTAGTTGATCCTGATTATATGTATTGCTTTTGATCTTTTGTGTATGAACAAAGTCTTTGATCAATATAGATGAAGTTATTTTCTCTTAATGCTTTATGTGTGATTTGTATTGCTCTAGACATAGATTCTACAAATCATGACCTAATAAATTCATCTCTTAAAAACCAAACTCTAGACATAGATTTGGGATTTGCTATTCGCTTAGTGTTGATCTTAACGATTGTTGTTTAGATTGTTAGCGTGAGACATCATCTGACGGTCTAAACAACGATACTCACGACTTTGCTTTATACATAAACTTAGTCGGGAGGATACGCGGTTGTATTGGTCGGAAACTGAGTTCATATGCTTGATTAATCAGATATATGTGAAAAGGATTAGCGAAACCTAACCTTGACATGCTTTTATAAAAAACTTTCAAACTCTTTGTCATAAATTAATCTTTGCTACTAATTGATGTTAAACGAATTTGAGAACCATTTGCAACTCTTGAACTTAATACAGTGTAACTATTGAACGACAAGCATCTAATATCGGCAATCCCTGTGGAGACGATAAAAACACCCCCTAATACTCTTTCAACAAAATGGCGCCGTTGTCGGGGATTGTTCAGTGATATTGTAAGCATTGCGATAGTTGTGTTGTTTTAAGCTTATTACCCTTTTTCTTGAACTTGTTAATTTGTTTTGTTTAGTGCGCAGACTTTGTTTTATGCGAGGGAAACTACCGGCGAACCAACTTCTTTTCGATCCTAAGATTGAGAGAACCGCTCGTAGAATCAACAGCAGAACAAGACGAAGGAGGCAACTAGCGAGACTAAAGCGAGAACAAGAGGAAAGTTCAACTTCTACACCACTAGTTCCACAGTTACTTCCAGTTATGGAGGCAGACCCACCACGACCACCACCACCTGCTTCTAGGCCTTGCACTAACAGTCCTAGACACAATGCCCAGTTCGCTCGCCATGCACATAACGGTCGTCATTCCAAAATGAAGACCAGTATTCTCCAACTGCTATATCAAAGTCCTTTTACGGGTATGGATCATGAAGATCCTTTTACCCATCTGACGAAATTCTATGAGATTGCGGGAGCAACTGGTGGGCCCGAAGCTGAAGAGGAATCTCTGTTTAAAAGACTATTCCCGCATTCCCTCATTGGGAAGGCCAAGGAATGATATCTTGATCAGTCAACGACGATAATGACGGATTGGAATGCACTTGAAGAGAAATTTTTGGAGCGATTTTTCCCACACACTCGGTTTATGGAGGCAAAGACCGCTATCGCGGTGTTCATACAAGGAGCTAATGAATCTCTCAATGAAGCTTGGGAGAGATTCAAATCAATGTTGAGAAAGTGCAAAGGCCATGGTTCGCAAATTCATATATTTCGCAATGGACTTCAACTTGTACATAAAATCTTGTTGGATGCCACCGCTGGTGGATCCTTGCTAAGCAAAACCGCAGCAGAAGCCACATCTATTATTGATAAGATGGCCTTGAACGACCATCAAGGTAGTTATAACCGTGGACCTTCTCAGCGGACTCTTGGAGTTCTAGAATTGGGAACAAGCGATGCTATACTTGCTCAGAACAAGTTATTATCCCAGCAGGTTGAGTTGTTGACGAAACAAATGTCTAAACTTCCTCAACAATTCAAAGAAACTCATGACTCCTCGAGTAAAAATGTACAAGTCTTGGTTTGTGAACTTTGTAGAGGCGACCATCCGACCGGATATTGTCCTCCACAACTGGAGGAGGTAAACTATGCTGGAAATCAAGGATACCAACCCCAACCTCTGTATCAACAAGGCAACCAAGGTTACCAACAACGGGCTAACCAAGGTTATCAACAACCGTGGAGACCGCAAGAAGCCAGACCGTCAAACCGTCAACAATACCAAAATTACACTCAACCTCCGCAAGCTCCCGTTGGAAATACGAAGATGGAAGACACTCTCACGCAATTTATGCAAATGGCAATATCCAATCAGAAGAATACCGATGCGGCCATAAGGAATCTTGAAACACAAGTCGGGAAATTATCAAAACCATTGGCCGACCAACAAAAAGGGCACTTTACGGCAAATATGCTTCCAAATCCTAAAGATTGTAAGGCAATTCTCACAAGAAGTGGAAGAGAGATTGATATGGGTGTAGGTAAGAGTGTAGTGGAGGAGGAGGTTGTAGTTGAAAAAGAAAAAGATAATGATGAGATTGAAGTAGAAAAAAATGTTGAGGGTGTTTTAGTTGAAAATGAGAAGGAAAAAAGTGAGGATGAGAAAAAATAGAGAGAGAAGAAAAAGTGAAGAGAACTAGGAAGGGAAAAGAACCGGTGAATAATATTCCGATCCAACATTTACCATATCCTCATGCTCCTATAAAGAAAGATAGTGCAAGGCACTATTCTTGGTTTATGGATATTTTCAAACAATTACAAATAAATATCTCATTTTCCGAGGCTTTGGAGCAAATGCCTAAATATGAGAAATTTATGAAGGATATCATCACAAAAAAGAAGAGGTATACGGATCAAGAGACCATTATGGTAGATGCTAGCTGTAGCGCTATCATTCAACGTACTCTCCCGAGGAAAGAATGTGATCCGGGACGAGTAACCTTGCCGGTCACTATAGGAAACATCTATGTGGGCAACAGATTGATTGATTTGGGCTCTAGTATCAATTTGATACCTTTGTCGATCGTGAAACGGTTAGGACACATGGAATTGAGGTCCACTAAAATGACATTGCAACTCGCAGACAAATCCACTACCCGTCCTCATGGTGTAGCGGAAGATGTGTTGGTTAAAGTGGACAAATTTTTGTTTCCGATAGACTTTGTGGTTATTAAAATGGAGGAGGATGAGGACGCTCCTTTGATTCTTGGAAGGCCTTTCATGAAAACTGCTAGAATGGCAATTGACATGGACGATGGTCTCATGAAAGTGAGAGTCCAAGATGAGGAGGTGTGTTTCAATCTCTATGATGTCATGAAGCACAAGAAAGATAAAGGTGATTGTTTCAGAATCGATGCAACGGAGGAAGCGATTATTGACGTTACAAAGAAAATTCATGTCATTACCCCTTTACAAAGAGCTTTGGATGATTCCTTGGAAGTATTCTCAGTTGAAGAAGAGCAAGCTCTTGAGGAGTGTTTGTTGAAGCTTGAAGATTTAGAAGAATTGCAACCTTGGGAGTATGAAGAGGAAATTCTAAAAAAAGTGGTGAATGATGAAAAATCCGAGCTTGAACTGAAGGTGTTACCTTCAACCTTGAAGTATGTTTTTCTCGATGAGGGTGGTAATAAACCGGTTATCATAAGCAGTATTTTATCTAAAAACGAGGAGAGCCGCTTAATTCAAGTGTTGAGAAAAAATCAGGATGCAATGGGATGGACCTTGTCCGATCTCAAAGGCATAAGCCCTTCATATTGCATGCACCGAATATTTATGGAGGAAGATTTCAAACCAGTTGCTCAACCGCAACGCCGGTTAAATCCTATCATGAAAGAGGTGGTTAGGAAAGAAGTGGTAAAAATGTTAGATGCCGAAATGATTTATCCCATTTCTGACAGCCCGTGGGTTAGTCCGGTGCATGTGGTACCGAAAAAAGGCGGATTAACGGTGGTCCGGAACGAGAAAAATGAGCTCATTCCAACAAAAACCGTGACCGGGTGGAGAATGTGCATAGATTAACGTAGGCTAAACAAAGCAACGCGGAAAGATCATTTCCCTCTCCTGTTTATGGATCAAATGCTCGAACGGCTTTCCGGTCAACAATTCTACTATTTTTTAGATGGTTATTCGGGTTACAACCAAATTATTGTGAACCCGGAGGATCATGAAAAAACCGCTTTTACATGTCCTTTCGGAATCTTCGCTTATAGGAGGATGCCGTTTGGGTTATGTAATGCACCGACGACTTTTCAACGGTGTATGCAAGCGATATTCTCGGATTTGATCGAAAAGACAATTGAGGTATTTATGGATGATTTCTCGGTTTTTGGACAATCGTTTGATATTTGTTTGAAAAATTTGGATACGGTGTTGGAACGGTGTGTGGAAACCAATTTGGTACTAAATTGGGAAAAATGCAACTTTATGGTGAACGAAGGAATTGTGCTCGGTCACAAAGTTTCTTCAAAGGGCCTTGAAGTGGATAAAGCCAAGGTGGTCGTTATTGAGAAATTTCCACCACCGTTGAATGTAAAAGGCATAAGGAGCTTTCTCGGACATGCAGGATTCTACCGGCGGTTCATTAAGGACTTCGCAAAGGTAGCAAAGCCATTGAGCAATTTGCTCATCCAAGGTAAGATTTTTGACTTTGACGAATCTTGCATGTTTGCGTTTTATTTTTTGAAAAAAAGTTTAACTACCTCACCGATAATCATTGCACCTAATTGGAAATTGGATTTTGAACTAATGTGTGATGCAAGTGATTATGCGGTAGGGGCTGTTTTGGGTCAGAGGAAAACGAACGTTTTTCACGCGATACATTATGCGAGCAAAGTTTTAAACGATGCTCAAATTAACTATGCAACAACTGAGAAAGAGTTGCTTGCCATAGTGTATGCGTTGGAGAAATTTCGTTCCTATTTGATTGGGTCGCGAGTCATCGTTTACACGGACCACACGGCTATAAGGTATCTGCTCACCAAGCCTGATTCTAAGCAGAGGCTTATTCGTTGGATCCTTTTGTTACAAGAATTTGATCTAGAAATTCGTGACAAAAAAGAATCCGAGAATTTGGTGGCGGATCACTTATCCCGCCTGGTAAACGTTGACGTAACCAAGAAAGAATGTGAAGTCAAAGAGGAGTTCCCTGATGAAAAATTATTTAGGGTGCAGGTTAGACCGTGGTTTGCCGACATGGATAACCACATAGCCGCCGGATTGTTACCGGACGGTCTAACGCACCATCAAAAAAGGAAATTTTTGTCGGATGCCAAGTCCTTTGTATGGGATGAACCTCATTTGTTTAAACTTGGTGTCGACAACCTCTTAAGAAGGTGTGTGTCGGTAGAGGAAGCCACGAATATACTGTAGCATTGTCACAACTCTCCGTATGGAGGATATTTCAATGGGTTAAGAGCGGCAACAAAAGTCCTTCAATCGGGCTTTTATTGGTCGTCGTTATTCAAAGATGCGCATGCGCATGCCCTAAGTTGTGACAAATGTCAGAGGAGTGGAGGACTTTCAAGGCGGCATGAAATGCCTTTGCAAATTATATTAGAAATTGAAGTTTTTGATTGTTGGGGGATCGACTTTGTCGGTCTATTCCCATCTTCATTTTCTAACGAATACATTTTGGTCGCTATTGATTATGTTTCTAAATGGGTTGAGGCGATAGCATGTGCTAAAGCCGATGGAAAAACCGTAGTGAAATTTTTTAAAAGAAACATTTTTGCGCGTTTTGGTACTCCGCGAGTGTTGATAAGTGACGGAGGATCTCACTTCTATAACACTCAGCTTGACAAAGCTCTGGAGCAATATGGTGTGAAGCACAAGGTTGCCACACCATATCATCCTCAGGCTAATGGGCAAGCGGAGGTGTCAAATCGTGAAATAAAACGCATTTTGGAAAAAACTGTTTTAGCCTCAAGGAAAGATTGGGCAAACAAACTTGATGATGCTTTGTGGGCTTATCGGACGGCTTTTAAGGCTCCGATTGGTCTCACGCCTTTTAAAATTGTCTATGGTAAGAATTGCCATTTGCCGGTTGAGTTGGAACATAAGGCGTTTTGGGCCTTAAAATTTTTAAACTTTGATCCAACTCTTAGCGGTGATAAAAGAAAAATGCAATTGCACGAATTGGATGAATTACGCCTCCAGGCGTATGATTCCAATAAGCTGTATAAAGAGCGTGTAAAGAATTACCAAAATAGGAAAATTGTGATCAAACAGTTTGAAGTAGGACAGCTGGTCCTACTCTTCAATTCTCGGTTGAAATTGTTTCCAGGAAAATTGAGGTCTAAATGGTCGTGTCCATTTCGGATTCGAGAAATCAAGCCTTATGGAGCAATTGTAATTGAAGACACAACATCAAAGAAGAATTGGACTGTTAATGGGCACAGATTGAAAGTGTATCTTGGAGGAGATTTCGAGCGGAATCCCGCCGTTGTTCCTTTCCGCGATCCTTGAGGTTGCGGTGGTCCGTCGAGCTTAGCCGACGTTAAACAAGCGCTTGTTGGGAGGCACCCCAATATTGTAAGTATTTTTTTTGCTTTTATTGATGTGTTAAGTGATTTTACACATGTGAATGAGAGGCATTGTGGCAGCATGACAGAAGCACCAAAATTTGAAAAAACTGTCTCATTCGCTGGCTTATTCGCACTGCGAGTCTGGGGCGAACATTCGCCAGCCATTCGCACTGCGAACCTAGCGAGACAGGTCTTGTATTTTTGCTGCCACCTCATAAAAAAGGGGTTAATTATAGGGGTGGGCCTGCACTTAGGCCCATGACCCATGTTGTGCTGAAGACTTGGGGAAAAAACCTAGTCACACTTGCCTCTTTCATTCAAACCAAAAGAAGGAAAAAAAAAGACTCTTGAACTCTTTCTCTCTCACGTATTTGTGCTGACCAAATTTCAAATATTTTCTCCAGCAATTCCATATTCCAAACCAGGTTTGAATCTCTTTTCTTTGTGCTTTCTGAAATTGTTTTTAGGATTGTAATTAGCATTAGAAGCATGTAGGAAGTTAGGGTTTAAATTCTGTTGTAAGGTTTGAATGTGATGCATGTTGAATTTTCTGCAATGTTAGTATACATAGGACTTTTTGATGTTGCTCTGTTGTTAAGTGCAGGGGGCTGGTAAAATTTTTCAAAATTTTCGTTAATTCGCTGGCCCCTTCGTAGTGCGAATCTGGGGCGAGTGTTCGCTAGGATTCGCAGTGCGAGTGTTGCAGCGAACAGAGCAAAATTTTATTTTTTTTAAGTTGTTTGATTTCTAATCTCTAATGAATTGTCTTGGTGTTTTGTGTGGTTTGTTTGTGATATGTGCAGATGGATCCTAAGACTAATCTTGCCAAGAAAAGGAAAGCATCTACATCAAGACAAGTACCGATCCAATTCGACGATACTCGGTTCAAAGGTCCTAGACAGACTGAGAGATATGTGGTTTTGGAAAAAAGGACCATCCTTGCAAAGAAGCGGTTTAATTTGAATGATCAAGGGAGTTATCGTGCTGTTGCTGCCCTTTTGAATGCAAAAAAATGGGATCGGCTGATAACTCCTCTTGATTGGTATAATGTGGAGATAGTAAGGGAGTTCTATGCAAACGCCCTCCTGGATGAGGGCGACCTTTTTACTTGGACAACTGTGGTTGGGGGAAAACAGTGAGATTTGATCGAAGGATAATAAGTTCGGTTCTTGGAGACACTCTTCCGTTACGTGCCAGTCAGGAGGATGCATACCATAGGAATCTTAACCATCACCGTGATATCACCCAAATGACCACCGATCTGTTGCGCCCAGGTAAGACTGTTGAACTCAACCATTCTGGGGTTCCCGTCAGGTTTCACCGGGAGGACATGCTGCCTTTGGCTCAGCTGGTATTGCTTTTGGTTATCACCAATATAAAACCAAAGTCGCATTCCTCAACAGTCCTGATTCCCCTTGCTCACTTAGTCCATAGCATCCTAACCAATGTGGAGATTGATGACGCTAGAATAATTGCCAATGAGATAAGGACAATTGTGGAGAGTGGTTTAGGAGGTAATGCTTCTAGGAAGAATTCCCCTATCGCATTTCCTTGTCTGATCATGACATTGTGTGCTGAAGCTGGTGTAGTGCTGCCTTCGCGGTGTCAGGTTACCATTCCGTCGGCTATCGATGATCGATACGTCGACAAATTCTGCAAACCTAAAGGGGTTAGAGCTGAGTCTTCTGGTGCTGGTGCTGAGGCCGGTACAAGTGTGGGTGATACTTCTGGGTCGCAAAATTTCTATCCTTATCAGCAGGAGATTTGCCAGTATAACTGGGATTGGATGGCTGCTTCTCAGCGCGCCATGTTAGATTTACATGATTCTATGCAGGTACTTCAGCTGCAGATTCGTGATCCTGCCGCAGAGCAGTCTTTGATGTCGAGGGAGCAGTTCCTCGCGCACGCTGGTTGGCCTGAGGCCAGGCCAGTATTCGGAGGGGGAGAGGATGCAGCTGGTCCTGCTGCTGATGATGCTGATGAGGAGGGAGATGGCGAGGATGTGGAGGTTTCTGGTTCTAAAGAGGGTGATGATGATGAGCAGGTGACTGAGGTCTTCGAGACAGAGTCTGATGAGGACTGATTTTGTGGATCCTAGACTTTTGTACTTCCTTTGGTCACCAAAGTGAAGTTTTCTTGTATTCAGTTTTTTTCAGCTTTTACTAGTGTATTTTATCCACATGGTGAAATATTTTGGATATTGATGTACTTGTACCCTTGAGGTACTTTTTTACTATGTAGGTGTTTCTACACAATGCACATTATTATTATTATTATTAGTAATGTTAGTTTTTTCAAAAAAAAATTTGTTGTTCACTTTTACTAATATTGCGGTTTTAGTTATAGTAGTAAGAGTTGAATTCGTCAGTGATGAATGTGCAGCTCTTCAAATTGTTTATATGTGTTATGTGGTATGGCCATGAGGATTTAATGTTCTTTCTTTTATTGATGGAACTTTGGAAGTTTAGGTTGGAGACTCTTTATTTTAAAGGAAGATTCCTCCAAGATATGATGGCTATGATAGTACCTTAAGCGTATTGTTGTGACAAGGTACATAGTTATCTAGTTTGAGAATTTAGTATGTATTAGAACTTTGTGTCTTGGTGCGATAGAAAATGTTGTTTCATGTTACAACTCTCTTTGAATGCGTGTGTCATTTAGGATCAAAAATCACTAAAGTGAGAAGCCTCCAATTTTTTCTATATGCTAAGGATTGATGATAAATGTTGTTTTATACTTTTAATTCATGCCTTATCTTGTGATGTATGTGATTTTGTGGAAATATTAGAAGTGATCAAGGCACTTGTTGAAAGTGAGCACAACCATGTCCATATAGTAATTCACCTGTGAGGAGCGAGAATTTGTTAGCCCCTATGTGCCAAAATTTGTTAGATCTCTTTTAGTGATGAACTCTGGATTGTACATATTTGAAAAGTCGAGTTCATCATTGAATTTTTAAGAGCTTCTAACATATTTTCTTCTTGAACCTTGGAACTGTTGTTTAAATTGACTTCCTTGCCTTAAAAAGCAAGGAACATTCACTTTAGGTTGAGTCGAAAATAAGTTGGGGAGAATGAAAAGAAGATGGGTGCATTACTCAAAATTTTGAAAAAAAATTCAAGCAAACATGAAAAGAAAAGAGTTGTGAATATGTTGTACAAATGAGAAAATGCTTGCTTGAATGAAAAAAAAAAGAGATTCAATAATTGTGCACGGTAGTTTGAGAAGGTGTGATAAAAAAAATTTGGTGAATGAAGTTGAGATGTGTGCATATGGTGTTTAGTGAATGTTCTTTTGCATCGGCAATTTCGTTTCAATGGCCATTAGAAATATCCCTTTTCGTCTACCCGACCAAGCTACAACCTTGAAGTCCTTAGTGATCTTTTGCTTTCATGATTTCTTTTGTGATCATTGAGATATTGTATGAATTGCTTAGTATGTGCATCATTTGTCATTTGAGTGTAATTGTCTCGTGCTTGTATGCACGTTTTCCTTCAATCCTTTTTTGAAGAGGAGTGTTATAATGGCATGTGCATGATGAGTTAGTTGTCTCTTGAAACATTGTTTGAAAGTTGTTTAAGAGTCAAGTTCTTTTACATTGTAGGTTCTTGGATTGTGTAATTATTGCTTTGTTGTGATCATTGTTTAGTTGAGCTGTTTATCGTGTCTTGCTTGAATTGAATGCTCGAGCAAATCCTCTTGAGAGGCATACTTTGCTTGAGGACAAACAAAGAGTTAGTTGGGGAGAGTTTGTTAGATGTCAAACATGTTATATATTTGTATGCAATACTTGGCATTTTTCATTTCTTTCCATGTGTAATTTGTTGATTTAAGTGGTGAATTATGTTGTTGTGCATACATTGGAATACACTTGTGGTGCTTGTAATTTGTGTGCTAGTGTGCAGGAATAGACATGAAAGGATCAAGTTTGTGAGACACAATGAGTGGATGCAAATTACCATGGTATTTGAAGCTGCAACAGGGTATTCACAGTGCGAAGGATCTGGCGAAGGTGCCAGCGAAGGTTCGCACTGCGAACGTCAGCGAATGTGCCAGCGAATGGTGGCAGAGAGTTCCACTTTTGAAATAACCAAAAGTTCGCACTGCGATCTCCTAGCGAAGGCTCGCTGGTTGTTTCGCAGTGCGAAGGTGCTAGCGAATGGTGGCAGAGAGTAATGGATTTTGAAAGTTCTGGCTCGCTAGTTTATTCGCTGTGCGAATGAGCTAGCGAATGATTCACTTTGCGAATGGATGGTTCGCAGTGCGAACCCACGATTTCTGCTTGGGGCGGTTTAAGTCTCAGAGGCACTTAAGGTTCCATTTTCTCTCATTCGCAGTGCGAATGATTCACTCGTAGTGCGAATGCTGCAGAATTCTGGTGTGTATAAATAGATTTTCACTTTATTTGTAAAGGATCTTTTGTTCATTTTCACCCAAAAACCATAGTTTCTGCATTTTGATCATCTAAGAGTGGAATTTCCAGTTGAGAAGCTGAAGTCACATCCATTCTCGATTATTCGACTTGGATCTTCATTCATCTCCTCTTTCAACTTGTCATCCGAGCTACCATGAGAATGTGTAGCTAAACACTCAATGTTGAGGTTAGATGTAGTTGATCCTGATTATATGTATTGCTTTTGATCTTTTGTGTATGAACAAAGTCTTTGATCAATATAGATGAAGTTATTTTCTCTTAATGCTTTATGTGTGATTTGTATTGCTCTAGACATAGATTCTACAAATCATGACCTAATAAATTCATCTCTTAAAAACCAAACTCTAGACATAGATTTGGGATTTGTTATTCGCTTGGTATTGATCTTAACGATTTTTGTTTAGATTGTTAGCGTGAGACATCATCTGACGGTCTAAACAACGATACTCACGACTTTGCTTTAGACATAAACTTAGTCGGGAGGATACACGGTTGTATTGGTCGGAAACTGAGTTCATATGCTTGATTAATCAGATATATGTGAAAAGGATTAGCGAAATCTAACCTTGACATGCTTTTATAAAAACCTTTCAAACTCTTTATCATAAATTAATCTTTGCTACTAATTGATGTTAAACGAATTTGAGAACCATTTGCAACTCTTGAACTTAATACAGTGTAACTATTGAACGACAAGCATCTAATATCGGCAATCCCTGTGGAGACGATAAAAACACCCCCTAATACTCTTTCAACAATATCGTGTTCCACATGTTACACCAGTACATCCAAAACGACTATTCTTTAGATAAGTCTTCTTTGTAGAGTAGTTATTGGACAAAATCTTCCTTGAAGGTACATCCAGTCAGATTTTCATTGACTAAAACAAATCTAAATCTTTTCTAGTTGATTTTGGATTATCAACACATAATTCTTCCCAAAAAGCAAAACTCTACTTTTTGAAGAAGTCAATACCTCAACACTTATGAAGGACATCTGAAGATAGTCAGAGCCCAAACCTTAAGTCTATTGCTTAACTAGTTTTGTCAAGCACTTTAGCCAAATAGCTCTTACTTAACTATTTTTGTCAAACACATTAGCCAACAATTCATCTTGGCAACAAACTCAGATGCAACCAACCGAAATATGAGAAGCATCTATCCCTGAAGAGTTCAAGCCTCCCAATTTTAAATGAAATATGAGAAGCATATGTCCCTATGAGCATGCCGCCTCCATCAACCACAAACGTCCATCATTGGAGTACCTGAATCTTCAAAGTGCAAATTGCTGCCTAGCACCTTCAAGGATGCATTCTTGCATTGGTATATGAGTCTATCTCGAGCTTCCATCACCAATTATAAAGAACTGGTGAAGAAACCCGTAAACCAATTCTCCGTTAGACGTCATAGGAAGATGTACACTACTAGTCTGTTTCAACATACGACTTGATCCCTCAGAGTTGTTAATGAAATGTCTTGCCTGATTCAGTGAAGTCACCATCAGAGTCGTCCCCACAAACCAAAAAATATTTATGGGGGAATTTTAAAATGGACTTAAGTTAGAAATGAATCTCTCACCCAACAAGGGTGGTCAGCATGAAATTTAAAAATAAAAAAAATTCAAATGAAAATTTAAATTTCCTTGAATTTTAAATTATCCTATCAAAACACATTGTTGTATAGCTTCATATATATTGAAAAGCTAACAAGTGTGTATTGATGGTCTTGCAAAATTAGTAGCTAATCTCATGCATAATACTATGTTCTACGATATATGTTCTAAAGAAGTGTATGATAGCTTTATAGATGATATAACTAGGTTATTCTCTACGAGAAACATAACTTTGTAACTTTTTTTTTATTTTGACCCTCTCAAATAAAATAAAAATTTTCTCAATATAATATTTATTATATTTTTTCCACCACTATACTTTTATTTGTTAAATTTTTCTATTTTAAACTATTTCACTAATTATAATTATTAAAGGTATTTTGGTAAATTCTACTAATTTCACCATTAAAATTAATCCATATAATCATTTTTCTTTAAAACCGCAATATAACTCAAATAAAACATTTATTATAAGTGGACTCAGTGAGTATCTATTACATATGCATGGTTTAGGAATCTCTGGTTTTTCTAAGTAGTATAATTTTAAAAAGAATATTAGTAAAATAGTCGTACGTTTATACGGATAAATTCATCATATCTTAGATTAGACCCGACTTTGTGCCTGTGCAAACAGTGCCACATCACAGGTTCTCAACAAATATGGGGGCCATATTAATTTTTCTTTAATATATTAAAGGTATTAAAGGTTATATATGTTAAATGTTTGTTTAAGGTAATGTAAATTGTTTAGATTTAACAAAAAAAAAAGTCTTTCTGAAGGTGTGTTGCGGATTCTATTTTCAAAAGCGCTTTTTAGTTGTATTTTATAAAGTTAAATTTTTATGTTATGTAATGAAAACAATTTTTCATATCATGCATATATTTTCTCAACATACTTGATTGATTTATTTATTTTTATTAATAGAGATTATAACATGAAAATTTTCTCTATCCACCATTCTACATCTTTGAGATCAAAGATTTTTGTTATTTTTTATTTTATTTTTAAAATTGTAAACAATTTTTTTAATTATAATTAAATATTTAAAAGTTTGTCATAAAATTAACTCATTTATTATATATTTTTTTTTATAAAAATATAGATTATATTTCTAAAAATGAATTATTGAATATATTCTATAATAACATGTTTAAAATGGTGGTGTCTAGAATGAGAGATCAGTTAAATCCCTCACTTGTGTACCACTCAATTTGACCATTTGATTAAAAAAACCTACGGGATGCAAAATAGTCTATACCACACTAAATTAACTCTCGTTATCTCTCTCTTAACATATCTCTCACACACTCTCTGCATCTATTGCAAATTTTCTTTTTATCTCACTTATCTCTCTTTTTCATTGCCTGCAAATAATTTGTTGAACATTAATCTTCTATTGTCATATAAAACCTAATAATTTAAAATAGTTGTGTTAACTAAGGATTTAAGATCCCTACAATAAATAACTCTTTTATGGTTGAATTCTTTTTAAAAATAAATTACATTTTTAATGAAAAGTTATCCAACAACGAGAATAAACATTTGTATCTTCTCAAAGCTCTTCATACTTTATGGTAACCATAAAGAGAATTCACATATAAACCTCTTCAATTCATAAATAATGAAGAAGACAACTGCTATTTCTTATCTATTACGTCTGGGTTTCCCCTTTTCTTTAGGGTCTCCAAGAACCCTCCTATTAAACCTTTAAGATTTCTAAATATGTTTGTAGTTGATGTTTTTTTTAATGTATTTGATGTAGAAAAAAATATGAAAGCTTGAGGATTGGAAAAGTATTTTTGTCACAATTCTTTAATTTAGAAAACACCATCTTTGTTTATCTGTTCGAGTTTTGATGAAAATATAGATGCTAAATAATGGGAACGATGGGGCGGAATTGTGTGAGAAAACTTAAAATGTTCTATTTTGTATTTTTTAATTAATCTGAACCGTTAATTAAATCTAACCGTATATTTTTTATGTCTCACCGGTGAACCACACCGTTGGTGCGTCACCTTAGATGCCACAATTTAAACTTAATTAGAAAAGTATTCTTATTTTTAAAATCATTACGATTAAATGGATAATAATTTAATACTCTTATAAATGACTTGATTATGAATGTTCATCAATTAGGAGATTTTATATTATTTTTCTATTTATTATATATGTCCTATAAATAGGGATCCTATTGTATTTGAATCAGTCACTCATAATGAGAATACTATAATAAATTCTCTTCTTCTCTTTCTCTTTTTCGTCTCCATTCTTATCTACTATTCTATTATATTGTTTCTTATTAATTTTATAACAAATATATAAATTATTAGGTATAAAAAAAATTTAACAACATAATTTAATCTTGTCTAACTTATTACTTATAAAGATTTATACCATTTTGCACTAACTTAGTTTTTCTTCATGTTATTATTTTAAGTCAATAAAAAATATTATTTTTTAAATGAGAAATACTAATATATTATAAAAAATATATATTAGTAGGAGTTAGTATCAAAATTTGTATGTACAAGTTCAGTAAAATCTCTAACATAATGTCTTAAAATCTTGAGAGTCTCATAATTATAAAACAATTTTTAAAATTTTAAATTGTAAATATAATTATTTACCCATTAGTGAATTGACACACATTAAGATTAATCTAGTGACAAAAAATTTATTAATAGATAAATTCTATAAAAAAATACCAAAATAATACTTATATATTTTAAATTACAATTGGAATATTTATTAGTATTTTTTAGTTTTTAATCTTATTTATAATTTGAATAAAAAATTTCTCTTTTTAAATTTTTTTTATATTTTATTTTTAGGATTTTTTTTAAGATTTGTACTGGGCCTCTAAATTGTTTGGGCCGGCCCTGTCTTATATATAAGGTTTTATTGTTGTTTATATCTAATTGTTATTATAAAATCACCGATAACTGAAAATATATAAAAGATAAATATGTAGGAAATCAGCAACATGATAAATCCAACATATCTAATAATTATAAATATTTACAAATATTTTGTTGATTAAAATAAAAACGGTATTGTGGTGATAGTGACTTGTGAAAATAATGAGTTTCAGTGATAAAATTCGCAGGAGTTGGTAAACTCTATTCTCATCAACAGATAATAAACCCTCCTCAGTATATTGCAAAGTGCAAAGTGATGATATCAATAGAAATGACTTACAACAGATATAGTAAACTTTAATGGAATTGTTAGTGCAAACAAAAATAACAAAAGACATGCTTAAGAAGTAACTAAGATTAGTATGGTTGTAGTTGGATCGCAACAATGTGGTTGTACTCTAAAGAAGTGATATTTGTTGATGTTCAACATTCCTAGCAGTAGATTGAAAGTGACTTTTGCTGCAAATAGGCAAATTTTCATGTACTTGAAAGAGAGGATATGGTTTTTGTTGCAATAAATTAGTAAACAAGAACAATCTCAACATGATGAACTGAGCATGTAAAGTAGACTTCATTAAATAAGTAGATGCATTTAAGTAAAAATGAATTAAACTATAAATTTAAGTGAAAAAATTCTTCATTTGATTCAACTGTTATGATTATCGGCGTTTTCTCGGTTATAAATTAAACGTATTATGACCCAACATATTTGAGTTTAGAATTTGTATTTGATTCAATGTTTCTCCATTTTTCAACACATACCCATGTGCATCCAATAAATTCTTTTGTCCCATCAAACATAGAGTATAGTAGACATGGTACATAATTGTGAGACATAAGCCTAATAACCTAAAATTCCACAATGTCATTAGTGTTCTACAAAATATATCCATCATCATATTCATCTAACCAAATTACTATATAATCAATCTTCTCATACTTCTCCAATGGCTTGCTTACATAGAAAAAACTACTTGGTTCTACAAAATTATTCAAAGCATCATACAAAAGGGTGCTATATAAAGCTTCACTCTAAGAAGCTCATGTCATGGTTAGAAGGAAAATCC
The DNA here is from genome assembly GCA_022829125.1 of Lathyrus tuberosus. Taxonomy (NCBI): domain Eukaryota; kingdom Viridiplantae; phylum Streptophyta; class Magnoliopsida; order Fabales; family Fabaceae; genus Lathyrus; species Lathyrus tuberosus. The sequence goes on from JALAZF010000579.1 coordinate 843,578, forward strand.
AACAAAAGCTGCAATACAGTATAAAAAGAGTCTTCAAGATCATTAGAGTTTGATGAATCATCATATCCTACATGATCAAATAATTTGTAGTCTCTCCATTCAAAATCTTTCTTCACATTTCTTGTAGGAGTTGATGAAGCCAAATCTGTTGCTCCAGTAATATTAATAGCAGAAACAGTAAAGGGACCACGTATGACGAGTTTTTCTTCCTCAGGTCTAAAGGGACCGCGTTTAATATCATGTCTCAGTTAGTTTGTCTGTCTTAGCCTGCAACTCTTACCACAATGAAGAAGGCCTAAAAGAAAAGAAAAAACTTACAATCGTCGGATAAACAAAGACAAAATGCATAGAGCGAAAGACAAGTTATATGACCAATAAATTCTATATCTTAGTTGTAGCCGCAATCTTTGGTATTATAGAAAATCGCGGTCAAATACATTATAACTATAAACTTATTAACAGTTATAATGTATAGAAAATAACTAACAATTTAGAACCATGGAAAGTAGCATGTGTTACAAAAGCAGCAAAACATCATGAATGTTGAATACAAACAAACAAACAAACACAGCCAAGAAGATTGGAACTTTCTCTTCTCAGTATATCATCCTAATAACAACTTGTTAGGTAAAAAGTACAAACCAATAAGGGTTACAAAATGAATTAAACGGCTATGAATTAAACTAAAAATTGAAAAATTAAGTTTATAAACTTACACTGAGAAAACGCTGATAATCATAACAGGTTTTCAACCATATCGATCAGAAAGCGATAACCCACAATCCAACGGTTATATCTCCCAAATATGCAAAACAATTTTTTAGAATAGTTATAACATGGAAAGAAAATGATAATTGCAAACAACGGTTGGGACCACATTCTTACTTTTAGCTTTTTACTCTTAGCAAACTGTTTGGCATGCTCTAAGATCCGAAGATTGGAAATCCTGTCACTGCCAAAGGAATCAACAACTTGAAACGGTGACCGCTGAGCACATATTCCGTTACAGCAGGAACTCTTCTACTTCTATGCAGGAAAGACATGAAGTGTCTGGCTTTCTTGGATGATGCCTAATAATATGAAACAAAAGGAAACAATTAGACTTGACCGTCACACCATCAATACTGCATATGTTCTTCCACTTTTTTTATTTGACAAACAGTGAAATTTCCATTATGAGTGCATCATACATCCAGATTATATGCTAAAGGTTTGTGTGTACTGATAATAACATGTCAAAAGTAGAAAAGAAATTAAAAACTTGCAATAGCTATTATGTAAAATTGCATATAACACGTTTTTAGAAACTTGGAAAGCCTAACGATAACAAAACTAATCTCAACAACTTTATTTTCTTCCAAGATACTGTCATCCTTAAGCACTTTTACTTGGTGAATAAGCATTTGTTGTACAGCAGGGTAAACTTCAACACCTTCCATCCAAGCTCCTCCTCAAGAATAACAGTGAGCATATGTTAGCTAACAATCAAATCCATTTAAGATTGTTTATGAAAATGTTTAGAACAAAAACAAGATAGAACATAATCTACATAAAACTGATGAAGTAAACAAATAGACCAACAATTATAATATGCATAACTTTGATCGTCTTTCTCTATGGGATCCCCAAGTAACTGTAGATAGACTAACGATAATAAACAATCCACCTATGATTATCTTGTTTGTCACATGAGTAGTAAAACCTGTAATCAAATTAGATTTTTTTTCTAGGACCGGTATAAAAAGAAAATTCTAAATGAAATGGAAGAAAATTCTATATGAAATTATTTGTTCCTAATATATATATATATATATATATATATATATATATATATATATATATATATATATATATATATATATATATATATATATATATATATATATATTTGATTTTATGTTACATCTTAAATACAATACAAGAATTGGACATGTTTGAAATGAAACATAATAGCAAAATTAAATAGTTGAATTTGTTTGGATGTGTTGCACACATGTGATAACCTAAAAAAAGATAAATGAAAACGTTAATAGTGATATTTTATACTAATATAAAGTTTAATATTGATATCAGGAAAACATAACTCACTACTACTGCAATCGTGGCCATGAAATCCAAGATATCAGACCTGAAAAGATAATCAAATAATTAACATCAAAATGTAGTCAATTCAGTTGAACTATACAAACTATAAACAACCATTAGGTCTAACGCAGAAATGACATGACAGTAATGTCACAGACAAACCATTCATTACCTGCATCAAATAGTCTTGTTGAACCATACCCTATATGGAAGCCATTAGGTCAGCTAAATGTGTGGAATCTGTATTTTTCTTAACTTTTGTAGTTGGAACATCAGACTTTCTAGAATGACAAAAAGCAGTATTTCTGTCGTCCTGAGTAAGAAGCAATTGCTAATCTAGTGAGCCGAAATTCCATAATTTCCATTATTATCAAATACCATCAAAATGATGCACTAATCTAGTAAATGTGTATAACTTCATCATGGTTTTGCATAATCTACAGAAATTAACAAACATTAAATCAAAGACATTATCATTCAAAAATATGAAGTTATTATCATTCGAAGTGCATGTTTCACAAGTACAAGTTTCACATTGAAGACAACAAAAACTCCCACATATTGAAGACAACAAACACACTTTCATTTTTTAATAATCAAATATAAATTCCCTAGCTGACATAAAGTGCTTCGTCGTCATCATCTGAATCGAACATAGATGTCCTTCTTATCCTTATTCTTGATCTCCTTATTCTCCTTATGGTTCTTCTTCTTTGCACAACCACCGCCTGTTGGGTCTGGACAACTTCTTCGACCTGGACAACTTGTTGGACCTCTACAGCTTCTTGGATCAGGACAACTTATTGGACCTCTACAGCTTCTTGGACATGGACAGATTGTTGGACCTCTATAGCTTCTTGGACCTGGACAGCTTGTTGGACCTCTACAGCTTCTTGGACCTGGACAGGTTGTTGGACCTCTACAGTTTGTTGGACCTGGACAACATTTTTGGAACTCATTTTGATTATTCCTCTTTAATGTTGCTTCTTGTGTGATGGTAAGAAGAGGAATACCGTTTTTATAATGGTGCTTCTAATTCTTCATCTTCTCTCTACTTTGAAAATACAAAAGTTTTTGTTGAAAGTCATTAGTGTTTCTTTAATTTAAATACCATTGATGGTTATTGAATAGTGATGGCCAAGTTTATCATTCATTTTTGGATACATTGTTATTTAAGACGTGGCATTGAAAATCAAAACATGAAATAAATTCATAATAGGCTCAAAGTCGATTTACATAAGAAGTGGTTATGTGGGCTCAAAAATAGTAAAACTACCTGCTTGGAATAAATCATGATCTTGTCAAATTCCTTCTATCTGCAAACTTTACTTCCAAAAATTACAGAGCTTGTGATGCTATATTAGAATTCATTGTAAAATGCATAACATGAACACATTTCTTTCAATGGCTTCGAATGGATTTATTGTTTTCAAAAGCAAATTCTTAGACCTATTTTGCAAATCTTGAATTTGCATGATCATGTGAATTTTCTGTTATGTAAAATAATAGAAAATGAGCATGCAATACTACTATGGGAGGGTATTGGTTTACATGTATATATATTTTTATTAAAAATCAGGAACTGGCCTAAATTTACCTCCTATGAATATGATGTAGACAAATGAAAGATTCAAATAGATGCGATGGGAAGTACGAAGCAAGTGGTGTGTATAGAGTTGAGAGTGAGATCTTTTAACTGCACCCATATTAAGGAATATAAGCTGAAGAGAGACCAGTGCATAAGATCATTTTTACAACTCTAAACCGTTATATCAAGTTTGGAAGGAGTATAAGATAAGAAAATATTATATGTTCCTTTGAAAAATGAAAGTGAAGGATCATTATAGTGAAATTAAAAATGGGATAGAAACTTAAAAAATGGTTACTTGTATTGTATGGTTCACTTTTGCCCATTCTCAACCTAGACCAGTTCTATCAACAACAACATAAGCATTTAGATAAATCACATACCCTACGGTTCATCAAAGCTTGAGGAACATCTTCTTCCACGATTCTCTGAGCAAGTATGTGTCAATGACAGAAATAGGTCAATAACCATAACATAGTAAGGATTACAAACACAAACATCAAAATTATTTTACAAGAAAGAAAAAAATTATGGGAAAATAATCCAATCTCAGGCAACAATTAGGAGGAAAATCTAAGAAGATACCCTTCAGACATTGCAGTCTTTCCAACACCAGGTTCACCAATCACCACATGATTGTTCTTTGGTCTCCTAGAGAGAATTTGGATGGACCTGCATATTTCATCACCTCTTCCTATAACTGGATCAAGTTTTCCTGCTTTTGCCATTGCTGTTAGTTCTTTTCTATATTTTTCCAATGCTTCATACTTTCCTTCAGGATCTATGGCGAACATAAAGTAAAGTTTGATCAATAACAAATGCAGACAATCATATACAATGGGTCGCTCCTAAAAGTTTGTAGATAAGAATGTCAGGGGTAACATGAATCCACTACTTCAGAATTTTCCCAAAGATATGGAAGTCTTCATTAGGACAAAGTTAACAATTCAAACAACCATTTTCGTCAAACAAAAGTAATAGCACAAGAAGGAAAGTGAACAGCACAAAGACATAATCATGTAATAAAAAAGAATGAGATAATTGGAAAATGTCACTACCTTGATCAATTACTGACTGGCGTCACCTAATGGACTAGACTTTAGATTTTAGAATCTGCTTAGATATTTGAAAATATTTAAAGAGTTTCTTCCCAAATCTTTGGTCCTGGATAAATCCCAGAATCAAGTGTTCAATTGAAACCTAGAACAAATGAAAACCCAGAAGCATCTAATTTCTGGCACTCAGAGCAAAGAGAGACTTGTGTGTATCTACCAATAAAAAGTGCTTAAAATTTGTGAACTAACTAAAACTTGTCAAACATAGTTGGATACATGTCATATCTTTCCAAACAAAATGGTCCATGCATAATTGTATGTCGAAAGCTTTGGCAATTTGCACAAAAACTTGGCATTAACTATCATAACCAAAAGTAAACAGACTTGTAACATTGTTATGCAAGAGGTGCATAAGTTAGGTAAGTGTTTGAACAAAATAAGGCTATGGATCATTACAAAGAACGAAAGAAGACAAGCAAATATTAGTTAGCATTAGAAAATGTAATCCATGTCACTTAGTTTTCAAAATTTTCACTTTTATGGCTGACTGTTGTGGGTGACTGTTGGCTTAGGAGAAACTGCTGAATCAATGGACTTCAAAAGTTCCTCTGAGTGAGACTTTACAATGTCAGCTATCAACATACATAGCAACAACAATAACCCAACAATAACCTACAATCCCAAAGATCAAATCCCAAAGTTCCTTTAAGTTCGTTTCTAACAGACTAAACATTAAGGTATAAACTAACCTTTCCCGGTGTTATCATGGTCGTGTCTTCTAGAGAACATATAACACACTGCCAAAGTGAAATCAAAATCATTACACATCATACCTGGCATTTCAGAACTACAGTGAAAATGTTACGGTTCAGGTACATAGTGAAAATAAAGTGTTAAAGATATTTTTGAACTATTTTACATTATTACACATCAGACCTGACATTCTTATGCTATGATATTGATAGCTTTCAGCCATTTAACAGATCGGGCTCTAATGACACCAAGAACAACCACACGTAACGGATAACCATGATCCCTGTTAAAAGGCTAAGGGAAAGCAACATGATATTCTAAGACATCTTTTGAATTGTTCCCATTGCACAAAACCTGCACTGATAAGCTTCCAACAAATCCGAAATAGGAGGCCACACAGTAAAGCCAAAATCTGCTCGATTAACACAACTGCGATTTGAGAATCATGGTTTCTTTAATACTGAAATCTCAATATGTGATGATCAACTGAGATCAAAATTGGTTCATCGAAAGATAAATACAAAGTAAAAATTCTTATAACAAATTCTACACTTTTAACTCAGTCAACATATTTGTGGAGCCTTGTGCTCAAATACCAAAGTGTGAGTAGTACTTACATATGTTGAGCAAAATTAACTTTGTCTTGATCCTGTTCAACTCATAGTCAAAAACTACTTTCCAAGCATCATGTTATTACCACTTCCATAGTATTTCAGATTGATCTGAAAACATTAGTAATTGGTAGCTAACAAAATTATCAAATATTGATGTTATACCAGAAAAAGGGATGCATAATAACGGTTAAGGAGAACTACCACAAGCTTTGTATAAAATATAAAAGGGAGAAAATTACTTACGTGCCCGCGAGACAAATTGTGAGATTTAATCCTAGAAAAGGGAGAAAAGAAAACAAAAGGGTCAAAAGAATATAAAATATGAGCATTTCAATTTTAATTTAGTAAAATAAATTACGTGCCCACTGGAAAAATTATGAGATTTGATCCTATCTGAAGAGCTCTGACTGATGTAACCTGATCAGGATATAGAGCTAGAAGGAAGGGAGAAAAAGTCAACTCCTTTCTCATTTTAATATCCCCCTATTTAACAAAATGCAGAGATTTAATCAGTCTTACATCTAGGAGGATACACCACGGAGCAATTTGACACATCTGGCTTTATGGAACTCCTTGTGATGCATATTCCTCTTGCCACCATTTCTTTGGGAGACAGCGACTGTAACGCCCCGATTCCGATTATTCCCATTTTGTTGAGTCTTTTATTTAAATTGAGTGATAAATTATTTTATTTGTGAAATTGGTGTGTTAATCTGCTATGTTGACATGTTATGATATTTTACCTTTTTTGAGAGTTTTTGGGGAAATTAGAATGGAGGGTATTTTGGACATTTCTCAATTAATGATAAGTTAGAAATTTAGTGGAAATAGAATTATGTGAGAAAATGAATTAATTGAATTTGAGTAGAAAATAAGAAAAGAAAATGAGAAAAGGAAAGTAGGAAAAGAAATAGAAAAGAAAAAGAGATAAGAAGAAGAAATAGGAGAGAAAGAATATGCAAAGAAAAATAGAGAGAAAAAGGAGAGAAAGAAGAGAAAAGAGAAGAAAACTTGGAAAAACCTAGAAAACCATCAAGAACAATCATCTAGCAAGCTTGGAATCCGGGTAAGGGTGTGAAATCTTATTATCTCATCAATGTATATCATTATGTATGATTATGTATGTGGTTGTTTGTGGTTTGGTTGGATTGAAATGGAGAAATATAGTAAAAATCCTAATGTTTAGAAATTGGTAGAGATTGATTTCAAATGTGTCTAAACTCATGTTGATTGTGTTCTTTGTTGTTTATACATGTTGGATATGTATTGTTATACCTCTAATGGGTGTTTTTCTGAATTTGGATGATGATTTGGAGGGTTTTTGGTTGAAACCCGTAGCAGCAAGTTCTGCAGAATTTTTCTGGTTTTGCCCTGGTCATACGCGTATGGGGCATGTTCATACGCGTATGGGCCTTGGCGATACGCGTATCATGGGCGTGTTTTGGGGCCAATACGCGTATGAGATGTTATTTTTCCCGGCCTTCTGGTGATACGCGTATGGTACGCGTATGAGGGTTGGCCGTACGCGTATGAGAAGGGCCATACGTGTATGGTCAGGACAATTGTAAAATGGGACTTTTTCAAAATATCGTTTTCGTTTTTCTTTCGTAACTTGAGTTCCGTTTATCCGATTTTTACATTCTTGGTATCGTTGGATAGCTATTGAGCTGTAGTTTCTTATGGTGAGGAGTTTGGGACTGTTAGCTGATTAAATAAGTCGAAAAGTCGGGAATAGTATTATTTAGCGACTTTTACCATTTTGAATGTGTGTTTTGGATGTGAATCATACAATAGTGCATTGATGTGAATGTATATAGATTGTATGTGATTGTATGAGATGAATGCATGGATATATTGTGAATATGTATGCATTTCAAGAATGTCTTGAGTCATTTTGTATGTGAAGCATAATGATGTACATTCTTGTGTTGAGTGATTCTAATGAGAATCCGTTGTAACGTCGTGTGCTTATGTGAGGTGTGAGCGATGATTACAAACGATTGTGTGCCTAGGTGAGGTGTGAGTAATCGGATTGTGTGGCTAGGTGAGGTGTGAGCAATCGGACTGTGTGCCTATGTGAGGTGTGAGCAATCCATAAACATTGTGTGCCTATGTGAGGTGTGAGCAATGGGTGAACATCGTAGGCCCGACGGGGAGTTAATTTGGTAACGAGCGATGGTTCCAATAAGTTCTTGAGTGAACTTGAGATGATTGAGTCGGTACCGCATTGCATTTGCATAGAGTCGTGAGTCGGTCTCTATGATTTGTATTTATCATCTTTATAATTGTGCATTGATGAATAAACATGAATATGTATGTTTATGTGGAATGATAAGAATTGTGAGAGTATGCATGATGAATATGCTTGGTTTTGTATATATATACATTGTGATGTATATGAGTGTGTTGTGATGAATTGTGGTGAGAATGTAGAATATGTGTATTTTCATGCTAAGATATATAATTATATGCATTGTTATTATGATAATATTTCTCACCCTTCTGCTGTTTTATGATGCTCTATGGGGCATTGCAGAGTAGGTATGCTGGTGGTCTTTTTGTGGAGCGTGTCTTCATTCTTTTGGTCGGTCGCCTCTGATATGTAGCACCGGGTAGCTAGGATGTATATGATTCTTTTGTGATACGTTTGTACATGTATCTTGTTGATGAATGTTTATGTAAACATGAATTATGTTGGTGGATAATACTTGATGATACATATATGTATATATGTTAGATGTTATTCAATGTTTAGATTTTCCGCTTTTATTCTAAATATTGAGATGTGGGTGTAAGGACTAAGTTCCTCTGTTGCAAAGTTACCCCACTGTTGCATATCAATTGTTGAGCAGGTGTTGAATGTTTTAATTTCATGTATAATGTGACATACCTCTTTTATACTATGTTTATAATTATACTCTGACGGAATTTTTAATATGTGCCTAAATGATTATGTGATTATTTGGGGGTATAGAAAGGGGGTGTTACAGCGACTGTGTTGATGGAATTGTGAAGAATGGATCTAAGATTAGCTTATGACTATATAAATCCAGACCCGAAGCTAATCTAACACCTTTATATGACTCAGTAACCTACAATATTCATTTAAAAATGAATAAGGTGAAATTGCTTTACAATTATTTAACATTTCAACCTCACCTCTTCTTAAACATGTTATATTATATCATTATTAACATGACTTAATTATTTATGCACCTTATCCATAAGCAGAGAAATAACCGGCATTCGAAGAACTTGATTGACAAACGTTTAAGATGTAAATAAGCATATGTGTTGAATAAAACCACAATATGCAAGATTTAAAGAGAATGTAATTAAGGTATTTATAAATTTCCCTAAACATACTCATGAATCCTTTAAAACTTACATAAATGCAACCTTTGACAGAAGCACGACGACAAAAAGCTTGTGGTAGTTCTCCTTCACCGTAAATTGAATAAATCAAAGATCATGAACAATTGAAAAACGGTTTTATAATAACTATACATTGACAAGGGATAAAGAATAAATGGTTAAAAAAGGATAAAGAAAATAAGTATCAAACAGATAAGACAATGGTTAAAATAAATAAATGTCTGTTATCAAATTAATTTAGCTCTCACAGTTACCTCCTAGAAAGCTTTGAATTGATAGAAGAATGGTTCTTACATGATAGGCAGATGGTTCAAACTCATAGCAACACCACAAATCTACTTTCCCAGTTTAAGATGGTTCAAACTGGCAACCACAGAGAGAATCACAATAAAAGTGAAGCTATCACACGGTACACGCAAATTGATCGTATCTCTGAAAGGAAAGACATATTGGCAATGTCAATTACATTTAGCTTTCATAAATTTAACAAATGATTGGTGTAGCAATATTAAAAGAAATAATTGAAAGAGACTTAGACCACCACTCCAAGTAATTGTAAAGGGTGAAGATGAAGTTGTTTACTTATATACAAAGTTGATCAATCTGATTCATACATTAACACATAAGAAAACTAACAGTAGAATTAATAAACTGCATATTAGTAAATGACATCCTATAGTAACAAACACTTATAAAAACACTTAGAAACTCAAATTCCAAAGTCAAAATACCAACAGGGTCAAGCTGAATTGATCAGCCCCAATTTTTTTTAAAGTTGCTATCCCCCGAAAATATCCAACCTGTAAGAACAACTTGTCAAATTTTTACAAATTAAATTTTTATTAATTCAAATTCAGGTTAGTGTTGTCAATTGCAATTTCCAGAAAACAATGGTTTGTTCAATTTTCACTAAGCTACAGTGCTATTGCGATAACAGTTTTCAATGGAAAGTGATAAATGCATGCAACAGAATCACTACTTTCTTGTTAAAAATCACTACCAATGGAGAAAGTATATACAACACGGGAGACCATCAGAAACAACTTTGAAACACTAAGATCGGTAGTATGTGATACAGTTAAATATCTTATTTATAATATAGTGAATAGTATCCATTAATATATTATGTGTCTATGAAATGCCTCCAACAGTTAAATGTCCCATGTCTATAAAATACCTCCAACTTTGAAACACTAAGATTATGTGTCTATAAAATCTACATCTTTAACTACGTGATACATTTAAATATACTATTTGAAACACTATAGAATTTGCAAAATTTGAAAACACGAATTTATTCTTATGGATAAGATAGGTTAAATACAAGGTAGAATTCATTTATAATACCTCCAACAGTCAACAGGCTAAAGCAATAAACTAATAAGAAACCTATCTCAACAATGTGATATATGATCAATCAAGAGAAATTACTTAAAATCAAATGTAAGATTAAAAATATAAGTCAAAACCTTCATAAGTGAACAAATTCTTTCCCACTATAATGAGCTGCAATGCTCCTCTCAACTATCAAATCCATTTCTTCTATTCTAATCTACAAAAAATAAATAATAAATTGAAGAGGATAAACTCATTAGAAAACTTTGAAGTGAACTTCATTTGGATCAGCTAAGGCAATATCAATAACATCTTTGGCGTTGTGTACAATCATGACTCGTGATGCACCATAACAATTATTTAAATTAGAAACATAACCGACTGAGTTCAAAAACATGAAAAACATTATACTAACCTCATGTAGTGCTTGTGCATCATTTTTTCCATCCGCGGTTACGACCACAACTTTCCACTTTCTCCTTAAGAGTATATAGGATACACTTGTTGTTTTTGAATTATGCAACAATCAATTGTAAGTGTTCAGTTGTGTAGGCAAAAAGGAAATTAATCTGTCAATAGAAACCATTGTATGATTATATAATTTAACCTACACATTCGTGATTTTTCATCACTACAAACTGTATACCTATATGGAAGGAAGAAACTTAGGTTCAGCTGAAATAATATACCATTAGGTCTTGGAGATCGGAGACAAGCTCGAGCCCACTGCTGCCGCAAAAAACAACATTGCGCCGACAATAACGATGAGCCAAAATAGCACCTGTAGAACAACATCTGAAAAAAGCCACAATACAGCAGGCTTCCTAACAGGATTAACCTTATCAGTGCAAAAACAATGCCGATGATTTTGAGCCACCCGGACGAAAAACTGCACCAAATCTCTTATGATCGGATGAAATTATACAAAACAAATGGTAAATGGGAAAGAAAAGGAAAAAAAACTAATTGGCGAGCATGGTACTACATTCTAGGGTTGCGTCGAATGTCACCCAAAACTACAACACAAGCCCTCCCTTTTCTTCCTCCTTCCATCTTTTCTTTGATTTTTTCTTTGAGTATCAAATTCCAATGTTAAAACTCAAAATTTAAAATTCAATTAAACCATTAGTCAAAATCATTTTTTTCAATTGAAATTATTAATCAAAATTCAAAAGAAAGAAAATAGATTCACACCTGTCATTTTCGCTGTTGGTAGTGACAGAGAGTCAAGTTAGCATATAGAGGAAGCAAAAAAGAAAATGGAATTTCAATCCTAAAATAGAACAAAGAAACAAAGTAAAGCAGAAGAAATTAACCTTATCTTATTCATGACAGAATCATAGTTGTGAAATTTCAGATCTAGCAAACAATGTAAACTTCCACTACTTCTTTCCCCGTCCACAACCACAAACCGTCAGAAACCACTTTAAACACTCACCATCATCTGACATATTCCACAATCATGTAATCATCCCTCCTCCGTCACTTATTTCGCCGGAACACTACAAACTGTCACACCCTCATTTTCACCCTAACCCTAGCCTTACGTATCATTTTCATCATCTATGCATTCCATTAGGTCATAAGCATTCCTCCGACTTTATTCTCACATTGCATCATCCGCATAGCATAACATGCTTCTCATCTTGCATACTGCCTAAAATGTCAGCCGAAGTAGAATTCTCGGATATACAGACGAATCGTCAAACTAAAACCCGGTCCCGATTAATTTCAAAATATGATAAACTGTTGTATTTTTCCAAGAGATTTTTATTCCACGCAGATAATTTTGGCGTGGTTTGTTTATTTTTGGGAATTTTGATACCCGACCTTTTGTTCATATTTATTCATTTTATTTAGAATCAACATAGTTAAATTTATTTTCATTTTGACCATTTTCTTTTTTTCTTTCTATATTTTCTTAGTCTCTTTTTTATATACAAATTAGTTTAGTATTAAAATTCTATTTTATTTTCTTTATTTGAATTTTGTTATTAGTTTTTCTCTTAGTTAACTAGGTTTTATTTTAGTCAACTTTAATTATTATTCTTTTAATCATTTCTCTTTTTAGTTAATACACCTTTTTATTTATTTAATTTTTAATTTAGTTTAACTTTATTTAATTTAAATTAGGTTTTATTTATTAGTTTAATAATCATTTTTTGTCTTGCTTTACAAAGTCATTGCTTACCAAAATACAAAAAGAAAAAACATTGGGTCGCTAAATATTACAAGGCCCAAGTTCATTTTTTAAGGCCACAAGTTTTTATAGTTGAAGTAACAAGTAGCAGCAACTCAAGTCGTGACCCCCACAATCACTAAGCCATGCGCATGTCCCTCCAACAACTCTGCATCCTCCCTGCACCAACCGTACACTATGATTATTCCTGTATCAATGACACACTGCTGCCACAAACCACCAAAAACCTGCAAAACAAATGACCTACAAGCAACAGCAACATCACGCTGCTCCAACCAACATAACCTGCATTGCGAAAGAGACAACACTATAGTGCAGCAGAAAAAAAAATTCCTCTTCATCATAAATTACCAACGCACCATCGATCCACTCGAAGCTCTTCTGCTTCCACACTCAACCTCCCTTCAATATACTCCCTCTAACATTCTTCATCAAACCATGAACAAACATACACAGTGAGAACAACAACGGGGAAATCTGCAAAAGATCAACAGAGAGAAAAACCCACCTCAAAACTCTTCATCACATCAGAACCAGATCAAGAAGGAGGAAGAAGCGAAGAATAACAAGCATATTCAAACCGACAGAACAAAATACCACACCGCGTTACTATTCACTACCACCTTCCTTCAGTTTCGCAAACCTCCGCCACAAACAGATCCAAACTCATCATCTGGAAGTCACACAATCTCCTTCAAACTCACGTTTCCGAAAACTTCCACACCACAAACCCTATACCTCCCACCACCACCGTGCGAGACAAAAAGAACAGAGAGAGCAGAGATGAAATTGGGAGAGATCGATTGAAAGAGAGTAGGAATCGTAACATATTTGAGAGAGTGGAGGGACAATGAAATAGACCTTCATGCTGAGAACCATAGCCTTAACTCATTTAACTCCCAACACACTGAACAATAACCATTACAACCTCCATTAAACCACAACGCACAACATCAGCACCATCACGAATCCGAAACCCACTTCGCGCGGCTATCCGGCAACACAATCGCCATAACTACAAAAGCTGACACCTTCATCAGCGACATCCTCAACGAACTCAACATCACCCACAAATCTTCAACCTTGGATCTGCTTAATCACCAACAATAACCACAAATTCCTCTCACCGAGTTCCTTTGTTGAAAGCTTCAGGCTTTGAAGGCTCCTAATGAAGTCTGGCTCAGATTCGAAGAGATTACGCGAAGTAGATGAAAGAATTAGAGAAGAGGAGAGCCGCTGAAGGAGATCACGAGACGAGAATATGCAACGCGAGAAGAGTGAGTTCGAGTCAGATTTGTGTTGAAGGCTATCGAGTTTGAAAAGGGACCAAGAGTTTCTGTCTTTGTGGAGGTCGTGTCTCCATTGTCTCTCCCAACCGTTTCCATTTTCCCATTTTTCAGTTTAGGGTTTTTGTTGTTTGAGACCCAACCGGGTCACATCTACCCGACCCGTTTATGATATCCGCCCAGGTTATTCATGTGGGCCTACATTTTCTGGCCCATATTCCTTTTCTATTTACTCCTGTTTTTTCTTTCTCATTTTTTGTTATCTTGGTTAATTATTTTTATTAATAATTTTGATAATTATTTTGAATATTGTTTCGTTATTAATGTTTTGTAAGTATTTTTTATTTAATAATTTTTGTTAATTCTTTTTAATAACTTTGTAAACCAATTCTATCAATTATTTTATTAATAATCTTTGTAAATATTTTAGGTTAATTATTTTGTTAAATAGTTTAGTTGACATTCTTCTTAATCACTTTGGTTAAAAAATTCTTATAGTTATATTTGTAAATATTGTTCATATTAAGTTCTTAGTTGTAAATATTTTGTTTTAATTAGCAATTCTATATTTTAGAAACTTGTTTTCCTATAGAATTTATTAATTAAAAACAATATTTTCTTTAATTAGTTTTTCTAACTAGCCTTTTAATTTAGAATTTAAAATTGCTTAGATTTTATTTAGCTTAATTTCTTTATCTATTTAAATTTTTAACTTAGTGGCTTGTTTATTAGGTTCTTTAGCTTTGGCTCATTTGTCTGATTTAGATTTTGTTTCTTTCATTCCTCATTCCATTTCTCACTCTCATCACCTTCTTTTCTTCTTTTCTTGTCAAAAACCTTGGTCTTGTACCAAGTGCCTTTTCAAAACTTTTTTCTCAATAAACTTGGATGGTCGTGGAGCGGTTAGGCGAAGGCCTTCTCCTATCCCGAGTGCTTGACATTACCTTTAGGGTTCACTGTCGTAAAGCACTTACCATCTAAAATCAAAACACTTCCTTAATAAGAGAATATGTTCTCTTTGTATTGAACTAAAGAGAGAGGATTGGGTGAAGACCTCTTCCTCTTCGAGTATTAGGATGCTCACTTTAGAGTGTGTGGTCTCAATACTCGTCTTTCAATACGAAGACGTGACTATATTCACCACCTATTCTTTCAAAAACATTTTTCTCTCTTTATTTCATCTCCTTGTGTCTAAAAACCTTGGTCTTGTACCAAGTGCATTTTCAAACCTTTTCTTAATGAACTTAGATGGTCGTGGAGTGGTTAGGCGAAAGCCTTCTCCTATCCCGAGTGCTTGACATTACCTTTAGGGTTCACTGTCGTAAAGCACTTACCATCTAACTCAAAACACCTTAAATAAGAGAATAAAGTTCTCTTTGTATTGAACTAAAGAGAGAGGATTGGGTGAAGACCTCTTCCTCTTCGAGTATTAGGATGCTCACTTTAGAGTGTGTGGTCTCGATACTCGTCTTTCAATACGAAGACGTGACCGTATTCGCCACACCATTTTCAAAATAAACCTTTTGAGATAAAGAATTGGGTACTACCCGAAGGGGTTCCTATCCGAAGACTTATTTCCCCCTTAAAATCAACCTCAACAAATCAAATGTGACATCTTGCCTTGATGGCGAAAATTAACCTTTTCAAAAAGGACATGTTACGTCCGTTCTACCGCAAACAGGTAACGCATAAGACTCCACGAGCGAGCCGCAAAACACCTAACTGCTAGAACCCGCACGTTAACATCGTCCATAAAAAACACCAACAAACCTTAGTCGATCGAACTACGATTGCTCTGTTTCTTCATTCTCGTCCGAATGTAAGATACATAGGCATAAGATTGTGATGATCTTGGCGAGCCACCTTCTATCCATCCTCCGTTTTCCACACCCCCTTCCATTTTCTTCACCCGTAGTCCTCCGAACTACATTGACTCTGACTTTTCAATTGCACGAGGGAATACGTAGGCATAGGATCGCGAAGTCCTATCGAGTCTCCTTTTCTTTTATTTTCTTTCAAATTCTTTGGTTATCACCCTTCTTTTTCCCTCTTAGAACACATCTTAGAAAGCAATATTCTTAGTAAACATCCTTACACATAGACAAGCAAATGGTTTCCATCGAGTACGATGGATGTGGAGGGTGCTAATACCTTCCCTTCGCATAACCGGCTTCCGAACCCATTATTTGGTTGCGAGACCATCTTATCCTTTTCTTCTTTGGGTTTTCTCGATGGTTTCCCTTCCCTTTATGGGATAAATAAAGTTCGATGGCGACTCTTCTGTTTCTTCCTCTTTTTGCCTTCAGTCGACTATTTTTCGAGTAGCGACACAAACAACAACAAAATTGCAGCCACCGTGAACCTTGCAAACCACACACCTTGCAACTGAGAAGCAACGCACAACCACTATTCAAACCTCTACTCACTTCTACGATCTGACCAACAGCTTTAACGGAAACATCAATACCACACCATGAAACTCACGACCATGAGTGAGAAATAACATAGAGAGAAAGAGGAAAAAGAGGAAGAAAGAGAATGAGAGGGAGAACAAGAAAGGGGTAGAGAGAAAACAGAAGAAATGTGGAATAAGAGAAACAGAAATCGGAAAAGAAAGAGGAAGAAAAATTGAAAAGCAATTTGTAATAATGGTGCCACTTGGCATAATGGTTCAATTCTATTGGTCCTTATATTTTGATTTAGTAAATTACCGTTAAGGACAATTCTTAGTGTAAAAGAAAAGTTATGTAAGGGTAGTTTGGGGAGTTTATGGGCATGTCCCATTTATAGGTAGGTTGTTGATTATAAAGTAGGAATTGATTTTCTCATATTTTCTCTCTCATTATCTTAGGATTTGATATATGGAGGGATTTAGTGAGTGGCATGCATTTGTTTTGTCATTTACTTTGAGATTTCTTTTTAGGCATTGAGAGGTTTTGTAAAGATTTTACATAGGCACAGAGAAATAATCGTGGTTATGTTTGGACCTTTTTGGACCTTAGGTTCTGTTGTGGGAATATATAGAAGTTATGGAATACATAGAGATAGCTTCAAATCAACTACATACTAAATTTACATCTAGATAAAGATGTTGGTGCACAAGGTGAAGAAGATGAAGATGGAAGAAGAGAGAAAAGATAGAGAATTGAATAACAAACTTCTACTACTCTTGCAAAGCGGTTACAATGAATGGTTACAATGCTTTGTAGGAGAAAATGTTAACATACTCTAGCTAGGTTAAGCTTAAAAAAACTAACACTACTACTGAATATGGATTACTTCTAACACCATCCCTTAATTCATATTCAGCTAACTAAATTCTACAACGCCAATTCCATCCCTCAGATGGAGAAATTGATTAGTCTTGACCGCTTTTGTCAGAACATTTGCCAGCTGCTTCTAGGTGCTACAATGCATAACTTCTAGCATTCCATTCTAAACCTAACTTCTCAGAAAGTGATACTTAGTCTCAATATGCTTGCTTCTCCCATGCAGCACTGGGTTCTTGGAAAGATTTATTGCAGACTTGTTATCAATCATTAGCTTCAGATGCTTGTTTACCTTGATCTTTAAATCCTGCATTAAATTCAGAAGCTAAATAGCTTGACATGCAGCCACAACAACTGCAATGTATTCAGCTTCACAAGTTGACAAAGCAATAATTAGTTGCTTCTTAGAACACCAAGAAATAGGACCTCCCAGATACTTAAACAAATATCTAGAAGTACTTCTTCTGTCAACTCTGTCTCCACACCAATCAGAGTCTGAGTAACACATCAGCTCTGAATTAGCCTTTTCACCAGAAGGGAACAAAATTCCATACTTCAGAGTCCCCTTAATATACCTCAGAATCCTGACAGCAGCTTGGTAATGAGACCATTTTGGTTTATTTAAAAACCTACTAACCATTCCAACTACATAACAAATATCAGGTCTGGTATTAAAGAAATACCTCAGAGAGTCAACCAACTGCTTGAAAGTTGTAGCATCTACATCATCACCCTCAGGACCAGAATCTAATTTGTGATTTGTTTTTGAAGTTGTAACAACAACCTTACAATTCAGAAACTCAAATCTCTTCAGAAGTTCAAATTCATACTTCAGTTGATGCAAAATGATACCCTTCTCAGAGTACATAATGTCCATCCCTAGAAATTATGTCATATTTTCTAGATCAGGCATCTCAAACTCATTCATCAACACATTCTTGAACTTAGTTATCTCATGTTCACAACTCCCAGTTAGCAATATGCCATCAACATACACACATACCATAATAATATTGCCTTCAGAAGTATACTGAGCATAGAAACCATACTCCATGTCACACTTTCTGAATCCTTGAAGCTTGAAAAATGAATCAATTTTCAGATTCCAGGCTCTAGGAGCTTGTTTTAGTCCATACAACGCTTTATGTAACATGTATACCATCCATACCTGATTCTTTTTCAAAAATCCAGGAGGTTGTGACACGTATACCTCTTCTTGTAATGGGCCATTCAGAAAGGAAAATTTCACATCAAGATGCATCAGAGGTCAATTCTTATTTGTAGCTATATCAATCACCAATATGATTGTTTCATGTCTAGCTACAGGTGCAAACACTTCAAAGTAATCTGACCCAGATTTCTGTAGAAATCCTCTTGCTACTAACCTTGATTTGTGTTTTCCAATTGATCCATCTAGCTTTAGTTTCACCTTGAAAACCCATTTGACGCTGATGGTTTTCTTATTCTTTGGAAGCTTGATCAACTCCCAAGTCTTGTTTATTTCTATAGCCTCAAGCGCTTCTGTCATAGCCTTCATCCACACTTTCTTTTTGAGCGCTTCATCAACACTAACTGGTTCAGAGTCTACTAACATGGCACATTGAATGACTTCCCCTTCAGAGCCTATTTCAGTATCTTGCAGCATGTCAAACTCTACAAATATTCTTGGAATGTTTCAAATTCTGTGTGGCCTCTGAACATGTTCATAATCTTCTTTGGATGCTGGAACAATATTAGATGTCAGAACCCCCATAAGTATTACCTTCAAAGGCATGACCACCTTCTGAGTTTGAAATATTCCCAGAGTTTAGATCTCCACTAGAGTTTGAATCACCATCAGAATTTGGATTAGAGTCAGATTCACCTTCAGATTCAAACTCGTCTTCATTATTAGAGTCACTTTCACACTCTAACTTATCTTTAGAGTCCAAATCTCCTTCAGAAGTAGATTCTTCTTCAGACTCTGAAGTATCTTCAAAAGCTAACTCAGGTATTAACACCGCATCAGAGTTGGATTGAGATTTGTTCCAATCCCATGCTTCTGACTCTTTCACAAAGACATCTCTGTTGAATTCAACCTTGTTAGTGATAGGACAGTAGAGCTTATACGCACCTGTACTGTGGTACCCAATCAGTAACATTACGTTACTTATATCATCCAGATTCTTTTTAGTAGCACCTGAAACATGTTTGTAACAAACAGAACCAAATACCTTCAGATGGCTCACACTTTGCTTATCTCCAGTTCACTTCTATAAAGGAACAGTTTCCTTTAGCTTCTTGGTTGGACACCTATTGAGCACATATGTTGTAGTGGCAATAGCTTCTCCCCACAAGGTGTGAGGGAGCTTCTCTCCTTTAGTATGCTCCTTGTCATATCAAGCAAAGTTTGGTTTCTTCTTTCAACAATACCATTGTGTTGAGGAGTGTAGGGAGCAGTAACCTCATGCTCAATTCCATTATCCTCACAATAATTCTTGAACTCCATTGAGTTATACTCACATCCACCATCAGTTTTGAGAATCTTTAGAGTCTGACCACTCTGATTTTTAGCCTTGATTCTGAATTTCTTAAGTTCAGTAAACACCCCGTGTTTGAATTTTATAAGGGATACCTACGTCATCCTTGTGAACTCATCCAAAAATGACAAAAAATATTTATTCCCTCCAAGTGAAGGTACTGGAAATGGTCCACATACATCAGAATGTGCCGCATCCAAAGCATACTTTTCTCTTGGAGGCATTTGTCACGGTGAGAATTGGATGTCAAGATATTGAATTAACTTGAATCGCAAGTCATTTATTCACCGCCGGTCTTTGATTTATCCAAGGGAAAGGAGAAAGATCGAATGTCCCACAATATGCAATGCAAATGCAAAGCTAAGAGTCTAAGGTTCGGGGGTTGGTTATACCTAGAGAAGGTGTTAGCATCCTAGATATCTGTAGTACTCTACAAGAACCTCTTATTTTATAATGTTATTTGCTAATTGGTATCTGTTTCTAAGGGTATTGAGGTAGGAAGACCTAAAGTTCTATTCCTAAGTGTGCTCGACAAGATATAGCATCTTGTGCCTACATATCCTGTCGGGAGTGGAATCAGAGCACTTGTAGTTCCTCTTTAAGGGATACTAAAGGTTTGCTTGGTCTAGGAGAAAAGATGAGTCGTCATCTTAAGAACCACCACAGTTTTTAAGGAGAATGGACCTTTGCTTCATCTTAGGAGAAGGGCTCTAACTCGGATATAAAATCGACGAGTATGCCTCTTACCTCTCCTAAGTGGAAAAGGAATCCACATCTTGTTTGTATTGTGGGGTATGAGATTGTATGTCTCTTCTTTGAGATGATTCACATCTAATTCTCTTGTGGGGAGAATCAGGTGATCTAAGATGTTTGATTGTCTAATAAAAATTATGGGGGACTAACTTAGGAAAATCTATCCTAAAGATGTCTAAGGAATGCTTATCTTAAAGGGATGCCTACCACCACTAAGGGGAGGGTGAGATGCAAATGAAATGCACCATGCATGACAAGTGATTATCATGCATGGGGTTTTCCCTTGGATATATGCAAGCAATATATTATAAGAGCATAGAGCATAAAGTATAAAGTTATGATAGACGTCAATGATTAATCAAACAAAGAGTTGAGTTTTAAATTGTGTACACTAGCAAAGTGGGCTAGCCTTGTGTATAGTGACTGAAAGGGTTGGTGGCGATGCTTGAAAGCGATCAACTTACATGGGTAGAAAAGATGGCTCGACGTTGGATCGAGAATTTTGCTTCTTTTCAAAAAGGTTTAGAGCACAGTTAAGACAGACAAATAAGGTGCAAACATCTAGTAAGAAAAGATTATTCAAAAATATTTTACTAAGAGAACGGCTTAAAAGAAACTTCTTAAAAGGTTTATCAAGTTAAAAGATTTATTAAAAAAGGTAGTATACTATATCAATTTAATAAACCCGTAAATAAAAAAAGTTCAATTTGACCTTTATTTCTAAAAGGGAAGGTTTATTTTAAAGAATTCCTAATTTTTTTTACAAAAAGGTTGTATTAACAAAAGGTTCTATTTTAAAAGATATGTCAAAAATTAAAATTATAATAATGCCATTTATAAGAAAACTCTATATTTTTATATTTTGCAACGTTATGATGATTATGTTATAAAAAAAGTAAATTAAGTTAAATAGAAAAACAGATTTTCTTTTAAGTAAAAACGGAGGGATCAGGTGTTTGCAAGGGAGAGAGGGTCCATCATGGACCCTCATGTAGCGAACGATTTTGGACGCGGTTCTTAAGCGCGGTCGCTCTCTACAGTTGAGTTTTAACTGCAGGTCGATTCATTTTTTATCCTATTGTGAGCTGAATAAGGAAGGGAAATAGATGTCTCCAATTAACCTTGCTTTGCATACTGAGTTTAAACAGCGGTCTGTTAGGTTACGGATGCGATCAATGTGGGGGGCCTTTATACTGGTTATTTGTATTTTCGCCAATACTGTTTTCTCTCTTTTTGTTAGGATACTGCTTCAGATTAGGATGTATGGGATTTCGGGTTTTTGTTTAGTGTGCTCGCTAAGATCTTTTCTTTCGATCTTATGCCTACGTATTCCCATTTACCGAAACAGGGAAATCAGAGCGTTCGTAGTTCCTCCTATTCTATGGGAGGAAATGGGTGTTTTGGTGTCTTGTTCAAAGCCCAAGACGTGAAGCGAAAGGTAGTTTGTATCTTGTTCAAAGCCCAAGATGTGAAGCTGAAGAGTTTATTTGTATCTTGTTCGAAGCCCAAGATATGAAGCTAAAAGGTCTCACCTTTAGAGAGAATTTGTCATCTCTAAAGAGGGGTTTGTCTGTTACGACTGTTTATAAAGGAGAATTACTTTAACCGGGATTTGTGAATCCGGCAATGCCATAATTTCCTTTATAGGGGATTTCCAACCTGAAGGAGAAGACTTTAACTCAGTGTAGAGCAATGTTATCTTTCCTTAGGAATTTCTCATGCTAAAAGAGGGACAGTGGCATCGATGTAGATGATCCAGAGGCTTGCCGCTTAGAGCGATTAGATGAAGGGGAAAGAGTTATTAATGTTTGTGTACTGTGAACGAGGCACAACTTTGATGCTAAAAGGTTAATTGGATCAACCAGTGGTTTTCTTATATGAAGTCTAAGAGGAGGCTATTATGTGTCTCGTACAAAGCCCGAGAGAGAGGCTAAAAGGATTTGACTTAACGAGGGAATCTTTTGGTATCTCGTATAAAGCCCGAGATGGAGGTTGTTGACTCAACAAGAGAGTTTTTGTATCTCGTACAAAGCCCGAGATAGAGGCTGAAGGTTTGTTTGGCTCAATAAGAACCTTTTTGTATCTCGTATAAAGCCCGAGATGGAGGCGAAAGGGGTGATTGATTCAACGAGGGAGTCTCTTATGTGTCTCGTACAAAGCCCGAGAGAGAGGCTAAACGTTGTTTGACTCCGCTGGGGAGAATCATTGTATAAAGCCCAAGAGAGAGGCTAACTTCACTGGAGAAGGATCATTATACAAAGCCTAAGAGGAGGCTATGGTTACTGTTTCAGTTGAGTGACAGGTCCAGTATACTGATTTTAAAAGAAAATCAGTTCTTATATGAGCAACACTGTACTCGAGGATTTGATTCGAGGATCCGGGCTATTCCTGTTCTTTAAGGAATTGGGAAATCCGAAGGGTACTGAGACTGTCCAAGTCTAGAGTTTCATCTTTTGTACCATGCTTTGAGAAACAGTTGTAGACTCTATGAAAGGACTGTTCTATGCAGATGACTAAGTTCTGTTTCTATACCTCTAGGAGGTCGTCGGGACAATTTGTACGAAGCCCAAGAGGAGGCTGGAAGCTTTTAAGAAGCCGATCGGTCCTTGTACAAAGCCCAAGAGGAGGCTATCATTCCCAGAGGAAGAGATCATTATACGAAGCCTAAGAGGAGGCTGTGAATACTTCTAAGAAGCCGGTGGGTCCTTGTACTAAGCCCAAGAGGAGGCGGGGTTGCTTTTAGGAAGCCTGTGGGTCCTTGTACGATGCCCAAGAGGAGGCCGATGCTTTTAAGAAGCCGCTGGGTCCCCAAACCCCGAGAAATTCAAGACAGACCATTCACGAGGAATAGATCAAGCCAGGAAAGTTCGAGAATTTGGAAGAAACTCAAGAGATGCCATTCACGGAGAAAAGATCATCTCTGGGGAGTAGAGTTTCTTGATAAGTGCTTTTAAGAAGCCTGTGGGTCCCCAAACCTCGAGAAGTTCAAGACATGCCATTCACCGAGAATAGATCAAGCCAGGAAAGTCCGAGAATTTGGAAGAAACTCAAGAGATGCCATTCACGGAGAAAAGATCATCTCTGGGGAATAGAGTTTCTTTGACAACTTCTACGAGTGACAGTCTATGAAAGGGTTCACCGAGAATGCTGCCTTTCATGTCTCCATATTGTTTAACCCCAAGAGGAGGGAAGGTTGTGTCTGGTAATCCTATGGGGATCTAGTTTTGACTATTTAAGAGTGATCAACGGGCTTAATGCTAGACGTAGTTGTCGGGGAAACTCTAAATATCTATACTATTATTACACAGTTGATATGAGTTTATGAAAGAAGACTTACAGTGAAACAGCCCCACAATATAGTTATATGTATATGAAAGCGGTAAATGAAAGCAATAACCACTTACTCGGTTGTAGAGCTTCCATGCTGTTTGGTTAGTTGCTCAACAAAGAAAGATTGAAAACAACAGTATATTCAAAATCAAAGGAGAAAGTGCTTTGAAAAAGAAAGATTTGGGGCTTACAGCTCAAGGAGAGGCCCAGGGTTTTATCAGTGAGCGCACTGTTTGAATTTGTACAGAGGGACTTTTACAAGTGACTGTGGCCCAAAAATGGTTTTCTGTACAAAGGGATGGGTCTTACACTCTCTCAAGAGGCCCAAAAGGTTTAAAGAAAAAAGAGTGGGGCTTATAACACGAGGTAGGCCCGGATGATTTTTCGTTTGAAATGGCGAACGCGCCGAGATTTTCTTTTAACGCAGAGGGGCTTATACAATATCTGAGGCCCAAAATGGTTTTGGTTAAAAGGGGGTTGGGTCTTACACTCTATTAGAGGCCCAAAATTTTTGAATGGGTCTTATAGCTCGAGGAGAGGCCTAGGGTTTGATTTTTGAATTGGCGAGCGCGCCGAGGTTTTTGAAAATACAGTGGGACTTATACAATAAGTGAGGCCTAAAATGGTTTGTATTTACAAAGGATTGGGTCTTACACTCTATTAGAGGCCAATGAGTGTTTGACAATGATTTGTTTGAGTGAAAATCAAAGAAACCCTAATTTTATTCTTCAAAAGTAAATATTTAAAGAAAATCAATGAAAAATACCAAATAGGTTTGAATAAACCACTTGTGATTTTTGTTTAAGGTTTGAAAAATGAGGTATAAATCACAAGAGATATTAAAACTCATTTGGTCTTGACTTTTCAAGATGAATATTCATTTAAAATGTTTAAAAAACAAATAAAATGAATTTATTCACAAAAATACTAATTATATTAAATAAATAATATAAACTCAATTTTTTTGTGGAATAAAATATTCCAACATTTTTGTGATTTTTTGCAAAAAGAACCAATAAAAAATAATTAAAATTGAAAGAGTTATTAATTTTCCAATTAATTAATAAACCATGAAAATATTGGAAAAAAATGGCAAAATGTGAAAAAACACAAAATGGCATGGGTGGGGTTTGAACCCAAGACCTCAAGGTTACAAGGTGCGCGCCTTACCACTGGGGTGGTGATACATCCATTGTTTGAAACAAAACAACAAATATACAAGTCATGCCATGGTTTTAGGCCTGGCCCAAGGCAAGTTTTGGCAAGTTTTGGCTCAGAAACATGAAGGTCAGAACTTTCTCAATTCTTAATGGTTTGAGACAAAATTTATATGCATCTGGACCAGAATTTCATAAGGAATCCAATGGTGGTGGTAGTTTTTTCAGATCACACTCCCTCCTCAAAACCCGGTAGTGGTTTTGAAAATGACCTATAAATGCATTTTCTATGCTACAACTTGGTACAAGCATGGATTACATGGTGAATTAGCTCAAACACAACATATACAACATGTATGAGATGTTTATGATCAGTGGACTTCAAAGCATTGCATGATTCAAAGATTCCAAGTTGTGAGGCTTACCTCTTTTTTTGAGATTTTGGAGCTTTTGTGCAATCTGTCAAACCTCTTGTTCCAGAAATGATTTGATGCTTTAGACACACTCAAATGATCCCTTAGAAGCTTTTAGGATGATTGGAATTGACTGGTACCTGCAAAAACACAAACAGCCCCTTTCTTGCAAAAGGGGTTAAAAGTGACAAAAATAGCAACTCTCTCAAATGGTGTTCCAGATGAGGGGAACCATTTGGGACAGTTCAAGGATGATATTTGGAGTGTGTTTGAGGTTTTATCTGGTTTGGAAAGTGACTGAATCAAGACATGGCTTGAAAAATGCAAACAAAGCTTATTTTGAGGTTTTGAGAGGTGACTTTGTGATTTTGTGATTACAGGTCACTTGTGATAGTTTGCACAGCTTACATATGATATATATGAGGTGTGTGTGTGATTGATTGTGATGGAAAATCTCTCAAGCTCAAAAACTCAAAGTTGCCTTGCTAAAGAAGGCATTTTTGCCAAGAGAAAGAGGTTTTGAGGAAAGCATCTGTTTGATGGCTTTGGTGTACTCAAACTGAGCACAAATGAGCTCTATTTATAGTAGAGCAAGTTTGTTTTGGGATCAATAGTGAATGGCAACTGCAGCAGGTGTTTGTTCAATGTTGGCCAATGGAAATGCAAGTCTCCTCTAGCCATTGACTAGAGGTTAGGGCACATGGCTGTGGTTCCCTTGGTCTTGGATAAGTCTTGATTGAATTCAGTTGAGAATGGCTCAGTCCCTGCCACCTTGATGCTTCCATTGAATGCTCCAATCCAAAATTGGAGTCTTGTCCCTATTTTGGCCATTCTAGGTTCAACATGCTATTTCTTGTTCCAAAGATTTTGGAGGCTTAGCTCAGTGATTGTCCCCTTTAGATTCAATCCTAAGAGGTGTCCAAGTGGATATGAGCATTTGGATTTGACTGATTTTGGCAAATTGAGCAAAAATGCAAATTCTGCCTTGCCTTGGCAGATTTCAGCAAGGCAACTTTCCAATGTCATATCTCATGGCTTAAATTGAATTTGGTAATGTTCTTGGCCATTTTGGAAAGCCCTTACATGCTACAACAACTGTTTGAACATGTTTGGTTTTGATCTCTTTTGAATCCAAGTGAAAAATCCCCCTACATTTGGCAAAAAGTAGGGTAAAATCTGACTTAGTGAAATTTTCACTAAGTGTTGGAACAAAGTGACTTTTCTTGATTTTGATCACTCCATAACTCAAAATCTCCAATGAATTGGAATTAGGTCTAGTTGAAGTTTTTGTAGAGGGCAATGAGATCTACAAATCAAGCCTTGGATGGGAGAAAATGGCTTTGTGGTTTAGGAGTTATGACCCTCCAAAGTTGGTAACCTAGCCACTTTATTTTTAACTTAGAAAAATTTCTAAGTTTTTTATGGTTACCCCTTTTACAAGTTACTCAACTTTTCTTGATTTTTCTTGATGAATGATGATTCAAATCATACATTAACATCATTTTAGAGTTAAAAATCCATTTTGGTGAAAAATCTCAAAAAGTCAAAGTTGACTTTTGTGCACAGTTGACTCTTTATCAGATGAATTCCAAATTGTGCAATTCTTCAGGAAATCATGTCCTTGACCTAAATCAAACTTGATGGACATGTTCCATGGGTGTCATAGGGTATATTAAATCATGTCTTAGGGTTTGGGAGCATTTCCTGGTCAAAAGTCAAAGTTACAGTTGACTTTTTCCTCGAAACCCTAATTGTGGTACTGATGAAATTGAGACTTGTTGCTCAAGCTTCTTGGATTAATCCATTGTTCCAAATGGATCAATATAGTTCATTAGAGACCCTCAAACCCTCTCTTGAGGTCTTGGCTCATGGTTTGTCCCAAAAGTCAACTTAGGGGTGAATTAGGTCAAGAAACCCTAATTCCTGATTTTTTATGAATGCATCCCCTGAGGCAAAATTGACTTGATGATTGGGTCCATGAGGTTCCATGGAGTATATTAGGTTAGGTTTTGGATCATTGGCTTGTGCCCAGATGAAAAACTTCCATCTGGAGGCCCTGGTCGACCAAAACCCTAATTTGGTGACACTGTCGATCTTGAGACTTGATCCACCTAGAAGGGAGCAGCCTTGTGCTTGATCCTTGATGTAGGAGTCCTTTTGATCCATTGTGGATGTTAGACAAGTTGAAGATCATGTCATTCCTTGATTGATCCTTTGTCTAAGGCTCTGAGAGGGCTTGAAACCCTAATTTTTTATGGTAGTGAATGCTCAACAATCCTTGAGGAGATTGATGAGGCATGAAAGTACATCCATATTGTGATAATGATTTGCACAATGATGGGAAATCTAAGTGGTCAAAATTTGGGGTATGACACCTCAGATCAGATCCGTGTGATGTGTGTTCATTGTGTTTGGATTGATAAGATGAGGAGGGTGCACGATTGTGTGGTGTGTGCATGTGTACATGATTATCAGGCAAGAAAGAAAACAACAAAGCGCCTCTCACCATCTCTCTCTCGTACTATCTTTGTATTCTCTTCCTCTCACCATCGTCTCTCTGATCTCACAATGCACCAAGAATACCTAAATCTAAGAAGAAAAGAAAGGCAAAACCCTAATCCCCTCATAACCCTAACCCCATTTCACTATGATTTTAGAGATTACATTTACAGAGATTATTGAATAGAATGGAAAAGGGAAGGCCGACGAAGGATTTTGATATACGTTCTGCAATCAACCCGGAAGTGGTGCGTGGTGATGCTCCTTGTGGCATCGGCGTCCTCTTCGAAGGTGATTCCCTCTACTCTACTCCACTCTCCTTTGTATTGGTTGTTATTGCTTACGTGTTTGTCTCCTCTGAATGCGTGTGTGTTTGTGATATCTTCTTCTCTTGTAATACTTATCAGTGTGTACTGTTGATGTCTGTAAAATGGTTTTGTTATATATGAGTTGAAATGGTTTTGGTGATTGATGAATGGTCTGATATGATGTTTCTGGCATGTTACGAATGATTGTTTGGTTTGTGAATTGGTATATTGATTGGTAAGGATATAGTGAATTGGTCTATTGGTGTTAGGGTGAATTGGTTTAGTTTGACATGTGATGTTTGTAAAGGTTCCCCCCTGCTGCGTATGGTTTTGGATTGTGTAAATATTGGTCTGTGATTTGCTGATACGAAAATTGTTTGGTATTTTGGTGATGGTTAACTGATGTAAGGTTGTATGAAGGTGGTTATGTGTAAGATTTGCTCTGTTCTCCCCCCTCCCTTTGCAGTTGCGTGTGCCTTTTATAGGCTTAGAAAGACAACAAAACAAACTGTTGAAATCTCTTTAATTTGGTGTCTGAACATGTCCCTGTTGTTTAGGAAAGTTTTTAAAAGGTGGTGTGAGACATGTTTGGTGATTTTTGGAAAGTTTCTAATAGTTGTCTTATATTGTTGTTTATGTTTAGGAAACTTGAAAAACTGTCTGATTCTTGTTAGTTTTAGTTTTAGGAAAACTTTAAACGTCTGATAATGTCTTGAAAGATTGAATCAATTTATGCGTACTGATGGTTGCACCTGTTTGATTTTTGTCTCAACATGTTGGTTAATTTTTGAATTGAAATGCAGCTATTAATGTCGAAATTTGGAAGAAAGTGTTGGCTGTTATGATTATTTCCATTTTAACTCACCTGTTTGGACACAAATTTTATTCTGTTTAATTTCCTTGAAGGCTGTCTTGAGCATGTTCAGGATATGTTTGTGACTGCTTTGGAAACGTTTTGAATTATGTCTGATCTATTTCTGTTTCCGTCGTAACATGCTTGTGACTTTGATTGTCATGTTGTCATGCGGTTAATGTGCTTTATGGTGTTGTTCTGTTATGACAGTCCTTGGAAAAAATCTGCTAGCACATTGTGCGTTAGAAGTAACCTGGTTTATCTATTCATGACATTAATCTTTCTTTTTTTGTGTAGAGATTTCCAAATACTTCCTTGTAATTTCTGCTACAATTTCAACATCGGTCATCAACAACAATGCATTTGCCTTGAGGACAGCGCTGCATTTGAGAATGTGACGGATGGCAAGGCTATATATCATGTGTGACGTCAACGAGCTCCTCTGTAGTTTCCTTGTGAAAAACTATGCAATGAAAGAGGATGCTACAGCTTCCATGTGAAACCTACCATTCATCTCTTTGTAACAATCAGTCGTGAGCTTTTTACGTGTTCTATTATGTAACCTTGTGGAGAACACCTTGTAATGTGTAGGCCTTATGAAAGACACTTTGTAACATGATGTCCCAAGTTTTGTATAATCACCTTGATTTGCATTTCAAAATTTGAACAATGAACCTAGTATCTTCCATATCCAATAAAGCTTTATGAAAGCACCCTTGTAATTTGGTTTGTAAACCTGAATCAATTATGCCATATTCTTGTAGACAATTCTTGCGTCTTGTGTTATCTTTGGTTCTTTTAGGATGGAAAAGAATGTGCCTTGCTTTATTTGATTTGGAAATTCAATATAATTGAACCCAACTTGAAACCTTTGTTGTATGCTTTGTATTTCTTAAACTCAGAAATTTACTTTGGTGATACATTCCACATAAAAGCCTTGAAACTCTCTTGATTATAACTCAACTAATAAACAAAGGCTTATTCACTTTAAAATGAAAATATGTATTCTTTGATTCTTTTAGAGAATAAACATGATGACAATCGTGGATAAAGTGCTTGATTAATCCTTGCCATTTCATAATGAGCCTGTGTATTGTCAATTTAGATCTCGAATTGGAAATCCAAATTGGAATATGAGTTTTGTAACTAAGTCTTAGGAATTTATGAGGATTCCAACCTTCTATCAATGGTCAAGGTATCTTGTACATTAATTTCTCAGATGATCTTCAAACTTTCTTGAAGAATACCATGATAACTTCAAGAAACATAAATATTCTTCTTGAAACAGAGGGCATGAGCTTCGTACTTGAACCAAATGTAAATGATGTAGGACTTTGAGCTTGATCTTGTAAACTTGTAACAAATCAACGGACTTGAATTTGCATCTTGGAAATCAACCTTCTACTTCCTCCTAAATTGAAATTTCATTATTTAAGAACATGGCATCATAGAGCAAACACATCTCTTGAATTTGAGAATCCTACAGAGGGGGGAAGATGCCATCTTGTGATAACTTGCTACACAATTAGTGGCCATCCCTTAAGGGACCAAAATCCATATCAAGGGTAAAAAAGACTTAATCTTCTGTGGGGGGAAAACTTCTGAGCAATCTTGAGGGAAGAAAGACTTGGTAGTGGTTTAGGGACCAAAAGGAAAAGGACACAATCACACAGGAGTCCAACACCACTTGCCAAGACCAGAGAAACCTCCACAAACACACACACAACACAACCTTCAAGTCTTTGAGCCTTCTGCAGCGGCACCAGTACTCATAAATGAAACAAATAGACAACAACTAGGTAAAGCGGTTAGTTATGCACGAATGATTTACCTAATATGTTATGTAAAGAGCAAAGCGGGGATCTTAGGGTCAGATGCAAATGGAAATCTTGGTTTCTTTCCACTCATGCACACATTGCATGAGTTCTCTTTCTTCTTAATTGCAGGAATTCCATGTACCAGCTTCTTTGAGTTCATATGCCCTAAGCTTCTGAAGTTCAAATGACCATATATTTTGTGCCACAACTCACTTTCCTTCATAACACTTGTTGCACTAAGGCATTCGGAGTTTTTAGTTTTAACATTCAGTTTGAATGTTTTATTCCTTCCCTGTTCTGACCTCATAATCAACTTCTGATTACAGTCATACAACTTCAAAAGATTGTCCTTCATGGTAACTGGAAATCCTTTCTGAATTAATTGACCTACACTCATCATATTACTTTTCATGTCAGGAACATACCACGCATTCTGAATCAATGCAGTTTTACCATTATTCAGAACTACTCTTACATTTCCCATTCCTTCAGCATTCAGATACTTATCGTCAACACATCTGATCTTGGTCATCTTACCAGAGTCAAACTCAGCCAGCCATTTCTTATTTTCAGTAAGGTGATTTGAACAACCTGTGTCCATGTACCACCAGTCTTCCAAAGAAGCACTATCAGACTCATAATCCATCAATAAAACAAGTTCATCATCAGAATCTTCTCTAGATATGTTTGCTTCTCCTGATTTCCTTTCCTTGTTTGACCAACAATCATCAGCGAAGTGGTCAAACTTCTTACAACAGTAACACTAAACCTTCCTCTTGTCATACTTCTCCTTCCTCTTCTGAGCACTCTCTTACGTTTTAGAAGTTGATGTTTCTGACTTCTGAACACCATCAAATTTCTTTTTAGCTTCTGACCAAGACTACTTATGATATTTCTTACCATAAGCTGCTTTAAGATTTTGCTGCTCTTCCTCCATTTCAGAGTTTCTCTCAGTCAGACGCAACTCTTGTGCCTCTAGACTGCTTTGCAGCTCTTCAATTCTCATGGTGCTAAGATCCTTAGAATGTTCAATTACTACAACAATGTAATCAAACTGAGAAGTAAGAGATCTAAGTACCTTGTCAATGATCTTTTCTTCAGAGAGAGTTTCTTCACACAACTTCATCTCATTTACGATCAAAATCACTCTGGATATGTAGTCAGGTACATTCTTATTATTCTTCATGCTGAGATTATCATACTGCTTACGTAGAGACTGAAGTTTCACCTTCTTCACTGATGCATCACCGTTGTAGCACCGTATCAGTGTGTCTCACACAACCTTCTCTGTCGTCGAATCATCGATCTTCTCAAACACATTTGCATCCACACACTGATGGATGTAGAACAACGCCTTCTGATCTTTCTTCCTCAAATCACGATGAGCATTCCTCTGCGCATCCGTTTAATTTGCCGAAAGTGGAACCGGAACGTAATTGTCGTTGACGAGATCAAGACATCTTGAGCGCCAAACAACACACGGATCTGAATCATCCACCGATTCCAGTTCTTGCTATTGAACACTTGAAGCTTAGTACTAAGATTAATGTTTTTGTTCGTCTTCAACCTTGTGAAATTCACTCAGATCTCACTAAACACTAGTGTTTTCCAATCTCGCATAATCAAGAAATGTGATTCTGTAACGATTCCGATAAAAAAATTCAAAACGGATTCAAGAAACAAAATCAATCACACAACGCCTAACCATTCACTCGTGTTTCTCTGTGTTTTCTTATAGATCTGAACATGAACTCTAGATACCAATTGTTGGTGTACAAGGTGAAAAAGATGAAGATGGAAGAAGAGAGAGAATTTAATAAAAAACTTCTACGACTCATACAAAATGGTTACAGTGAATGGTTAATGTAACACCCCTTT
Source organism: Lathyrus tuberosus (assembly GCA_022829125.1). Lineage (NCBI taxonomy): Eukaryota > Viridiplantae > Streptophyta > Magnoliopsida > Fabales > Fabaceae > Lathyrus > Lathyrus tuberosus. The sequence continues at coordinate 876,665 of JALAZF010000579.1, forward strand.
TTCTACCCGGTAATTATCGATAAAATCAGAGTTACGAAATTCAACATAATCAAATAGGATGCCACATTTTCGATTAAAAGCATGCTCATTTAATTTCATATAACGTTGATACATAACACATTTACTCGGATGAAACCATAACAACATCATTTATTCTTTGAAACAAAACACATTCATAAATAAGCAGCGTATTCACAATTTTCAACCTAATATAGTATAACATCTTGTTCAATTTAAAACAACTTTCAGACATCAAGTCTTTTAACCAAAACAACTTGAAACAACAGCAACATAATCAAATTCAACAATAAGGAAAACAAGTGTTCATCCCCCCGAGTGTTACGTATCAGAGCATCGACACCGACTCGAACTAAGGAAGATAAACAACCTTCATCCTTGCTAACATGCACGTTACCAACATAGGGGTAACATTCAAACAGAAGGGGTGAGATATCAAACAATATAATCGGATAGATGATACATAATATATTAGATCAGATTATATAAAATCACCACTTCACAACATTAATATCAACTTTACTCAACAACACAACAACAATTTATGCAACACGGAATGCGACTCATAAAAATGCACATGCATGTGGTACCATTTGGAGCAGAACTCCCAACATAAAATACGGAGCAGAACTCCAAACGTAAAATGTGCCAATCCAGGCCAACGTGAAAATTTGGCAATCCAGACCAACGTAAAAATTCGCCAATCCAGGCCAACGTAGAAATTTGCCAATCCAGGCCAACGTAAAAATTTGTCAATCCAGGCCAACTTACCAAGCATCAACTCCAACTTGATATGCTATGTATGCAACTCAACATGAATATCATAATAACAACAATAATAGTTATGTAACCACACAACCACAAATCAACATTGGCTATATACCTACAACTTAACAGCAACAACAAATCAACATTGACCATAGGCCTACAACTTAACAGCAAAAAAAAATCAACATTGGCCATAGGCCTACAACTTAACAGGAACAACAAATCAACATTGGCCATAGGCCTACAACTTATTCTTGCCAATAATTTAGAGGCACTTCGACAAGACACAACATCGCCTGCAACCCGCAATTCACAACCAAAAGCACAACACAACGAGGCAACCAACATATACTACAATTTAACACGAAATCATTCGGTAGTCTTTGATTTACACGTTTAATTAATCTTCTGCTATATCACTATCTGCTTTAATCTACTAATTCACTGCTACTGCTATATTATTACCCTACTGATTTGTCACTACTACTGTCATATTACAATTCCTGCTATGTTTACTCACTACTGCCAGATTATTTTTGTACTGATTATCCATGTTACTGCTACTGAAATACTATCAGTTATTTCATGCCTTTGCTGTCATTTTCCATAACCTGAGGCCACTTTATTTCTTCTGCTAATTCACTATATCACCCTATTATTTATCTATTACTAACATATCATTAATATTCCTTAATATTTCTTACTAACCTAATCATGTCATTACTAATGTTTCTAGTCATTATTAATAATTCAAACAAATAAACTAGTGGCACTGGCCACCTAAAACATTACTAGTGGCGCAAGCCACCTCACCTAGTGGCTCCTGCCACATCAATCCTTCAAAGTGGCGCAAGCCACATGCCTAGTGGCTCCAGCCACCTCAATTCCAATGGTGGCACAAGCCACCCCCTTTAGTGGCTCCTGCCACATCAACTTCTCATAGTGGCGCAAGCCACATGCCCTAGTGGCCGCCGCCACCATCTTTAAAACAAAACGGGTGGCACTCGTCACCCTTCCTAAGGTGGTTCCTATTCCCGTTCCCCAATTACCGTTTCAGACTAATCATCCAACACAGTACAACATAAACAAGATAAAATTATACCATGAAGTAACTTAGACTAAATTCCTACAATCAATTCATCAACAACAACCGTATTTCGACATCCACGACAACCATTACAACACCACCATTACAACACAGACAGAGGCAATAATTCTACAAACCCAACCCCACATATCATTCATCAAATACCCCATTATAGAGTCAGAACCCCACCCTTACCTTGGATTGAAGGTCGCTCTAAAACTCTGATTGGGTTCTCCCGCTTGCAGCCTCTACGTATGGTTTCCAACCCTTGCTCCTCTTCTTCTTCTCCGTAACTGCTACTACTAACTCCCCGCGATTCTAATTACCTAATTTAATAAAACTAATATACTATTTGTTTTTATTGGGCCTCCATACTACACCCCCACTAATACTACTTCTAACCACAAGTAAGCCCACTAATGATTTTATAATTCTAATCTACCAACATTATATTATTTCTACAACTTAAATCAACTTAATTAAATTAATTCAACTAAAGCCAACACAACTTAAATTAATTAATTTAACTAAACCGGCATAGCAACTCAACACAACATTTCGACAGCCAACACAATCAAACAAATAATACGAAGATATTTAATTAAATAATTAATTAAATAACCGGGCGTTACAACTCTCCCCCACTTAGGATATTTTCGTCCTCGAAAATTTACCTTGTTCATACAGCTCGGGATAGGATTCCCGCATCTTGCTTTCCAACTCCCACGTCATACTTTCTCCGGCAGCTCCTACCTAGACTACTTTTACCAACGCAATCTCCTTGCCTCTTAGAGTCTTCATGTTGGTTCTTGGATTGGCTAGAATTTTGGTAAAACAAAGTTGTTCAATGTTGATGTCACATGGGTGATGTCTTAACATTGAGTCTTAACATTAGTATATGTTAAGTATTTAGTGTTTGAAGTTGTGATGTCGGATGTCACATGCGATGTTGTGACATCAGGTCTGCAGAAGGTTAATAACATCAGGTTTAGTGATGTTGTTAGGGTTTGCGTTTTAGCTGAATATTGGGAGAGCTGTTAGTCTCATTGGATGCGGATATCTTGGGATAGATATTCTTTGTTGCATAGAGATTTGATGCAGATTTGTAGGGAGGTTTAAAAGCTGAAGATTTAAGAAGATTTTGAGAGAGAAAATCTGTTTTGAAGATTCAGTTTTAAATAACAAATCAGGTCAGATATTGTAGAAGGTCTAAGCCCAATTCAAATAGCTATATAATGTGCATCATTCCTGAAGGAAAAGTAACGAAGCAAAGAGATCTAAAGACTGAGAGTCGATTGCGTCTTCGTGTTTGTAACCATTCAAGTGTGAATTGGTATTATTGTTTTGAGTTGTTCTTAATCAAAGCTGTGAAGCAGAATCAAGTTGTGTTTTTCAAAGTGTGTGATCTTTGAATTTTGTTACTGAAGTGATTTAGGGATTGAGTAGGGTTCTCATACTTAAGTGGTCTCTTAAGTAGAAGGTTCATTAAGTAGTGATTAAGTTTAGGAGATGTCAACTGGGTTGTTGATTCTGTAAATTAATACTACTGATATTGAAATTCATCCCTGGCTTGGTAGCCCCCAGATGTAGGTAGTTAAAACTGAACTAGGTGAACAATTCATTGTGTTGATTTATTGTTGCTTTACATTGTCCATTGCAGAGTGTGTTGTTGTGACATCACACGTAACATCACACATCTGGTACCAGAATTTCAATTGGTATCAGAGCAGGAATCCTGTCTGTCTCTGGGTGAGATCTAGGGAAGTTACTTTCTGGTGTAAAGATGGACAAAGAAGTTGGAGGATTTGTCAACAGACCCCCTATTTTGGATGGCTCGAATTATGATTATTAGAAGCCAAGGATGATCACCTTTTTGAAATCCTTGGACAGCAGGGCTTGGAAGGCTATCATTAAAGAATGGAAAGCACCTGTTGTGTTTGAAAAAGATGATGCTGGGAAAGATAAAGAGGGCACCTCAAAGCCGAAGCCCGAAGAAGAATGGACCAAGGAAGAAGATGAGCTTTCCCTTGGTAATTCCAAAGCTTTAAATGCAATTTTCAATGGAGTGGATAAGAACATATTCAGGTTGATCAATACCTGTGAAGTTGCTAAGGAAGCTTGGGATATTTTGAAGGCTATACATGAAGGAACATCTAGAGTTAAGATGTCAAGACTTCGGCTTCTAACATCGAAGTTTGAAAGTCTGAAGATGAAGGAAGATGAGACTATCCATGACTTCCACGTGAGTATTCTTGAACTGTCCAATGCATCCAGTGCTCTTGGAGAAAAGATGTCAGAAGAAAAGCTTGTAAGGAAAATCCATAGGTCCCTTCCTAAGAGGTACAAGATGAAGGTGACTGCAATTGAAGAAGCTCAAGACATCAGCAAAATGAGGGTTGATGAGCTTATTGGATCTCTTCAAACATTTGAGCTAGGGTTAAGTGAAGAGGAACCTGAGAAGAAGTCCAAGAGTATAGCTTTGGTTTCCAGTTCTGAAGAAGCCAAGAAAGGGAAAGAAGATGATTCTCAGGAGGAGCTGTCTCAGGCTATTGCTTTACTGGGTAAACAGTTCAACAAAGTTATGAAGAGGATAAATGGGAGTTACAATCCCAATGTCAAGAACATTAACTCTGACATCAACAGATCAGGAGAACAAGGGAAGAAGTCTAAAGATGAAGAAAAATCCAGTAATGACAAAGGGATACAATGCTTTGAGTGTGAAGGGTATGGACATGTCAAGAAGGAATGTCCTACTTTTCTAAAGAAGCAGAAAGGGTTATCAGCTTCTTGGTCTGACAGCGAGAGTGAATCTGAAGAAAATTCAGCTAAACTTGTTAGAGCGATGGTTGAAGTTTATGAGTCAGATGAGGAGTCTTGTGATGAAGAGGTTTCTTACGATGAACTTCCTGTCACTTACAAAGATCTTTTCGTGAGAAGTGAATAAGTGGGTCTTGAAGGGGAAGAGCTGAAGAAAACTATAGTACAGTTAAAAGCTGAAAAGACTGAACTTGAAGCTGAAGTCAGTATGCTTAACTATAAACTGGACTCTATGACCAAAACTATCAGAATGTTGAACAATGGTACTGATGCGTTAGACAACATTCTTAGTATTGGGAAGATGGCTGCAGACAAAAATGGTTTGGGATTCACCAGTGATGCAGGTTCTATTGATGTTATCACCTCCAAACCAGTGATGTTAAAACAGATGTTAAAACATCATGACAGAACTCCATCTAAGAAGAAATACAGACACTGGAAGTGTCACCATTGTGGATGTTTTGGACACATTAAAGCTTATTGTTATAAGCTACATGGGTATCCACAGAAGGCTCATCAGGTTGTTCTCAAACAGAACTGTTATAAAGGAAGGCAGGTGTCCAAGCCTAAGAAGCAATGGGTCCCTAAAGTTAAGGTTACCAGCTTGATAGCTCACAGTTCTTTAAGGGTTTCTACCAAAGAAGATTGGTACTTTGATAGTGGATGTTCAAGGCACATGACTGGGGTAAAGAATCTGTTGGCAGATGTGAAGCTTCAGTCTTCAGGCTATGTTACTTTTGGTGATGGGGTCAAAGGAGAGATCAAGGGGACTGGTAAACTAAACTGTGTTGGTGCTCCCAGACTGGAGGATGTTCTTCTTGTTAAAGGACTGGCAGCAAATTTGATTAGCATTAGTCAACTTTGTGATCAAGGATTCAAAGTAGACTTTAAAAAGTCTGAATGAATTGTCAAAGATGATAAAGGAGAAGTCATTATGAAGGGAGCCAGGTCTAAGGACAATTGTTATCTTTGGGTGCCACAAGACTCAAATTCTTCCACTTGTATTTTTTCTAAAGAAGATGAAGTCAAAATCTGGCATCAGAAGTTGGGACATCTTCACTTGAAGGGAATGAAGAGAATCATCTCCTCAGAAGCAGTCAGGGGAATTCCCAAACTTAATATTGAGGAAGGAAAAGTGTGTGGAGACTGTCAAAAAGGGAAGCAGACAAAGATGTCTCATCCGAAGCTTCAACATGACACCACCTCTAAGGTCTTGGAACTACTTCATATGGACTTGATGGGACCTATGCAAGTTGAAAGTCTGGGTGGAAAGAAATATGCGTATGTGGTTGTGGATGACTATTCAAGGTACACCTGGGTGAGCTTCATCAAAGACAAATCAGAGGTGTTTGATGTTTTTAAAAATCTTTGTCAAAGATTCCAAAGAGAAAAGGAGAGTAATGTTATCAGGATAAGAAGTAACCATGGAAGAGAGTTTTAGAATAGCAAGTTTGAAGAATTTTGCTCTGCTGAAGGTATAAGTCATGAGTTTTCATCTCCTATTACTCCTCAGCAAAATGGAGTAGTTGAGAGGAAGAACAGAACTATCCAAGAGTCTGCTAGAGCTATGATCCACGCCAAGAAACTTCCCTATCATTTCTGGGCTGAAGCCATGAATACTGCCTGCTACATTCACAACAGGGTTACCCTGAGAAGAGGCACTTCATCCACTCTGTATGAACTATGGAAGGGAAGAAAACCTAATGTTAAATACTTTCATGTTTTTTGAAGTAGATGTTATATTCTGGCTGATAGAGAACAGAGAAGAAAATTGGATTCCAAAAGTGATGAAGGAATATTTTTGGGATACTCCACTAACAGCAGAGCATATAGGGTTTTCAACTCTAGAACCAAGGTGATGATGGAGTCAATCAATGTGGTGATTGATGATAATGACAAGCAGGAAAATGATGATGTCCTAGATGATGTTGGAACATCAGTTGGTGAAGTTACACCAGAAGCGGAAGACAGAAGTCCAACTCCTAGTATTGCTGCTGCTGAGCCTGAAACTGAGGAACCTCATAAAGATCCCTCCATCAGAGTGCAGAAGGACCACCCTAAGGAGCTCATAATAGGTGATCCAAACTCTGGAGTGAGGACTAGGTCAAGAGATGTTATAGCAGGTTCTTGTTTTGTCTCCAAAATTGAGCCAAAGAATGTCAAGGAAGCATTGACTGATGAGTTTTGGATAAATGCAATGCATGAAGAGCTGGAGCAATTCAAGAGGAATGAAGTATGGGAGCTTGTACCTAGGCCTGATGGAGTAAATGTGATTGGCACCAAGTGGGTCTACAAGAATAAATCTGATGAACAAGGAGTGGTCATCAGAAACAAGGCCAGATTAGTTGCTCAGGGATATACTCAGGTTGAAGGAATTGATTATGATGAAACCTTTGCTCATGTGGCTAGACTGGAATCTATCAAATTGCTCTTAGGGGTGGCTTGTAATTTAAAATTCAAGCTTTTTCAGATGGATGTTAAAAGTGCCTTCCTGAATGGTTAATTGAATGAAGAGGTGTATGTTGATCAACCAAAAGGATTTATTGATCCAACATTTCCTGGCCATGTGTACAAACTAAGGAAAGCTCTATATGGTTTGAAGCAAGCACCAAGAGCTTGGTATGAAAGACTTACTAAATTCTTGGTTGTGAATGGCTACAGAAAATGAGGGATTGACAAGACTTTGTTTGTTAAAGAGGAAGGAGGAAAACTGATGATAGCTCAAATCTATATTGATGACATAGTATTTGGTGGGTTGTCAGATGCAATGGTGAAACATTTTGTGGAACAGATGCAATCTGAATTTGATATGAGTCTTATTGGTGAGCTGAACTATTTTCTTGGTCTACAAGTTAGACAAATGGAGGAATCCGTATTCATTTCACAGAGCAAGTATGCAAAGAACATAGTGAAGAAGTTTGGTCTAGAGAATGCTAATCACAAGAGGACTCCTGCTCCTACTCATCTAAAATTATCCAAGGATGAACATGGTGTCAGTGTGGATCAAAGTTTATATAGAAGCATGATTGGGAGTCTATTGTATCTCACAGCTAGCAGACCAGACATTGCTTTTGCTGTTAAAGTTTGTGTCAGATATCAATCTGAGCCTAAGGCTAGTCACTTAAATCAAGTGAAGAGGATCTTGAAATATGTTAATGGCACTAGTGACTATGGGATGCTGTATAGTCATGGTTCTAGGACTGAGTTAAAGGGATATTGTGATGTTGACTGGGCTGGGAGTGCTAATGATAGGAAAAGCACTTCAGGAGATTGTTTCTTCTTAGGGAATAATCTGATATCATGGTTTAGTAAAAAGCAGAACTGTGTGTCTCTTTCTACTGCTGAAGCTGAGTACATAGCAGCAGGGAGTAGTTGTTCTCAACTTGTGTGGATGAAGCATATGTTAACAGAATACAATGTCAAGCAAGATGTCATGACATTGTACTGTGATAATTTGAGTGCTATCAATATCTCTAAGAATCCTATTCAACATAACAGAACTAAGCATATTGATATAAGACATCATTTTATAAGAGAATTGGTTGAGGACAAAGTTGTTGCATTGTAGCATGTAGCTACAGATAAACAGTTAGCTGATATCTTCACTAAAGCATTAGATGTAAACCAATTTGAAAGTTTGAGAAGTAAACTGGGAATTTGCATTTATGAAGATTAAATGTGCTAGAGAATGTACTATGCAGGTGTTTTATTAGAAATTGATTTTATTCAACTGCTGAAGGCATACAGGTTTGAAGTACATCATTAGTTACAGATTATCCCAACCCCCTACATCTAGAAAAGCTTTCCAGTCTTCATCCCAATCATCCTCAGCCGCTTGTTGTTGCACAGGAAGCTTTTTGCTTGGTTTCATGGTTGTTTTTGAGGTTCTGCCTATCTTTGTAGTGCCTGAAGGTGTTTCAGCTGTAGTTATTGTTTTGCTCCTCTTCTGTGGTGGATTTGAAGTCGTGTTCTTCTGCTTGAAGTTCTTTGTTGCACCTTTGCTGTTTGACTGGCTCATTCTTGGTTGCTGAGTGGTGCTGCTAGAAGAAAGGCTTGTGTTTATAATGAAAAACAAGGAGTATCGTTTGTATCGACTGGACAGTCAATGTGTTGGAACTTGTGTTTTTGGGAAGCATGATGTTTGACCATGACTTTATGTCAGGACATTGTGTTTGGTAATTGTCTAATTGTGGCTAAAAAGGGGGAGAGTTAGCCTAGGTGTGTAGAGTGTACCCTATATCTGGTGTGGTGCAGATGTTGAGGGGGAGTGTGCATGTTGAACAGCTGGTTATGCTGGTTCTGGTTTTGAGGGAGAGTTTGCTCTTTATTGATGGGAGCTGTTTGTTGGTTGTTGTTAAATTTTTTATCCGCTGGTGAAGTCTCTGATGTTGCAGAGATTGTTTTAGCCAAAATTAGCCAAAGGGGGAGATTGTTAGTTCTTGGATTGGCTAGAATTTTAGTAAAACAAAGTTGTTCAATGTTGATGTCACATGGGTGATGTCTTAACATTGAGTCTTAACATTGGTATATGTTAAGTATTTAGTGTTTGAAGTTGTGATGTCTGATGTCACATGCGATGTTGTGACATCAGGTCTGCAGAAGATTAATAACATCAGGTTTAGTGATGTTGTTAGGGTTTGCGTTTTAGCTGAATATTGGGAGAGCTGTTAGTCTCATTGGATGTGGATATCTTGGGATAGATATTCTCTGTTGCATAGAGATTTGATGAGATTTGTAGGGAGGTTTAAAAGCTGAAGATCTAAGAAGATTTTGAGAGAGAAAATCTGTTTTGAAGATTCAGTTTTAAATAACAAATCAGGTCAGATATTGTAGCTTATCCAAGTCCAATTCAAATAGCTATATAATGCGCATCATTCCTGAAGGAAAAGTAACGAAGCAAAGAGAGCTAAAGACTGAGAGTCGATTGAGTCTTCGTGTTTGTAACCATTCAAGTGTGAATTGGTATTGTTGTTTTGAGTTGTTCTTGATCAAAGCTGTGAAGCAGAATCAAGTTGTGTTTTTCAAAGTGTGTGATCTTTGAATTTTGTTACTGAAGTGATTTAGGGATTGAGTAGGGTTCTCATACTTAAGTGGTCTCTTAAGTAGAAGGTTCATTAAGTAGTGATTAAGTTTAGGAGATGTCAACTGGGTTGTTAAGTCTGTAAATTAATACTACTGATAGTGAAATTCATCCCTGGCTTGGTAGCCCCCAGACGTAGGTAGTTAAAACCGAACTGGGTGAACAATTCATTGTGTTGATTTATTGTTGCTTTACATTGTCCATTGCAGAGTGTGTTGTTGTGACATCACACGTAACATCACACATCTGGTACCAGAATTTCACTTCACTTCACGATCCGCGATCCGTACAGGCTTCATTTCCACAGTAAGATTATCCCGTACTTGCACATCACCCATATGGATTACATGAGATGGATCTGGAACATACTTCCGGAGTTGTGACACATGAAACACATCATGTAAATTCAACAGATTAGGCGGTAAAGCCACTCTATAAGCAACATTTCCAACTCTGTATGAAATCTGATACGGACCAATAAAATGAGGAGTGAGCTTCTTAGACTTCAATGCACGCCCAACACCTTTCACAGGTGTAACTCTTAAAAACACATGGTCACCTACTTGAAATTCTAAGTCTTTCCTTCGCTTGTCATGATAACTCTTCTGCCTACTTTGGGAAGATTTCATCTTTTCTCGGATCAACTTCACCTTTTTAGTAGTCTCTCGAACGATTTTAGGTCCAAGCACTACACTTTCTCCAGATTCATGCCAACATAAAGGAGTCATACATCTCCTACCATATAATGCTTCAAAAGGGGCCATTCCAATACTAGAATGGTAACTGTTATTATAAGTGAACTCGATCAGTTAAAGATAAGTATCCCACGAACCTCCCTGTTTAAGAACACAAGCTCTCAATAAATCCTCTAACGACTGAATAGTCCTCTTGAAGTATTAGGTAATCCCGTCACAAAGTCCATTGAAATGCTATCCCATTTCCATTCTGGAACTTCTAATGGTTGCATCAACCCCGCAGGCTTCTGATGTTCAACTTCCGACTTCTGACAAGTTAAACATACATACACAAAACGAGCTACATCACGCTTCATTCCAGGCCACCAAACAATTTCTTCAAGTCCTGATACATCTTTGTAGCCCCCGGATGAATACTCAATTTACTTCTATGATTTTCCTCAAGAATCGCTTTCTTCATCCCCGCATCATCAGGAATACAAATTCGATTTCGGAATCTCAACACACCTTGCGCATCTAACTTGAAATCATCATTTTCAGATTGATCGATTCCAACCATTGAATCTACTAGTTTCACGTCTAACTTCTGAGCTTCCTTGATACTACCCAGAAAATCATTGTTAATCTTCAGCATCCCCAACATCACACTCCGCGGTGTCACTTCGCAAACTAAGCTCATATCTCTAAACTGCTCAATCAATTATAATTCTTTAACCATCATCACCGACATATGCAAAGTTTTCCGACTTGGGCGTCAGCCACGACATTAGATTTACCTGGATGATAGTTCAAACCGAAATCATAATCTTTTAATAATTCCAACCAGCTTCACTGTCTCATATTCAATTATTTATGATCAAACAAATACTTTAAGCTCTTATGGTCACTAAACACTTCAAATCTTGAACCATAAAGATAATGCCTCCAAATCTTCAGCACAAAAACAACTGCAGCAAGTTTCAAATCATGCGTAGGATAGTTCTTTTCATGAGTTCTCAACTGCCTTGACGCATAAGCAACTACCTTATCATTCTGCATAAGCACACCTCCTAAACCCATCTTAGAAGCATCACCATATACCACAAAAGGTTCTCCTGGATTAGGTACTGTCAAAACCGGAGCCGATGTCAATCTCTTCTTCAATTCCGTGAAACTTTCTTCGCATTGAATGTCCCACACAAAAGCTTTACCTTTACAAGTCAACTTAGTCAACGGAAGAGCTAACTTAGAAAATTCTTCGATACACCTTCGGTAATGACCGACTAGTCCCAAAAAGCTTCTAATCTCGGTAGCCAACTTTGGAGTTTCCCATTGCAACACAGCATCTACTTTAGACGGATCCACAGCAATGCCACTACCTGAAATGACATGACCGAGAAAACTAACCTCCTTTAACCAAAATTCACATTTAGACAGCCTTGCATATAACTTCTTCTCTTTCGGTTCTTGCAACACGGTGCTTAAATGCCCATCAAGCTCTTCTTCAGATTTAGAGTCTATTAGAAGATCGTCAATAAAACCCACTACAAACTTATCCAAATACTCAAGAAAATCCGATTCATATACTCCATGAATACCAGGTGCATTAGACACACCAAACGACATCACAGTATACTCATTGTCACCATCCCTCGTCTTGGCTGTCTTCGGAATATCATCCGGCTTAACACAAATCTGATGATAATCCTAACCTTAAATCAATCTTGTTAAGCACACAGGCATCTATTAACTAATCCAGCAAATTCTCAATCCTCAAAATCAGACACTTATTCCAGATCGTCACTTTTATTCAACTACTGATAGTCAACACACAACCTCATACTTCTATCTTTCTTCCTCACTAATAGTACAGGAGCACCCCACGGAGAAACACTTGGTCGAACAACCTCTTCTCAAACAACTCTTCCAACTGTTTCTCCAATTCACTCATTCAGAAACATACATTCTGTATGCAACCATCGACATCAAGCTTGCATCGAGTACCAGTCGATAGCAAGTTACACTCCGCGCTACTGTGGTACATCACTGATATCTCATGGGAGCGCCTCCAAATAATTACCCACAAAAGGTAGCTCACACGCCACCACATCCTCTTAAGCTTCAAGGAATCCAACATCATAAACACCTTTGCACACTCTTCCACAAATTCATTCACTTGCTTAACAGAACAACCAACTTTTCGCCCTCGTCGAAATTAGATTCAGGTGAACATCAGGAATTACCCACCACGGGCATATCACTAGCCATCACACTGTTCTCTATCCTTCAAAAACAGACGTCAACAATACCTGATCGTTCTCCTCAGGATATTCCAACTTGACCGACAGGCAAGAACTCTAATTCGCCACATCTTCAAATCTAATAGTCTGCATCGACTCATCAAAACAATCCGCAAGCACTCGTCTTAACCTCGACAATTCACTGCGCACACTACTCAAGCTCGCAAGACACGTCTATCCCATCCAACAAGATCCCGTCCATTATCAACAAGAGATTAAGGGTGATCAGTTCCTCAATTTATCAATAACAGACGATATCATGAGGCGGTACAAACTATCTTCACCAACTATCGCAGCGTCCAACACTACCTTAGGCAACGCTCCAAACTCGAAGCACCTTGGAGAAGCACCTCCTTCTCCCCCACTTGTTTCATTCCCAACTTGCAAATGGAAAATAAAACAAGCATTGACAGTGTTTTTACACACATGTGGCACACTAGGGAAACAAACAACATTAGACAACCTGGTCGGACGGACCGACCTGCTCTGATACCACTAATGTAACACCCCATTTCTACCCGGTAATTATCGATAAAATCAGAGTTACGAAATTCAACATAATCAAATAGGATGCCACATTTCTGATTAAAAGCATGCTCATTTAATTTCATATACCATTGATGCATAACACATTTACTCAGATGAAACCATAACAACATCATTTATTCTTTGAAACAAAACACTTTCATAAATAAGCAGCGGATTCACAATTTTCAACCTAATATAGTATAACATCTTGTTCAATTTAAAACAACTTTAAGACATCAAGTCTTTTAACCAAAACAACTTGAAACAACAGCAACATAATCAAATTCAATAATAAGAAAAACAAGTGTTCATCCCCCCGAGTGTTACGTATCAGAGCATCGACACCGACTCGAACTAAGGAAGATAAACAACCTTCATCCTTGCTAACCTGCACGTTACCAACATAGGGGTAACATTCAAACAGAAGGGGTTAGATATCAAACAATATAATCGGATAGATAATATATAATATATTATATCAGATTATATAAAATCACCACTTCACAACATTATTATCAACTTTACTCAACAACACAACAACAATTTATGCAACATGGAATGTGACTCATAAAAATGCACATGCATGTGGTACCATTTGGAGCAGAACTCCCAACATAAAATACGGAGCAGAACTCCCAACGTAAAATGTACCAATCCAGGCCAATGTGAAAATTTGCCAATCCAGGCCAACGTAAAAATTCGCCAATCCAGGCCAACGTAGAAATTTGTCAATCCAGGCCAACGTAAAAATTTGCCAATCCAGGCCAACTTACCGAGCATCAGCTCCAACTTGATATGCTATGTATGCAACTCAACATGAATATCATAATAACAATAATAATAGTTATGTAACCACACAACCACAAATCAACATTGGCCATATGTCTACAACTTAACAGCAACAACAAATCAACATTGGTCATAGGCCTACAACTTAACAGCAACAACAAATCAACATTGGCCATAGGCCTACAACTTAACAGCAACAACAAATCAACATTGGCCATAGGCCTACAACTTATTCTTGCCAATAATTTAGAGGCACTTCGACAAGACACAACATCGCCTGCAACCCGCAATTCACAAACCAAAAGCACCACACAACGAGGCAACCAACATATACTACAATTTAACACGAAATCATTCGACAGTCTTTGATTTACACGGTTAATTAATCTTCTGTTATATCACTATCTGCTTTAATCTACTAATTCACTGCTACTGCTATATTATTACCCTACTGATTTGTCACTACTACTGTCATATTACAATTCCTGCTATGTTTACTCACTACTGCCAGATTATTTTTCTATTGATTATCCCTGTTACTGCTACTGAAATACTATCAGCTATTTCATGTCTTTGCTGTCATTTTCCATAACCTGAGGCCACTTTATTTCTTCTGCTAATTCACAATATCACCCTATTATTTTTCTATTACTAACATATCGTTAATATTCCTTAATATTTCTTACTAACCTAATCATGTCATTACTAATGTTTCTGGTCATTATTAATAATTCAAACAAATAAACTAGTGGCACTGGCCACCTAAAACATTACTAGTGGCGCAAGCCACCTCACCTAGTGGCTCCTGCCACATCAATCCTTCAAAGTGGTGCAAGCCACATGCCTAGTGGCTCCAGCCACCTCAATTCCAATGGTGACGCAAGCCACCCCCTTTAGTGGCTCCTGCCACATCGACTTTTCATAGTGGCGCAAGCCACATGCCCTAGTGGCCGCCGCCACCTTCTCAAAAACAAAACGGGTGGCACTCGTCACCCTTCCTAAGGTGGTTCCTATTCCCGTTCCCCAATTACCATTTCAGACTAATCATCCAACACAGTACAACATAAACAAGATAAAATTATACCATGAAGCAACTTAGACTAAATTCCTACAATCAATTCATCAACAACAACCGTATTTTGACATCCACGACAACCATTACAACACCACCATTACAACACAGACAGAGGCAATAATTCTACAAACCCAACCCCACATATCATTCATCAAATACCCCATTATAGAGTCAGAACCCCACCCTTACCTTGGATTGAAGGTCGCTCTAAAACTCCGATTGGGTTCTCCCGCTTGCAACCTCTACGTATGGTTTCCAACCCTTGCTCCTCTTCCTCTTCTTCGTAACTGCTACTACTAACTCCCCACAATTCTAATTACCTAATTTAATAAAACTAATATGCTATTTGTTTTTATTGGGCCTCCATACTACACCCCCACTAATACTACTTCTAACCACAAGTAAGCCCACTAATGATTTTATAATTCTAATCTACCAACATTATATTATTTCTACAACTTAAATCAACTTAATTAAATTAATTCAACTAAAGCCAACACAACTTAAATTAATTAATTTAACTAAACCGGCATAGCAACTCAACACAACATTTCGACAGCCAACACAATCAAACAAATAATACGAAGATATTTAATTAAATAATTAATTAAATAACCGGGCGTTACAGTTACCACGCTTTGTTTATATACACAAACAATAATGTCACGTATGCGAAAATGCTAACCTACACTAGCTAGATTAAACTTAACAAAACTAATACTACTACTGAATTTGAATTACTTCTAACAAAAGATAAGTAGTATCAATTTTGGTTAGCAACATTTTTGTTTATCTTAGTAGCGTCAACCTTGGTTAGGAAAATATATATGTTCATTCAAATGAAGTAGTTTGATTATTATTATTACAAGGGTTGAAGAAAAGCTCACACACCGACCAATCTTAAACACCACAGATCGCGAATGGAGTTCAAATATAGGTCTTGATTACAACCAAATTATAAAACACCACAACCGAAACAAATCAAAAAGAAAATCTAAAGTCACTCTTGATGGAATCTACATTTTCCTACATTATTTTAGGATGGAAAGGAAATACTTGAATTTGAATTGAAGCTTCATAGATGGAATGAAGAACAAGATACTATGCATTGATATTTTTTTGTTGAGGATTTGTAAAAATGAATAGATTTTAATATAGTAAAGCATACCAACATCTTGCAAAAAGTAACAACAGAAAGGAACAGCTGACTTGTGAGGTCCTATCAACATCTTGCAGAAAGTGATAACCCGTGTCATTATCTTGCAGAAAGTACCTATCAAAATCAAATAGAGTGAGGTCCTGCACATAGTAATATCAAACTTGTGTGTTTAATGCTTATACAAATGTTCCTCATGATCTTCAAAATTTAGTAATATTTATAAATAATAATTAAGATAAATAAATAATAATAATTTATTAATAGTTATTATTAAGACTACTTTCTTTTAACTTTTCAATAGGGATAATAAACTCCTATTTATACCAATGTCTAACCTATATATTAATGTATATGATTCACTTGTTATTTCTAGAACAAATATGATTCACTTACTATCTCTGCACGCGCATTCATTTAATTTCTTAAACTTTAATTTAACATTTAATTTTAATTAATAATTTAAATAAATTAATTAGTTAGAGGAAAAACTCTTTTCTATAACATAGACCATAATTAAATTAAATGTTATATAGTGTATCGATATCAACTTCTTTTTCTTCATTATCATTTTTTTGAATGTAAAAAGGTTCCTGCTAATTTTTAAATGAAATTACTATGAAAATGATGAAAATTTGTTTCTGTGGTTAATAGTGAACAATATTTGTATTTTGGCATATTGTATTAGTGGGAAATATTATTTTATTTGAACATAAAAGTATTGTTTATGTACTTGATATGACATTGGGAAAAAAATTGTAGGAGAAATACACATTGAGAACCGAAATCTCAAGGCAATTAAAAAAATCTCTAATGTAAAAAAAAATTGAAATATGATGACACTATCATGTGTTGTCATGTCATACACCCTCCGGACACATTTATAAGCAAATTTACCTTTTTTGGGTACATTTGACTATTAGTGTATCTAGTCCATATATGGACTAGATACACTAATAGTCAAATGTACCCAAAAAAGGTAAATTTGCTTATAAATGTGTCCGGAGGGTGTAGCAGGTAAAAAAGATTGCTATAGGCTATAGGCAACTATTAAAAATAGTATAGGGTGGATATGTCATATCACAACTTTTCATAAATTAAAGAAATTGTTTTATGCTATTTTTATTTATAGTAGCTTTAATAAATTTATCATCTCATTTAATATATAAGAAAGTTTTAATTTTATGTTTTAAAATTAAAATAGAAAAATAGAGATATAGGCAACTACCAAATATCTCACATTATTTTTTCTTTATAATCAAACAATGATGTTGTAAAACACAAATAATAATCAATTACGACATATTTCTCATTAAAATAAATAATAATTAATTTATTATGTGATAGAATAATTTATATTATATGTTGATCGTACCTGGATCAGACAGTATTTGGTGACCAGCAACGTCTTGTGGACTTCAGCTCCGATGAGGTTGAAAGACGGCGCGGGGGGGGGGGGGGGGGGGGGGGGTACCTGCAAGGTACTCCGACGCTCAAGTAAGGCAAAGGTCAAGTAAAAGCAAGTACAAGGTTAGAGTGTAAGAGAGTGTGTAACCTGACCCTCTCAAGTGAGAGGGTATTTATAGAGAGCCCCCAGCGCGGGGCCAACGGTCACTAGCACTGGGCTGGATTGCCAGGCCCAATCCAAGTAACTGCCAGGGCTTACATGGCGTAGTGAAGACCAGCACGTGGTCTTCGCCCTGGGGTAACCGCTCCTAGATCTCCAGAATTAGGGCAGACCGATTCCATCGGGAGTGGGCGGTTACATGAGAATGTGTCCTTGCGGGGAGGAGTCTTGCGTTTTGGGGAGAGACGTGTCCTCGTGGGGAGGATATGTATAAGGAGATATCTCCTCGAGGGGGGAGCACCTGAGTGTCGAGGAGGAGCGAGCCTAGAGAGGCTTAGCGCCTTGCCCGATGCTCTATGTCGTGCGTGTGCCCGACAATGTTGAGGAGGGGCATGAGCTCGACATGGGTCGTGCTAAGAGGCCTTTGTTGGGCCATCCCCGGACGTGTGGATTGGGCCTGCTTGATTGAGGGGCAGACCCCGACCCAGTCCAAAACAGGAGCCCCCCAAGTCGTTGCTCTGAGGTGTCAGGGTAATGACATTAGGGTCAGCACTACGTCGAGGACGTGTCCAACCGGGGAAGGGACTCTAAACAAGGAACAGTACGTCGATCGGGCAAAAACAAATTGATCTGCTCTCGCTAGACTGGCCTCAGATGGGCGACGTCGTGGGAATACGAGAAGTCTGAAACGAGGTGAATGAAAAGACGTGTGTTGGGGAATGGAACGACATGCTTGGGAGAATGCATGCCACGTGTCGCCACTCATCATTGCCAAGGGCGGCTATGCTAGGGTAGCGTAATCGATTGCCTAAGAGCCCTCGAGACTTGTGAGAGCCCTATAAATAGGGGTCATCTCGTCCCATTTGTACTTTTGCTCCCCTTTTGCTCAGATTCACTCATTTATTCCTTCTCTATTTCACCACCGTACGCCGCCGTCAACTGCCGTGCCGGAACCCTACCGGAAGTGTGTTTCAAGTAAGTTTCTCTCTTTTTTCTACTTTCGTTTGCATTTATAGGGTGGTTTCATGGTGAACTGATGAAGTTCTCATGAAAATCACGAAATCTCCGGCGAAAACGGCGAGATTTCATAGTTTCTTGTTGCATATCGCGGGGAGAAGGGATTAGTATCCCGGGGACACGAAGAATGTCCCGAGGACACAAGATGAAACTATCGGGTTCCTCGCCAATATCCCTTTTGTGTGAAGGAATCCTCCCCAAGCGGCGCACCGGGGACCTGAGGATGGTCTCAGGGATGCTCGTCGGTTGTCTCGGGGATGCGGACGAGTGCGACCGTCTCGAGATCTCGACGCTCCCTCTTCACCCTTTCACTTGAACAACGGTGGAGGGGTGAATTTGATATGGATCATCGAATTCACCGTTTCCTTCTGCTTTTCAGGTATATGGAAGCTTCGTCCATTTCTGTGACCGTGGGATCGTTGAACGTCGACGACCAACCCGACTCTCCAATGGCGCCAATCACTAGGGTCGAGGAACGTCCCCTCGCGGAGTGAGTCAGCGATGAGCCATTGAAGCCGTTGAACATGGCTTCCCATTTTGTTGACGAGGACGAGGACACTATTTTTTCACAGTCGAGCACCAGCTGGTGGGTTCCTCGAAGTCGTGGAAGGTGTTCCGACCCCAAGCACACCATCGCATATGCTCGACGTACCGAAGGATGAGGTTCCCTCTTTACGAGTTCATGTTCGACAAGGCGGGGGTGGCGTCTGCCCTTTACAGATTTTCAACAAGCAGTATTTGTTTGGTTGCGCCTGGCGCCTTCGCAGCTCCACCCTAACTCCCTCGCTTTCATTTGAGCTTTCGAGCTCGTCTGTAAATATCTCCGAATCGGGGCAACCGTGCCTCTCTTCTTTCGCATCTTCCACCTCCAGCGGCAGGCCTCCGATGGCAGACACGGCTGGGTGTCTTTCAAACAAACGAGCAGTCTCTTCCACACCTACTTGGATTCTATTCGTGACTTTAAGTACCGGTATTATATCGTGAGGCCGATCATGCTTGAAGCTGTGAATTCGGTGTATTGCCGAGTTTCCCGTGAAGTGGACGGGCAGACGGAGGAGGTCCTCGGGCCAAGATTCCCCTTGTTCTGGACGGAAGAACACTTCAAAAAGGGGACGGACAGCTACAAAGTCATTCCTGGCTGTTTGGACGAGGGGGATCGCCTGACTTATGAGAGAATAGTCGCTTTCGTCAACGGGTTTAATAAAGCCAAGGTCATGACGATGGATGGGGAATCTGTCCGAGGTGACGACGGTCAGTTGTTAACGAAGCGACGTTTAATCAATACGAGGCCCTCCTCGAGACGTTCTCTGATGAGGAAGCCCTCGAGCTGCTGGGTAGTGACATCCTCCTCGACTCACTTTTTCCTTCGTGTCTTGGTTTCTGATTTATTGACGCTTACTTTCTTTTTGCAGGTAAGATGTCGACTGCCGAGGAGCGCTTCAAAAAGTTGAAAGCTACCCGCCTTTCGAGGAAGGGAGGTAAAGGCCGCATCGAGCAGATCCGAGCGCTGGACTCCGTTCCCACCCCGACAACCGGGGGTTCTTCTGGCTCTCACCAGGACAGTGATTCTCCCAGCACTCAGGGCTCCCCGAAGAGGCAACGGGTTTCAGATCAAGTGGACGTCGACCTTACTGAGAACGAGAGTCCCCCTGCTGTAAAATTTGTGCTCCCGCCTTGTCATTCGAGGCTGAACTTTTTCATGGGGAATAATTCTCTATGCGTGGGTGCCCCCGAAGCTCAGGCCATCTTAGGCGTTGATAGGGTTTCCCGGAGAAGGGCGCTGGTGGAGGATGTGTCCGCGGTGATGCGGGTTTGCGTGGCTGCCTTGGTTCTGAACGACGAGGCGTGCCCCGAAGATGAGATGAACAAGTTGCGAGAGAGTTTCAGGTCCATCTCAGCCGAAATGGAGAAGGTGGGCAAGGAGCTGGCTGACTGCAAAAGCCAGAACCAGACCCAGGTCGAGCTTCAAGGGCAGCTGGAGGAAAGGTTAAAGAATGTTGAGGAGGAGCGGAAACGTCTCTTGGCGAGGGACATCGAGTTTGAAGAGGAGAAGAATCGTCTCTTGGCCAGGAACGCCGAGTTGGAGGAGGCTGTCCGCCCGGCTGATGAGGAAACTGAGGAAGACAGGTTGCTGACTTCGCGGGCTGATAGCGAAGCTCTGGGAAGCCGAGCAAGACAACCTCGAGGCGGCTGACATAGGTTTCAGGAATGCCGTGCAGCAGCTACAAGTTCTCAACCCTGACCTCATAACCGAAGGGACTGACCCCGACTACGAGGTGGTCGACGGTCAGATCGTGCAGCCCGAAGGGACCGTCGTCGAGTAGGTTTTTCTTTCTGTTTGGCCTGTGAGCCATTTTATTTATTTTTTTATACTTATGCCCGACCTACGTGCCAGGGGCTTTTTGATACTTGTTTGTAACATCTGTACAATGGGCTTCTGCCCGCTTCGATGCATTTATGTTTATCTGCTCGTGTGCTATTTGTATGTTTTCAATTGTGTGTGATGTTATTGCATTTGCTATACTTTGTTTATTTTTGTCTAAGTAAATAGACTTTGGGGGATTTGCTCGACTTTGATAGTCCCTGACCGCGTGGAGAGTTGGTCGGGTGGTCGGAGACGTATTCTGACCTTCAACGAGGCTAAGAACTCAGTCGAGGTCTTAGCTTCGTGGCGTGAACTTCCCATCGCGAGCTGGGTGTTCTGCCTAATTGGTACGACGACGCAGGAGCTCGATCGAGGTGTCCTCATCGGATCAAAGTGCTCGCGCACACACAATGTAACCCTTGACCATCGTGTTTCGTATAGGGGTGTCGCGCTTGTACCTTAGTGCGTCGCCGTGACCGCGATGCTAGTGTGTCGCAGGTCGTGCTTAACTGTAATATTGTTTTAGCTTTTCAGCGTTCCATGGTCGAGCAAGTTCTTCCCCGTGTAGATTTTCTAGGAAGTAGGCTCATGTCCCCGTTTTCGCGCGGACGCGGTACGGGCCCTCCCAGTTCGCGGCGAGTTTTCCTTCTCGCGAGTCATTCTAGTTCCTTCGTAGGACGAGGGTGCCTACTTGAAAATCACGTTTGATGACTTTGTCGTTATAACGCAAAGTTATTTTCTGTTTAAGTGAAGCTTCTCAGAGAGAAGCACCCGAACGAGTCTCCTTAATAAAGTCGAGTTCTTCCCGCAGGGCTTCGTCGTCCGCGTCTCCATCGAGGAGGGCTTCCATTCCACAGGTTAGACGAAAAGGGGTCTCCCCAGTCGTGGAATACGGGGTTGTCTGGTAGGCCCAGAGGATGTTGTATAGCTCCTCGACCCACCATTGTTTGGCGTCGCCTAGTCGACGTTTCAATCCTCGGAGGATTACTCTGTTCGCTGCTTCAGCCTGCCCGTTCGTTTGAGGGTGCTCTACCGACGTGAAGTGCTGCTTCGTTCCTAGCTTGGTGACGAAGTCTTGGAAGTTCCTGTCAGTGAACTGTGTTCCGTTGTCGGTGACGATAGCTTGGGGTACGCCGAATCGGGCGAGGATGTTCCGCTTGTAGAAACGTAGTATGTTGAAGGTCGTGATTTTGGCCAATGCTTCCGCCTCAATCCACTTCGTGAAGTAGTCCACCCCGACGATGAGGTATTTGTTTTGATACAACCCCTGGACGAAAGGTCCGAGGATATCCATCCCCCACCACGCAAACGGCCACGGGGAGGACAGTGTTTTGAGCTCGTTAGGAGGAACAAGGTGCATGTCCCCGTGTCGTTGGCATCTATCGCACTTCTTGACGTGTTCCTTGGCGTCATGTGCATGGTAGGCCAGTAATACCCTGCCCGAAGTGCTTTACGGGCTAATGATCGTCCACCTAGGTGTTGTGCATTGATTCCCTCATGGATCTCCTGGAGTATGCCGGGGACCTTGGCCTCCTCGACACATCTGAGGAGGGGAATAGAAAACCCTCGCCGGTATAGCTTATCCTCGACTATGGCGTACGAGCACGCCCGCCGCTTGACCATTCCTACTTCTTTGGGGTCTTCGGGCAGTTTGCCCGTCGTGAGGTTGTCATACCCCAAATTTGTCCTACCTGTGTAATTTCCATCTGTACATCCATCCTCTAACAGTTATCCAAAAAAATCCAAAAAATATGTTGTCTTCAACTTCATCCCTCTTTTATTTTTTATCCATATATATTTAACCATTTTAGTCCTTTATCCAGTTAAATAACCATTTCCATATTCATGTAAATTTCCCATATTTATTTCATATCCCAAACTAATTCTCAAAAAAAAAAATCCATTCATAATCCATTGTCAATATCCAATTTAATCATTTCTTTCTTTTCCTACTAGTTTTCATTATCCATCACAAAATTCTAAAAAATCTACAAAAACCAAAAGTCCTACAAAAGAGCCCATATTCTAGGTACAAACATTATCAAATATTACAAAAAAAATAAGGAAAAGCCCATAGGCATTCAAGTTACACAAGTTGAAAAAAAATATAACCATTATTGATCCATCCACGAGCCTTATATCAACCAAAGCGCAACCATCAAATTCAGCAACAAAAAGGCCACGCGAATCGTACCAAGCATGCTACCTGCACATGAAAAAAAAGGCAGCTCTCTTCAATTTTCAACAAACCAACGCACCTGCAAAACAAAAAATAAACTTTCTCAGTAACACACAGCAAACGACCCGAAATTCCTTCACCACGCACCAAAATAAAAACAAATTCTCAGAAAATTCCAAAACCCGTACGACCACGACCCAGCGCATTACCAATTTCCAGCTGCTATGTACGAGAACCAACGGTACCACAAACCATTCCAACCACGTTACAAAGCGTACGCACCACCAATTCACCATTTCACAGCCACAATCCATCACAAAAATCAACTAAAACTACAAACCAAATTTTCCAGCTCATGTTACGTTTCCTTTCACAATTTCTCTTCCTATTATAACCTCACCTCTGCTATAAATACAGTTGCAAACCAAAAATGCAAAAAAAAAAAAAGAAAACTCTCTGCAGCTCAACCAATATCACCGCCTCCATCTTTCTCAAACACCAAACTCACACAAAACAATCCAACAACTTGCAAACTAAAACTTCACCCTATACACAAAACCTTCTTTCGTAACCTTCAATAAACCCAAAATCCAGCTTCGACCCAGCCCCTCTTCTTTCAACCTCCTTCAAAACAACACATCCTTTCAAACCCACACTCAAACAACCACAACACCAGATTGGTTCACCCTTTCTTTCAACCCAAATCCCTTTTAACAACCATAACCTTTTTTTCAAATCTTCAAAATCCTAAATCAATCGCATCACCAAATCTGATTCAGAAAAAGAATGAAAATGAAGAAGTGAAATTGAGGAACACAACCGAAAACCAAAACCATAAGAGCTAGAAACCGAAAGAAGAAGATGAAAGAAAACTGAGATTCAACGAACCTTCACATCTGGGAACCGAATCGAACCAACTCGAGTGAGAGACGGACGAAACTAAAGCGAAGAAGGTTGAGGATTTGTTGACCGTGATGCTTCGTTGACCTTGCTATTTACTGCTTTGGGTTAATGAAAACTAGATATCGATTGATTTATCAATTTTTTCGATTAAATCTCGATAAAGGTGAGACTTTTTTGCTTTGTACTCATATTTTCGATTTAATTTCTTATTGTTACTTTACATATTCTTTTATTCAATTTTGGGTCAATGAAAGTCAAAAGTCTGATTATCAACTTATCGATTAAATCGCGATTAAGACGAGACCAATTTTATTTTCTTATGTCAATATTATATCTTGTCGATTATATTATTATATTGTTGTACATATTATCATATTGTATCATATTCATTTTCATTTCATTTACTCACCATTTAATCGAAAACAATTAATAAATATCGAAACCCTAAAAACGAATGTGAATGCACTGTTGGTTATGATCATCCACTTGCTTGACGCATACTCAAGGCTTAGTTTAGGACACTTTTTCGCACACACACGACTTTCTCTTGGGCTACCTTACAATGAGACCCTTTATTTCATGTCAACACTTGTATTTTACATGTACCCCTCTCCCATTCCGATGTACGCATTTATTATTGCTTTGATTGTGATTTGTTTACTAGGAGCACCCCTAGGGACTAGCATAGACAACCCATTTTCAAACTAATCCTCGATTCGTCGTCGAACTACTTTCAAATAACCCATTTTTAAACTAATACTCGATTCGTCGTCGAGCCATTTTCAAACAAAGCTCTTTTCAAACCAAACTCTCGATTCGTCGTCGAGCCATTTTTCAACCAAACCCTCGATTCGTCGTCGAGTCTCTTCCAATCAAAACCCTTTTCAAAATAACCAGGCGTATGCAATAAACCCTTGATTCAACGTCAAGTGGATTTTCGCAACAAATCTCAAAAATAACTAACAACTATCGAAACTCTTTTAAGGTGAAAAATGGGGGTTCAAGTCTTTGATCTCTCTTCGATTGTTTGGGTGCGAGTTCTCTTACTCGTGTGTGAGCAATTGACGCCTCTTCTTGTAACAAATCCAATCCTTTTCAAATTAACTAAGCGCATACAATAAACCCTTGACCCAACATCAAGTGGACTTTCATAATCAACCTCAAAACGACTAACAATTATCGAAACATTTTTCAAGGTGAAAAATAGGGGTTCAAGTCTTTGATCTCTCTTCGATTGTTTGGGTGCGAGTTCTCTTACTCGTGTGTAGGCAATTGACGCCTTTTTTAAAAATCAACCAACTCCCTTGTTTTGTGGGTGTACCACGAACTACGACTGCTCTAATTCTTTATTCTTGTCCGAGTAAAGATACGTAGGCACAAGATTGTGTTGATCTTGGCGAGCTACCTTCCCTCCATCTTCCGTCTTCCCTCTATCCCTTCCCGTAGTCAAACTACGATTGCTCTGATTTCTCATTCTCGTCCGAATGAGCATACGTAGGCCCGAGGTCGCGATGACCTTGCCGAGCACCCTATCCTTAAACCACCCATTTCCCCTTAGCATCCTTTCCTTTATCTTTACCTTTCCGCATTTATTGAGAAGAAAATAGACAAACTTAGTTAACGAGTATCGCGATTCGAATCAAGAGGTTCCCGTTGAGTACAACGGACGTGAGGGGGTGCGCATACCTTCCCTTCACGTAACCGACTCCCGAACCCAGAATGTGGTTGCGACGACCATGTTCTTATCCCGCTCCTTAAAGGTTTTCTCGATATTTTCCTTTCCCTCTTTTGGGATAAATAAAGTTCGGTGGCGACTCTGTCGAACCATTTTCCGTGCCTTTCGCGCGAGGGTCGTATTTTCTCGATGAATTTTCGAGGTGCGATAGATGGCGACTCTGCTGGGGACTATTTTCTCCATGCAAGAGAGAGTTAAGCCTATCTTGATTCGAATCGCTAGCTCTTTAGCTTTGTTTATTTATTTTCTTCTCGTTTATTCGTTTGCTTATTTGTGTTACCTTTTGTAACATTGTTGGGTTGTTCTGATGTTGGGCACTTTGTGAGATGGCTCTACACCCGAGTCTGAGTATAACCCTAGGATTAGGATGGTGGTTGTGTAGTGTAGGCTTGCGTGGTCTCTTCCGCGTGAGTTGAAGCGAAAACCACCGCTTGAAGTAGATTTCCTTGGAGATATTATTGTTGTGGTGAATCTTTGCCATGGTGGTAATACTTTCGAGGTGGATCGTCGATCCCAAGGACCATTAACCCAATTTACCCATGGTGGTTGGTAGTGTTAATTCTATGTGAGTTAATGCGAACGCCCCAATCAGATGAGATCCCTCGAACGTATTACTTCCTGACAATAATATTTTCAACCTCGATCTAGGATTCTAAGAACCGTATTTAGAACCCGTGTGTCGATTGTTGTGTAGTGGGCGCCTCCGAGGAATCTTTCTCGTAGGGAAGAAATAAAGACCTCACCTAGACGAGATTATTTCGAGGATATTATAGTCGGATGTCTCTTCGTCTTGGTTATAATGTTTTCAAAATATATCCATAACTCTAGGTACCTACCCATTTTAGAAACCTACCTGTGGGTTTTCTTGATCCTAGCTATGGTTCTTGACCCGTCATCTCCGGCCAACCGCATAACTGTTTTGAAACTGTTTGATTATGCGATCCTGGATCTTGCATCTTGCATTACATCTCATGTCATTGCATTGCATTGCATCTGTTACGCATCTTGCATTGCATTTTCAACCTCCGAATCTCACTTCAACTTCCTTCCTTCTCCAGTAAATCAAGCTGATTCCTCGACACCAGTACGCAACTCGAGCCAATACTAGACGAATAATGGAGTAGATTCAACTAGAGCAGGCCGCCTTCAGAGAAGAGTTGGACTCTATGAAGGGAAAGATCGACCAGATTCTCGAAGCCATCATGATGGCCAGAAAAGAAGAAGAACTGCGTGAAGCCGCTGCTGCCAACAACACTGTGCCTATTCAAGCATCTACCTCAAGGCTCTCAGTTCCTATTCCCAACCCTATCACTTATGGGATACCAATGGACTTCGCTTCTGCCACTTCTCAACCACTTCCAACATCTGGAGTCACTGTTAGTACCATTCCGCAAGCCCAACCTGTTGTTACTCAGATTCCTATTCCTCATGCTGAAGAGAATCAGATGGATCAGTATGATGAGGTCCAAAACTACCATGCTGCTATCCCAATTGTCAATCCTACTGCTGCTCAGGATTCTGAAGCTATCAAGATGTGTCGTGATCTAGCTGAAAAACTCCGAGTCATGGAGGGACGCAACTCAACTTCTTTGAATGCTCTGGATATGTGCTTGGTGCCAGATGTTGTCATTCCTCCCAAGCTCAAGGTACAAGATTTCCCAAAGTACAAAGGCCTCAGTTGTCCTCACATGCATCTAAGGATGTACTGCCGCAAGATGGCTGCCCATGCCAAAGATGAAAAGCTGATGATCCATTGCTTTCGAGACAGTTTGTCTGGGGCATCACTCGAATGGTACATGCAGCTGGAGCGTAGCAATGTGCGCACTTGGGATGATCTAGCTGATGCATTTGTCAAACAATACAAGTACAACACTGACCTTGCTCCGAATCATACTCATCTTCAGAGTATGGCTCAGAAGGACAACGAATCCTTTAAAGAATACACGCAACGCTGGAGGGAGCTAGCTGCAAGGGTGCATCCACCTCTTGTTGACCATGAACTGATTGACATCTTCATGGGTACTTTGCAAGGCCAGTACTACGAAAAGCTAATCGGTAATGTTTCTGCTGGATTCTCTGATTTGGTGATCGTTGGTGAGAGAATTGAAGAAGATCTGAAAAGCGGAAAGATCCAAGGAGGTTCTAGCAGCCAGTCTCAAGCCAAGAAGCCCTTCAACGGATACAAGAAGAAAGAGGGTGAAGCAAATGCTATCTCTAATCAGAAAGGGCAAGTTCAACAACAAGCTCCTCCTCCAATGCCTTTTCAAATGCCATACTTCCAGTATCCGTATGTCGCTGCTGCGCAATACGCTCAAATGCCTTATCATCCAGTTGTTCAAGCTCCAATGCCTCAACAACAATCCTACAATCAGCAAGGGTATCAGTATCCTCCTCAACATCAACAACAGAGAGCTGCTCAACAACGTCAGCCTAATCAACAAAGGACAAGGAGGTCTGATAGAGACTTTGATCATCTGCCAACATCATATGCTCAGATTTTTGCTCAATTAATGGAGAAGAGGGCTGTTAATCCAAGGGACTTAGCTCCTCCAACTATCATTCCCCCAGATTATGATGCCAATGCTTATTGCGAGTTTCATAAGGGTGCTCCAGGGCATACAGTCGAGGACTGCAGAGCTTTCAAACACAAGGTTCAGGACATGATCGACTCAAAGTTTCTCACGTTCAATGGGAAGGCTCCAAGCGTCATCAACAACCCTCCGCCGCCACCAAAATATTGCCAACATCAAAATCAAGTCAAGTCAAGTCAACTCAAGTCAACTCAAGTCTATTCCCCGAAGAAGGCAGTCATGTTGCCATTCCACCATTTACATTCTTGTATTTTGATTATGTTTGTTTAAGTATTGTGTGCTTTGAACATTGTCGTTTGTATTTGGTTTTCTTTATGTAGCGATTATGCATGTTTTGAATCAGTTATGTCGTATTCACTCATTTTTTCATTTACTGCAAAACACCGACACATTTATATCCACTTCACTCTCTTTATCAACTGTTGTTAGCAATGATTTGAGGGAGGATGATGACAACGAAATACCCATAATTGCAAAACGTATGCTTTCGGACAGAATCCCGCCGATGATGTACAGGCATTGTTTCAATCCCCAAACACTGGAGAGACAAGGAGTTAATCCCTAGTAAACCACTTCGAGCCTAGAAGTAGTAGTTTCCTTTGGATATTCAAACCCTTACACTCAACCTGGGGCAGGGTAGTGTCAGTTAATCCAATTACGCACTCAAATCACAAAGACAAAATCCAAAAGACATGTCGGTTGTTCATCAATACCCATGACTTGGCAGTCACAACCTTCCAACAAAATCAAAAATAAAACAAAAAATCAAAAGCCCGCTAAGTCAAGCACCTCAAAGGAGACTTAGGCAAAAATCAAGGCAATCCCGATGGGCTTGACAAGCAAAATCAGTCCATGCAAAAGTTAGGGATCAAAAAACAAAAGAGGCCCTCGAATCCTCAACAAAAACAAAATAAGACTCAGAGACCACCAAATAAAAACCAAAGGGTCGCTGACATCCATCAAAAACAAAATAAGGTGACTGCCATGTCGAGCATATCACGCTTACACCGTCAACCCTTTTTGAATACAAACATGTGCAGATTTAACTGAACTTAGGACTGGAAGTTCATCACGAAGAAGGGGTGGGTACAAATCAAATTTTGAGCCTAACATCCGTTGTTTCATAAACCGCGAACCAGACCACGTTACAACCCTCGAAAGACCCAATTGAGGCGAGGTTTATTCTGAAAGCATGCTATTGCGAGGTTGCGTAAACTGACTCCCCATATTTGTTAATCTTCAGCATTGGTGTCATTCTCCTTGCTATATCTTTCACACCATCAAAATCAGCACACGTTTGGGTTAACGGTCCATTTATCTCACTATCACGACACTCAAATAAACGACTCTTTTTCAAAACTTGCATGAGCATTATATTAAGATTACCATTTATGAATGAGCAATTTTAATTACAAATCAGTGCTGGACATCAAGACAATTCCAACAATGGGCAATCAAAGAGAGACTTGAACTTTCAGTGGTGCCAACCCAAAGCAAGACTCCCTCAAAACCCACAGGCTGGGGCAAACTCGTTCAACAGCTCAATCAGGGGCAAGCTATCTCAAAGCACATCAAAGTTCATCTTCTGCTTCAGAACTGGTTAATCAGGGGCAGACCATTACCATGTTCAGACTGGGGCAAGACCCATTGCAGCAAACAACTCTGACTATCAAGCAAAGTTGTGATTCTCCCAGGAATGAACTCATGACTCATTATCAAGTGATCAAACTCAGAGCTTCAAGAGCATCTTCGTCTGCTTCAATCATGGCGTCTTCAACGAATTGAGTGTCGAGGAAATCGAATCCCTCCCACCGCCCAAAGTCCAACCCGCATTGGCAACTACCAAAAAGTCCACCATGCTGGCACCTTTGCAACTTATCCAATCACCCATCTGCATCATACGCATCACATTCGACATCATAAACATCATTTGCATCATATGCATACCAAAACCAATCATACTTCCCCAACACTTGCATCTCTGCGCGTCAGCATTTGCATTGCACATCATTACAAAATAAAGCATTCATTTATGCATGTCAAGATCCAGGATCAATCTCAAGAGCTCAAGGCGATCTTCAGCCCAGTCAGGAGCATCCTCAGCCCAGCCAGGGGCATCTTCTGCAAGTCCGTGGGCGTTCCTCACGAAGTGGATCAACCTTTTGTTGACCAAGCTCAAGACAAGATTTTAAAGCAATCTTCAGCCCAGCCAGGGGCATCTTCTTCAAGTTCATGGGCGTTCCTCATGAAGTTATTTCAACCTTTTGTTGATGATATTGTGATCTCCAAGCATGTCAGTGTGCATTCTTTATTGGGTTATGTTCCTTAACCTTTTGTTGCTGAGGTCGTCATCCTCATCCCAACCAATAAACATTCTTCTGAGTCAGTGGGCGTTCCTCATTGAATCTTTTCCCCGTAGTCGAACTACGTCAGCCCTGATTCTTTATTCTCGTCTGAGTAAAGATACGTAGGCACAAGATTGCGTTGATCTTGGCGGGTTACCTTCTCCTTTTTTCAATATTTCCCTTTCCTTTTCGTGGGCTCTCCTCATTGATTTCTTTACTTCAACCTTTTGTTGATGTCTCCAAATAAATCTCATCACATCCCCACCAAACTTGACCTTTCGCCAATTTCCTTACTATCATCCTTTTGGTGATAGCCAAACTCAATCAACTCAATTCAACCTGCATCCTTTTGGTGTTGGTCAATCCTCAAAATCAAAAGCTAACTATCATCCTTTGGTGATGGCCTAAACCATGTTATTTCAGTTTAACCTTCATCCTTTTGGTGTTGGTCATCACAAATAAGAAGTTCCTATCATCCTTTTGGAGGTAGTAGCTTGTTTTGATCCGTCATCCTTTTGGTGTCACCGATCCATGAACCCTTGATCTGTGTGTCATCCTTTTGGTGAGTGACAGCCTTTGTGTGTGTGTGCCCTACTATCCTTTTGGTAGTAGCGAGCTGTGTGTGTGCCGTATTATCCTTTTGGTAATAGCAGGCTGTGTGTGTGCCCTACTATCCTTTTGGTAGTAGCAGGTTGTGTGTGTGCCCTATTATCCTTTTGGTAATAGCAGGCTGTGTGTGTGTCATACTATCCTTTTGGTAGTAGCAGGTTGTGTGTGTGCCCTACTATCCTTTTGGTAGTAGCAGGCTGTGTGTGTGCCCTATTATCCTTTTGGTAATAGCAGGCTGTGTGTGTACCCTACTATCCTTTTGGTAGTAACAGGCTGTGTGTGTGCCCTATTATCCTTTTGGTAATGACAAGTTGTTTGTGTGCCCTATTATCCTTTTGGTAATAGTAGGTTGTGTGTGTGCCCTATTATCTCGTCGGTAATAGCAGGCTTTGACCTCATTTTCATCCTTTTGGTGGAAGGGTCTGTGTGTGTGTGCCCTATTATCTCGTCGGTAATAGCAGGCGTTGACCTCATTTTCATCCTTTTGGTGGAAGGGTCTGTGTGTGTGTGCCCTATTATCTCGTCGGTAATAGCAGGCTTTGACCTCATTTCCATCCTTTTGGTGGAAGGGTCTGTGTGCGTGTGTGCCCTATTATCCTTTTGGTAATAGCAGGCTTTGACCTCATTTCCATCCTTTTGGTGGAAGGGTCTGCATGTGTGTGTGCCCTATTATCTCGTCGGTAATAGCAGGTGTTGACCTCATTGTCATCCTTTTGGTGCCAGGGTCTGTGTGTGTGCGTTCACTATCATCCTTTTGGTGATAGGTCTGTCATCCTTTTGGTGTCAGATTTTCTGTTATCATCCTTTTGGTGATAACGACCTTTGCAAGTTATTTGTTATTTCACCTCCCAAGCATTTTTCTTTTCTTTCGAACAAATTCGTGGTCTTTTTCATATCTAATTGTCTTCTACCTTGAAAGAAGGGACGTCGTAGCAGTTCATCTTTCTCGGTTTAAGCCAATTAGATAGGGGCATCTGTCATACCCCAAATTTGTCCTACCTGTGTAATTTCCATCTGTACATCCATCCTCTAACAGTTATCCAAAAAAATCCAAAAAATATGTTGTCTTCAACTTCATCCCTCTTTTATTTTTTATCCATATATATATTTAACCATTTTAGTCCTTTATCCAGTTAAATAACCATTTCCATATTCATGTAAATTTCCCATATTTATTTCATATCCAAAACTAATTCTCAAAAAAAAATCCATTCATAATCCATTGTCAATATCCAATTTAACCATTTCTTTCTTTTCCTACTAGTTTTCATTATCCATCACAAAATTCTAAAAAATCTACAAAAACCAAAAGTCCTACAAAAAAAGCCCATATTCTAGGTACAAACATTATCAAATATTACCAAAAAAAAAAAGGAAAAGCCCATTGGCATTCAAGTTACACAAGTTGAAAAAAAATATAACCATTATTGATCCATCCACGAGCCTTATATCAACCAAAGCGCAGCCATCAAATTCAGCAACAAAAAGGCAACGCGAATCGTACCAAGCATGCTACCTGCACATGAAAAAAAAGCCAGCTCTCTTCAATTTTCAACAAACCAATGCACCTGCAAAACAAAAAATAAACTTTCTCAGTAACACACAGCAAACGACCCGAAATTCCTTCACCACACACCAAAATAAAAAAAAATTCTCAGAAAATTCCAAAACCCGTACGACCACGACGCAACGCATTACCAATTTCCAGCTGTTATGTACGAGAACCAACGGTACCACAAACCATTCCAACCACGTTACAAAGCGTACGCACCACCAATTCACCATTTCACAGCCACAATCCGTCACAAAAATCAACTAAAACTACAAACCAAAATTTCCAGCTCATGTTACGTTTCCTTTCACAATTTCTCTTCCCATTATAACCTCACCTCTGCTATAAATACAGCTGCAAACCAAAAATGCAAAAAAAAAAAGAAAACCCTCTACAACTCAACCAATATCACCGCCTCCATCTTTCTCAAACACCAAACTCACACAAAACAATCCAACAACTTGCAAACTAAAACTTCACCCTATACATAAAACCTTCGTTCGTAACCTTCAATAAACCCAAAATTCAGCTTCAACCCAGCCCCTCTTCTTTCAACCTCCTTCAAAACAACACATCCTTTCAAACCCACACTCAAACAACCACAACACCAGCTTGGTTCACCCTTTCTTTCAACCCAAATCCCTTTTAACAATCATAACCTTTTTTTCAAATCTTCAAAATCCCAAATCAATCGCATCACCAAATCTGATTCAGAAACAGAATGAAAATGAAGAAGAGAAATTGAGGAACACAACAGAAAACCAAAACCATAAGAGCTAGAAACCGAAAGAAGAAGATGAAAGAAAACTGAGATTCAACGAACCTTCACATCTGGGAACCGAATCGAACCAACTCGAGTGAGAGACAGACGAAACTGAAGCGAAGAAGGTTGAGGATTTGTTGACCGTGATGCTTCGTTGACCTTGCTATTTACTGCTTTTGTTTTCAAATCTGACTTTGCCTTAGACTGTTTTTTTTTTCTTGAATCTGCTGTCGTTTTAAGTTTTGAGACTGATGTTAATATCTAGAGAACCATGTCATGTTCACTCAAGTCTTGTTATCTATTCTGATAAAAAAGGAAAAAAACTTAGAGTGATGCTTCGGTCTCTTTGACATAGCGTGTGGTTGCTGTGGTTTGATGGGTTTAAAGCCCATTTTTTATGACAAACTCATATCTCCTTTTTTATTCGTGCGTTTTTGTTGAAGGGAGATGATGGGCTTTTAAGCCCATATGATTCTCATACCATACTCACACGCCCTCATTTGATTTCGCACCCCTCCCCTTATTGTTTTATTTATTTATTTTGTTTTAAAATATTTTTCTAAACATTTTAATTTCTAAATCTTAAATTTTGAACTGTTAGTTTTCTATTTTGATTTTATTTAACCATTTTAAGTTTCTTAATTTTACTCTTTTATTAAGGGCCAATGATATGACTCAATTCATAATTTAATCAAACCGATTAAATTTTGATTTATTTGAGGCCTACCTATTTATTTATTTTTATTTCAATTTATTCACTATTTTTACATTTATGTTAGGTCAATGAAAACCAAACATCGACGATTTGTCGATTTCTCGACTTAATCTCGATAAAGGTGAGACCTTTATTATTTTTCATGTCATTTTCAATTTTATGTTATTTCTATCATTTTTGTTTCATTTACATTTATTTTGGGGTCAATGAAAACCAAATATCGATCGATTTATCGATTTCTCGATTAAATCTCGATAAAGGTGAGACCTTTATTATTTTTCTTATCATTTTTTATTTTATTTCATTTCTTTTATTTTTATTCATTTTGGGTCCATGAAAACTAGATATCGATTGATTTATCGATTTTTTCTATTAAATCTCGATAAAGGTGATACTTTTTTGCTTTGTACTCATATTTTCGATTTAATTTCTTATTGTTACTTTACATATTCTTTTATTCAATTTTGGGTCAATGAAAGTCAAAAGTCCGATTATCAACTTATCGATTAAATCGCGATTAAGACGAGACCAATTTTATTTTCTTATGTCAATATTATATCTTGTCGATTATATTATTATATTGTTGTACATATTATCATATTGTATCATATTCATTTTCATTTCATTTACTCACCATTTAATCGAAAACAATTAATAAATATCGAAACCCTAAAAACGAATGTGAATGCACTGTTGGTTATGATCATCCACTTGCTTGACGCATACTCAAGGCTTAGTTTAGGACACTTTTTCGCACACACACGGCTTTCTCTTGGGCTACCTTACAATGAGACCCTTTATTTCATGTCAACACTTGTATTTTACATGTACCCCTCTCCCATTCCGATGTACGCATTTATTATTGCTTTGATTGTGATTTGTTTACTAGGAGCACCCCTAGGGACTAGCATAGACAACCCATTTTCAAACTAATCCTCGATTCGTCGTCGAGCCACTTTCAAATAACCCATTTTTAAACTAATACTCGATTCGTCGTCGAGCCATTTTCAAACAAACCTCTTTTCAAACCAAACTCTCGATTCGTCGTCGAGCCATTTTTCAACCAAACCCTCAATTCGTTGTCGAGTCTCTTCCAATCAAAACCCTTTTCAAAATAACCAGGCGTATGCAATAAACCCTTGATTCAACGTCAAGTGGATTTTCGCAACAAATCTCAAAAATAACTAACAACTATCGAAACTCTTTTAAGGTGAAAAATGGGGGTTTAAGTCTTTGATCTCTCTTCGATTGTTTGGGTGCGAGTTCTCTTACTCGTGTGTGAGCAATTGACGCCTCTTCTTTTAACAAATCCAATCCTTTTCAAATCAACCAAGTGCATACAATAAACCCTTGATCCAACATCAAGTGGACTTTCATAATCAACCTCAAAATGACTAACAATTATTGAAACATTTTTCAAGGTGAAAAATAGGGGTTCAAGTCTTTGATCTCTCTTCGATTGTTTGGGTGCGAGTTCTCTTACTCGTGTGTAGGCAATTGATGCCTCTTTTAAAAATCAACCAATTCCCTTGTTTCGTGGGCGTACCACGAACTACGACTGCTCTGATTCTTTATTCTTGTCCGAGTAAAGATACGTAGGCACAAGATTGCGATTATCTTAGCGAGCTACCTTCCCTCCATCTTTTGTCTTCCCTCTATCCCTTCCCGTAGTCGAACTACGATTGCTCTGATTTCTCATTCTCGTCCGAATGAGCATACGTAGGCCCGAGGTCGCGATGACCTTGCCGAGCACCCTATCCTTAAACCACCCATTTCCCCATAGCATCATTTCCTTTATCTTTACCTTTCCTCATTTATTAAGAAGAAAATAGACAAACTTAGCTAACGAGTATCGCGATTCGAATCAAGAGGTTCCCGTTGAGTACAACGGACGTGAGGGGGTGCGCGTACCTTCCCCTCACGTAACCGACTCCCGAACCCAGAATGTGGTTGCGACGACCATGTTCTTATCCCGCTCCTTAAAGGTTTTCTCGATATTTTCCTTTCCCTCTTTTGGGATAAATAAAGTTCGGTGGTGACTCTGTCGAACCGTTTTCCTAGCCTTTCGCGCGAGGGTCGTATTTTCTCGATGAATTTTCAAGGTGCGACAGAGGTACTTGTATACAGGGGTCATCCAGCAATTGCTGTCACCTATGGCGTTTATGTCCGCCACCGGAGCGGGTTTGTCGATGCTCGGGCGGGAAAGCACTTCTTGTATGACGGATTTGTTCCCGCCTTTCTTCTTTGTGCTTGCCAATTTGGACAAGACATCTGCTCGGGTATTATGCTCACGAGGGATGTGAGTTACTTCCGCGGAGGTGAACTTTTTCATTTTTTCTTTCACCAAGGTCAAGTATTCAATGAGGTTGTCGTGCTTGGCCTGGTACTCTCCTCGGACTTGCGAGGCCACGAGCTGGGAGTCGGTGAAGATTTTGACCTCCCTGGCACCGAGGTCCTTGGCCAGCTGAAGTCCAGCGAGGAATGCCTCGTACTCCGCTTGGTTGTTCGACGTCGGGAAGGATAGTTCGAGGGATACCTCGATCAGGATGCCTTCCTCGTTTTCGAGGATGACGCCTACTCCGTTTCCCTTCGGGCTGGATGCTCCGTCGATATAGATCGTCTATTTTTGGGATCCGTTGATCGAAGGTTTTGGGACAGTCATCTCTGCCACAAAGTCGGCCAATACCTGAGCCTTTAGGGCTTTCCTTCCCTCATATTGGATGTCAAACTCGGCGAGTTCGAGCGACCACCTGAGCATCCTTCCCCCCATATCCGGTCGTCCAAGGAGTTGCCTTATAGGTTGTTCGGTCCTTACGACGACAGTGTGGGCAAGGAAGTAGTGGCGTAGCCTCCTGGCCGCGGTGACGAGGGCCATGGCGACTTTCTCTATCTGTTGATACCTGAGCTCGGGGCCTTGGAGGGCTTTGCTCGTGAAGTAAATTGGTTTTTGCCCGTCCGGGGTTTCTCGAATAAGGACGGCGCTGACTGCTTCACTCGTGATTGCGAGATACAAGAAAAGTGTCTCCCCGCTCTCAGGCCGTGAGAGGACCGGGGGTTACGATAAGACTTGTTTTAGGTGGAGGAGCGCCTGCTCGCATTCTTCGCTCCATTCAAACTCCGCTTTTTGTCGAAGAAGTTTGAAAAATGGGAGTGCGTACTGCGCAGACTTGGCAACGAAGCGGGAGAGGGCGGTGAGCATCCCGTTTAATGAGTGTATTGACTTCTTTGAGTCCGGAGTAGGGATCTCGGAAAAAGCTCTACACTTGTCGGGGTTGGCTTCGATTCCTCGCTCTGTGAGGTAGAAGCTGAGGAACTTACCTGCCCGAACGTCGAAGGTGCATTTGTCGGGGTTGAACCTCATGCGACATCTCCTCGCTGTGTCGAACACCTTCTTGAGGTGCGTGGCGTGGTTGACTTCTTCTGCGGATTTGACGATCATGTCGTCCATATAGACCTCGAGCATGTCGCCGATTTCAACCCGAAAAACCTTGTTCATCATCAGCTGGTAAGTCGCGTCGGCGTTCTTCAGGCCGAAAGGCATCACGTTGTAGTAGTAATTGCCCGACTCGGTCATGAAAACCGTGCTGTTTGTCGACCTTGTCCATGGGAATTTAGTTGTATCCTGAGTAAGCATCCATGAAGGATAATAGTTTGTAACCTGCAGAATTGTCGACCAGTTGGTCGATGTTAGGCAAAGGATAGCAGTCTTTCGGGCTAGCCCGGTTAAGATCAGTATAATCAACACACATCCTCCATTTTCCATTATTCTTTTTTACGAGTACAACGTTGGACAGCCAGGTTGTGTACCTGGCCTCTGAAATAAAATTCGCCTCTAGGAGGTCTTTTACAGCTTTTTTAGCAGCCTCCGCTTTTTCGGGAGACTGCTTACGCCTACGTTGAGCTATGGCCCTAGCGGCCGGATCTACTGCGAGCTGATGACAAGCCACCTCGGGGTCAAGGCCAGGCATCTCGGAGGCGCTCCATGCGAACAGATCAGCGTTCTCCCTGAGACATGCCTTCAGCTGTTCCCTCGCCAGGTCGGGGATCTCGGTGCCAATCTTTACGTTACGGTCTGGGTCATCCCCGAGGACCATAAGCTCAAAGTCTCCGTCGGGGATGGGGCGCGTTGGGTGGAGAAGGCGCCCGTTGTTTTCTGCCTGGAGGTCGAGGTCTTCTGCCCCGTCTTCATCAGGTTCACCCGGGAACCTGCTGTCGAGTTCGACCGCGTTGACGCGCGGGAGAGGTACCTGTTCGGTGTCCGGGGGTGGCTTTGCCACGGTCTTGGGTTTGGTGCCGATGGAACTCATGCCTTTGATGGCGGCGTCGAAGCATCTCCTGGCAGCGTCTATGTTCCCGTGCATCGTCACTACTCGTCCCCTGGCCGTGTAGTACTTCATTTTGAGGTGGACCGTTGATAGTACCGTCGTAAGCTCAGCCAGGGTGGTCCTCCCGAGGATGCAGTTGTAAAGGGATGGACATTCGACCACCACGAAGCGGGTCTTCACCTATCGGGCAGTGTCTTCGGCCCCGAATGTGACCATCAGCTCAATGTAGCCCCATGGTCTAGTGGTGGTTCCGTTGAATCCCTGCAGGTCTGATCCGACGTATGGGGTCAGATGTCTCTCGTCGAGTTGGAGAGTCCCGAAAAGGTGAGCGTACATGATGTCGACCGAGCTGCCCTGGTCGACAAGGATCCTTCAAACGTCAAAATTCACCATCTGTGCCCTGACTAGGAGGGGGATAGTGGCATTGGGCGCTCCGCTGGGGAGCTCCTCGAGATAGAAGGTGATAGGGTTTGAGTTCCCTCGCACCTTCTCGAGAGTGGTTGTCTTCGCCGACGTTGCTGATTCCAATTCGTCAAATTTCCTCTTGATCGACCCGACGGACAACTTCTCGTAACCACCCCCGGAGATGACCATTGCCTTGGGGAAGCCTTCCTAGGTGCTACGGGCAGCGACGGGGTCCTCGTGGGGGAAGGTTGCCCACATGTTGCGAATTGCTTCTTGGCCCTCAATGATTACGGGGACAAAGAAATCTTCGGGTCGAGTGACACTGAGGGCGACCTGAAGCCGACTCTCGTTGGGTGGAGGTGTCGTCTCCTCGACGTTCTAGGCTTCCCGGGAGCTGGGACGAGGAGTATCATTCTTCTGGGCATATTTCTTCAAGTGCCCTTCCTTGATCAGGATTTCTATTGCATCTTTGAGATGGATGCAGTCTTCTGTGACATGTTCGTGGCTCCGGTGGAACCTGCAGTACTTCGACTTGTTCGTGTTTGATTTGGGGGTAGTCGGCTTCGGAAAGTGGACGCCTCCTTTCAGAAATTCTGAGTTCTGGCACCCAGAGAGGATTCGCGCGCGGGGAGCGTTGAGCGGGGTGTATTCCGTGAACCGGCCAGCTGGTCCGTGCGGTTCACGAGGATCACGGGGGCGATTTTCTTTATTTCTTTCTCCTCCTCGTCGAGGAGGAGAGTCTTCAACTTTGTGGCTGCGGGGGCCTTCCTTGCGTCTCAACTTAAGGGCGATCTGCGCTGCCTCCGACTCCTCGAGCTCGATGTACGACTGAGCTCGTTGGAGGAGGTCCTCCAGACAGCGGGGTCTGCGGAGGCCCACGGACTTGGCAAAATCAGATCCGAAACGTAGTCCATGAATGATTAAATACTTCTTTATGTCGTCGGTCGTATGAACCTCGACAGCTTCTCTATTGATTCTCTCAATGTAGTTCCGGAGAGATTCCTTCTTCCCCTGGAAGATGCTTTCTATGGCAGCCTCCGTCTTCGGGTGTCGACGAGACGCAGTAAAGTGTTTGGTGAAGCGTTGTCTAAGTTGTTTCCAGGATGTGATCGATCCGGGTGCCAGACCCTTGTACCAAGTCATAGCGCCCTTCCGCAAGGTGGTGGGGAAAATCCTGCACTTAATGGCCCCTCTGACGTTTCTGAAGTCGAGCATGGCTTCAAAACTTTCGACGTGGTCGTCTGGGTCGGCCAAACCATCGTAGGTCCCCAGCGGTGGGGGTTTCTCCATGCCCGCGGAGATTGGGGCGTTCATGATCTCCCACGACAGGGGGTCCTCTGGTCGTCGTCGTCACTTCCGGCCGAGGATCTCGAAGGGGATCGGTGATGCCGTGGAGGGGAATTCCTCGAACGGTTCCTCGGTCTCTCCTCGGTGGTTTTGGACTTCTTGGTAGTTTTGGAGGGCCTGGGTTTCTTCCGAGGCGGGGAACGATGACGCTTCTGGGAGATCGCCGGCTAGGGGCGTTCAAGGCGTGGCCGACGGCCTTCACGCACCGGCGAGGGGGTTCGAGATTCTTCGGAAGGAGTCCTTCGCGGGGAAGGAGAGCGACGAGGTGAGGTGGACGTCGATGTCTTCGCGGGGAAGATCGCCGTGTACGCCCTCGCTCTAGTGCTTCAATTCTGGTGTTCTGGTGTGCGATCAGCTGATTGGTCTGATTGATCAAGGCAAATAGGGCCACGGTGCTCGAATCTGCATTAGGCGGGGGAGCAACTGGCTGAAAGATGGCCTGCTGGTCATCTTGGCGGACGGTGTCGTAAGCCATGTCTTGGGAGTCCAGGGAGATGGTATGCCCGTCCCTGACGTCACCTTCTTCGACGTTGAGGGCGGTAGCGTCCTCATGGTGGTTTCCGTTCTCGATTTGCGCGAGGATGGTGTCCAGAGCTTTGGTAACATACGGGTTGTTGGCCATGCTGGTGATGAACGAGAGGATTGCTTTGGTTTATCGGAGGAAAAACGGGGAAGCAAGGTTTCCCATAGACGGCGCCACTGATTGTACCTGGATCAGACAGTATTTGGTGGCCAGCAAAGTCTTGTGGACTTCAGCTCCGGTGAGGTTGAAAGATGGCCGGGGGGTGTACCTGCAAGGTACTCCGACGCTCAAGTAAGGCAAAGGTCAAGTAAAAGCAAGTACAAGGTTAGAGTGTAAAAGAGTGTGTAACCTGACCCTCTCAAGTGAGAGGGTATTTATAGAGAGCCCCCAGCGCGGGGCCAACGGTCATTAGCACTGGGCTGGATTGCCAGGTCCAATCCAAGTAACTGCCAGGGTTTACGTGGCGTAGTGAAGACCAGCACGTGGTCTTCGCCCTGGGGTAACCGCTCCTAGATCTCCGGAATTAGGGCAGACCGATTCTATCGGGAGTGGGCGGTTACATGAGAACGTGTCCTCGCGGGGAAGAGTCTTGCGTGTCAGGGAGAGACGTGTCCTCGCGGGAAGGATATGTATAAGAAGGTGGCTCCTCGAGGGGGGGAGCACCTGAGTGTCGAGGAGGAGCGAGCCCGGAGAGGCTTAGCGCCCTGCCCGATGCTCTATGTCGTGCGTGTGCCCGACAATGTTGAGGAGGGGCATGAGCTCGACATGGGTCGTGCTAAGAGGCTTTTGTTGGGCTATCCCAGGACGTGTGAGTTGGGCCTACTCGATTGAGGGGAAGACCCCGGCCCAGTCCAGAAAATATGTGATACAACATTCATAAATATCTTCCAATAACACGACGTTGTCAATTAGCTACATTTGAAGGCTTGAACAAAAATGTTTGTTAACATAGCATACTACTTCACAAAAAGTCCTTTCTTCATTATCTTATCTTCACATAACAAATTAACAATATTTGTTCTTATTATGAATACATTGTTTTATTTTAATCATTACATTTAAAAGCTTATTTGCTTACAGCTTCATTGTTATGTAAAATTTTAATAGCTCTATTAATCTTTCCCTATTACACATACTACTTGTAATAATTACCCGTACCCGTGACAGATTTTATCCGCGGGTACGGGTTTTTTTGCCATCCCTAATTATATGTACCACTTAGTAGCATTTGTAGTAAAGTGAAAATGTAGTAAACTTCATTACCTTGTTTAAATTGGTAATTGTGCAGCTTATACACATTGTAACCAAATAAAATAATGATAGTACGCCACAGTGGCATTTAGCATGAGAAAGTGACTTTTGACCACCATGGTCAAGTTGCCTTGTAAGCCATTAATATAATATTATTTATATTCAACGGCTGAGTTCTTTCACTGCAACTTGTTGGTGACTTTTTTTGTGTTTTTTTTCAAAAATTTAAAATAATAAATATTATATTTAATATATTTTTTGTTGGGGTTTTACGTAATACATTGGACCTTTTTCTATTGGATTCATTGCATTGGTTTGATTTTTGCAATTTTAGTGGCCCAATAAGAAAGTTGGACTTCCATTTGTGAACTTATGATTTTATTTAAGAAAATTGAGATAAATTTTTCTGTTCTAATTTTTGGATAAGACGAACGAATATTTTGTTGTCTGCAGAAACTTCAATTTCTTCTTCCATGGATGAACAAAAATTCGAAATCAATACTTCTAAGATTCCATGTCATTAATTTTCGAATAGAAATTCTTCATTGTTACCAAGATTAAAGGTGTTGAACCTTAGAAGTACTGGTTTCAGATAAACAATGTCATCCATCTTCGTCGTTTTTACAGATAAACAACTTTATCATGTAGCTCTGTTTTTCTCAAGCAACTTCATCAAGAATTTTTTCTTCAGTTTTCATTCAAATCTATATTGTGATCAAACATATAGTTATATGTTATAGTAACAATGTCCACTGGTTGTGTGTTTGGCAACTCACTGATTTGTGTTTGTTTGATTAATGTAAATTTCTTTCATCATATTAATTTCTGTAATAACATGTTGGTTTAAAGCTTTCATTCAACTGAAGTTGGAGGAAAAAGTGTAACTTCCATTACTGTATAAGTGACTGCCCTTGAATCCATAGAAAAGTACTAGTATTGTTAAAATTCTAATTAAAATATAAAATTACAAATGGAAATACTTGCAGGTTTTTGTTCTACTGCTCTTGGTTCAACAGTAACTCCAACCAATATATTGTACTGGATAATGTTTGTTGTTAGTTGACTTATCAATGCTGGTGTGATTTGTATGTGGAACAAGTTCAACGTAGAAGAAATTTGTATTATTCATAAAAAATCTAGTACATCAAATAGAATGTGAATGTTGTTATTCATTTAAAATTCAATAAGTCTATTTTTAATCGTCGAAATAAAATAAAAAATAGAACGCGGACGTTTGTCTTACAATAATATTAACAAAAAAAATGTAAAACATAGTTAGAATCAGGTTATATTAAAAAATGAACCACCAAAAATAATTTATATTCAGTATAGTACGTAATTATCATATATGATTTTCTTTTTATCATCTTCACTGCAATCATTTTTAGGCTTTGATTGTTCTACAACTTCAACACTATGAGTGGGTATGAATGGTCATTCTTTAATGACACCCCATACCCTTACACCATGTGATTCTAGGAACATTTGCATTATTATTTTCTTCTAAGAATGGTTGAGTGGAACCCATATTCCCCAGATCTAGCAACAATTTACCCAACTCTTGCTCTGACGTCAATTGTAAATTTTAGATGCAACCTAGGAGGGGGGGGGGGGGAGGTGGATTAAGTTTGTTGTATTTTTCTCGTTTTTGTGCTAAGTTTCTTAACTTGTTAAAATGTCAGAAGCGATAATAATTTATGTTACATATAAAGAAGATAAAATGCAGAATTTAAAGTGCGGAAAATAAATAACACACAAGAATTTATACTAGTTCCCCTTACCAACTTAACGATACGTCTAGTCCCCCTATTTCCTTAAAGGAATTTCCTCTATTGTTTATATTCTTGTATAAATATAAATTATATATTTTTTATATAAATAATTAATATATTTGATTTATATATAGTTCAAAATTATTATTTATTGAATAAATATAAAAAATTATTATAGTAAATAACATATAGTAAGGACATAGGAGTCATTATAAATTTTGAAGAAGTCATATAATAATAATATTATTATTACTATTAACCATTTTTGTCATCACACAGTTCTCAAAACCTCACTCCAATTCACTTCTACTTCATTACCAATAAACCTCACTCCATTTTTCTTCCTCATTCTCACTTCACCTTCACCCATTCATCACCTTCATCTCTTCCAACCTTCAGCAATCAACCACTTCCACAAGGTAACACAACATTCTTTTTTCAAATGCAAACTCTCTATGTTGTTGTATGAATCATGTACTTGTATTGATCTATCAAGCTTGATGAGACCTTAATAATTTCTAGGGTTTATCTATTTTGTGTAAAAATCATTGCTTGATCTCATTTTCATTTTGGGTTTTTGTAAAAATT
The DNA here is from genome assembly GCA_022829125.1 of Lathyrus tuberosus. Taxonomy (NCBI): domain Eukaryota; kingdom Viridiplantae; phylum Streptophyta; class Magnoliopsida; order Fabales; family Fabaceae; genus Lathyrus; species Lathyrus tuberosus. The sequence goes on from JALAZF010000579.1 coordinate 921,509, forward strand.
CAGTTTTTTTAAAAATTCCTGAGTATATTCGAGATTGCATGGCCCTTTTGTCTTTTTCTGCTGAAAATGTCATAACTTTTCATTTTAGGTGTTGAAATGAAGTAGAAAAAGAGGAATTAGGGTTTTGATAGCTCTTGTTTGAGGTGAAAAAGAGTGGAGTTTGTAATAGACAGGGGTTGATATTTGTGTGAATTTATAATGGAAGAAGGGTTAGGTCAAAACTCAGGTTCCATTGACAAGTCTGAGATTCTAGATATTAAGCCTATAAGATGTTTGATACCTGTTTTTTCAATGAATCCTCAAGCTCCGTCGTCGGGACAGTATCTGTCAGGGTTTTCTCCGTTTTTCCCATTTGGTGGACCTCAGGAGAGCTCAACCACTGGGGTGAAACCAAGAGGTAGAGCTATGCCGGCTCCGATTCGATCGTTTAGGAGTCCTCTAGGAGAGGATGAGGATGTCAATGGCAATGATGTTTATAGAAGATCAATAAACAGAAGATCAATAGGAGAGGATGAGGATGTCAATGACAATGTCAATGGCAATGATGAGGATGCACCATCGCTTTCGAGCCAGGTTGAGTTACAGAAGATCACTAATTACCATGTTGATTTGAGTGGTTTAGTTGGTATAGACCCGGCACAAAAAAATGATGGTAACCGAGAAGTTGTTAATATTGTGCTCATGTCATTTGATGCACTAAGAAGAAGGCTGTGCCAACTTGTTAATGCCAATGAATTGAACATGGGTAAGTTCACGCATGCCTATTTGAAAGCTGGGAATATATGTTTGTCCAGAGGAATTCGAACAAATGCGACGAAGAGAATTGGATCGGTACCTGGAGTTGAGATTGGGGACATATTCTTTTTCCGAATGGAAATGTGTGCTGTTGGTTTGCATGGCCAATCGATGGGGGGAATTGATGCCATCAAGAGTGACCATAAGGATGAGGCTTTGGCTGTTTGCATTGTTTCGTCGGAAGAATACGACGATGAAGCTGAAGATGGTGATGTTATAATTTACACCGGTCAGGGTGGAAATTTCAAAAAGAAAGAGATGCACATGTCTGATCAGAAGGTTCGTTGGGGTAATCTTGCTTTGGATAGAAGTTCAAGACAACAAAATGAAGTAAGAGTCATCCGGAGAATGAAAGATACTACGGCTTTGAACTCAAAATTCTACATCTATGATGGTCTGTATAAAATTCAAGATTCATGGTCTGAAATAGCAAAAGAAGGCGACCGCAGCTTGTTTAAGTATAAGTTGGTAAGAGTGCCGGGACAACCTAGTGCCTTTTCCATTTGGAAATCGATTCAGAAGTGGAAAACTGGTTTTCCTGCGAGGACTGGACTTATTCTCCCGGACCTATCCTCAGGAGCTGAGAGTATTCCTGTTTCACTTGTCAATGAAGTCGATAATGTGAAGTCACCTGCCTTTTTCACATATTTCCACTCTCTTAGACATCCAAAATCATTCAGTTTAACGCAGCCTTCACGTGGTTGCAGCTGTAGTGCTAAAAAAACATGTGTCCCAGGTGATTTGAACTGCTCTTGCATTCAGAGAAACGAAGGTGATTTTCCGTATATTAACCAGGGTGTTCTGGTGAGCCGGAAGCCATTGATTCATGAATGTGGCCCTACATGTAAATGTTTTCCAAACTGCAAAAACCGAGTATCTCAAACCGGTTTAAAGCACCAAATGGAAGTGTTCAAAACAAAGGATAAAGGCTGGGGTCTGCGATCATGGGATCCTATTCGTGCTGGCGCTTTTATTTGCGAGTATGCAGGAGAAGTTATTGATAAATCTAGGTTAATTCAGCTTATAAAAGAAGGAGATACTGATGAGTATGTTTTCGATACAACCCGTGTTTATAAATCTTTCAAGTGGAATTATGAGCCTAGGTTACTGGATGAAGTGACAACAAACGAGTCTAGTGAGGATTATGCTTTGCCACATCCTCTTATTATAAAGGATTACGCTTTGCCACATCCTCTTATTATAAATGCTAAGAATGTTGGAAATGTTGCAAGATTCATGAATCATAGTTGCTCGCCAAATGTTTTCTGGCAGCCTGTCATATACGAAGAGAACAACCAGTCCTTTTTCCATGTTGCATTTTTTGCATTGAGACACATTCCTCCAATGCAAGAGTTAACATATGACTACGGAACCGATCGATCCAATAACGCTGAGGGTAGCATTGCACATAAAGGTAGAAAGAAATGCTTATGCGGATCATTGAAATGCCGTGGTTCTTTTTCTTGACAGTTTTCACAGACTTACATGATGCCTGGCAATGCAATCTTGGCTAAAAAGGTTTCGTGCTCTCACCCCTCTTTTTGATTTTTTAAACTGTTGCCATTGAGATGTTTGCATATTAGCATTTCCTGATTAACTTCAAATGAACTATTATCTAAATTTCAAACAGGTCTTTATCTTTTATTCGTGTCACATTAGTCATTTATTCTCTAAAAGTGTTTACACCGTGGAACCGATTTTCATTCTTAGTCCACTTCTCTTACGAATTTGTGTACACGATCATTGAACGATATATTATAAAGAATGTTTCACTGCTCAAACTCAAAATCACATATTAGACCCTCTTTAACAACGAGGTCCGGAAAAATCACTTTTTTTTTTTTTTTTTTGTGGCTAATTGTATATCTTCCATTTATCTTATTTTGATTTAACAGATGGATGATAGTATTCTGTAAGAAGATTCAGATCAAGTTTAGAACTTTCTTTTGATGCAAGCTTCCAAAGATCCTTGTCGAGCGTTGGTAGGTGAGTTCGTTTGAACCATAAATAAATCATGTGTGACCTGCCCTGTTTATTCGAGTCCAACTTTATCGTAAATATTCTGTGAAGCTGTATAATTTATGTAAATTACGAGCTGGTAATGGCCTTGATACACTCACTAGAAAGTACATAATTAGTGATATGATATTTTTCTCTGACTTTGTTCTCTCGACATGGATTTGTACTTTGTAGAAGCCAATTTGTGAACCTTGGCATAAATCTTCGGCTAAACTTGTTTTCGATTGTCGTCTTGCTTTGGTTTCAGCAGCAATCATGGCTCGCTCGTGATTGAGCTGCATGAACTCCGTTGTAGTTTATGTTGTTTATTAGTGAGAACTTGTTGTAGTTTATGTAGTGATTTATCAAGTAACTTGTACTTGGAATCTCCTTGTACATTATTTGTTACAGTTAATGTCAAGATCAAGATGCAGTTTCAAATATTATTGGAAATATTCAAGTTGTTATGAAAGTCTGAATGAAGTTTATAATGCCACAATTTTGAGTTATCTGAAACTTAAACTTAAAATTATGGTATTATTTGGATAAATAATTTAATTTAATGCTTATAACATAAATATTTATTATATGTTTTTGCAACAAGATAAAATAAATCGAACTATTTTTATATTAATTTGATTTTTTTTGGATGTTTTTCCTCCAAAAAGGTCATTCTCTTACATATGCACATCTTAATCAACACTCTCAAACATTTATAAACAAAAAAGTAATTCTCAAAGATGTATTATGAAAATTTCATTGTTCAAAATGCTGAAACCTTGTTCATCATCTTGTACAACTTCCCTAACCGTGGTTAACTTGAGGAACAAACTATCAACTTTGTGAAAATGTTATGCCTTTTTGAGAAATTGGAATATGAGAATTTACCAAATTTTTGCACTTTATGCAATTGTAAGACTTTGGTTAAAGAAACAAGTGGTATTCTTAAAACAAATGATTCTAAGACTTTGGTTAAAGAAACACAACTTCAAAACTTGGAGGGAACTAAAAACTTATTAGATGACCAGGATGTTTCTTTTGAGATCTTTTTGGAATAATGAGTATCTGGATGTCACACAAAATGTCCCGGGTGACATTAAGACTGCTAAATATTTGATCCCTGAGTATGTGCATAAGGACATGGCGTTTCTGAAGACCAGTTATATGTATAAGACTACGAAAATTTTACCATATATCCCTACAATTATCCTCATATCCATACAATTTTTTAAAAATTCCAATTTTACCCTTTTAATTTTTAATTTTTTAATTTTTTATTTTTTACCGTGAAGTCAGATGAGTCCAAAAGTATTTTTTTGGCAGTATACAACGACAACCGGAGAACACAAGGTAAAGATTTTCGGAATTATAATTTTTCAAACTGGAAAACTTCACGTGATTACATCTGGTAATCTAATTTGTGAACCGGAAGACTTATGTATGATATTTCCGGTTTGGTTTTCTAAACATTCGGATAACATATAGGAAAGAGTTCCGGTTTAGTTTAGTAAAGAACCGGAGAACTCGTGAACAAGTTATCCGGTTTGGGTTTTTAAAAACCGTATATCTTTGCCGCAAGTTATCCGTAACGTTTTTTTAAACAATTTTTGTTGCTTATTTTAGGAGCCATGGACAATCCTTTAATGATATGCGATAAGAACCAGACATCTATAGATACGACGAAGGTATTCTCGGCTACAGAAAATTTTCCTACAAGAGAAGAGGCGACTAAGTGGATTAAGAAGGTTGGGCTCAGAAATAGAGTCACTGTTATAATAACTCGTTCGGACACCAATACTAGCAAGAGAGGAAGAAGTGACAAAGTTATATTTGGTTGTGACAGAGGTGAAAAATACAAAGAAGGACAAAGTGAAACACAAAGTGCTACCAAAAAATGTGATTGCCCTTTCAAAGTTAGGTTGACACCTTCAAAAGATGGTTCAGGATGGAAAATTGATGTAAAATGTGGAGTTCACAACTATGGTTTACCTGATAGATTTGAAGGTCATGCTTTTGTAAGTCGACTTAATGCCGATGATCAACAACATATTGTTAATTTATCAAAACGTCATGTTCCACCAAGACACATATTGTTGTCATTGCAAGAACGAGATCCGGAGAATGTGACTCGAATAACCCAAATATATAAACATAAGAGTAAGATTCAGAAAGACATCAGGGGACCTAGAACAGAAATGCAACAGTTGTTTAAGTTGATAGAGGAATCTGATTATGTTTATTGGAGTAGAAAAAAAGATGAGTCAGAAGTTGTGAGAGATATTTTCTGGGCCCATACAGACTCAGTGAAGTTGTTGAATATGTTTCCCATTGTGTTGATTATGGATAGTACTTACATGACCAATAAGTATAGGCACCCTTTGTTTGAAATAGTTGGTGTGACGTCAACCGAGTTAACATTTGTTGTTGCATTTGCCTCTATGGAATCAGAGCAAACGGAGACTTTGTGTTGGGTACTAGATAAGTTGAAACACTTGCGAGACGCTCGCATGGTAAGTAACCCACTCAAAGTCTATATTAAGTGTGTTAATATCAGGTGGATGAGATGGTATGAAGTGCCTGTATCCAAACTGACGTAAACATCTGTCAAATAAGTAAAGAACAGTTGTACCATACCACTTCAGGCCACCCCTGTACATGCAAATATCAGCAAATGGTATGTGTTGTCTGTGATCCTGAAAATGGCGCCAAATGACATCCGTAGGTGACAATCCATCCAGCACTGCCCTAATCTCATCAACCTTCTGCGTCCCTTGCATGTATTGCCACTTCATCACCCTGGGAAGTGAACTACCAACGCCAGTAATCTTCGAAAATCCTCTTTTTCCAATAGTTGGAAAATACTCATGAATCCAACACTGTTACACAACATGAATATCATCAATTAAAGGTATTATAAATAATATAATACAAGTCTAAATGAAATTAAAATAAGAAATTGAAATAAAACATTTGTAGCTGTAGTAGAGAGGCATATCCACCAAGTTGTCTACAACTATAGAACGAAGCATCTCCGAGATATCTATATAGTGTGACAAGTGCAGCAGCACCCCAACAGTATTTACCACATCTATCCAAGTCCTCAAAGAGTGGTAAATACTTTGCCTCTACAAGAGTAAAGGTTTTATCTGTAAGAATAGTGCAGCCTAGTAACAACGTCATATACGCCCTAGCTGCACAATCAAATTTGCTATCAGCTCGCAGATGGACAAATTGCTTCTTCAACCAATCTAGCCTATAGTAAGGATCTCTGCAAATACGAATCTCCTCAGTTGCCTCCTCCAGTGGAACACCCATCAGACCAATAGCCTGAGTAATAGCATCTGAGTCAGTAAACCCTTGTGCAGGGTTACATAACTCCCCCATACACGGTATATGAAGGAGGCAAGCAACAACGTCCAGTGTAATAGTCATCTCGCCAAACGACATATGGAAGGACGATGTCTCGGGATGCCACCTCTCAACAAATGCAGATATCAAGTTTAGATAGCCATTGCTCAATCATAGGCGGGAGATGTGATGGAACCCATCCAATCAGTTTGTTGCCATGTGCAGCAACCTTCAGCTCCTTATTCGGAACTCTCTCCTGAAAAATAATTCATAGAATATCTCATAATACATAAATAATTAAAATTAAATTTTATTAACCATGGAAAGGTCATAGATTTACTTATTTGGCCATCCCACAGATAACGAGCGACGTGGTTCTGATACCTCACCAAAAGTGACGTATCTGTCGCGTCCTCTAATGCGAGCCACTAAAAAAAAAATTAAATAACGAACCAAAATCAGAAAATGCAACATCATGTTCTCCGGTGAAGAACCTTTAAGAACCGGATAACATGACATCAGCTTATCTGGTGTAGGAACTACACAAACCGGATAACACGATGTCAAGTTATCTGGGGTGTACAAACAAAAAATTACAAACCGAAAGTAGTTTATTTTGGCTCTCCGATTTGAAAAACCTTTGAACCGGATGTAGCGTTGATGGGTTCTCCGGTTTAAGAAACTGTGAACCGGATGTAACATTGATGGGTTCTCCGGGAGTGAAATTCGTTTATCAGTTTTTTACCGTTCGTACAAAAATAAAATGAGGAAAAAAATGAAATTTTGAAATATAGACTATTTATATGGGGGTATTTTCGTCCAAAAAATTAATAAGTAGGGTATGGGGTAAAATTTTCTAAAACTACTTTAAAAAATTAATTTAAAAGTTTCCAACTATTTTCACAAAATGACATTGAAATTCAATTATTTTAAATCAGTTTGTATTTTTAACACCCCTAGTGTTTATTATGAAAATGATAATATATTTACTATTTTTTATTAAAAAGTGTAGTTAAAATACAATGATTTTAACTTATATGTCCATTAATTTTATTTTATGGTTTTAGTTCATGGGTCTACTACATTTAAAAAAACAAAATTGTATGCATATAGGAAAATTGCTGTATACTACAGTATTTTGATTAAAGTATTCAAAAAAGTAATGGACCAATTGCCGAAGTTAACCTTCAGTTTATTAAACGACGTGTCGTATTATATCTATATCTATATCTAAAAACGGTGATAGCGCATAAGTATTCATGTCGTTCATAGTACAAAAATCGGATAAAAACTCAAACTTATCAAAGCCTGGTTTCGATCCAGGGACCTGTGGGTTATGGGCCCACCACGCTTCCGCTGCGCCACTTTGATTTGTTGACATTAATGTTGCAAAGTCTATATTTATTAATATCAGTAAACATGACAAATGATAATAATTAATTTATTCTGACAAATATTTGTTAAAAACAAAAGTTAATCACGGTAAAGTTCCGACACGTTACTGTTTTAACAATTTCTGGCACTTGGGTTGAGATTAAAAAAAATCAGAATCCATACATAAAAATATTATTTTTTTTGGTAAATATATTTATTATGCTTTTAATATGAGAAAAGATTTGGGTTATTGTAAATGAAAAAGTTCAAATTGTATCACTAGCTAGTGGTATAGTACACGAATAGTTACAATTATAAATGATAACTTGACAACAAAATTCCACTATTTTATGGTAAGTACATAGTGTTGAATTTTTTAAGAGGTCATATTCACTTATTGGTTGCATAATTGCATTTGCTTTTTTTTTTTTCTTTTTAAATTGATATGTATAATATTTAATAAAAATAAATGACATGTATAAAAGTAAATGACAATGTATTAGAGACGACTAGAGTTTAGAATAGATTTTTATAATCAAATAAACTTCAATAATAAAATTACAAGAGATATGTTAACTCATCATAAAATAAAAACTGATTACAAAACTTAAACAACCCAATGAAAAAACATCTTTCTTTTTATTAATAAACTAATTTCAAGATAGTATTTTAGTAAGATTTATCACTTCACTAGTCAACTATCTCACGTTTAACGCTCTTTAACATTCGATTTTCAGCGTTTATAAATTTCATAGATCCATATAAATGGTTGGATTAAGAGTTGCTCATTCCTCCACTGCGTGAAGCCGCTTTAGCGATTGTTGATGTAGTATTGTTAACAACCAGTCGACGAAATACAACTCCATCTCATGGTGAAATGAACTTTAGTATTAATACTCTCCAGTAACTAGAACTAATCCTCCCTCTGTCGAGAGCAAGAACAGTCCAAACGCCGCCGCTTCGGATTCCAACTCCAATTCTTACGAAATAACCTGAGATCTTACGCAATTCCGTCATTCTTGTGGCGAATCTTGGATCTCAAGGCACAAACAAGATTATCAACTACATTTATAACATCGTTCAACAACAAAACTCTAAAAGCAGTAGAAGAAAGGTTTCTTTGTTTGGAAGAAAGTCTCCAACACGTGCAACCCTGGGCGAATTCAGTACAAGAAGAAGACTAGAGAAGAAATCTTTTCGGAAGGCCATGTCGTCTGTAGAGAAAGAAGAAAGGAAAGTTCAGAAATCGAAAGAATGCTTAAAAGGCAAGAAGCATAATTATTCTCCCCCAAGTCCGGGTGGAGATCGAGATAGTTATGCTCCTTCCCCGGATCGTAATGAACATCAACCGATCCGGGCATAATCTAAACACCCCCTGTGTGCTAAGATCTTGGAAATAAAGATCCTCAAATCCATGCATGAGCCTCCCAAATTGGGGGAATACAATAGGAAAGAAGATCCCGATGAACGCGTGCAGCTTGTCAATAATTGGATCAACTATTACAGCGCCGATGATGCCTTTAAATGAAAACTATTGGCTTTGACGCTAGTAGGACCGATCGGATTATGGTTTAATGGTCTTCCCGATGATTGAATCAAATCATGGACATATTTTTTCAATTGACTTATTTCACATTTCTATGGCTGGAAAATACAATTGGTTACCATATCCTCCCTTAGCGGTATCATCCAAGGAGCTAAGGAAAGCCTACGATCGTACATCGATCGATTCTGAAAGCTCCAAATGTTTGACTAAATTTTGGTAAAACATATTGTTAAATAAGATGTGCAAATCTGAAGAACAACTTGAAGAAGAAATCTGCCAAAGACAAAGATGTCGAATGAGATGTCCCAGCATACAAACTCGACATGGTTCAGGGAATCAACAGAAGGTTTAAATAGAAGACAGAAGATTTAAGGAACGATCACAGGAGTGGATCAAGGAATCAGAAGACAGAAGATTTAAATCCGATGGTTAAGCAGAAGGTTATAAATAGAAGATTTAGACCTAGGGCTTTTGTAACTAATCCTTGTAACACTTTTTAAAGGGAAATAAGGGTTTAGGGTTTTGAGAGTCGTTGGCTCTCTTAGGTTGTAAGTCTCCCTTTGCATAGGTTTGATACATTCTTGGATGAAGCTTTTAAGCAAATCCGAGTTAGCTTGTTAGTCAAGAATGCTTGGCTGGACTTTTGTATTGAAGGAGGTGTCCTTCAAGTAGGATGAACCAATAACTAGTGGTGGTAACTGTTAGTTATCACATGTTGTGATTAGGGGAATTGAGAGTGGATCTCATATCTAGGAGAGTCTTAGATAGAAGTTGCATGAATAATGATTAAGTGAGAAGCTTCAAATTGCGAGAATTTGGCATCGAACTAATACTATGATTGTGGATTTCATTCTTGGCTTGGTAGCCCCCGGAGTAGGTGAATTGTACCGAATTGGGTTAACATATCTTGTGTTATTTATCATTCTGCAAATTTATAAGTTCTACATTTGCTGTTGATTAACATGTCGTAACAGATGTTGAAACATCTGTTGTGACTCTGTGCTGATATTCAGAGTATCAGTTTACTGTGTTCTTCCCTTGTTTAATAGATGCAGAGATCAATGTCTTGACATGTTGTTAGGACATCTGAGGATCTGTATGTTAAAATTTCAATTGGTATCAGAGCAGGCATCCAGTCTGTTTCTGGATGAGATCTTGGGAGTTACTTTCTGGTGCTTTAAACAAGGAGGAGTTGGTGTGATCAGATCATTCGTTCTATTCGTCTCAAGAGTCTTGGAGGATTGGATGTTTGGTTTGGAACAAGGGTGACAACTACTGTTGGTTGTTCAAGGTTTTTGAGGAGTTTCTAAAACAACTGCAGGAGGAGTGGCTAGTTCTTCTGTTTGGTGTTCAATAAGATGTTTTGACATCTTATTTAGGGCATGTTGAAGATGTTCTTTGGTGGTTCCGCTGCATATTTTTATGATGGAAGAACTCTAGCGATCCTGTGATTCTGGAGTTGTGATTGAAGAAATATTGTGGAAGATCTCGCTTGTTGGATTCTGTTCTTGAAGTTATCAACATCTTTGAAAGCCCTAGTTATTCCAAAGTCGGGAGTAATGGAATGAAGAGTGCAGTTTATTGATATCTGTTATTGTTGACTTGATACTTGGAGGTTTTGGTTTCATCATGTATCTTGAAGTCGGTTTGAATAAGAAGGTGAGTAAAGATTGTGTTTATCAAGTTCATCATCTATGAAATTGGTAAATACTCTATTCGATGAAGTTGCCAAAGACACTTGATATTTCTCTCAAGTCCACTCATAAAGGCATCTCAGTCGTGGTTCTGAAGGCGTCTAGTTATTCTTCTGACTAGAGGGTGTTTCTGAGAAACATAAATCTGAAGAAAGTGGAGGTGATTTATTTTCACCATCCAAATTTACAAGGAAGAGTTCTTCTTTCTCAATCCTAAGGATGAATCCAATCTGAAAAGAGATTTTAGATCTGTTGAGGTAAATAGGGTTCGTTCAGTTAGAATCTTAGTTACTTGAGTCAAGGGTGACATAAATCTGAAGAAACATAAATCTGAAGAAACATAAATATGAAGAAAGTGGAGGTGATTTATTTTCACCATCCAAATTTGCAAGGAAGGGTTCTTCTTTCTCAATCCTAAGGATGAATCCAATCTGAAAGGAGATTTCAAATCTGTTGAGGTAAATAGGGTTCGTTCAGAGAGAATCTTAGTTACTTGAGTCAAGGGTGACAACCTTGATATCTCAACACGTTGTTTGTCAAGGAAGATACTTGCAACGATTGAATACTTGATAAGTGTTCATGAAGTGATCTGTTGGAGTATATCTTCGACAGTATGAAAGCGTTACTAAACAAGTATTTAAGACCACTTTCTATTTGTGGAATTCACAAATATTTAATTGATTATTCTTGTAATTGGAGTTCAAGATTGCTGATGTTATAAAGATCTTCAATCAGATGTTGAAACATCTCTTCACTAAAGTTTGTGCAGAATCATGGGAGGGGTACTGCATACACTTTGGATTAATTACACTTGGGTGTTGACCTAAGGTGGTGAGAATCTTCTGCAGACTGGTATTGCATAAACATTTGACCTCTAGAAAGTTTCCTGGCAAGAAACATGTCTAGAAGTTGGTGCTGTTGAAGGTGAAGATGAAGATATCATAATCTTGATAAATATCTCTTTGAATAGTTTATTTCTGATCTAGGTGCATAAGAGCATGTGATCTTGCTCATCATGAAGGTCAAGGATAAGTGGCAGTATCTTTGACATCGTGAAGGATGCTTTACTGAAGGAAAGATGGATTTCTTTTGGTATAGCTGTTGTGTAGTCTATTCTTGACTACTTTTTTTTTTCATCTGAAGAATCTGACTTTGGCATGTTTGCTTTCTTGGAGGTGTTCTTGAAGCAGATAGTCATCAAGGCGTGGGAGCTTAAATTGTATATCTATGGTACAGTAAAGTGGGATGAAGGTTGTCTACTCAAACTTGATTGCTGAATCAAGTCTATAAGAACATGGAACTCTTGTTCTATTATAGGGTGAAGGTTCTTCTGAGTGGCAGAATGAAGGACTGAACTCTCCAGCTAGATGTCTTATCAAATGTTGTGACATCAAGCTAATCATCAGGGTCTCAGTTGATAATGTGACACATCAGCTTAAGATAAGTTGATCCTATCAGGAATGGAAGATGTTGATGCTTCAAAAAGGTCTAACTCATGCAATTTGCGGGAGCTGTGAGAAGGAGTAGATGTTACATATCCGAATCTTGGTGTATCTAAGATGACTCGCTATGGAGTAGGTGGAGTATGTAACTTGAAGATCAGGTTTCATTGGTGGATTAGTGAATCTTTTGGAGCCCTGAAGAAAGTTAAGACCAATCAAACAGTGGCATTTGGTTGTTCTCATATGTGAATTCCAGGAAGCTGGGTCAATCAAACAGTGGCATTTGATTGTTCTCAAATAAGAATTCAAGGATGGTGAGGTAACTAAACAATGGCATTTGATTATTCTCATGTGTGATTTCAAGCAGTGTGCTTGGAACAAATTACTCTTGTGCAAAAGGGTAATTAGTTGAAGACCAAAGGAGGTACTGGTTCTATTCTTATCTTGGAGCTTATGGCAGAAATTCTAAGATGCTGGAAGTCTTCTTTTGGGAGTTGTATGAGAGTTTATTTCTCTCTATGGTTTTCTGGAGTTCTTATCGGTGAAGCTGGTGGCGCAATGTTGTTTGAAGATCTTCAGTTGGATTACTAGGCAGTAGTAAGTCCAATGGTGGACGTATCAAGAACCATGGTGTATGGTGTCTGTGATATGTGAAGGATGTCATAACTGATGTTAGAACATCATCTGGTTTTGTTATCCTTGGAGAAGGACTGGAAGTTCTATATGTGGAACTTGATGTTCACATCTTATCTAAGAAGGATTTATCTTGTCATACGGGAGAATGATGAGTAAAGGACTGTCTTGGAGTTATGATGTGAAGATACTATACAAGACTGAAGTGGATCATGGGTTGATTGCATGAAGATCTGGATTCTGATAGTCACCAGGAGAATCAGAAGTTTTCTATCTTATCATACAAGAGAATGATGAAGTGAAGATTGTCTTGGATTATGGGGTGTCTATCTTGTTGTTTGACTCATGTTGAGGTCAGAAAGCTTGTGGAGAAGAGGTTGCTTCTACTACAAGTCATGCTAGAGAGAAGTGGATCAGTTTGATGTTTAAGGAGCAGGCAAGCTGAGAAGTTCTGGAGCATGTGTTTGATATCTTTCAGGTGTGAATTACACCTTGGAGTAGCTAACAAACTAAGCGGCAGTTGTTGGTGCTGTATAGGGCAAGCAACAAAAGTTTTGGAAGTATTTTTCTGGGAATTATCGTGTCCACAGAGATCGGTGCTACTGAAATGCCATTCGACAATTTAATTGTTAATGAGTTTGGGTTTAAATGGTTTAAAGCGTAAATGCGAAAAAGTAAATAAGAACATAAGAAAATTCATTCATCAGAGAGAAAAGACTTATCAAGCATGTATATATTCCACTCGTCACAGACTTAAACTTATCGACCAGTTACACTCAACTTACAATACTCCTCAATATCACCCAGTATCGCTCACAATAGTGTTCATCTTTGACACACCCTGCTGAGAAACAACCATATCACTCTCTTCGTCACTCTCGCGCACGAAGCCTCAAAATACGGAAGGCATTTAAGTTCTGACACCCATACGGATTGTTAGCCCTAAATCTATCTCTAGCATCCAGAAACTAACAGATAATCATCCCTAATCAAGATTTGTGAAGTTTATCTCTAACACAACCCAAACCCCGCGCATAAAGCAAAAATCAGAGATAATCATCGATAAAGATTTGTAAAGCAAATTAAACATAACGCCATGGGCGACAAATGTACATATGATCAAAGTAAAAACATATACAAACCCAACAAAGAAGAAAGACATGAAGAAAATCAGAAATGAACCAAACACTTCACGGATTGTCAGAGTCGATCGATGAGAAATCCACCCCGGATCATCCAAATGCACACTTCCATGATGTTTTCTAAGCTAATCTAATGAAGAAATGAAGTTTGATGGAGTGGGAGCAAAAAAAACCTAAACCATCACCTAAAAAATTTGTTTTTCCACTATTTAATGACTGTCAAAGTCGCAGACCGCGCTAAGCGCGCCCTCAAAAATTGTTAAACCGCCTTAAAACCACGCTAAGCGCGCTCAAAGCGTGCTACATTCTGGAATTTACTCCTTCCATGGGCTAGGAGCGCGCTAAGCGAGCTCGTAGCATGCTTGAAAATCCAAAGCTTGCTTTCTTCATAACTTCTGAACCGTAATTCCGTTTTTCACCCGGTTCGAAGTGTTGGAAAGCTTATTCAATGCTCTATACAACAATGGCAAAATCCCACTGCTTGAATACCTACAAAAATGAGATAAAATCAATTAAACTCAATGATATTTACACGAAACGCAAAATATACACTAAAATGTAAACTATACGCATTTATAAACAAAACAGGGTTTATTCGTATGATATTTAACAAAAAGCAACGATAAGTGCAACAAAAATCATATACAAAAATAGGTACATTTTGCACTTATCAAACTCTCCCCAACTTATATAATTGTTTGTCCTCAAACAAAGCCAACAACTAAAGGAACAAAAGCGAAATCCAAGAAATCACGCAACAACAAGTTTTTACAAACAAAAACAAATGCAATGGTTCAATCGAAAATGGTACACACAAAGTAAATACTTACCACTAAACTACGACGATAACATAGTTACGAAACAAATGCAAAATACAAAAATCATGCAAAACATCCTAAAATAACACAAGTTCCAAAGTGAATCACACCTAGTAAAAACAATCATCGGTAGATGAAAAACACAAAATGAGGTACTTTCACTCACACAACAATCTTGCAAACAAAAGACTAAATTATGCATCCATCCAAAAATTCACATTGAACATACAAAGGCAAGAATCACAAAGACTTTTCAAGGTTGTAATGTGGTCGGGTAAACAAACAAGGGGTAATTCCAAAAGCTAATCGAAACAAAAACTTGCCTAAACCTAAGGGAGTGATCAACTCACAAAGGTTCAAACACAAAATTTCAATCAAACTTCTTCCAAAATCCCAAGTGTTACACCAAACACATAGAACTTATTATCACAACATTATTCTACTCTTTTTGTTTTTCTTTTTCAAAGCTTTTTCAATTTTTTTCTTTCTTTTTCTTTTTCTTTTCTTTTCTTTTCTTTTTCATATTTTTCTCTTTTTTCTTTTCTTTTTCAACCTCATAGCAACCAATAACATAAGTGAGAAAACATTGCTCTCCCCAACTTGAATTCAACCACATCATCATGTGAATACTCCCTACTTTTTAAGGCAAGGTAAAAAATTCATACAACAACACAAAGTTGACGGTTTAAGAAAAAAACAACAATCAAGATCCACACAAAAAATGAATTTGACACTCATAGACAAGAATCAAACTCAAACAACATGGATAATGACCAAAGGCTCAAAGGGTTTACAAACGATCACACACTCACAAGGTGAATTGACTATTTGGCTAAGGTAGTTGTGCTCAAAATGAAACAAATGCCTTGATCATTTTCATGCATTCATATAAACAACATAAACAACATATTCAACATAATAAAATCCAGTTAGAACAAGAATGTTGGAACTCCGAGCATATATGAACAATGGAAGGTTTCCTCACAAAAAGGTTGGGAACTAAAGTGATTCACATACGAACAAGTATATAAAAGAATGAATGGCATAGAAGTTGTAAAAAGCCTAAGTATCATGAATATGGTAAAGTCAAGAAAGTGATAAACACATACCTTGAACGTGTACAAAACTTTAAACACTATCATTACCACGCATTCGCAAGTTGAAACAATCAAAATCGGAAAAATCACCGAATGCGACTTCAAGCAATCAGACCAAAATTTGAGTCCAAACAACAACAAAAGAATTAGAAAAATTACTAATAATTACTAATATATAAGGCCTTGGTGGAAGTGGGAAGAAGGGGGACAAGTGAACAATTAAAAGCATTCACTGGCTCAGCACAGCAGAGCGCGCTAAGCACGCAGACCCGCGCTAAGC
Source organism: Lathyrus tuberosus (assembly GCA_022829125.1). NCBI lineage: Eukaryota > Viridiplantae > Streptophyta > Magnoliopsida > Fabales > Fabaceae > Lathyrus > Lathyrus tuberosus. The sequence continues at coordinate 937,676 of JALAZF010000579.1, forward strand.
GTGCTACACCAGAACCAGAAAAACCAGTACAACAACAAGGTTCTGGTGTAGGCCTCCACTTAACACCTACACAACTCAATTACAAAACATACAATATTTACACATACAAACTTTCTCAAGTTAAACATGACAAGCTTGAGGAAAACAAAACTTAACACCTTGACACGAACTACCATAAACATACTAAAAGAATAGGAGAACAAAAAACATTAGAAACTAACAACAATAAAACATGCTTATTTTATTTCATAAGTTCGATGCCTATTATTTATACACACTTCTCCAAGCTGCCTCTTTACACGGTTAGCGCTCACCGACGACGAAACCTAACCAAACACTTAGCAAACGTGAAGAGAAACAAACATATACACTAAATTTACAATTATGCAAAACATGTAAAATTCACAAATATGGTAAACATATACAAGTATCAATATCAACAAGTGAAAATAGACAATATATACAATATCTACAAAACTCAAAAACAAAGAAACTATCGCAATGCGATCCAATAAAAACACCAATCCCCGGAAACGGCGCCATTTTGTTGGTGCTGTATAGGGCAAGCAACAAAAGTTTTGGAAGTATTTTTCTGGGAATTATCGTGTCCACAAAGATCGGTGCTACTGAACTGTCATTCCACAATTTAATTGTTAATGAGTTTGGGTTTAAATGGTTTAAAGCGTAAATACGGAAAAGTAAATAAGAACATAAGAAAATTCATTCATCAGAGAGAAAAGACTTATCAAGCATGTATATATTCCACTCGTCACAGACTTAAAATTATCGACCAGTTACACTCAACTTACAATACTCCTCAATATCACCCGGTATCACTCACAGTAGTGCTCATCTCTGACACACCGAGCTGAGAAACAACCGTATCACTCTCTTCGTCACTCTCACGCACGAAGCCTCGAAATACGGAAGGCATTTAAGTTCCGACACCCATACGGATTGTTAGCCCTAAATCTATCTCTAGCATCCAGAAACTAATAGATAATCATCCCTAATCAAGATTTGTGAAGTTTATCTCTAACACAACCCAAACCCCGCGCATAAAGCAAAAATCAAAGAAAATCATCGATAAAGATTTATAAAGCAAATTAAACATAACGGCATGGGCGACAAATGTACATATAATCAAAGTAAAAACATATACAAACCCAACAAAGAAGAAAGACATGAAGAAAATCAGAAATGAACCAAACACTTCACGGATTGTCAGAGCCGATCGATGAGAAATCCACCCCGGATCATCCAAATGCATGCTTCCATGATGTTTTCTAAGCTAATATAATGAAGAAATGAAGTTTGATGGAGTGGGAGCAAAAAAAACCCAAGCCATCCCCTAAAAAAATCTATTTTTCCACTATTTAATTACTGTAAAAGTCGCAGACCGCGCTAAGTGCGCTATGGGCGCTAAGCGCGCCCTCAAAAATTATTAAACCGCGCTAAGCGCGCTCGAACCGCGCTAAGCATGCTCAAAGCACGCTAAGCGCGCTACATTCTGGAATTTGCTCCTTCCGTGGGCTAGGAGCGCACTAAGCGCGCTCGTAGCATGCTTGAAAATCCAAAGCTTGCTTTCTTCATAACTTTTGAACCGTAATTCTGTTTTTCGCCTGATTCGAAGCGTTGGAAAGCTTATTCAATGCTCTATACAACAATGGCAAAATCCCACTGCTTGAATACCTACAAAAATGAGATAAAATCAATTAAACTTAATGATATTTACACGAAACGCAATATATACACTAAAATGTAAACTATACGCATGTATAAACAAAACAGGGTTTATTCGTATGATATTTAACAAAAGGCAACATAAGTGCAACAAAAATCATATACAAAATAGGTACATTTTGCACTTATCAGTAGTGTATCTCTTTGAGGAATGTGGAGCATTCCATAGTCAATTGGATTTTATCTTAAGGAACATGTATATCTATAACTGTGAAATTCAGGAGGAATTTGGACAGTGTATGGATGGGTTCAGGAAGAGAGGGATCAATGGCGATTTTGATTTCAATCCAAGAGTTTGTTGGTTATAGGATGGTGATCCTAGTATGTGGTCACATTAAGCATGATGGTGATCATGGGATATCATGTGAGTAGTTATTGTTTCTTGTCAGAAGAAGCAATGGTATAAGGGGTGATTGTGTTCAGCAGGTGTGTTGAACAAGGAGTGAGCTCTTGAAGACATGAAGATGAGTCTTATGTTTTCCATTCATCAAGGTACAAAGGAGCATAGGTTATCTTTGACAGGGGGAGTTGAGCTTTGGTCTAAGATGTGCTGCTGCAGAGGTGCATTTCTCTATCAAGTTTGTTTGAGGGTCAAGCAAGTTGTGATTACCTTTCTCTTGTGAGGAAGAGATGTCAAGAAAGATGTCTTGACATTATACTGATATTGCAGGTCGTGGGGGACTTGGCAATTTAAGATGGTTTCTATTATTTGGGAGATCACAGCTAGCATCAGTGGGAATCTTCTTAAGATAACATGAGCATGCATCAACTCATGTTTTGTCCATGAGTCATCTGTATATAACATCTTTGTGGTCTCTGTCTGAAGATTTTTTTTACTAAGTGATGAAAAGGTGTTGGTTCTATGGAGATCAACAAGTGGTATTTTTTGGGCGGTGTACTCATATACGTGTTAGAAGAGTGTGTTAAACGTGTCTTTTGAATATGCATGCGCATCTTGGACGGTGCACAATTATCTTTGTTGAAGTTTTCTTCCTCAAAGATCGTTCCCTTTGACTCTGATCTATTAGTACAATTAAGGATCGATATTTCCTAAGTTGCTGCTCGGGTATAAAAAGGGTCTCCTCTTCTTCATTTCATTTTGTATTCTTGCTTGAGTCATATGGCATTTGTCAAGATTTGGGAAAGTACTATTTGGATCTGGGCTTGTTTTGGTAGCTTTTGTCAAGTTTTGGCTAAAAAGGGGGAGAAAGGTGCTCTGGGCCTAGGGTTGAGTTTGTTCTTGCAGTTGCTTTGCAAGGATGTTGAATAAGATGCTCTGACATCTTGTATGAGTCCCAGCCTGTCTTTGTTCTAAATCTTTTTGTGCCTTATGATCTGAGTTATGAAGCAGGTTATGTCTTGTGACCTGAGTTACATTCTCTATGTACTCTATGTTACGTATTCTGCATCTGTTTCTCATTAAGCTCTTTCTGGACCTTCTTGAGGGTTCTCTTATGCCCTTGAGAAGAAGAATTATCCCTCTGTGGCAAGTAAAGGTTTGAGGGGGAGTGGCTTACATCCTCTTCCTCATGTACACCAACAGGCAGCAAGGGATTTCAGGAGTTAGGGGGAGACTTGTAAGTATGCCAATCATAACCACCATTCCAAGACAAAATTAGAATGTTCTTCGAACTTTCTTTTTCTACCTAGATTTACTGTGCAGAAATGTTTTAGCCAAAATTTGTCAAAAGGGGGAGATTGAAAGCTCCAAAGGTTTGACTAAATTTTGGTAAAAACATATTGTTAAACAAGATATGTAAATCTGAAGAACAACTTGAAGAAGAAATCTGTCAATGACAAAGATGTCGAATGTGATGTCCCAACATACAGACTCAACATTCTGGACTGTTATAACAGATTGATTTAAATCTTTAAATCTGTTGCAAGATTCAAGGAAACATCACAGGAGTGGATCAAGGAATCAGAAGACAGAAGATTTAAAGCCTATGGTTCAACAGAAGGTTATAAATAGAAGACTTAGACCTAGGGCTTTTGTAACTAATCCTTGTAACACTTTTTAAAGGGAAATAAGGGTTTAGGGTTTTGAGAGTCATTGGCTCTCTTAGGTTGTAAGTCTCCCTTTGTATCGGTTTGATACATTGTGGTAGGCATAGGAGTGATAAATATTCAGAATCCTTTAGGTAATGAATTGTATATTGTTATTGGATGAAGATTTTAAGCAAATCCGAGTTAGCTTGTTAGTCAAGAATGCTTGGTTGGACTTTTGTATTGAAGAAGGTGTCCTTCAAGTAGGATGAATCGGTTACTAGTGGCAGTAATTGTTAAATATCACATGTTGTGATTAGGAGAATTGAGAGTGGGTCTCATATCTAGGAGAGTCTTAGATAGAAGTTGCACGAATAGTGATTAAGTGAGAAGCTTCAAATTGCGGGAGTTTGACTTTGAATTAATACTATGATAGTGGATTTCATTCCTGGCTTGGTAGCCCCCAGAGTAAGTAAATTGCACCGAACTGGGTTAACATATCTTGTGTTATTTATCATTCTGCAAATTTACAAGTTCTGCATTTGCTGTTGATTAACATGTCATAACAGATGTTGGAACATGTATTGTGACTCTGTGCTGATATTCAGAGTATCACTCTACTGTGTTCTTCCCTTGTTTAATAGATGCAGAGATCAATGTCTTGACATGTTGTTAGGACATCTAAGGATTTATATGCCAGAATTTCAGATTCACTCAAGTCACATTAGAAATGGAAGGAACAATAGAGTTCTTCCAATGCTGGATATTCGAGAATGACCTCCTTCGCGATCATCCTTTCTACACCAAGTTGGGGAAGAAAAAGGTGAGAACAACTCAAGAGATGTTAGACTTAGCTCAACCATACATCACATTGGAAAAGAAGTCGAACACTCGCTTTGATAATCCAACCTTAGCTACCAATGCTGGCTCCGAACACCCGTCGGGAAAGGAATCTCGTAGGCGAAGATAGGACGTTGATAATGGAATATACGGTCGGTATGTCAAGTATACACCTCTAAACACTTCTCGAGGGAAATTTTACTGGGAATGCGCTAATACCGAGTTCAAAAAAGCAAGAATCTGAACCCTTAGTACCTGTAAGTTCTGAGTTGGCAGCATTTTTTGCAAAACATGTTGCTCAGGAAAATGTTATGAAGAATGTCTTGACATAAGAGTAGAACATCACTGTAGGATGTGTTCATCTTTAGCAGGTGGTGTTAGTGAATGTTAAGGTGTTGAAGAGTTAAAGTGCTGAAGAGTGATGTCACATGCGATGTCTTGACATCACTATACCAGAACATTAAAACATCAGGTTGTGATGTTTTTAGGGCTGCGTGCATTAGGTTGATTTGATCAGATTTGTTAGAGATTTAGTGTGTGAATATCTTGGGAGAAATATTCTCTGTTGCAATCAGATTGTGTGCAGATTTGTTGCTATGTTTAAGGGCTGAAGATTTAAAAAGATTTGAAGATAAAATCTGTTTCTAAATTCAAATCAAATCAGCTATTTTTGTGGAGAAGATCTTGCAGCTGAATTAAAAGTATTGAAGATTAGTTTGTTACTATTTTAATGCAAAAAGATATGGAGAATAGTTTGTTACTATTTTTGTGCAAAAAGATATGGAGAATAAATAGTTCTAATTATGGAGATAAATTAGGAAGATTTGATTGAAGACCTATTTTGTAGGAGAATCTTTTACTGAGTTGTAGCAGCTGTTATGCTGTGATTTGAAGCCCAAATCCAGTTGGGAATAGGTTATAAATAGAAGCATTGTAACCTAGTTTTCAAGCCGGCCATCATGTAGATTATAAGGGCTGTGTAGGTTGATGAACCACCCGGTTTGTGGGATGGTCATCGTGTTTATCTCGAAGCCTGTAGGTAAGAGATGTATTGGTCTTGGAGGAAGCTGTTAAGCAACTCTAAGTATTGTTCTTAGTCATGAGGGTCATGTCTAGGTATTGTCATGGAAGTGTGTCTTCTACTTTTCTGTGTTTGAAGAGTTGTTGGTAATCAAGTTGTTGATGCAGTGACAGAGATGTTGACTGCTAGACATCATTGCGATGATTGGGAGTGAGATGGAGTCTCTTATCTAGGGTGGACTTAGATAGAAGGGTCATTGGGTAGTGATTAAATTAGGTAGATTGTCAACTGGGTTGTTGAGTCTGTAATTTGATGCTACTAATAGTGGACTTCCTTCCTGGCTTGGTATGCCCCCAGATGTAGGTTGTTAGACCGAACTGGGTGAACAAATTCAGTGTGTTGTTTACTGCTTTTACTGTTTCTATTATTGCCTTGTTCAGCAGATTGCGATGTTGTGACATTGTACAAAGACATCACACATCTGTACCAGAATTTCAATTGGTATCAGAGCAGGCATCCTGTCTGTTTCTGGATGTGATCTAGGGAAGATACTTTCTGGTTCATGAGCAAGGAAGATAGTTTTGCTGTGTTATGGACTTGGTCAGTTGTTTGTGTGATCCCTTTGAGTGAAGGATGGACTATTCATGATAGAATATTGTTGGCACGTAGTGTGCAAGGATTTTTGGATAGTGCCTGAAGGTTGTTGAGGAGTAGTTCCGCTGCATGGTATCTGATGTAACCCTGGTTGATTTTTGGTAGTGAGATTCCAGGAATGATTCTCTTGGAAAGCCATTAGGGTTTGGTCTCCTCAGCAGGATATTCTCTGCAGGACAGCTTCAAAGATACTTGAGGATTGAGTGATCAAAAGGTGAATGGATCTTATGACATGGATGTTTCAGTTCAAATCAAACATTGAAGATCAATCTGTCCAGAACAGTGATTCCTTATGGTGAAAGAAGAGGATAGAGCCAAAGCAAAAGAGTATCACTGTCAAATCTTTCATGTGGGAGTGAAGATCTTGATCAGTCATCTCTTAAGCTTATTTGTGGTTTCATCAAGAAAGAAGCTGAGCTTAATATGTCAATTCTAATGTCTCGACATCATGCTTTACATTAGCAGTTTATGGTAACTGCTAAGTCAAGACCTATTAGAGTGTAGCTGCTTAGAAGGATCACTGAAGCAGTGAAGTTGAACAATTTTTGAGATGCTGTTCATTATGTCATAGCATTTCAGCAGGAGCTGGTTGAAGAGAAGGGAAAAGGCATCCAAGAGTTTGTGTGCAGTAGCAGGGTAATTCAGCCGGTGGTCAATTGGTGTTTGCTTGAGCTCTTTCAGTTTTGTGCCTTGAAGGATTCAAAGGAGCAGATTGTCTGTGGTATGGTTCTGCAGAAGGGTGGCAGGTCTGAACCTTGTGCTTATTAGAAGAAGCCTCTGGAAGAGTGTGTTATGCAAGTTACTGCAGTTTTGTTGGCCTAATTTTGGAAGATGCTGCTATGCTCTCTTATGTTCCCTGCAAGAGATATGTGTTGATGAATATGATTAAGAGTTGTGATTAAATGTCAGAACTGGTGTTGAAACATCATTTCAGTTCTTTGCTCAGGGTGGAGTAAAAGATCAAGACATTAACCTTACCTGGAAGGCTTTTTAATGGTTGTCATGGTTATAGAATCAGCAGATGGCGGTTGTGTGAGAATTTTACCTTGACAGGAGTTAAGTATATGTCTGCTTTTGATAAGGATGTGCATTCAACTAATGACAAAATACATTGATGGGAGACTATGTATATGTTTGATGTAAAAGTGCAGGACTACAGAAGTGTTGAGAATTTACCTTTCTCTATGAGGCTGTTTATTTCTCTATGTGGTGTATTGGTGTGTGATGACCTGGAATTATTGCTTAGCATCTGTTCCTAGTAAGTAGTGTGGTGGTGATGTTGAAGATGAAGATGGAAGACTATGAAGACATCTTAATCTTGATGGTTACAGCTTGGATTAGTTTAAGTGGTTTGGAGAATGGTGTTGGCTCTGGTTGTGAAGGTCGAGGATAAGTGGCAGTTATCTCTGGCTTTCTACGGATGGCTCTACTAAGGGAAGTGACATTCTTTAGCATTGCTATGGGGTAGTCTTGAACTACTTATTTTATGAAGATTCAGATGTGGAAGGTTTGAAGTCTTTGGAGTTTCTGAGCAGGATGGAGGTTGTCTACTCAAACTTGATTGTTGAATCAAGTCTATGAGAGCATGGAAATATGTTTCTGCAAAGGGAAGAGGTTCTTCTAAGTGGCAGAAGGAAGAGCTGAATTCAACAGTTGGATATCATAATGTTTTGACATCTAGCTTAACATCAGAAGTCTCAGCTGGTGATGTGGCACATCAGCTTAAGATAGAGGTGATCTACAGTAATGGAAGTTATGGATGCTTCAAAAAGATCTATCTCATACAGTTTGCGGGAGCTGTGGTTTGAGAAGATGTTACATGACTAAGAGGCTTGGTGAATCCAAGATGTCTTGCTTTGGAGCAAGTAGTTCATATGACTTGAAGATCTGGTTTCATAGGTGGATCAGGATATCTTGTGGGAGTTCTGAAGAAGATTGAGATCAATCAAAAGGTGGAATTTGGTTGGTTTCATTGTGAGCATTCAAGCAGGATGCTTGAAACTGATTGCTCTTGTGCAGAAGAGTATTTAGTTGAAAATGTGAGGAGTTGAAGACTCAAGGAGATTATTCTTCTTGAAGGTGGATGAGAGTTTAATTCTCTAGTTCTTTGGATTACTATGCAATAGTAAGTCCAGTTGGTGGAGCATATCAAGAATCATGGTGATGGTATCTTGGTGTGTGAAAAATGTTCTAACTTGTGTTGGGACATTATCTGGTTGAATATCCTTGGTGAAGGATGATTTTGTTCTGGTTCAGAAGCTTGGTGCATACATTATGCCTAAGGAGCATCTACATAGTCATACGGGAGAATGATGAAGTAGAAGGTCTGCCTTGGATGGAGAATGTAGAGAAGAATGAAGTAGATCAGGTATTGATTGGAAGTTTGAAGATGAAGAGTATGATAGGGGGAGTTGATCTTTTGTTGAAGTAGTTGTCAGACAAGATGTTACTGGTGAAGTTCATGGTGTTCTTGACAGTTTGGACCTGGTTCTATAGATTTGTGTGTCAATCAGAAGTATACATTTACCCCAATGTTTGTCAATTGATGCCCAAAAAGGGGGAGAGAATGTTCAGTAGTAGCTGTTGAGTCTGGATCTTGTTATGAGTATGTTGGTTAGCAGATTCAGAGTTTATCCAATTATGGCTAAAAAGGGGGAGAGAGTTGCCAAGGTGTGGTTGTGAAGCCTTTTCTGATATGGTGCAGCAGCTGTGAGCTGGTTCTTGGTTTGAGGGGGAGTTTGCCCTATGCGGATGTGAAAGTGAGTTTATGCAGCTTGTTGGTTTTTGCTGCTGATGTTAGCTGGGATTGTTTTAGCCAAAATTAGCCAAAGGGGGAGATTGATAGTTCTGCAGCTTTTGGTGTTGGCATTAATTTTGGTAAAACTGATTGTGATTGATATATGCCTAAAAAGATGTTCTGACTTCTGTTTTCTGCTGCTGCATTTTCCTTTAATATGATGTGTATGATCAAATTATGTTTTGGCCAAAAATATGCCAAAGGGGGAGATTGTAAGTTCTGAGTTGGCAGCATTTTTTGCAAAACATGTTGCTCAGGAAAATGTTATGAAGAATGTCTTGACATAAGAGTAGAACATCACTGTAGGATGTGTTAATCTTTAGCAGGTGGTGTTAGTGAATGTTAAGGTGTTGAAGAGTGATGTCACATGCGATGTCTTGACATCACTATACCAGAACATTAAAACATTAGGTTGTGATGTTTTTAGGGCTGCGTGCATTAGGTTGATTTGATCAGATTTGTTAGAGATTTAGTGTGCGAATATCTTGGGAGAAATATTCTCTGTTGCAATCAGATTGTGTGCATATTTGTTGCTATGTTTAAGGGCTGAAGATTTAAAAAGATTTGAAGATAAAATCTGTTTCTAAATTCAAATCAAATCAGCTATTTTTGTGGAGAAGATCTTGCAGCTGAATTAAAAGTATTGAAGATTAGTTTGTTACTATTTTAATGCAAAAAGATATGGAGAATAGTTTGTTACTATTTTTGTGCAAAAAGATATGGAGAATAAATAGTTCTAATTATGGAGATAAATTAGGAAGATTTGATTGAAGACCTATTTTGTAGGAGAATCTTTTGCTGAGTTGTAGCAGCTGTTATGCTGTGATTTGAAGCCCAAATCCAGTTGGGAATAGGTTATAAATAGAAGCATTGTAACCTAGTTTTCAAGCCGGCCATCATGTAGATTATAAGGGCTGTGTAGGTTGATGAACCACCCTGTTTGTGGGATGGTCATCGTGTTTATCTTGAAGCCTGTAGGTAAGAGATGTATTGGTCTTGGAGGAAGCTGTTAAGCAACTCTAAGTATTGTTCTTAGTCATGAGGGTCATGTCTAGGTATTGTCATGGAAGTGTGTCTTCTACTTTTCTGTGTTTGAAGAGTTGTTGGCAATCAAGTTGTTAATGCAGTGACAGAGATGTTGACTGCTAGACATCATTGCGATGATTGGGAGTGAGATGGAGTCTCTTATCTAGGGTGGACTTAGATAGAAGGGTCATTGGGTAGTGATTAAATTAGGTAGATTGTCAACTAGGTTGTTGAGTCTGTAATTTGATGCTACTAATAGTGGACTTCCTTCCTGGCTTGGTATGCCCCCAGATGTAGGTTGTTAGACCGAACTGGGTGAACAAATTCAGTGTGTTGTTTACTGCTTTTACTGTTTCTATTATTGCCTTGTTCAACAGATTGCGATGTTGTGACATTGCACAAAGACATCACACATCTGTACCAGAATTTCAATTGGTATCAGAGCAGGCATCCTGTCTGTTTCTGGATGTGATCTAGGGAATATACTTTCTGGTTCATGAGCATGGAAGATAGTTTTGCTGTGTTATGGACTTGGTCAGTTGTTTGTGTGATCCCTTTGAGTGAAGGATGGACTATTCATGATAGAATATTGTTGGCACGTGGTGTGCAAGGATTTTTGGATAGTGCCTGAAGGTTGTTGAGGAGTAGTTCCGCTGCATGGTATCTGATGTAACCCTGGTTTATTTTTGGTAGTGAGATTCCAGGAATGATTCTCTAGGAAAGCCATTAGGGTTTGGTCTCCTCAGCAGGATATTCTCTGCAGGATAGCTTCAAAGATACTTGAGGATTGAGTGATCAAAAGGTGAATGGATCTTATGACATGGATGTTTCATTTCAAATCAAACATTGAAGATCAATTTGTCTGGAACAGTGATTCCTTATGGTGAAAGAAGAGGATAGAGCCAAAGCAAAAGAGTATCACTGTCAAATCTTTCATGTGGGAGTGAAGATCTTGATCAGTCATCTCTTAAGCTTATTTGTGGTTTCATCAAGAAAGAAGCTGAGCTTAATATGTCAATTCTAATGTCTCGACATCATGCTTTACATTAGCAGTTTATGGTAACTGCTAAGTCAAGACCTATTAGAGTGTAGCTGCTTAGAAGGATCACTGAAGCTGTGAAGTTGAACAATTTTTGAGATGCTGTTCATTATGTCATAGCATTTCAGCAGGAGCTGGTTGAAGAGAAGGGAAAAGGCATCCAAGAGTTTGTGTGCAGTAGCAGGGTAATTCAGCCGGTGGTCAATTGGTGTTTGCTTGAGCTCTTTCAGTTTTGTGCCTTGAAGGATTCAAAGGAGAAAATTGTCTGTGGTATGGTTCTGCAGAAGGGTGGCAGGTCTGAACTTTGTGCTTATTAGAAGAAGCCTCTAGAAGAGTGTGTTATGCAAGTTACTGCAGTTTTGTTGGCCTAATTTTGGAAGATGCTGCTATGCTCTCTTATGTTCCCTGCAAGAGATATGTGTTGATGAATATGATTAAGAGTTGTGATTAAATGTCAGAACTGATGTTGAAACATCATTTCAGTTCTTTGCTCAGGGTGGAGTAAAAGATCAAGACATTAACCTTACCTGGAAGGCTTTTTAATGGTTGTCATGGTTATAGAATCAGCAGATGGCGGTTGTGTGAGAAGTTTACCTTGACAGAAGTTAAGTATATGTCTGCTTTTGATAAGGATGTGCATTCAACTAATGACAAAATACATTGATGGGAGACTATGTATATGTTTGATGTAAAAGTGCAGGACTGCAGAAGTGTTGAGAATTTACCTTTCTCTATGAGGCTGTTTATTTCTCTATGTGGTGTATTGGTGTGTGATGACCTGGGATTATTGCTTAACATCTGTTCCTAGTAAGTAGTGTGGTGGTGATGTTGAAGATGAAGATGGAAGACTATGAAGACATCTTAATCTTGATGGTTACAGCTTGGATTAGTTTAAGTGGTTTGGAGAATGGTGTTGGCTCTGGTTGTGAAGGTCGAGGATAAGTGGCAGTTATCTCTGGCTTTCTACGGACGGCTCTACTAAGGGAAGTGACATTCTTTAGCATTGCTATGAGGTAGTCTTGAACTACTTATTTTCTGAAGATTCAGATGTGGAAGATTTGAAGTCTTTGGAGTTTCTGAGCAGGATGGAGGTTGTCTACTCAAACTTGATTGTTGAATCAAGTCTATGAGAGCATGGAAATCTGTTTCTACAAAGGGAGGAGGTTCTTCTAAGTGGCAGAAGGAAGAGCTGAATTCAACAGTTGGATATCATAATGTTTTGACATCTAGCTTAACATCAGAAGTCTCAGCTGGTGATGTGGCACATCAGCTTAAGATAGAGGTGATCTACAGTAATGGAAGTTATGGATGCTTCAAAAAGATCTATCTCATACAGTTTGCGGGAGCTGTGGTTTAAGAAGATGTTACATGACTAAGAGGCTTGGTGAATCCAAGATGTCTTGCTTTGGAGCAAGTAGTTCATATGACTTGAAGATCTGGTTTCATAGGTGGATCAGGATATCTTGTGGGAGTTCTGAAGAAGATTGAGATCAATCAAAAGGTGGAATTTGGTTGGTTTCATTGTGAGCATTCAAGCAGGATGCTTGAAACTGATTGCTCTTGTGTAGAAGAGTATTTAGTTGAAAATGTGAGGAGTTGAAGACTCAAGGAGATTATTCTTCTTGAAGGTGGATGAGAGTTTAATTCTCTAGTTCTTTGGATTACTATGCAATAGTAAGTCCAGTTGGTGGAGCATATCAAGAATCATGGTGATGGTATCTTGGTGTGTGACAAATGTTCTAACTTGTGTTGGGACATTATCTGGTTGAATATCCTTGGTGAAGGATGATTTTGTTCTGGTTCAGAAGCTTGGTGCATACATTATGCCTAAGGAGCATCTACATAGTCATACGGGAGAATGATGAAGTAGAAGGTCTACCTTGGATGGAGAATGTAGAGAAGACTGAAGTAGATTAGGTATTGATTGGAAGTTTGAAGATGAAGAGTATGATAGGGGGAGTTGATCTTTTGTTGAAGTAGTTGTCAGACAAGATGTTACTGGTGAAGTTCATGGTGTTCTTGACAGTTTGGACCTGGTTCTATAGATTTGTGTGTCAATCAGAAGTATACATTTACCCCAATGTTTGTCAATTGATGCCCAAAAAGGGGGAGAGAATGTTCAGTAGTAGCTGTTGAGTCTGGATCTTGTTATGAGTATGTTGGTTGGCAGATTCAGAGTTTGTCCAATTATGGCTAAAAAGGGGGAGAGAGTTGCCAAGGTGTGGTTGTGAAGCCTTTTCTGATATGGTGCAGCAGCTGTGAGCTGGTTCTTGGTTTGAGGGGGAGTTTGCCCTATGCGGATGTGAAAGTGAGTTTATGCAGCTTGTTGGTTTTTGCTGCTGATGTTAGCTGAGATTGTTTTAGCCAAAATTAGCCAAAGGGGGAGATTGATAGTTCTGCAGCTTTTGGTGTTGGCATTAATTTTGGTAAAACTGATTGTGATTGATATATGCCTAAAAAGATGTTCTGACTTCTGTTTTCTGCTGCTGCATTTTCCTTTAATATGATGTGTATGATCAAATTATGTTTTGGCCAAAAATATGCCAAAGGGGGAGATTGTAAGTTCTGAGTTGGCAGCATTTTTTGCAAAACATGTTGCTCAGGAAAATGTTATGAAGAATGTCTTGACATAAGAGTAGAACATCACTGTAGGATGTGTTAATCTTTAGCAGGTGGTAGTGAATGTTAAGGTGTTGAAGAGTTAAAGTGCTGAAGAGTGATGTCACATGCGATGTCTTGACATCACTATACCAGAACATTAAAACATCAGGTTGTGATGTTTTTAGGGCTGCGTGCATTAGGTTGATTTGATCAGATCTGTTAGAGATTTAGTGTGCGAATATCTTGGGAGAAATATTCTCTGTTGCAATCAGATTGTGTGCAGATTTGTTGCTATGTTTAAGGGCTGAAGATTTAAAAAGATTTGAAGATAAAATCTGTTTCTAAATTCAAATCAAATCAGCTATTTTTGTGGAGAAGATCTTGCAGCTGAATTAAAAGTATTGAAGATTAGTTTGTTACTATTTTAATGCAAAAAGATATGGAGAATAGTTTGTTACTATTTTTGTGCAAAAAGATATGGAGAATAAATAGTTCTAATTATGGAGATAAATTAGGAAGATTTGATTGAAGACCTATTTTGTAGGAGAATCTTTTGCTGAGTTGTAGCAGCTGTTATGCTGTGATTTGAAGCCCAAATCCAGTTGGGAATAGGTTATAAATAGAAGCATTGTAACCTAGTTTTCAAGCCGGCCATCATGTAGATTATAAGGGCTGTGTAGGTTGATGAACCACCCGGTTTGTGGGATGGTCATCGTGTTTATCTCGAAGCCTGTAGGTAAGAGATGTATTGGTCTTGGAGGAAGATGTTAAGCAACTCTAAGTATTGTTCTTAGTCATGAGGGTCATGTCTAGGTATTGTCATGGAAGTGTGTCTTCTACTTTTCTATGTTTGAAGAGTTGTTGGTAATCAAGTTGTTGATGCAGTGACAGAGATGTTGACTGCTAGACATCATTGCGATGATTGGGAGTGAGATGGAGTCTCTTATCTAGGGTGCACTTAGATAGAAGGGTCATTGGGTAGTGATTAAATTAGGTAGATTGTCAACTGGGTTGTTGAGTCTGTAATTTAATGCTACTAATAGTGGACTTCCTTCCTGGCTTGGTATTCCCCCAGATGTAGGTTATTAGACCGAACTGGGTGAACAAATTCTGTGTGTTGTTTACTGCTTTTACTGTTTCTATTATTGCCTTGTTCAGCAGATTGCGATGTTGTGACATTGCACAAAGACATCACACATCTGTACCAGAATTTCAGTCCCTTACGTAAATCTGCCTAGACAGATAAATTGAAGTACTGCCGCTTCCATATGGGACATGACCACAACACTGACGATGGCATTTAACTTAAGGATGCGATTAAGGCTTTGATCAAGAAAAGGTAAGCTATCCGAATATTTCAAAAGAGGTAAGTGAGATAGAGAAGAGTCTCCAAACACCAAATCCCCTACAAAGGTTTCCGAATCTGGTCGCAACGATGAAAAGGAAGAAACTAGCAAGGGAAAACGCCCATATATTGCCGCCATAATCGACAGAGCACCTCAAGCAAATATCCATTACAAAGGGACTCTCAAGAGAAATATCGACGAGATGATGGCCGTTTACAAGGGAGGAGCTCGTCATCCAACATTCCTGATCAAACCATGTTGGGGTTTCGAGACTCTGAAAAGGTTGGGGGAATTTCCAAAGAATTGTTTCTTTTGGTAATCACAGCCACTGTGGGATAATTCGACGTCACTCAGATTCTGATAGATGAAGGAAACTCATGTGATGTCCTTAACTCATCACTGTTTGAGAAGATGGGTTTAGACCGAGGAAGCCTAATACCATATGATGGCTTAGATTTACAAGCGTTTAATGGGATAACTACTCGTCCCTAGGTTTAAATAGAGTTAATGGTATCTGTGGGAGAGGACAGAGACATCTAGTCTATCAACACTCAATTCCTAGTCATCCCATGCAGAAGCCTTTATATTTGCATCTTGGGCAGACCCTTCACTGCAATGTTGGACGTTGTAACCTCACATGTGAACCTTTGGCTCAAATACCACAACCTTCATAGAGAACCATCTATCTTGCTCACTGATCTTGAAGCGGCCAATAATAGATGCAGTTAACGCCCGACATAAAAATACAGGGGTGTTATCGGATACGCTTTGTACGTCTAACTACAAAAAAAAATCCCCCACATCGCCTTGTGCGCTTCAGAATCTAGGGGTGCTGTCAGATACGCTTTGTACACCCAGCTACAAAAATAACTCCCCACAATGCCTTGTGCGTCTTCAAAATCCAGAGGAGCTGCCAGAGACGCTTTGCATGTTCATCTACAATAATCAATTCCCCTATGGGTGCTATCAGAGACGCTTTGCACGTTTTAATACATCATTAAAATAACCCATGTCAACGAAATACATGCTTTCACATGTAGCTGACGCACCTCCCCTTCAGATCTAGTTAATCAAAGTGTAAGTTATGTGGCTTTTGGATTGGCAGTCATTTTGGTAAAACATGTTGATGTTATGCCAAATGTTTTGTCATGTTTGTCAGACATCATGTTCAACATGATGTTGTGACATGTGCCAGGACATGTTATACCAGAACCCTAGGGCTGGACTGTTTTGGTATTTTAGTGTGTGTTTGAGTGTGATTTAATTCACACATTTACGTTATCCAAGGAAGGATAGTTTGGGAACTTCTGTTTTGACAGATTTTGTTGGTTTTTCATAAAAAGGATCTTTGAACCTTTTTAGGAAACTGTGTATTTGTTCCTATTTTTGTGCAGGAAATCATGCTAATGATTGGAAGTTGATTCCTGATGTTTTTGCGCTTCATGAAGCCCAAGTCCACAAGGTCTGAAGGTTATTTAAAGAGAGAAGCTAAACCTAATGCAAATTGGACATTGAAGATTTTGGGAAAATAGGATTAGTCGTGTCTTGGTAGTTTCTTTAGGGTTTAGTGTTTTTGTTTGTATGTCACTCTTGTATCAAGTTTGATGCAATAAGTTGACTGGTTGTTCATTGTTAATTGTTCACTATAAAGCTTATAAGCAAGAGTGTATTGTTCTTGGTTGAAGCTTTTTGGCAAAACCAAGTATTGTTTTGGAAGTGTGGTACTTCTATTTTGGTATTGTTGAATTGTCACAGGTTTGTGACTGGTGGGAAGTGAGAGGGGATTCTCATATCTAGGAGTTCCTAGGTAGAAGTTTGCACGGGTAGTGATTAGGTGATAAGTTGTAAACTGGGGAGTTTAGCTTTGAACTAATACTATTATAGTAGATTTCTTTCCTGGCTTGGATGCCCCCAGATGTAGGTGAGTTGCACCAAACTGGGTAAACAATTGCTGGTGTTATTTTATCTTTTTGTCATTTAAGTTTCTGCATTTTGTACTTGTGTGATCAAACTATTTTGATTCCAGTGTTATGACATCTGGTATCTGCGTGCCAGAAATTCACCAAAGGATGTGAGTGGCGAAGCCTAGAGACATCCACCTCTATCCAAGCTAGTACCTCGGGGCAGGGACGGGGATCCTCAACTCTTGACCGGGAATGATCCTCTACGATGCAGAGCATAGTTAAAAGCATCGTTGCATCTAGCCGATTTCATGCCCCTCATATGTAAGTATAATTCAAAACATAACCATAATTAACCAGACTCATACCATATCTATATAAACATGATTAAGACATAGTCATGTCTAGCTGGTTCGACGTGAAATACTTACAGGTACAAGTGATAGCGTAAACACCCAAAGCTGAACTTGTGTTTCACTAGTTCTAATCCGACATACAAACACATCAGCCTGTAGCAATGTTTCTTCCATGCAAGCACATTCGGTGTACATCTGCACGCTACTACCTTGGAATCCCATTAGAGTAATGCGTACATCTTGACGCTTCAAACTGTCAATAGAAACAACCATAGATGGCTTCATGAAAAGCTTAAGGTCATTTACATTTTAAGCAAATACTATTTAGTGCTCTCTATAGCAAACAAATTATGCAAATTACAGGGCTCAAAGACAAGTCCTAACTTCCCTCGAATCATAGCCGACTAATAAAAATGGTTGAGTTGATAAAAATATCAATACAAATTATTTAAGATTCGGGACAAAAAAATCCCAGTGCCTACCCTAACGACGAATTCTAGACATTGTCGTGACGAGATAGATCAACACCTGACAGATGAAGTGTACACACTTTAACACTATTCTCCCGAAATTAAAATATCCAGCACGACGCGAAGTTATGTCAGTTTTGATATTCTTTGTTAAATAATATTTTGTGGCAGAAAATCTCTATAAATTACAGGTGTATAAACAAACCACGACACCACGAGGTGAAACTACATCTACGATAAGACAAATGTACTTTAAACAAGAACAAAGAAAAACTTCACTAACAACGAGAATACAGTATAATTGCAAGCACTTCAAAGGAACACAAAAAAAGGACAAGGACATGCACATAAGCCCTATTCAAGAATAGAAACAATCCGACCATGTTGGAAAACCTGGCCCAGTTGGATTCGCTCCCTCGAAACAACCAGTGAATGATGAAAATTGTAACACCCCAAATATTTAGAATGTTTATTTAATTGAATCACTTTAAACTATTCGTGATTTATTGGTGAATTTTGGTGAATTATGATGATGTGTGGTGTGGTTATCTTATGTGTTGTGGGGTATTGGTGAGTTAAGGAAATAATAAGGGCATTTAGAAAACAAGTTATTTAATGGGAATTATTTTAGTATTAATAATAATAAAATAATGTGAAATAAATTATTTATATTATTATTATTATTATTATTTAAAATAAAATGATTATATGTGTTAAGGGCAAGGTGGTCCTTTTGGAGGAGATAAGTGAGTGCGAAGTTGAGAAATCATATTAGGGGTCCTAAGGATGTGTTTGTAAAAAAGAAAATAGTGATGTGAGAAGTTACATTTTGATCGATCGTCTTTGAGAGATACTCTGAGGAAAGAAGAATAAGAGGCTAGGACTCTAAGAGATTGCTGTGGAACTCAAAGGAGAGATTCAAGACTGAGAACCTAAGGCATGGGGAGTATAACTTTCATTATAGTTGATATAGAGTTTCGAATATAGGTAGGTTAGAGTTCTAAGGGGTTTTGGGGTTTATGATGAAATAGGAAGAAATTGATGAAATGGGGTGTAAGAATTGATACAGAATGATGTATATGTTGTCCAATTTGATGTGTTGTTGTTGTTCTATGATTTCATGACTGGTTGTATGCATTTTGGGTCTGAATCAGATGGAACTCGTATAAGGTTTTGAGTCCATCTGGTGCAGATTTCACAGAACAGTAGAAAACTGCTTCTGTCTTGAGGTTAATCGATTAACCATATAGGTTAACCGATTAACCAGTGAAAAATGCGTGTGTTTTTGCAAAAGGGGGAGGTGTTAATCGATTAATCATATAGGTTAACCGAATAACGCTGAAGCGAAATGTTTTTTTAAAAAAATGTGAGGTATTAATCGATTAACCCTGGTGGTTAACCGATTAACACTGAATAAAAGCAAAATCTTAATTTTCGAAAATTCATAACTTGTGTCCGGTAACTCCATTTGAGGTGTCGTTCGAAGCGTCGGAAAGCTGACATAATGAACTATATTTTGGTTTAAAAAATGAATAGTGTGGTGTATTTTCTAGTGTTGAAATTAGGAAATTTCGACTAATCCTTGTGATGAATATTAGGATATTTGTAAAATGATGATTTGTTGTTAGGATGAAGTGGTGATGCTGTTGCAATATTATGATGCTGTTTTTGATGTTTATGGTGCTGTCATGATATGCATATTTGATGTACATATATGCTATGTGATGAATACGACGAATAAAAATATGAATGATGATGCAAATTTTGACGAGTTTTGATGTGATATCTGTGACGTTTTGCATCATGCATTGATGGCATATTAGGACTTCGGTCCAGTGATGATGTTGGGACTTCGGTCCAGTGTTAGCTTCAATCCCATTGTGTGGATTGAGGTAATTATGTTGTGCTCCATTTGGAGGGTGATGGCCTAGTGTCCATTCATGTTGATGATTTGGTACCACATGTATGATTCCTATGACGTTGCATTTCATACTAACTGACATTGCATTGTTATGACTTAAGTAATGCTTGATGACGTTGTGAACTAAATGAATTTTGTGAACGAATAATGATGATATGATGATAATAGTAATTGTTGTCCTATTTTATATCCTTGCTTTATATCTCGTATAATGAATTGCAAATACTCACCCTGCCTGTTTGAATGTTGCCTCTACGTGGGTAACGTGCGAATAATCATGATTAGCTCTCTTGATTCGTGAAGATTTAGCTTGGGGCTATTTATTTTCATTTCCGTAAAAGTAGAAGGTGTTTTACTCTGTTAGATGTAACATTGGGTCGGGGCATTTGAATTGAACCTTCATGTTCTTGTTTTTTTATGCATGACGTTGTTATGGGTTTCTTGTTTAAGATGTTGGGGTATATTTTTTTTATATATATGAGACGATATAATTTTCCGCTGCAATTGTTGAATTAAATCATGACGAAAGAACCCGTGTTACGGAGCAGGATTATTTTTATGAGTTTTTATGAAGAATGTTGCACCCTTTTGTGTTTTACTCTGATAATATTTATTATTTTATCTTGTATTTTATGTGGGGTTAGAAAGGTGTTACATTAGTGGTATCAGAGCAGGTCAGTCTGTCCGGCCAGATTTTGTATGATGTCAGTCCCCTGTCAGTCGGTGAGTGTGTGTACACTGTCGATGAATTATTTCTTCTAATGTTGTTAATGGTGTGCAGAATGGCTGGAAGAAACGATCGTGATATTGCTGACACGTTGGAATCGTTCACTCAAGCAATGACTCAGAACAATCAGAAGGGTGAAGCTCCTGATGAGTTTCGTACTTTGGGTAAGTTTCAAAGGAACAATCCCCCAACTTTCGTGGGCACTCATGATCCAGAGAGTGCACGGAAGTGGCTAAAGGTAATTGAAAAGATTTTTCGCGTGATGGCGTGCGCTGATGCTCAGAAGGTGCAATTTGGTACTCACATGTTGTCTGAGGAAGCTGAAGATTGGTGGGATAATACCCGTCAGAGATTGGAAGATGTTGGTACCGAAATAACTTGGACTGTATTCAGAAAGGAGTTCTTAGAGAAGTATTTTCCTGAGGATGCTCGTTGCAAAAGAGAGATAGAATTCCTTGAGTTGAAGCAAGGAAACATGACTGTGGCAGAGTATGCGGCGAAGTTCGAGGTGCTAGTGAAGTTTTGTCCTCACTACAATCGTGCTGACGTTGAGATTTCCAAATGTCTCAAGTTTGAGAATGGGCTGAGACCAGAAATCAAACATGGAATTGGATATCAACAGATTCGTAGGTATGCTGAGCTGGTGGATAAGAGTAGAATCTATGATGAAGACATCCGAGCTCGATCTGCTCACTACACACATCTGAGTGAGAAGAAAGAGAAAGGCTAACTTAGAGGAAAACCTTATGTGGCTCCAACTGACAAAGGGAAACAGAAGGTTTTAGATGGGAAGAAGACAAGTGGGGGAGCAGGTTCTGTTCCTGTCAAGTGTTATAAGTGTGCAAAGCCATGTCATCGAGCTGATGTGTACAACAATAGTGTGCTGAGATGTTACAAATGTGGTAAGAAAGGTCATCGGATTGGTGATTTCCTGAATGAAGGTCCAACTTATTTCACTTGTGGTGAACAGGATCACATCAGTACTCAATGCCAGAAGCCGAAGAAGACTGCTACTGCTGCCCAGACAAATGGCAGAGTGTTTGGTTTGAGTGGTTCAGAAGTTCCTAAGAAGGATAACTTGATTCGAGGTACTTGTTTTATTAACAATGTTGAGTTGGTTGCTATTATTGATACTGGTGCTACTCATTCGTTTATTTCACTTGAGTGTGCTACTAGATTGGGTTTGAAATTGTCTGATATGAATGGTAGTATGTGATAGAGACGTCTGCTAATGGTTTTGTTACTACTAGTTACGTGTGTTTGAGATGCCCCCTGACTATTTTTTAGAAGAATTTTGTGATGGATTTGGTGTGCTTACCCTTGCACCAAATCGATGTTATCCTTGGAATGAACTGGTTAGAGTTCAACTATGTCCATATCAACTGTTACAATAAGACTGTGGAGTTTCTTGAGTTTGGTAATAATGGAGAGTTGATGTTTTTATCTTCTAAGAAGTGGATGAGCTTTTAGAAGACGAAGCCTTGATGTTTGCAATGTTTGCATCGTTGCAAGTTGATCGTGAAGCTGCAAGTGTCGAATTACCTGTTATCCGTGAATTCCCAGATGTATTTCCGGATGACATAAGTGATTTGCCTCCAGAACGTTAAGTAGAGTTTACGGTGGATTTGGTACCTGGTACGAGCCCGGTGTCGATATCTCCGTATTGAATGCCAGCTTCTGAGTTAAGTGAATTGAAGAAGCAACTAGAAGAATTACTGGAAAAGAAGTTTGTTCGACTGAGTGTTTCTCCGTGGGGTGCTCCTGTGTTGTTAGTTAAGAAGAAAAATGGCAGTATGAGGTTGTGTGTTGATTACAGGCAGCTGAATAAAGTGACTATCAAGAATAAATATCTACTTCCAAGAATCGATGATTTTATGGATCAACTAGTAGGTGCTTGTGTGTTCAGCAAAATTGATTTGAGGTCTGGTTATCATCAGATTCGTGTTAATCCCGATGATATTCTGAAGACAGCTTTTAGGACGAGGTATTGTCACTATGAATACACTGTGATGTTGTTTGGTGTATCCAATGCACCTGGGGTGTTCATGGAGTATATGAATCGGATTTTTCATAAGTATCTGGATAAGTTTGTTGTGGTTTTCATTGATGATATTTTGATATACTATAAATCTGAAGAGGAGCATGCAGAGCATTTGCGGATTGTGCTGCAAGTATTGAGAGAGAAGAAGTTGTATGGGAAGCTGTCGAAATGTGAGTTCTGGTTGAAGGAAGTGAGTTTCCTTGGCCACGTAATTTTGAGTGGTGGGATTGTCGTTGATCCTTCGAAAATTGATGTTGTGTTGCAATGGGAGACTCCGAAATCGTCTCCTGAAATCTGAAGTTTTCTTGGGTTAGCAGGTTATTATCGCAAATTTATCGAAGGCTTTTCTAAGTTGGCATTACCTTTGACGCAGTTGACTCGAAAGGGGCAAGCTTATGTGTGGGATGTTGCATGTGAAGAGAGTTTCATAGAATTAAAGAAGAAGTTAACGACTGCTTCGGTGTTGATTTTGCCTAATCTGTGCGAATCTTTTGTGGTGTATTGTGACGCGTCGAAGATGGGTCTTGGTGGAGTGTTGATGCAGAATGGACAAGTGGTTGCTTATGCTTCTAGACAACTAAGAGTTCATGAAAGGAATTATCCTACACACGATCTAGAGTTAGCAGTTGTGGTGTTTGTATTGAAAATTTGGCGAAAATATCTTTTTGGCTCCAGATTCGAAGTGTTTAGTGATCATAAGAGTTTAAAGTACTTGTTTGATCAAAAGGAGTTGAATATGAGGCAGAGAAGGTCGCTAGAATTATTGAAGGACTACGATTTCGATCTGAGTTACCACCCTGGCAAAGCAAACGTGGTGGCCGATGCTTTGAGTAGGAAGTCATTGCATATGTCGATGCTTATAGTGAGGGAACTAGAGATGATCGAGCAGCTCAAAGACATGAGTTTATTGTGTGAGACGACTCCTGACAGTGTGAAGTTAGGGATGTTGAAGCTGACTAGTGATATTTTGGAAGAGATTCGAGTGGGTCAGAAATCTGACTTGAGGTTGGTTGATTAGTCGATCTTAGTTAACCAAGGTAACAGAGGTGAATTCCGGATTGATAAGAATGGTGTATTGAGATTCAGAGATAGAGTGTGTATTCCAGATGTTCGTGAGATTAAAATAAGTATTCTAGAGGAAGGGAATCGAAGTAAACTGAGTATCCATCCCAGTGCTACGAAGATGTACCAGGATTTGTAGAAGATGTTTTGGTGGCCGGGTATGAAGAGGGATATTGCTGAATTTGTGTGTGCATGTTTGACTTGCCAGAAGTCAAAGATCGAACATCAGAAGCCTTTGGGTATGGTGCAACCGTTGAATATTCCAAAATGGAAGTGGGATAGTATTTTTATGTATTTTGTTTTGGGATTACCAAAGACTGCGAAAGGGAATGATTCAATCTAGGTAATTGTGGATAGATTAACCAAGTCAGCTCATTTCTTACCAATGAAGATTAATCACTATATGCAAAAGCTAGATGAGATGTACATTGAAGAAATTATGAAGTTGCATAGGATACCTTTGAGTATTATGTCGGATAGAGATCTGATATTTACGTCGAGGTTCTGGAAGAGTTTGCAAGATGCTTTGGGCACTAAGTTGAGAATAAGTTCTGCACATCATCCGCGGACGGAAGGTCAGACAGAGAAGACTATTCAGTCTTTAGAGGATTTGCTAAGGGCTTGTGTGATAGACCAAGGAGGATCTTGGGATAGTTATTTGCCATTGATTGAGTTCACATACAATAATAGTTTCCATGCTAGTATTGGAATGTGTTGCAGTGAGAATCAGATAACAAGCTATTAATTAACTTGCATCACAAAACTTTGAAACTCACCACCGACTTTGATTTATCCAAAGGAAAGGTTCAAGATCGAGAAAACCTAAAGGGGGGGATCTAAGGTTCGGGGGTTGGTTATACTAAGGGAAGGTATTAACACCCTAAGTATCTGTAGTACTCTACAGGAACCTCTTGTTTAGTTTGTGTTATGTTATGTTTACTTGCTAAGATATCTGCTAAAGGTAAAGGTAAAGACCTAGGGATATGTACACTAAGTTTGCTCGCCAAGACGTTGCATCTTGTGCCTACATATCTGACTAAAGAATCAGAGCAACCATAGTTCACCTTACTAAGGGGGAAAGAGGAACCATTGACTATGACCAAAGTTCCAAGAGTTTAAGAAACTCTCTAAGTCTAAGTTATGATGGGGGAAGTGAATACTCAAGATGATGAGTTCACATAGAGTCCAAGAACTCTATCTTAATTCTAAGTTGTAGGATTGAGTGGCTGTAAGGCCAAAAGGAAAGTACTCTATGACTATGAGGTCAAAGAGAAGGTGGCCATGACTATGAGGTCAAGGCTAATGTCCTATGACTATGAGGTCAAGGAGGGAGGTGGCTATGACTATGAGGTCAAAGGTGGTTTATGAGTTATCTATGACTTTGAGGTCAATAGAAAGACTTTCCTTTAGAAAGGTATTGAGAAATTGTCAAATGAAATAGGCAACCACAATCATAACAGAACTGGGAGGGTCGCCTACAAGACATTAACAGAAGATATTTACAAGTCTTACCAAAGAGAGAAATGAAAAGTTAGTAGTCCAAAGAAATTAGAAATTGAAATGAAATAGCATTGAAAATGGTCTAGTCTTGATCATAATTTATCAATAAGATTGACAATCATGATTCTTGACTTTCATCGACTAAAAAGTGAATGAAACTGAAATAAAGAGAAAGTGGTCTCATATTGATCAAAGTTTTGTCGCTTCAATGAGATCAACCAAACCATGAAGTTTGTTATATCATCGACCAAAATAAAGAAAATGAAATTGAAATGAAAATAAAATGGGTCTCGTCTTAATCAAGATTTAATCGAGAAATCGATAATCAACGATTCTTGACTTTCATTGACCAATAAAAATAAAAAATGGAATCGAAATTGAAAATAAAGTTGGTATCGTCTTTACTAAGATTTAAATCAATAAATCGATAATCTCGATATTTGACTTTCATTGACCAATAAAAATAAAAATGGAATCGAAACTGAAAATAAAGTTGGTCTCGTCTTTATCAAGATTTAAATCGATAAATCGATAATCTCGATATTTGACTTTCATTGACCAATAAAAATAAAAATGGGCCTCATACTAATCAAGATTTTTTTAGTGATTCGAATAAATCAACAAATCAAGATTTTTGTAATATCATTGGCCAAAATAAAGAAAATAGAATTGAAATGAAAAATAAAATTGGTCTCGTTTTAATCAAGATTTAAATCGATAATCTTGATATTTGACTTTCATCGACCAATAAAAATAAACAAGTGGCCTCATATTTATCAAGACTTTTAGTGATTTTGAATAGATCAACCAAGTCATGATTTTTGTGATATCATTGGCCAAAATAAAGAAAATGAAATCGAAATGAAAATAAAATTGGTCTTGTTTTAATCAAGATTTAAATCGGTAAATCGATAATCTTGATATTTGACTTTCATCGACCAATAAAAATAAACAAGTGGCCTCATATTTATCAAGACTTTTAGTGATTTTGAATAGATCAACCAAGTCATGATTTTTGTGATATCATTGGCCAAAATAAAGAAAATGAAATCGAAATGAAAATAAAATTGGTCTCGTTTTAATCAAGATTTAAATCGGTAAATCGATAATCTTGATATTTGACTTTCATCGACCAATAAAAATAAACAAGTGGCCTCATATTTATCAAGTTTTTTAGTGATTTTGAATAGATCAACCAAGTCATGATTTTTGTGATATCATTGGCCAAAAATTGAAAGAAAATGAAACATAAACAAAATGAATAAAATCAAAATCACAAAGAAGACCTTAAACAAATGGTTAAACAATTAGAAAATAAAATAGTAAACAAAATGAATTGTATGAAACACAAAGAGGGGGGAGGGGGTGCGCTGGAATGGAGATGCTGTGAGAAAAGCAAGACTTAGGAGTCACATGGGCCCAAGGCCCATCATCCTATCCCACGAATCCATGTTTGAAAAAGGGATCTGATGCCTCATAAAACAAATTGTAAATGCACTGTGGCCATGTATTAATGAGCTAATGCTTGTGAATCATTATAAAACACAGGGTCAACCTCGTCTTTCAAAAGGCACGACTTAAGTTCCAAAAATATACACAAATAAAAAATCCAACATTAAAAGCATCAAACTCAAACACACAGAAAAAAACCCTGTTACTCTCACAAAAGCTGAGCAACACCGACGTAAAAGCAGCGGCGATTAATTTGCTCAGAAGAACGCATTCATCATCGCGTGGTAAAACGAAGAGGGAGATCCAAATCTCCGACGGCCACGAAAGGAAAGAATGAGAGAGAAAATCAAACTCCAACCTTCTCGCGCCGAAACTTCTCCGTTCAGATTCGGGTTCGGTTTGTTTTTCGATTTTGATCTCTCTCCACTTCTCGATCTCCCCAATTCGATTCATCATTCTCTGCTCATCTCTTTTTCTTTTTCTTTTTTTGATTTTGGGTTATGGTTGTTGTTGATAATGAAAAGGGAGCAGGACTGATGAAAGCGAGAGGTTGGGTCCCAAAGATTCGGAAGAAAGAAATTTGTCGTGGGTTTTGATTTTGTGGATGAGCGATAATGGAAATGGGGCAGTAGGAGAGGTTTGGTCGAAGGATTTGGAGGATGGAGGATTGTTCTGATTTGGGTTGAGCGAAGGAAAAAAAAGATGAGGTTGAGTTTGGGATGATGTTGTGAAATGTTGTTGATTCAATGGTAGAAAGAGGAGGAATAACCCTGTTTTAATAATGGTTGAAGTTTGTTAAGATGGGTGGAGGTTTGATGGAAGAACAGGTCTGGGATTTGGAAGGAGGGTTCAAGGTTGGAGAGGATTGGCAAAGGGTTCTCTTTTTAAAGGAGAAGAAGAGCAGGTCATTCTGTGTTTTAATGTGTATTGGCAATTTTAAAATTTTGTTTCGTTTGGCGCTGCAGGTCTTGTTGGTACAGTATAGGTTGGACATGCTGGTTTTGTGGAGTGTAGGGTGACTGAAAAGAGATGTTTGCAGCAATTTTGTGTACAAAAGTCAAATGCAGCAGGCTCAAATAGCAGAAAGTTTTTCGCAATTTTTGGTGTTAAGCAAGTCCTTGGACTATTGCCTTGTGGTAGCAAAAGTAGCAAGAGAGTTTTGGCATTTTGTAACTTGTCATGGGAAGGCTTGTTCCTGATTATTTAATTTACGTTAGCATTTGGCATGTGGCTTTGTTTGTTAAGAGAAAGCAAAACCATAAATCTTATCTTGAAAGAAAAGAATATAAAACCTAATTAACAAAATAGCTAAATGAATTCAAATTAATTTCTATTAATTAAAAGATTTGTCTAATAAATAAATAATAAAAGAAAACAAAGATAACTAAAATAAAAAACTTAATTTAGTAAAACAAAGTTAAATTAACTATTAAGAAATAAATAAATGAACAAAATAAATAAATAGTAAAAATAATGTGAATTTAATAAAGTAAAAAGCAATTATAAATTAAAAGAGACTATTTAAAAATAAATCACAAATAAAGCGAATAAAAGTTGAGTACTAAAACAAACGAAAACGAAAAATGAGCATGCCAAAATCATCAGCGCGAGATAAAATCACTTGGGAAGATACAACATTCGTCAGATTTGAAATTAATCGGGACCGATTTTTAGCTTGACCAGTTCAGCTGTAAATCCAACAGATTCATTCCAGCTGATAAATTGGGATATGCGAGATGATTGACCTAGAATGATATGCAAAAGAAAACAAAGAATCTAAGGATAAAATTTGGGGTACAACAGTTGCCCCTATTTAAATATCTTCACCGGATGACATGAGAGATGATAATCCTCGTGAAATCATGGTGAAAGATATTTAAATATAGATAACCGAAAATTTTGCCCTTAGATACGCTGATATGCAATCCTAGCATGATGTAAATGATGGAATGCTAAATGCAAGATGCAGACAACAACGAAAGCAAACAGGGATAGAGCAACACCATGAGCAAACACTCACTAGGGAAGGATGAAGGTTAGTATCCATGAGGAGAAACTCACTGGGGATACAGGCTGACCAACAAAAGAGACTCATTGGGGATACTCTGAGGAAACACTAGGGATAGAATAAAGCTGAGGGGAAATCTCACAGATACTTACTGGAGATAGGAGCCAGAGAGGTGTTCTCCACTGGGAAAAGATCCAGGGAGATGGACGACAGATTCATATGTGACCTGACGACACTAGGGAAATAAGACACGTTCTTACTGGGCATGAAACCAGACAGAAGACATGATCTCCACTGGGAATCAATTTGAAATAAAAGGATAGAAATCCAAATAAAAGATTTTCTGGGGATTTCTTATACTGAAGAGTTCAAACGGGATCTTCAAGAAAAGCCAGAAAAGACAGAGACATACTCTGCGTGCGCCAAATGATGATCAATCACAAGGACTTTCAAAGAGATATTGATAATGACTGAACTTCTGCTGGGAACCAGATTAATGTGCCAACAAGGATTGGACTCAGAAGTGACATGTCAGTATATACCAGTTGGATAAGATACCAATTTGAGTTGGTTTGCTAGCGAAGACTGGACTTTAGACACCAATATGAGTTGGATTTTGCAATGCCAGTATGAGCTGGACTTTGAATACCAATATGAGCTGGATTTTGAATACCAGTATGAGCTGGATTTGGGGTACCAATATGAGTTGGACTTTAGGATACTAGTATAAGCTAGACTTTGAATGCCAGTATGAGCTGGACTTTTGGATACCAGTATAAGCTGGATTTTGAATGCCAGTATGAGCTGGATTTTTGGATACCAGTATGAGCTGGATTTTGAATGCCAGTATGAGCTGGACTTTTGGATGCCAGTAAGAGCTGGACTTTGGGTTGAGGTTCACAACTGACCAAAGTTCACACGTCAAAAAGGGCTGACGGCAAGGAACAATAACATATCCGAAGATACGAAACCTGAGCTCGGAACACCTCATCAAACGGATTGACGACAAGGAAAAATAACATATCCGAAGGTACGAAACCTGAACTCAGAACACCTCATCAAATAGATTGGGGGCAAGGAAACTAGAATAGGGATCACATCATCAAGAAGTTTGACGGCAAGGAAACCAGAATAGGGATCACATCATTAAGAAGTTTGACGGCAAGGAAACCAAAGTAGGGATCACATCATCAAGAAGTTTGACGGCAAGGAAACCTGAAGATTCACATCATTAAAAGGTTTGATGGCAAGGAATAGAGCATGTCTGGAGGTTCACATCATCAAAAGGTTTGACAGCAAGGAAATCTGAAGATTCACATCATCAAAAGGTTTGACGGCAGGAAATAATAAAATATCCAAAGGTACGGAACCTGAGCTCGGAACACCTCATCAAACAGACTGATGGTAGGGAATAATAACATATATGAAGGTACGGAACCTAAGCTCGGAACACCTCATCAAACAGATTGATGGCAGGGAATAATAACATATCCGAAGGCACGAAACCTGAGCTCGGAACACCTCATCAAACAGATTGACGGGAAGGAATAATAACATATCCGAAGGTAGGAAACCTGAGCTCAGAACACCTCATCAAGCAGATTGATGGGAAGGAATAATAACATATCCGAAGGTACGAAACCTGAGCTCGGAACACCTCATCAAATGGATTGACGGCAAGGAATAATAACATATCCGAAGGTACGAAACCTGAGCTCGGAACACCTCATCAAACAGACTGACGGGAAGGAAATAATACATATCCGAGGGTACAAAACCAGAACTCGGAACACCTCATCAAACAGATTGACGGGAAGAAGCCAAACATATCCGAAGGTACGAAACCTGAGCTCAGAACACCTCATCAAACAGATTGACGGGAAGAAGCCAAACATATCTGAAGGTACGAAACCTGAGCTCAGAACACCTCATCAAACAGATTAACGGGAAGAAGCCAAACATATCCGAAGGTACATAACCTGAGCTCGGAACACCTCATCAAATAGATTGACGGGAAGAACTAAACATATTTGAAGGTACAAAACCTGAGCTCGGAACACCTCATCAAACATATTGACGGGAAGAAGCCAAACATATCCGAAGATACATAACCTGAGCTCGGAACACCTCATCAAACAGATTGACGAGAAGAAAAACCTAAAATAGGGATCACATCAAACAGGTTGATGAAAAGTGACCGATTTAAGGTAACACCATTGGTAACTGTAGAAGTATGACTAAAACCAAGTGTCGTACCTCGAAAAATACGATCCTCGCGATGGACGCGAAAAAAAAAACTGTTCGAAACAGAGTCGCCACCGAATTTTATTCATTCCAAGAAAGGAATAGGAAAATATCGAGAAAAACTTTATATGGAGATAAGAAATTGGTCGTCGCAACCAAATTATGGGTTCGGGAGTCGGTTACGCAAGAGGGAAGGTATTAGCACCCTCTACGTCCGTTGTACTCAACGGGAACCTCTTGAATCGATTCGTGAGAAAGTTAGTTAGGTTTGTTTGTTTATCTTCTAAGGTAAAAGGATTTATTTTTAAGGGGGAAATGGGGTGGTTTTTTATTAGTGTGCTCGGCAAGGATTAGAACCCTTGGGCCTACGTATTCCCTTGTGCAATGGGAAAGTCAGAGCATTCGTAGTTCGTGGGACTACGGTTGGTTTGTGTTTTTTAAACGAACGAGTGTTTAATTCGCATTCTAACTGCAAAACGTTGGCTTGTCTGCTCGTCATGGGAGGCTGAAGCACTAGTTCATACGCGCGGAAGAATGGATTAAACAATGTTCTTTTTGTGAAAGTTGTTTGAGTAAGAATTAAATGTATTAGAGATTTGATTGAGAAAAACGTTTGATTTGGACGTGTTTTAGGCGAACGAGAGTTTAGGTTGCATTTTAACTGCTAAACGTTGGCTTGTCTGCTCTCTAGGGGAGGCTGAAGCACGAGTTCATATGCGCGAAAGAACGACTTAAACAATGTTCTTTTTTTTGGGGAAAGTCGTTTAAGTCGTGGATTAAGTGTTTGTATTTTGATTGGGTGACGATTACTTGAACTTAAGAAAGATTCCTCGGGCCCAAGTAATCGGGAAAGCGAGTCAAAGAACCGACTCTCTCTCTTTTTCATCCTTAATTATGAAAGAGTTTTAATATGGTTAGAATCTGTTAAATAGATGACAATTACTTGAACTTAAGAAAGATTCCTCGGGCCCAAGTAATCGGGAAAGCTAGTCGAAGAACCGACTCTCTCTCTTTTTCATCCGAGTGTTTAAGAAAATAATATTTGATTTGATTTATTGTAAAAAGGGTTTGATATGTAATTGCGTTATAGATCTTTTAAAGAAGACAACTGCTTGAACTTAAGAAAGATTCCTCGGGCCCAAACAATTGAGGAGAAGAATCGAAGATTCCATTCTACTCCTTTTTCTTCTTTTAAGAAATAGTATTCAAGTGTGGTTTAAATGTATTGATTTGGTTTGAAAAATACTTGACGTTGGATCAAGCTTGTTTATTGTTGTAAAAAGGGTTGGTTTTAATCTTATGGGAGAGGGGTGTAATCAATCAAGTGGGAATAATCGAGCCATGATTAAAGTGAGCCAATCACATACACGCATACAAACCAAAGTGAAATGTGCAACAATTATCGTTGTATAAAGCCCAAGAGGAGGCATTGTGAGGTCGATTGCAATCGTGAAAATGATTGACTTACAAGGTATGAAGATGGCTTGACATTAAGTCAAGGTATTAGTTTGAAAAAGATTTTGGTTTGGACAAGTGTAATATGAATAGCATACATATCCACAAGAGGAAATTATACACACCATACAAAGATTATAAATCAAACAAAGTGGGGGATAAATATAATCAAGCATGTTAGTTAGTTAACAACCGAATTCTAAGATTAGACTAAGGAGGGAAATTCTAAATTAATTGTATTAGGAATTTTTTTAAAGAAAAAGAAAGTTCTAGCAATTAATTAAATTAAACTAAAATGTTTAATAAAATTAGCTATTAAAGTTAATTAGTATGAAATAAAATAATTTAATAAAATTAATTAAAATTTGATTATTGAAAAGGATTTTTAGAAATTAATTAAAAGTATTTTGAATTTTAGGATTAAGGAAATTGAATTAACAAGATTAATTAAATTAAAATCAAGCGCTTAATATAAACTAATCATTAAAATAATTAGTTAATATTTAATAAGTAATTTTAATAAAATTAATAGAAATAATTCAATAAATAGATTTTAAAGATTTTTAAAAAAAAAAAGAAAATAGTTAACAGTTTTTTTAGATTTTTTTTTAAAATACATTAAGTGAATAGAAAAGAAACTAAAAAGAGAAAACAATGGGCCCAGAACAGCAAGCAAGTTGGGGGTGCGTTTAGAAATTCCCCAAGCCCATAAATCAACAAGCCCACGCAGGGAAGGGAGCCATGGTGTTCCCTCAGTCAAACCCAGTTGATCGATGGGTAAATCCGGTGCGTTGATCTAGTGAGGAGTCAAATTGACTCTTGATCAACGGGCTAGAAACAGGGGTGCATGATAGGGACCAAAGAAGGCAACACGCAGGACCAAAGGGGGAAGCCTCTTCTGGTGACACTTGTCAAGGGAGGGATAAGTGTCACCGTCCCACCCACCCACACATGCATTCACGACGCTGGATAAAAAAAGGAAAATAAGAATGAGTCTCATTCAGACTCTTCATTCTCTTTCTCTCTTACGTTGTCTCTTCTCACTCTCTGGAAAAAAAAATCCCAACGGAAACCTAAACATGGCCGGAGAAGAGGCGGCGCGCGGCGGCCGCCACCGTCTTCTCCGGCGAGACACCCTCAACACCAAATAAAACCACACTAACCCTAACTGAAATCCCCTCCTCCTTTCGAATCCGCTTTTAGATTTCTCAAAAAATCAACCCAAACTCTTCAGATCGAGTTTATCCCAAACCTAACTTCTAAAAACTAAACCCTAATCGAGCAAATAAAAAAAGAACGGCAAGTAATCAAGTCAACAAACAACATAAATTTCAGCAAGGGGATTCACAGTTGAGATTCAGAAATACTACCCCTCGAAGATCCTTTCGGAAGCGCTTTTGGGGACGTGTCCAGGTATTGATTTCTGATTCCCCTCCTTCAACTCATTTTCTTCCCTTCAATCGTATATCCTTCCTCTTTCGTTTGATGCTGTTTCCTTTCTGCGTTAGTCGTGAGGTTTAGCTCTTCAGCCTTTGATTTTCAATATGAAAAATCAAAGGTGAATACTAGAACGAAAATCTGAGCTCTAAGTGGATTAGGAATTTTTAGAGATGACTAGGGTTTTCTTTGTAGAACTCTTAGGTTTTTTTTTATATCTGTTCTTCCCCCTCGTTGATGATGAATAGTGGTCCTTATATAGGGTAGAAGAATTTAGGGTTTGTGTCTTGCAACCCTGCTGCGACATCTCCATTTGGGTATGTTTATTGTTACTTTCTAAGGTTCATATTTGTTCTTCCAAATTAGTGAATCTGCCATATCTGTACTTTCTGAGCTCTACTCTTGTTTTTTGTCTGTTTGTGAATTTTGAAATTGCTTTAGAAAATGGTCCTTACTTGCTTGTACTGATATCATGATTTTGAATAATCTTGTGAGTATGCTATATGTTTGTCAACCTTGTACGAAAAGAGTATGTACTAATGTGAATTTGACATGGTTATGCAGATTGTTTTTTTTTGCAATTATGTGTGCCAATTTTCATGCCTTCTACTACTTTGTGCCTTTGGACCTTGTCCTTAAAGATGGTGTAACCAGTACTTGTTTATGGCTGCTATTAAATACTCTCAAAATGTCCTCAAATGAGTTTGATAACAACCATCTTGCCTATGCCTTAATGTATTGATCCCTTGTTTTATTTTCCATATGCATTGTGCTTGAATTGCTACTGAAATAGATTGGGGTGACTTAGTTGCATTTGTATCTGGTTTTGCAGGTTGTGAGAATTGGCTGGAGCATGAACCATGAAATGCTGAGGTACCTAATTATGTGTGATGTTGTATTTCGCTGCTGCTTGGACCATGGCTTGGTTGGAAGTAGAAATCTTGAGGGAGCTTAGACATGAAGCATTTGGAGTGATGTATTGACGTGAAGATGAAGAAGGATTTCACAGTTTTGAATTTTGGCTTGTGAAATTTGAATTTGGTCTCTTAGGAATTGTGTTTAAAGCTTGAATTTTAGCTTATAGAGCTTGCACTTAGGATGTTTTCTTGATTACACATGGTAGAATTTAAACTTGTCCTTTCTTGTAGCACGGTTTGGTGTTCAAAAATGAAATGGTTTGTTGAATTTTTACTCCCAATTTCTCTTTGTAATTCCAAAATTCAATTGATTATTAGCCTTGTAACTTTAAACCCAAATTGTGATGGTCTTGAAATTGCTTAGAAACATCTTGGCGTTAAATCATATGCCCCCTTACTATCTAACGCACTCCATTAATTTTGCCATGCTTAACTCTGCACCTTAATGCTCTTTGAATTTCTATTTACAGTAGTTTGAGAACGGGGTATGTTTTATGAATTATGATGGTGCGGTTGTGGTACATCAAAGCTTTTGCACAAGACTTCTTTCATGGTTCATATTATATTTGCTCAACAGCTTGTTTCACACAGCGCCAAGAATTATCACAACCTAGTTTAGGCAAAATGCTTATGGATCAATGAATTGGCCATGTTTTGAAACAGTGACCTTCATCTTAAAAATGTCTTGACACAAATTCTGATAACCTCATCACTTGCATAATTTCCATTACGGTTTGAAGCAACTCCCCCACGGCTCAAAAAACCTTAAGAACTGGACTTGGAAGTATAACCATGGCCTTGGATTATTTTGAGACATCACTTGAAAAAATAGGCTTAGAACTTATTTCAAGACATGACTTGAAAGTGAACTAATCGTGACTTGTATAAATTCTAATCATGGCCTTGAACTTACTTGCCTTACAACTCGATAAACACAAACTAGGCATTTTAAACCTGATCTTGATACCATTTGAGGATTTGATTTTCAGTTCTTGGATTGAGCATGTATTTTGATTTCACATTGGTTATGAGATCCTTGCAACTTTAACTTGCATATGGTCTAAAATCACCCATCAATCTTAAAACCACTTCAAACTTGGATTAAAAAAAACACTTGACCTAAAGATGAATAACCATTTTTAGCTTGCTTAACCATAACACCTCAGTGTCGCACCAATGTAGTAGAATCATCTTGGGTTATCACCTGAGTCTTAGAAAGTGATTGACCAGAAGTCAAGTAATCTTGCGGTAGATAGGACAAATTTGGGGTATGACACCAAGGATGGGTAAGCTTATCGGGAGAGAGACTACCACTTATCGTTGTAAAGGTAATGATAGAAAAATAAGCTTCTCAAGGAGATTGCCACTTGTTGTTTGGTATAAATTCCAAGGAGATGTTGATATTACAACACTGCTGGAGAAAGGATCATGTCTTCAATGTGGATCTGTGAAAGATTCTTCTTGTGAGACATAGTGCAAAATAAATGCACGTTCAAATTAGGCTCAGCAACCTAAACAGGCCCAGGGGCCATAGATCGATCTAGGAACAAGCTAGAAAGATACGGTCAAACAAGACTCCAACCATTGAGGAATGAGCTCAAATGGGGATTTATCTTATCCATGCATGGAAAAAGATAACTGAACTAACCATCATCCACGAGAACCAATCTCCGTGGGGCATTCAGAAAGGATGGGCACTTTATGCCTAGGGCTGACAACTCTATTGGAGATAATAGACAAACCTAGTCACTTGGGGAGATAAACGCCAAAGTGAACAAAACAGGTAAGCACCAGAAAGGGAAACAAAAATGGTAAGATAATATGCACATGAATGCTTATGCCATGCTCATGCCATGCTTATGCTTATGCTGACAAAACAGACAAAGAAGCGAAACTGGAGATGAAATAAACATCTCGACAAGGATACCCAGCCAAACTTATCAGATTGGACCATTACTGAGGATGGATTTGCAGAAATTAGTGGTTCTGCTTCGAGATTACAACTTCTTTGGGGAAAACGTCTTTCACTTGGTATAGTATCATGAATTCACTAGGATTGCCATCATGAACTGCTTTCCTTACTGAAGAATTTCCAAGATTAGCTGAAGTAACAGCTTACTGGGGAGCTAGCAAAAGATGTTACAAAGGCTGAGTAGTTATGCATAACTCATTTGCCCCAGAGTACATGGTTTGTCAGAAGAAAATATCAAGAGGATTTTATAGAAGAATTTGCATGCAGGATGCCTCAATATCTTCAAACTCTTGGGGAGATTCATGAATTTCGGCCTATCTGCCCCAGATTATCTGCATTTACACAACAAAGTTCTTGATCTTGTCAATTGGGGAACAAACTTGCCCCAGTCAGCTTAGTTGACCTGTGAAGGCTATGCCGCTGACTTTTTAGAGATTTACTGAATCTCGACCTGTCTGCTTCTGATTAACTGATATATGGGAATAGGTCATCAAAAGGATTTTACAGAAGAATTAGCATACCAGATGCTTCAATATCTTCCAACTCTTAAAGGGAAATGACGTAACTGCCCATGTTCAACCGTATTTGCAAAACAAAGCCCTTTAGACTGTGGTAGAAACGACTGGGGAACAAACTTGCCCCTGCTGATGGGTCACTGGAGTCCAAACTTGTCATAGGGTGACTTCAAGAAGGCTTGCCCCAATATTATGAACTTGAAGAGTTCTGCCCCTGATTTAATAGCTCTTGGAATGGTGGAATGACATATCCTTTCGCTTGGTTGCCCCTGATTGAGCTTCCTTGATCAAGTCGAATCCCCTAGCTGGCTGCATTTGTCGGGAGTTCTTTGATATTGAATTGTTTTTGCAAATAAGTATTGTTCGTTAAAAAATGGCAATTTCAATGCAACATTCATGCAAGCTTTTGAAATCAAGTTTTATTGATGAAACACACACGGTGGAATGATACAGTAAGAAAACAAAGGTGGATCTAGTCATTTACAACATGACAGATGAAGTGATCAACACACGCAAATAACAAAGATCGTTAAGAGTCAGGTTAATCAACCTTGTTGTAGTATGCTTTCAAAACAATCTTACCTCAATTAGGTCTTTTAAAGGTTATAACGTGGCTTGGTTCACGGTTTATGAAACAAAGGATAAAGGCTCAAAATTTGTTTGTACCCACCCCATCTTCGTGATGAACTCCAATCCTACACTCAGTTTACTCAAGCTATACATTCAGGTTCCTCTAGGTTAGGAATGAATTGATGGTAGTTGACAATGATTCAGACACCTTTGTAGTCATTGCTCCTTTACAACATTTGGTTATCCCTTAATGCTGAGGTTTTGAGACCTCTCCTTGTCTTTGTTTGAGGTTATGAGACCTCCTTTTTGTTGTTTGAGGTTATGAGACCTCTTCTTTGTTGAGGTTATGAGACCTCTTCTTTTCTTGATGGTTGTACAAACCCTCTTGTATAAGGCGAAGTTTTGGGCTTCCCATCTTTCTTGGCTTTTGCCTTGAAAGGGACTCGGCTCATTCTTTGATTAAGGATTTCTCAACGATCCTTCCTTATTTGCTACTGGGAGGAACAATTTGTACAACACTTACTCATTTGATTTGAGAGAGCTGACTGGTGTCTTGCATGAAACACTTGCATTCGAATGCATAACCAAGTTAAACTGAGAACTACCCTGCCCCTAGATTAAGATTTAAGGGTTTTTGGTGTAAGGAAAAAAAACTCCTACTTCTAGGCTCGAAGGGGTTAACGAGGGATTATCTTCCTTATTTCTCCAGTGTTTGGGAATTGAAACAATGTCTTACATCATCGGCAAGGTTTAATCGAAAGTATACCACAGCAATTAGGGATAATATTTTCATCATCCTCCCCAATCTTTGCTTGAACAAAAGTTTGGAAAAAAATTTGTCTGTTTTTTTTATGACAGTAAAAGAAAGAGAATGAGTGAATATGAATGGACTTAATCAACAGATGCATAAACACTTCATTAATCTTGCCAATTTGAAAGTACAAACAACTCATAAACAAAATAAAATTCAAACATGCAAAGAAAAATATAACCAAATGCTGAAACAGCCAAAAGATGGTCAGCTTTAGGGATTTAGGCTTTCCTTTCTTGATTTGCCAAACTAGGATAGTCATCTTCAGAGTTGATTGTCGAGATCCGTCTGAGAATCGTCTTCACATCCACTCTCAGTAATTTCTTCCACTTCAGAGTCTGATGAACCCGCTTGATTAGGTGAAGGATTGTTGATTTGAATGCCTTGAGGCGTGAATGAGATTATATTGGAGTTAAGCAGAGCATGCACCTTGTTTCTGAGCACTCTACAATCTTCAGTTGAATGCCTCTGTGCCCCTGCATGATAGTCACAACGGACGTCGGTGTCAAAGCCCGACAAGTCTGGAAAAGACACTGGATCTATCTCTTCTGGCACTATCAGTCTACTTTTGATTAAATTTAGCAAGAACTGACTGTATGGTATTGGCAATGGAGTGAAATTCCTTTTTGGCTTTCTTGGCCTTTGACGTGCATGCTGACACGGCTGATGGCGGTAGGACTGTTGATACTGAGGAGGTCTTTGATTTGGAGAAGAATATTGTCTCTGTGGAGAGGATGGTATCTGACGATGAGACTCAAAAGATTGCTGACTCTGAACACTTGAGTTGCATGAACGCTGAGGCTGAAGTGTCGGAGTTTCCCAAGTGGAATTACTTTCTTTCTCCCATTCTTCTTGAGAACTGACAATTGATTTATTCTCATTAGCAGGGATGTTTGAGATGCCTCAGATTTTTCTGTTCTTGAGACCGCTCTCAATGCGCTCTCCAGCTTTTACCAAGTCAGAGAAGTTTGACGTTACAATGCTAAACAGCTTTTCTCGATATG
Source organism: Lathyrus tuberosus (assembly GCA_022829125.1). Classification (NCBI taxonomy): domain Eukaryota; kingdom Viridiplantae; phylum Streptophyta; class Magnoliopsida; order Fabales; family Fabaceae; genus Lathyrus; species Lathyrus tuberosus. The sequence continues at coordinate 977,092 of JALAZF010000579.1, forward strand.
GACCTTGCAAAGTATCTACAAACCAGTCAACTAATTCTCTATCCAAAAGTGGTGGTTGGACGCGAGCTGCTATTTCTATCCACCTCTGAGCATATCCCCTAAAGGATTCATTGTCTTCTTGAGATAAGTCTAGCAAATGCAAACGACTGGGAGTCAAGTTGTATTGTAGTTGTATTGTTTCACGAAGGCATTGGCTAGGTCTGACCATGACTGGATGTTGTCACTCTCTAGCTGCATATACCAATTAAGTGACGCCCCACTCAGACTGTCTTGGAAACAGTGGATCATGAGCTTGTCATTACAGACATGTGAAGTCATTTTTCTGCAAAACATCACCAAATGTTGTTTCGGACAACTATCCCCTTTGTACTTCTCAAATTTCGGTGTCTTAAACTTTGGAGGTATCACAAGGTCGGGTACCAAACACATGTTCAAAGCATTCAGATCAACAGCATCACGACCCTTGATGGCATCAAGCTTTTCTTCCAAGGCACGACATTTTTCCATTATATCAACGTCTCGTGGATCCTTGGTTTTCATCACAGGGACTGCCTCTTGGGAATCTGGTTCAGAGAATGCGAAACTACGATATTCCACAGCATCAACAGGAGAGGAATGTCCATCTCGGACGATGGCATATTCTTGTATAACTTGATTCTCAACAGGAATCTGCACAGGTTGAGCTTGGGTAACATTGTACACATAAGTCCTTTGAATGTTGTCATCTCTCTTTGACGAGGCTGTCATAGCTTCCACAATCCGATTCAGCTGATCTTTCAACAAGTCGAAATCTGCTCTGGTCACAAACTGACTCTGCTATTCTGAGTTCATGATCCTTTAAAAGCTACTTCAAGTCCAATGATGGCTTCGGGAAGTCAACTGGGTAACAGACAGAGGATGGATGAGACTCAAGACTGAGAAATGCATATGCAATAGCAAATGTGATGACAATGCACATGTAATGTGAATGCAAGCCAAATGGTTTCAAGGAACTCAAAGGCAAGTTGCAAAAAAAAAATTGGAAAAACTGAAGAAGTTTTTGTTTTTAAGATCCAAGCTCTGTTGATCTTTTGAAAAGGAAATGAACGTCTGAATTCCTTAAAACCAACAATGGATGAGATGTATGCAATGCACAAATACAGGCAAATATACACAGATATATGTACACAACACAACACATGAGTCTTAGGTTTAGAGGTCTCATGAATGGAGCCATGGTCTACCCATCCCAACAAGGTGTGGACTATAAGTTCATCAACTATAGAGCAAGGTTCTAACAGTTTCCAGAGTCTACGTAAATCCTTCGGATATTATCGGCCTGCATGACTACTCACGCGGGTTAATAATATTCTCAAGATAAACTCGTCTGAGTGTAGTATCGCGTAATAACTACTTGGGACTTACTCCCTCATAGCCACCGCACTACATCCTAAAAGGCCAAGTGGGGTGAAGGTAACTACGCTCCTCAGAATCCCTGGCTCCCAATTGAAAAAGTAATATCAATGCGAATGCTCACATCAGACATCAACAATCCCAAAGGGCCTCATCTGAGTGTGGTCATCATATGCCATAGATTGTTAGGACTACTCCCAACAACCGACTATTGATTACACCACGATCCTATCATATATGTGCTCTCGAGTTCGGGTTAGGACTTTATCTCACCACTCAATAGTACCATGTTAAAAAGATCTCAAGCAAAGCATATATACAGGCAAACATACAGATATGTACAATCATAGCAAGCAAAAACATATAACAAACACAAGCATAAACAAGATGGGCTTAACCCTCAAAATTTTGTATGTCCCCAGTGAAGTCGCCATTTTTGTTGCGGTGAGAATCGGATAACAAGCTATTAATTAACTTGCATCATAAAACTTTGAAATTCACCACCGACTTTGATTTATCTAAAGGAAAGGTTCAAGATCGAGAAAACCTAAAGGGGGGATCTAAGGTTCGGGGGTTGGTTATACTAAGGGAAGGTATTAGCACCCTAAGTCTCTGTAGTACTCTACAGGAACCTCTTGTTTAGTTTGTGTTATGTTATGTTTACTTGCTAAGATATCTGCTAAAGGTAAAGGTAAAGACCTAGGAATATGTACACTAAGTTTGCTCGCCAAGACGTCGCATCTTGTGCCTACGTATCTGACTAAAGAATCAGAGCAACCATAGTTCACCTAACTAAGGGTGAAAGAGGAACCATTGACTATGACCAAAGTTCCAAGAGTTTAAGAAACTCTCTAAGTCTAAGTTATGATGGGGGAAGTGAATACTCAAGATGATGAGTTCACATAGAGTTCAAGAACTCTATCTTAATTCTAAGTTGTAGGATTGAGTGGCTGTGAGGCCAAAAGGAAAGTACTCTATGACTATGAGGTCAAAGAGAAGGTGGCCATGACTCTGAGGTCAAGGCTGATGCCCTATGACAATGAGGTCAAGGAGGGAGGTGGCTATGACTATGAGGTCAAAGCTGGTTTATGAGTTATCTATGACTTTGAGGTCAATAGAAAGACTTTCCTTTAGAAAGGTATTGAGAAATTGTCAAATGAAACAGGCAACCACAATCATAACAGAACTGGGAGGGTCGCCTACAAGACTTTAACAGAAGATATTTACAAGTCTTACCAAAGAGAGAAATGAAAAGTTAGTAGTCCAAAGAAATTAGAAATTGAAATGAAATAGCATTGAAAATGGTCTAGTCTTGATCATAATTTATCAATAAGATTGACAATCATGATTCTTGACTTTCATCGGCTAAAAAGTGAATGAAACTGAAATAAAGAGAAAGTGGTCTCATATTGATCAAAGTTTTGTCGCTTCAATGAGATCAACCAAACCATGAAGTTTGTTATATCATCGACCAAAATAAAGAAAATGAAATCGAAATGAAAATAAAATGGGTCTCGTCTTAATCAAGATTTAATCGAGAAATCGATAATCAACAATTCTTGACTTTCATTGACCAATAAAAATAAAAAATGGAATCGAAATTGAAAATAAAGTTGGTCTCGTCTTTATCAAGATTTAAATCAATAAATCGATAATCTCGATATTTGACTTTCATTGACCAATAAAAATAAAAATGGAATCGAAACTGAAAATAAAGTTGGTCTCGTCTTTATCAAGATTTAAATCGATAAATCGATAATCTCGATATTTGACTTTCATTGACCAATAAAAATAAAAATGGGCCTAATACTAATCAAGATTTTTTTAGTGATTCGAATAAATCAACAAATCAAGATTTTTGTAATATCATTGGCCAAAATAAAGAAAATAGAATTGAAATAAAAATAAAATTGGTCTCGTTTTAATCAAGATTTAACTCGGTAAATCGATAATCTTGATATTTGACTTTCATCGACCAATAAAAATAAACAAGTGGCCTCATATTTATCAATACTTTTAGTGATTTTGAATAGATCAACCAAGTCATGATTTTTGTGATATCATTGGCCAAAATAAAGAAAATGAAATCGAAATGAAAATAAAATTGGTCTCGTTTTAATCAAGATTTAAGTCGGTAAATCGATAATCTTGATATTTGACTTTCATATACCAATAAAAATAAACAAGTGGCCTCATATTTATCAAGACTTTTAGTGATTTTGAATAGATCAACCAAGTCATGATTTTTGTGATATCATTGACCAAAATAAAGAAAATGAAATCGAAATGAAAATAAAATTGGTCTCGTTTTAATCAAGATTTAAATCGGTAAATCGATAATCTTGATATTTGACTTTCATCGACCAATAAAAATAAACAAGTGGCCTCATATTTATCAAGACTTTTAGTGATTTTAAATAGATAAACCAAGTAAATATGATTTTTGTGATATCATTAGCCAAAAATTGAAAGAAAATGAAACATAAACAAAATGAATAAAATCAAAATCACAAAGAAGATCTTAAACAAATGGTTAAACAATTAGAAAATAAAATAGTAAACAAAATGAATTGTATGAAACACAAAGAGGGAGGGGGTGCGCTGGAATGGAGATGCTGTGAGAAAAGCAAGACTTAGGAGTCACATGGGCCCAAGGCCCATCATCCTATCCCACGAATCCATGTTTGAAAAAGGGATTCGATGCCTCATAAAACAAATTGTAAATGCACTGTGGCCATGTATTAATGAGCTAATGCTTGTGAATCATTACAAAACACAGGGTCAACCTCTTCTTTCAAAAGGCACGACTTAAGTTCCAGAAATATACACAAATAAAAAATCCAACATTAAAAGCATCAAACTCACACACATAGAAAAAACCCCTGTTACTCTCACGAAAGCTGAGCAACACCGATGTAAAAGCAGCGGCGATTAATTTTCTCAGAAGAACGCATTCATCATCGCGTCGCAAAACGAAGACGGAAATCCAAATCTCCGACGGCCACGAAAGGAAAGAATGAGAGAAAAAATCAAACTCCAACCTTCTCGCGCCAAAACTTCTCCGTTCAGATTCGGGTTCGGTTTGTTTTTCAATTTTGATCTCTCTCCACTTCTCGATCTCCCCGATTCGATTCATCATTCTCTGCTCATCTCTTTTTCTTTTTTTTATTTATTTTGGGTTATGGTTGTTGTTGATAATGAAAAGGGAGCAGGACTGATGAGAGCGAGAGGTTGGGTCCCGAAGATTTGGAAGAAAGAAATTTGTCGTGGGTTTTGATTTTGTGGATGAGCGATAATGGAAATGGGGCGGTAGGAGAGGTTTGGTCGAAGGATTTGGAGGATGGAGGATTGTTCTGATTTGGGTTGAGAGAAGGAAAAAAAGATGAGGTTGAGTTTGGGATGATGTTGTGAAATGTTGTTGATTCAGTGGTAGAAAGAGGAGGAATAACCCTGTTTTAATAATGGTTGAAGTTTGATAAGATGGGTGGAGGTTTGATGGAAGAACAGGTCTGGGATTTGGAAGGAGGGTTCAAGGTTGGAGAGGATTGGCAAAGGGTTCTCTTTTTAAAGGAGAAGAAGAGCAAGTCATTCTGTGTTTTAATGTGTATAGGCAATTTTAAAATTTTGTTTCGTTTGGCACTGCAGGTCTTGTTGGTACAATATAGGTTGGACAGGCTGGTTTTGTGGAGTGTAGGGTGGCTGAAAAGAGATGTCTGCAGCAATTGTGTGTACAAAAGTCAAATGCAGCAGGCTCAAATAGTAGAAAGTTTTTCGCAATTTTTGGTGTTAAGCAAGTCCTTGGACTATTGCCTTGTGGTAGCAAAAGTAGCAAGAGAGTTTTGGCATTTTAAACTTGTCATGGGAAGGCTTGTTCCTGATTATTTAATTTACGTTAACATTTGGCATGTGGGTTTGTTTGTTAAGAGAAAGCAAAACCATAAATCTTATCTTGAAAGAAAAGAATATAAAACCTAATTAACAAAATAGCTAAATTAATTCAAATTAATTTCTATTAATTAAAAGACTTGTCTAATAAATAAATAATAAAAGAAAACAAAGATAACTAAAATAAAAAACTTAATTTAGAAAAACAAAGTTAAATTAACTATTAAGAAATAAATAAATGAACAAAATAAATAAATAGTAAAAATAATGTGAAGTTAATAAAGTAAAAAGCAATTATAAATTGAAAGAGACTATTTAAAAATAAATCACAAATAAAGCGAATAAAAGTTGAGTACTAAAACAAACAAAAACGAAAAATGAGCATGCCAAAATCATCAGCGCGGGATAAAATCACTTGGGAAGATACAACATTCGTCAGATTTGAAATTAATCGGGACCGATTTTTAGCTTGACCAGTTCAGCTTTAAATCCAACAGATTCATTCCAGCTGATAAATTAGGATATGCGAGATGAATGACCTAGAATGATATGCAAAAGAAAATAAAGAATCTAAGGGTAAAATTTGGGGTACAACAGAATGACACCATATGAAGCGTTGTATGGTAGGAGGTGTAGGACTCCACTGTGTTGGTACGAATCAGAAGAGAGTGCTGTACTTGGACCTGAAATTATGCAGGAAACGACTGAGAAGTTTAAGATGATCCAAGAGAGGATGAGAGCTTCGCAAAGTCGTCAAAATAGTTACCATGATAAGAGAAGGAAAGCACTTGAATTCCAAGAGGGAGATCACGTGTTTTTTAGAGTTACTCCGGTAACTAGTGTGGGAAGAGCTCTGAAGTCTAGAAAGCTCACTTCGTGTTTCGTTGGTCCATATCAGATCATGCAGAGGATATGAGATGTGGCCTATTGGATTGCTTTACCACCGTCGCTTGCGAATCTTCTTAATGTGTTTCATGTATCGCAATTGAGGAAGTATGTTCCAGATCCATCGCATGTGATCCAAATGGATGATGTACAGGTAAGAGACAACCTGACTGTTGAAGCATCACCTGTGAGGATAGATGGCCGAGAAATTAAATAGTTGTGGGGTAAAGAGATTGTTTTGGTGAAGTTATTGTGGGGCGGACCAGCTGGTGAAAGTTAAACTTGGAAGCGTGAGGATCAGATGAAGGAGTTGTATCCGACTCTATTTCCTTCAGGTAATTTTTGAGGACGAAAACTCTTTAAGTGGGGGAGAGTTATAACACCCTTATTATTTAGAATATTTATTTAATTGAATCACTTTAAACTATTCATGATTTATTGGTGAATTATGATTATGCGTGGTGTGGTTATCTTATGTGTTGTGGGGTATTGGTGAGTTAAGGAAATAATAAGGGCATTTAGAAAATAAGTTATTTAATGGGAATTATTTTAGTATTAATAATAATAGAATAATGTGAAATATATTATTTAGATTATTATTATTATTATTTAAAATAAAATGATTATAAGTGTTAAGGGCAAGGTGGTCCTTTTGGAGGAGATAAGTGAGGGCGAAGTTGGGAAATCATATTAGGGGTCCTAAGGATGTGTTTTGTCAAAAAGAAAATAGAGATGTGAGAAGTTACATTTTGATCGATCGTGTTTGAGAGCTACTCTGAGGAAAGAAGAGGAAGAGGCTAGGGCTCTAAGAGATTGATGTGGAACTCAAAGGAAAGATTCAAGACTGAGAACCTAAGGTATGGGGAGTATAGCTTTCATTATAGTTGATATAGAGTTTCGAATATAGGTGGGTTGGAGTTCTAAGGGGTTTTGGGGTTTATGATGAAATAGGAAGAAATTGATGAAATAGGGTGTAAGAATTGATACAAAATGATGTATATGTTGTCCAATTTGATGTGTTGTTGTTGTTCTATGATTTCATGACTATTTGTATGCGTTTTAGGTCTAAATAGGATGGAACTCGTATAAGGTTTTGAGTCCATCTGGTGCAGAATTCGCATAACAGCAGAAAACTGCTTCTGTCTTGATGTTAATCGATTAACCATATGGGTTAACCGATTAACTAGTGAAAAATGCGCGTGCTTTTGCAAAAGGGGAAGGTGTTAATCGATTAACCATATAGGTTAACCGATTAACACTGAAGCGAAATGTTTTTTTAAAAAAAGTGAGGTGTTAATCGATTAACCCTGGTGGTTAACCGGTTAACACTGAACATAAGCAAAATCTTAATTTTTTGAAACTTCATAACTCGTGTTCGGTAACTCCGTTTGAGGTGCGTTCGAAGCGTCAAAAAGCTGACATAATGAACTATATTTTGGTAAAATAAAATGAACAGTGTGTTGTATTTCTCCAGTGTTGAAATTAGGAAATTTCGACTAATCCTTGTGACGAATATTAGGATATTTGCAAAATGATGATTTGTTGTTAGGATGAATTGGTGATGCTGTTGCGATGTTATGATGGTGTTTTTGATGTTTATGGTGTTGTTATGATATGCATATTTGATGTACATATATGCTATGTGATGAATACGATGAATAAAAATATGAATGATGATGCAAATTTTGACGAGTTTTGATGTGATCTCTGTGACGTTTTGCATCATGCATTCATGCCATATTAGGACTTCAGTCCAATGATGATGTTGGGACTTCGGTCTAGTGTTGGCTTCAATCCCATTGTGTGGATTGAGGTAATTATGGTGTGCTCCATTTGGAGGGTGATGGCCCAGTGTCCATCCATGTTGATGATTTGGTACCACATGCATGATTCCTATGACGTTGCATTTCATACTAAGTGACATTGCATTGTTATAACTTAAGTAATGCTTGAGGACGTTGTGAACTAAATGAATTTTGTGAATGAATAATGATGATATGATGATAATAGTAATTGATGTCCTATTTTATATCCTTGCTTTATATCTCGTATAATGAATTATAAATACTCACCCTGATTGTTTGAATGTTGCCTCTACGTGGGTAACGTGCAGATAATCATGATTAGCTCTCTTGGTGCGTGAAGATTTAGCTCGGGTCTATTTATTTTCATTTCCATAGAAGTAGAAAGTGTCTTGCTCTAATAGATGTAACATCGGGTCGGGGAGTTTGAATTGAACCTTCATGTTCTTGTTTTTTTTATGCATGATGTTGCTATGGGTTTCTTGTTTAAGGTGTTGGGGTATATTTTTTTATATATGAGACGATAAAATTTTATGCTGCAATTGTTGAATTAAATCGTGACGAAAGAACTTGTGTTACGAAGCAGGATTATTTTTATGAGTTTTTATGAAGAATGTTGCACCCTTTTGTGTTTTACTCTAATAATATTTATTATTTTATCTTGTATTTTTTGTGGGGTTAGAAGGGCATTACAAAAATGCTCCACCCGTTGTAGCGCATTTTCAAAGACTCTACAACCTCCCCAAGATTCATAGAAGCAAACTTTTTCAATTGTTAAGTTAGAGAAGTATTTTGGTGGCGCAACAACCAACTCCCTCTGGGTTAGAATCAAGAACCAGAGTCCTCTTCTCCAACGTTTTTGCAGATGCATCACCTGACTACCTGAAGTACCAAAAAAAATGAACAATGCTAAAATTTTATGTACCTCTTGTAGAGAAGCATAAACTTTATGCAGTTCCCTTGAATAGGTACCCCATTGAGAAGTTAAATTGTCCATACTCCTCTTCAATCGACTCCTTTCTTCGCGTTCCCAATTAGTCCAAAGAGTTTCCCAGCGGCTAGATCCAACTAGAATTAAGGCGAAAAAAGTTCGCCTAGCGGAAAAGACCGGGGTGGTTAACTCCCATCTTAGGGCATGCTGGGAAAGTCTGGCAAAAAATACTCAATCGTCGTCAATGACTAAATCAAGGCGATCACGAGAAGGACCAGGGTAAGAACCAGAATCCACGTGTAAGCCAGGAGGAGCAGACAAGAAAGAAACATTCTGAAAAGGTCCAGGTTGTTGTATTCCCCTCTTGAGGACCCAGATCTTTACCTCGTATTCCATTACATCTGCACATAAAGACAATCGTTATCGCAATGCAGGCACAAATAGGGGTCAAATCAGCAATAAAGAACAAAGGTAATTTCAAGTTTACCAAAGGTATCCCGACAAAACTCACGAGAGCAAGACCCCGTCAATAGGGAGACGTCTATTAGGCGTTTCACACATTTTTTCTGGCTTCTTTCGAAGGGGCGTTACCCCCAATGTAACCCAAGGGGCCAACAAAGTCTATCAACTTCTTCTTCTTAAAATAATCCTCTGCAGAAAATTCATTTTCTTTATAAACATAAGAGCTATTCCTTAAAAGAAAGTGTTTCGCCGACCATCAATGAGGAAACAAAGGCTTACACCTACCTTTCACACCCGACTCGACCTCATATACATTTATATGAGCCTGAGAGTGAAGAGGGGTAACCAAAAAGAACTGATCCATGAAAGGTTATAATTCGAGAAAGTCTTCAAAAACCCGTATTGTCGACACTAATAGGATCAACTCCCGTCCTTTTGGTCGAGCCTGGGTACCCCGGTTGCAACGAAAAAGATGAAAGAACAGAACGACATATGGATTCCCCTTCAAATATTCACAACAATACTGGTAAGCCTGTTGAATGCAGAATAGGGCAAGCAACAAAAATATTTAATTTCGGAAAGAATTCCCTCCGGGATTTATGTCGTGTCCACAGAGATCGGTTCGAGGGAAAGAATGTCGTTCGACAATCTCTCGCGTTAATGAGTTTGGATTAGAATGGTTTAAAAGAAGAAAACAGAAAAGTAAACATTAAAACATAAAAACAAATTCATTCTTCAGCAAGACAAACTTATCCGGCATGCACATAATCGACGCCTCACAAACTTAAACATACCGACCAGTTATACTCGACCTACAATACTCCTCAATATCACCCAGCATCGCTCACAACAAAGGTTATGTCTAACGTAAAGTTGAGAGAACAACCGTGTTACCATTGCCGATACTTTCGCACGCTACCTCAAGGCATGGAGGCATTAAGCTTCGATGCCTATTGAAGATTGTTAGCTCTTAAATCTGTCTCTAGAATCCAGAAACTAACATATAATCATCCCTAATCGAAGTTTGATAGGATTATCTCTAACGCAACTAAAACCCCGCGCATAAAGCAAAAATCAGAGACAATCACCAATAAAGATTTGTAAAGCAAGTTTTATACAACGCCATAGGCGACAAATATACATGAGATCGTAGTCAATACATATACAAAACCCAACATAGAAGAAAAACACAAAGAAGAAAAGAGATAAACCAAACATCTCGCAGTTTGTCAACGCCGATCGACGATCAATCCACCCCGATTCATCTGTATGCAAGCTTCCATGTTGTTTTCTAAGCTAGTCTACTGAAAAATGAAGTTTGATGGAGTTGGAGCAAGAATCCCCAAAACCATACTCTAAAAAATTACAGAATTCTATTATATACAAATCAGATTTTCGCAGGTTCGCTAGGCGAACCTTTCCATTCGCTAAGCGAATGCACGAAAATGGCACTTAAGTGCCTACAAAAAGTTAAACCGCCTTTTGCTTTCTTTAGAAGTTCGCTAAGCGAGCGTTTTATTCGCCTAGCGAATGCTCGCTAGGAAGTTCGCAAAGCGAACTTTGATCTCTTTCTCCTCTGTTTCTTTCTGGACTCCTTCGCTGTGACCTTCACCAGCCATTCGCTAAGCGAACATTCGCTGTCACACTCGCTAAGCGAACATGACAGCAAAATAACCCCTTATTAGACCATAACTTCTGAACCGTAACTCGGATTGACGCCCGGTCGGAAGTGCTAAAAAGCTTATTAGATGCTCTATACAACAATGGAGAAATACCCTTAATTGAATACCTACAAAAATGAATGGAAAGCAATTAAATTCAATGATATATACAAGAAAACACAATATACACACGAAAACGTAAAGTAAACGTATTTACACATAAAGTGGGGTTTATTCAACCAATTTTAACATAAAGTATAGATAAGTGCAACAAAACTTATTTATAAAAATAGGTACAATTTGCACTTATCAAACTCTCCCTAACTTACATAATTGTTTGTCCTCAAACAAGAATCAAACAACTCAACGAAACCGAGTGATAACCAAAGAATCACGAATCAACAATTTTTGAAAAACGGAAAACAAATGTATGGTTCAAATGAAAAATGGTACACATAAAGTAAATACTTACCACTAAACTACAACGATAACATAGTCACGAAACAAATGCAAAGTACAAAAGTCATGCCAAAAATTCTAAAACAACACAAGTTCAAATGTGAATCACACCTAGCACAAACAATCATCGGAAAATGAAAAACACAAAATGAGGCACTTATCACTCACACAACAATCATGCAAACAATAGACTAAATTATGCAACCATCCAAAAATCATATTGAACATACAAATGCAAGAATCACAAGGACTTTCAAGGTTGTAGCGTGGTCTGGTAAACAAACAAGGGGTAATTTCTAAAGGTAATTGAAACAAAAACTTGCCTAAACCTAAGGGAGTGATCAAATCACAAAAGTTCAAACACCAAATTCCAATCAACTTCTTCCACAATCCCAAGTGTTACACAAAACAAAATACTTATTTAGCACAATTATTGAAACTCTTTTTGTTTCCTTTTTCAAGGATTTTATTTTTCTTTCTTTTTTCTTTTCTTTTCTTTTTCACTTTTTTCTCTTTTTTCTTTTCTTTTTGAATCCTCATAGAATCCAACCAATGAGTAAACAACCATTCTCTCCCCAACTTGAATTCAACCATATCATCATATGAATACTCCCTACTTTCTAAGGCAAGGTAAAAATTCATACAACACCACAAAGTTGAGGGTACAAGAAAAAACAAAATCTATTCAAAAATAAGTGAACTAAACACTCATAGACAAGCATTAAGTTCAAATAAAACTTGGATCAAAAAGCTCAAAGGGGTTACGAATGATCACACGCTCACAAGGTGAATGAATATTTGGCAAGGTAGTTGTGCTCAAAATGAAACAAAATGCCTTGATCCTTTTCATGCTTTCGTACAATCAACACAAACAAAAGATTAAGCATAATAAAATCAAATTAGAACAAGAATGTTCGTACTCCGCATATATGAACAATAGAAGGCTACCTCACAAAAAGGTTGGGAACTAAAGTGATTCACAACAAGAACAAGTATACAAAAGAATGAATGGCATGAAAGTTTGTAAAAAGCCTAAGTATCATGAATATGCTAAAGTATAGAAAGCGATAAATACATACCTCGGACGTGTACAAAACTTAACAAGATCATTACCATACATCCGCAACTTGAAACGATCAAACTTGGAACATCACCAAAACTTCCTCAAGCTACTCAAAACAAGCTCATTGACAAACGCGAAAACTATTAATATACACAACCTGAAAAACCGAAAAAAAAATCATTAAACAAGTTGTAAAGTGAAGATTTGAGAATTTTACGAAAAATCGAGTACAACTTGTTTTATGAATACTCACCACACTACCTAAACTAAACAACAAAAGAAAAGAATACACCATGCTTGTTTTACGTCGTAAGCTCGACGCCTTTACAATGCTTAGCTAGTAACTTCCTTCCTTCATGCCATGGTGATGCCTCACTGCGCAAACCAAAAGCAAGTGCCCTAACCAAACATTTAAACAAACGTTACGGGAACAAAATGTATACAACACTTGAACAAACATAATGGAAATAGACAATATATACGATATATACAAAACTCAAAAACAAAGAAACTATCGCAATGCGATTCAATTTCAAAACCAATCCCCGGCAACGACGCCATTTTGTTGAATGCAGAATAGGGCAAGCAGCAAAAATATTTATTTTTGGAAAGAATTCCCTCTGGGATTTATGTCGTGTCCACAGAGATCGGTTCGAGGGAAAGAATGTCGTTCGAAAATCTCGCGCGTTAATGAGTTTGGATTAGAATGGTTTAAAACAAGAAAACAGAAAAGTAAACATTAAAACATAAAAACAAATTCATTCTTCAGCAAGACAAACTTATCCGGCATGCACATAATTGATGACCCACAAACTTAAACTTACCGACCAGTTATACTCGACCTACAATACTCCTCAATATCACCCAGCATCACTCACAATAAAGGTTATTTCTAACGCAAAGTTGAGAGAACAACCTTGTTACCATTGCCGATACTTTCGCACGCTAGCTCAAGGCACGATGGCATTAAGCTTCGACGCCTATTGAAGATTGTTAGCTCTTAAATCTATCTCTAGAATCCAAAAACTAACATATAATCATCCCTAATCGAAGTTTGCGAGGATTATCTCTAACGCAACTCAAACCCCGCGCATAAAGCAAAAATCAGAGACAATCACCAATAAAGATTTGTAAAGCAAGTTTTATACAACGCCATGGGCGACAAATATACATGAGATCATAGTCAATACATATACAAAACCAAACATAGAAGAAAAACACAAAGAAGAAAAGAGATAAACCAAACATCTCGCGGTTTATCAACGCCGGTCGACGATTAATCCACCCCGATTCATCCGTATGCAAGCTTCCATGTTGTTTTCTAAGCTAATTTACTGAAAAATGAAGTTTGATGGAGTTGGAGCAAGAATCTCCAAAACCATACTCTAAAAAATTACAGAATTCTATTATATACAAATCAGATTGTCGCAGGTTCGCTAGGCTAACCCTTCCATTCGCTAAGCGAATGCACGAAAATGGCACTTAAGTGCCTACAAAAAGTTAAACCGCCTCTTGCTTTCTTCAGAAGTTCGCTAAGCGAGCATTTTATTCGCCTAGCGAATGCTCGCTAGGAAGTTCGCAAAGCGAACTTTGGTCTCTTTCTCCTCTGTTTCTTTCTGGACTCCTTCGTTGGGACCTTCGCCAGCCATTCGCTGTCACACTCGCTAAGCGAACATGACAGTAAAACAACCCCTTATTAGACCACAACTTCTGAACCGTAACTCGGATTGACGCACGGTCGGAAGTGCTGGATAGCTTATTAGATGCTCTATACAACAATGGAGAAATCCCCTTAATTGAATACCTACAAAAATTAATGGAAACCAATTAAATTCAATGATATATACAAGAAAACACAATATACACACGAAAACGTAAAGTAAACGTATTTACACATAAAGTGGGGTTTATTCAACCAATTTTAACACAAAGTATAGATAATTGCAACAAAACTTATTTATAAAAATAGGTACAATTTGCACTTATCAAACTCTCCCCGACTTACATAATTGTTTGTCCTCAAACAAGAATCAAACAACACAACGAAACCGAGTGATAACCAAAGAATCACGAATCAACAAGTTTTGAAAAACAGAAAACAAATATATGGTTCAAATGAAAAATGGTACAAATAAAGTAAATACTTACCACTAAACTACAACGATAACATAGTCACGAAACAAATGCAAAGTACAAAAGTCATGCCAAAAATTCTAAAACAACATAAGTTCAAATGTGAATCACACCTACCACAAACAATCATCGGTAAATGAAAATCACAAAATGAGGTACTTATCACTCACACAACAATCATGCAAACAATAGACTAAATTATGCAACCATCCAAAAATCATATTGAACATACAAAGGCAAGAATCACAAGGACTTTCAAGGTTGTAGCGTGGTCGGGTAAACAAACAAGGGGTAATTTCTAAAGGTAATTGAAACAAAAACTTGCCTAAACCTAAGGGAGTGATCAAATCACAAAAGTTCAAACACCAAATTCCAATCAACTTCTTCCACAATCCCAAGTGTTACACAAAACACAATACTTATTTATCATAATTATTGAAACTCTTTTTGTTTCCTTTTTCAAGGATTTTCTTTTTCTTTCTTTTTTCTTTTATTTTCTTTTTCACATTTTTTCTCTTTTTTCTTTTCTCTTTCAATCCTCATAGAATCCAACCAATGAGTAAACAACCATTCTCTCCCCAACTTGAATTCAACCATATCATCATGTGAATACTCCCTACTTTCTAAGGCAAGGTAAAAATTCATACAACAACACAAAGTTGAGGGTCCATGAAAAAACAAAATCCATTCAAAAATAAGTGAACTAAACACTCATAGACAAGCATTAAGTTCAAATAAACACATGGATCAAAAAGCTCAAAGGGGTTACGAATGATCACACGCTCACAAGGTGAATGACTATTTGGCAAGGTAGTTGTGCTCAAAATGAAACAAAATGCCTTGATCCTTTTCATGCTTTCATACAATCAACACAAACAAAAGATTAAGCATAATAAAATCCATTAGAACAAGAATGTTGGTACTCCGCATATATGAACAATAGAAGGCTACCTCACAAAAAGGTTGGGAACTAAAGTGATTCACAACAAGAACAAGTACACAAAAGAATGAATGGCATGAAAGTTTGTAAAATGCCTAAGTATCATGAATATGCAAAAGTATAGAAAGCGATAAATACATACCTCGGGCGTGTACAAAACTTAACAAGATCATTACCATACATCCGCAAGTTGAAACGATCAAACTTGGAACATCACCAAAACTTCCTCAAGCTACTCAAAACAAGCTCATTGACAAACGCGAAAACTATTAATATACACAAACTGAAAAACCGGCAAAAAATCATTAAACAAGTTGTAAAGTGAAGATTTGAGAATTTTACGAAAAATCGAGTATAACTTGTTTAATGAATACTCACCACACTAACTAAACTAAACAACAAAAGAAAAGAATACACCATGCTTGTTTTACGTCGTAAGCTCGACGCCTTTACAATGCTTAGCTAGTAACTTCCTTCCTTCATGCCATGGTGATGCCTCACCGCGCAAACCAAAAGCAAGTGCCCAAACCAAACATTTAAACAAACGTTACGGGAACAAAATGTATACAACACTTGAACAAACATAATGGAAATAGACAATATATACGATATATACAAAACTCAAAAACAAAGAAACTATCGCAATGCGATTCAATATCAAAATCAATCCCCGGCAACGGCGCTATTTTGTTGAATGCAGAATAGGGCAAGCAGCAAAAATATTTATTTTCGGAAAGAATTCCCTCCGGGATTTATGTCGTGTCCACAGAGATCGGTTCGAGGGAAAGAATGTCGTTCGACAATCTCTCGTGTTAATGAGTTTGGATTAGAATGGTTTTAAAACAAGAAAACAGAAAAGTAAACATTAAAACATAAAAACAAATTCATTCTTCAGCAAGACAAACTTATCCGGCATGCACATAATCGACGCCTCACAAACTTAAACTTACCGACCAGTTATACTCGACCTACAATACTCCTCAATATCCCCCAGCGTCGCTCACAACAAAGGTTATGTCTAACGTAAAGTTGAGAGAACAACCGTGTTACTATTGCCGATACTTTCGCACGCTAGCTCAAGGCACGAAGGCATTAAGCTTCGATGCCTATTGAAGATTGTTAGCTCTTAAATCTATCTCTAGAATCCAGAAACTAACATATAATTATCCCTAATCGAAGTTTGCGAGGATTATCTCTAACGCAACTCAAACCCCGCGCATAAAGCAAAAATTAGAGCCAATCACCAATAAACATTTGTAAAGTAAGTTTTATACAACGCCATGGGCGACAAATATACATGAGATCATAGTCAATACATATACAAAACCCAACATAGAAGAAAAACACAAAGAAGAAAAGAGATAAACCAAACATCTTACGGTTTGTAAACGCCGGTCGACGATCAATCCACCCCGATTCATCCGTATGCAAGCTTCCATGTTGTTTTCTAAGCTAATCTACTGAAAAATGAAGTTTGATGGAGGTGGAGCAAAAATCCCCAAAACCATACTCTAAAAAATTACAGAATTCTATTATGTACAAATCAGATTTTCGCAGGTTCGCTAAGCGAACCCTTCCATTCGCTAAGCGAATGCACGAAAATGGCACTTAAGTGCCTACAAAAAGATAAACCGCCTCTTGCTTTCTTCAGAAGTTCGCTAAGCCAGCGTTTTATTCGCCTAGAGAATGCTCGCTAGGAAGTTCGCAAAGCGAACTTTGGTCTCTTTCTCCTCTGTTTCTTTCTGGACTCCTTCGCTGGGACCTTCGCCAGCCATTCGCTGTCACACTCGCTAAGCGAACATGACAGTAAAACAACCCCTTATTAGACCACAACTTCTGAACCGTAACTCGGATTGACGCACGGTCGGAAGTGATGGAAAGCTTATTAGATGCTCTATACAACAATGGAGAAATCCCCTTAATTGAATACCTACAAAAATGAAAGGAAAGCAATTAAATTCAATGATATATACAAGAAAACACAATATACACACGAAAATGTAAAGTAAACGTATTTACACATAAAGTGGGGTTTATTCAACCAATTTTAACACAAAGTATAGATAAGTGCAACAAAACTTATTTATAAAAATATTTGCACTTATCAAACTCTCCCCAACTTACATAATTGTTTGTCCTCAAACAAGAATCAAACAACTCAACGAAACCGAGTGATAACCAAAGAACAACGAATCAACAAGTTTTGAAAAACGGAAAACAAATGTATGGTTCAAATGAAAAATGGTACACAAAGTAAATACTTACCACTAAACTACAACGATAACATAGTCAACCAACAAATGCAAAGTACAAAAGTCATGCCAAAAATTCTAAAACAACACAAGTTCAAATGTGAATCACACCTAGCACAAACAATCATCGGTAAATGAAAATCACAAAATGAGGTACTTATCACTCACATAACAATCATGCAAACAATAGACTAAATTATGCAACCATCCAAAAATCATATTGAACATACAAAGGCAAGAATCACAAGGACTTTCAAGGTTGTAGTGTGGTGGGGTAAACAAACAAGGGGTAATTTCTAAAGGTAATTGAAACAAAAACTTGCCTAAACCTAAGGGAGTGATCAAATCACAAAAGTTCAAACACCAAATTCCAATCAACTTCTTCCACAATCTCAAGTGTTACACAAAACACAATAATTATTTAGCACAATTATTGAAACTCTTTTTGTTTCCTTTTTCAAGGATTTTCTTTTTCTTTCTTTTTTCTTTTCTTTTCTTTTTCACATTTTTTCTCCTTTTTTTCTTTTCTTTTTCAATCCTCATAGAATCCAACCAATGAGTAAACAACCATTCTCTCCCCAAATTGAATTCAACCATATCATCATGTGAATACTCCCTACTTTCTAAGGCAAGGTAAAAATTCATACAACAACACAAAGTTGAGGGTCCAAGAAAAAACAAAATCCATTCAAAAATAAGTGAACTAAACACTCATAGACAAGCATTAAGTTCAAATAAAACATGGATCAAAAAGCTCAAAGGGGTTACGAATGATCACACGCTCACAAGGTGAATGACTATTTGGCAAGGTAGTTGTGCTCAAAATGAAACAAAATGCCTTGATCCTTTTCATGCTTTCATACAATCAACACAAACAAAAGATTAAGCATAATAAAACCCAGTTAAAAAAAGAATGTTGGTACTCCGCATATATGAACAATAGAAGGCTACCTCACAAAAAGGTTCTAAAGTGATTCACAACAAGAACAAGTATACAAAAGAATGAATGGCATGAAAGTTTGTAAAAAGCCTAAGTATCACGAATATGCTAAAGTATAGAAACCGATAAATACATACCTCGGACGTGTACAAAACTTAACAAGATCATTACCATACATCCGCAAGTTGAAAAGATCAAACTTAGAACATCACCAAAACTTCCTCAAGCTACTCAAAACAAGCTCATTGACAAACACGAAAACTATTAATATACACAAACTGAAAAACCGGCAAAAAATCATTAAACAAGTTGTAAAGTGAAGATTTGAGAATTTTACGAAAAATCGAGTACAACTTGTTTAATGAATACTCATCACACTACCTAAACTAAACAACAAAAGAAAAGAATACACCATGCTTGTTTTACGTCGTAAGCTCGACGCCTTTACAATGCTTAGCTAGTAACTTCCTTCCTTTATGCCATGGTGATGCCTCACCGCGCAACCAAAAGCAAGTGCCCTAACCAAACATTTAAACAAACGTTACGGGAACAAAATGTATACAACACTTGAACAAACATAATGGAAATAGACAATATATACGATATATACAAAACTCAAAAACAAAGAAACTATCGCAATGCGATTCAATATCAAAACCAATCCCCGGCAACGGCGCCATTTTGTTGAATGCAGAATAGGACAAGCAGCAAAAATATTTATTTTCGGAAAGAATTCCCTCTGGGATTTATGTCATGTCCACAGAGATCGGTTCGAGTGAAAGAATGCCGTTCGACAATCTCTCGCGTTAATGAGTTTGGATTAGAATGGTTTAAAACAAGAAAACAGAAAAGTAAACATTAAAACATAAAAACAAATTCATTCTTCAGCAAGACAAACTTATCCGGCATGCACATAATCGACGCCTCACAAACTTAAACTTACCAACCAGTTATACTCGACCTACAATACTCCTCAATATCACCCAGCATCGCTCACAACAAAGGTTATATCTATCGCAAAGTTGAGAGAACAACCGTTTTACCATTGCCGATACTTTCGCACGCTAGCTCAAGGCACGAAGGCATTAAGCTTCGACGCCTATTGAAGATTGTTAGCTCTTAAATATATCTCTAGAATCCAGAAACTAACATATAATCATCCCTAATCGAAGTTTGCGAGGATTATCTGTAACGCATCTCAAACCCCGCGCATAAAGCAAAAATCAGAGACAATCACCAATAAAGATTTGTAAAGCAAGTTTTATACAACACCATGGGCGACAAATATACATGAGATCATAGCCAATACATATACAAAACCCAACATAGAAGAAAAACACAAAGAAGAAAAGAGATAAACCAAACATCTCGCGGTTTGTCAACGCCGGTCGACGATCAATCCACCCCGATTCATCCGTATGCAAGTTTCCATGTTGTTTTCTAAGCTAATCTACTGAAAAATGATGTTTGATGGAGTTGGAGCAAGAATCCCCAAAACCATACTCTAAAAAATTACAGAATTCTATTATATACAAATCAGATTTTCGCAGGTTCGCTAGGCGAACCCTTCTATTTGCTAAGCGAATGCACGAAAATGGCACTTAAGTGCCTACAAAAAGTTAAATCGCCTCTTGCTTTCTTCAGAAGTTCGCTAAGCAAGCGTTTTATTCTCCTAGTGAATGCTCGCTAGGAAGTTCGCAAAGCGAACTTTGGTCTCTTTCTCCTCTGTTTCTTTCTGGACTCCTTCGCTGGGACCTTCGCCAGCCATTCGCTGTCACACTCGCTGAGCGAACATGACAGCAAAATAGCCCCTTATTAGACCACAACTTCTGAACCGTAACTCGGATTGACGCACGGTTAGAAGAGCTGGAAAGCTTATTAGATGCTCTATACAACAATGGAGAAATTCCCTTAATTGAATACCTACAAAAATGAATGGAAAGGAATTAAATTCAATGATATATAAAAGAAAACACAATATACACACGAAAACGTAAAGTAAACGTATTTACATATAAAGTGGGGTTTATTCAACCAATTTTAACAAAAAGTATAGATAAGTGCAACAAAAATTATTTATAAAAATAGGTACCATTTGCACTTATCAAACTCTCCCCAACTTACATAATTGTTTGTCCTCAAACAAGAATCAAACAACTCAACGAAACCGAGTGATAACCAAAGAATCACGAATCAACAAGTTTTGAAAAACGGAAAACAAATGTATGGTTCAAATGAAAAATGGTACACACAAAGTAAATACTTACCACTAAACTACAACGATAACATAGTCACGAAACAAATGCAAAGCACAAAAGTCATGCCAAAAATTCTAAAACAACACAAGTTCAAATGTGAATCACACCTAGCACAAACAATCATCGGTAAATGAAAAACACAAAATGAGGTACTTATCACTCACACAACAATCATGCAAACAATAGACTAAATTATGCAACCATCCAAAAATCATATTGAACATACAAAGGCAAGAATCACAAGGACTTTCAAGGTTGTAGTGTGGTCGGGTAAACAAACAAGGGGTAATTTCTAAAGGTAATTGAAACAAAAACTTGCCTAAACCTAAGGGAGTGATCAACTCACAAAAGTTCAAACACCAAATTCCAATCAACTTCTTCCACAATCCCAAGTGTTACACAAAACACAATACTTATTTAGCACAATTATTGAAACTCTTTTTGTTTCCTTTTTCAAGGATTTTCTTTTTCTTTCTTTTTTCTTTTCTTTTCTTTGTCACATTTTTTCTCTTTTTTATTTTCTCTTTCAATCCTCATAGAATCCAACCAATGAGTAAACAACCATTCTCTCCCCAACTTGAATTCAACCATATCATCATGTGAATACTCCCTACTTTCTAAGGCAAGGTAAAAATTCATACAACAACACAACGTTGAGGGTCCAAGAAAAAACAAAATCCATTCAAAAATAAGTGAACTAAACACTCATAGACAAGCATTAAGTTCAAATAAAACCTGGATAAAAAAGCTCAAAGGGGTTACGAATGATCACACGTTCACAAGGTGAATGACTATTTGGCAAGGTAGTTGTGCTCAAAATGAAATAAAATTCCTTGATCCTTTTCATGCTTTCATACAATCAATACAAACAAAAGATTAAGCATAATAAAATCCAGTTAGAACAAGAATGTTGGTACTCCGCATATATGAACAATAGAAGGCTACCTCACAAAAAGGTTGGGAACTAAAGTGATTCACAACAAGAACAAGTATACAAAAGAATGAATGGCATGAAAGTTTGTAAAAAGCCTAAGTATCATGAATATGTTAAAGTATTGAAAGCGATAAATACATACCTCAGACGTGTACAAAACTTAACAAGATCATTACCATACATCCGCAAGTTGAAACGATCAAACTTGGAACATCACCAAAACTTCCTCAAGCTACTCAAAACAAGCTCATTGACAAACGCGAAAACTATTAATATACACAAACTGAAAAACCGGCAAAAAATCATTAAACAAGTTGTAAATTGAAGATTTGAGAATTTTACGAAAAATCGAGTACAACTTGTTTAATGAATACTCACCACACTACCTAAACTAAACAACAAAAGAAAAGAATACACCATGCTTGTTTTACGTCGTAAGCTCGATGCCTTTACAATGCTTAGCTAGTAACTTCCTTCCTTCATGCCATGGTGATGCCTTACCGCGCAAACCAAAAGCAAGTGCCCTAACCAAACATTTAAACAAACGTTACGGGAACAAAATGTATACAACACTTGAACAAACATAATGGAAATAGACAATATATACGATATATCCAAAATTCAAAAACAAAGAAACTATCGCAATACGATTCAATATCAAAACCAATCCCCGGCAACGACGTCATTTTGTTGAATGCAGAATAGGGCAAGCAGCAAAAATATTTATTTTCGAAAAGAATTCCCTCCGGGATTTATGTCGGGTCCACAGAGATCGGTTCAAGGGAAAGAATGTCGTTCGACAATCTCTCGCGTTAATGAGTTTGGATTAGAATGGTTTAAAACAAAAAAACAGAAAAGTAAACATTAAAACATAAAAACAAAGTCATTCTTCAGCAAGACAAACTTATCCGGCATGCACATAATCGACGCCTCACAAACTTAAACTTACCGACCAGTTATACTCGACCTACAATACTCCTCAATATCACCCAGCATCGCTCACAGCAAAGGTTATGTCTAACGCAAAGTTGAGAGAACAACCGTGTTACCATTGCCGATACTTTCGCACACTAGCACAAGGCACGGAGGCATTAAGCTTCGATGCCTATTGAGGATTATTAGCTCTTAAATCTATCTCTAGAATCCAAAAACTAACATATAATCATCCCTAATCGAAGTTTGCGAGGATTATCTCTAACGCAACTCAAACCCTGCGCATAAAGCAAAAATCAGAGACAATCACCAATAAAGATTTGTAAAGCAAGTTTTATACAACGCCATGGGCGACAAATATACATGAGATCATAGTCAATACATATACAAAACCCAACATAGAAGAAAAACACAAAGAAGAAAAGAGATAAACCAAACATCTCGCGGTTTGTCAACTCCGGTCCATGATCAATCCACCCCAGTTCATCCGTATGCAAGCTTCCATGTTGTTTTCTAAGCTAATCTACTGAAAAATGAAGTTTGATGGAGTTGGAGCAAGAATCCCCAAAACCATACTCTAAAAAATTATAGAATTCTATTATATACAAATCAGATTTTCGCAGGTTCGCTAGGCGAACCTTTCCATTCGCAAAGCGAATGCACGAAAATGGCACTTAAGTGCCTATAAAAAGTTAAACCGCCTCTTGCTTTCTTCAGAAGTTCGCTAAGCGAGCGTTTTATTCGCCTAGTGAATGCTCGCTAGGAAGTTCGCAAAGCGAACTTTGGTCTTTTTCTCCTCGATTTTTTTCTGGACTCCTTCGCTGAGACCTTCGCCAGCCATTCGCTAAGCGAACATTCGCTGTCACACTCGTTAAGTGAACATGACAGCAAAACAACCCCTTATTAGACCACAACTTCTGAACCGTAACTCGGATTGACGCACGGTCGGAAGCGCTGGAAAGTTTATTAGATGCTCTATACAACAATGGAGAAATCCCCTTAATTGAATACCTATAAAAATGAATGGAAAGCAATTAAATTCAATGATTTATACAAGAAAACACAATATACACACGAAAACGTAAAGTAAACGTATTTACACATAAAGTGGGGTTTATTCAACCAATTTTAACACAAAGTATAGATAAGTACAACAAAACTTATTTACAAAAATAGGTACAATTTGCACTTATCAAAGCCTTAATGTACATCCAACTCGTTTGATGAAGTTGAGACAGGGCCACCATCAAGTAGTTAAAAACACACACCTCAAACGCGATGAAGGGAAAACAAACACCAAAGGTTTTCAAGAGATACTCATACAAATGGACGATGTAGTTACCATATTCATTACAAATTCTTTCATCTTCACCAGGGATGGTGAGACCGCAAAGCGATTATTCACCCACTTCAGAAAAGGCTTCATTGAAGCTTCCCTATTTAGAAAAGATAGAAACAATAGAAGAATATATGGAACCTTCTCATAGAGACGATGGATTCAGCGGTTCCCTTCTCACGTTCTTCTGTGATTTCTTGGCCATATCGCATTAATAATATCAAATACAAAAAGGAATATTTTAGAGAAGAAAATAAGTAACCGCTCAAGAATAGTGAAATAAAAAGGAGAACCTAAAAGAAAAGTGACTATAGTTTTTCTTGTATTTATGAACTAACCATATGAAAATAAATGCATTATATCAATAATGACTTATCTCGCACCCAATACTTGAGTGTTTTAGTTCCCTAGAAAGACCATAATCACTATTCTAAATAGAAGTTTGACATTGTAAGCACCAGGAGCACAAAAAATACGATCGGTAATCAGGGACCAAAATCCTTCAAACCCTCTCACTGATGACCGGGTATGAGGGCTTGAGGGCAATTATTCTGGGTTAGCCACATCTGCCTCGATCCAGTCATGTCTCCAAGGATCCGACTACCTTAAGACAGAGTACCTCGTATTCAAAAGTACCAACTATGCACTTGATCGATTTCTAGAATATTCCACTAACCACTGGAATACTTGTTAGATGATAGGCTTTGATCTAGATGGGGGTGAATAGATCACAAATTTAAAATTCAACCTTTTGGCAACAATGGTTTTCAAAAGGTTTATGGTATACCAGAAACAAACAGAATCAAATCGTCTAATCGAACCTCTATTGAAAAGGTCATATATGCGTATAGTTACACAATTGAATGATAATTAACACAAATTATTCAACAATGATTAATCATAACACAATCAAATGCTAAGCTATATGTAGAGCTTATTTCCAATGATAAAAAACAACAAAAACACAACAATGCAATTTATCGAACACCTTCTGTGCAATCGATATCGTTTGGAAGTTTACTTTGTTTTGTTGATCTAAAAACAAATCACAATCGACCAAATTATGATTCTATCAACAAATTCTAATTCAAAAATGTGATAGAAAAAAAATTCTAAATTGAATTGATCACACAACCAATGAATTTAATAATTTGCTTAGAACAAAATTAAAAGAGAGAGATATAGAGAGATAGAAAGAGAGAGAGAGACACACACACAAGGATTTGATATACTTGCAATTAACCTTACTTTCCAAAAAGTGTATATACAAGAGATAAAGAACTCTAACCCTACAAACCCTATGGTTTGTTGTTGATTCTACCACCTCAAAAACCCTTGATCAAAGATTGATCATATCACCAACAATGCCGCTTCAATTCACATATTCTTGCTACTTCCTTGCAAGGAACCACCTTGTCCCAAGGATTTCACATGGTCAAATTAATCTCAAGCGCACACTTGTCGAAACCCAAGATTTACCAACACGATCTACCACCTCACGCTACTCCCTTGCAAGGAACCACATTGTCCCAAGGCTTTCACTCGACCAGATCCGAATTGCGTAATCTTGTCCAAAACCTTCAAATCCTCAATGATCTTGAAGGAAAACCCCAACTCGGTTTTCTTAATTAAAACCCTCAAAGAACTCAACCCAATATTCTTAGTACACCAACCAAATTAGACGTTATCAACCCTAATCTAGATGGTCACCCAATCAAAAAATGATTATGTGTAGTTTGATTGTGTGTATGCATAAAAGAGAGGTTGAAGATGATGAGTATACTTTGAAATTATGGTTTCGTATAGATTTTACACTAGAACTTACTAAACAAAAGATGCATGTATCAGTATATAAATATATATATATATATATGCAGGATATGAAGCAAATGGCATGCATGAGAAATTGGAAGGAACACAAAAATTCAAAATTTGAAGTCTATAGGTCGACCTATGAAAGTAGATGTGTCGACCTATTTGAGGCGACACATAGAAAGTGGCTACAAGCTTTATTATTGATGCATGGGTGTCAACCTAAGTGAGTTATTTGTCGACCTATGCTGAAGCAAAAGCTTCTATAGGTCGACCCAAACACGTATGTGTCGGCCTATGTAGTAGTTTTCACACTAGAAACTCAATTTTTTATGCAAGGACATTTCTTAAGTCATTTCCAATAATTTCCCAATATGTTTATATGCACCTTAATGCTAAGATGAATAATGCACATCTAGAATTTGGTTGATACCGTCGAATATACAAAAACGCTAAAGTTTCTTCTAGTTTTGACATCATTTAAAACATGACTAAACAGAAAGATGCACTCACAATACTATGTACCCAACTGCAGGGGATTAATGCCTCAGGCATATCCAACATTCCTCCATATTCCACTCCTGAAAGATAGCGAGACAGTTATTCCTCTTCCCTATATATACAAAATGATGAAATTTCAAGTAACAAGTTTCAAACACAAATTGAATACTTTCTTATCATTCACATACTGGCTTTAGCGTTGGAGTGCTAACCTTGCAAGTACACAATTCTTTATATTTCTGGTTCCGAAATGGAACAAAGTCTTTAGATGTTTAAACCGTAACTGACAACCTAAAGTTAATGTGATTTATGAATCTAAAGATTTATCTTCTATGGATTTGGATATTTTGTTTGGTAAATTACAAGAACACGAAATTGAGTTAAAATCTCTTGTTGAAAGTGATAAAGGTGATAAGAAGAAAACTCTTGTACTAAAAGTTACAGATGACACAAACATGGATGCATAAGATGAAAAGTGTCAAAGTGAAAAAAAATATATAATATGAAAATACTGTGTAGCGAACTCAATGCGGCGTGATGAAATTGTAGATTTGAAACTTGTAGAACTAAGAATATTCAGGAGTTATGATAGTAGTTTTAGTGGTTCCTATTCCAAATAGACTAGTCATACTAACCTTATTTTGTCTTATTCTTTTCCAAGACAAGCGAGCTCAGTAATGCCAACTACAAACACCTCCCTCTTCAATGACGGGTTTGACATCATCCCCTCATTCTTCACTAGCGCGGTCAGTGTGGCCTCATGTCATAAGAACTTGTATATATCAACCATTGGAGACGAAGGAGACGTTTTACTGGATTCGTGCAACGAGGGAAGAGGGAGAATTTGACCATGTCACATGAACTATGGGAGAGTTTGTCTACATGTATACTTGTGTCATTTATGACATGAGAGTGGGAGTATCCAGTTTGTTGTGTTTAAATATGAGGAGGAAGATCAAATTTTTTGACTTTGACTAACATATTAAAGAGAAATGATTAATTTGATACATTTTGAAAAATTGAAAATTGAAAATAGTTTCTATTTTTATTTTTTAATTATGAAATTAAAATAAACTTCGAATATAAGACATAACGAAAAAAATATTAAACCTAAATAAAACTAATCATCAATATTAAATTAAGCCAATAAAATAATACAATATACTATATTAATAAAAAAATGAATAAATATTAAAATATATCTTTATTCATTTTAATTTTTAAAAGTTAAATAAATTTGACCTATTTTTACAAAATGACATCCAAATACAATAATAATATTCTACTTTTTAAAATGACCCCTAGTGTTTATTATGAGAATGATAACATATTTTTTATTTTTTATTAAATAATGTAGATAAAATATACAATAATTTTAACTTATGTTTCCATTAATTTTTTTTTAAATCCATGCATATATCGAATTAGTATTTACTGTGTAAAGCTTTTCATCAAATTTTTATCAAGAATTATAGTGTACTCCTACAGTTTAACACTATTTTTGTACAGTTTAATGTTAAAAATATAAAATGTTCATTATTTTTCTATCAAACAATGTATTAAAAATTTAATGGTTTTAGTTAACAGGCTACTACATTTAAAAAACCAAAATTATACACATATATGCGAATTGTTGTGTATAGTAATTGAATATTATTCTGATTAAAGTATTCAAAAGTATTGGAGCAATTGCTGAAATTAACCTTCAGTTTCTTAAACGACGGGTCGTATTGCATAAAAAACGGTGATAACTTATAAGTATTCATGTCGTTCATAGTACAAAAATCGAAAAAAATGTGAATTTATCAAAGCCTGGTTTCGATCCAGTTATGAGCCCACCACACTTCTGATGCGCCACTCTGATTTGTTGACTTCATTGTTGCAAAAATTTTTAGAATTTCTTAATACACCACTCAAGTTTTTTAGGTATTACGTGAAATTTCATTTTTGTCCCCAGATTTTGGATTTGTACATTCGGACGCACCAAATATTTAAAAAAACGTTGATATGTTCCGAATGTGCACATCCGGAAGAATTTCTAATTTGCAAATTCAGAAAAAATCAAAAGAATTCCATAAAATCATTTACTTCTGAATATAATTAAATCCAATATAATTAAAATCTAATATAATTAAAATTAATATCATTTTTTCAATATAATTAAATTCAATATAATTAAATCTAATATAATTAAAATCTATATTAATTAAAATTAATATGATATTTAATATGATTAATTTTTTTCAATATAATTAATATGATTAATATGGAATTTAATTTTAAATGATTTTTTTTATATTGAAAAAATTAATTTAATTATATTGGATTTAAAATTATATGGTATTTACTTTTAAAATTGGATTTAATTATATTGGTATTTAAAA
Organism: Lathyrus tuberosus; assembly: GCA_022829125.1. Classification (NCBI taxonomy): domain Eukaryota; kingdom Viridiplantae; phylum Streptophyta; class Magnoliopsida; order Fabales; family Fabaceae; genus Lathyrus; species Lathyrus tuberosus. The sequence goes on from JALAZF010000579.1 coordinate 1,006,055, forward strand.
TTATATGGTATTTACTTCTAAATTATATGGTATTTACTTCTAAATTATAATTAAAATTATATGGTATTTACTTCTAAAATTAATTTAATTATATTGAATTTAATTATATTGAAAAAATCATATTAATTTTAATCATATTAATTTTAATTATATTAGATTTAATTAAATTGAATTTAATTATATTGAAAAAAATCATATTAAGTTTAATTATGTTGGATTTTAATTATATTGGATTTAATTATATTTATAAGTAAATGATTTTATGGAATTCTTTTGATTTTTTCCGGATTTGCAGATCAGAAATTCTTCCGGATATGCACATCCGGAAAAAACTGAAAAATTTTAGAAAAATGGTGCGTCCGAATGTGTACATCCAAAAATTAGGGACAAAAATAAAAATTCAAGTAGTACCTAAAAAACAAGAGTGATGTGATAAGAAACTCTCAAACTTTATTTATTTAATTTCTGTAAACTACAAATGATAGTAATTAATTAATTCTGGCAAATATTTGTTAAAAACAAAAGTTAATCACGGTAATGTTCCAACAAGTTATTGTTTTGACAATTTCTGGCACTTGGGTTTAGTTTCTTATGACTGAAACCTAACAAAAGTTGCCTAATCTTGAGATTAAAAAAAATCATAAAATTCATATATAAAAATAGTTTTTTCCGTTAGATATATTTATCATGCTTTTGACAACAAAATTCCACTATTTTATGGTAAGTACATAGTGTTGAATTTTTTTAAGAGGTCATATTCACTTATTGGTTGCATAACTGCATGTGTATATATATTTTTAAAATTGATGTGTATAATATTTAATAAAAATAAATGGTAATGTATAAAAGTAAATGAGAATGTATTAGAGACAAAGAGTTTAGAGTAGTTTTTCTATAGCCAAATAAACTTCATTAACAAAAGTACAAGAGATATGTTAATTCATCATAAAATAAAAACTGATTATAAACTTAAACAATCCAATGGAAAAACACACCCGTCCAAAAAAATCAAGTGAATTTCTTAATCCACCCGATGTAACTTTTATCTATCTGCCGAATTTCCTGAAATGCCCTCAACTTTTGCAAGTATGGATCCGGACGCACCATATTTCTTTAAAATTTTGGTTGTTTCCGTAGATGTAGCTACGGAAGTAAAATTTACCGCCAGATACTTCTGCGAAAGTTTCTGCTATATTTTTAAAATGCATGATCATTCCCCCCCCCCCCCCCCCCCCCCCCCCCTACAGCATTGTTTCATCTTTTTCTTCCACAAACTCAACTCACCACCTAAAAATCCTATAGCATCTACATCATTTTTCACTTCAAAACTCTAAAATTTTTGGTGCAACATATCAAAGGGAGCAAGAGAAGAGAGAATTTCAGGTAAAAATCTAACTTTGTCCGCTACATTGTTCACATTAATCATCAAAGTTTTGAAAAAAATGGTTACGTTACTTCCGCAAGTACAATAGATTGTCGCCTCAAAGTTACAAGGTCATCCTAGTGGTTGTCGCCTCAAACCGGAAGAGAAGACATGCATCAATGACCTGACCTTGAATCTAGTCCAACCCAAAAATATCCTTGTCATATTGAAACGGAAGGAACCCGAATGTATTTCAAATATTAGGCAAGTTTATAACATTCGGTACCGCAATAACAAGGCTATTAGGGAAGATAGATCAGAGATGCAACAACTATTGAAATTGTTGGATGATAACAAGTATGTGTCCCGGTACCGAACTTGCGCCGATGGAGTCACGGTTAGAGACATTTTTTGGACTCATCCTGAATCGATAAAGTTGTTCAACACTTTTTCGACGGTGCTCATTCTTGATTCCACCTACAAGACCAACAAGTATAGGCTTTCGTTATTTGAGATGGTTGGTGTAACCTCCACCGAGAAGACATATTTCGTTGGTTTTGCTTTTTTGGAATGCGAAAAAGAGGATAACTTTACTCGGGCTTTAGAGGTGTGTCGATCACTTTTGAAAGATCGTGTTGAGTTGCCGAAGGCTATTGTTACGGACCGTGATACCGCCTTGCTGAACGCCATTGTTAAGGTATTCCCTTCTTCTTATGCATTAATTTGTAGATATCACATAACAAAGAATGTGAGAAGTCGGGTTAAACCCGCGGTAGGGTCGAAACAAGTGGCATCCGAAGACGGAAAATTGGTGAAGTTCGGTGTGATTGTTGAAAAGATAATGAATGCTTGGAACCGTATTATAAATTCTTCCACAAAAGATTTATACACGGATTCTGTCATTAATTTCCGGAAGGTGTGTGAGAAGTATCCGGCTTTGTTGAAATATGTTGAATCCACAATTCTTTATCAAGAGAAAGAAAAGATTGTTTGTGCGTGGACCGATAATGTACGACATCTTGGAAACACTACCACCAATAGAGTTGAGTCCGCACATGCAACATTGAAAAATTGGTTGGGCACTAGCAAGGGAGATTTGTGTCGGGATTGGGACTCGGTGAATCTCATGATTGACAATCAACATAATGAAATTCAAACAACTTTTGGTCGGAGCATTACGGTATTGGAGCATCGGTTTAAAGATAATGTGCTTTATTTTTAGTTGGTAGGCAACGTTTCTCGGGCCGGGTTGAACTATATCTTTCATGAGGCTAAACGAACCGAAGATGTCGGCGCGGATAGCGCAAAGTGTGGTTGTACTATAGTGAAAACATATGGTCTCCCATGTGCTTGTGTTATTGCCAAAAAGATGAAATTAGGTGAGCCAATAAAGATTGATGAAGTGTGCCCTCATTGGAAGAGACTAAAGTTTAATGATGATGGTTGCATGGAAGGAGGTAAATCAAATATCTCCATTTTGGCCGAATAGGAAGCGATACAAGAGAGATTTGCAAAGGCCAATGACAACATGAAACTACACATCAAAGAACAATTGAGGAAGATTGCCTTTCCGGAGACAACCGATATGAAGCCGCCTTCTCAACCGGTAAAGACAAAAGGTGCTCCGAAGAAAGTGAAGCCTACACCGGATGATAACTCAACAACCCGGTCTCCATCATATTGTGAGCACGTGGACAAACTTTATCCTGACTCACCGACTCCGAAATCTCAAAAAAGTGTCATGAAAGGAGCCCGCTTAACCAAACCACCTCCGATACAAATTCCACCAATTCTGACACCGATTGCACCGGTGAAGCCTACACCGATTCTACCTACTATTTCCTTTATCAATGAGATGTCGGTTTTTATGTACAAACATATCGACGATATAATCAATGTTAAAGGGGATGGTAATTGCGGATACCGGGCCGTTTCGGCTCTACTTGGTAGAGGAGAGGAAGGTCATGAGCTTATCTGTCATCAACTTATCATAGAGTTGGAGACACATAAAGAAGGCTACACTCGGTTGTATGGAAATAAAGAAAAATACGACGTGGTTCATGAGTCACTTGTTCCATGGTTGAGTGGTCCGACCCCGGTGTCGAAATGGATGAGCTTCCCGGAGATGGGTGTACGTATGATATGGTGTGTATTGACTTGACGCGATACGGTTTTTCGGAAACCTTTTTTCCACTCCGCACCGCACCACCATCCAATCCAAATGATCGCATCATGTGTATATGATGGCTTGCGAAATCAAGACATTTTGTACAAGTTTTCTAGAAATCGGGATGCCCCATACCACCTAAATCACCGCAATGGGCGACTCATGCAACCGCAATTGCCGAGTCGTGGCCGGATAGTTTTGTTGAGAGGATGGACCAGTTCGAAAGATTGAACGAAATTGAAAAGGCATCAAATGCGGAAAAGTCCAAAGGTCAAGTACCTAAAGATTTAGACGGAGACTTTTGTTTTAACTCTTTTGTATAATCCAACAATTCAATGTAATTTTTTGAAGTGTCGTATAATAGTCAATTTTGGTTCACATCTATTGTTTATGCGCCTTTTATGCACTTATATATATTGAAATGCAAAATTACTCATTCACACAATATGCTGCTGGACTGTGTTTAAATTGTATCAGCAGAAATTCCGCAGATATACCTACGGAAGCATCTAACGTTGAAAGGTTCCGCAAATACATCTACGGAACCACCTCATTCAGGTTCTTTCCGTAGATACATCTCCAAAAGTAGATAACAGAAAAATACTTGGTCCAAATTCATCTAGGCTTTCTATAAAATTAGTGTTTCACTCTTTATCTTTCTCACAAACACAAACACAAACACAAACCCAAACCCAAACCCAAAAATGTCTCAATTGTATGATATCAAGATCCGTTGGTATGAAGTAAGTGTCTCCTACACCGACGGCAAAACACGTGGGCAGACTTTCAAACTCACCCTAGACTCCACGCTCGATTGTATCATCGACGAAATTCACTATCTTCTACCTTACAACGACCGAAGGAAGGTTAAGAAGCTCGAATACCGTTCGACTTCGGTTGAAAACGAAGGGAACATCGTGTTCAACAAATTCGAGCTCAAGAATGGAGACGATGTTAGGGCGATGTGGCGAACATATTTTAGTTTCGAAGAGAAATATTCGCTCGAATTGGAGGCGACTGTTGGACGAACGGTCGATGAAATCTTGAAGATGTGCCAACGTTCACCGGGTTATTGAATTGTATTATTTATTTTTATGTCGAAATCATCAATGTAGTGTCTATTTTATTTTATAAATGTTGAATTTATGGTTGCTATGTTGAATGTTTGAAGTTTCTGTCTCTGGGTTTCTTCCGCATTCACACTTATGGAAAACTTCCATAGATACATCTACAGAACTAATTAAAAAAACAAAAAAAGGTGCGTCCGGAGATGTATCAGCGGAAGCAGGAAGGGTATTTTCGGAAGCACACATGGTGCCTGAGAAAGCCAAGGGGTGGGATAAGAAATCCTCAAAAATTAATCCTAAACTTCTTTCTTTTTTTATGAATAAACCTATTTCAAGATAGTATTTTAGTAAGATCTATCACTTCACTAGTGAACTATCTCACGTTTAATACTATTTAAACTTGATTTTCTGTGTTTCTAAACTTCATTGATCCATAGAAATGGCCGGATAAAGAGCCATTCGTTCCTCCACCATTCGCGGAGCTATCTAACGGCTGCAGGTGTAGTACCATCAACCACCAGTCGACGAAACACAACTCTTTCTCCTGGTGAAATGAATTTCGGTATTGATACTCTCCAACAAATCGGTCTAATCCTCCCTCCGTCGAGAGCAAGAACAAACCAAACGTCGCCGCTTTGGATTCCAACTCCAATTCCTACGGAATAGCTTGAGATCTCATGCAATTTCATCATTCTTGTGGCGTATCTTAGTTCTTAAGGCGCAAACAATATTATCAATGGCATTTACAACATCGTTCAACACAAAAATTCTAAAGAAGTAGAAGAAAGGTTCCTTCATTTGAAAGAAAGTCTCCAACACGTCCAGCCCCGGGCGAATTCAGTACAAGAAGCCGACTCCAGAAGAAATCATTCCTGAAGACCAGAGTTATCTGTAGCGAAAGAGGAATGTAGTGAAAGAAGAAAGGAAAGTTCATAAATCGAAAGAACACTCTAAAAGCGGGAATCATAATTATTCTCCCCGAAGTCCGGGTGGAACCGAGGTAGTTATGCTCCTTCCCCGGATTGTAATGAACATCAACCGATTCCGGGCAGAACCAAAACATTTTCTCTGTGCTCGGATCTTGGAAAGCAAGATCCCCAAATCCATGCAAAAGCCTCCCAAATTGAGGGAATACAATGGGAAAGAAGATCCCAATGAACACGTGCAGCTTGTCAACGACGAGATCAAACACTACAACATCGATGATGCCTTTTGTAACACCCTAAATATTCCCCGCGTAATTTAAATAAAATATCAGAGTAAATTTAAAACATAAACATTTAGGATGTCACAGTTCAACATAAACCTGCTAATACATTATGATATGTAAAACATGCCCCCTTTAAAAATTATTAACAGTAATAATAATAATAATAAAACACATCTGAAAATTGAACTCTTATTGCAGCGCAAACATTAACAACTTGACAGTTTAAAGATTCAAAGCATAATCATGTTTTTAAAGTAAACATAAACAACATCAACTTAAAGATATCCCAATGATCTCCAACAAACATAAATGACATAAAAGCCTTCCATTCCCCAGTGTTACATATCAGAGCAGGCGCTGACTCTATAAAATAAAATGAAGACACTATCTTCTACATACACCCATGCTTCTACTGTGGATTATCTGCACGATGCCCATGTAAAGGAAGCATTCAAACAGAAGGGGTGAGATATCACAATTATATAAAGGAAAACATGATAATAAGCAAGCATCATATTATTACATGCACATCATCCATTCCACCAACACACTTCCACACCATCAACACAACAATCATCCAAAAACAACAACAATGCAACCAATATGCAGTGCAATGAGACTCAACAACTTGACTCAATGCATGTGGTACCAATATGTGAACTCTCAGGTTCACCGCTCCAATCCCCACCTAGGATCAGAGTCCACCATTCGTTACCATCACCACCGATAACGCTTCACTGTTTCCATCACCACCACAATCAGCTACTCGTACCCAATCCCCACCTAGCATTAAGGCTCACCAAAATGGACCACTGTCCAAAACCATGAATGCATGCAACATACGACATGAAACAACAACACCATTCACAATGAATGTCACCGTAGTTAATGTACTTCACCAATAATGGCCACCATGCACCAAACACATGCTACAACAGTTCAGCAACACCATCATATAGTATAGCAATCAACAACAATGCATTTACGAATATGTAACACAACAACATAAGCACTACAATGAATTTAACACCATCACACAACAATTATTCATTTTTCAGGTACTGAAACAAATTTTAGAATAAAGTTTGTCGCGTCAGTTTCCAAACGCTTCGAACGGCACCTGAATTGGACACTCGGAATTGAATTTATGAATTTTAGAAGTTTTTCAAAAATTGTTCCCATGGTAATCGCTTACACCATTTGAGGTAACCGGTTACACCCCTTGTAACCATCCACTACCACGCAAAACACACTCAGTGTAACCAGTTACCCAAATCCTAGTAACCGATTACACACTCAAAAATTTCCCTGAAGACACGTTTTAGAAGCTGTGTAACCGGTTACGCCAATCCTGGTAATCGGTTACACTGTGTACAGAATCATTTTTTCTGCAACTTTTCAAACAAAAATAACTTTTAACCCATCCCAAAACCCCATTTTTCATACAAATCGATCATCTCACATTTTAACACGAAAAAACATTTTTCCAAAGTCTCAAACCCCAAATTCTTTCCACAAAAACACTCATAATTTAAGTTCCGACTCTGACTCGCAACTACAATCAACACACAACATCCACCATCAACAATTCCATCAAATGCATAATTCCAATGGAAACAATACACAATTCCCCAATCAATCATCAATCATAGCATCATCATACGATTCATAGTTCAGAATTCAAATTATTCATTCCAACAAACACACAATTACAACAATGATCACACCATAGAGAGAAGAGAAACACAATCATGCATAGACATAATCTATCCACCATCATCATACAAACCCTTAGATAATAGGAACCCACCCTTAACTTAGATTCCTTGCAAAATCTCTTCTACCTCTAACAATGGTGAATGCTTCTCCCCCCTTGAGCCCTAGACTTTTCTCTCTCTCTTTTCTCCAAACTTTCACGTATTTGACAACTTCTCCTTTCTCTAATCCCCTTTTTCTTATTATAATATTATAATTATTATGTAATCCAACTAATTAAAATAATAATAATAATATTTTCCATCAAATATTTAATTAAATTAATATTCACCTAATATTATAATTAACTAAATATTAACTAATACAATTTAATTAATCTTACTCACATTACCATCAAGTTCTACACTTTTACTCACATACCCCAACACCTTAAATTCTATTCTGAAACAATACTCAACGGAACTCCATGCAGCTTCACAATCACATGGATATAAATCTCTGCTAACTTCTGCAAAGGAAAACTGATGTTAATCGAAATAAAATGCGTCGACTTAGTCAGTCTGTCAACAATCACCCAAATGGCATCATGCCCTCTTAGAGTATTCGGTAACCCAGTCACAAAATCCATAGAAATTCTATCCCATTTCCACTCTGGAATATACAACGGTTGCATCAACCCTGTAGGTTTTTGATGTTCAACTTTTGACTTCTGACAAGTCAAACAAGCATACACAAACTGAGCTACATTATGCTTCAGTCCAGGTAACCAAAATATCTTCTTCAAATCCTGATACATCTTTGTAGCTCCTAGATGGATACTCAAGATACTTCAATGACATTCCTCCATAATCATCTTTTTCAAATCAGAATCATTAGGAATACAAATTCTATCACGGAATCTCAACACACCTTGCTCATCCACTCTAAAGTCACTATCCTCAGTCTGATTACTCCCAACCATCAAGTCCACTAACTTCACATCCAACTTATGTCTCTCTTTAATATTATTAAGAAAATCATTGTTGATTTTCAATATACCCAACATCACACTCTGCGGTGTCAACTCACAGACCAAACTCAAGTCTCTGAACTGCTCAATCAATTCCAACTCTCTAACCATCATAGCAGACATATGCAAAGACTTCCGACTCAAAGCATCAACCATGACATTAGCTTTACCGGGATGATAATTTAAGCCAAAGTCATAATCCTTCAAAAATTACATCCATCTTCTCTGCCTCGTATTCAATTTCTTCTGATCAAACAGATACTTCAAACTCTTGTAATCACTGAATACCTCAAATATGGAACCATAAAGATAATGCCTCCAAATCTTCAACACAAACACCACTGCAACCAACTCTAAATCATGAGTAGGATAGTTTCTCTCATGAACCCTCAGTTGTGGTGAAGCATAAGCCACAACCTTGCCATCTTGCATCAACACGCCATCTAAACCCATCAACGACACATCACAATATACCACAAATGGTTCATTCGGTTCAGGTAAAATAAAAACTGGAGTTGTATTCAATCTCTTCTTCAACTCAATGAAACTCTTCTCACAATGAACGTCCCACACAAATGCTTTACCTTTGCTAGTCAACTGAGTCAACGGAAGTGCTAACTTAGAAAATCCTTCAATAAACCTGCGGTAGTAACCAGGCAAACCCAAAAAGCTTCTAATCTATGTAACTGATTTCAGAGCCTCCCATTGTAGAACTACATCTACTTTGGATGGATCCACGACAATACCATCACCTGAAATAACATGACAAAGAAAACAAACTTTTTGTAACCAGAATTTACACTTTGACAACTTAGCATAAAGCTTCTTCTCTTTCAACACTTGCAACATAATTCGAAAATGCTTAGCATGTTATTATTCTGATTTAGAATATATCAGAATGTCATCAATAAAAACCACTACAAATTAATCAAAGTTGGTGTGAAAGATATGATTCATATACTGCATAAACACTCCAGCTGCATTAGAAATGCCGAACGGCATCACCAAGTATTCATAATGCCCATACCGAGTCTTGAAAGCTATCTTCTCAATATCTTTATCCTTCCATTGAATCTGATGGTAATCTGACCTTAAGTAAATCTTGCTAAACACACGAGCACCCACCAACTGATCCATCAAGTCATCTATTCTAGGTAGTGGATACTTGTTCTTGATCGTCACTTTATTCAATTGTCGGTAATCCACACACAACCTCATATTGCCATCCTTCTTTTTCACTAACAACATCAGAGCTCCTCAAGGCGACACAATTGGTCTCGCAAATGTCTTTTCCAGCAAATCTTATAACTATTTTTCAACTCTGCTAACTCTGACGCTGACATCCTGTATGGTGCCATAGAAACATGTCTGGTACCAGGAACAAGATCAATAGAAAACTCCACCTCTCTCTCTGGCGGTGGTACATCTGAAATATCATCTGGAAACATATCTAAAAATTCACGCACCACTTATAATTCATCAATCGCATCTTGACTCTTCATAGATAAGGACGCAAACAATGCAAGCACTTGAGCTTCCTCTTCCAAAAGCTCTCTCAACTCTCTAGCAGACAAGAAACCAACTTTTTCCTCATCATCAGGAGCAAGAAATCACACCGAGTTATCATAATAATTGATATGAACATGATTAAACTCCAACCAGTTCATTCCCAAGATCACATCAAGATTCCCCAGCAGTAAGCAAATAAGATCAAAACCAAAATCTCTATAAAAAATTAACAGAGGACAGTTCAAACAAACCAGAGAAGTAGTCACCAATCCCTTAGTAGGAGTTTCGATAACCCTTTCTCCCTTCATAGAAGACACAACAAGGCCTAGCCTTTTCACACATTAATAACAATGAAAGAATTAGTAGCACCAGTATCAATAATAGCAATCAAAGGAGTATTATTAATGTAACATATACCTCTGATCAAATTGTCATCACTGGAAGTCTGAGTCCCCGACAGAGAAAACACCTTCCGTCTAGTTTGCTTTGGCTTATGGCAATGAGTACTGATATGTATTGGTTCACCACAGTTGTAGCAAGTCACCACATTGTCTTTGCAATCAGCAACCAGATGTTTTGTCTTCCCACACGGGTAACACTTCTTCATATCACTCTTGCATTCACTGACACGATGAACCAACTTATCACACATATAGTACTTAAGAGGAGCGGGAGCATCTCCCATACTTTCCATCTAACCACAAGTAATCCTTTATTTACCTTTCTTAGCTGGAGCACTATATGGCTTCCCACGGTTCACTTCTGCTTTCCCCTCTTCTCACTTAGACTCTTATAATGAGCTGATCGTGCTTTACTGTCATATTCAAAAAAACATACAGTTGTTCACCAAATTTGGAAACCTCCGAATCTGTTGGTATCCAATCGCGTGCTTAATCTCAGGACGCAAACCATTCTCAAACTTGATACACTTTGAGAACTCAACAGCCGCCTCACTATAATGAGGATAGAGCTTAGCAAGTTCCACGAATCAGGCAACATACTCAGTAACAATTAAATTACCCTACTTCAGCTCCAAAAACTCAATCTCTTACTTCCCACAAACATCCTTAGGAAAATACTTCCTCAGAAATTCCCTGCGGAACACAGCTGAAGTGACCACCTCACCAGCAACTTCCAACACCTGATGATTGTTGATCCACCAATAATCAGCCTCCTTAGCTAGCATATGAGTACCAAACCGTACCTTTTTCTCTTCTGAACAATCCATCACATAGAAGATTCTTTCAATTTCTTTGAGCCAAGCCTGCGCTCCATCAGGATCATACCCACCCTTGAAAGTAGGCAGATTATTTATATAGAACTTTCCCAAATGATAGATTATTTACATTAGGCTAATTCTGCACAGCCTGAGCATCAACATGCAAAGTAGTAGCAAGTGCATCATCAATTCTTCCAGCCATTTTCTATTTCACACCAATAACGACAACAATGGTTAGAAGACAACGCCGATATTATTCAACTGTTACACCACACCGACTCAACAACTTAACTGGACATACCAACCTGCTCTGATACCACTATGTAACAACCTAAATATCCCCCGCGTAATTTAAATAAAATATCAGAGTAAATTTAAAACATAAACATTTAGGATGTCACAGTTCAACATAAACCTGCTCATACATTATGATATATAAAAAATGCAACCTTTAAAAATTATTAACAGTAATAATAATAATAATAATAATAATAATAATAATAAAACACGTGTGAAAATTCAACTCTTATTACAGCGGGAACATTAACAACTTGACAGTTTAAAGATTCAAAGCATAATCATGTTTTTAAAGTAAACATAAACAACATCAACTTAAGAGATATTCCAATGATCTCTAACAAACATAAATGACATAAAAGCATTCCATTTCCCGGTGTTACACATCAGAGCAGACGCCGACTCTATAAAATAAAAGGAAGACACCATCTTTCACATACATCCACACTTCTACTGCGGATTATCTGCACGATGCCCATATAAAGGAAACATTCAAACAGAAGGGGTGAGATATCACAATTATATAAAGGAAAACATGATAATAAGTAGAGCTGTCAAATGGGCCGACCTGACCAAGTCCGCATCGGCCTGATGGGCCAACACTTATAAATGGGCTGGAGTGGGCCGACCCGATGACTTCATGGGCTATTAAATTGAGCCCGACCCAGTTCCTTATGGGTCGTGCAGCCCGATGGGTCAGACCCGCCTATATATTTCAATATTATAATTTTATTTTTTAAATTTAGAGACAATAAAATACAATCATACATAACAAAATAATTACTCATCTAACCATTCAAAATAGATATAAACAAATTATAGAGTAAACAATTTTTTGGCTAAGTTCCATAAACACTTCGTGAATCCAACAATTGTCACAGTGTAACTTTAGAGACAATAAAATACGTTCACACACACACACACACACACACACATAACCAAATAATTAATCACCTAACAATTCAAAATATATAACAAAATAAACTATAAAGTAAACAATGTTGTGGCCTAAGTCTCTTGAACACTTGATGAATGCAATAATTGTTTCTCCTCCACTTCTACTATATCTGTGATTCATAATGCATGATAAGTCAATAACTTGAAAACAAATGTCGGGAAACAAGACTATGATAATCTTTTGAAGTCTATTTTCTAGGAATGATTATATTAACAAATGGCAAAGCAGTTATATTTTTATATGCTTCTTCCTTTCTATCCAGTCCTTTTATTTATAATGTAGTAGATGAACGTTAAACTACATCCTTGTGGTGCATGCATGCCCTTGTTAACAAAAATAGTTTTCTAATTTTTTTTATCAAAATAAATTATTATTTTTTAATATTTTTAACGGGCCAGCCCGAAGACCGCTTGCCAGGCCCGACCCGACCCATAAAAAACATCTACCCGATGGGCTGGCCCAAAAAGATAAGGTTGTATTTTTTTAATACTTTTTTATGGTCCGACCCATGCTAAAATTTAGGGCATATGGGCTGGCCCAATGGGTCAGGCCCATTTTGACAGCTCTAATAATAAGCAAGCATCAGATTATTACATGCACATCACTCATTCAACCAACACACTTCCACATCATCAACACAACAATCATCCAAACATAACAATAATGCAACCAATATGCAGTGCAATGAGACTTAACAACTTGACTCAATGCATGTGGTACCAATATGTGAACTCTCAGGTTCACCGCTCCGATCCCCACCTAGGAATAGAGCCCACCAATTCGATACCATCACCACAGATAACACTTCACTGATTCTATCACCACCAGAATCTTCTACTCGCACCCAATACCCATCTAGGATTAAGGCTCACCAAAACGGACCACTGTCCAACACCATGAATGCATGCAACATACGACATGCAACAACAACGTCATGCACAATGACTGTCACTATAGTCAATATACTTCGCCAATACTGGCCACCATGCACCAAACACATGCTACAATAGTTCAGCGACACCATCATACAATATAGCAAGCAACAACAATGCATTTACAAATATGTCACACCACAACATAAGCTCTACAATGAATTTAACACCAACACACATCAATTATTCATTTTCAGGTACTGAAACCAATTTTAGAATAAAGTCCCTCGCGTAAGCTTCCTAATGCTTCGAACAACACCCAAATCAGACACTCGGAATTGAAGTTATGAATTTTAGAAGTTTTTCAAAAATTGTTCTCAGGGTAACCGGTTACACCATTTGAGGTAACCGGTTACACCCCTTGTAACCAACCACTGCAACGCAAAACACACTTAGTATAACCGATTATCCAAATCCTGGTAACCGATGACACCCTCACAAATTTCCCAGAAGACGCGTTTTAGCAGCAATGTAAGTGGTTACGTCAATCCTGGTAATGAATTACTCCGTGTGTAGAATCACTTTTTCTGCAACTTTTCATACGAAAATCACTTTTAACATATCCCAAAACCCTATTTTTCATACAAATCGTTTATCTCACATTATAACATGAAAAATCACTTTTCCAAAGTCTCAAACCCCGAACTCTTTCCACAAAAACACTCATAACTTAAGTTTCGACTCTGACTCCTAACCACAATCAACACACAACATCCACCATCAACAATTCTATCAAATGCATAATTCCAACAGCAAAAATACACAATTCCCCAATCAATCATCAATCACAACATCATCAGACCACTCATAGTTCAGAATTCAAATTATTCATTCCAACAAACACACAATTACAACAATGATCACAACATAGAGAGAAGATAAACATGAGCATGCATAGACATAATCTACCCACCATCATCATACAAACTCTTATATAATAGGAACCCCACTCTTACCTTATATTCCCTTCAAAAGCTCTTCTACCTCTAACAATGGTGATCTCCTCTTCCCCCTTGAGCCCTAGACTTCTCTTTCTCTTTTCTCCAAACTTTCAGTATCTGACAACTTCCCTTTTCTCTAATCCCCTTTTTCTTATTATATTATTATTATTATTATTATTATTATTATGTAATCCAACTAATTAAAATAATAATAATAATAATTTCTATCAAATATTTAATTGAATTAATATTCACCTAATATTATAATTAACTAAATATTAACTATTATTATTTAATTAGTCTTACTCACCACACCACCAACTTCTACACTTTTACTCACACACCCCAACACCTTAAATTCAATTCTTTAAGGCCACTACCCCACACCAAGGGTAGCTCAAACACACTAATCACACAACACAATAAAAAAATATCACATAATTAAATTACGAAAAATAACTAAGATAAATCGGGGTGTTACACCTTTAAATGCAAATTATTAGCGTTGACGCTAGTGGGACTGACCAGATTGTGGTTTTATGGTCTTCCCGATGGTTGCATCAAACCAATTGACTTACTGCGTATTTCTATGCCTGAAAAAGATAACCAGTTACCATAGCCGCCCTTAGTGGTATCATGCATGGAGCTAAGGAAAGCCTACAATTGCACATCAATCAATTTCACTCAAGTCGCAATAGAAGTGGAAGGGATCTGAGAGTTCCTCCAATGTTGGATATTCGAGAATGGCCTCCTTCGCGATCATCCTTTCTGCACCAAGTTGGGGAAGATAAAGGTGAGAACAACTCAAGGGATGTTAAACTTAGCTCAACCATACATCACATTGAAAGAGAAGATGAACACTCGCTTCGATAATCCAACCCCAGCTACTGATGTTGGCTCTGAATGCCTTTCGCGAAAGGAATCTCGTAGGCAAAGATAGGAAGCTGATAAGGGAATATATAGTTGGTACGTCAAGTATACACCTTTATAAACTTCCCGAGGGAAAATTTACCAGGAATGCGCTAATACCGAGTTCAGAAAAGCAAGAATCCGAACCCCTAGTATCTTACGTGAATCTACCCAGACGGATAAATCAAAGTACTGCCGCTTCCATAAGGGACATGGCCACAACACTAACGATTGCCTTTAACTTAAGGATGCGATTGAGGCTTTGATCAAGAAAAGGTTGGCTATCTGAATATGTCAAAAGCCGTAAGTGGGACCGAGAACAGTCTCCAAAAACAAAATCCCCCACGAAGGTTTCCGAATCTGGTCCCGGTGGAGAAAAGGAATAAACTAGCAAGGAAAAATGCCCATATATTGCCACCATCACCGACGAAACACCTCGGGAAAATTTCCATTCCAAAGGGACAGTCAAGAGAAAGATACCGAGATGATGGTCATTTATAAGGGTGGAGGCAACTCGTCATCCAACATTCCCTATCGACCCATGCAGTGTTTCAAGACTCTGAAAATGTTGGGGGAATTTCCAATGAATTGTTTACTTTGGTAATCTCAACCACTGTGGGACAATTCGAGGTCTCTCGGATTCTGATAGACGGAGGAAGCTCTTGTGATATTCTTTACTCATCACTATTTGAGAAGATGGGTTTAGACCGAGGAAGCCTAATACCATATCACAACTCAAATTTACAAGCATTTAATAGGATGACTACCTGTCCCTAGGGTTAAATAAAGTTAATGGTATTTGTGGGAGAGGGAAGAGACGTCCGATTTATCAACACTTAATTCCTAGTCATTATATGCAGAAGCCATTATAATTGCATCTTGGGAGTCCCTTCACTGCAACGTTGGATGTCGTAGCCTAACATGTGCACCTAAAGCTCAAATACCACAACCTTTATGGAGAACCATCTATCTTGCTTGTTGATCTTGAAGCAGCCAACAACCAATGCAGTTAACAGCCGATGCAAAAATTCAGTGATGCTATCATATACACTTTGTACGCTCGACTATAACAATCAATTTCCCACAGTGCCTTGTGTGCCTTTAGAATCCATGGATGCTCTCAGATACACTTTGTACACCCGGCTATAACAGTTAACTCCCCACTGCTCTTTATGCGTCTTCAGAATCCAGAGGAGTTGTCGCAGACGCTTTGCACGTACAACTATAAAAATCAATTCCCCTAGAGGGGATATCAGAGATGCTTTGTGTAACAGCCCGCAGCCTCTCGTGCACGAGTCCCGACACTATTACCAACTCAGACTTAATCACTAGCCCCCTTTTTCAACTATACTAGTGTTTTTGCCTCCCGTGGGAATCGAACCATGTACCTGGGGATAAGTACCACGTTCAATGCATTCCCACTACCAATTGAGCTACAGCTCAATTGGTAGTGGGAATGCATTAAACGTGGTACTTATCCCCAGGTACACGGTTCGATTCCCACGGGAGGCAAAAACACTAGTATAGTTGAAAAAAGGGGGCTAGTGATTAAGTCTGAGTTGGTAATAGTGCCGGGACTCGTGCGCGAGCGGCCGCGGGCTGTTACACTTTGCACATTTGAATTTATCAGTCAAATAACCCATGTCAAAGAAATACATGCTTTCACGCGTAGCTAACACACCTCCCCCTTCAAATCTAGCCAATCCTAGGGATGTCACTGGTGAAGCCTAGAGATGTCCACCTCTATCCGAGCTAGTACCTTGGGGTAGGGCGAGGATGCTCTACTATTGTCCGGGAATAATCCTCTATGATGCAAAGTGAAGTTCAAAGCATGATCGCATCTAGCCGGTTTCATGCCCCTCGTCTATAAGTATAATTTGAAACATAACAACAACTAACCAGACTCGTGCCTTATCCATATAAACATGATTAAGACATAGTCATGTCTAGCTGGTTCGACATGAAATACTTACATGTACAAGTGATAACGTAAATGCCCGAAACCGTGCTTGTGTTTCACTAGTTCTAATTCGATATACGGACACGTCAAACTGTACCAATGCTTCCTCCATGCAAGCACATTTGGAGTACAGTCGAATGCTACTACTTCGAAATCCCATCAGGGCAATGCGTGCATCATGACGCAACACACTTTTAAGAGAAACAACCATACAGAGCTTCACGAAAAGCTTAAGGTCATTTACATTTTAAGCAAATATTATTTATGACTCTCTATAGCAAACAAATTGTGCAAATTACAGGCTCAAAGGCAAGTCATAACTTCCTTCAAATCATAACTGACTAACAACAATGGTGGAATAGATAACAATATCAACAAACATTATTGAATATCCGAGACACAAAATCCCAGTTCCTACCACAACAGCGAATCCTAGACACTCTCATGACGAGATAGATCAACATTGGGCGGATGAAGTGTACACACCTTAACTTCATTCGCCCGGAAATAAAATAGTCGACACAGTGCGAAGTTATGTATGTTTTGATATTCTTTGTCTAATAATTTTCGTGGCAGAAAATATTTATAAATTACAGGTGTATAAACAAACCAGGATACCACGAGGTGAAAATACATCTACGATATGACAAATGTACTTTAAACATGAACGAAGAACATCTTTACTAACAACTAAAATACAATACACTTACAAGCACTCCAGAGGAACACAAAAATAAATTTCGAGGGAGCAAATCTGACCATCTTGGACAACCTGACCCGACCGAGTTCACTCCTTCGAAATAACCAGCAAATGATGAAAATGCTCCACCTGTTTCAGGGCATTTTCAAAACACACTACAACCTCCCTAAGATTCATAGAAGAAGACTCTTTCAATTGTTGAGTCAAAGAAGAATTTATTTACTCCAACTCCCTTTGCGTAGAATCAAGAACTTGAGTCCTCTTCTCCAACATTTTTGCAAGATGCATCATTGACTACCCGGAAAATAAAAAATATTTAACAGAGCTAAAACTTTATGTACCTCTTGTAGAGAAGCGTAGACTTTATGCAGTTCCCTTAAATATATATCTTGTTGAGAAGTTAAATTGTTTACATTCCTCACCAATCGACTCATTTCTTTGGGTTCCCAGTCTGTCCAAAGAGCTTCTCAGTGGCCGGATCCAACTATAAATAGGATGACATAAGTTCACCTAGCGAAAATGACCAGGGTGGTCAACTCCTCTCTTAGGGCCTGCCAAGAAAGATTGGAAAAAACTTCTCAATCATCATCAATGACTCAATCACGGAGATCACGAGAAGAGTCAGGGTGATAAGCGGAATCTACATGCGAGCCCGGAGGAGCATACATGAGAGCAACATTTCAAGGAGGTCACTGGGGAAGAGGAAGACACGCGACAACACCAGGTGGTTGTATTCTCCGCTTTAGGACCCGCACTCTTATCTCATATTCCATTACATCTGCACATAAAAATAATTGTTATCGCGATGCAGACATAAATAGGGGTCAAATTAGAAATAAAGAACAAATGAAATTTCAAGTTTACCAAAGGCAAGCCGATGACTCTCACGAGAACAAGACCCCACCAACAGGGAGACAACTATTAAGAATTTAAGACATACCCCAATGTAACCCAAGCGACCAACAAAGTCTATCAGCTTCTTCTTCTGAAAAAGAATCCTTTACAGAAAATTCACTTTCTTTATAAACATAGAAGCCATTCCCCCAGAAGAAAGTGTTTTGCCAACCATCAATTAGGAAACAAAGGTTTACACCTACCTTTCACACCTGACTCGACCTCACATACATTTACATGAGACCGAGAGTGAAGAGGGGTAACAAAAAAGAATCGATCCATGAAAGATGGTTATTCGGGAAATTCTTCAAAAACTCGTATCATCCGCACTAATAGGATCAACTCTCGTCCTCTTGGCCAAGCTTGGGTACCCCAGTTGCAATGAAAAAGATGAAAGAATAGAACTATAGAGATATTACCCTTCAAATATTCACAAAAATACTGGTAAGTCTTAATGTACGCCTAACTCATTGGATGAAGTTGGGATGGGGACATCATTAAGTAATTAAAAACACCTACCTTAAAAACGGTGAAGGGAAAATAAACACCCAAAGTTTTGAAGAGATACTCATACAAAGGGACGAAGTAGTTACCATATTCACTAAAAATTCTATCATATTCACCATGGATGGTGAGACCCAAAAGCGATGATTCACCCACTTTAGAAAAGGCTTCATTCAATCTTCCCTCTTTGGAAATGATAGAAACATTAGAAGAATATATGGAACCTTCCCACGAGATGATGGATTCACCGGTTCCCTTCTCACATTCTGCTGTGATTTTTTGGCTATGTCGCGTTAATAATATTAAATCCATAAAGGAAAATTTTAGAGAAGAAAAGAAGTAACTACTCAAGAATAGAGAAAGAAAAAGGAGAACCTAAAAGAAAAGTGACTATAGTTTTTCCTCTATTTATGAACTAACCATATGAAAAGAAAGGCATCCTATCAACAATCACTTCTCTCGCATGCAATACTTGACTATTTTAGTTCCCTAAAAAGACCATAATTACTCTTCCGAATAGTCGTTTGACGTTGTAAATAACAGGAGCGCAGAAAATACAATCTGTAATTAGGGACCAAAATCCTTCAAACCCCTTTCATTGATGACCGAGCACGAGGACTTGGGAGGGGGGAACTGTTCTGGGCCGACCACATCTAACTTGATCCAAGCATGTCTCCACGGATCCGACTACCTTAAGACGGAGTACCCCGGGTTCCAACTTACCAACTATGCACTTGATCGATTTCTAGAATATTCATTAACCAGTGGCATACTGTGTACCCTGCTATAGAGGATTCATGTCTGAGGCATATCCAACGATCATCCGCATTCCATGCCTGAAAGACAGTGATGCAGTTATTCCTCTTCCCTATATATACGGAATGCCGCCATTTCAGGTAACAAGTGTCAAACACGATTTAAATACTCTCTTATCATTCACATACTGACTTGAGCGTCTGAGTACTAACCTTGCAAGTACAACTCTGCCTCATCGTATCAGAAGCCCTCCTCTACCGTAGCTTCCACAATTCTTCATATATCTGGTTCCGCAAAGGAATAAAAGGAATTGTTAAACACCACAAGATATTTACCCTATCAATCTGTCAACCTGGCCAAACCATTTCTCCCATACCTAAAGACCCCAAACTAGCCTTAACTGACCCGAATTGGAAATGCGCAATGCAATTTGAATTTGATGCTCTTATTATAAATAAGACATGGGATTTAGTTCATTGTCTTTGTCATGCTAATCTTATTCGATCTATGTGTTCTAGGCATTAGAAAAATTTTGATGGCTTCTTTGAGCGTTATAAGGCTTATCCTGTGGTGATGGCAGATCATAAGTTGCAGGTGTGGATTATGATGAAACTTTCAGCCCCGTGGTGAAACCAGCTACCATTCGCACAATGTTCACCATTGCTCTATCAAAATTCTGGCTCATTCATCAACTGAATGTACAAAATGCATTTGTACATGGTGATTTTCATGAGACTGTCTACATGCATTAGTCATTAAGTTTCCACGATCCTCATCATCCAGATAATGTATGTCATCTATAGAAGTCACTTTATGGTCTCAAACAAAGCCCATAGCATGATACTAACACTTTGCTGATTATGTCGCCACCATAGCATATCAGACCATTCCCTCTTCATATATCGACAAAGTTGTGACATGGTCTACATTCTTCTATATGTAGACAACATCATTCTAATCACCTTTACTCATGTTCTTCGCAAATCAATTATGTCACACTTAGCATTTGAGTGTTCGATGAAGGATTTGGATCCCTTGAGTAATTTTTTTGGCATTGTTCTAACTCGTCATCCTAGTGGCATCTTTCTTAGTCAAATAATTTATGCCTCAAAGATCATCGAACGTGTTGGCATGGCATCCTGCAAACCATTCGCCAGTCTTGTTGACACCATGCAGAAACTTAGAACCTCCTCCAACACGCCTTAAGAGGACCCCTATCTAAATCAAAGTCTTGCAGGGGCTTTACAGTATTTTACCTTTGTCTTCACATGCATGCACCTCGCACGGAACACATGCATACTCTCAAGCACATTCTACGCTTTGTTCAGGGTACAATACATCTTGAATTACATTTATCACCATCCCCTATTACACAATTTATCTCCTACACTGACGCTGATTGGGTGGATATCCAGACACCAGACGTTCCACTTCGGGCTATTGTGTCTTTCTAGGTGACAACCTTATCTCTTGGTCTTCCAAAAGGCAACCCACTCTCTCTCGTTCTAGTGTCGAATTCAGAAATAGAGGTGTTGCTAATGTAGTGTCTAAGTTGTGTTAGATTCGTAATCTTCTTCTAGAGCTCCATTTTCCTATTGCTAAGGTCATTTGGTGTATTTTGAGAATGTTAGTGCTACTTATCTCTCTGGTAATCCTGTGCAACATGAGTGTACCAAGCATATTAAGATGAGCATTCATTTTGTTCGGTAAAAAGTAGCGTGTGGTCAGGCACGTGTTCTTCATATTTCCTCCTGACATCAGATTCCAGACATCTTCACTAAAGGGCTTCCTCGCATTCTCTTTGATAATTTTCGGACCAATCTAAGCGTTCATAAACCTCATCTTTCGCCAGTGGAGGTGTGATAGCATAAAATATCTATTATCTATTATAATATATTAAATCTAAAGCAACAGATTATATTACGACACCTCATATGCCTTGTAGCTAGATATTGCCACATCAATTAAAATCCTATGTGTCACACTTAAGATTGAATCTAACAACAAGTTTGCATAATTTCACTTCAACTTCTATACAAAATTCATATGTTACAAAATCCTTATCATCTCCCCACTAGAGTTACTAATAATTAAACACAATTATCACAAACCTTAAATTTCTAATTTATTTTTTATAATTATTTTTATTCTCTCAATTTTTTTATTAAAACTTCTCACATTCCCTCTATACTTTGTTGCATATCCCTTATTTATTTTTTATAGAGTCTAATATCTAAACAACATAACACTATTTTGATATATATAAAAAAAATACTTAGCACAAAAATAAATTGACGATTAACTAATTAGATAAGTTTAATTAAAAAAAGGGTTAATACCTATTTTGCCCCCTGCCATATAGGCGCTTTTTGAAAAAACCCCCTGCGGAAAAAAAAGTTGCAGAAATTTCCCTAACATTTGAAGATTCTCTCAATTCTGACCTTCATCACATCCAGTCACCAAAAAATCTGATGTGGCAGCGTTTTTTAACTGATGTGTCACGCCATGTTGGTTTTTTATTTTTATTTTGAATTATTTTAATGCCACGTGACACTTTATTTTATGTTTATTTATTATTTAGATTAGAAAATATGTTAAATGTTCAAAAATTTGCTAGATGTAGGATTCAAACCCACCCCCTTTCTCTCATTGCTTCAATAGCTTACCACTAGGCTAGAAAGCATTTGTTGAAATATTGTCTCCTTTAATTGATTTTAATACATGTTTTTCGTTTTTTACTTTTAAATGATGTTAATATATTATAACTAAATAATATATTTAGTTTTAATTTTTTTTAATGTTACATATACTGTACCAATTTTAGTTTATTAAAATGCTACAATTATTAATTTTTCAAAACTAAACTAGACTAATCCTTTATAAAAACTAAACTATTAATGTTTAAACTATTAAAATAAATTAAATTAAAATAACGTTAATATAATTAAGAAATAAATTAGTTTATTAATTTCTAAAATAATAAATACTGTAAGTACTGTAGCTAATTTAATTTAAGTTTTAATAATAATAAACTAATTAATAAATTTATAAATTAATAAATAATGTAATTAATAAACTAATTTAATAAACTAATTAATAAACTAATTAATAAATTTATAAATTAATAAATTTATAATTGCTGTAGCTAATTTAAAAATTTATTAATTAGTTTATTAATTTCTAAATTTATTAATTAGTTTATTAATTTCTAAATTTATAACTAATAAACTAATTAATAAATTTATAATTACTGTAGCTAATTTAATTTATAAATTTATTAGTTACACTATTGTAAATTTATAATTACTGTAGCTTATTTAATTTATGTTTTAATAATAATAAACTAATTTAATTTACGTTTTATTAATTATAGTATTTATTAATTTATAAATTTATAATTACTGTAGCTAATTTAATTTACGTTTTAATAATAATAAACTAATTTAATTTACGTTTTATTAATTATAGTATTTATTATTTTAGAAATTAATAAACTAATTTATTTCTTAATTATATTAACGTTAGTTTAATTTAATTTATTTTAATAGTTTAAACATTAATAGTTTAGTTTTTATAAAGGATTAGTCTTGTTTAGTTTTGAAAAATTAATAATTGTAGCATTTTAATAAACTAAAATTGGTACAGTATATGTAACATTAAAAAAAATTAAAACTAAATATATTATTTAGTTATAATATATTAACATCATTTAAAAGTAAAAAACGAAAAACATGTATTAAAATCAATTAAAGGAGACAATATTTCAACAAATGCTTTCTATCCTAGTGGTAAGCTATTGAAGCAATGAGAGAAAGGGGGTGGGTTTGAATCCTACATCTAGCAAGTTTTTGAACATTTAACATATTTTCTAATCTAAATAATAAATAAACATAAAATAAAGTGCCACGTGGCATTAAAATAATTCAAAGAATCTTCAAATGTTAGGGAAATTTTTGCAACTTTTTTTTTCGCAGGGGTTTTTTTCAAAAAGCGCCTATATGGCAGGGGGCAAAATAGGTATTAACCCTTAAAAAAATAATACAATTGAACTAAAATGATTTATATCTAATTACATAGATTTATTCCTAATTACATAGAAGTATCCCTATAATATAATATAATATATGTCATATAATCTATTTTTGTCACGTCAATTAAAATCCTATGTGTCACTCTTAGAATTAAATATAATAACAAATTTTTACAATTGCTCATCCTCACTTCATAATAATCATAAAATTTAAAACTATTCCGTCTCATTCTTTATTTAGTTTCATACCATAAACTTATATTATCAACTATAATTATGAAATTTAATAATTACGTTCTTTATTTAATATCATCTCATATATATTATTTTAACATGTGTACTCTCAAATCATATCAATAATTATGATATATATTTCATGTTATTAAATTGTGCATAATTTTTTTATACACTTATGTATATATCCGCAAAAAAATTCTAATAAATTATCTTAATAACATTACATAAATTCACATAGAAATAATTAAATGTATTGGAAACTATGCGGATAAAAATTGAAAGAGATTTATTTTTTAAAAATTCAAAATTTTTGGAAGCGAAATCAAAAGCAGCGTTACAGGTAAATATTTTTGGAAGCGAAATCAAAATTTTTGGGTAATTATTTAAAGGTAAATAAAAAAGTTTCATGTCAGCAGCGTTACAGCCATCTCACTCACGTTAATGCCACATATGCATTTTTGGAACGAAACTTTAAAAAAAAAAAGGTAATAGTGTAAACGTTGAGTAACTTAAATGACTGACTTGTTGCCCAAAAACTTAAAGGACCAACCTATTACGATAAAATAACTTAAAGGTCCCCTAGTGTAATTTTGATTATATTTAATGTCCAAATTTGATAGACTCTTGAAGTTTTATAATCCAAAATGATGGTTTACTCGTTTTGTTTTTTAATTCTTAAATTTGACGGCGTTTCTCCACTAGTGTGGTTAATGACTGTAGGTTTTACCGTGGAACATACAACTCTCAAAACAGCTTCAAATAAAGTGGCTAAATATGAGAAAGTGTGTTTTGACAATCAACATACTTTCATATAATTTGCCTACGACTTTTTTGGTTTTCTAACACCATAAATAGTGAATATTTTGCCGTGAGTGCAAATCTCATATAGAACTATGTTGTTTTCTAGAACGAGAATGTAATTTTCAAGATAATTGATTTGACAATCCAAAAAAGGGTAGCGGCACAACTTGTTGTTTGTTTGTCTACTGTTATTTTTGTATAAACTTAATTATATATAGAGAGTTAGGCTCCGTTGACATCAAGTATAAATCTAAAGCTTTACACTAAATCTCAATTGTTAATAGAAATTAATCAAATGGTCATTTATTTTTCCTAAAAAATATATAACTTTTTAGAAAAAAGAAATATCATATATTTTTTAATTTTTTATTTAATTTTATATAACTGTTTGATTCTTTACTAAATTTTTTTATTAATGATTAAGATTTAATGTAAAACTTTTAGATTTACATTTGATGTCAACGAATCATGACTTTTATATATATATATATATATATATATATATATATATATATATATATATATATATATATATATATATATATATATATATATATATATATATATATATATATATATATATATTAAAACTTAATATGATAATAAAAGAAATATCTATGTAGTGGGTAATTATATAAGGATATGACCGTATTTTAAATTACATGTGAAAACTATATAATCTATCGTTCATTTGTCGTAAATTATTAAAAAAATGTATTTTTTTTCATGCTAATGGTACTTCGAGCCACTTTTTAAAAATTATAAATAAATAACATATTATTTTTTAAAAAAATTAGTTTAAATTTTAATGTATTGAATACAAGTATTTTTAATTTTTTTTTTAATTTTTAGAAAAAATTATTTATTTAAATCTTTAATGCTTTAAATACAAGTATTTAAAAAACACTCATTCTTAATCTTTTAAAAAGTATTTTTAGAGACATTCGTTAGCATTTTCTTTTTCTTTTATATAAGATTTGTTTACAAAATACAACATGTGTTTAATTATACATATAAAAATACTCTTATTTAATGTACCATAAAAAATGTAAGTTATGCTTTTATTTAGGAATGACAAACCACTGGATCCTCACAATTAAACAATTAAAATGAGACGATCGGAGCAGGTATAGTAGAGACTATGGGTTTACAATTTTGATTTGTCCCCATAAAAAATCAGGTGGGGGCCGGGGAGGGTCCGCTATATTGCATCTCTAAAACATAAAAATGTAATAATTTATATAATGTTCACGTTTGCAAAAGTAGAAAAAAAATTGAATGAAACAGACACGTTAAAGAGCGCGATCATAAAAATTTAATTTGCTTCGTAAAAAAGTGTGGCGAAAATAGACATATTTAAACATATTCGACGGGTTACACCGTTTTGATATATATATATATATATATAAGTGGTACAATATTTTAACAAGTGTATAATTATAATTTTTTAAATACTTGTGAATTATGCAGAAGATCTAATAATAAGAGACTGGGAGTATAATATTTATGCACCATATTTTGCATATGGTATGGTGTTGGCCAACTCTAAAAGTTTAGTTAATATCTTATTGATATTGTCACACTCTAATTTTATCTGGACTTTTAATTTTTGTTAAAACTAAAAAATTAAAATTTTTTAATTTAGTTTCTTGTATTTATTTAACTTGAAATAGTTTGTTTTCTATTTTTTTCATTTTAATTAGTTTAATATCCTTTTATAAACGATTTTGAAAAAAAATTGATTATGTTCTCTCATGCCTTTGCTTTTGTTGTGTTTTGTTTATATTTTAATTAAAATGTGCCATGTGTCAATTCCCTACTAAATCGTGCAGTCAAATCACGGAAAGATCCTATACAGGATCCCTTTGTGGGGTGCACCATAAGCCTTGATTTAAGATTATATGATACTATCACGAGGCTCAAATTGTTGGATTGTGAAAATAGATCAGGACCGCCTGATGATGTCAGGGGTGCTCCAAGTATGTTTGCTTGTTTTTTTTAATTATTTTTTTTGCCCTAACTCATTAGGCCCTTTACTAGTCACACATCTTGTCTACTGGGAAAATTTCACCCTATACCATTGCAGTTATTTTTATAACTTTACATAATTTTTTTTGGACTAAAATACCCTCATAAATAGTTATATGTTTCAGAATTTTTCCATTTCGCTTCACCCTCCCAAAAGTCTTTCAGAGCATATCACTTTTGTGCTGCAAACCGGAACACTTCACAAAAGTCTTTCGGTTCACAAATTGCACACCGAAACAACTAAAGTAAGTGTTCTGATTTAATAAGTTTTAAGTGTGTACCGAAACTCATTTTAGTAGTCTCCCGATTTGTTAGTGTCTTTACCGGAAGTCTCTTCACATGTGTTCCGTTTTTTTTTTCATTCTATAAGTCTCTTTAAATGAGTTTCGGTTTTGTAGTTTTTGAGTTCCAGAACTCCATTCCAATGTGTTCCGGTATTTTTTTTGTCATTTTGATTTATTTTTTTTTTAATTTAGTGGCGCGAACACGAGGCGGTAAGATTCCAGACTGGGCTTTAGAACATGACACTTCATTGAGATTGACTAGTGAGGAAGAGTATATTGGTGCATCTGCATCCGCAGCACAACCGATTGACTATCCAGGAGGGTCGTACGATACATCTATTTTGGTTAAGTATGAGCAGCATATTGCTAGACATGTATGGTTTGGTGAGGTAAGTAAACGACATGTATTTGATATTGAATAATATTTGAATTTTTAATTTTTTGTTTTATAATATTTGTACTTTTAATTTTTTTCTGGAGAGAGGCCCGAAGAAAGAGCTGAAGGTTGTTGGACATGGGCTGAAGCTGACATCGAAGGTTTCACAACAACTTCCAAAAGAGATGGAGGGTTGGATTTCTAGGCCTGATCTATCTTCACTCCAGAGAACCAGTTTGACGAAGATAGACACAAACCTGGTTTCCGCATTTGTGGAGAGATGGCATCTAGAGACATCTTCATTTCACATGTCGTTTGGTGAGATGTACATTACTCTGGATGATGTCTCTTGTCTACTTCACTTTCCCATAAAGGGAGTGTTTTGTGTAACACCCTTATAAACCCCCGCGGAATATATATAAATAATCAGAGTAAATTATTATGCATCTCACATAAGGGTGCCACATATAATTTCAAAACATCACATACACCTGTCATGCTCAATAACACTTAAAATAAATTCATGTTTTTCATATACTTTCACTTAGCATGTAGCAACGAAACTTACTTTAATTATAATAACCATAATAAAAGTCTCATGATCAACTCATATAATCATCACTTATGCATAAATAAAGAACTAAATCAGCTACTCCAACGACTAACTCGTACTAGAAGCAACTCTACTCCTCGGTACCTGAGCGATGTCATATAAACATCATTCCAACAGAAGGGTGAAAATTCACATAATTATCGAAATCATAAGATAATATATAATTTAAGGCATACAAGCATAATCATAATTATTCTCACACTTCAAAAGTTTCATCAACATAGTATCACTCAAGTAACCATGCCATTCACAAGTGCATACTCACAATTCCACAATTTCACAAATTCAACAATTCACATAATCTCATACTGCAACCAAAGACATCATGTGACTCAATGCAAGACTCAAATGCAACTCATGCATGTGGTACCAATCACTTGTTATTATTTTTCGGTTTTTACATTAAACCGGGTTCGTTCTCTAGACCAATAACACAAAAAAAGTCTGTTCCCTAAGCTTTCAAACCCCGCTCTAGGTTTGGGACAATTCACTAACTCCCATAGAACTAACAAGTACTGCCTCTTAACACGAATGATGCGTGTGCAAATTCAACAATCACGTGTAATTAAGATCATTCTCTAATCTTAACATGCATGCATATCTTCAATAATTCATCACACTTGAATTACCACACATTTGCACATACACAAGTATCAACACAATCCAATCTCAATTCACCAAACACACATCACTAATTAAATATAAAATATTTAATTCATCATCAATAATTAAATCCAATATTCATATGATAATTAAAAAGAATTATCAATCATTAGATAAAAATTGTATTATTAATATTATTATTATTAATTATACCAGTGAAACAAAATACATAAATAAACTAAATAAAACAATTTCTTAGTTACATCACTAGCTCATCTCATTAATTTACATAAGGGCTTTCTCAACATTCCTTTTGAATTTTAAGCATGCTATCACACAATCACATTCATATATATCATATATCAGGTCATAACATGTCAACATAATCAACATAGTAGTTCTCATACATATAAAGATATATAAGCCACTACTACCCTCTACCAAACATCCTTGATTATTTCATGATCTCACATCACCATATAATATCACATGGTATTCTCTTTCCAAGGCTTCAAATCTCATATCAATCGGACTCCCGATTCATGAATTATGGTGGAAATAAGGATCCATACCATTCACATTCATCACCTTTCCATCTCTATCTTATCAATAAATGACATTAAATAATCTTTTTACTTTACTATAACATATAGCATTGGAGTAGCTTTCCAACGCTTCCGACCGTGCCCCAATCCGAGTTACGGATCAAAAGTTATGAAGGAAACAAAATGGGGAAAGTCTGTCATGTTCGCTAGGCGAACTCTCGGCGAATAAGAGACAGAATAAAAAGGGCACAAAGTTCACTAGGAGAAATCTAGGCAAACTTTCGCCTTCACTTCGCCTTGGGCTCGCTAGGCGAACCCTGCGAACCCATAATTTCCAGCAGCACTAATATAGGTCATTTGGGGCCAAAAACTCTCATTTCTTAACACTCATTCATCCAAAATACCTCCAACCACTCATAGAAACATATGGTAACATTTTTAAGCATAAACTTCATCAAAACCTAAAAATTATCAAATCATAAAATTTAGGAGTTTCATCCTAAACATGTTTCTACCCATTAAACACTATCAAACAATCCTAATAATTATATAAAAACTCACCCTTACCTTTAATTTTCTTGGATTTCTTGAGTTCTCCAGGTTCCTCTTCTCTTCTCCTCTTTCTCTCCTTAGCCTCCTTTCCAACCACTAACCCTATTCTGTCTCTTTCTCTTATTTTATCATTCTCACAATTTTCTCATAATTTCTATTAGGCTTACTAACCCATTTTTTTACTTCTATTCACACTCCCAATTTAAGTCCAATTACCATTTCTATCAATTTAATATTTTATTCCACCAAATAAAATAAATCAAATAAATTAAATAATCAAATTAATCAAATTAATCAATTAATTCAATTATTTCAAAAAAATCAATTAATTCCTACAAATCAAATAATTCAAATAAATCCAATAAATCAAATAATTCATTAAATTAAAAAAATCACATAATTCAATTAAATCAATTAGGAATCAAAATCACACGATTAATTAATATAAATAAATAATTACTAAAATTTGGGTGTTACATTCTGGCCCCCTCAAGATATCACTGAAGTGGTATATGTTGGACTTGCTGTTGATTACTTAGGAGTGTCACAGTATAGGGCACAAGAACAAGTCCATCATTGTAGGGGTTTTTACTATAAGTTGGAGTGGTTATACGATTTATTCAAAGAGCATAGAGTTGGTTCTAGACAGGCATATGTGACCAGAGCGTATTTGCTGATGTTGGTGACAAGACACTACAAGAAAATTGGCAAATTGCGACGGTTCATTTTGGCAGATTACGACGGTTAGAACCGTCGCAATTTGTAAGTTACGACGGTTTCAGTACTGTCGCAGAAACGTGCGTCGTGAGCCCGTATTGCGACGGTTGTGAAAACTGTCGTGCAAACCGTCGTTATTTTCATGACGGTTAGCTAACTGACGTGATCTTCATATTGTGGCGGTTTGAACCGCCGCAAGTTGCAAATATTTTTTTAAAAAAATCTAAGGTATATTGTGGCGGTTTGAACCGCCGCAAGTTACAAATATTTAAAAAAAAAAAATCTACACTCATTTTTTTTGTATTATTATAAAAAAACAAAAAAAAATAAAAATAATACAGAAATATCTGCTAAAACATTTCAAAACTAGTATTAACTATTCCATTATGGAATAGTTAATACTATTGCACTAAAACATGAAGAATTCCATTACAAACTTCAAGAGTTTCAATCTCAGAAACACTTGTAAAACTTACTGTACAATCATCTTCTCTTAACAAACACCATATTTTACCAATTAAACTTAAAATTCCTAACACATCACTAGTAGTTGTTATAAAACCATTCAGTAATGAAATCCATTTCCATTAGCATTTCCATTGCCATATACATATTCTGGCCTAAAAGCTTGTGGTTTTGTTGCTGATCCATTTTGATATGTTTTGCCTGATGAAATATTATCACTGCTTACTCCTTTTGAAGAGTGTTGTAAAACAGCTTCAAGTTGTCCACATGCTGCAGCTATAAACCCTGTCGTGTTTTCACGTCATCATAAGTTAGCATCTCAAAATCTTTAACTCAACATGGTACCTCCCATATGTGTTTTCGATCCCTACACAACAGTTCAAACAAATCACAAATAGAGAAAAAATGACATGCAAAACTGTAAAACTGACCAAAAACAGAGCTGCAAAACATACAAAGATACAAAATAACCAAAAACAGTCAATGATAACATGGTAAGAAATATTTACTAAGAGATATAGTTCAGTATCAAATATCCACCTCCATTAAATGTTTGAGATCTCAATAATTGTTACAGTTCAGTCAAGGGAAGAAGGAATTTCATTAGTTCATAGACATATACTCCTTCTGTCCCTAATGTATGGTCTTCTAAGCTTTTTATTTTTGTTCCAAAACTTTGATTGTTTTAGGATACCAAGATACAATTTAGCATGTTTTTCCTTGTGTACTTTTACAAGAACTAAATTTATTATTTCTCAATATGTGTGCCCAAACCTTAAAGGACCAAAGATCGAGGATAACAGAGCAAGTATGTGGTTATAACCAAAAAGTTAAGTGGTCTAAGAAAATTGTCGTTTGTATGGTATTACCAATAGACCAATCAATGTATAAAGAGAAAGAGTAAGAGTTATCCAAAAGAGAAAGAGAAAGAGTTACCAAAAACATATTCGTTCTTTTGTCCCGTCTCCGAAATCCATGAAGAACAAAATAAAGAGACTGTATTGTCAAAAGCGAACTGAGCTAGTAGTCCATGATTAAGCTTTAGAAATTAGAATGCCGAATCATCAACTACCTGAAAGGGAAGAAGAATATCTAGAAGTC
The DNA here is from genome assembly GCA_022829125.1 of Lathyrus tuberosus. NCBI lineage: Eukaryota > Viridiplantae > Streptophyta > Magnoliopsida > Fabales > Fabaceae > Lathyrus > Lathyrus tuberosus. The sequence continues at coordinate 1,038,518 of JALAZF010000579.1, forward strand.
CAAATTTCCATAATAACCTCAAAGAAGCTTCACCAGATCCATATGCTAGCATATAATTCATCTCCATCAAAAGCCTACCCTAAAAGGCAAAAACAGTTAAGGAGGGACATCTAAGCCGCATAATATTCTCGTCTATGTATAGGATAAAGCAGAGCGAAGAAGTAACATTTTAAATACCTTATCAAGTCTCAATACTGAATATGAAAGATTTTTAATAGAACGAGCGGTTTCACTTGAAATACTAAACCCCAAGCAAGCAGTAATTCTAATTGCACGAAGAATGCGAGCTGCAGAAACAAATGGAGGCAGAAAGACCTATGTATTCACTATTCAGAAGAGAAGGTGTGTTCAATGAAGTTTACACAGCCCAAAATATGAGTAATGGTCAGAAAATAGGTTTTTCTATTGTGAATTGATTCCTAAAACTCACCATATTCCTCCTGAAAAGAAGTAGCTGCAGGAGCTATGGTTCTGACCTGTTTACATAAAATTATGATGGAAAGTTTAAATTTCTGATTAAAAAAAGAAATATAAGAAACCGTGGCATCAAAGAGATACATGCACACTTTCGCTTTTGTAATATCTTTCATTCCTCCCACGTAATCATATACAATTTTTGCAAATGGATCAAACATAAACCTGAAAGAGTGTAAATTTGGTTAACAGTAGAAAAAGTTGTATTGTAAATATAGTGGAAGTGTAATAAACAAACATTTGCAGCAAAACAATAAAGGGAATAGATTTTCTGCTTTTGAAATTAAAAGAATTGGTTCATTACCCGTTGATTGTAAAATCTCTATTCAAATAATTCCTCCAACGAAGATAGTCCTCCTTGTCACATCCCTTAGGTGCCTCGATATCATGAGCGAGGTGTCTACCAGGCTTGCCTCGGGTGGCAGTGTTAAAACTTGAAACCTAATTGGAAGGGAGAATAAAACTATCATGAAAGAAGAGTAGGAAATAATTCAAGCAATCACCCACAGGAAAGTTAACTAACCAAAGGTAGAAAGAAACAGATTGAGAAACAAAGAAATATACCAACCTCAACGATGATACCATCTATATGAACATGACATATTGGGAACCTTTTACCAACTATTTCACACCATGAAAACGTTCTCATCACCTAAAAGTTGAGTCAAGATTCACCAAGCAAAGTTAAGGTTAGAAAAGGACAAGCTCAGAACATATATTTCAATTTAGAAGTTAGATTTCATACAAAGCCTGCATGTTACTACCAATGCCTATTAGTTTGAGTGATAAGGAACTCAATTTTCCTAAAGGTCTCAAATTCAAATTCTGTGAGTGGAAAATACAAGGCTGGGAGAGTTATGTCACTCATTTAACTAGTTTTACTCAGTTCAAATCTGATTAGTCAAAAACACAGTGTCAAAAAAAGATATAAATTTTTTTAATCAAATTCAGTTTCAACTTCATATACACTAAAAAAATATATAAAATTTGTATTTGTTAATCAAATTCAGTTTCAACTTCATATACACATGTTCCAAGTGCATTGTTTGTGTAGAGTTCTAGAGTCTATGTTGTTAATCTCAAACAGTGTTGCACAACACCACTGTCCTAAAATGCTATAGCAATACTTTGTTCCTACTTCAATAACATAGGCAATGTTTCCAAAATTAGTATGTTATCGACATGTATGGCACATCACCTAATTATGAGTCTTGCTATGTTGAAGCCTCTTTTCAGTCATAGCAAATAAACATGTGAGAAATAGATACATAGTTATGTTATATATAATATTTCCTTAAATCACGTCAAAATCTAACTCTACTAGAAAATTATGTTGTTAACGAATGATAAATGACTATCACATCTCTAACACAACTAAAGAAAGAAGATATAAATTTTTTTCATATAATACTTACATTTAGAGCAAGTAAGAGTTATCTAGACTTTCCAATGGCAGTTTTTGCTTAGATTGAACCAAACCCTGAAAGGTAATTCATCTTAGATTTAATGCCCAAAGCATAAAAGAAATTAATGGCAGTTGTTGACAGAATAATAGTATTGGTATGCAATGGAATTTTAAGAAGCGAATTGCATTATAAAAAATTATAATACCACATTGAGAATAGTTATATCTTTAAGCAGTAGATATAATATTCAATTTGCTTATTCATTTATTTCATTTGTGCATTAGTTTCTAAACAATTTTTTGTTTAACATTTAGAATTTCCATGCTCCTGCATAGTAGTTCATGATTATTGTTAAGATCCAACTCTTAAATGGCTTTATATCTCTTAAAAGCTCCACAATATGTGTATACTTTTTAGTCACCATTAATAGCTCAAGGGGTTAATTTTGATTTAGCTAGAAATTTAGCAAATACACAGAGCAAATTATATTAAATACATAAAAAATTTCAAGGCTTATTTTTACATACCTTTAAGTAGCATGGCTTTTCTTTTATCTGTGACAACAAGGCCAATGAAATAAACTTCTCCTGGGAAACGTTTGAGCTACTCGCATATAAGTCATTTTTACCTAGAGAATCAAGAGATTTATCATCTTCATTTGCCTTTAGGTGTAAACGAGAAACCACCATCTTTATTTCATCATAGGCTCACAGATATTGATCTTGAGCTAATGCCAAAGACCTTGCATAAACAAACTCCTTTCGCATTCCCTTACAAAGTTGTGAATAAATAATCAGAATCCATTGAATATATATTGTTAGCATGGATGATCTCAAATTTTAAAAATATTGAATCAGAAAAATTCAATTAATAATTTCCAGGTAGGACAATCAACCTATTGTTTGTTTATTTATTTATTGTTTTAGGATGGGAGGGTAATATTGAAATTAAAAGTTTCTCTAGATTAATACCTCGTATATGAATAACATCTGCCAAATTCAACTCATGATATTTTATCAAGCTATACCTCCAAAAGATGTAAATGCTTGATGGCTACTACGACACTGTCCTTTCCAAACTGCGCCACACGAGAGGAGACGGCGATGTCACCGGCGATTCCAAGAAACTAGTTATTCAAAACCCTAAGAAAATCTACAGGTTACATTGTTCCTATTCAAACACAAAATTCTTTTAAATTCAAAATTATAAAACTAAACATTTATAAAATTGAGCGTAGCTAAAAAGATGGTTTAAGAATACTAACCTTTTAAGATTGGTTTGTGATTGTTGGTGAGGGTTTTGCAAAAACGTTCCAATGGAGATAGATAACAAGGTGGCAGCGATGTTAAGACGGAGATAAATCTCAAGGCAGCGGCAGTGATTGGGTGTTTAATGTTCTAAGTTCTGAGTTCAGAGACAAAAAGGAATTTATTTTGCGTTAGGGTGTTTTTCCATTCAAAAAGCGCACTGTCTTCTATTTACTCAATTTCACAATGCGCACTTCTGTTGTTTGGGGGGAGGCAGTTTATCAACTGTCACAACTCTTTCTTTAGGGTGGTACAAGTCAAAATTGTCGCAACCCTATTCTTTTAATTTGGTGGGAGGCGGTTTATTAACCGTCGCAATCCATTTTTTAGGGCGGTTTAGCTCAGAACCGCCGTAAAAAACTAAGGCGGTTCTCCAAAACCGCCGTGGCAACCGTCGTAATCTGAGGAAGAAGACGATTCTCATTGAACTTTCGCAATCTATGTGTCGCAAAACTCTATTTTTCTTGTAGTGAAAATTTACCAGGAATGCGCTAATACCGAGTTCAGAAAAGCAAGAATCCGAACCCCTAGTATCTTACATGAATCTACCCAGACGGATAAATCGAAGTAATTCCGCTTCCATAGGGGACATGGCCACAACACTAACGATTACCTTTAACTTAAGGATGCGATTGAGGCTTTGATCAAGAAAAGGTTGGCTATCTGAATATGTCAAAAGCTGTAAGTGGGACCGAGAACAGTCTCCAAAAACAAAATCCCCCACGAAGGTTTCCGAATCTGGTCCCGGTGGAGAAAAGGAATAAACTAGCAAGGAAAAATGCCCATATATTGCCACCATCACCGACGAAACACCTCGGGAAAATTTCTATTCCAAAGGGACAGTCAAGAGAAAGATCACCGAGATGATGGTCATTTACAAGGGTGGAGGCAACTCGTCATCCAACATTCCCTATCGACCCATGCAGTGTTTCAAGACTCTGAAAATGTTGGGGGAATTTCCAATGAATTGTTTACTTTGGTAATCTCAACCACTGTGGGACAATTCGAGGTCTCTCGGATTCTGATAGACGGAGGAAGCTCTTGTGATATTCTTTACTCATCACTATTTGAGAAGATGGGTTTAGACCGAGGAAGCCTAATACCATATCACAACTCAAATTTACAAGCATTTAATAGGATGACTACCTGTCCCTAGGGTTAAATAGAGTTAATGGTATTTGTGGGAGAGGGAAGAGACGTCCGATTTATCAACACTTAATTCCTAGTCATTATATGCATAAGCCATTATAATTGCATCTTGGGCAGTCCCTTCACTGCAGGGTTGGATGTCATAGCCTAACATGTGCACCTAAAGCTCAAATACCACAACCTTTATGGAGAACCATCTATCTTGCTTGTTAATCTTGAAGCAGCCAACAACCAATGCAGTTAACAGCCGATGCAAAAATTCAGTGATGCTATCATATACACTTTGTACGCTCGACTATAACAATCAATTTCCCACAGTGCCTTGTGTGCCTTTAGAATCCATGGATGCTCTCAGATACACTTTGTACACCCGGCTACAACAGTTAACTCCCCACTGCTCCTTATGCGTCTTCAGAATCCAGAGGAGTTGTCGCAGACGCTTTGCACGTACGACTATAAAAATCAATTCCCCTAGAGGTGATATCAGAGATGCTTTGCACGTTTGAATTTATCAATCAAATAACCCATGTCCAAGAAATACATGCTTTCACGCGTAGCTAACACACCTCCCCCTTCAAATCTAGCCAATCCTAGGGATGTCACTGGTGAAGCCTAGAGATGTCCACCTCTATCCGAGCTAGTACCTTGGGGTAGGGACGGGGATGCTCTACTCTTGTCCGGGAATAATCCTCTATGATGCAAAGTGAAGTTCAAAGCATGATCGCATCTAGCCGGTTTCATGCCCCTCGTCTATAAGTATAATTTGAAACATAACAACAACTAACCAGACTCATGCCTTATCCATATAAACATGATTAAGACATAGTCATGTCTAGCTGGTTCGACATGAAATACTTACATGTACAAGTGATAACGTAAATGCCCGAAACCGTGCTTGTGTTTCACTAGTTCTAATTCGATATACGGACACGTCAAACTGTACCAATGCTTCCTCCATGCAAGCACATTTGGAGTACAGTCGAATGCTACTACCTCGAAATCCCATCAGGGCAATGCGTGCATCATGACGCAACACACTTTTAAGAGGAACAACCATACAGAGGTTCACGAAAAGCTTAAGGTCATTTACATTTTAAGCAAATATTATTTACGACTCTCTATAGCAAACAAATTGTGCAAATTACAGGGCTCAAAGGCAAGTCATAACTTCCTTCAAATCATAACTGACTAACAACAATGGTGGAATAGATAACAATATCAACAAACATTATTGAATATCCGAGACACAAAATCCCAGTTCCTACCACAACAGCGAATCCTAGACGCTCTCATGACGAGATAGATCAACATTGGGCGGATGAAGTGTACACACCTTAACTTCATTCGCCCGGAAATAAAATAGTCGACACAGTGCGAAGTTATGTATGTTTTGATATTCTTTGTCTAATAATTTTCGTGGCAGAAAATATTTATAAATTACAGGTGTATAAACAAACCAGGATACCACGAGGTGAAAATACATCTACGATATGACAAATGTACTTTAAACATGAACGAAGAACAACTACACTAACAACTAAAATACAATACACTTACAAGCACTCCGGAGCAACACAAAAATAAATTTCGAGGGAGCAAATCTGACCATCTTGGACAACCTGACCCGACCGAGTTCACTCCTTCGAAATAACCAGCAAATGATGAAAATGCTCCACCTGTTTCAGGGCATTTTCAAAACACTCTACAACCTCCCTAAGATTCATAGAAGAAGACTCTTTCAATTATTGAGTCAAAGAAGAATTTATTTACTCCAACTCCCTTTGGGTAGAATCAAGAACTTGAGTCATCTTCTCCAACATTTTTGCAAGATGCATCATTGACTACCCGAAAAATAAAAAATATTTAACAGAACTAAAACTTTATGTACCTCTTGTAGAGAAGCGTAGACTTTATGCAGTTCCCTTAAATATATATCTTGTTGAGAAGTTAAATTGTTTACATTCCTCACCAGTCGACTCCTTTCTTCGCGTTCCCAGTCTGTCCAAAGAGCTTCTCAGTGGGCGGATCCAACTATAAATAGGATGACATAAGTTCACCTAGCGAAAAGGACCAGGGTGGTCAACTCCTCTCTTAGGGCCTGCCAAGAAAGATTGGCAAAAAATTCTCAATCATCATCAATGACTCAATCACGGAGATCATGAGAAGAGTCAGGGTGATAAGCGGAATCTACATGCGAGTCCGGAGGAGCATACATGAGAGAAACATTTCAAGGAGGTCAATGGGGAAGAGGAAGACACGCTACAATACCAGGTGGTTGTATTCTCCGCTTTAGGACCCGCACTCTTACCTTGTATTCCATTACATCTGCACATAAAAATAATTGTTATCGCGATGCAGACATAAATAGGGGTCAAATTAGAAATAAAGAACAAATGAAATTTCAAGTTTACCAAAGGCAACCCGATGACGCTCACGAGAACAAGACCCCACCAACAGGGAGACAACTATTAAGAATTTCAGACATTTTTTGTTGGCTTCGTCCGAAGGAGTGACAACCCCAATGTAACCCAAGCGAACAACAAAGTCTATCAGCTTCTTCTTCTGAAAAAGAATCCTTTACAGAAAATTCACTTTCTTTATAAACATAGAAGCCATTCCCCCAGAAGAAAGTGCTTTGCCAACCATCAATTAGGAAACAAAGGTTTACACCTACCTTTCACACCCGACTCGACCTCACATACATTTACATGAGACCGAGAGTGAGGAGGGGTAACAAAAAAGAATCGATCCATGAAAGATGGTTATTCGGGAAATTCTTCAAAAACTCGTATCATCCGCACTAATAGGATCAACTCTCGTCCTCTTGGCCAAGCTTGGGTACCCCGGTTGCAATGAAAAGGATGAAAGAATAGAACAATAGAGATATTACCCTTCAAATATTCACAAAAATACTGGTAAGTCTTAATGTACGCCTAACTCATTGGATGAAGTTAGGAAGGGGACATCATTAAGTAATTAAAAACACCTACCTTAAAAACGGTGAAGGGAAAATAAACACCCAAAGTTTTGAAGAGATACTCATACAAAGGGACGAAGTAGTTACCATATTCACTAAAAATTCTATCATATTCACCATGGATGGTGAGACCCAAAAGCGATGATTCACCCACTTTAGAAAAGGCTTCATTTAATCTTCCCTCTTTGGAAATGATAGAAACATTAGAAGAATATATGGAACCTTCCCACAAAGATGATGGATTCACCTGTTCCCTTCTCACATTATGCTGTGATTTTTTTGCTATATCGCGTTAATAATATTAAATCCATAAAGGAAAATTTTAGAGAAGAAAAGAAGTAACTACTCAAAAATAGAGAAAGAAAAAGGAGAACCTAAAAGAAAATTGACTATAGTTTTTCCTCTATTTATGAACTAACCATATGAAAAGAAAGGCATCCTATCAACAATCATTTCTCTCACATGCAATACTTAACTATTTTAGTTCCCTAGAAAGACCATAATTACTCTTCCGAATAGTCGTTTGACGTTGTAAATAGCAGGAGCGCAGAAAATACAATCTGTAATTAGGGACCAAAATCCTTCAAACCCCTTTCACTGATGACCGAGCACGAGGACTTGGGAGGGGGGAACTGTTCTGGGTCGACCACATCTAACTTGATCCAAGCATGTCTCCACGGATCCGACTACCTTAAGACGGAGTACCCCGGGTTCCAACTTACCAACTATGCACTTGATCGATTTCTAGAATATTCATTAACCAGTGGCATACTGTGTACCCTGCTACAGAGGATTCATGTCTGAGGCATATCCAACGATCATCCGCATTCCATGCCTGAAAGACAGTGAGGCAGTTATTCCTCTTCCCTATATATACGAAATGCCGCCATTTCAGGTAACAAGTGTCAAACATGATTTAAATACTCTCTTATCATTCACATACTAATTTGAGCGTCTGAGTACTAACCTTGGAAGTACAACTCTGCCCCATCGTATCAGAAGCCCTCCTCTACCGTAGCTTCCACAATTCTTCATATATCTGGTTCCGCAATGGAATAAAAGGAATTGTTAAACACCACAAGATATTTACCCTATCAATCTGTCAACCTGGCCAAACCATTTCTCCCATACCTAAAGACCCCAAACTAGCCTTATCTGACCCGAATTGGAAATGCGCAATGCAATTTGAATTTGATGCTCTTATTATAAATAAGACATGGGATTTAGTTCATTGTCTTTGTCATGCTAATCTTATTCGATCTATGTGTTCTAGGCTAAGAAAAATTTTGATGGCTTCTTTGAGCATTATAAGGCATATCCTGTGGTGATGGCAGATCATAAGTTGCAGGTGTGGATTATGATGAAACTTTCAGCCCCGTGGTGAAACCAGCTACCATTCGTACAATGTTCACCATTGCTCTATCAAAATTCTGGCTCATTCATCAACTGAATGTACAAAATGCATTTGTACATGGTGATTTTCATGAGACTGTCTACATGCATTAGTCATTAGGTTTCCACGATCCTCATCATCCAGATAATGTATGTCGTCTATAGAAGTCACTTTATGGTCTCAAACAAAGCCCAGAGCATGATACTAACACTTTGCCGATTATGTCGGCACCATAGCATATCAGACCACTCCCTCTTCATATATCGACAAAGTTGTGACATGGCCTACATTCTTCTATATGTAGACAAAATCATTCTAATCACCTTTACTCATGTTCTTCGCAAATCAATTTTGTCACACTTAGCATTTGAGTGTTCGATGAAGGATTTGGATCCCTTAAGTAATTTTTTTGGCACTGTTCTATCTCGTCATCCTAGTGGCATCTTTCTCAGTCAAATAATTTATGCCTCAAAGATCATCGAACGTGTTGACATGGCATCCTGCAAACCATTCGCCACTGTTGTTAACACCAAGCAGAAACTTAGAACCTCCTCCAACACGCCTTAAGAGGACCCCTATCTAAATCAAAGTCTTGCAGGGGCTTTACAGTATTTTACCTTTGTCTTCACATGCATGCACCTCGCACGGAACACATGCATACTCTCAAGCACATTCTACGCTTTGTTCAGGGTACAATACATCTTGAATTACATATATCACCATCCCCTATTACACAATTTATCTCCTACACTGACGCTGATTGGGTGGATATCCAGACACCAGACGTTCCACTTCGGGCTATTGTGTCTTTCTAGGTGACAACCTTATCTCTTGGTCTTCCAAAAGGCAACCCACTCTCTCTCGTTCTAGTGTCGAATTCAGAAATAAAGGTGTTGCTAATGTAGTGTCTGAGTCGTGTTAGATTCGTAATCTTCTTCTAGAGCTCCATTTTCCTATTGCTAAGGTCATTTGGTGTATTTTGAGAATGTTAGTGCTACTTATCTCTCTGGTAATCCTGTGCAACATAAGTGTACCAAGCATATTAAGACGAACATTCATTTTGTTCGGGAAAAAGTAGCTTGTGGTCAGGCACGTGTTCTTCATATTTCCTCTCGACATCAGATTCCAGACATCTTCACTAAAGGGCTTCCTCGCATTCTCTTTGATAATTTTCGGACCAATCTAAGCGTTCGTAAACCTCCTCCTTCGCCAGTGGAGGTGTGATAACATAAAATATCTATTATCTATTATAATATATTAAATCTAAGGCAACAGATTATATTACGACACCTCATATGCCTTGTAGCTAGATATTGCCACATCAATTAAAATCCTATGTGTCACACTTAAGATTGAATCTAACAACAAGTTTGCATAATTTCACTTCAACTTCTATACAAAATTCATATGTTACAAAATCCTTATCATCTCCCCACTAGAGTTACTAATAATTAAACACAATTATCACAAACCTTAAATTTCTAATTTATTTTTTATAATTATTTTTATTCTCTCAATTTTTTTATTAAAACTTCTCACATTCCCTCTATACTTTGTTGCATATCCCTTATTTATTTTTTATAGAGTCTAATATCTAAACAACATAACACTATTTTGATATATATAAAAAAAATACTTAGCACAAAAATAAATTGACGATTAACTAATTAGATAAGTTTAATTAAAAATATAATACAATTGAACTAAAATGATTTATATCTAATTACATAGATTTATTCCTAATTACATAGAAATATCCCTATAATATAATATAATATATGTCATATAATCTATTTTTGTCACGTCAATTAAAATCCTATGTGTCACTCTTAGAATTAAATATAATAACAAATTTTTACAATTGCTCATCATCACTTCATAATAATCATAAAATTTAAAACTATTTCGTCTCATTCTTTATTTAGTTTCATACCATAAACTTATATTATCAACTATAATTATGAAATTTAAGAATTACGTTCTTTATTTAATATCATCTCATATATATTATTTTAACATGTGTACTCTCAAATCATATCAATAATTATGATATATATTTCATGTTATTAAATTGTGCATAATTTTTTTATACACTTATGTATATATCCGCAAAAAAATTCTAATAAATTATCTTAATAACATTACATAAATTCACATAGAAATAATTAAATGTATTGGAAACTATGCGGATAAAAAATGAAAGAGATTTATTTTTTAAAAATTCAACATATTTATGTTATTTTACTCAATTATCCTAGATGTGTAGTTTAAAATAAAATATTATAAATATAAGTTGACAAATCATAGTTATCAAAATAAAATATATTTTTTGTCACAAATAAATTACCAACTAGGAATATTATTATTATTATTATTATTATTATTATTATTATTTTCAAAAAACAGGCCAAGTCCAAAAGATGTATTAAAATGGAAGAAGGACAAAAATGAGGGGACTAAGCCAAAACCTAAAAAACTAGGAAACTCTAAAACTAGGCAACCCTTGAAGGCTCGTTGTATAATCACTAATTACATTTGAGTGGAGATTATCCCACCAAGTATAGTTCTTATATTAGCTACAATTAAAATTTCAATAAAAAAACAAAAATAATGCACACCCGCGCATCGCGCGGGTCCTAATCTAGTAATATATTAAATCTAAAGCAATATATTATATTACGACACATCATATGTCATGTAACTATATATTGCCACATCAATTAAAATCCTATATGGCACACTTAAGATTGATTCTAACAATAAATTTGCATAATTTCATTTTAACTTCTATCCAAAACTCATAAGTTACAACACCTTATTATCTCCCCACAAGAGTTACTCAGAATTAAACACAATTAACTATATTATGAAATTTCATGATTAATTTCTTTGTATAATATCATCTCATATATACTACTTTAAGATATGTACTCTCAAATCATCTCAATAATTATGATATATATTTCAAGTTAGTAGATTGTGCATAATTTTTTTAATACACTTATGTATATATTCTAAAAAAAATTATAATAAGTTATCTTAATAACATTACATAAATTCACATAAAAAAATTAAATATATTTGAAATTATGCGGATAAAAAATGGAAGCAATTTGTTTTTCAAAAATCCAACATATTTATGTTTACTTGATTATCCTAAATGTGTAGTTTAAAATAAAATATTATAAATATAAGTTGACAAATTATATTTGTCAAAATAAAATATATTAACTAAATTGAAATTTCAATAAAAAAACAAATTAAGGATGCGCGGGTCCTAATCAAGTTAATATTATAATTAGTCATAATTAATTAATTAGAATCCTCTGTCTCTGTAATTATATTTAATTATGTTGTATTATAATTATACAATTGATCAAATCATGCATATATATATATATATATATATATATATATATATATATATATATATATATATATATATATATATATATATATATATATATATATATCTATTCAAAGAAGCAATTCCATTATCTTACTATCAACATTTCTCTTTAATTATAGTTAAACAAGCCAAGCTACCTTTGACGTTGTTATTTGGAAGCTTACAAGTAACATTACATCCATTAATTATTTTCTTTAAAAAAAACATCAAAATGGTCATCTATGATGTAGTCTTAATCTAGACACACTCCGTTGCTTGCAAGAAATTGATAATCAATAAAATTATCAAATTCAACCATATTGTTTGTATTAATATATTTCAAAATGAATTCACAACTCAACAAAATACAAATAATCACTTCTCATCACATCATCCAAAGCTTTGACTTTTGGAACTTCATTTTCTTTGACACCATTTACAGTTAGGATATACAGATGAAATCTACCATTGCATGGTAGCAGGTAGCAGCAAATGCAAGTGAAATGGCAGAAACTGCGGTTTCGTTGGCTTTGGGAGAAGTGTTCCAACTTCTTAAGTATGAAGAAAAACTTCTGAGAGGTGTCCACGCAGAATTTTCAAGCATCAAAGATGAACTAGAAAGTATTCTAGGCTTCCTTAAAGATGCAGATAGAAGGGCGGCGGGCGGATGAAGCAGACAGCAACGAAGCAATCAGAACTTGGGTGAAGCATATGAGAGAAGTATCATTTCGAATTGAAGATGTTGTTGATGAGTACCTTTGGCTAATGCACCGAGTCAAACCTCAAGGATGTGGAGCTTTAGTCTGTAAGATTACAGGCTTAATCACAACTTTGATTCCCCGTCATCGGATAGCATCTGAGATACAAGACATTAATGTGTCAATTCGCGCGTTCAAGGAAAGAAGTGAGCGGTATAACTTTCAAATTTCACATGAACCAGGACCATCATGCGACAGCAGCAATAGAAGATGGCGCGATCCTCGATTGTCTTTCCTTTTCGTTGAAGAAACTGCAATTGTCGGATTTGAAGGCCCGAAAGAAGAATTGTCTGGTTGGTTATTGGATGGTGCAGCCGAGAGAACGGTGATTTCTGTGGTGGGAATGGGGGGACTCGGAAAAACTACTTTAGCAAAACTAGTTTTTGACAGCCAAAAGGTGAAAACACAGTTTGATTGTCGAGCATGCGTCACAGTTTATCAATCATACACTGTGAGAAGATTATTGATAAACATGATGAAGGAATTTTGTAGAGAAACTGAAAATCCTCTTCTGCAAATGCTACAAGAAATGGATGACAAATCATTGATTATACAAGTGAGACAGTATCTGCAAAATAAGAAATATTTGATATTCTTTGATGATATATGGTAGGAAGATTTTTCCGACATGGTTGAATTTGCCTTGCCCGAAAACAACAAAGGTAGTAGAATCATAATCACCACAAGAATGATGCAAGTTGCGGATTTTTTCAAGAAATCATTTCTAGTTCATGTTCACAGCTTGCAACTTTTGACTCCAAACAAAGCATGGGAGCTCTTCTGCAAGAAAGCATTCAGATTTGAGCTTGGCGGGCATTGTCCACCCGAGCTTCTGTCTGTGTCAAAAGAAATTGTTCGAAAATGCCAGCAGCTACCTCTTATTTTCAACAAAAGCTAAAACCGCGATTGAATGGAAAACGGTGAGTCGAAATCTGAACGTGGAATTGGGACGCAACGCCCATTTATCTAGCGTAAAAAAGATTTTGATTCTTAGTTATGATGCCTACCTTACTACTTGAAACCGTGCATCATGTATCTTGGTATATATCCGGAGGACCATTGTATTAATCATAAGAGATTAATTCAACATTGGATAGCGGAGGGGTTTGTTAAGAAGTCCGATGGGAGAAGAACTTCGGAACAAGTTGCAGAAGAGTACTTGTCAGAGTTGATTCACAGAAGTTTGGTTTTGGTGTCAAAAGTTGGCTTTGAAGGGAAAGTTAAAACATTTCAAGTCCACGACTTGCTGAGGGAAATGATCATTAGGAGAATGAAGAGTTTAAGTTTCTGCCATTTTGTGCACGAAGATGATGGTGCAGCAGACACAGCCGGAATAGCTAGACGATTATCTATAGCCATTCGTTCCAATTCCAACAATGTGCTCAAGGGCATTGACACCTCGCATTTTCGTTCTATTTATGGCTTTGGAAAAGGTGGATCGTTAGAGCCTTTCATCGGTAAACTGTGTTCGAACTCTAGGATTATGAAGGTAATTGACATTCAAGGTACATCATTGAATCATATTCCGAATAATTTGGGGAATCTTTTTCACTTAAGGTACATAAACTTAAGAGGTACAAAAGTACATGCTCTTCCTAAATCGGTTGGTGAACTACATAACTTAGAGACATTAGATTTAAGAGAAACACTTGTGCATGAGATACCAAGTGAAATAAACAAGCTCGCAAAGCTACGGAACCTTCTTGCTTATAACTGTAACTATGAAGCAATGTATTCTCTTCTAAGCTTTACAACCGGTGTGCAGATGGAAAAAGGTCTGAAAAACTTGACTTCTCTGCAAAATCTTTGTTATGTGGAGGTAGATCACGGGGGAGTAGATCTCATTCGAGAAATGAAAATGTTAAAGCAGATAAGGAAGTTAGGATTAACCCGTGTAAAAAGCGAGCATGCGAAAGTTTTGGGTGCCGCAATAGAAGAAATGAAACACCTTGAGAATCTTAATATCACTACAATATCTGAGGATGAAATCATTGACTTGAACTTTATATCATTCACGCCACAAATTCAGCGGCTTCATCTGAAAGCTAGACTACAGAGGATGCCGAACTGGATTCCAGAACTTGAGTGTCTTGTTAAAGTAAAGTTAGGTTTTTCAAAGTTGAGAGATTCTCCACTAGACTCACTGAAAAGCTTGCCGAATCTGCTTAATCTATGTTTGTGGGACAACTGCTATGATGGTGAAATTTTGCATTTTCAAAATGGAGGGTTTCTAAAATTGGTGACACGGAATCTTAGTCGCTTGAATAGAGTAAAGTCCGTCGTTCTAGACAAGGGAACTTTGCTCTCGGTTGAACATCTTACACTCGAAAAAATCCCTCAACTCGAGGAGTTACCTTCTGGCATCAAGCATATGGTTAACCTCAAGGATATTTACTTCACTGATATGCGAGCTGAATTTGTTGAAAGCATTGATCCAGACAAAGGGAAAGATTACTTGATTATCAAGCATGTTCCTCTGGTATATATTCGTCATTGGTATGGGCCAAACCTATATGATTATGACATTCGCACTATCAACTCATCCTCTCTGGAGTCATAAGCAAATTGGGAATGATCTAGTGTCTAGAAAGCTGCAAAAATTTGAAGGTACATTTCTTCTTATTATGCAATTCTCCTCTTATTTATCTTTGTGAGGTGCTTCAGTCGTTGACAACTGCATGAGATAACTGACTCGAATGTTTCTTGTGACAATATGGACAGGAATTCGTGGATTTCATCAAGAGTGACTTGGCTTTTCTTTTTGATTTGTTTCATTTGTGGTGTTTTATAATTTGGTTGTAATCAAGACCTATACTTGAACTCCATTCGCGATCTGTGGTGTTTAAGATTGGTCGGAGTGAGAGCTTTTCAATATACATGAACCAACAGAATCTCCCAATCTTGTTTGATTGTTTTGCTCATGAACTTGTGGAGTATACTCATCCCTTCTCATTACTTTCAAATTAGTTACCATAATAATGGAATCCTGGTTTTTTATTTATTACTTTCATGGCTCATTACCTTCCAAATTTTCAATTCATATTTAATACGTTTACATATTTACAAATTAATTATGAGATATTTTTAATACGCCTTTTTTATTTCTAATCATCACATAATTGATTAGGTAATATTTAAAGTTATAAATGTATTTTTCATTTACATAGTTTTATAAAATTGTATAAATCTTTGCCATGCATTGTTGTCGTTTGAAACTATACAATAGTGTGTTTAGAGGGTAATGTAAAATTCAAGAAAATTTAAAATTTCATGAAATTCAAATGCTTTATTTTTTAATTCCGTTTTAAAATTTATTGATTTGATGACAAAGATCGATTTCTAAGTTTTACATTTGTTTAGGAAAACTCTTATCTTATTTTTTGTTTTTTTGTTTTTTTATTTTTTATTTAAAATAATGGAGAAATGGAGTATAGATTATTAGAATATTTTACACTTATATATTATTTTAATATTTTAATAATTATTACATGGTCATATATATTTTAGTTACATTAATTATTTTATTAAATTAAATATTTTAAACAATTAAGTGATCAAATAACGTTAAAAGATTAATTAGATTTAGAAATTAATTAATTAGTTAATTGGGTATGAACTCAAATATGAGTGAATGTCAAGTTTCTCTGCTAAATTGTATGTTATACTTTGTTGAGCATGTAGATCTTAAATTCCTTTACGTCTTCAGCACCTCATAGAATATTTGAAGAGCATTCCACATTGACTCAAAACTCTTATGATGTGAGATTGAGTAATACACTTTCGCGCTTAACACATAAATGAGTATGTTTCTCACCTTCAAGTCATAATATGTCTTTTTAGTTTCATCATCTGTCAAATCCTTTGGGGATTTTATAGTGGATATTCCATCAAAATCGTTTTTAGGGATAAAAAGTATCACTCATACAAAACGCGTAAACAACAACGCCATGGTCACCACGGTTCTTCCCTACACCGTGGTGACATGTCTAAACTAAGGTGTTATCATATTATTTTTGTTTTTTGATTCAAAATTATTTGTATACAACAACGGTTGAAGAGTCAACCGTGGTGATACCATCAATCTTTCATGAGTTCGAACCTCAGCACCCTCATATATATTATTCCTTTTACGTTAAGCGTGTCTTTTCTTTTTTATTTACTTTTAAATAAAAAAACTTAAAGATTATGACTACGGTTAATGGTTTCCACAGGTGTGATATATTTTGTTTTATTTATTTATTTTTAATTCTGAATTTAACTCTGGCGCTTCTTTATGAAATTTCACTATGAAAGTAATATATCATAACGGTTGATGGTATTGACCGTGGTAGTAGCTTTATAATACTATACACTCCTAGTTAGCTTGTCTGTTATGTATCCTTTTTCCATTGAAAATAGAAACTAGACAAAACGATACACGATTTCAACCCTAAACCCTAACGTTCAATATTGTGAAACAATACACGATTTCAACCAAAACACCATCGTTCACCCTAGCTTGTCTCTTCACTATCCATTCTTCATCATGTATTTGTCATTTTCGTCATCATCGTCATGATCGTGACGTCGAGAAGGAAGAGTACACCAACTAAGTTGTCACCGTCGAGAAGGAAGACAACAACAACACCATAGTTTTCATAAGGAAGGAAGACAACACCAACACCATTTACTTTGTCATCACGTTTAGGGTACGTAAAATATTTTCCCCATGCATGTTTTTGACAGCCAAAAGGTTAAAATACAGTTTGATTGTCGAGCATGGATCACAGTTTATCAATCATACACTGTGAGAAGATTATTGATAAACATGATGAAGGAATTTTGTAGAGAAACTGAAAATCCTCTTCTGCAAATGTTGCAAGAAATGGATGACAAATCATTGATTATACAAGTGAGACAGTATCTGCAAAATAAGAAATATTTGATATTCTTTGATGATATATGGCAGGAAGATTTTTCCGACATGGTTGAATTTGCCTTGCCCGAAAACAACAAAGGTAGTAGAATCATAATCACCACAAGAATGATGCAAGTTGTAGATTTTTTCAAGAAATCATTTCTAGTTCATGTTCACAACTTGCAACTTTTGACTCCAAACAAAGCATGGGAGCTCTTCTGCAAGAAAGCATTCAGATTTGAGCTTGGCGGGCATTGTCCACCCGAGCTTCTGTCTGTGTCAAAAGAAATTGTTCGAAAATGCCAGCAGCTACCTCTAGCAATTGTAGCCATTGGTGCTCTATTTTCAACAAAAGCTAAAACAGTGATTGAATGGCAAACGGCGTGTCAAAATCTGAACATGGAATTGGGACGCAACGCCCATTTATCTAGCGTAAAAAAGATTTTGATTCTTAGTTATGATGACCTACCTTACTGTAACACCCCAAAATTTGCTCTCTCCTTTGTCATCATAGCATAGCATTATCATATATCATATCACATCCACCTCATAAGCATTGCATTACATTTAACATAGAAAAATGAAGCATAGCATCCCTCTTACCATCAAGGCATGTGATCAAGGGAAAAGTGGACAATCAAAGGATCATTCAAGGCACAAAAAGTCAAGCAAGTGGCCTCAAGGCAAGCCAAGAGGTCTCTCATGTCTCATACTATCTCAATTAATCATCCACGACCTCAAGGAAGTGAGATCCAATGGGAGATTGAAGCAATACATCTTTCATCATGCAAGAGGTTCAAAAACTGATGGAAAACCCTCAAAAGAGATAGCTCATTGATCCAAAATCATCCTCAAGTGGCATATCTCATCATCCTTTAAGAGGATACACAACATACTCTGAGGAATTTGAAATTGAAGACTGCACTTTTACCTCCAACCAGAGGGGGCCAAAACTAGGGTTTCCATTTAAATCAGGAGATCTCTGATTTTTTGGGCAGAACTTGATGTCATGGTCTTCTATATGTCCTTAAGTGTATGGATGTGGAAGATTGCATCTCAATTGGTTTTAGAAGTGGTTCAATTGGAAGAAAGATAAAAAATCAGGGAATTTGGGGCAAGTCAAATAATCAGAGGAAAAAGTCAACTCTTGACTTTTTGAGGCCAAATTCATGAAATTCATGTTAGATGTGACCAATGTGCAAAATTTGATCAAGAAACTCCAAAGGAATCATGAAAAAACCAAGAAGTGAAAAGTTGCCATTTTTGGATGAAGTAGGGTTACTAAAAATGGTAAGTTTTGGCCATTTTGCACCAGAGTTTGAACCAAGGCCATTCAAATTTGAAGCACCAAATGAAAATTCCACTCTGCCTCAATGAAAGGTCTTGCTTTAAGCTTCAAATCCATGGGTAGAACATTTCCATTGGATAAATAATGAGGGAGATATGATGGATCAAAGTTGGGAGAAAGTAGGCCAAAACTAGGCCATGACCAAGAATTTTCAGGTCATGCGCGCAGTCATTTCAACAAGCATGTGGTGGGCCAGAAGTACACTCATTTTTCTCATTGTTAGAGGCTCCAAATGAGAAACTTTTCAACATGAAAATTGTTCCTTGTAGTGTCATCTTCAATGTTCATGTTGGACAAAATTTCATTTAATCGTGTTATGATAAAGATATGGTAGGTCCAAGTTGTTATGATCACACTGAAATGTAGTGCCATGCCAACCTTGCCAATCAATCACTTGGTGCGCCCATCTGTCAGCCTTGTGTGCCTAAGTTCATGGCCATTTTGGAACATGTTTGAGACACCATTTCACTTCAATTTTCAAATCAATGTTGTGCTCCAATGTATCCTTTTTCCATAGCCACCAAAACCTCATCATCTCATGCAGTGTACATAGAGAACTCCATCATCAAACTTCCATAGTTCCACTGATATCATGCTGCCAAGATTGAATTGTTTTGCATTGTTATTGTTGTTTCAATTTGTTTGCACACACATACACCATTCACTCTTTTCCTCATTTGGCCAAGCATTCTCTTACACACCATGTACATGCCATGCTATCATGCACCAAAGAGGAATAAACAAAACTTGTTGTGCAAGTCTGGCTGCAGCAGCACACGCATCACCACCTCTCTTTTCATCATCTCACCATAAACTAGCATGCTCCCTCATCACTATAATCAAACCCCAACTCGTGTCACTAACTAACCTCACTCAGTTAGTTGACTCAAACTCACTTAACCAACTCAATTAACCCCTCTCCTAACTGTCAACTACACTGGTTAATTTCTAACTCAACCTATAAATTCCAACACTCTTCACAAATTCAAAAAAAACTGGATTCTCACTCTTTCTCTCACAAACACTCTCTCTTCTCTGAACTTTTTTCTCTGCTCTCTCTCTCTTTGAGCTCACACGAACTCATCAATTTCCTTCTACATTTCATCTCCACAATCATCATTGTTCAGTTTCCTATCAAGAACAAGAATGGATAGGTTCAATTAAGCCAGTTTCACTTCAATTCTGTTGAATCTTCAATTTGGTTTTCTGCACGATTTCAAGAGCATACGCCTTTATTTGGTCAAATCAAGCTCCAGACCAAGTGTTTCTCTGGTTTTCTCAAGAATTTCAAGGAACTGCAAGTTCAGGTTCCAAAACACTCAAACATTTCTCACGCATTTTCTTGATTATTTTGTTATTTTCATGCTGACATGAGCTTACTAGGAGCATTTGAATACTGTCTAGTTGATAGAGCTTCTTAGAAGCCTAGATCCAAAAACTTAGGGCAATATGTTTGTGCTCGTTTCTTGCTATATGCGAATGGTTTGATGATTCCATTAATGGATTTGGAATGTGCGTGTTTTCCTCTTTATTTTGATGTATGCTATGTGATTTTCTGGATGGTTTGGAAGTTACAGTCACCGGAGAGTGGCCGGAGAAGGTGACCGGAGGCCCTCTCCGGCCGGTGAGGGTTTGAATTAGGGTTTAGTGCATTTTAAGTCGTGACCGTTGGATGTGTATGATCGTGTGGTTAAGGACTTGCCAGCACATTAAAAGTCACATAAATCTCACATGTTCATTTCTGATTTTATTTTAAGCATGGTGTGGTGTGGTGCATGGTATGAATTGTGGTCCTTCACGTGTGTGTGTTGATCATGACTACTTTGACTTACTTGTTGACTTGACCTAATCTAATGGCTGTAAGTGCTTTGACTATGTTTGACTGAGTTGCATGCTTGTTATCATGTTCGGCGCGCAAATGGACCTAGTCAGATTATTACTCACACCCCCCTTTTCCAAGCCCAAACTAATTTGAACTACCCAATTGCTAAGTTTACACCCCCTTTTATATTGCACCTTTATTTTTATTTTTCTTTTTTCCTACACATTTCATATTTGATTTTTAAAAATACCAAACTTCATCATAAAATTCCACAAAAATTCATGAACCTCATTGAAACATTTAAGAATTTTTCCATGATTTTATTTTCTGTTTTTATGACCATTTTGCCCCTGGTCCATTATTTCTTTTGAATTTCCATTTGTGTGCATACTTAATGAGACATATGATTTTGTGCATTTTTGTTCTTGATCATAAAAAATGATTTTGATGCCTTTCTTTTTGGAGTATGTTCACAATATGTTGAGGGATGTTTGAGATTTATGGGATGATTTTTAAGTCTTTTTTGGGTAACTTTTGATGTGTTGCTTTGAACATGAATACATGAAACTTTCATGAGACTTTGACCTAGTTGTTGAATGACTTTGGTTCTGATCCATTACTTGTGGCTTTGATATGTTAATGGTACATGTTTGAGATGTTTGATTGCTGAAAGTCATAATTTTTGAAGCATGTTTGCTATTTGTTTGAAGCATGAAATATAACTTGTTCATTTTGTGAATGTATGCTTCATGTGTGGTTTGCTTGATCATGAAGGCACTTGTGCCACAAGTTGAGGTCTTGTTTGAAGATGGATAGCATGTTAATTGACTTCTGATTGTGATATTTGAATCTCATCTTTGCATGTTTGATGTTTACCTTGCACCTTAAGTCACTTGTTTCACAAGTATGAACCATGTTTCACATCACTTCACCTTTGCTTCTTTGCTTCTTGTTGGATTGAGAATTTGTTTGCATGACTTGAATGATGCTTGAAGATCATGTTTAGGCACATGTTTAAGTTGTTCATATTCTGACCATAACCTCTCATGAAGCATGCTTGCATAGTTACTTTGCATGTTCTTTCATTCTCCTTCTACTTCTTTTATAATGCACTTCTTTGGTGTTTTAATTCTTTGTTTGTGTACATTTGGTTTGTGTTTGATATGTTGATATTAGTGAACACCCTTAAGATGTACATTCTGACTTTAAACTTTCTTTGACCTTTTCATATTATCTTTGCATCTTATGCTTTCATCTTCATACCATTTCTTTCTTACAACATGAACATGTGATTGCATTTCTCTCCTCATCTTTCATTATGCTATGAATTAACACATGCATTTTGGTGTGCTCATTTAGGGTAACATTAGAGCTTGTAAATTGAGTTACATTCTGACTTGGAAGTATTTATAGCATTCAATCTCCTTTTACTTTGTTTGACAATTTGTTTGAGTTTGATTAGTTCACCATATTTTCTTTCTTTACTTGTAAGTAATTGTGCTAACCATTTCAGGGGCTAAGGGTAAGTCAATAGAGTGTGGATATGCTTCCACATTCTAATCTCTTCCTTCACCTTTTAATCATTCAATTTGTGTTTCTTGAGCATCTAACAATGCTTTTGTCTTCATAAATTTCTTTCTTCCCCTTGGAAACAACTTAACTTCCATATTGGAAGTAAGTTGTGTTCTTTCCCCTTTCTCCTCCTTTCTTTTAGGACTAGAGGTTCTCATACCACACTAAACCCTAGGACTCCCAAGCATGCTAACACTAGGGTGTGTTTTAGTCTCCCCATAGAGTCTACCTTTCTCCTTCTCTTGAGTCTCTTTTCTTATCTCAAAAGATAATCCAAAAATACTTAATAAAGGTAAGCATTTATTGCATTCAGGCCTTTCATATAAAGGAAAGATTATAAGGGGTCTTCTCTTATAATCTTAAAATGTATAGCATATGGCCCATCTTGGGTCAATGTGCTATACATTTGACCCTGTATGAGGGACCTAAATGCAATAATTGTTGAAGGTACTAATAATAAAATACTTCTTCATTTAATCAAAAACACTTAATAAACACAAGTATGTCATTGTGTTTGGACCTTAATAATTGGAATTAAGTGTGGGGGTCTTCTTCACACTTAGTGCACTTTCTTATTCATTCCATCTTGGAGTGTGTGAGAATGTACACACTCCAATGCCCTAGATCCAAATACAATACCATGTGCAAACAAAGAAGCAAAAGAACTCTTCTCTCTAAAAGACAAAAACAAACAAACAATTATTTTCTCATCTCCTTCAATCATTCCTTAAGGATTCTTCACGTCCATTCTACCGCAAACAGGTAACGCCTAAGCCTCCCTACAGCGAGCCGCAACACCTAAACTGCTGGAACGCGCACCCTGGCGTTTTCGCTAAAAAACACAAACAAAGCGACCCTCGTTGAGGGGAACTACGTCGCTCTGATTCTCATGCTCCCGATGAGATACGTAGGCAGTGGGGTAGGGCCCATGCGAGCACTTCTTTTATTTTCCCTACATTTGTTTCTCTTTCCCGTTCCATTCCTTTTCCAGTCCTTTTTCCAATATCCTTTCTTTACACCCTTTGATCGAGCAAGCAAGCGTGGATCCCATCGAGTACGATGGACGTGAGGGGGTGCTAATACCTTCCTCTCGCGTAACCGACTCCCTTACCCATTCTCTTGGTCGCAAGACCATGTTCTTTCCTTTCTCTTCAGGTTTATGTGGTGTTTCCTTTCCCTCTCTTGGGATAAATACACATTGCTGGCGACTCTGTTTTGTGCCACTTTCGCGTTTGTACTAGGATGAAAATCCCGGGAGCGACAGCTGGCGACTCTGCTGGGGAACCTTTGGGTTGATCTATTGCTGGGCCATCCCTTTTGCGAGTCAATCCTAGCACTTTTCTGTTTCTTTCATTGGGTGTTTACTGTTGTGTGGTATTTACTGTTGTACTACGTTTGCTATTCACTGTATTACTGTATTACCATGTTTACCGCATTTTAGCATTTTTATTTCATATACTATGCTATACTGTTTTCTGTTTGGCGGGATGGGGTATTTTGAGAGATAGGCCCAATACACAGGCCTGAGTGCACTTAGGATTAACGTGTGTCATATCCTCTCGCGTTCCATCTCGGTTCGAGGAGGGAATATGAAACACAATCTGGATATGGTTCTCTCTAGAGAATTCTGCGTTGTGGATTTCCCACGATGGTAGAGCTATTTGGAAGAGCTGCTAAGTCTGGATGACCTTTTAGGGTGACTCTTTGTTTTTGAGGTAAATCAGTGGACGACCTCTTTGATTGGCATAGCATTGTATCCTTCGGGCTGAATGTGCTATCGCTTCTCAAACCTCTGAAACTGAAGACCCTCATGTTCTAATACCTACATGTGAGAAGGGCGGGCTGTTTACAGGTTTGCAGGTAACCGTGCCTCCTACATACCATGATGCTCCGCTATATTTGCAGACAGTTATTGTAACTTGTTACAGTCAGTGGTTTCTATCTGCAGTATTATTCTCAGACTTGTACAGACACCGTGCACACAGACCGGCACAGACACTTGATTACCTGATCACATGCCCTTGCATACATATCATCATTCTTGCATTTAACCTTCATGTTTATTCATCTACAGGGTATACTTCCTTTCGGTTCCAGTTGACGGTCCCCAGTTGTAGTTATGGAGATTCCAAGGAGGATTATCTGGTTTTCACCTGGACTTTTTGGTTGCCAGAGCTGAAGAATATGCTGCCAAACCTCAGTGGGAGACTGTTTGTGCAATCCTGGCCTTGAGTATCTATGGAGTTATGATGTTCGCTGATGAACCTGAATTTGTGGACATGAGTGCAATCCACATTTTTGTAATGAAAAATCCTATACCCACACTCCTAGGGGATTTATACTATTCTGTGCATTATAAAAACGAAAAGAAAAGAGGGCGACTGGTTAGATGCTGTGCACCTCTGTTCCACAGGTGGCTTATGAGTCATTTACCAAATTCAGAGGCTTTTTTGAATCCTCAGCCGACAAAGAACTGGGCAAGGAGGATGATTCAGTTGACCGCAAAGGATATCCGTTGGATCAATCAGAGGAAAATGGGAGGAGACTTCATTAGTAGCTGTGGAAGGCATCCTAATGTGCCGCTTTTGGGAGTAAAGGGTTGCATCAATTATAATCCTGTTATTCTTAAGAGACAATTAGGATTTGCCTTAGTAGAGCCTCCAAGAGACGGTGATTTGGAAGAGTCTTTCTTTTTCACTGTGAAAGACAACCTTTTGTTGGTAAGGCAAGCGGCTGGAGCTTGGGGTAATCTGCAAATGAAGGGTAAAGTTGTCTTCGGGAAGTGCAATAATGTGTCTTCCTCTCAATATGATGCTTGGCTGAAAAGAAGGGTTCAAATTACTCTGTTGCCGTTTTCTCAGGAAAGACTGTCAGATCCAGTTGCTGCTGCACCAGCAACCATGATAAGCATTGCCGAATATGACAAACTTAAAGCGGAGATGGATAAAATTGTCAAAAAGAAAGAGAAGCTAAGTGAAGGGCTTAGAAAGACGCTTTGTGAAAAGCGTAGTGTTGAGTATGAACTGCAAAAGCTGACAGAGAGTCATGTGGCGAATGAGAAAAGAATTACTAAAGACACTATCTATCTTCGCAAGGTCAAACAGAATGAGATGGCGCTAAAGGATGCGTGCAAGCGTATCAATGAGCAGTTGACCAAGTCAGAGAGTGCCCTCGCCAAAGGCCAACAGAGGTGGGATGAGTTTTCTGAATGCCGAAGGGAGATTGAGGCAAGAATCAGGGCTGAGAACGAAGAACTGAAGAAAAAGTTGAAGAGCAAAGAAAGTGAATTTATCCAGCAACTAGGTTCGGCTAATCAAGAGATTGAAGATTTGAAGATCCGTGCTGGAGTAAAGAGAGCCAAAGAGTCAGCTGTCAAAGATCAAATTCGAAAGCTAGAAGAAGCCGTCAAGTTAAGAAGTCAATTAATCAGAAGTCTTATCGGACGCCCGAATGATCCAGTCACTGAAGCGCTTCTCAAGGAGGTTCAGGAAGATTTATATGGGCTCAGTGTTTGAGTTGTATTGTTGCTATTTCAGGAAACACCATCAGGCTTGTTGATGGGTTTCCCTTTACTTGTATTCGTACTATTCAAATGTACTGGCTCGAAAAACAATTTGTATTTGACTGTTCCACACCTGACGGTGGGTTGTTTTGCATTTATAATATTGGATTTGTGGTAATTATTGAGGTGGTTTCTCCATCAGATTGTGCAATAATTCACACACTCACTGGACTGTATGAGGAGTATTCAGAATTATTAATGTACACCTCTGGTGCTCCGTCTCTGCTAGCAACTGCAGAGATATGCACTCTCTTCTTTTGGTCAAACTGGAATCGAAGGAAGGAACACCCCAAAATGAATAAACGTTGCATGGCATCGCATATCATTTTGCATTTTGTTGTTTGCCTTTCAGGTACTCGTTGCAGGATCTCTAACCTTTATTTGGTTTCAGGCAGCATAGCTGAGAATTATATTCACCGGTACTCGACGCGAAGAAACCAAGAAAGGATTATGGATCAAGTGCAAAGTGATTTGGCTGAAATGAGAGCGCGTATGGACCAGTTCATGACCCTCATGACTGGTATGGCGCAAAACCAAGAGAGGTTAAGGCTGCTGGTCGAGCGTCCAGAAACTGTGCCCGAAGGGGATCAGAATGACAACTCACAGGTACATGGCAACCCTCCTCCTGGGGGCAATCTTCCTCCTGGCGGTAACAATCGGGGTAATGGAACTGGTAGGCATGTTGGTGTCACTCATGAGGATCCTCTGGAAGACCAATTTACTCTGTTGGATGCTGACATGGGTAACCATAGCGATCGAAGGTATGACGAGTTGGCAGAGAAGATCAGGGCCATGGAATGCAAGAACTCTATGGGCATTGATGTTACCAGCTTGGGGCTAGTCCCAGGAGTCAGAATCCCTCCTAAATTCAAGCCTCCCACTTTCGACAAGTACCACGGCAATACGTGTCCTCAAACGCATCTTCAAGCTTACTTTGGGAAGATTTCAGCCCATACAGAAGATGAAAAGATGTGGATGCATTATTTTCAGGATAGTTTGGCTGGAGCATCCTTGACCTAGTACATGAAGTTAAATAGGACTGCTGTGAGGAGTTGGAAGGATCTGGCGGAAGCATTCTTGAAGCAGTACCAGTACAATATTGACATGGCACCTAATCGCACACAATTGCAGGGATTGTCACAGACTGCTAAAGAAAGCTTTAAAGAATATGCCCAGAGGTGGAGGGAAATGGCTGCACAGGTTCAACCCCCTTTGGTAGATAGGGAAATGGCCGACATGTTTATGGGCACCTTGCAAGGCGCATACCTTGATAGACTGGCCGCTTGTCCATCAACTGGATTTGCTGATATCGTGGTTGCCGGAGAAAGAATAGAGAATCTGTTGAAACTTGGAAAGATCCAAGATGTGAGTGGGGTTGGTTCTTCTGGGGCGAAGAAACCTTTTGCCAGTGGTCAAAGAAGAAGGGAGGGTGATACGAATGCTGTGTTTCGAGGTCGAGGCAGAGGACGTTCTCAGGAGTACCACCAAGTAGATGCTGTAACTATCCCGGCACCGTCTGTTCAGCAACCGCAACCCCAACAACAAGTTCAGCAGCAACAGCAACAATCTTCTTTCCAGCAGAGGTCCAGGCAGAGGGATCGCAAGATGGATCCTCTCCTTATGACTTACTCTGCATTACTACAACAGTTACTCAAGTTGAAGTTGGTTGAGCTCCGTACCATGAGACCTCCTGCCGCTGGCAGCTTGCCTCCTAATTTCGATGTTAATGCTCGTTGTGAGTTCCACTCAGGTGCTCAGGGGCATTCCATTGAAAAATGTTGGGCTTTCCATCATAAGGTGCAAGACTTGATTGATTCCAAGGCAATCAACTTTTCTCAAACTCCTAATATTCTTCAGCACCCCATGCCTAATCATGGTGCGGCAAATGTAAATGCTATCGAAGACGGAAGGAGATTGAATTTGGTGGAAGACATCAATCAGGTGAAGACTTCTTTGTTGGTTGTAAAAGATCATCTGTTGAAGGGACAGGTGTTCCCGGGTTGTAATCAAGATTGTTCGGAATGTTCGAATCAAAAGAATGGCTGCAACAAGTTGAAGATAGGTCTGCAGAAGTTGATTAATGATGGTTGTCTACAGTTTGACAGGGATATGAAAGAGACTGATGAGATATCAACGGTGACCATCTATTATACGCCTGCCGAGATCCAGGTGCCGGCCAGTACAGCCCCTGTGGCCAGTGTGGTGCAAGAAAGGCCCAGTCCGGTTACCATCACGGTACCAGGACCAGTTCCTTTTACAACATCTAAGGCAATCCCATGGCACTATAGGGCAGATGTATATTACAAAGGTGAGAAACAAGAGGTTGGGTCGTCCGCCAGTTCCAATATTGATAATGTGGGTGGCGTAGGAGGATTTACAAGAAGCGGAAGACTGTTCGCTCCTCAAACTTTGCGAACTGATAAAGAGGCTGAAGCTGCAGAAAGGGCTAAAGGAAAACAGGCCGTTGAAAGTGTTCTTGCACCTGAAGCAGAGACAAAGAGTACTCTTGATAAGGAGATGGAAGAATTCATGAGAATAATCAAGAAGAGTGATTATAAGATTGTAGACCAATTGAATCAGACTCCTTCGAAGATCTCAATCTTATCATTGTTGATGTATTCTGACGCGCATCGGGAAGCCCTGTTGAAAGTGTTGAAGAGTGCGTACGTGCCACAGGAAATCACTGTTAATCAGCTTGAAGGCGTCATTTCCAATGTTAATGTTAGCCATGGGTTGGGCTTTACAAGTAGGGACCTGACTGCTGAAGGAAGAAATCATAATAAAGCTTTGCATATCACGATGGAGTGTAAGGGCGCAGTGTTATCCCATGTACTGGTAGACACTGGTTCCTCACTCAATGTCTTGCCCAAGAAGGCATTAATGAAGCTGGAAGTTGATGGGTTGATTTTAAGGCCTAGTGAATTGGTGGTCAGAGCGTTTGATGGAACTAGACGATCAGTATTTGGTGAAGTAGAGTTGCCCGTACAAATTGGACCACAGGTGTTCAGATCCACGTTCCATGTGATGGACATACAACCTGCGTATAGCTGCTTATTGGGTCGCCCATGGATTCATGGGGCTGGGGCTGTTACATCCACCTTACACCAAAAGCTGAAGTATGAGTTTGAAGGGCAGGTTGTGACGGTGTGCGGGGAAGAGGACATCTTTGTTAGTCACCTGTCCACATTCAAGTATGTTGAAATGGATGGGGAGATTCATGAGATGCTCTGCCAATCGTTTGAAGCGGTAAATATTGATGATGTGCCTGAGTCCTCCACTACGCCAGTTGGAGCCGGTACCTCCATTACGTCTTACAAACAAGCTGTTGAGGTCGTCAGAGCGGGCAATGCCCAGGGCTGGGGTAGATTGATAGAGACCTCAATGAAGGAGGACAAATTTGGTATTGGTTATCATCCCTCTAGGACTTCAAATGCGGAAAGCAGTGGACCCACCACTTTCAGTAGTTGGGGAATTATTTACACAGATCAGTCTTGCGCAGCCGTAGAGGATGGTGTGGATAGTGACTGTGACCTGGACAATTGGGTGCGCCCACGAACTCCGGGACAGCAAGTTCAAAACTGGTCCGTTGAAGAAGTCATCAGGGTTACTCTTCAGACAGAGTAATTTTTCTTTGTTTTTTCTAACCATAATTGCATGTCAAAATCTTGCGCTCTGCCCAAGGCGCATAGATTCATTTGTAGGGCCACCCTGTTTGCATTTGCAGTTTTAATCATCAATAAAGGACGTTTTGCACTCAAATTTTGTTCCTTGTCTTTCATTTTTGTTTTACACCAAACTTTTAATAAGAAAAAGAAAATGGCAATGTTTTGTTCTTGTTTTAAAATAAATTCTAAAATAAAGCATGAACCCGTTCGTGCAGACTTGATCCTCCGGATTCCACTGATAACGATTTTGCTATGGCTATGTATGACTTTGACAATCCGATTTATCAAGCCGAAGAAGGGGATGAGAAAGACTGTGAACTCCCTGAGGAATTGGCCAGATTGTTAAAACAAGAGGAAAGGGTCATCCAGCCTCATCAAGAAACTGTAGAGATCATCAATATCGGTACCGAGGATGCCAAGAAAGAAATCAAGATTGGTGCCAGCTTGCAAGCGGATGTGAAGAAGGCTTTGACTGAAATGTTGTGTGAATATGTTGATATCTTCGCCTGGTCGTATCAAGACATGCCAGGGTTGGATACTGATATTGTGGTTCACAGGCTGCCATTGAGAGAAGAATGTCCGCCAGTCAAGCAGAAACTCCGTCGGACTCACCCCGACATGGCCTTAAAAATTAAAGAAGAAGTCCAGAAGCAATGGGACGCTGGGTTTCTTGCCGTGACTAAATATCCTCCCTGGGTGGCCAACATCGTGCCAGTACCAAAGAAAGACGGAAAAGTGAGAATGTGTGTGGATTATCGAGATCTTAATAAAGCAAGTCCGAAAGATGATTTTCCACTACCTCATATTGATGTGCTGGTCGACAATACAGCTCAGTTTTCAGTGTTCTCATTCATGGACGGCTTCTCCGGGTACAACCAGATCAAGATGGCACCCGAAGATATGGAGAAGACCACTTTCATCACTCCGTGGGGTACATATTGTTATAAGGTGATGCCTTTTGGGTTGAAAAACGCAGGGGCAACGTACCAGCGGGCGATGGTAACTCTGTTTCACGACTTGATCCACAAAGAGATTAAATGTTATGTGGATGACATGATCGCCAAGTCGAGAACAGAAGAAGAGCATTTGGTTAACTTGAAAAAGCTGTTTGAACGGTTGAGAAAGTTCCGTCTAAGATTAAATCCAAACAAATGCACTTTTGGTGTGCGTTCTGGAAAGCTGCTGGGTTTCATTGTGAGCGAAAAAGGAATTGAGGTTGATCCTGCCAAGGTGAAAGCAATACAAGAAATGCCTGAACCAAGAACAGAAAAAGAGGTTCGTGGTTTCTTGGGTAGATTGAACTACATTGCAAGGTTCATATCTCACCTAACAGCCACGTGTGAACCAATATTTAAACTGCTGAGAAAAGATCAAACGGTCAGGTGGAATGACGATTGCCAATTGGCATTCGATAAGATAAAAGACTACTTGCAGGAACCTCCAATTCTGATGCCTCCAGTTGAAGGGAGACCATTGATAATGTATATAACAGTGCTTGAAGGTTCCATGGGTTGTGTTCTCGGTCAACACGATGAGACAGGTAGGAAGGAGCATGTTATCTACTACCTGAGCAAAAAGTTCAATGATTGTGAATCCCGATACTCAATGCTTGAAAAGACATGTTGTGCACTTGCATGGGCTGCTAAGCGATTGAGGCAGTATATGATCAGGCACACAACTTTGTTGATTTCAAAAATGGATCCTATCAAGTACATTTTCGAGAAACCAGCGCTGACAGGCAGAGTTGCACGATGGTAAATGGTGTTGACAGAGTATGATATTCAGTACACTTCCCAAAAGGCCATCAAAGGAAGTGTCTTGTCAGACTATCTTGCGCAACAGCCGATTGATGATTACCAACCCATGAAATTTGACTTCCCTGATGAGGACATCATGTTTCTCAAAGCTAAAGACTGCGAGGAACCAATCCCGGAGGAGGGGCCAGACCCTGAATCCAAATGGATTTTGATGTTTGATGGGGCTGTCAATATGAATGGATGCGGAGTTGGGGCAGTTCTTATCACGCCGGAAGGTGTTCATATGCCTTTCACTGCCCGAATAACTTTCGGATGCACCAACAATGAAGCAGAATACGAAGCTTGTATAATGGGGATTGAGGAGGCGATTAATTTACGAATTAAGACCCTTGACGTCTTCGGTGATTCAGCTTTGGTAATCAATCAAGTGAAAGGGAGTTGGTACACGCACCAAGCAAATCTGGTCCCGTATAGAGATTATACAAGGAGATTGCTAACTTTTTTCACAACAGTGAAGCTGTACCATATTCCTCGAGATGAGAATAGGTTCGCAGATGCCTTGGCTACTTTGTCCTCCATGATCAAAGTGCAAAGATGGAACAGTGTACCCAAGATTGAAATATCTCGTCTTGACAGACCTGCATTTGTATTTGCAATTGATGCAACGTCTGATGACAAGCCTTAGTACTATGATATTAAATGCTTCTTGAACAATCAAGAGTACCCACCGGGGGCATCTTCCAAAGACAAGAAGACATTAAGAAGGCTAGCTGGTAGTTTCTTCTTGAACAAAGATGGTGTGCTGTATAAAAGAAATTTTGACATGGTTCTGCTCAGATGCGTGGATAGACACGAAGCAGACCTGTTAATGATTGAAGTGCACGAAGGCTCTTTCGGTACCCATGCTGGAGGACACGCAATGGCTAAAAAGTTGTTAAGATCGGGATATTATTGGTTGACTATGGAGTCGGATTGCTGCAAATATGCCCGCAAATGCCATAAATGCCAGATCTATGCAGACAAAGTGCATGTTCCTCCAAATCCGTTGAGTATCATGTCTTCACCCTGGCTGTTTGCCATGTGGGGCATTGATATGATCGGGAAAATTGAGCCTACAGCCTCTAACGGACACCGTTTCATCTTGGTAGCGATTGACTATTTCACCAAATGGGTTGAAGCTGCGTCCTATGCCAATGTTACCAAACAAGTGGTAGCTCATTTCTTGAAGCGGGATATCATTTGCCGATATGGAGTTCCCGAAAGAATCATTACCGATAATGGTTCTAATTTGAATAATAAGATGATGGCAGAGTTATGCCGGGACTTCAAAATCGAACATCACAATTCTTCTCCGTACCGCCCAAAGATGAATGGCGCGGTCGAAGCGGCCAATAAAAATATTAAGAAGATTGTGCAAAAGATGGTTGTCACGTACAAAGATTGGCATGAGATGTTACCGTTCGCTTTACATGGGTATCGAACGTCAGTACGCACGTCCACTGGGGCAACCCCATTCTCACTTGTATATGGTATGGAAGCAGTATTACCAGCTGAAGTTGAGATTCCATCCCTCAGGGTCATGATGGATGTCAAGTTAGACGAAGCTGAATGGGTGCGCACCAGGTTTGAGTAGTTGAGCCTTATTGAGGAGAAACGACAGGCAGCCGTGTGTCATGGGCAGTTATACCAGCAAAGGATGAAAAGGCATTTGATCAGAAGGTACGTCCTCGGATTTACAAAGTGGGAGATGTGGTACTCAAAAGGATCCTTCCTCCTAATACAGATCACAGGGGCAAATGGACTCCCAACTATGAAGGTCCATTTGTGGTTAAGAAGGTCTTCTCGGGCGGAGCCTTGTTACTCACAACCATGGATGGCGAAAATTTTCCACCCCCTGTCAACTCAGACGTAGTAAAAAAAAATACTTCGCATAAATAGACCCGCTGGACAAAAAAAAAAGAGAAGAAAAGTCCAGGCAAAAAAGGGGCATCCCGGCGAACCAAAAACAGAATAAAAGGGTTCGGGCAAAAATTAGGGATATAAAATAAAATATTGTACACCCGGTGAGTTGAAAATCCGCAAGGACAACTCAGGCAAAAAAGGGTATCCCGGTAGATCGAAAACCCGAAAGGGCGATCTACGCAAAAGAGGGATTTAAGCGAATGGCTACGGTCTGAGTGATCTGTACCCCATCACTGTTTGAACAACTGACGTTCCAAAGGGTAAGGATCAGCCTGATCATTCCTCAGAAGGCAAGGTCGAGGAATCTCGAAGACATACTGGCCATAGCAGAATTGAAATTCAGGGGAATGCCGTTTTCCTATTGCCATTAGGATAGTTTCTTTTCTCAGTTTTCAGCAATCGCCTTTTTCCAGGGATTGCTTCCTGATGTAATTGCCTATTCTGGGCTTTTCTTCAATAAATTGAATTTCAGTAAAAAGCTCCCTATTTTTGTTGTTTACTGCTTTGTTTGCAAAAACGTCCTAATTTTTGGTAAAACATTGCATTCGAAAACATGGTGGTTTTACAATAACATGCGCGAAAAAAAAATATTTTGAAATTACTTTGAATGTCGAATAATCCTGGATGGTGGATTCAAACAATGCAATATTCCGGAGTATGTGGGTGTATTCTCTTGTTGCAGGCAATAGAGCCGGAAGATTTTAAGCGCAAGACGAGTAATCACTTATTCCCACGCAGGAGACTGGGGCAATCATGTTCAATGAAGGGTTCCCTGGTCGCCCTTTGTCACAATGTTTATTAATGGAGTCCATCATTCGGCGGACGGTCGTCCACGATGTTTTGATATCGGTGAATTAAGATCAACTGGATATTGTTGTATCTTATTAAGTCGATTCTCTCATTCAGCACTTGCAACAGCCACAAGCTTTTCGATGTCGATAACGGTTGCGACTTCCCAGTAGAGTTGATTCGCAGACACCAAAGTTGATGGTCAACCCCAATGGAGTTGCCAGGAGTTCGAAGATGCTTAATCTTCTGTAAAATCCTCCTATGGCGTTTTCTTCAGATAAGTCTTGTATCATGGAGCAAAAAGCTAGTTGCTGATCTTCCCGGGCATGGGGCATAGTGAATTTCCCCAGCAGGAGATGTTCCCGATCTGTTATACCCAGTAGAGTTTGAAGACGTTGATTTTCTGTAAAATCCTCTTAAAAGGCATTCCCCAGCACGAGATGCCTGAAAGCAGTTCTTTCCAGCAAAGTTTGGTATAAACTCATCATTCCCCAACGGAGTCATCAAACGGAAAGTTCGCCTAACATGGGGCATTGTGATATTTATCCTAAACTCGACAGCCTTATTCCTCAGCAGTTTATTGTGGAATTGCTTTGGGTTTCCCCATCGGATCTAAGAATTCTTTCCCAACAAGTGGCAGTGGAATACTCTAACCAGGATTCGCATATCCTCGGCAGAGTAGCCTTGATCCCCAGCAAGATTATATCTCTGGTAATGATATCCCCACAGAGTTCAGCATGGAATCTTTTCAACGGTACTCCCTAGCTGATGTTGTTCTTCTCCCCACAAGAGGCTTGTTGATCAACAAAATCTACTCCTCAGCGGAGTGATAGTATATGCTTGCCCCAACCGGGTCAGAAGGTTGATGACCCCTATAAAGGATATTGGGTTGGATAGATCCCCAAGTAGAGTTTTAATGACTTTTCTTCCCTAGCAAGACGTCATGCAAAGAAATTCTCATCCCCAGCGGAGTTGTTGTGACCAGAATTCATCCCCAAGCAGATGAAGTAATTCCTGGCAGATTTATCACTCCTTATCTTCAAAGTCCAATTTATTTTTGGCAAACTTGACAATTCAAAGTAGACGGGTTGCTCATCCATTCTCCAGCAGGGATACCACCCTCTCAGGAAAAGTCAAGTCATTGATCATCATTCCTCGGCAGAGTCAGCAGAGAAGCCTGACACTAGTGCAAAGAGTAATCCAGTATTGGAACTTTACGAAAGTCCATCCGTAGTGTGGCAAGCCAGTAGTCGTCTGGCATTGTTTGAAAGACAGCAGCTAAGTCCAACCGTAGATTGGCAAAAGCCCATCCAAGGGTGGCAAATTCTCAAAGTCCAACCGTAGATTGGCAAAAGTCCATCCAAGGGTGGCAAATTCTCAAAGTCCAACCGTAGATTGGCAAAAGTCCATCCAAGGGTGGCAAATTCTCAAAGTCCAACCGTAGATTGGCGAAAAGTCCATCCAAGGGTGGCAAATTCTCAAAGTCCAACCGTAGATTGGCAAAAGTCCATCCAAGGGTGGCAAATTCTCAAAGTCCAACCGTAGATTGGCAAAAGTCCATCCAAGGGTGGCAAATTCTCAAAGTCCAACCGTAGATTGGCAAAAGTCCATCCAAGGGTGGAAAATTCTCAAAGTCCAACCGTAGATTGGCGAAAAGTCCATCCAAGGGTGGCAAATTCTCAAAGTCCAACCGTAGATTGGCAAAAGTCCCCCGTAGTGTGGAAAATCAGCAGCTAAGTCCAACCGTAGATTGGCAAAAGTCCATCCAAGGGTGGCAAATCATCAGTAAGTTCAACCGTAGATTGGCGAAAGGTCCATCCAAGGGTGGCAAATTATTAAAGTCCAACCGTAGATTGGCAAAAGTCCCCCGTAGTGTGGCAATTCAGCTGCGAAGTCCACCCGTAGTGTGGCAGGCCAGTAGTCGTCTGGCGTCGTTCAAAAAGACATTGTTAAAGTCCACCCAAGGTGTGGCAGGCCAGTAGTCGTCTGGAATTGCATAAAAGACATCCTTAAAGTCCACCCGCAGCGTGGCAGGCCAGTAGTCGTCTGGAATTGCATAAAATACATCCTTAAAGTCCACCTGTAGTGTGGCGGGCCAGTAGTCGTCTGGCGTTGTACAAAAGACAGAACTCTCCGGCAGCGTTTTATTGAAGTTCAATCCAGCAATTTCGTTGGGTTTATATCCCTTTTCTTCTTCATCATCCAGAGCAAATTTTTGGCTATATTGGATATTCAATCGCTATATACCTTGAAAGTCTGAAAGCAATCGCTTTCAGGCATTCAGGTCTACAGCGTTTGAATAGGGGCAGCTGTAACACCCCAAAATTTGCTCTCTCCTTTGTCATCATAGCATAGCATTATCATATATCATATCACATCCACCTCATAAGCATTGCATTACATTTAACATAGAAAAATGAAGCATAGCATCCCTCTTACCATCAAGGCATGTGATCAAGGGAAAAGTGGACAATCAAAGGATCATTCAAGGCACAAAAAGTCAAGCAAGTGGCCTCAAGGCAAGCCAAGAGGTCTCTCATGTCTCATACTATCTCAATTAATCATCCACGACCTCAAGGAAGTGAGATCCAATGGGAGATTGAAGCAATACATCTTTCATCATGCAAGAGGTTCAAAAACTGATGGAAAACCCTCAAAAGAGATAGCTCATTGATCCAAAATCATCCTCAAGTGGCATATCTCATCATCCTTTAAGAGGATACACAACATACTCTGAGGAATTTGAAATTGAAGACTGCACTTTTACCTCCTAACCAGAGGGGGCCAAAACTAGGGTTTCCATTTAAATCAGGAGATCTCTGATTTTTTGGGCAGAACTTGATGTCATGGTCTTCTATATGTCCTTAAGTGTATGGATGTGGAAGATTGCATCTCAATTGGTTTTAGAAGTGGTTCAATTGGAAGAAAGATCAAAAATCAGGGAATTTGGGGCAAGTCAAATAATCAGAGGAAAAAGTCAACTCTTGACTTTTTGAGGCCAAATTCATGAAATTCATGTTAGATGTGACCAATGTGCAAAATTTGATCAAGAAACTCCAAAGGAATCATGAAAAAACCAAGAAGTGAAAAGTTGCCATTTTTGGATGAAGTAGGGTTACTAAAAATGGTAAGTTTTGGCCATTTTGCACCAGAGTTTGAACCAAGGCCATTCAAATTTGAAGCACCAAATGAAAATTCCACTCTGCCTCAATGAAAGGTCTTGCTTTAAGCTTCAAATCCATGGGTAGAACATTTCCATTGGATAAATAATGAGGGAGATATGATGGATCAAAGTTGGGAGAAAGTAGGCCAAAACTAGGCCATGACCAAGAATTTTCAGGTCATGCGCGCAGTCATTTCAACAAGCATGTGGTGGGCCAGAAGTACACTCATTTTTCTCATTGTTAGAGGCTCCAAATGAGAAACTTTTCAACATGAAAATTGTTCCTTGTAGTGTCATCTTCAATGTTC
Organism: Lathyrus tuberosus; assembly: GCA_022829125.1. Classification (NCBI taxonomy): domain Eukaryota; kingdom Viridiplantae; phylum Streptophyta; class Magnoliopsida; order Fabales; family Fabaceae; genus Lathyrus; species Lathyrus tuberosus. The sequence continues at coordinate 1,076,215 of JALAZF010000579.1, forward strand.
ATGTTGGACAAAATTTCATTTAATTGTGTTATGATGAAGATATGGTAGGTCCAAGTTATTATGATCACACTGAAATGTAGTGCCATGCCAACCTTGCCAATCAATCACTTGGTGCGCCCATCTGTCAGCCTTGTGTGCCTAAGTTCATGGCCATTTTGGAACATGTTTGAGACACCATTTCACTTCAATTTTCAAATCAATGTTGTGCTCCAATGTTTCCTTTTTCCATAGCCACCAAAACCTCATCATCTCATGCAGTGTACATAGAGAACTCCATCATCAAACTTCCATAGTTCCACTGATATCATGCTGCCAAGATTGAATTGTTTTGCATTGTTATTGTTGTTTCAATTTGTTTGCACACACATACACCATTCACTCTTTTCCTCATTTGGCCAAGCATTCTCTTACACACCATGTACATGCCATGCTATCATGCACCAAAGAGGAATAAACAAAACTTGTTGTGCAAGTCTGGCTGCAGCAGCACACGCATCACCACCTCTCTTTTCATCATCTCACCATAAACTAGCATGCTCCCTCATCACTATAATCAAACCCCAACTCGTGTCACTAACTAACCTCACTCCGTTAGTTGACTCAAACTCACTTAACCAACTCAATTAACCCCTCTCCTAACTGTCAACTACACTGGTTAATTTCTAACTCAACCTATAAATTCCAACACTCTTCACAAATTAAAAAAAAACTGGATTCTCACTCTTTCTCTCACAAACACTCTCTCTTCTCTGAACTTTTTTCTCTGCTCTCTCTCTCTTTGAGCTCACACGAACTCATCAATTTCCTTTTACATTTCATCTCCACAATCATCATTGTTCAGTTTCCTATCAAGAACAAGAATGGATAGGTTCAATTAAGCCAGTTTCACTTCAATTCTGTTGAATCTTCAATTTGGTTTTCTGCACGATTCAAGAGCATACGCCTTTATTTGGTCAAATCAAGCTCCAGACCAAGTGTTTCTCTGGTTTTCTCAAGAATTTCAAGGAATTGCAAGTTCAGGTTCCAAAACACTCAAACATTTCTCACGTATTTTCTTGATTATTTTGTTATTTTCATGCTGACATGAGCTTACTAGGAGCATTTGAATACTGTCTAGTTGATAGAGCTTCTTAGGAGCCTAGATCCAAAAACTTAGGGCAATATGTTTGTGCTCGTTTCTTGCTATATGCGAATGGTTTGATGATTCCATTAATGGATTTGGAATGTGCGTGTTTTCCTCTTTATTTTGATGTATGCTATGTGATTTTCTGGATGGTTTGGAAGTTACAGTCACCGGAGAGTGGCCGGAGAAGGTGACCGGAGGCCCTCTCCGGCCGGTGAGGGTTTGAATTAGGGTTTAGTGCATTTTAAGTCGTGACCGTTGGATGTGTATGATCGTGTGGTTAAGGACTTGCCAGCACATTAAAAGTCACATAAATCTCACATGTTCATTTCTGATTTTATTTTAAGCATGGTGTGGTGTGGTGCATGGTATGAATTGTGGTCCTTCACGTGTGTGTGTTGATCATGACTACTTTGACTTACTTGTTGACTTGACCTAATCTAATGGCTGTAAGTGCTTTGACTATGTTTGACTGAGTTGCATGCTTGTTATCATGTTCGGCGCGCAAATGGACCTAGTCAGATTATTACTCACACCCCCCTTTTCCAAGCCCAAACTAATTTGAACTACCCAATTGCTAAGTTTACACCCCCTTTTATATTGCACCTTTATTTTTATTTTTCTTTTTTCCTACACATTTCATATTTGATTTTTAAAAATACCAAACTTCATCATAAAATTCCACAAAAATTCATGAACCTCATTGAAACATTTAAGAATTTTTCCATGATTTTATTTTCTGTTTTTATGACCATTTTGCCCCTGGTCCATTATTTCTTTTGAATTTCCATTTGTGTGCATACTTAATGAGACATATGATTTTGTGCATTTTTGTTCTTGATCATAAAAAATGATTTTGATGCCTTTCTTTTTGGAGTATGTTCACAATATGTTGAGGGATGTTTGAGATTTATGGGATGATTTTTAAGTCTTTTTTGGGTAACTTTTGATGTGTTGCTTTGAACATGAATACATGAAACTTTCATGAGACTTTGACCTAGTTGTTGAATGACTTTGGTTCTGATCCATTACTTGTGGCTTTGATATGTTAATGGTACATGTTTGAGATGTTTGATTGCTGAAAGTCATAATTTTTGAAGCATGTTTGCTATTTGTTTGAAGCATGAAATATAACTTGTTCATTTTGTGAATGTATGCTTCATGTGTGGTTTGCTTGATCATGAAGGCACTTGTGCCACAAGTTGAGGTCTTGTTTGAAGATGGATAGCATGTTAATTGACTTCTGATTGTGATATTTGAATCTCATCTTTGCATGTTTGATGTTTACCTTGCACCTTAAGTCACTTGTTTCACAAGTATGAACCATGTTTCACATCACTTCACCTTTGCTTCTTTGCTTCTTGTTGGATTGAGAATTTGTTTGCATGACTTGAATGATGCTTGAAGATCATGTTTAGGAACATGTTTAAGTTGTTCATATTCTGACCATAACCTCTCATGAAGCATGCTTGCATAGTTACTTTGCATGTTCTTTCATTCTCCTTCTACTTCTTTTATAATGCACTTCTTTGGTGTTTTAATTCTTTGTTTGTGTACATTTGGTTTGTGTTTGATATGTTGATATTAGTGAACACCCTTAAGATGTACATTCTGACTTTAAACTTTCTTTGACCTTTTCATATTATCTTTGCATCTTATGCTTTCATCTTCATACCATTTCTTTCTTACAACATGAACATGTGATTGCATTTCTCTCCTCATCTTTCATTATGCTATGAATTAACACATGCATTTTGGTGTGCTCATTTAGGGTAACATTAGAGCTTGTAAATTGAGTTACATTCTGACTTGGAAGTATTTATAGCATTCAATCTCCTTTTACTTTGTTTGACAATTTGTTTGAGTTTGATTAGTTCACCATATTTTCTTTCTTTACTTGTAAGTAATTGTGCTAACCATTTCAGGGGCTAAGGGTAAGTCAATAGAGTGTGGATATGCTTCCACATTCTAATCTCTTCCTTCACCTTTTAATCATTCAATTTGTGTTTCTTGAGCATCTAACAATGCTTTTGTCTTCATAACTTTCTTTCTTCCCCTTGGAAACAACTTAACTTCCATATTGGAAGTAAGTTGTGTTCTTTCCCCTTTCTCCTCCTTTCTTTTAGGACTAGAGGTTCTCATACCACACTAAACCCTAGGACTCCCAAGCATGCTAACACTAGGGTGTGTTTTAGTCTCCCCATAGAGTCTACCTTTCTCCTTCTCTTGAGTCTCTTTTCTTATCTCAAAAGATAATCCAAAAATACTTAATAAAGGTAAGCATTTATTGCATTCAGGCCTTTCATATAAAGGAAAGATTATAAGGGGTCTTCTCTTATAATCTTAAAATGTATAGCATATGGCCCATCTTGGGTCAATGTGCTATACATTTGACCCTGTATGAGGGACCTAAATGCAATAATTGTTGAAGGTACTAATAATAAAATACTTCTTCATTTAATCAAAAACACTTAATAAACACAAGTATGTCATTGTGTTTGGACCTTAATAATTGGAATTAAGTGTGGGGGTCTTCTTCACACTTAGTGCACTTTCTTATTCATTCCATCTTGGAGTGTGTGAGAATGTACACACTCCAATGCCCTAGATCCAAATACAATACCATGTGCAAACAAAGAAGCAAAAGAACTCTTCTCTCTAAAAGACAAAAACAAACAAACAATTATTTTCTCATCTCCTTCAATCATTCCTTAAGGATTCTTCACGTCCGTTCTACCGCAAACAGGTAACGCCTAAGCCTCCCTACAGCGAGCCGCAACACCTAAACTGCTGGAACGCGCACCCTGACGTTTTCGCTAAAAAACACAAACAAAGCGACCCTCGTTGAGGGGAACTACGTCGCTCTGATTCTCATGCTCCCGATGAGATACGTAGGCAGTGGGGTAGGGCCCATGCGAGCACTTCTTTTATTTTCCCTACATTTGTTTCTCTTTCCCGTTCCATTCCTTTTCCAGTCCTTTTTCCAATATCCTTTCTTTACACCCTTTGATCGAGCAAGCAAGCGTGGATCCCATCGAGTACGATGGACGTGAGGGGGTGCTAATACCTTCCTCTCGCGTAACCAACTCCCTTACCCATTCTCTTGGTCACAAGACCATGTTCTTTCCTTTCTCTTCAGGTTTATGTGGTGTTTCCTTTCCCTCTCTTGGGATAAATACACATTGCTGGAGACTCTGTTTTGTGCCACTTTCGCGTTTGTACTAGGATGAAAATCCCGGGAGCGACAGCTGGCGACTCTGCTGGGGAACCTTTGGGTTGATCTATTGCTGGGCCATCCCTTTTGCGAGTCAATCCTAGCGCTTGTCTGTTTCTTTCATTGGGTGTTTACTGTTGTGTGGTATTTACTGTTGTACTACGTTTGCTATTCACTGTATTACTGTATTACCATGTTTACCGCATTTTAGCATTTTTATTTCATATACTATGCTATACTGTTTTCTGTTTGGCGGGATGGGGTATTTTGAGAGATAGGCCCAATACACAGGCCTGAGTGCACTTAGGATTAGCGTGTGTCATATCCTCTCGCGTTCCATCTCGGTTCGAGGAGGGAATATGAAACACAATCTGGATATGGTTCTCTCTAGAGAATTCTGCGTTGTGGATTTCCCACGATGGTAGAGCTATTTGGAAGAGCTGCTAAGTCTGGATGACCTTTTAGGGTGACTCTTTGTTTTTGAGGTAAATCAGTGGACGACCTCTTTGATTGGCATAGCATTGTATCCTTCGGGCTGAATGTGCTATCGCTTCTCAAACCTCTGAAACTGAAGACCCTCATGTTCTAATACCTACATGTGAGAAGGGCGGGCTGTTTACAGGTTTGCAGGTAACCGTGCCTCCTACATACCATGATGCTCCGCTATATTTGCAGACAGTTATTGTAACTTGTTACAGTCAGTGGTTCCTATCTGCAGTATTATTCTCAGACTTGTATAGACACCGTGCACACAGACCGGCACAGACACTTGATTACCTGATCACATGCCCTTGCATACATATCATCATTCTTGCATTTAATCTTCATGTTTATTCATCTACAGGGTATACTTCCTTTCGGTTCCAGTTGACGGTCCCCAGTTGTAGTTATGGAGATTCCAAGGAGGATTATCTGGTTTTCACCTGGACTTTTTGGTTGCCAGAGCTGAAGAATATGCTGCCAAACCTCAGTGGGAGACTGTTTGTGCAATCCTGGCCTTGAGTATCTATGGAGTTATGATGTTCGCTGATGAACCTGAATTTGTGGACATGAGTGCAATCCACATTTTTGTAATGAAAAATCCTATACCCACACTCCTAGGGGATTTATACTATTCTGTGCATTATAAAAACGAAAAGAAAAGAGGGCGACTGGTTAGATGCTGTGCACCTCTGTTCCACAGGTGGCTTATGAGTCATTTACCAAATTCAGAGGCTTTTTTGAATCCTCAGCCGACAAAGAACTGGGCAAGGAGGATGATTCAGTTGACCGCAAAGGATATCCGTTGGATCAATCAGAGGAAAATGGGAGGAGACTTCATTAGTAGTTGTGGAAGGCATCCTAATGTGCCGCTTTTGGGAATAAAGGGTTGCATCAATTATAATCCTGTTATTCTTAAGAGACAATTAGGATTTGCCTTAGTAGAGCCTCCAAGAGACGGTGATTTGGAAGAGTCTTTCTTTTTCACTGTGAAAGACAACCTTTTGTTGGTAAGGCAAGCGGCTGGAGCTTGGGGTAATCTGCAAATGAAGGGTAAAGTTGTCTTCGGGAAGTGCAATAATGTGTCTTCCTCTCAATATGATGCTTGGCTGAAAAGAAGGGTTCAAATTACTCTGTTGCCGTTTTCTCAGGAAAGACTGTCAGATCCAGTTGCTGCTGCACCAGCAACCATGATAAGCATTGCCGAATATGACAAACTTAAAGCGGAGATGGATAAAATTGTCAAAAAGAAAGAGAAGCTAAGTGAAGGGCTTAGAAAGACGCTTTGTGAAAAGCGTAGTGTTGAGTATGAACTGCAAAAGCTGACAGAGAGTCATGTGGCGAATGAGAAAAGAATTACTAAAGACACTATCTATCTTTGCAAGGTCAAACAGAATGAGATGGTGCTAAAGGATGCGTGCAAGCGTATCAATGAGCAGTTGACCAAGTCAGAGAGTGCCCTCGCCAAAGGCCAACAGAGGTGGGATGAGTTTTCTGAATGCCGAAGGGAGATTGAGGCAAGAATCAGGGCTGAGAACGAAGAACTGAAGAAAGAGTTGAAGAGCAAAGAAAGTGAATTTATCCAGCAACTAGGTTCGGCTAATCAAGAGATTGAAGATTTGAAGATCCGTGCTGGAGTAAAGAGAGCCAAAGAGTCAGCTGTCAAAGATCAAATTCGAAAGCTAGAAGAAGCCGTCAAGTTAAGAAGTCAATTGATCAGAAGTCTTATCGGACGCCCGAATGATCCAGTCACTGAAGCGCTTCTCAAGGAGGTTCAGGAAGATTTATATGGGCTCAGTGTTTGAGTTGTATTGTTGCTATTTCAGGAAACACCATCAGGCTTGTTGATGGGTTTCCCTTTACTTGTATTCGTACTATTCAAATGTACTGGCTCGAAAAACAATTTGTATTTGACTGTTCCACACCTGACGGTGGGTTGTTTTGCATTTATAATATTGGATTTGTGGTAATTATTGAGGTGGTTTCTCCGTCAGATTGTGCAATAATTCACACACTCACTGGACTGTATGAGGAGTATTCAGAATTATTAATGTACACCTCTGGTGCTCCGTCTCTGCTAGCAACTGCAGAGATATGCACTCTCTTCTTTTGGTCAAACTGGAATCGAAGGAAGGAACACCCCAAAATGAATAAACGTTGCATGGCATCGCATATCATTTTGCATTTTGTTGTTTGCCTTTCAGGTACTCGTTGCAGGATCTCTAACCTTTATTTGGTTTCAGGCAGCATAGCTGAGAATTATATTCACCGGTACTCGACGCGAAGAAACCAAGAAAGGATTATGGATCAAGTGCAAAGTGATTTGGCTGAAATGAGAGCGCGTATGGACCAGTTCATGACCCTCATGACTGGCATGGCGCAAAACCAAGAGAGGTTAAGGCTGCTGGTCGAGCGTCCAGAAACTGTGCCCGAAGGGGATCAGAATGACAACTCACAGGTACATGGCAACCCTCCTCCTGGGGGCAATCTTCCTCCTGGCGGTAACAATCGGGGTAATGGAACTGGTAGGCATGTTGGTGTCACTCATGAGGATCCTCTGGAAGACCAATTTACTCTGTTGGATGCTGACATGGGTAACCATAGCGATCGAAGGTATGACGAGTTGGCAGAGAAGATCAGGGCCATGGAATGCAAGAACTCTATGGGCATTGATGTTACCAGCTTGGGGCTAGTCCCAGGAGTCAGAATCCCTCCTAAATTCAAGCCTCCCACTTTCGACAAGTACCACGGCAATACGTGTCCTCAAACGCATCTTCAAGCTTACTTTGGGAAGATTTCAGCCCATACAGAAGATGAAAAGATGTGGATGCATTATTTTCAGGATAGTTTGGCTGGAGCATCCTTGACCTGGTACATGAAGTTAAATAGGACTGCTGTGAGGAGTTGGAAGGATCTGGCGGAAGCATTCTTGAAGCAGTACCAGTACAATATTGACATGGCACCTAATCGCACACAATTGCAGGGATTGTCACAGACTGCTAAAGAAAGCTTTAAAGAATATGCCCAGAGGTGGAGGGAAATGGCTGCACAGGTTCAACCCCCTTTGGTAGATAGGGAAATGGCCGACATGTTTATGGGCACCTTGCAAGGCGCATACCTTGATAGACTGGCCGCTTGTCCATCAACTGGATTTGCTGATATCGTGGTTGCCGGAGAAAGAATAGAGAATCTGTTGAAACTTGGAAAGATCCAAGATGTGAGTGGGGTTGGTTCTTCTGGGGCGAAGAAACCTTTTGCCAGTGGTCAAAGAAGAAGGGAGGGTGATACGAATGCTGTGTTTCGAGGTCGAGGCAGAGGACGTTCTCAGGAGTACCACCAAGTAGATGCTGTAACTATCCCGGCACCGTCTGTTCAGCAACCGCAACCCCAACAACAAGTTCAGCAGCAACAGCAACAATCTTCTTTCCAGCAGAGGTCCAGGTAGAGGGATCGCAAGATGGATCCTCTCCTTATGACTTACTCTGCATTACTACAACAGTTACTCAAGTTGAAGTTGGTTGAGCTCCGTACCATGAGACCTCCTGCCGCTGGCAGCTTGCCTCCTAATTTCGATGTTAATGCTCGTTGTGAGTTCCACTCAGGTGCTCAGGGGCATTCCATTGAAAAATGTTGGGCTTTCCATCATAAGGTGCAAGACTTGATTGATTCCAAGGCAATCAACTTTTCTCAAACTCCTAATATTCTTCAGCACCCCATGCCTAATCATGGTGCGGCAAATGTAAATGCTATCGAAGACGGAAGGAGATTGAATTTGGTGGAAGACATCAATTAGGTGAAGACTTCTTTGTTGGTTGTAAAAGATCGTCTGTTGAAGGGACAGGTGTTCCCGGGTTGTAATCAAGATTGTTCGGAATGTTCGAATCAAAAGAATGGCTGCAACAAGTTGAAGATAGGTCTGCAGAAGTTGATTAATGATGGTTGTCTACAGTTTGACAGGGATATGAAAGAGACTGATGAGATATCAACGGTGACCATCTATTATACGCCTGCCGAGATCCAGGTGCCGGCCAGTACAGCCCCTGTGGCCAGTGTGGTGCAAGAAAGGCCCAGTCCGGTTACCATCACGGTACCAGGACCAGTTCCTTTTACAACATCTAAGGCAATCCCATGGCACTATGGGGCAGATGTATATTACAAAGGTGAGAAACAAGAGGTTGGGCCGTCCGCCAGTTCCAATATTGATAATGTGGGTGGCGTAGGAGGATTTACAAGAAGCGGAAGACTGTTCGCTCCTCAAACTTTGCGAACTGATAAAGAGGCTGAAGCTGCAGAAAGGGCTAAAGGAAAACAGGCCGTTGAAAGTGTTCCTGCACCTGAAGCAGAGACAAAGAGTACTCTTGATAAGGAGATGGAAGAATTCATGAGAATAATCAAGAAGAGTGATTATAAGATTGTAGACCAATTGAATCAGACTCCTTCGAAGATCTCAATCTTATCATTGTTGATGTGTTCTGACGCGCATCGGGAAGCCCTGTTGAAAGTGTTGAAGAGTGCGTACGTGCCACAGGAAATCACTGTTAATCAGCTTGAAGGCGTCATTTCCAATGTTAATGTTAGCCATGGGTTGGGCTTTACAAGTAGGGACCTGACTGCTGAAGGAAGAAATCATAATAAAGCTTTGCATATCACGATGGAGTGTAAGGGTGCAGTGTTATCCCATGTACTGGTAGACACTGGTTCCTCACTCAATGTCTTACCCAAGAAGGCATTAATGAAGCTGGAAGTTGATGGGTTGATTTTAAGGCCTAGTGAATTGGTGGTCAGAGCGTTTGATGGAACTAGACGATCAGTATTTGGTGAAGTAGAGTTGCCCGTACAAATTGGACCACAGGTGTTCAGATCCACGTTCCATGTGATGGACATACAACCTGCGTATAGCTGCTTATTGGGTCGCCCATGGATTCATGGGGCTGGGGCTGTTACATCCACCTTACACCAAAAGCTGAAGTATGAGTTTGAAGGGCAGGTTGTGACGGTGTGCGGGGAAGAGGACATCTTTGTTAGTCACCTGTCCACATTCAAGTATGTTGAAATGGATGGGGAGATTCACGAGATGCTCTGCCAATCGTTTAAAGCGGTAAATATTGATGATGTGCCTGAGTCCTCCACTACGCCAGTTGGAGCCGGTACCTCCATTACGTCTTACAAACAAGCTGTTGAGGTCGTCAGAGCGGGCAATGCCCAGGGCTGGGGTAGATTGATAGAGACCTCAATGAAGGAGGACAAATTTGGTATTGGTTATCATCCCTCTAGGACTTCAAATGCGGAAAGCAGTGGACCCACCACTTTCAGTAGTGGGGGAATTATTTACACAGATCAGTCTTGCGCAGCCGTAGAGGATGGTGTGGATAGTGACTGTGACCTGGACAATTGGGTGCGCCCACGAACTCCGGGACAGCAAGTTCAAAACTGGTCCGTTGAAGAAGTCATCAGGGTTACTCTTCAGACAGAGTAATTTTTCTTTGTTTTTTCTAACCATAATTGCATGTCAAAATCTTGCGCTCTGCCTAAGGCGCATAGATTCATTTGTAGGGCCACCCTGTTTGCATTTGCAGTTTTAATCATCAATAAAGGACGTTTTGCACTCAAATTTTGTTCCTTGTCTTTCATTTTTGTTTTACACCAAACTTTTAATAAGAAAAAGAAAATGGCAATGTTTTGTTCTTGTTTTAAAATAAATTCTAAAATAAAGCATGAACCCGTTCGTGCAGACTTGATCCTCCGGATTCCACTGATAACGATTTTGCTATGGCTATGTATGACTTTGACAATCCGATTTATCAAGCCGAAGAAGGGGATGAGAAAGACTGTGAACTCCCTGAGGAATTGGCCAGATTGTTAAAACAAGAGGAAAGGGTCATCCAGCCTCATCAAGAAACTGTAGAGATCATCAATATCGGTACCGAGGATGCCAAGAAAGAAATCAAGATTGGTGCCAGCTTGCAAGCGGATGTGAAGAAGGCTTTGACTGAAATGTTGTGTGAATATGTTGATATCTTCGCCTGGTCGTATCAAGACATGCCAGGGTTGGATACTGATATTGTGGTTCACAGGCTGCCATTGAGAGAAGAATGTCCGCCAGTCAAGCAGAAACTCCGTGGGACTCACCCCGACATGGCCTTAAAAATTAAAGAAGAAGTCCAGAAGCAATGGGACGCTGGGTTTCTTGCCGTGACTAAATATCCTCCCTGGGTGGCCAACATCGTGCCAGTACCAAAGAAAGACGGAAAAGTGAGAATGTGTGTGGATTATCGAGATCTTAATAAAGCAAGTCCGAAAGATGATTTTCCACTACCTCATATTGATGTGCTGGTCGACAATACAGCTCAGTTTTCAGTGTTCTCATTCATGGACGGCTTCTCCGGGTACAACCAGATCAAGATGGCACCCGAAGATATGGAGAAGACCACTTTCATCACTCCGTGGGGTACATATTGTTATAAGGTGATGCCTTTTGGGTTGAAAAACGCAGGGGCAACGTACCAGCGGGCGATGGTAACTCTGTTTCACGACTTGATCCACAAAGAGATTAAATGTTATGTGGATGACATGATCGCCAAGTCGAGAACAGAAGAAGAGCATTTGGTTAACTTGAAAAAGCTGTTTGAACGGTTGAGAAAGTTCCGTCTAAGATTAAATCCAAACAAATGCACTTTTGGTGTGCGTTCTGGAAAGCTGCTGGGTTTCATTGTGAGCGAAAAAGGAATTGAGGTTGATCCTGCCAAGGTGAAAGCAATACAAGAAATGCCTGAACCAAGAACAGAAAAAGAGGTTCGTGGTTTCTTGGGTAGATTGAACTACATTGCAAGGTTCATATCTCACCTAACAGCCACGTGTGAACCAATATTTAAACTGCTGAGAAAAGATCAAACGGTCAGGTGGAATGACGATTGCCAATTGGCATTCGATAAGATAAAAGACTACTTGCAGGAACCTCCAATTCTGATGCCTCCAGTTGAAGGGAGACCATTGATAATGTATATAACAGTGCTTGAAGGTTCCATGGGTTGTGTTCTCGGTCAACACGATGAGACAGGTAGGAAGGAGCATGTTATCTACTACCTGAGCAAAAAGTTCAATGATTGTGAATCCCGATACTCAATGCTTGAAAAGACATGTTGTGCACTTGCATGGGCTGCTAAGCGATTGAGGCAGTATATGATCAGGCACACAACTTTGTTGATTTCAAAAATGGATCCTATCAAGTACATTTTCGAGAAACCAGCGCTGACAGGCAGAGTTGCACGATGGTAAATGGTGTTGACAGAGTATGATATTCAGTACACTTCCCAAAAGGCCATCAAAGGAAGTGTCTTGTCAGACTATCTTGCGCAACAGCCGATTGATGATTACCAACCCATGAAATTTGACTTCCCTGATGAGGACATCATGTTTCTCAAAGCTAAAGACTGCGAGGAACCAATCCCGGAGGAGGGGCCAGACCCTGAATCCAAATGGATTTTGATGTTTGATGGGGCTGTCAATATGAATGGATGCGGAGTTGGGGCAGTTCTTATCACGCCGGAAGGTGTTCATATGCCTTTCACTGCCCGAATAACTTTCGGATGCACCAACAATGAAGCAGAATACGAAGCTTGTATAATGGGGATTGAGGAGGCGATTAATTTACGAATTAAGACCCTTGACGTCTTCGGTGATTCAGCTTTGGTAATCAATCAAGTGAAAGGGAGTTGGTACACGCACCAAGCAAATCTGGTCCCGTATAGAGATTATACAAGGAGATTGCTAACTTTTTTCACAACAGTGAAGCTGTACCATATTCCTCGAGATGAGAATAGGTTCGCAGATGCCTTGGCTACTTTGTCCTCCATGATCAAAGTGCAAAGATGGAACAGTGTACCCAAGATTGAAATATCTCGTCTTGACAGACCTGCATTTGTATTTGCAATTGATGCAACGTCTGATGACAAGCCTTAGTACTATGATATTAAATGCTTCTTGAACAATCAAGAGTACCCACCGGGGGCATCTTCCAAAGACAAGAAGACATTAAGAAGGCTAGCTGGTAGTTTCTTCTTGAACAAAGATGGTGTGCTGTATAAAAGAAATTTTGACATGGTTCTGCTCAGATGCGTGGATAGACACGAAGCAGACCTGTTAATGATTGAAGTGCACGAAGGCTCTTTCGGTACCCATGCTGGAGGACACGCAATGGCTAAAAAGTTGTTAAGATCGGGATATTATTGGTTGACTATGGAGTCGGATTGCTGCAAATATGCCCGCAAATGCCATAAATGCCAGATCTATGCAGACAAAGTGCATGTTCCTCCAAATCCGTTGAGTATCATGTCTTCACCCTGGCTGTTTGCCATGTGGGGCATTGATATGATCAGGAAAATTGAGCCTACAACCTCTAACGGACACCGTTTCATCTTGGTAGCGATTGACTATTTCACCAAATGGGTTGAAGCTGCGTCCTATGCCAATGTTACCAAACAAGTGGTAGCTCATTTCTTGAAGCGGGATATCATTTGCCGATATGGAGTTCCCGAAAGAATCATTACCGATAATGGTTCTAATTTGAATAATAAGATGATGGCAGAGTTATGCCGGGACTTCAAAATCGAACATCACAATTCTTCTCCGTACCGCCCAAAGATGAATGGCGCGGTCGAAGCAGCCAACAAAAATATTAAGAAGATTGTGCAAAAGATGGTTGTCACGTACAAAGATTGGCATGAGATGTTACCGTTCGCTTTACATGGGTATCGAACGTCAGTACGCACGTCCACTGGGGCAACCCCATTCTCACTTGTATATGGTATGGAAGCAGTATTACCAGCTGAAGTTGAGATTCCATCCCTCAGGGTCATGATGGATGTCAAGTTAGACGAAGCTGAATGGGTGCGCACCAGGTTTGAGTAGTTGAGCCTTATTGAGGAGAAACGACAGGCAGCCGTGTGTCATGGGCAGTTATACCAGCAAAGGATGAAAAAGGCATTTGATCAGAAGGTACGTCCTCGGATTTACAAAGTGGGAGATGTGGTACTCAAAAGGATCCTTCCTCCTAATACAGATCACAGGGGCAAATGGACTCCCAACTATGAAGGTCCATTTGTGGTTAAGAAGGTCTTCTCGGGCGGAGCCTTGTTACTCACAACCATGGATGGCGAAAATTTTCCATCCCCTGTCAACTCAGACGTAGTAAAAAAAAATACTTCGCATAAATAGACCCGCTGGACAAAAAAAAAAGAGAAGAAAAGTCCAGGCAAAAAAGGGGCATCCCGGCGAACCAAAAACAGAATAAAAGGGTTCGGGCAAAAATTAGGGATATAAAATAAAAGATTGTACACCCGGTGAGTTGAAAATCCGCAAGGACAACTCAGGCAAAAAAGGGTATCCCGGTAGATCGAAAACCCGAAAGGGCGATCTACGCAAAAGAGGGATTTAAGCGAATGGCTACGGTCTGAGTGATCTGTACCCCATCACTGTTTGAACAACTGACGTTCCAAAGGGTAAGGATAAGCCTGATCATTCCTCAGAAGGCAAGGTCGAGGAATCTCGAAGACATACTGGCCATAGCAGAATTGAAATTCAGGGGAATGCCGTTTTCCTATTGCCATTAGGATAGTTTCTTTTCTCAGTTTTCAGCAATCGCCTTTTTCCAGGGATTGCTTCCTGATGTAATTGCCTATTCTGGGCTTTTCTTCAATAAATTGAATTTCAGTAAAAAGCTCCCTATTTTTGTTGTTTACTGCTTTGTTTGCAAAAACGTCCTAATTTTTGGTAAAACATTGCATTCGAAAACATGGTGGTTTTACAATAACATGCGCGAAAAAAAAATATTTTGAAATTACTTTGAATGTCGAATAATCCTGGATGGTGGATTCAAACAATGCAATATTCCGGAGTATGTGGGTGTATTCTCTTGTTGCAGGCAATAGAGCCGGAAGATTTTAAGCGCAAGACGAGTAATCACTTATTCCCACGCAGGAGACTGGGGCAATCATGTTCAATGAAGGGTTCCCTGGTCGCCCTTTGTCACAATGTTTATTAATGGAGTCCATCATTCGGCGGACGGTCGTCCACGATGTTTTGATATCGGTGAATTAAGATCAACTGGATATTGTTGTATCTTATTAAGTCGATTCTCTCATTCAGCACTTGCAACAGCCACAAGCTTTTCGATGTCGATAACGGTTGCGACTTCCCAGTAGAGTTGATTCGCAGACACCAAAGTTGATGGTCAACCCCAATGGAGTTGCCAGGAGTTCGAAGATGCTTAATCTTCTGTAAAATCCTCCTATGGCGTTTTCTTCAGATAAGTCTTGTATCATGGAGCAAAAAGCTAGTTGCTGATCTTCCCGGGCATGGGGCATAGTGAATTTCCCCAGCAGGAGATGTTCCTGATCTGTTATACCCAGTAGAGTTTGAAGATGTTGATTTTCTGTAAAATCCTCTTAAAAGGCATTCCCCAGCACGAGATGCCTGGAAGCAGTTCTTTCCAGCAAAGTTTGGTATAAACTCATCATTCCCCAACGGAGTCATCAAACGGAAAGTTCGCCTAACATGGGGCATTGTGATATTTATCCTAAACTCGACAGCCTTATTCCTCAGCAGTTTATTGTGGAATTGCTTTGGGTTTCCCCATCGGATCTAAGAATTCTTTCCCAACAAGTGGCAGTGGAATACTCTAACCAGGATTCGCATATCCTCGGCAGAGTAGCCTTGATCCCCAGCAAGATTATATCTCTGGTAATGATATCCCCACAGAGTTCAGCATGGAATCTTTTCAACGGTACTCCCTAGCTGATGTTGTTCTTCTCCCCATAAGAGGCTTGTTGATCAACAAAATCTACTCCTCAGCGGAGTGATAGTATATGCTTGCCCCAACCGGGTCAGAAGGTTGATGACCCCTATAAAGGATATTGGGTTGGATAGATCCCCAAGTAGAGTTTTAATGACTTTTCTTCCCTAGCAAGACGTCATGCAAAGAAATTCTCATCCCCAGCGGAGTTGTTGTGACCAGAATTCATCCCCAAGCAGATGAAGTAATTCCTGGCAGATTTATCACTCCTTATCTTCAAAGTCCAATTTATTTTTGGCAAACTTGACAATTCAAAGTAGACGGGTTGCTCATCCATTCTCCAGCAGGGATACCACCCTCTCAGGAAAAGTCAAGTCATTGATCATCATTCCTCGGCAGAGTCAGCAGAGAAGCCTGACACTAGTGCAGAGAGTAATCCAGTATTGGAACTTTACGAAAGTCCATCCGTAGTGTGGCAAGCCAGTAGTCGTCTGGCATTGTTTGAAAGACAGCAGCTAAGTCCAACCGTAGATTGGCAAAAGCCCATCCAAGGGTGGCAAATTCTCAAAGTCCAACCGTAGATTGGTAAAAGTCCATCCAAGGGTGGCAAATTCTCAAAGTCCAACCGTAGATTGGCAAAAGTCCATCCAAGGGTGGAAAATTCTCAAAGTCCAACCGTAGATTGGCGAAAAGTCCATCCAAGGGTGGCAAATTCTCAAAGTCCAACCGTAGATTGGCAAAAGTCCATCCAAGGGTGGCAAATTCTCAAAGTCCAACCGTAGATTGGCAAAAGTCCATCCAAGGGTGGCAAATTCTCAAAGTCCAACCGTAGATTGGCAAAAGTCCATCCAAGGGTGGAAAATTCTCAAAGTCCAACCGTAGATTGGCGAAAAGTCCATCCAAGGGTGGCAAATTCTCAAAGTCCAACCGTAGATTGGCAAAAGTCCCCCGTAGTGTGGAAAATCAGCAGCTAAGTCCAACCGTAGATTGGCAAAAGTCCATCCAAGGGTGGCAAATCATCAGTAAGTTCAACCGTAGATTGGCGAAAGGTCCATCCAAGGGTGGCAAATTATTAAAGTCCAACCGTAGATTGGCAAAAGTCCCCCGTAGTGTGGCAATTCAGCTGCGAAGTCCACCCGTAGTGTGGCAGGCCAGTAGTCGTCTGGCGTCGTTCAAAAAGACATTGTTAAAGTCCACCCAAGGTGTGGCAGGCCAGTAGTCGTCTGGAATTGCATAAAAGACATCCTTAAAGTCCACCCGCAGCGTGGCAGGCCAGTAGTCGTCTGGAATTGCATAAAATACATCCTTAAAGTCCACCTGTAGTGTGGCGGGCCAGTAGTCGTCTGGCGTTGTACAAAAGACAGAACTCTCCGGCAGCGTTTTATTGAAGTTCAATCCAACAATTTCGTTGGGTTTATATCCCTTTTCTTCTTCATCATCCAGAGCAAATTTTTGGCTATATTGGATATTCAATCGCTATATACCTTGAAAGTCTGAAAGCAATCGCTTTCAGGCATTCAGGTCTACAGCGTTTGAATAGGGGCAGCTGTAACACCCCAAAATTTGCTCTCTCCTTTGTCATCATAGCATAGCATTATCATATATCATATCACATCCACCTCATAAGCATTGCATTACATTTAACATAGAAAAATGAAGCATAGCATCCCTCTTACCATCAAGGCATGTGATCAAGGGAAAAGTGGACAATCAAAGGATCATTCAAGGCACAAAAAGTCAAGCAAGTGGCCTCAAGGCAAGCCAAGAGGTCTCTCATGTCTCATACTATCTCAATTAATCATCCACGACCTCAAGGAAGTGAGATCCAATGGGAGATTGAAGCAATACATCTTTCATCATGCAAGAGGTTCAAAAACTGATGGAAAACCCTCAAAAGAGATAGCTCATTGATCCAAAATCATCCTCAAGTGGCATATCTCATCATCCTTTAAGAGGATACACAACATACTCTGAGGAATTTGAAATTGAAGACTGCACTTTTACCTCCTAACCAGAGGGGGCCAAAACTAGGGTTTCCATTTAAATCAGGAGATCTCTGATTTTTTGGGCAGAACTTGATGTCATGGTCTTCTATATGTCCTTAAGTGTATGGATGTGGAAGATTGCATCTCAATTGGTTTTAGAAGTGGTTCAATTGGAAGAAAGATCAAAAATCAGGGAATTTGGGGCAAGTCAAATAATCAGAGGAAAAAGTCAACTCTTGACTTTTTGAGGCCAAATTCATGAAATTCATGTTAGATGTGACCAATGTGCAAAATTTGATCAAGAAACTCCAAAGGAATCATGAAAAAACCAAGAAGTGAAAAGTTGCCATTTTTGGATGAAGTAGGGTTACTAAAAATGGTAAGTTTTGGCCATTTTGCACCAGAGTTTGAACCAAGGCCATTCAAATTTGAAGCACCAAATGAAAGTTCCACTCTGCCTCAATGAAAGGTCTTGCTTTAAGCTTCAAATCCATGGGTAGAACATTTCCATTGGATAAATAATGAGGGAGATATGATGGATCAAAGTTGGGAGAAAGTAGGCCAAAACTAGGCCATGACCAAGAATTTTCAGGTCATGCGCGCAGTCATTTCAACAAGCATGTGGTGGGCCAGAAGTACACTCATTTTTCTCATGGTTAGAGGCTCCAAATGAGAAACTTTTCAACATGAAAATTGTTCCTTGTAGTGTCATCTTCAATGTTCATGTTGGACAAAATTTCATTTAATCGTGTTATGATGAAGATATGGTAGGTCCAAGTTGTTATGATCACACTGAAATGTAGTGCCATGCCAACCTTTCCAATCAATCACTTGGTGCGCCCATTTGTCAGCCTTGTGTGCCTAAGTTCATGTCCATTTTGGAACATGTTTGAGACACCATTTCACTTCAATTTTCAAATCAATGTTGTGCTCCAATGTATCCTCTTTCCATAGCCACCAAAACCTCATCATCTCATGCAGTGTACATAGAGAACTCCATCATCAAACTTCCATAGTTCCACTGATATCATGCTGCCAAGATTGAATTGTTTTGCATTGTTATTGTTGTTTCAGTTTGTTTGCATACACATACACCATTCACTCTTTTCCTCATTTGGCCAAGCATTCTCTTACACACCATGTACATGCCATGCTATCATGCACCAAAGAGGAATAAACAAAACTTGTTGTGCAAGTCTGGCTGCAGCAGCACACGCATCACCACCTCTCTTTTCATCATCTCACCATAAACTAGCATGCTCCCTCATCACTATAATCAAACCCCAACTCGTGTCACTAACTAACCTCACTCAGTTAGTTGACTCAAACTCACTTAACCAACTCAATTAACCCCTCTCCTAACTGTCAACTACACTGGTTAATTTCTAACTCAACCTATAAATTCCAACACTCTTCACAAATTCAAAAAAAACTGGATTCTCACTCTTTCTCTCACAAACACTCTCTCTTCTCTGAACTTTTTTCTCTGCTCTCTCTCTCTTTGAGCTCACACGAACTCATCAATTTCCTTCTACATTTCATCTCCACAATCATCATTGTTCAGTTTCCTATCAAGAACAAGAATGGATAGGTTCAATTAAGCCAGTTTCACTTCAATTCTGTTGAATCTTCAATTTGGTTTTCTGCACGATTTCAAGAGCATACGCCTTTATTTGGTCAAATCAAGCTCCAGACCAAGTGTTTCTCTGGTTTTCTCAAGAATTTCAAGGAACTGCAAGTTCAGGTTCCAAAACACTCAAACATTTCTCACGCATTTTCTTGATTATTTTGTTATTTTCATGCTGACATGAGCTTACTAGGAGCATTTGAATATTGTCTAGTTGATAGAGCTTCTTAGAAGCCTAGATCCAAAAACTTAGGGCAATATGTTTGTGCTCGTTTCTTGCTATATGCGAATGGTTTGATGATTCCATTAATGGATTTGGAATGTGCGTGTTTTCCTCTTTATTTTGATGTATGCTATGTGATTTTCTGGATGGTTTGGAAGTTACAGTCACCGGAGAGTGGCCGGAGAAGGTGACCGGAGGCCCTCTCCGGCCGGTGAGGGTTTGAATTAGGGTTTAGTGCATTTTAAGTCGTGACCGTTGGATGTGTATGATCGTGTGGTTAAGGACTTGCCAGCACATTAAAAGGCACATGCATCTCACATGTTCATTTCTGATTTTATTTTAAGCATGGTGTGGTGTGGTGCATGGTATGAATTGTGGTCCTTCACGTGTGTGTGTTGATCATGACTACTTTGACTTACTTGTTGACTTGACCTAATCTAATGGATGTAAGTGCTTTGACTATGTTTGACTGAGTTGCATGCTTGTTATCATGTTCGGCGCGCAAATGGACCTAGTCAGATTATTACTCACACCCCCCTTTTCCAAGCCCAAACTAATTTGAACTACCCAATTGCTAAGTTTACACCCCCTTTTATATTGCACCTTTATTTTTATTTTTCTTTTTTCCTACACATTTCATATTTGATTTTTAAAAATACCAAACTTCATCATAAAATTCCACAAAAATTCATGAACCTCATTGAAACATTTAAGAATTTTTCCATGATTTTATTTTCTGTTTTTATGACCATTTTGCCCCTGGTCCATTATTTCTTTTGAATTTCCATTTGTGTGCATACTTAATGAGACATATGATTTTGTGCATTTTTGTTCTTGATCATAAAAAATGATTTTGATGCCTTTCTTTTTGGAGTATGTTCACAATATGTTGAGGGATGTTTGAGATTTATGGGATGATTTTTAAGTCTTTTTTGGGTAACTTTTGATGTGTTGCTTTGAACATGAATACATGAAACTTTCATGAGACTTTGACCTAGTTGTTGAATGACTTTAGTTCTGATCCATTGCTTGTGGCTTTGATATGTTAATGGCACATGTTTGAGATGTTTTATTGCTGAAAGTCATAATTTTTGAAGCATGTTTGCTATTTGTTTGAAGCATGAAATATAACTTGTTCATTTTGTGAATGTATGCTTCATGTGTGGTTTGCTTGATCATGAAGGCACTTGTGCCACAAGTTGAGGTCTTGTTTGAAGATGGATAGCATGTTAATTGACTTCTGATTGTGATATTTGAATCTCATCTTTGCATGTTTGATGTTTACCTTGCACCTTAAGTCACTTGTTTCACAAGTATGAACCATGTTTCACATCACTTCACCTTTGCTTCTTTGCTTCTTGTTGGATTGAGAATTTGTTTGCATGACTTGAATGATGCTTGAAGATCATGTTTAGGCACATGTTTAAGTTTTTCATATTCTGACCATAACCTCTCATGAAGCATGCTTGCATAGTTACTTTGCATGTTCTTTCATTCTCCTTCTACTTCTTTTATAATGCACTTCTTTGGTGTTTTAATTCTTTGTTTGTGTACATTTGGTTTGTGTTTGATATGTTGATATTAGTGAACACCCTTAAGATGTACATTCTGACTTTAAACTTTCTTTGACCTTTTCATATTATCTTTGCATCTTATGCTTTCATCTTCATACCATTTCTTTCTTACAACATGAACATGTGATTGCATTTCTCTCCTCATCTTTCATTATGCTATGAATTAACACATGCATTTTGGTGTGCTCATTTAGGGTAACATTAGAGCTTGTAAATTGAGTTACATTCTGACTTGGAAGCATTTATAGCATTCAATCTCCTTTTACTTTGTTTGACAATTTGTTTGAGTTTGATTAGTTCACCATATTTTCTTTCTTTACTTGTAAGTAATTGTGCTAACCATTTCAGGGGCTAAGGGTAAGTCAATAGAGTGTGGATATGCTTCCACATTCTAATCTCTTCCTTCACCTTTTAATCATTCAATTTGTGTTGCTTGAGCATCTAACAATGCTTTTGTCTTCATAACTTTCTTTCTTCCCCTTGGAAACAACTTAACTTCCATATTGGAAGTAAGTTGTGTTCTTTCCCCTTTCTCCTCCTTTCTTTTAGGACTAGAGGTTCTCATACCACACTAAACCCTAGGACTCCCAAGCATGCTAACACTAGGGTGTGTTTTAGTCTCCCCATAGAGTCTACCTTTCTCCTTCTCTTGAGTCTCTCTTCTTATCTCAAAAGATAATCCAAAAATACTTAATAAAGGTAAGCATTTATTGCATTCAGGCCTTTCATATAAAGGAAAGATTATAAGGGGTCTTCTCTTATAATCTTAAAATGTATAGCATATGGCCCATCTTGGGTCAATGTGCTATACATTTGACCCTGTATGAGGGACCTAAATGCAATAATTGTTGAAGGTACTAATAATAAAATACTTCTTCATTTAATCAAAAACACTTAATAAACACAAGTATGTCATTGTGTTTGGACCTTAATAATTGGAATTAAGTGTGGGGGTCTTCTTCACACTTAGTGCACTTTCTTATTCATTCCATCTTGGAGTGTGTGAGAATGTACACACTCCAATGCCCTAGATCCAAATACAATACCATGTGCAAACAAAGAAGCAAAAGAACTCTTCTCTCTAAAAGACAAAAACAAACAAACAATTCTTTTCTCATCTCCTTCAATCATTCCTTAAGGATTTGTCACGTCCGTTCTACCGCAAACAGGTAACGCCTAAGCCTCCCTACAGCGAGCCGCAACACCTAAACTGCTGGAACGCGCACCCTGACGTTTTTGCTAAAAAACACAAACAAAGCGACCCTCGTTGAGGGGAACTACGTCGCTCTGATTCTCATGCTCCCGATGAGATACGTAGGCAGTGGGGTAGGGCCCATGCGAGCACTTCTTTTATTTTCCCTACATTTGTTTCTCTTTCCCGTTCCATTCCTTTTCCAGTCCTTTTTCCAGTATCCTTTCTTTACACCCTTTGATCGAGCAAGCAAGCGTGGATCCCATCGAGTACGATGGACGTGAGGGGGTGCTAATACCTTCCTCTCGCGTAACCGACTCCCTTACCCATTCTCTTGGTCGCAAGACCATGTTCTTTCCTTTCTCTTCAGGTTTATGCGGTGTTTCCTTTCCCTCTCTTGGGATAAATACACATTGCTGGCGACTCTGTTTTGTGCCACTTTCGCGTTTGTACTAGGATGAAAATCCCGGGAGCGACACTTACTACTTGAAACCGTGCATCATGTATCTTGGTATATATCCGGAGGACCATTGTATTAATCATAAGAGATTAATTCAACATTGGATAGCGGAGGGGTTTGTTAAGAAGTCCGATGGGAGAAGAACTTCGGAACAAGTTGCAGAAGAGTACTTGTCAGAGTTGATTCACAGAAGTTTGGTTTTGGTGTCAAAAGTTGGCTTTGAAGGGAAAGTTAAAACATTTCAAGTCCACGACTTGCTGAGGGAAATGATCATTAGGAGAATGAAGAGTTTAAGTTTCTGCCATTTTGTGCACGAAGATGATGGTGCAGCAGACACAGCCGGAATAGCTAGACGATTATCTATAGCCATTCGTTCCAATTCCAACAATGTGCTCAAGGGCATTGACACCTCGCATTTTCGTTCTATTTATGGCTTTGGAAAAGGTGGATCGTTAGAGCCTTTCATCGGTAAACTGTGTTCGAAGTCTAGGATTATGAAGGTAATTGACATTCAAGGTACATCATTGAATCATATTCCCAATAATTTGGGGAATCTTTTTCACTTAAGGTACATAAACTTAAGAGGTACAAAAGTACATGCTCTTCCTAAATCGGTTGGTGATCTACATAACTTAGAGACATTAGATTTAAGAGAAACACTTGTGTATGAGATACCAAGTGAAATAAACAAGCTCACAAAGCTACGAAACCTTCTTGCTTATAACTGTAACTATGAAGCAATGTATTCTTTTCTAAGCTTTACAACCGGTGTGCAGATGGAAAAAGGTCTGAAAAACTTGACTTCTCTGCAAAATCTTTGTTATGTGGAGGTAGATCACGGGGGAGTAGATCTCATTCGAGAAATGAAAATATTAAAGCAGATAAGGAAGTTAGGATTAACCCGTGTAAAAAGCGAGCATGGAAATGTTTTAAGTGCCGCAATAGAAGAAATGAAACACCTTGAGAATCTTAATATCACTATAATATCTGAGGATGAAATCATTGACTTGAACTTTATATCATTCACGCCACAAATTCAGCGGCTTCATCTGAAAGCTAGACTACAGAGGATGCCGAACTGGATTCCAGAACTTGAGTGTCTTGTTAAGGTAAAGTTAGGTTTTTCAAAGTTGAGAGATTCTCCACTAGACTCACTGAAAAGCTTGCCGAATTTGCTTAATCTATGTTTGTGGGACAACTGCTATGATGGTGAAATTTTGCATTTTCAAAATGGAGGGTTTCTAAAATTGGTGACACTGAATCTTAGTCGCTCGAATAGAGTAAAGTTCGTCGTTCTAGACAACGGAACTTTGCTCTCGGTTGAACATCTTACACTCGAAAAAATCCCTCAACTCGAGGAGTTACCTTCTGGCATCAAGCATATGGTTAACCTCAAGGATATTTACTTCACTGATATGCGAGCTGAATTTGTTGAAAGCATTGATCCAGACAAAGGAAAAGATTACTTGATTATCAAGCATGTTCCTCTGGTATATATTCGTCATTGGTATGGGCCAAACCTATACGATTATGACATTCGCACTATCAACCCATCCTTTCTGGAGTCATAAGCAAATTGGGAATGATCTAGTGTCTAGAAAGCTGCAAAAATTTGAAGGTACATTTCTTCTTATTATGCAATTCTCCTCTTATTTATCTTTGTGAGGTGCTTCAGTCGTTGACAACTGCATGAGATAACTGACTCGAATGTTTCTTGTGACAATATGGACAGGAATTCGTGGATTTCATCAAGAGTGACTTTGGCTTTTCTTTTTGATTTGTTTCATTTGTGGTGTTTTATAATTTGGTTGTAATCAAGACCTATACTTGAACTCCATTAGCGATCTGTGGTGTTTAAGATTGGTCGGAGTGAGAGCTTTTCTTCAACGCTTGTAATAATAATAATCAAAACTAGTTCATTTGAATGAATAAATATATTTTGCTAACCAAGGTTGACGCTACTATCCAAAGCTGTAAATTTAGATGCCTAGTTGATTTGAAGTTAATCATAAGAATTAACTAAGACTGATGCTACTAAGGTTAACAAAGATTTTGCTAACCAAAATTGATACTAACTATCCTTATCTAGATGTAAATTTAGCATGTAGCTGATTTGAAGTTATCTCTATGTATTCCACAGCTTCTATATATTCCCATAACGCAACCTGATGTTCAAACATACTAATTTTGCAAGGCCATCAGTACACTTGTTATAGCTTTTCAATATACATGAACCAACAGAATCTCCCAATCTTGTTTGATTGTTTTGCTCATG
Organism: Lathyrus tuberosus; assembly: GCA_022829125.1. Taxonomy (NCBI): domain Eukaryota; kingdom Viridiplantae; phylum Streptophyta; class Magnoliopsida; order Fabales; family Fabaceae; genus Lathyrus; species Lathyrus tuberosus. The sequence continues at coordinate 1,101,157 of JALAZF010000579.1, forward strand.
AACTTGTGGAGTATACTCATCCCTTCTCATTACTTTCAAATTAGTTACCATAATAATGGAATCCTGGTTTTTTATTTACTACTTTCATGCAGTGTTTTACAAACCGGACCGGACCGGCCGGTCAGACCGGTCGAACCGGGAACCGACCAGATAACCGGTCTGGTTCAGTTGTTAGATCGCTCATATCATTGAACCGGTGTGAACCGATAAAAACCGGTGTAAATCGGAAAAACCGACGGTTTTTCTAAACCGGCAATTTAATTGTATTTTTTTTTAAATTAAAACGACGTCTTTTTTATTATTTTAATTAAAAAATAAAATTAAAAAATAAAATAAATGAAATAAAAAATTAAAATAAAAAATAAAACAAACTAATGATATCATTGACGGAGAAATTGTTGCGGATGCGGTTGAATTTACTGCAGATGATTTTAATATTGAAGAAAGAGATCCCAACATTGAAACAATTTTTCCTCCTTTGAATTGGTGCACATTAGAGTTATTTTGTTATAAACTACTATTTAATTAGATTATGTTGCAATTAGACTTTATTCGCCATTAGACTTTATAATTTTGTACTATTTTGTTATGTGTGATACTTTTGTTTTAAATTTGAATTTAGATAATGAACTTGTGAACATAAGATATGATATTTTAAATAAATTTAATTGTTAGTTATATTTTGTAGAGATTGAATCATCTGGTTCGACCAGTTTTATATCTATATAGTTTTGTTATATAGATTGGTTTATTCAACCGAGTTATCCGATTTAATCCGGTTTTGTCATGTGCTTCGACCAATGACTCAGTGGTTTGACCAATAAACCAATGACCCAATATCCTCCTAGTTTGATGATCGGTTCAGTTTTTAAAACACGGCTTTCATGGTTCGTTACCTTCCAAAATTTCAATTCATATTTAATACGTTTACATATTTACAAATTAATTATGTTTAATAAACCTTTTTTATTTCTAATCATCACATAATTGATTAGGTAATATTTAAAGTTATAAATGTATTTGTCATTTACATAGTTTTATAAAATTTTATAAATCTTTGCCATGCATTGTTGTCGTTTGAAACTATACAATAGTGTGTTTAGAGGGTAATGTAAAATTCAAGAAAATTTAAAATTTCATGAAATTCAAATGCTTTATTTTTTAATTCCGTTTTAAAATTTATTGATTTGATGACAAAGATCAATTTCTAAGTTTTACATTTGTTTAGGAAAACTCTTATCTTATTTTTTGTTTTTTTATTTTTTATTTAAAATAATGGAGAAATGGAGTATAGATTATTAGAATATTTTACACTTATATATTATTTTAATATTTTAATAATTATTACATGGTCATATATATTTTAGTTACATTAATTATTTTATTAAATTAAATATTTTAAACAATTAAGTGATCAAATAACAATTAAGTGATCAAATAACGTTAAACAATTAAGTGATCAATTGAGTGTCTTTGTTAAGGTAAATTTAGGTTTTTCCATGTTGAAAGATGATCCACTAGACTCACTGAAAAGCTTGCCAAATCTGCTTAATCTATGTTTGTGGGACTACTGCTATGATGGTGAAATTTTGCATTTTCAAAATGGAGGCTTTCAAAAATTGATGACACTGAATCTTAGTCGATTGAACAGAGTGAATTCCATCGTTATAGACAATGAAACTTTGCTCTCAGTTGAACATTTTACTCTAGAAAAAATCGCCCAACTGAAGGAGGTACCTTCTGGCATCAAGCTGATGCATAACCTCAAAGATATTTACTTCACTGACATGTCACCCGAATTTGTTGAAAGCATTGATCCAGACAAATGGAAAGATTACTTGATTATCAAGCATGTTCCTCTGGTATATATTCGTCATTGGTATGGCCCAAACCTATACGATTATGACATTCACACTATTAACTCATCCTCCGTGGAGTCAAAAGCAAATTGGGAATGATCTGGTTTATAGAAAGCTACAAAAGTTTGAAGGTACCTTTCTTCTTATCAATACTTCTCTTTGAGAGATGCTTTAGTCGTTGACAACTGCATTAGATAACTGACTCTAATGTTTCTTGTGCAATATGGACAGGAATTCGTGATACAGCTCAAAGACCGCGTATCTTATTCTTCATTCCATCTATGAAGCTTCAATTCAAATTCAAGTATTTCATTTCCATCCTAAAATAATGTAGGAAAATGTGGATTCCATCACGAGTGACTTTAAATTTTCTTTTTGATTTGTTTCGTTTACGGTGTTTTATAATTTGGTTGTAATCAAGACCTATATTTGAACTTCATTCGCGATATATGGTGTTTAAGATTGGTCGGAGTGTGAGCTTGAGTGTGGCATTTTCTTCAACCTTTGTAATAATAATCAAACCACTTCATTTGAAGTTGAATGAATATATATATTTTGATAACCAAGGTTGATGCTACTAAGATAAACGAAGATTTTGCTAACTAAGATTGAAGATTTTGCTAACCAAGATTGATACTAATTATCTTTTGTTAGAAGTAATTCATATTCAGTAGTAATATTAGTTTTGTTAAGTTTAATCTAGCTAGTGTAGGTTAGCATTTTCGCATACGTGACATTATTGTTTGTGTATATAAACAAAGCGTGGTAATCATTCACTGTAACCGTTTTGTAAGAGTAGTAGAAGTGTGTTATTCAATTCTCTCTTTTCTCTCTCTTCTTCCATCTTCATCTTCTTCACATTGTGCACCAACAATTGGTATCTATAGCTCCGGTTCAGATCCATAGGGAAACACAGAGAAACACGAGTGAACGGTGAGGCGTTGTGTGATTGATTTTGTTTGTTGAATCCATGTTGAATTTTTTAATCGGATACATAACAGAATCACATTTCTTGATTATGCGGGATTGGGAAACACTAGTGTTTAGTGAAATCTAAGTGAATTGCACAAGGTTGAAGATGAACGAAAACAGTAATCTGAGTACTAAGCTTCCAGTGTTCAATGGCAAGAACTGGAATCGGTGGATGATTCAGATCTGTGTGTTGTTTGGCGCTCAAGATGTTCTTGATCTCGTCAACGACAATTACGGTCCTGTTGCACTTTAGGCAAATACAATAGATGCGCAGAGGAATGCTCAACGTGATTTGAGGAAGAAGGATCAGAAGGCGTTGTTCTACATCCATCAGTGTGTGGATGCGAACGTGTTTGAGAAGATCAGTGATTCGACGACAGAGAAGGCTGCGTGAGATGTACTGGTACGGTGCTACGACGGTGATGTATCAGTGAAGAAGGTGAAGCTTCATTCTCTACGTAAGAAGTATGAGAATCTCAACATGAAGAACAATAAGAAGGTACCTGATTACATCTCCAGAGTGATTTTAATCATAAATGATATGAAGTTGTGTGGAGAAACTCTCTCTGAAGAAAAGATCATTGACAAGGTACTTAGATCTCTTACTCCTCAGTTTGATTACATTGTTGTAGTAATTGAACATTCTAAGGATCTTAGCACCATGAGAATTGAAGAGCTGCAAAGTAGTCTAGAGGCACAAGAGTTACGTCTAACTGAGAGAAACTATGAAATGGAGGTAGAGCAGCAGACTCTGAAAGCAGCTTATGGTAAGAAATATCATAAGTAGTCTTGGTCAAAAGCCAGCAAGAAATCTGATAGTGTTCAGAAGTCAGAAACATCAACTTCTGAAAGGCAAGAGAGTGCTTAGAAGGGAAAGGAGAAGTATGACAATAGGAAGGTTCAGTGCTATTGTTGTAAGAAGTTTAGCCACTTCGCTCCTAATTGTTAGTCAAGCAAGGAAAGGAAATCAGAAGAAGCAAACATAGCCAAAGAAGATTTTGATGATGAACCTGTGTTATTGATGGCTTATGAGTCTGATAGTGCGTCTTTGGAAGACTGGTGGTACATGGACACGGGTTGTTCAAATTACCTTACTGAAAATAAGAAATGGCTGGTTGAGTTTGACTCTGGTAAGAGGACCAAGATCTGATGTACTGACGATAAGTATCTGAATGCTGTAGGAATGGGAAATGTAAGAGTAGTTATGAATAATGGTAAAAGTGCATTGATTCAGAAAGTGTAGTATGTTCCTGGCATGAAAAGCAATCTGGTGAGTGTAGGTCAATTAATTGAGAAAGGATTTTCAATTACCGTGAAGGACAATCCTTTGAAGTTGTATGACTGTAATCAGAAGCTGATTATGAGGGCAGAACAAGAAGGAATTGAACATTCAAAGTGAATGTTAATCCGAGAGACCCCCAATGGGCAAAAGCCGATTTACTTCACCAGTAAAGCCCTTCAAGGCCCCGAAATTAGATACCAGCAGGTCGAAAAGGTCGCTTTGGCCCTCGTCACCGCAGCCAGAAGATTGAGGCACTACTTCTTGGCCCACACGATCGTGGTGAGAACCGAGAAACCCGTGAGACAGCTCCTCGGCCGACCAGACATGGCGGGTAGGATGCTCAAATGGTCGCTCGAACTCTCGAAGTTTGACATCCAATACGAGGGTAGAAAGGCCCTGAAAACTCAAGTGCTAGCCGACTTCTTCGCAGAGATGAACATCCCAGAACCTTCGGTCGACGAATCCCAAAATAATTGACGATCTACATCGATGGGGCATCCATCTCGACGGAAAGCGGAGCGGACATCATCCTAGAGAACGAGGAAGGTATCCTGATCGATGTCTCCCTCACATTGTCCATCCCGACGTCAAACAACCAGGCCGAGTAGGAGGCTCTCCTCGCGGGGCTACGCCTAGCCGAGGACCTCGGCGCCAAAGAAGTAAAAATATTCATCGACTCCCAGCTTGTGGCCTCCAAGGTACGGGGAGAGTACAAAGCCAAGAACGAAAACCTCATCGAGTACCTGGCCTTGGTAAAAGAAAGGATGAAAAAATTTGTCTAGGCAGAAGTAAGCCACGTCCCGCGCGAGCATAATACTTGGGCAGACGTCCTATCGAAGTTGGAGAGTATGAAGAAAAAAGGCGGGAATAAATCTGTCATCCAAGAGGTGCTTCCGCGTCTGAGCATCGAGAAATCCATCTCAACCACCGACGTGCATGCCATTGGGGACAACCACTGCCGGATGACCCCGGTATACGAATACCTCATCACGAGGAAACTACCTGACGACTCCAAGGATGTCGGCGTAGTTAGGCGGCGCGCCTGCTCGTATACCATCGTTGAGGACAAGTTATGCCGGTAAGGCTTCTCGGTCTACCTCCTCAGGAGCGTCGAGGAGTCTAAGGTCCCCGGCATACTCCAGGAGATCCACGAAGGAATCAATGCGCAACACCTCGGTGGACGATCCCTAGCCTGTAAAGCACTGCGAGCAGGGTACTACTGGCCCACCATGCAGCAAGACGCCAAGGAGCATATCAAGAAATGCGACAATTGCCAGAGGTACAAGGACATGCACTTAGCCCCACCCAATGAGCTCAAAACACTTTCATCCCCGTGTCCATTTTCCTGGTGGGGGATGGACATCCTCGGGCCCTTCACCATTGGTTCGTACCATAACAAGTACTTAATTGGACAAAGGCCGAAGCCTTAGCCAAAATCACGGCCTACAATATACTCAGTTTCTACAAGAGGAATATACTTGCCTGGTTCGGCTTACCCCAAGCAATCGTCATCGACAACGGGACACAGTTCACCAACAAGAACTTTCAGGACTTCGTTACCAAGCTGGGTACGAATTAACACTTCACATCTCTCGAGCACCCGCAAATGAACGGGCAGGCCGAAGCCGCAAATAGGGTAATCCTACGCTATTTGAAACGAAGACTAGGCTACTCCAAGAAAATGTGGGTCGAGGATTTGCACATCGTGCTCTGGGTCTATAGAACAACCCCGCACTCGAGCACCGGGGAAACCTCATTCCAACTTACTTACGGAACTGAGGCAGTGATTCTGGTGGAAATAAGGGAACCCTCGAGGAGGACCAAGTCTCCCCTCGACGAGGAGATGAACGATGAGGCCCTAAGGGAGGAGCTTAACCCGGTCGAAGAGATACGGTCAGGGGCATCCCTCCGCGAAGCCTCACTCAAATAGAAGATAACAATGCGCCATGACAACAAAGTTATCAAACGCGAATTTCAGGTCGGCACCCTAGTCATGCGAAGGAACCAGAAAGATTCGCGCGAAGGCAAGCTCGCCGCGAACTGGGAGGGCCTCTATCGCGTCCGTACGAAAACGGGGACGGGAGCCTACTACCTCGAAAATCTGCACGGGAAGGAAATTTCTCGACCATGGAACACTGAAAAGCTTAAACAGTATTACAGTTAGACACTGCCCGTGACCTATTCGCATCGTGACCATAGGAGCGCACTAAGGTACGAGCGCGACACCTAACTCAAGACGAGAAGACAAAAGCCCACTCTTGTGTGTGCGAGCGAACTTTTGATCCGACGGGGACACCTCCACCGAGCTCCACTGGCTCCGTACCAACCAGGCAGAACACCCAGCTCGTGATGGGAAGTTCACGCCTCAGAACAAAGACCTCGATCGAGCTCTTAGTTTCGTCAAAGGTCGAAATACAACTCCGACCACTCGACTAGTTCCATACACTGTCGAGTACCATCTACATCGAGCAAAAGCCTCAAATACTTAACGAAACATACTTATATCAAATAAATAGTCAACATACAAACATCACACATAAAATATGAAAGATAATGCATTAAAGCGGGCAAAACCTCATTGTTCAAACAGTATAAAAAGCATTATAAGCCCCTGGCACGCAGGCCGGGCAAAGGTCAATCTACAAAATCATGGCACGCAGGCCGAACTAAACAATAACCAAAAGTGGCATGTATGCCGACTAAATAGAAGCTCAAACAGCTACTTCCTCCTCAATTTGGACATCCGTATCCCCGTCACCGTGACCAATTTCATCTTCGTTCTCCCCGGGCACGACCACCCGGCCGTCGACCACTTGGTGGAAAGGGTTGACTTTCCCAAGGGCGAGTTGGACCTTTAGATTCTCGGCCTTGACATGCGCCAAAGCGCTATTGAAACCCACCTCGAGAGCCTCCAAGCAGTCTTGCTCGAGCTCCTGAATCTGGGTAATCATAGCACCACGCGCTGCAAGTCTTTTCTCCTCCTCTGTCTCGTCCTCGGCAGGGCTGGCGGCAGCTTCCAGCTCGACAACCTTTTTCTAAAGGCGGTCCTGCTCCTCCTTGGTCTTCTTCAGCTCCGCGTTCGTCTCAATCAACTCATGGAGGACGCGCACATAATTTTCACACCTCGTCTGAGCCTCGAGCAGGTCGCTCTCCGCTTTGTTCTTCTCCACCTCGAGAACATCGTACTCATCTTGCAGTTTTTGCAGTTCGGAAGCCGGGCTAGTTTCGTCATTCAGGGCTAGAGCCATCTCGAAGATCCGCATCATGGAGGCCATGTCCTCGGTTAGCGTTTTCCTCCTAGCCGCCCTCTCGACCCCTAGAATCGCTTTGGCCTCAGCCTCGGCCACAGTAGGGGAATTGACCCCCAGAAAAGAATTCCCTCTGGAGATGGCAAGGGGGAAGCATAAACTTCTCGGTGGGCACACTCTCCTCGAGGTCCACGAGAATGGGCTCCTCGGTGCACAACCTTTTGGAAGAGGTCCCCTGCGGAGGAGGAGACTGACTATTCTGAGGGGAGGTAGATCTGCTTCCCCCGTCGCTGGGCTTCATCATCTGTTGGACCTAGACAACTTTACCTTTTCTCTTCTTCGCGCCTCTGGTGGCCTCTAGCTTCATGATGCGCTCGTGCATGTTTGACATTTTGCCTGCGAAAATGAACAGAAAATGAGTCAACACAAGGGAAAACAAAAGGGGACAAACGCCCGGGCAAAGCAAAAGACCGCTACCTAAAAACCTCAAGGCCTCATCTTTGGATTCGCACTCGAGGAGGGTTTTGGTGTTGATAAAACGGGGCTCAGTACAAACTTGCCAATGGTCGTCGAGGACAAAACTCCCGTCTTTGCTTACGCATTTAGCGCGAGTAAAGCCGGAGACAAACTCGACCAATTTTTTGTATGCTTCCCGATCTTTGTCGCCCAGGTCGCCAAGCTTTGCGATGTAGCTCTCCGTGCTACTCATGAAGTACGCCTCCTCCCACTCCAGGGGACACTTAGACACAAATTTCTCCTTGCCCATCTCGTCGACCACGTGGTCGTATAAGGAGCCAACGGCTTTGTACGTGATGGGTTGGACAATGTAAAACCTGTCCTTGAAGCAGCGGACAGAATCTAAGTATGCCTTGAACAATTTCCTCGGCTGTTTCAAGGAAACCCAACTATGTCGACCGTTGACGGTTGACCGTTGTAAGTGGAAGGTACAGAAAAACAGAGGAAGGGTGGCCCCGACGCGGAGGTATTCGCACACGAGCTCAAACACCCGCACGAAGGCTATCGCATTAGGATGGAGCTGGGAGGGCGCCAAACGCAGCCAGTGGAACACCCCCCTCTAGAAGTCGCTAAAGGGGAGACGGAGACCCACTTCCTGGAACACAAACTCGTACATGGGGAACCTCAACCATCGGAATGTAGAGCATATACGATGTTGCTCGTTGGGTTAGAAAAGCATCTCGTTCGTATGAGAGCCCACAACAATGTCCTCGACCGTCGTGAAAGCATCGGTGTCATCGACAACGAAGCGCGACCCAAGTCTGAGAGGCTCTTCCCAGGCCCGGTCCTCAGGCGTGCGGACTCGTTCCTCCCTGGGTTGTTGAACGGTGTCCTCGAGTTTGGGCTCGTTGTCTATGTAAATGACACCCTCGAGCCTCACGGCCATTTTACCTAAAAAAATAGAGGAAAGCGGTGAATTCAACTTCTGAAATCAAATCCATCCTTCCACTGCAAATTAAGTGAAAGGGCGATGAGAGGGACGAGGAGCCCAGACAGACTATCCCCGACACTAAGCTGCGAATCTCTCCTCGACGAACAGAAGACCCCAGTCGACATGACGCAGTAGGCCTCCTCGACGAGGAGGCTCTTCTCACAGGAGGCCCGATGGACGCATGACTCTCTGACAAAGGCCCTTCCGCGACTATCGTGTTTTACGGGGAGCCAAGCTCCCCGAGATCTTCATCCCATCTACCCGTGACCTTCATCGTTTCCCCGGGACCGTCATCACGGGTCCTCGCGACATTCATCAGAAGATTCATGAAGATGCCCGAGATCTTCATGAACTCCCCAGCGGCCCCGCCGAAAACTCCATGAACGCGGTCGGGATTTTCATAGTTCCACCGTAAAATTCGTGAAGGTCACCAGAACATTCATACGTCCCTCCTAAAGCCTACGCTCCCCCCAGAAAATCAACAACAAAATCAAACTACTAGAGATAGAACACGAGAACTTACTTGAAGAAGGTGAGTTCGGATGGCGAGGAGCAGCTGGCAACGGCGGCGGCGGTGAGTACGGGGTGAAGAGCTTGAAGGTCTTGGAAGATTCATATCAGTTCAAGGAAAACGTGAAAATTAAAAGGACTCACCGCCTATTTATAACCCTAACATGGGACTCGAGGCGTCTCTAGGCCCTTGAGTGCCCCTACTCCTAGCCGCCCTAGGCATTAATGACGCGTGACACGTGGCACTTGAAGACCTCGCATACGTCCTCTCAGTTCCCTTCATGCCCGCATGGATGGCACATCCATTCTTTTCATCTTCTTCACGCCATCGACTAGAGCACCAGACGGGGACGTGCCCAGGCGTGCGGACGTCACAGCGACTCCCATCTCGTCGAACATCACCTACTCCTGGCCACTTACATCCTTCACCAACTCGGTATTTTGGGCACGCTAATGCTCGACTGGACGGGTCCTCAACGAATAGACTGGCCCTTAAGTCATTACTCCGCTACTTCAGAGCAATGACTTAGGGGGGTCTTGTTCTGGATTGGGCCAGCACTTGCCCCATAGTCGGGCATGCACAACCCATTGTCACATTGGGGAGGCCCAACAAGGCCCAATCCTTGTGACGCCCCCTTACTAATACCCCCAATTAACATGCATATAAAGCAGTTAAAAGAAAATTCGATAATTGATCAGAGTACGTTTGAAAACACGGCATAGAAAGGAGACATCACATCAAAGTAACCAAACATACACATAACATGCAACACCTGCCCATAATGATATGCAACTGTAGGGTAGCAATCATACAGAGGAAACTTTGTTCCTTACACCCACTTTCAGAAATTAGAATTAAAGCGGAAAATCTAACATTTGAATAACATATATACATATGCACATATAAACAGTTTGTCATACATCAGGTAGCATATGTACAACCAAACTATATCATCAAATATACAAAATAATAGCACGCGGCCACCCTAACTACCCGGAGTCACATATCAGAGCCGACCGACCAAAATAATGAAGATGCAATGCTTCACAAAAGGAATACCTCCAGCAACCTAATCTGCAACGCCTCATAGAGCGTTATAAAACAGCAGAAGGGTGAGAAAAACAACCATAATATAATTGCATAAAATTATATATTAACACGAAAATACACAAGTAACACATTCTCACCACAATTGCACAACAATCATATACAATATCACACAATTGCAATCCTCACATATCATATACCACAACACATCAATCTTTCACGATACCATCACACATATTCCATGTACCATAATTCATATTCACAATTCTATGCACAAATGACTCATGATGAATGCAAATGCACATAGATCGACACTACGACTCTATGCACATGCCATGCGGTACCGACTTCCATTTGTCACGTCATTAGTCCACTCAGGAACTATTGGAACCATCGCTCGTTACTGGGACGTACCCAAATAACACCCCGTCGGATCTACGATGTTCACCCGTCGCTTTAGGTCCTCAGGCAGCGCCTCATATTTTCGAGGCACACGACGTTAAGGATTGCTTTAAGTCTCCAAAGGAGCCCACAATCGTCTATAATCACCGCTTTAAGTCCTCAGGCAGCGCCTCATATTTTCGAGGCACACGATGTTATAGCAGATTCCCTCTGGAACCAAATCGTCACTCAGGACGTTTCAACAATGCACGATGATGCTTGGCATACAATGACTCATGACATTCACATTGCATGCTCACACACATCAATAATCATGCATATCTAAACAAATGCAATACGTAGCATTTTCTTGCCTCTCGGCCACAAATCCTTATCACAGCAGCACATAAGGCATACACATCCAAGTACAAACATATAACATAATACACGTCAAATACGCACCATTAAAACGACAAAATCGAGATTCGACACTATTCACATTTTCCGACAAAATTTAATCGGCTAACGATTCTCAAAACCTCATATTCACAAAGTACATCTCGATACCTTTCCAACGACACCAAGAATACAAAAATCGGATAATCGGAACCAAAGTTATGAATAAAACCGAAAACAACATTTTCAAAATCACATTTTTGCAAAAGCTCTGTCCATACGCGTACCACCATGAGCCATACGCGTATGAGCAGAGACTCATTTTTCCCAAGGTTCACGTGTAAAAACCCATACGCGTAATGCCCTCTCTCGTACGCGTATTGCCCTGAAATGCTACGCGTATCATACGCAAATGGGCAGATGGCCGAGAAAACAAGCAGCCCATACGCGTATTGCCCCCATGGCTCGCCCACCATACGCGTAACGCCATGGTTCATACGCGTATGAACATGCCCCATACGCGTATGACCTGGAAAAACCAGAAAAATTCCTGCATAATTTGTTCCACGAATTTCCCCTCAAGGACCTCCAATTCATCATCCCAATCTCAGAAAAACAGCAAATGGAAGTGTAATAACATACCACAAACATGTATGAATAATCAACAATGCATTCAACAAGATTTTTACCACAATCAAATTCATTTCTAATCAATTTTTACACAATCTAGGTTTTACTAATATTCTCCAAATCAATCCAAAAACAACAACAAATACACATACATAATCGTACACAATCATACAATAATCGAGTTTCGCACCCTTACTCGATTAATCGATTCCTAAAGCTTGCTCTTGATGAATTTCCACACTTTCTACAATTTTCTCTCTTTTCTTCTCTTTCCCTCTCTTCTTCTTTTTCTTCTTTTCTATTTTTCTTACTATTTTTCTTTCCCTTTTTCTAACTTATCAAAAATAAAATGTGAAATGCCCAAAATACCCCTACACTCAATTATCTCGCAAATGTTCCCAAAACGCGATAAAATATATTCACGATGAAAAATAACACAATTTCGCACAAAAGTCGAAAACACAATAAAATAATAATAAAATAATCAAAAGACTCAACAAAACAAAACTGGCAAAACTGGGGCGTTACAATTCTCCCCCACTTAGAAATTTTCGTCCTCGAAAATCTTACCTGATACAAACAACTCCGGATACGATTCCCGCATCCTACACTCCAACTCCCACGTCAGATTACCATCAGCAGCGCCTCCCCACGCCACTTTCACAAGTGCAATCTCTTTACCCCTTAACCGCTTCACCTCGCGATCCAAAATACTAACTGGTAATGCCTCGACCGTAAGGTTATCTCTTACCTCAACCTCGTCCATCGGAATCACATGTGAAGGGTCTGAAACATACTTCCGCAACTGCGAAACATGAAACACATCATGCAAATTCGACAGATTTGGCGGTAACGCCACACGATACGCTACAGCACCCACTCTCGCAGATATCTGGTAAGGACCAATAAATCGAGAAGTAAGTTTCTTAGATTTCAAAGCACGACCAACACCCGTTACCGGCGTAACTCTCAGAAATACGTGATCACCCTCTTGAAACTCAAGATCCTTCCGTCTCTTATCATGATAACTCTTTTGTCTACTCTGAGAAGCCTTCATTTTCTCACGAATAAACTTTACCCTTTCCGTCGTCTGTTGCACCAATTCTGGTCCAACCACAGAACTCTCACCTGTTTCGTGCCAACACAACGGCGTTCGACATCTTCGCCCATATAAAGCCTCAAAAGGTGCCATTCCAATACTAGAATGGAAACTGTTATTGTACGTGAACTCAACCAAAGCAAGATAACTGTCCCACGCACCACCTTGTTCCAAAACACACGATCTCAACAAATCTTCCAACGACTGAATAGTTCTTTCGGTCTGACCATCCGTCTGCGGGTGATAAGCCGAACTCAACCTCAATCTAGAGCCCAAAGCCTTCTGTAAACTTTCCCAAAATCTCGATGTAAACCTCGGATCTCGATCAGAAACAATACTCAATGGAACCCCATGCAATTTCACCACCACACTGATATAAATCTCAGCTAACCGTTCCAAAGAAAAACTGATGTCAATCGGAATGAAATGCGCCGATTTAGTCAGCCTATCCACAATCACCCAAATAGCATTATGCCCACGCTGAGTGTTCGGTAACCCCGTTACAAAATCCATCGAAATGCTATCCCATTTCCACTCCGGAATGTCCAACGGTTGCAACAAACCACTAGGCCTCAAATGCTCCACCTTCGACTTCTGACAAGTCAAACATGCATACACAAACTGAGCCACATCTCTTTTCAAACCAGACCACCAGAAAATCTTCTTCAAATCTTGGTACATCTTATTCGCTCCGGGATGAATACTCAAATTACTCCGGTGTCCTTCCTCCAAAATCATTCTTTTCAACTCCGCATCGTCAGGAATACAAATACGACCACGAAATCTCAAAACACCAAAATTATCAACCTTGAAATCCTCATTCACGTTCATCATCAAATCAACAAATTTCAAATCCAGCTTTTGCTTCTCACTAATCGACGACAAAAATTCATTAGTAACTTTCAACATACCAAGTCTCACACTCACCGATGTCACTTCACAAACCAAACTCAAGTCTCTAAATGATTCCAAAAGTTCCCACTCTTTCACCATCAATGCGGACATATGCAAAGATTTACGGCTCAATGCATCAGCTACCACATTAGCTTTACCAGGATGGTAATTCAAGCCAAAGTCGTAATCTTTCAAGAATTCCAGCCATCTTCGTTGCCTCATGTTCAACTCTTTCTGATCAAATAGATATTTCAAGCTTTTATGATCGCTAAAGACTTCGAACCTTGCACCATAGAGATAATGCCTCCAAATCTTCAACACAAAAACCACAGCCGCTAATTCAAGATCATGAGTAGGATAGTTTTTCTCATGAACTCTTAATTGCCTTGAAGCATAAGCTACAACCTTACCTTCCTGCATCAAAACACCACCCAAACCAATTAAAGAAGCATCACAATACACCACAAATGGTTCATTAGGATTAGGTAAAATAAGAATCGGAGCTGTCGTCAATCTTCTCTTCAGCTCACAAAAACTCTCTTCACACTGGATATCCCAAATGAACGTTTTGCCCTTACAAGTCAACTGTGTCAAAGGTAATGCTAGCTTCGAAAAACCTTCAATGAACCTCCGATAATAACCAGCCAAACCTAGAAAACTTCGAATTTCAGTAACGGATCTAGGAGCCTCCCATTGTAGAACTGCTTCTACTTTAGATGGATCCACAGCAATACCATTACCTGAAATTACGTGCCCAAGAAAACTCACCTCCGACAACCAAAATTCACATTTGGACAATTTGGCAAAAAGCTTCCTTTCCTTCAAAACCTGCAAAACAATACGCAAATGCCCTGCATGTTCCTCACGAGACTTAGAGTAGATTAAAATATCATCAATAAACACCACCACAAAACGATCCAAATGCTCGTGGAAAATTCGATTCATATATTCCATAAACACACCAGGCGCGTTAGAAACCCCGAACGGCATCACAGAATATTCATAATGACCGTAGCGTGTTCTAAAGGCCGTCTTCTGAATATCCTCTTCTTTCACTCTTATCTGATGATATCCCGATCTCAAATCAATCTTACTAAATACACAAGCACCAACCAACTGATCCATTAGATCATCAATCCTTGGAAGCGGATATTTGTTCTTAATCGTCACTTTATTCAACTGGCGATAATCAATACATAATCGCATACTCCCGTCTTTCTTTTTCACCAACAAAACTGGAGCACCCCAAGGAGAAACACTTGGTCTTACAAACCTCTTTTCCAACAACTCATTCAACTGCTTTTTCAACTCCACCAACTCCGATTCCGACATTCGATAAGGTGCCATAGAAACAGGTCTAGTACCAGGAACTAGATCTATTGAAAATTCAACCTCTCTCTCCGGCGGCACATCTGAAATATCTTCAGGAAACACTTCAGGAAATTCACACACAACAGGAAACACCTCAAGAGAAACTTGACTCTCCACCGACAAAGATGCAAACAAACCAAACAACTGAGCTTCGTCCGCTAAAAGTTTCTTCAACTCTTTAGTAGACAAGAAACTCGAGTCTTCACCTTCCTCAAGAGAAGGAAACCTCACAAGCTTATGATAACAATCAATGTGCACCCGATTAAATTGCAACCAGTTCATCCCCAACACCACATCTAAACCTTCCAATGGTAAACACACCAAATCCATCACAAAATCTTTACCATAAATGGCTAAAGGACAACTTAGACAAACCAAAGAAGTAGTCACTGACCCCATCGCTGGAGTATCAATAACCATCTCAAAATCCATCACAGACAACACAAGATTCAAACTCTTCGCGCACTCAGACGAAATAAACGAATGAGTCGCTCCAGTATCAATAATAGCAATTAAAGGCGTATTATTAATAAAGCAAGTACCTCTTATCAGACGATCTGCATTCGAGGTCTGAGTCCCGGCCAATGAAAACACTTTCCCACTAGCTGGAGCTTTCTTCTGATTAGGACACTTCGAACTAATGTGACCAGGTTCCCCACAATTGTAACATTTCACCACATTCTTCCTCTTACAATCAGCTACCAAATGACCTTCACCTCCACAATTAGAACACTTAATCACATTTTTCCTACATTCATGCTGACGATGACCTAAACCACCACACTTAAAACACCTAATAGAACCGGAACCTCCTCCACCAGACCTGCGATCAAAATTACCCCTTTGTTTACCTTTGTCAGTTGGTGTCACATACGGACCACCACGAAACGGTTGCTTCCCTTTCCTGTCACTTACACTTTTATAGTGAGCAGAACGAGCTTTACTATCTTCATCATAAATCCTACAGCACTCCACCAGATCAGCAAACCTTCGAATCCTCTGATAACCAATCACCTGTTTTATCTCAGGACGCAACCCACTTTCATATTTCACACACTTCGAGAATTCAGCAGTCGCTTCCAGATAGTGAGGATAAAACTGCACAAGCTCCACAAACTTAGCAGTATATTCAACAACAGACAAATTACCTTGTTTAAGTTCCAAAAACTCAATCTCTTTCTTTCCTCGGACATCCTCGGGAAAATACTTCCTTAAAAACTCTCGGCTAAACACCTCCCAAGTAATCTCTTCCTCTTCCGCAGCTTCTAACACTTGACGAGTACTGACCCACCAATCATCAGCCTCCTCATGTAACATATGAGTGCCCAGCCTCACCTTGTGATCCTCTCCACAATCCATTACCCTAAAAATCCTCTCTATCTCTTTCAACCAAATCTGTGCACCATCCGGATCATGTTTCCCTTTAAAGACCGGCGGCTTATTCTTTCTAAACTCATTATTTCCGGCAGCATTCGGTGCACCCTGCACAGCTCGTGCCATCGCTTGCATCGCCGCAGCCAAAGCAGCATCATTACGACCAGCCATATTCTGTTCGTCCAAACACAGAAACTATGGTTAAACAACAACTCTTCCAACACAACTCGCCCAATATGCCAGACACAACAAACACGAACGACACAACTGACACGGACTGGCTCTGATACCACTTAATGTGACGCCCCCTTACTAATACCCCCAATTAACATGCATATAAAGCAGTTAAAAGAAAATTCGAGAATTGATCAGAGTACGTTTGAAAACACGGCATAGAAAGGAGACATCACATCAAAGTAACCAAACATACACATAACATGCAACACCTGCCCATAATGATATGCAACTGTGGGGTAGCAATCATACAGAGGAAACTTTATTCCTTACACCCACTTTCAGAAATTAGAATTAAAGCGGAAAATCTAACATCTGAATAACATATATACATATGCACATATAAACAGTTTGTCATACATCAGGTAGCATATGTACAACCAAACTATATCATCAGATATACAAAATAATAGCACGCGGCCACCCTAACTACCCGGAGTCACATATCAGAGCCGACCGACCAAAATAATGAAGACGCAATGCTTCACAAAAGGAATACCTCCAGCAACCTAATATGCAACGCCTCATAGAGCGTTATAAAACAGCAGAAGGGTGAGAAAAACAACCATAATATAATTGCATAAAATTATATATTAACACGAAAATACACAAGTAACACATTCTCACCACAATTGCACAACAATCATATACAATATCACACAATTGCAATCCTCACATATCATATACCACAGCACATCAATCTTTCACGATACCATCACACATATTCCATGTACCATAATTCATATTCACAATTCTATGCACAAATGACTCATGATGAATGCAAATGCACATAGATCGACACTACGACTCTATGCACATGCCATGCGGTACCGACTTCCATTTGTCACGTCATTAGTCCACTCAGGAACTATTGGAACCATCGCTCGTTACTGGGACGTACCCAAATAACACCCCGTCGGGTCTACGATGTTCACCCGTCGCTTTAGGTCCTCAGGCAGCGCCTCATATTTTCGAGGCACACGACGTTAAGGATTGCTTTAAGTCTCCAAAGGAGCCCACAATCGTCTATAATCACCGCTTTAAGTCCTCAGGCAGCGCCTCATATTTTCGAGGCACACGATGTTATAGCAGATTCCCTCTGGAACCAAATCGTCACTCAGGACGTTTCAACAATGCACGATGATGCTTGGCATACAATGACTCATGACATTCACATTGCATGCTCACACACATCAATAATCATGCATATCTAAACAAATGCAATACATAGCATTTTCTTGCCTCTCGGCCACAAATCCTTATCACAGCAGCACATAAGGCATACACATCCAAGTACAAACATATAACATAATACACGTCAAATACGCACCATTAAAACGACAAAATCGAGATTCGACACTATTCACATTTTCCGACAAAATTTAATCGGCTAACGATTCTCAAAACCTCATATTCACAAAGTACATCTCGATACCTTTCCAACGACACCAAGAATACAAAAATCGGATAATCGGAACCAAAGTTACGAACAAAACCGAAAACAACATTTTCAAAATCACATTTTTGCAAAAGCTCTGTCCATACGCGTACCACCATGAGCCATACGCGTATGAGCAGAGACTCATTTTTCCCAAGGTTCACGTGTAAAAACCCATACGCGTAATGCCCTCTCTCGTACGCGTATTGCCCTGAAATGCTACGCGTATCATACGCAAATGGGCAGATGGCCGAGAAAACAAGCAGCCCATACGCGTATTGCCCCCATGGCTCGCCCACCATACGCGTAACGCCATGGTTCATACGCGTATGAACATGCCCCATACGCGTATGACCTGGAAAAACCAGAAAAATTTCTGCATAATTTGTTCCACGAATTTCCCCTCAAGGACCTCCAATTCATCATCCCAATCTCAGAAAAACAGCAAATGGAAGTGTAATAACATACCACAAACATGTATGAATAATCAACAATGCATTCAACAAGATTTTTACCACAATCAAATTCATTTCTAATCAATTTTTACACAATCTAGGTTTTACTAATATTCTCCAAATCAATCCAAAAACAACAACAAATACACATACATAATCGTACACAATCATACAATAATCGAGTTTCGCACCCTTACCCGATTAATCGATTCCTAAAGCTTGCTCTTGATGAATTTCCACACTTTCTACAATTTTCTCTCTTTTCTTCTCTTTCCCTCTCTTCTTCTTTTTCTTCTTTTCTATTTTTCTTACTATTTTTCTTTCCCTTTTTCTAACTTATCAAAAATAAAATGTGAAATGCCCAAAATACCCCTACACTCAATTATCTCGCAAATGTTCCCAAAACGCGATAAAATATATTCACGATGAAAAATAACACAATTTCGCACAAAAGTCGAAAACACAATAAAATAATAATAAAATAATCAAAAGACTCAACAAAACAAAACTGGCAAAACTGGGGCGTTACAATCCTCGTCTCGTCGGGCACGCTTAACACTCTCTACAGTCGGGCAGGTCACCACCTAACACGAGGAGAGATCACGCGTCTTCCCCACGGACTCCACATGCCCCCCACGCTGGGACACGTCATCATGCAACTACCCACTTCCTGAAAAATAGGTCAGCCCACCTTCCGAAGATCACGGGGTATTGCTTTAGGGCGAAGACCACGTGCTGGTCTTCCCTACGCCACGTAAGCCCTAGCAGTTACTTGCATTGGGTCTGGCAATCCAACCTAGTGTAGATGACTGTTGGCCTAGCGCCGGGGGCACACTATAAATACCTTCTATCACTAGAGGGTCAGGTATTCTGATTTTCACTCACTATTACTTTCTGTACTTGCATTCTTTACTCCGTCTCTTACTTTGGCATCGGAGTACCTTGCAGGTATACCCCCCACCTTCTCACCACCACCGGAGTGTAATGGAGCTCACTACGTGTTGCTGGCCACCGATCTGTTTATATATATATATATATATATATATATCAAATATCGATATTTTATACATATTAAGTGTTAAATGCAGGGGGTTTGAGAGCTCAGGATTATTTATTAATGTGCATATCAATTGTGCGTTAATCAATAATTTGATTCAAATAAAAAATAAAATCAATTAATATCTCAAATTTTCCACACATCAAGAAGATGGAGACTGAAATTACAATGTCGATAATAGTGTTATTCTCGCTCTTTTTGACCTGTGCTTTGATTTTTTTTGTAACATTTTTTATTTTTATCACAAGGGTTGAAAGAAACTTCGACCAATCTTAAACACCACAAATGACAAAGGTAGGTAAGAAATATCATAATGACTTCTGAAGGAGTCCAAATATAGGTCTTGATTATAACCAAATTATAAACTATCACATTTGAAACAAATAGAAAAGATAAGCCAAAGTCACTCGGTGAAATGAATCCACATTTTCCTTGATCATCCGCGAATTTTACTCTACTTTTTGCAGCTTGATTGATTTGCACAAACCAATCCTTCCTACCCATCATATGCGTAGAACAACCCGAATCCAAGTACCATTCCTCTCTGTGTTGGATTCCATCTTGCATCGTATCTATAATGTTGCCGTTTTCGCACTTTTCCGCATAATTTTTAGCAACTTTGCTGCATTTTTCTGCAGAATTTCCAGCACAATCAACACCTCTGCCACTTCTAGAATCTCCTTGTGTGATCATCACTAAGAGTTTATTCTCCTCATCTACCTCTTGCCTTGCAACCTTAGCTTCATCTCCTTGAAAATCCCTCTGTTTTGCACTACATTCCCTTGAGAAATGTCCAAGTTTTTGACAATTCCAACACTGAATTTTACTCTTGTCAACCTTTGGTTTTCCGCTTCTACTGTTGCTTTGATCACCATATCTATTGAGGCAGCTCTCACCCTTATGCCCCATCGAAACCTTCAGACTTTCTGGATCTTTTCCACCCGAATTCTAGAAATTTTGCTTCCCTCTTGAAGCCTTTTTTCCTTTCGATGTTTTACTCCTCTCGTTGAACCGAGCTTGCAAAGCGACTCCACCTTTGCCTTCTCTCTATTCCTCTCATCCATCTGTTGCTCATGAGCCTCGAGAGAGACTTGCAGATTCTCTTTGCTCATCGTCGCAAGGTCCTTCGATTCCACAATCGCCACTTCAATATTGTCGAATCTTGGTGTTAACGAACGCAAAATCTTCGAAACAACATTTTGCTACGTTGTAGTTTCTCCACATGACTTAATTTGGTTTACCAAACGAGTAATTCTTGTAACATAATCGCTTATCGTCTCTTTTTCCTCCATTTGAAGTAGTTTGAATTGACGTTTGTGAGTTTGTAACCTCACCACCTTGGCTTTATCAGCCCCTGTATAAGCCTTTTCTAAGATCTCCCAAGCTTGCTTTGCCGAATCGCAATCGCCAACTTTTTTAAAGTTGTCACCATCAACACAAGAATAAATCAAGAAGAGTGCTTTGTAATCCTTCTTCTTCTCTTCCTTGAATGTAGCCTTCTGAGCATCTGTAGCTTCTGCCCTAAGTGGTGTAACTCTATTATTGATCACTTTAAGAACTTCTTGATACCCAAACAAAACTTTTATTTGTTTGGACCACTTTTCATAATTCTTCGAATCAAGAATCAGTAGGTTGGTGGGTATTCTATCATTGAAAATAATATTCATCGTTGCATCGGATTAATGGATCGGAACCAGTGATCTTGATGCCAAATGTTGGAGCAAAGACCAACTCGATTGGGTTAACAATGGTGGAATTTAGAATTTAGGGATTTAGAAATTGAGAGAGAAATATTGAGGGTGAGAATTATAATTGGCATTAACCACAAAATGGGAGCACTAAAGGCTATTTATACAACATGTACAAAATGATTGGGAAAATACAAAAAAGCTTTAAAAATAACCTAAAAAACTAAAAATGCCATGTGTAACCGGTTACCACATTTTGAGTAACCAGTTACCACAAAACCTTCTAGCCACTGACTCTATGTGAAAAGCATGTAATCGGTTACCACATATCCGGTAACCGGTTTACTTTAGCTAAAATGTCAGAAAATCAGTTTCTAACATTCAGAACACCACATCTTTAATTCAGAGAATAAGTCATCGCATCTCAAAGACGAAATGAAGAAATTTTCCGAGTTATATTCCGAGAAAGCATGTGAACTTTAATACTACATCACAAGGAAAGTTGAGCAAAAGCTGGAGCTTAATTTTCTAAAGCACTTTGACAAGCACAAGGTGCTTTTTTTCCTGGCTCTGCATAAGAAATATAATCCTCATTACATTAAATCATTCTATTGCGACGTTCACAACTATGCAAATGGTTTAAAATGTTTGTTTAATGGTAGAATGGTCAAGTTCATGGTTGAAGACTTTGTTGAAGTTCTTGGTTTTGAGTATAAGGGCCTTAAAGTGAATCTTGCCAACCACATTCACGAGTTCAAGTGTACTAGGTTTGTGGCATTAATTTCTAAATCAATATTCAAATATCGCCTAGATACAATAAATTTCCGCACTAGTCGGTTGAAATGTGACATGAGAATGTTGCATTGTCAAAAAACTATGCCAAAGTTGATAATACAAATATGCTTTAGATGTGGATGTTGATGACTCATCCAAAATTGAATTGGGTCAAGTTCATCATTGATCAAATCATCATCTGCAAGCGTGCCAAGAGTAAGCATTTGTTCTATACCTTCTTTATTTAGGCTATTTTGTCAATGAACAATATAATGTCTCAAGAATCCAATCTAGTGGATGATCCCAATTTGTTTGACGATACGTATTGCTATCATGAATCCTTCTGCAGAGTTTATGAGAACATGTACATGATGGCTGAAGAAAATTATGAAGGATATGTGGCATGGAAAGCTACTCTTGCGTATGGTGTTCCTTCTCCTTCTTTTTTGAATCCATCTGTTAAAACTCATGTCAAAGTATGTGTCTCTAGATTGTTTGTTGATGCTAAAGCTAGAGAATAACATCTGATTTCTAGGATAGATGTTGAAGCCGCTGAAGCACATGCCAAAGAAGAGCATTGGATTGCGTGAGAAGAAAAGGATGCACAAGAATCACATGAGAGACAAGCTAGGCAAGAGGAAGCTGCAAAAGCCATACAAGAAAGATTGCAAATGACAAAGGTAGGTAAGAAATATCATAATGACTTCTGAAGGAGTCCAAATATAGGTCTTGATTATAACCAAATTATAAACTATCACATTTGAAACAAATAGAAAAGATAAGCCAAAGTCACTCGGTGAAATGAATCCACATTTTCCTTGATTATTGTAGGATTGAAAAGGCATGGTTGAATTTGAATTGAAGCACTATAGATGGAATGAAGAACAAGAAACGCCATCTTTGAGTTATGTCACAGAGAACCAAAATTCTTGTCCACATTAACACAAGAATCAATGAAGTAATTCATCTCATACAGTTCTCAAGTTCATTAAACCTGATAAATGAAAAATTGCTACTAAACTAAATGCTAGTTCAAGAATGCTTTATACGATAGCACATGCAAGTTATTACCAACATAATTCTTTAAGGGTGTGTTGGATGAGTCAATTTAAAATTTAAAGAAATTTGAAATTTCATGGAATTCAAATACTTCATTTTCAAAATTTATTCATTGGCTGAAGTAGTTGAATTGCTTGAATTTTAATATTTATATTGTTCGGAAAAAGTGATAAATTCAATTTATTTATTAAAAACAATTGTAAAATTTAATTTATTTTACTTATGTTTCAGTGACAGCAAGTGTTTGTGAGTTCGTGAGTATAAGTTTTAAAATAACAGTTGAATATTTTAGAAAAAAATCTATCATATTTAGCAAACAATTTACAAATTCATTATGAATATCTATAAAAAAAATATTGAAAGCCTACGATCCAACTCATAAAAATCCTTTGTTCTTATATTTTGAAAAGCATAAATATAAATAAAATAACATATATAAATAACTCAACTAAGTTTGTTCTTGTATTATAAAAGTGTAAATATAAAAAAAAATATATTAAATGTCTACTGCCCGAATGTCATTAAAAAAATTACAATGTATTATAAATTTTATTATACTCAATGCTAAAATATAAACTACTAAATTTTATACATTACCTTTTATTTTTATTAAATATTGTACACATCAATTTTTTTTAAAATGCAAATGCAATTATACAACCAATAAGTGAATTTGACCTCTTAATAAGTTCAACACTACACGTACTTACCATAAAATACTGGAATTTGGTTGTCAAGTTATCAGTTATTATTGTAACTAGCCCTGTACTATACCACTAGCTAGTGATATAATTTGAATTTTTTTCATTTACAGTAAGTAACACAAATTTTTTTTTTAACTTAAGAGCATAATAAATATCTTTAACAGAAAAAAAATATATATTTTTATGTATTGATTTTGGTTATTCTTTTTTAATCTCAAGATTAGGCAACTTTTGTTAGATATAAGTGCCAGAAATTGTCAAAACAGTAACTTGTTGGAACGTGATTAACTTTTGTTTTTAACAAATATTTGTAATGTTTACAGATATTAATAAATATAGACTTTGCAACATTAATGGCAACAAATCAAAGTGGCGCAGCGGAAGCGTGGTGGGCCCATAACCCACAGGTCCCTGGATCGAAACCAGGCTTTGATAATAGTTTTTCATATTTTCCAATTGTTGTTCTATGAACGACATGAATACTTTAAGAAACTGAAGGTTAATTTCGGCAATTGCTCCATTCGTTTATTTGTATATAATTGTCGTTTTTTAAATGTAGTAGCCCGTTAACTAAAACCATTAAATATTAACTAGATTGATTGAAGAAAAATAATGAATATTTTTATATTTTTCTACATTAAACTGTACAAAAATAGTGTTGAACGGTAGGAGTACACTATAATTTTTGATAAAAATTTTAATAAAAAAACTTTACGCAAAAAAAAAAAATTAATGGACCCATAAGTCAAAATCATTGTATTTTAACTGCATATTTAATAAAAATAATAAATAAATATGTTATTTTCATAATAAACACTATAAGGGTGTTAAAATCGTGAACTAATAAAAAAATTTGAATATTATTAAATATATTTTCATGTCATTTTAAAAGAATAATCTGAATTTTTAAACTTTTAAATTAATTTTTAAAAATCAAAATGAATCAAAATATATTTTAATATTTATTCATTTTTTATTAATATAGTATATTGTATTATTTTAATATTCATTGATGTTTAATTTTATTTAATATTAATAATTAGTTTTATTTAGGTTTGATAGTTTTTTTATTATATATTTTATATTCAGAGTTTATTTTGATCTTATAATTAAAAACATACTATTTTGATCCATCAATTTTTTTAAATGTATTATGTTAGTCAAAGTCAAAACTTTTGGTCATTCCCTCATTATTTGTCACTTCTCTCGCACTCGTGATATATAGTTCTTCCAAAAATTCAATAAATTATCTCTTAGTCTCATCCAAGTTCTTGTGGTTAAGATCATTTATGGGTACAGGTTCACATGCCCAATACCAAGGAAACTGATACGTATCGAAACTTTCGAACTTTGTGGATTTTTTTCACCTAAATTCTGGAAATTTTGCTTCCCTCTTGAAGCCCTTTTTCCTTTCGATGTTTTACTCCTCTCGTTGAACCGAGCTTGCAAAGCAATCTTGCCTTGTCTATATTCCTCTCATCCATCTATTGCTCATGAGCCTCGAGAGAGCCTTGCAGATCCACTTTGCTCATTGTCGCAAGGTCCTTCGATTCCTCAATCGCCACTACAATGTTGTCGAGTCTTGGTGTTAACGAACGTAAAATCTTCGAAACAACATTCTGCTGCGTTGTAATTTCTCCACATGACTTAATTTGGTTTACCAAACGAGTAATTCTTGTAACATAATCACTTATTTTCTCTTTCTCCTCCATTTGAAGTAGTTTGAATTGACGTTTGTGAGTTTGTAACCTCACCACCTTGGCTTTGTCAGCCCCTGCATAAGCCTTTTCTAAGATCTGCCAAGCTTGCTTTGGCGAATCGCAATCGCCAACTTTCTCGAAGTTGTCACCATCATCACAAGAATGAATCAAGAAGAGTGCTTTGTAATTCTTCTTCTTCTCTTCCTTGAATGTAGCCTTCTGAGCATTTGTAGCTTCTGCCCTAAGTGGTGTAACTCTATTGTTGATCACTTCAAGAACTTCTTGATACCCAAACAGAACTTTTATTTATTTGGACCACTTTTCATAATTCTTCGAATCAAGAATCGGTAGGTTGATGGGTACTCTATCATTGGAAACAATATTCATCGTTGCAGCGGATTAATGGATCAGAACCAGTGGTCTTGATGCCAAATGTTGGAGCAAAGAACAACTCGATTGGGTTAACAATGGTGGAATTTAGAATTTAGGGATTTTGAAATTGAGAGAGAAATATTGATGGTGAGAATTATAATTGGCATTAACCACAAAATGGAAGCACTAAAGGCTATTTATACAACATGTACAAAATGATTGGGAAAATACAAAACAGCTTAAAAAAAAGCTAAAAAACTAAAAATGCCATGTGTAACCGGTTACCACATTTGGAGTAACTGGTTACCACAAAACCTTCTAGCCACTGACTCTATGTGGAAAGCATGTAACCGGTTACCACATATGCGATAACCGATTACACCAGCTGAAATGTCAGAAAATCAGTTTCTAAAATTCAGAACATCACCTCTTTAATTCAGAAAGTAAGTCATCTTATCTCAAAGACGAAATGAAGAAATTTTCTGAGTTATATTCCGAGAAAGCATGTGAACCTGAATACTACATCACAAGGAAAGTCGAGCAAAAGCTGGAGCTTTATTTTCTAAAGCACTTTGACAAGCACAAGTTGCTTCTTTTCCTGGCTCTGAATAAGAAATATATCCTCATTACATTAAATCCTTCTATTGTGACGTTCACAACTATGCAAATGGTTTAGAATGTTTGTTTAATGGTAGAACGGTCAAATTCATGGTTGAAGACATTGTTGAAGTTCTTGGTCTTGAGTATAAGGGCCTTGAAGTGAATCTTGCCAACCACATTCACGAGTTCAAGCGTACTAGGTTTGTGGCATTAATTTCTAAATCAATCTTTAAATATCACCTAGATACGATAAATTTCCGCACTAGTCGGTTCAAATGTGATATGAGAATGTTGCATTGTCAAAAAACTATGCCAGAGTTGATAATACAAATATGCTTTAGATGTGGATGTTGATAACTCATCCAAAATTGAATTGGGTCAAGTTCATCATTGATCAAATCATCATCTGCAAGCGTGCCAAGAGTAAGCCTTTGTTTTATACCTTCTTTATTTAGGTTATTTTTTCAAGGAACAATATAGTGTCTCAAGAATCCAAGCTAGTGGATGATCCCAATTTGTTTGACGATACTATTATGAAGCTTATGTGTTATCGCCATAATGACAAAAGCAAGTATTGCTATCAGGAATCCTTCTGCAGAGTTTATGAGAACATGTACATGATGGCTGAAGAAACTTATGAAGGATATGTGGCATGGAAAGCTACTCTTGCGTCTGGTAATCCTTATCCTTCTTTGTTGAATCCATCTGTTAAAACTTATGTCAAAGTATGTGTCTCTAGATTATTTGCTGATGCTAATGCTAGAGAATATCATTTGATTTCTAGGATAGATGTTGAAGCCGTCGAAGCACATGCCAAAGAAGAGCATTGGATTGCGTGAGACAAAAAGGATGTACAAGAATCGAATGAGAGACAAGCTAGGCAAGAGGAAGCTGCAAAAGCCATAAAAGAAAGATTGATTACACAGTTTTAATCAATCAAGGATGTCAGAGCTCATAATGGTTTGAACTTTGATTTTAAGCTTGAAGATATTATCACTATATATGATCCATTTGACCCAAATATCCTGCCATCATCGCATGCATGTCATAGCATTGCATATCATATTTTGATTTCTTTTAATTATATGTTATGGATATTTTGCCTATGTTTACCGCTTATTTTGTGAACCGGTATCTTTGATAGATTTTTGGTATGCAAATTTGCTAGTGTGGTTTTAGCCATTTATATCGTTTAGCATGTTGTATGATGTTTATCTCTTTTCTCGTATATGTTATCTCATCTCTTTGTTAATATTCTCTTAAATTGTGTTTATGTACGTCTTTGTGTTTCATTTGTGTAATTGTGGTTTATGTGTCCGTTGTTGCGCGGCATTTCAAAATGTGATTACATGTTAAGATTTCATCTGGTTTTGCGCGTTTTATCTTTTTTTTCTAATTTTTTTTTATCTTTGTTAAAGCTAGGGAGAGAAGTTTAATATATATATATATATATATATATATATATATATATATATATATATATATATATATATCAAATATCGAATTTTTATGCATATTAAGTGTTAAATGCAGGGGTTTGAGAGCTCAGGATTGTGTATGAATGTGCATATCAATTGTGTGCTAATAAATAATTTGATTCAAATTAAAATTAAAATCAAATAATATCTTAAAATTTCCACACATTAAGAAGATGGAGACTGAAATTGTAATGTCGATAATAGTGTTATTCTCGCTCTTTTTGACATGTGCTTTGATTTTTTTGTAACATTTTTTATTTTTATCACAAGGGTTGAAGAAACGCTCCGACCAATCTTAAACACCACAAATGACAAAGGTAGGTAAGAAATATCATAATGACTTCTGAAGGAGTCCACATATAGGTCTTGATTATAACCAAATTATAAACTATCACATATGAAACAATTAGAAAAGATAGGCCAAACTCACTCGGTGAAATAAATCCACATTTTCCTTGATTTTTGTAGGATTGAAAAGGCATAGTTGAATTTGAATTGAAGCACCATAGATGGCACATGCAAGGTATTACCAACATAATTCTTTAAGGGTGTGTTGGATGAGTCAATTTAAAATTTAAGGAAATTTGAAATTTCATGGAATTCAAATACTTCATTTTCAAAATTTATTCATTGGCTGAAGTAGTTCAATTTCTTGAATTGTAATATTTATTGTTTGGACAAAGTGATAAATTCAATTTATTTATTAAAAAATTCTGAAATTCAATTTATTTTACTTATGTTTTAGTGACAACAAGTGTTCTTGAGTATAAGTTTTAAAATAGCTTTACCTACAAACTGTTGAATATTTTTGAAAAAAATATCATTTATGTATATGAATCTATCATATTTAGCAACAAATTTACAAATTCGCTATGAATTCATGTAAAGAAAAATATTGAAAGCCTATGATCCAACTCATAAAAATCCTTTGTTCTGGTATTTTGAAAAACATAAATATAAATAAAATAACATATATAAATAACTCAACTAAGTTTGTTCTTGTATTATAAAAGTGTAAATATAAAGAAATATATATATCAAATGTCTACTGCGCGGATGTCATTAAAAAAAAACAATGTATTATAAATTTTATTATACTCAATGCTAAAATATAAACTACTAAAATAGTAATTTCATAACAAATGTCAATTAATACACAAGTATAAAAGAGTCCAACTCAAGCTAAAATAAATATAAAAAAATACTAAGACATAAAAATACCAAGACATCATTTTTTTTAATATTATCTTAATTTTTAATATTATCTTAGTTTTAATATATTAGTATCTAAAAATACAAAGACAAAAATACAAAGTTAAAAAAAATACTATCTTAATTTTAATATATCAGCGGCTAAAATAAATACCAAGACATAAAAAATTACTTTGGTCTCAAGGCATGCAAGCCATTAGATACTTTTTCTTCTCACTCAATAAAAGAGTTTTGAGATACTTTTTCTTCTCGCTCAATGAAAGAGCTTTGCGAACCGCTATTTTGTTCGGGTTTTCAACCAACCAATTTATTGTTCTATAGTGTAGAGTGTCATTAGAATCAACAATTATCTTCATTTCACTCAACACTTTTTGCACCACTTTCCTCCATATTTTTTTACTAACTTGCACAAAAAATTTCAATGACTCGGTCACTTTTGTCATAGAGTTTATCATCTCTTTGTTTCTATCCTTATAAGCACAAATATTGTGTACTTTTTTCTTTACTGCAAAACTTGGTTCAACTAAATTAATATATACAATTGACCCTTCTTTATTTACAATTGTCTTTTTCCTCATGACATCATCCGCATCAAATGCATATTTTACTTGAACTTCATTTACCCTATCCTATCCTCCGAACATATATCTACAAATATCATTCTAATTCGGCTTGTATTACATTTTTACCACATGGTTCGTAGATGTTAGAAAAACTTTATGTTTTTGGATCTTGATATCATGATTTTCACGATACTCTAATTTCTATGAAAAACATTAAAAACGTACATGAATCTATGTCGTCGATTCTTGTCCAATTCTTGGTTCTTGGTCTAAATTGTTCAGTTCTTAATCTTTGATTTGAATGGTTTTCTCCTCTCTTTCTTCCTCCTTTTCTGCATCTTCGATGATTAAGATATTTTTTTCATTTCTTTGTTTATGGGATAACCAGAAAGAATGTGAATTGTTATTGTTGCTTTCTTAATGATGCCTATTTATAGGCATCTTATTCCAACAATCATATCCTATCCCAACAGTCATGTCCCAATAGCCATGAAGAGAGAGAAGAGGGATTTAAATTTTATTTTGAAATTCAAATTAAAAACCTCATTGACTTAATTATCCATCAACCTAAACAATCATCGCATTAAGGTGTCTTTTATTTAAGTCAATCTTTAATTTACATGAGTCATTTTTAATGGATTAATAAATTAATCCTACAATCTCCCGTTTGACTCACGTGACAACTTGATGTTTCAATCTTATACCATAATTGTGCACCATTCATTGAAAGCACCAAATCATTATCTTTATTGAATTGAACTGATCGGATCACGGCGGTCACAAATTATTCATCAACTTGATTCCTTCCATGTGTAGCGAGCGATTTTTTTCGGTGACGCGGCCACCTTATCACTGAAGTTTGGGTTTTCCTCCTCAAGGAGAAAGGGTGCTACTTTCTGATTTCTTATTTATCCCATGAAGCTGAAAGGTAAAGGGAAGCTATCTAAAACTAACCTTGCACGCAATTGTTTAACCGAACAAACGCTTAAAAGAGATTCGGGGAGTCGGGGTCAGGTTATACAATGGGTAGTTGTCAATTACCCATCCTATATGTGGTTATCCACAGGATATTAGCTTTATGGTTTCGCTTTTGTAATTGATGGTGTTTATCTGGTAATGGGTTGGGAAAGTTTCTTGGGAAAGATGAGTGAGTGAATGAGTTTTTCTGTGGAAAATGATGATGATGGTTAAGGTATGAAACCTAAAGTTTTGATTGATGAAGGTACTGGACCTAGGGTTTTTTATTAGTATGCTCTCTAAGATTTTGCAATCTTATGCCTACGTATTCTCGTTTAAACGAAACAGGGAAATCAGAGCAATTGTAGTTCCTCCTATTCTAAGGGAGGAAAAGGATGTTTGGTGTCTTGTTCAAAGCCCAAGATTGAAGCTAAAAGGTTTTTAGAGAGAAATTGTCATCTCTAAAGGGGGATTGTTGATTTTTGTGTGCCTTGATCAAGGCACAAGGTTAATACTAAAAGGTTAATTGACCTGGCTGGGGGATTTCTTTATACAAAGTTTGAGAGGAGGCTGAATAAGACTGACTCTGTGGGAAATAAATCTTTATCTGTCTTATACAAAGCCCAAGATTGAAGCGAAAAGAGGCTGACTCTTAGAGGATATCATTATACAAAGACTAAGAGGAGGCTAAAAGTTTGACTTTTCCGGGGAAAAGGTTCTTTCTATCTTGTACGAAGCCCAAGATTGAGGCTAAAAAGGATTTTGACTCTGCTTAAGGGGATTAATTTAGCAAAGCCTAAAAGCAGGCTAAGAGAAATGGACTCTGTTGGGGAAATATTTATGCAGGGCTTTTTGACTTCATGGGTGAGGATATTTTTATATGTCTTGTACAAAGCCCAAGACGGAGGCTAAACGGGTTTAACTCTGTGGGAGAGTGTTACTTGTCCTGTACGAAGCCAAAATGGAGGCGGAAAAGAGTTTGGCTCTGCTTGGAAGTTTATTCCTCAAAGTCTAATGAAGGCTAGGAGGAGTCGACTTCGTTGGGGAAAAATGCTTGCCCCAAGCTTATGAAGGTTTGTATCTCGTACAAAGCCCAAGATAGAGGCTAAAAGGGTTTGACTCAACAAGAGAGTGCTTTTATCTGTCCTGTACGAAGCCCAGGATTGTGGCTGAACAAACTGGAGAAAGCCTAAGAGTGGGCTAACTTTGCTAAGGGGAATCATTATACAAAGCCTAAGAGGAGGCTATTGACCCAACAAGAGGGTGATTTTATCTGTCTCGTACAAAGCCCGAGATAGAGGCTAAAGGGGTTGACTCAACAAGAGAGCGCTTGACTCAACGAGAGAGTCTGCAAATAGATTGACTCAATAAGAGAGTCTGAGACGGTGATTGACTCAACAAGAGAGTCGGTAAGAGTGATTGAATCAACAAGAGAGTCTGAAAAGGTGATTGACTCAACAAGAGAGTCTGAAAAGGTTAGCTCCGCTGGGGAGAATCATTGTACAAAGCCCAAGAGGAGGCTGAAAGCTGAGGAAGGATCTTTATACAAAGCCTAAGAGGAGGCTATCTTCTACCAAGGGTTATTGAGATCTCGAGGTAGTTCCAAATGTGGAGTCAACTCTTGCAGGGGAATGCAGAAGAGTTGATAGATCAGAAACCTTGAGGTTTTGATTTGAGATAGTGTTATTCTGATGATAAACTGACCATGGTTAGGGAATTTTAGGAAAAAGACGGGGTTTCAGAACCCACAAGTTTTAACTCTTGCTGGAGATTAATCCAGAATCCGGGGTTTCTCCTATGTTTGGTAGGGGACTTGAGAATGTCTTTGAGATTCAAGGGTGTTTAGACTGTCCAGGTCTATTGGAAGAGTTTTATCTTTTGTATGATGCCCAAGAGGAGGACGACTCTTTTAAGGGATGAGTATCAACCCTAAAATTGGTCAGGGGGTTTTGACTCCTTTTAGAAAGACAGCTCTAGCAAAGGATGACTAAGTTCTGTCCTATACCTCTAAGAGGTCTTCAAGGTCCTTGTATTAAGCCCAAGAGAAGGCATGAGAACTTCTAAGAAGCTGGAGGGTCCTTGTACAATGCCTAAGAGGAGGCGGGGATGCTTTTAGGAAGCTTGTGGGTCTCAAACCAGAAAAAGTTCAAGAAATGCTATTCACCGAGAATAGATCATTTAGTGAAAGTTCTAAGGTTTGAAGAAACTCAAGAGATGATATTCACCGAGAATATATCAACTCTGGGGAGTAGAATTTCTTTGACAATTTCTAGGGGTGACAGTCTAAGAAAAGGTTCACGGAGAATACTGTCTTTCTCTTTGTTCCATATTGATTAACCCCAAGAGAAGGGAAGATTGTATCTGGAAATCCTATGGGGATCAAGTTTTGTTTGTATTTAAGAGTGACCAACATGCTTTACCTAGTTCTAAACGTAGTTGCCAGGGAAAACTCTAAATAATTATACTAGTATATATACAGTTGATATATGAAAAGTATATAAAAGGGTATGAAAGAAGACTAACCATGCGCAGCTTCCCACAATACAGTTATATACATGAAAGCAGTAAATGAAAGAGGATAAACACTTACCCGTTGTGGAGCTTCCATGCTGTATGGTTAATTGTTCAGAGAAATTAAAGAAAGTTTTGATAGCAATCATATATTTGAATTCAAAATCAAAGGAGAAAGTGCTTTGAAAAGATTGTTGGGGCTTACAGCTCAAGGAGAGGCCCAAGTTTTAACAGTGAGTGCACCGTTGTTTGAATTTGTACAGAGGGACTTATACAAGTGACTGAGGCTCAGAAAAGGTTTTCTGTACAAAGAGATGGGTCTTACACTCTCTCAAGAGGCCCAAAGAGTTTGAAAATGAACAAAGATGGGTCTTATAGCTCAAGGAGAAGCCCAGATTGGTTTTGATAATAAGGCGATGATCGCGTCGAAGTTTTGAAAATGTACAGAGGGACTTATACAAAATGTGAGGCCCAAAAATTGTTTATTTACAAAGGGGTTGGGACTTACACTCTATTAGAGGCCAAAAGTGTTTGAAAATAAAGAAATGGGACTTATAGCTCGAGGAGAAGCCCAGGTGATTTGTTTGAAGACGGCGATCGCGTCGAGTTTTTTTGAAAACACAGTGGGTCTTATACAATGACTGAGACCCAAATTATTTTGGTTTCAAAAAGGGATTGGGTCTTACACTCTATTAGAGGCCCATGAGTGTGAAAAAAATATTGATGAGGGTGGAATTAGTCAAAACCCTAATTTGTTTAAAATGGAATTAATTTTGTTTAAAAATTAATAAAAATTATTGAAAACATGTGAAAAAATGAGTAGTGATCTTAGATCAATGTTTCAAAAATCATGTATTAATCTAAAAAATGATTGGAAACAATTAAATTTGGGAAATAAAGAAGGAAAAAATATTTTATATGTTAAAAAACAAATAAAAATTAATTCTTTGCAAAAATATCAAGTATATGAAATAAATAATATTTTTGGGAAATTTTTGGTAAAATAAAATATTTTAACATTTTTGTGAATTATTAAAAAAAAGAATCAACTCAAAATCATTAAAATTCAGAGAGAAATTAATTTTTGAATCAATTAAATAAAATCACAAAAATTCAAATATTCAAATTTTCAAAAAAGGGCGCCAAGAACACCAAGTTCTTGCCCGCGTGCCCTGTTTTTGGCTGATTTGCATTTTCTCATCAATCTCACTGAATACTTGATGAAATCACACAATCCACATATCAATTTGCTTGTTTTCAACTCACGATCATGTCTATGGTCTTTAATTTCATTTATTTTAAGCATGGAATAAGAAATCAAGACAAAACCTCAAGAACCCTAAATTCTGCATGAAGGCTGAGATTTTTGATACACGATTCATACAAGACAATTAATAGAGGGGAAATATTCTATGCATGATTATGAACATTTGGCAAAAGTATTGTGCGAGGAAATATGCATAGATTAAGAGATGACCAAGTTTAGGATTACTTGAAGGTCGTGACAACAAGAGCAATTTGATTTTTGAGTTGGTGGTGTTACAGATGAGTTGTGATGATCTGAACAGCTTCCCTACACCATATGGAATGTGTTTGAATGCTTGGAGTAATTTGAAATGGACTGGAACAGATTATGGCATCTCAACTGCAACTTGGTTGAAAACTTGAGCAAATGGATGGTGATTTTGAGAATTTGGTGTTCCGGTTATGTGTTTAGTGTTTGATCAGCTCACATATGATTTTTATGAGGTGTGTGAATCATTGGTTTGAGTTGCATTGGCTCCCAGCTCAAAACCCGATAGTGCTTTCTCAAGAACAAGGAAATTTGGAGTTCAAGAAGGAAACAAGAGAAAGCAATGTTGTAAGCTGCTTTGGTGTGGTTTGAATGATCAGTTATGACCTCTATTTATAGTGGATCAACTCTTGTCTTGGAGGAATAGTGAATGGCTGCTGGATCAGATCACATTCAATGACTTTGGCTTGGTGGCATTTCTTCTCATGCCAGGCAAATTAGCCTCTCCCAAGAGCAGGGCTATGTCTTGACCAAATCGACATTCTTCAGATGTTTTAATTGTTTTTAAGTGAGCATCTTGACTGAGTAGAGTGGCTTTGTTGAAAGTTCCCTATTTCACATAAATGCCTTTGAATTCAAGGCATATATGCCAAAATGCATTAATCTCAAGTTGGGAGATCCCTTGGCTTTTTGACTCAGCTTTACAAGTTGGATTAGTTGGATTAGGATCATATTAGATGACTGTGGCATAGGGATCATTGTTCTTTGGTTCAAAATTATGTGAAGCAAGCAAACATGCAAACTAGTTTTTCATGACAGCCTTGCCATGGTGTGTTGCAGCTGCCATAATTCTTGGCTCAAGCTGAGTTGTTTCATGCCAATAAGTTCCTGGGATTGTAGGCAATATGCAAAACAACTTTGATGTTTATGTCTTGAAATGATTCAGCTTGCAACTGTGTGAAAAAATGCCCCAAGTTTTGGTGTTTTCAACAAAATCTGTCTTGGACCGAATTTTGTCTAAGTGTTGGAAAAGATGTATTTTCATGTTTTTAGTGATTATGATCCAACCATAACTCAGAATCCATGAAGAATTAGAATGAGATGTAGTTGAAGCTTTTGTAGTATGCCATGAGAACTACAAACCCAGCTTTGGACCATCCAAAATGGTTGCTTGGATCTCAAGTTATGATCCTTGGAAGTTGGTACCCTAGCCACTTTGTTCCATAACATAGAAAAATTCTAAGTTTTTATGGTTACCCCTTTTACAAGTTATCCCACTTTCTTTGATTTTTCTTGATGAATGATGATTCCAATCACACATTAACATCATTTTAGGGTCAAGGAACCATAATTATGAAAAATCTCAAAAAGTCAAACTTGACTTTTGTGCACAGTTGATTTTTTATCAAATGAATTCTAAACTGTGCGATCCTTGGTGATATCAAGTCCTTGACCTAAATCAAACTTGATGGACATGTTCCATAGGTGTTATAGGGTATATTGAATCATGTCCCAAGGTTTGGGAGCATGTCCTGGTCAAAAGTCAAAGGTACAGTTGACTTTTTCCTCAAAACCCTAGTTGTGGTCCAGAGGAAATTGAAACTTGTTGATCAAGCTTCTTGGATCAATCCATTGTTGCAAATGGATCAATGTAGTGTATTAGAGACCCTCAAACCATGTCCTGAGGTCTTGGCTCATGTTTTGTCCCAAAAGTCAACTTAGGGGTGAATTAGGTCAAGAAACCCTAATTCCTGATTTTTGGTGAATGCTTCCCCTGAGGCTAAATTGACTTGATGATTGGGTTGATGAGGTCCCTTAGAGTATCTTGGGTTATGTTTTGAAATATTGGCTCATTCCTAGAGGAAAGATTCCACCTGGAGGCCTCAATAGACCAAAACCCTAATTTGGTGACACTGGCGATCTTGAGGCTTGATCCACCTAGAATGTTGCAACCTTGTGCTTGATTCTTGATGTGGGAGTCCTCTTGATCCCTTGTGGGTGTTTGAAAGGTTAGACAAGTTGAAGATCGTGTCCTTTCTTGATTGATCATTTATCTAAGGGCTCTGAGAGGGCTTGAAACCTTAAGGTTGTTTGTAGTGAATGCTCACCCAT
Source organism: Lathyrus tuberosus (assembly GCA_022829125.1). Lineage (NCBI taxonomy): Eukaryota > Viridiplantae > Streptophyta > Magnoliopsida > Fabales > Fabaceae > Lathyrus > Lathyrus tuberosus. Next base: position 1,138,095 of record JALAZF010000579.1, read on the forward strand.
CTTTGGGGAGACTAATGAGGTATGATGGTACATCTATATTGTGATGATGATTTGCACAATGATGGGAAATCTTGGTGGTCAAAATTTGGGGTATGACAGATGCCCCTATTTAATCTTCTTGGACCCAAAGGTGTGAATGGCGAAGGTATTCGGGCATTCGAGGTGCAAGATGATTAAATATCGGAATACCCGAAACTTTGATGGTGGTTATGAACGACAGTTTGCTCATCCATCTTCTTTTGCTAAGCCTTGATGCTTAGAAAAGGTAAAAACTTCCCCTCGATCCTGGTTTTCAGCCAAGGAACTGGTCTCAGTTTTCTTTTGAAATAAACTTCCCCTCGATCCTGGTTTCCTACCAAGGAATTGGTCTCAGTTTCTAATATAAACTTCCCCTCGACCCTGGTTTCTTACCAAGGAACTGGTCTCAGTTTTCTTTTGAAATAAACTTCCCGTCGATCCTGGTTTCCTACCAAGGAACTGGTCTCAGTTTCTGATATAAACTTTCCCTCGATCCTGGTTTCCTACAACGGAACTGGTCTCAACTTCTTTTGTCAATAAACTTTCTTGACAAGGGACTATTGAATGAGTATTAGGGGGTGTTTTTATCGTCTCCACAGGGATTGTCGATATACGATGCTTGCCTTTTAATAGTAGTGATGCTTCAAGTTCAATGGTTTCAAAAGGTTCACAATGGTTTTCGATTTCGTTTAACATCAATTAGTAGCAAAGATTAATTTATGACAAAGAGTTTGTAAAGTTTTTAGGAAAGCATGTCAAGGTTAGGTTTCATTAATTTATGGCGACCCTCACTCCAGCGAAGTTACCCACTTTTCCTACTGTAACTTTTGCACACTTTCTGCCACCCTTCGGTAGCGCCTTCGCCTAGCGAGCAAAGCAGCGAGCCTTCGCTGGCTTCCTCGCCACAGCGAATTTACCCAGTTTTCCTACTGTAAGTTTTGCACACTTTCTGCCACCCTTCGCTGGCACACTCGCTAATGTTCGCTAGGCGAACCTTCACTGGCAACTTCGCCATCACTCGCCTAGCGAATGCTGTTGTTGATTTCTTCCTTCAATGGAAAATTGCTTCCATTCTTTGTGTCTCACAATCTTGATCTTTTTTATGCATATTCCTGCACATTAGCACACAAATTACAAGCATCACAAGTATATTTCAATGTATTCTCAACAACACCATTCCTCACTAAAATCAACACATTCCACATGGAAAGAAGTGAAAAATGCCAAGTAATTCATACAAATATATATCATGTTTGACATCTAACAAACTCTCCCCAACTAACTCTTTGTTTGTCCTCAAGCAAAGTATGCCTCACAAGAGGATTTGCTCGAGCATTCAATTCGACCAAGACGCGAAAAACGGCTCAACTAAACAACGATCACAACAATGCAACAATTACCCAATTCAAGAACCTATAATGTAAAAGAACTTGACTCTTAAACAATTTCAAACAATGTTTCAAGAGACAACTAACTCATTAAACACATGTCATTCTACACTCCTCTTTGAAAAAGGATTGAAGGCAAACGTACATACAAGCACGAGACAATTACACTCAAATGACCAATGATGCAAATACTAAGCAATTCATACCATATCTCAATGAACAGAAAAGAAATCATGGAAGTAAAAGATCACTAAGGACTTCAAGGTTGCAGCTTGGTCGGGTAAACAAAAAGGGACATTTCGAATGGCCATTGAAACGAAATTGCCGATGCAAAAGAACATTCACTAAACACATATTCACACATCTCAACTTCATTTCACCAATTTTTCATTACACCATCACAAACTACCGTGCACAATTATTGAATCTATATATTTTTTCATTCAAGCAAGCATTTTCTCATTTGTACAACATATGCACACTCTTTTCTTTACATGCTTGCTTAAATAATTTTTTTTTTCAAAATTTGGAGTAATGCACCCATCTTCTTTTTATTCTCCCCAAATCATTTTCGACTCAACCTAAAGTGAATGTTCCTTGCTTTTTAAGGCAAGGAAATCAAAGTATACAATTTTCAAAGGTTCAAGAAGAAAATGTTAGAAACTCACCAAATTCAGTGATGAACCAAACTTGCACATTATGCACATAAAACAAGTTCATCACTAAACTGAGTTCTAAACTGTTTAGGCTCAAAGGGGCTACCAAATGCTCACACCTCACGGGTGAATTACTATATGGACATGGTTGTGCTCAATTTCAATCAAGTGCCTTGATCACATCTAATACTTCCATAAAATCACATACATCACAAGATAAGGCATGAATTAAAAGTAAAAACAACATTCATCATCAATCCTTAGCATATAGTAACACTTTGGAGGCTTCTCACTTTAATGGTTTTTGATCCTAAAGTGACACATGCATTCAAAGGAAGTTGTAACATGAGACAACATTTTCAATCGCACCAAGACCCAAAGTTCTAAAACATACAAAATTCTCGAACTAGGTAACGATGTACCTTGTCGCAACACAATGCTTAAGGTACTATCATAGCCCTCACATCTTGGAGGAATCTTCCTTTAAAATCAAGAGTCTCCAACCTACTTCCAAAATTCCATCATAAAAGAAGGAACATTAAAATGAAAACATATTAACAGTTTAAGAGTTGAACATTCGTAAACTGAAGAATTCAACTCTTAATAACACTTAACAACACAAAAAAAAAACACCTTTAAGTGTTGAGCATTCGTAAACTCAAGAACTCAACACTTAATACAATAATTAAAAACCAACAAATTATTAGTAAAAGCGAAACAAAATTTTTTTTTACTAAAAACACTTAACATTACTAATAATAATAATAAAATGCTTGGTGTAAAAACACCTACATAATCCAAAAGGGTACCTCTAGGGTACAAGTACAACAATATTCAAAATATTCCACTATGTGGATACAATAGACTAGTAAAAGCTGGAAATAAAAACAAATACAAGAAAACTTCACTTTGGTGACCAAAGGAAGTGCAAAAGTCTATGATCCAAACAAAAATCAATCTTCCTCATCTGACACCTCAATATCCTCATCACCGCCAGCAGAAGTAGCTTCCTCCTCATCATCCTCATCACCAACAGTCTCCACGCCAGCCTCCTCATCATCAGCATCATCTTCACCCCCTCCGAATATTGGCCTGGCCTCAGGCCATCCAGCATGTGCTAGGAATTGCTCCCTAGACAACATCATGTGCTCAGTAGAAGGGTCCCGAATCTGCAATTGGAGAACCTGCATAGAATCATGAAGGTCAGTCATGGCACACTGTTGGGCAGCCATCCAATCCCAATTATATTGGCAAATTTCCTGCTGATACGGATAAAAGGTCGGCGATGCCGGTTCAGAACCTCCATCACCCTCAGCTGCAGCTTCAGCACCAGCTCTAGAAGACTCTCCACCAACCCCTCTAGCCTTACAAAACTTATCCACATACTTATCGTCAATTGCCGATGGAATCGTGACCTGCCTGCGTGCTGGGATATCCACACCAGCGTGAGCACACAAGGACATAATAAGACATGGAAAAGCAAGCGGGGCATTCTTGCGCGCCGCAGTACCTCCCAAACCACTTAAAACGATTTCCTTGATTTCATCCGCAATGATGCGGGCCACGTCAATCTGGACATTCATCTGAATTCTATGAATAAGATGAGCTAGAGAAATAGGAACTGTACTATGATGCGATCTGGGAGAGATATTAGTGAGCACAAACAACAAGATGAGTTGAACCAAAGGCTGCATGTCCACCCTTCGGAATCTAATTTCAACTCCGGACGAATTACGCTCAACCTCCTTACCTGGAAGAAGTAAATCCCGGGTCATCCTTGGAATGTCTCTGTGAAGATGCAGGTCCCGATGATACACATCTAAATCACTACCAGTCAGTGGCAAAGGATCTCCCAAAACAGTGTTGATCGTCCTCCGATCAAATCTCACAACAGACCCTCTAACAAATGAGGTCCAGCTAAATCTCTCTCCATCATCCGGTAAAGCATTTGCGTAGAACTCCCGAACAATTTCAACATTATACCCATCCAGAGGGGTCATCAAACGATGCCACCTCTTCTCCACAAAAAGTACATCAATTGATCGGTAGCTTCCACGGTCACTAAGTAGGAATCTTTTCTCAGCCAAAATATTCTTCCTCTCAAGGGTTTCGTAGCGGGCTGCTTGCTTTGCTCCCCTAAATCTTTCCTCATCAAAACGAACGGGTACCTGTCTGGAAGTTGAAGCTTTTTGTTTCTTAGCCGCGTGAATTGCCGTTTTTGGTGCCATCTGCACATAACAAACAATAAAACCAAACAACGACAAACCAACGCATTAGTGAATCACAACAAACCAGCCAGAGACTTGCATTTCCTAAAAAAAAAAAATTGCATCTGTTCGCTCCAGGTTCGCTGGGCGAAGTCTGGCGAACATTCGCCCCAGGTTCGCGAAGCGAATGCTGGCGAATGTTCGCGCAGGCTCGCGAAGCGAACACAGCAGCGAACCAGCAAAAATACAGAAACACAATAACAAAACCAGTCCAACAGCAACCTCTTTTTTTTTTCAATAATCAATTTATTCATCATGCCTAGGTAGTTTTTAACATGCACACAAGCAAAATGATAGAGGTTCCAAAATTCTTCTAAACCCTAATTGATCTACTACAAAAATATACAATGAATAATGAAATAAACCATGAAAGCGTGTGCAAACCTGAATTTCGCACGTTACTGGTGGGATTAGGGAGAATGGAAATTGGAGAGAGATGTGTTGCCTGGTTCTTGAGAGGAAAGGAGATGAAAATGCAAAAATGGTGGAAAATGAACTAGGGTTTCCCCCTCAATTCTGATTCAAAATGGGTCTTGGGCCCAATTGGTTGGCCCACCCACCATTTATTTTTACTGATGTGGTAAAACAGTTTTGACTGTCTCGCTGGGTTCGCGAAGCAAAGGCCAGCGAATGCTCGCCCCAGGCTCGCTAGGCGAACGCTAGCGAACAAGACCAAATTTTTCAAAAAAATTCAAAAGTTTACCACATCTTTCAAGGCTTCACAATCATAACCAAACACAATTAAAACAGAAATAAGCAGTAATACTTACAATGTTGGGGTGCCTCCCAACAAGCGCTTGTTTAACGTCGGCTAAGCTCGACGGTCCACCGCAATCTCACGGATCGCGGAAAGGAACAATGGCGGGATTCCGCTCGAAATCTCCTCCAAGATACACTTTCAATCTTTGGCCGTTAACAGTCCAATTCTCGTTGGTTATTGTGTCTTCAATTACAATTGCTCCATAAGGCTTGATTTCTCGAATCCGAAACGGACCCGACCATTTAGACCTTAACTTTCCTGGAAACAATTTTTACCGAGAATTGAAGAGCAGGACCAGCTGTCCCACTTCAAACTTTTTGATGACAATTTTTCTGTCATGGTAAGATTTTACATGCTCTTTATACAATTTGTTGGAATCATACGCCTGGAGGCGTAATTCATCCAATTCGTGTAATTGCACTTTTCTTTTTTCACCGCTAAGAGTTGGATCAAAGTTTAAAAATTTTAAGGCCCAAAACGCCTTATGTTCCAATTCTACCGGCAAATGGCAATTCTTACCATAGACAATTTTAAACGGCGTGAGACCGATCGGAGCCTTAAAAGCGGTCCGATAAGCCCACAAAGCATCATCAAGTTTGTTTGCCCAATCTTTCCTTGAAGCTGAAACAGTTTTTTCCAAAATGCGTTTTATTTCACGATTTGACACCTCCGCTTGCCCGTTAGCTTGAGGATGATATGGTGTGGCAACCTTGTGCTTCACACCATATTGCTCCAGAGCTTTGCCAAGCTGAGTGTTATAGAAGTGAGATCCTCCGTCACTTATTAACACTCTCGGAGTACCAAAACGCGCAAAAATGTTTCTTTTAAAAAATTTCACCACGGTTTTTCCATCGGCTTTCGCACAAGCTATCGCCTTAACCCATTTAGAAACATAATCCACAGCGACCAAAATGTATTCATTAGAAAATGAAGATGGGAATGGACCAACAAAGTCGATCCCCCAACAATCAAAAACTTCAATTTCTAACATATTTTGCAAAGGCATTTCGTGCCGCCGTGAAATTCCTCCACTTCTCTGGCATTTGTCACAACTTAGGGCATGCGCATGCGCATCTTTGAATAACGACGGTCAATAAAAGCCCGATTGAAGGACTTTAGTGGCCGTTCTTAACCCATTGAAATGTCCTCCATACGGAGAGTTATGACAATGCCACAGAATATTCGTGGCTTCCTCTACCGACACACATCTTCTTAAGAGGTTGTCGACACCAAGTTTAAACAAATGAGGTTCATCCTATACAAAGGACTTGGCATCCGACAAAAATTTCTTTTTTTGATGGCGCGTTAGACCGTCCGGTATCAATCCGGCGGCTTTGTGGTTAGCCATGTCGGCGAACCACGGTCTAACCTGCACCTTAAACAATTTTTCATCAGGGAACTCCTCTTTGACTTCACACTCCTTCTTGGTCACGTCAACGTTTACCAGGCGGGATAAGTGATCCGCCACCAAATTCTCGGATCCTTTTTTGTCACGAATTTCAAGATCAAATTCATGTAACAAAAGGATCCAACGAATAAGCCTCTGTTTAGAATCAGGCTTGGTGAGCAGATACCTTATAGTCGTATGATCCGTGTAAACGACGACTCGCGATCCAATCAAATAGGAATGAAAATTTTCCAACGCATACACTATCGCAAGCAACTCTTTCTCAGTTGTTGCATAGTTAATTTGAGCTTCGTTTAAAACTTTGCTCGCATAATGTATCGCGTCGTTTTCCTCTGACCCAAAACAACCCCCACCGCATAATCACTTGCATCGCACATTAGTTCAAAATCCAATTTCCAGTTAGGTGCAATGATTATCGGTGAGGTAGTTAAACTTTTTTTCAAAATATCGCAAGCAAAGAGGCAAGATTCATCAAAGACAACAAACTTGTCTTTAATGAGCAAATTGCTCAATGGCTTTGCGACCTTCGCGAAGTCCTTGATGAATCTCCGGTAAAACCCGGCGTGTCCAAGAAAGCTCCTCATGCCTTTTACATTCATCGGTGGTGGCAATTTCTCAATAACGTCCACCTTGGCTTTATCCACTTCAAGGCCCTTTGAAGAAACTTTGTGATCGAGCACAATTCCTTCATTCACCATAAAGTTGCATTTTTCCCAATTAAGCACCAAATTGGTTGCCACACACCGTTCCAACACTGTATCCAAATTTTTCAAACAAATATCAGATGATTGTCCAAAAACCGAGAAATCATCCATAAAGACCTCGATTGTCTTTTCGATCAAATCCGAGAATATCGCTTGCATACACCGTTGAAAAGTCGCCAGTGCATTACATAATCCAAACGGCATCCTCCTATAAGCGAAGATTCCAAACGGACATGTAAAAGCGGTTTTTTCATGATCCTCCGGGTTCACAATAATTTGGTTATACCCCGAATAACCATCCAAAAAATAGTAAAATTGTTGACTGGAAAGCCTTTCGAGCATTTGATCCATAAAAGGTAGAGGAAAATGATCTTTTCTCGTAGCTTTGTTCAACCTACGGTAGTCTATGCACATTCTCCACCCGGTTACGGTTTTTGTTGGAATGAGCTCATTTTTCTCGTTTCGGACCACCGTTAATCCGCCTTTTTTCGGTACCACATGCACCGGACAAACCCACGGGCTGTCAAAAATGGGATATATCATTCCGGCATCTAACATTTTTACCACTTCCTTCCTAACCACTTCTTTCATGATAGGATTTAAGCGGCGTTGCGGTTGAGCGACCGGTTTGAAGTCTTCCTCCATAAAGATTCGATGCATGCAATACGAAGGGCTTATGCCTTTGAGATCGGACAAAGTATATCCCATTGCATTCTGATTTTTTCTCAACACTTGAATTAAGCGGCTCTCCTCGTTTTCAGATAAAATACTGCTTATGATAACCGGTTTATTACCACCGTCATCGAGAAAAGCATACTTCAAGGTTGAAGGTAACACTTTCAATTCAAGTTTGGATTTTTCTTCATTCACCACCTTTTTTAGAATTTCCTCTTCATACTCCCAAGGTTGCAATTTTTCTAAAGCTTCAAGCTCCAAAAAACACTCTTCAAGAGCTTGCTCTTCTTCAACCGAGAATACTTCCAAGGAATCATCCAAAGCTCTTTGTAAAGGGGTAATGACATGAATTTGCTTTGCGACATCAATACTCGCTTCCTCCGTTGCATCGATTATGAAACAATCACCTTTATCTTTCTTGTGCTTCATGGCATCATAGAGATTGAAACACACCTCCTCATCTTGGACTCTCACTTTCATGAAACCATCGTCCATGTCAATTGCCATTCGGGCAGTTTTCATGAAAGGCCTTCCAAGAATCAAAGGAGCGTCCTCATCCTCCTCCATTTCAATAACCACAAAGTCTATCGGAAACAAAAATTTGTCCACTTTGACCAACACATCTTCCGCTACACCGTGAGGACAGGTAGTGGATTTGTCTGCAAGTTGCAATGTCATTTTAGTGGACCTCAATTCCATGTTTCCTAACCGTTTCACAATCTACAAAGGTATCAAATTAATACTAGAGCCCAAATCAATCAATCTGTTTCCCACATAGATATTTCCTATAGTAATCGGCAAGGTGACTCGTCCCGGATCACATTCTTTCCTCGGGAGAGTACGTTGAATGATAGCGCTATAGCTAGCATCTACCATAATGGTCTCTTGATCCGTATACCTCTTCTTTTTCGTGAGGATATCCTTCATAAATTTCGCATATATCCATAAACCGAGAATAGTGCCTCGCACTATCTTTCTTTGTAGGAGCATGAGGATATGGTAAATGTTGGATCGGAATATTATTCACCGGTTCTTTTCCCTTCCTAGTTCTCTTCACTTTCTCTTCTTTCTCTCTTTTTTTCTCATCCTCACTTTTTTCCTTCTCATTTTCAACTAAAACACCCTCAACATTTTTTTCTACTTCAATCTCATCACTATCTTTTTCTTTTTCAACTACAACCTCCTCCTCCACTACACTTTCACCTACACCCATGTCAATCTCTCTTCCGCTTCTTATTAGAATTGCTTTGCAATCTTTAGGATTTGGAAGCGTATTTGCCGTAAAGGGCCCTTTTTGTTGGTCGGCCAATTGTTTTGATAATTGCCCGACTTGTGTTTCAAGATTCCTTATGGCCGCATCGGTATTCTTTTGATTGGAAATTGCCATTTGCATAAATTGAGTGAGAGTGTCTTCCATCTTCGTATTTCCAACGGGAGCTTGTGGAGGTTGAGTGTAATTTTAGTATTGTTGACGGTTTGAAGGTCCGGTTTATTGCGGTCTCCACAGTTGTTGATAACCTTGGTTAGCCCATTGTTGGTAACCTTGGTTGCCTTGTTGATACGGAGGTCGGGGTTGGTATCCTTGATTTCCAGCATAGTTTACTTCCTCCACAACGGGAGGACAATATCCGGTCGGATGGTCACCTCTACAAAGTTCACAAACTAAGACTTGCACATTTTTACTCGAAGAGTCATGAATTTCTTTGAATTGTTGCAGCAGTTTAGACATTTGTTTCGTCAAAAACTCAACCTGTTGTGTTAATAACTTGTTCTGCGCAAGGATAGCATCATTTGTTCCCAATTCCAACACTCCCGGAGTTCGTTGAGAAGGTCCACGGTTATGACTACCTTGATGGTCATTCAAGGCCATCTTATCAATAATAGTTGTGGCTTCTGCTGCGGTTTTGCTTAACAATGATCCACCAGCGGTGGCGTTCAACAAGGTTTTGTGTACAAGTTGAAGTCCATTTTGAAATATATGAATTTGTGATAATTCATCAAAACCATGGCCCTTGCACTTCCTCAACATAGATTTGAATCTCTCCCAAGCTTCATTGAGAGATTCATTGGCTCCTTGTGTGAACACCGCGATGACGGTCTTTGCCTCCATAAACCGAGTGTGTGGGAAAAATCTCTCCAAAAATTTCTCTTCCAATGCATTCCAATCTGTCATTATGGCAGTTGACTGATCAAGGTACCATTCCTTGGCCTTCCCAATGAAGGAATGCGGGAATAGTCTCTTGAACAGAGACTCCTTTTCTGCCTCAGGTGCACCAGTCGCTCCCTCTATTTCATAAAATTTCGTCAGATGGGTAAAAGGATCTTCATGATCCATTCCTGTAAATGGACTTTGATATAACAGTTGGAGAATACCGGTCTTCATTTCGGAATGACGAACATTTTGTGCATGGCGAGCGAACTGGGCAGTGTGTCTCGGACTGTTTGCGCACGGTCTGGTAGCAGGTGGTGGTGGTGGTGGATCTCCCTCCATAACTGGAAGTATCTGTGGAAGTGGTGGTGGTGTAGAAGTACTTTCCTCTTGTTTTCGCTTCTGTCTTGCTAGCTGCCTCCTTCGTCTAGTTCTACTGTTGATTCTACGAGCGGTTCTCTCAATCTCAGGATCGAAAAGAAGTTGGTCCTCCGGTAGTTTCCCTCGCATAAACTAAGTCTGCACACTAAACAAAACAAATTAACAAGTTCAAGAAAAAGGTTAACAAGCTTCAAACAGCACTACTATCGCAATGCTTGCAATATCACTTAACAATCCCCGACAACGGCGCCATTTTGTTGAATGAGTATTAGGGGGGTGTTTTTATCGTCTCCACAGGGATTGTCGATATACGATGCTTGCCTTTCAATAGTAGTGATGCTTCAAGTTCAATGGTTTCAAAAGGTTCTCAATGGTTTTCGATTTCGTTTAACATCAATTAGTAGAAAAGATTAATTTATGACAAAGAGTTTGTAAAGTTTTTAGGAAAGCATGTCAAGGTTAGGTTTCGCTAATACTTTTTACATATATAAGATTAATCAAGCATATGAACTCAGTTTCTGACCAATACAACCGCGTATCCTCCCGACTAAGTTTATGTCTAAAGCAAAGTCGTGAGTATCGTTGTTTAGACCGTCAGATGATATCTCACGCTAACAATCTAAACAACAATCGTTAAGGTCAACACAAAGCAAATAGTAAATCCCAAATCTATGTCTAGAGTTTGGTTTTTAAGAGATGAATTTATTAGGTCATGATTTGTAGAGTCTATGTCTAGAGCAAAACAAATCACACATAAAGCTTTAAGAGAAAATAACTTCATCTATATTGATCAAAGACTTTGTTAATACATAATAGATCAAAACAAATACATATAATCAGAATCAACTACTTCTAACCTCAACACAAGAGAGTTTAGCTACACATTCTTGAGGTAGCTTGGATGACAAGTTTCAAGAGGAGATGAATGAACATCCACGTCAAATAATCGAGAATGGATGTGACTTCAGCTTCTCAAAGTGAAAATCCACTCTTAGATGATCAAAATACTGAAAACTATTATTTTTGCTGAAAAAGAGCAAAAAGATCCTTTACAAATAAAGTGAAAATCTATTTATACAAACAAAATTTCAGCAACCTTCACCTAGCGAATGAACTAAAACATGGCACTTTTAAGTGCCTCAAACTTAAACCGCCCACAAAAGTTATCGTGGGTTCGCTAGGCGAACCAAATAATTCGCGACGCGAGCCTTCGCTGGCAACCCTCGCTCCAGCGAAGTTACCCACTTTTCCTACTGTAACTTTTGCACACTTTCTGCCACCCTTCGCTAGCGCCTTCGCCTAGCAAGCAAAGCAGCGAGCCTTCGCTGGCTTCCTTGCTACAGCGAATTTACCCAGTTTTCCTATTGTAAGTTTTGCACACTTTCTGCCACCCTTCGTTGGCACACTCGCTAATGTTCGCTAGGCGAACCTTCACTGGCAACTTCGCCATCACTCACCTAGCGAATGTTTTTGTTGATTTCTTCCTTCAATGGAAACTTGCTCCCATTCTTTGTGTCTCACAATCTTGATCTTTTTTATGCCTATTCCTGCACATTAGCACACAAATTACAAGCATCACAAGTATATTTCAATGTATGCTCAACAACACCATTCCTCACTAAAATCAACACATTCCACATGGAAAGAAATGAAAAATGCCAAGTAATTCATAGAAATATATATCATGTTTGACATCTAACAGGGACGTAGTGTCGTACCTCAAAACATACGATCCTCGCGATGGACGCGGAAAAAGCTGTTCGAAACAGAGTCGCCACCGAACTTTATTCATCCCAAAAGAGGGAAAGGAAAATATCGATAAAACCTTTAAAGGGATAAGAAAATGGTCGTCACAACCAATTTTGGGTTCGGGAGTCGGTTACGCAAGAGGGAAGGTATTCGCACCCTCTACGTCCGTTGTACTCAACGGGAACCTCTTGATTCGATTCGTGAGAAAGTTAGCTAGGTTTATTTGTTATCTTCTAAGGTAAAGGGATTAATTTTTTAAAAAGGGAAAATGGGGTGGTTTTTTATTAGTGTGCTCGGCAAGGATTGAGAACCCTTGGGCCTACGTATTCCCTCGTGCAATGGGAAAGTCAGAGCATTCGTAGTTCTTGGGATTACGGTTGTTTGGTTCGTGTTTTTTAAACGAACGAGTGTTTAATTCGCATTCTAACTGCTAAACGTTGGCTTGTCTGCTCGTCAAGGGAGGCTGAAGCACTAGTTCATATGCGCGGAAGAATGGACTAAATAATGTTCTTTTTGTGAAAAGTTGTTTGAGTATGAATTAAATGTATTAGAGATTTGATTGAGAAAAAGAGTTGGATTTGGACGTGTTTTAGGCGAACGAGAGTTTAGGTCGCATTCTAACTGCTAAACGTTGGCTTGTCGGCTCGTCATGGGAGGCTGAAGCACGAGTTCATATGCGCGAAAGAATGACTTAAACAATGTTCTTTGGGAAAGGTGTTTGAGTGTTGGATTAATGTGTTCGTATTTTGATTGGGTGAAGATTACTCGAACTTAAGAAAGATTCCTCGGGCCCAAGTAATCGGGAAAGCGAGTCGAAGAGCCGGCTCTCTCTCTTTTTCATCCTTAATTATGAAAGAGTTTTAATATGGTTAGAGTATGTTAAATAGATGACAATTACTTGCACTTAAGAAAGATTCCTCGGGTCCAAGTAATCGGGAAAGTTAGTCGAAGAACCGACTCTCTCTCTTTTTCATCCAAGTGTTTAAGATAAGAAGATTCGATTTGATTTATTGTAAAAAAGGGTTTGATATGTAATCGCGTTATGAGTCTTTTAGAGAAAACAATTACTTGAACTTAAGAAAGATTTCTCGGGCCCAAATAATTGAGGAGAAGAATCGAAGATTCCATTCTACTCCCTTTTCTTCTTTTAATAAAAGTGTTTAAATATGATTAAATGTATTAATTTGATTTAAAAAATGCTCGATGTTGATCGAGATTTGAATTTGCGTGTGAAATAGTTGGGGACTAATGGAAAGGAGGTCCTAATGGTTCAAGGTATGGTCGATTGCGAGGCAAAAACGCTCGACTTACAAGTTAAGAAATGGCTCGATGTTGAATTGAGAACTTTATTTTGAAAATAGTTTGAATAAATGAGGACCAAAGATCAAAATGACATTATCACAACATGAGCATAAGATATGAGTAAGACATAGTCAAGATAATCGGTTAAATATGAGTAAGACATAGTCAAAATGACAATATTAATTAAATTAAATATGAATACTTAATAAAATTAATTAGTTTCAATTAATTAATATTAAGCAAAAATATTTAATAAAAATAATAACAATACACTTTTTTTTATATGAAATGTTATAAGAAAAAAAAATTCAATAAAAATAAGAGTTAGAAAGAAATATGTAAAATAGAGAGAAAATAGAATAAATAAAAACTAAAAGAGAAAAAGGCCAAAATGGGTCTGAGACAAAAAGAAATGGGGGTGTAATATTGAAATAATCCCAGGCCCAAAAAAGAGAGCCCACACACGAGTGGGGGGTCTACCGTAGACCCTCATCAAATTTGGGGCGTTGGATCCACATGGAGTCAAAATCTGACTCCAATCATTGGTCAGGACGTGCGGATACACAGTATGGATTAAAGAGAGTGATGCATGGGAATACAAGGAAGAATCATCTTCCGATGACAAGTGTCACGGTGGAGGACACTTGTCACCCCTCCTACCGGCCAACAAAACCACATACGAAATAAACAAGGAACAGGCTAGGAAACTCACGTTCCCATTTCCTTCTCTCTCACTCATTTTGTTCTCTCTCGTTCATCTCCCTCTCGTAAAACTAACGTCGCCGGAAACCTAATCTCTGGCAGGAGAAGCGGCGGCGCGCGACGGCCGCCACTGTCTTCTCCGGCAACACCTCCACCAAACCTTAAACTACAAACACAAACCCCAGTTATTTTTCTCCCCCGTTTTCAAATCCGAAGTTGATTTCTCACAAAACCCACTCAAAAATCCCAAATCAAACCGTTCCTAATTTGAACCCTAGACACCAAAACAAATCAAAACAAAAGAAACAAACAAGATCGATCTACTTGGAAGGCAACGAACGACACAACCAACTCTGAAGGTCAGAGAAATTCGAAGACTAACCCTTGAAGAACCGATTGATGAAGATGCTCAGGTACTTGCTTTGAAACTTCTCTTCCTTCTCGTTTGATTTCTTTTCTCTTCTTCTTCTGCTTCTCAATGCTTCTCCGGGTGTAGTAGCTTCATCAGTAGGCTTTTAGCTCAAGCTATTTTGAGTCTCAATGTGAGACTCAGAAAACTTTGAATACAAGCTTTGGTAGGGTTTTTGAGTTTTCTTGCAAAGTAGTATTTTTAGGGTTTTCTTCGGTTCTCCCCTTTTTTGACGATCAACAGTAGTATATATAGGGTCTCAATTAGGGTTTTCCAACAAGTAACTTGTGGAACAAGAGTTTGAATTGTGAATCTCTGCTCTGATATGGTTGTGGTTCTTGCCATGTTTTGTCTTGTTTCCATTTTTATGCTAAGGTAATGTACTGTGTATTTTTGCTGCTCTGCTTGCCTTGCCGTTTTCGTCATATGAATGTGTTCCCCATTTGCTTTGTGTGGCTTTGATTCTGACTTTGCAACTTGGTATGAAAATAGTTGATTCTTGGGTTATTTTTTCACTGTGAATACGTGGCTTGTGGACTCTGATGTGGAGGTCTCTTTTTGACTCATCTTGTTCTGACTTTGTTTCAGGTGGTTATTAGTCTTTTGCAGCATATTGAAGCTTAACGAATTAATCATGGAAGAGGCTTCAAAGAGGCTTCAAAGGGGATTCAAAATCTGCAAGCTCTTGTTGTATTTGGAAGATACTGATGGAACATCATTAGGAAGGGCAGCGAAGTCTATTATATTCACTGTGAGAGCCTTTCCCTCATTCAATGGAGTATGGTAAGTAAACTTCAAATTGCTTTGGTTTGACTTATTTGAATATTTTTGGTTTTGACGTTTATTTCTGAGTCCTTGTATTCATGTTGAATTTCTGTAGGTTTTGGTTGCAAGTTGAAGAAATGGATGGTTTGAATGTGGTTTCATCGTGAAAACATCAATGGCATGTTTGGTTTTCTGCTGAACTTTTATTGATTCACTGCTATCTGATTTTCATTGCCCTTTGATTGTCCTGTTTAATCTGTTCTTGGCTGGCATTATGTATATGAATAGCTTTCAATCTCATGATTTCACTTGGGACTGCACATAGACCTTTCTTACTCGTATAATGCACTTATTGGTGATTTTGCTTTAAAATGCTCATGGTACTGCTTGTTGTACTGACCATATCTTCCACTTATTTTCATGTGCATTGTGCTAGGTGAAATTGCTGGAAACTTGGAGAACTTGGTAAGAATATTCAAGGCTTGGCTTGGTAAGGTGCTAGGATGAAAGACTTGAATAACCGTGGCATTGGTGGCTTGAACACCTTGGACATGTGAGGAGTTAGCGCCATATTTGGTGCTTGATGGAACTTTGATTTGATGAAGAAGTCGTGGTGTTGGTGACTAGAAGAAAGAGTTTGGATGTAAATATCCTGGAGGATTTAACAAGAAACTCAAAACTTGGTTTGGAAGCATCCTTGAGACTATTGATTATGGGTTCAAATATTGTAGCCATGTAGCTTGTATTTTCTTTATTTTGTATCATACATGTAACCTTCATGAACATTTAAATCGATGGCTATGACCTTGACTTGGAAGCTCGACCGTCTTTTTATGCTCATCTTGTTTTGTTGTGGATTTAGCTCATTTTTAGCTTAGGCATGATGTAGTTGTAAATGTAATCACGTATAACATAGCTTCGGCACCGGACCCACATGTGGTTTGTAACATAGCTTGCCTAAAGCTTGACCAAAATACACATCATGGCTCAGACTTGGATAAAATATTTATGGCCCTGAAATAGTTCAAAAGTAGTTGTGAATAACGCTTGTGCATAACTCACACATGGTTCAAATATAATCTCCTCATGGCTTAAAAATTCTAAACAATGCTTGAAAAACCTCCAGCACGACACGACACAAGAATAACCTAATTAATTTGATCACAAATCCCAACAACAGTACTTGGAGCCCATTTAGGATATAACTTGATAAGGAATTGATCACATTAAGCATGGCTTGAGACAATTATGGCTTTCCATTGCACATCGAAACACACTCAAATTTTGCCTTCACATAACTCCAACATGGCTTGTAAATAGGCTTCAACCACTTGAAACCAATTAATCATGTCATGGTTAGTCATCCACGAGAATGAGGATACATCTTTCCTCTTAGCTCCACTTGAATTCAACACCCTTGCAAAAGCCTGTAGTTACACTGAGCACAAACAAGACCTCCACACCCTAGATTTTAGAGGATTATGGTAAAAAAATATATGATGATCTTGAGAGAAGTCCATGAAGCAACAACATGCTTAGTATAAGAAAAATGAGAGGGTAGGACAAATTTGGGGTATGACACGTAGTCAAGAAATACTTCGCCTAAATACAGACTAGTGGATGAACACGACTGGATACTCGTCCACCGAGACGTTTTTTTTATTATTATTTAGGCGAAGTATTTCTTGACTACGTCAACATTTGTGGGGTAGGCAAATTCCTCTCCATCCATGGCTGCGAGTCTCAAGGTTCCGCCTGAGAAAGCTTTCGTGACCACATAGGGGCCGTCATAATTCGGAGTCCACTTGCCCCGAGAATCAGTGAGAAATGATTGTATCTTTTTTAGCACGAGGTCCCCTTTTCTGAAGACGCGAGGTCAGACCTTTTTGTCAAATGCCTTCTTTATCCTTTGCTGATACAACTGACTGTGGCACAGAGCCGTTATTCATTTTTCTTCGATCAGGTTCAATTCATCGTGTCGACTTTGACACCATTCAGCTTCTGTTAGCTTAGCTTCCATCAATACCCGAATTGATGGGATCTCTACTTCGATGGGGAGCACTGCCTCCATGCCATACACTAGAGAGAAAGGGGTTGCCCCTATTGAAGTGCGGACAGACGTGCGATAACCGTGAAGAGCAAAGGATAGCATCTCGTGCCAATCTTTGTAGGTTACAACCATCTTTTGAACAATCTTCTTGATGTTCTTGTTAGTCGCTTCTACCGCTCCGTTCATCTTAGGTTGGTAGGGAGATGAGTTATGGTGTTCGATCTTAAACTCAGCGCACAACTCTTTCATTATCTTATTGTTCAAGTTAGATCCATTGTCAGTAATGATCTGGCTAGGAACACCATAACGACAGATGATATTGTTTTTGATAAATTGGATCACCACTTGTTGGGTCACATTAGCGTACGACGCTGCTTCGACCCACTTGGTGAAGCAATCAATGGCTACCAGGATGAACCGATGTCCGTTTGAAGCTTTGGGTTCAATCAAGCCAATCATGTCGATTCCCTATACGGAAAAAGGCCATGGGGAAGAGAGAACTTTGAGATGCGTTGGAGATACATGGATTTTGTCTGAGTATATCTGACACTTGTGACACCTCCTCATGTACTTGTAGCAATCGGATTCCATCGTCAGCCAATAATACCCGGCTCTTAGAATTTTTCTCGCCATTGTGTGTCTGTTGGCATGAGTGCCAAAGGACCCTTCGTGAATTTCTTTCATCACCATGTTTGCTTCTGGTCTGTCTACACATCGGAGCAAGACCATGTCATAATTTCTCTTATAGAGTGTATCACCGCTCAGGAAGAAGTTGCCTGCCAGCCTTCTGAGGGTCTTTCTATCTTTTTTGGATGCCCCAGGCGGGTACTCCTGTTTCTGAAGAAAGCATTTGATATCGTGATACCAAGGTTTGTCGTCTGTGACTGCTTCAATCGTAAAGATGTAAGCGGGCCGTTCAAGGCGCATTATGTCGATCTTAGGTATGCCATTCCATTGACCTACACTAATAATGGAAGAGAGAGTGGCTAATGCATCAGCCATGTGATTCTCTTCACGAGGGATGTGATGAAACTCGATTTTGTTGAAGAAAGGTAACAACCTTCTTGCGTAATCTTTGTAAGGAATCAATCCTGATTGGTATGTATTCTAATCTCCTTTGATTTGATTGATAACCAGGGTTGAGTCGCCATAAACATCCAAGTTCTTGATCCTTAAGTCGATCGCTTCTTCGAGACCCATGATACAAGCTTCGTATTTGGCCTCGTTATTTGTACACTTGAATGTCAGTCTGGCAGTGAAAGGAATGTGGGTACCCAATTTCATTTCCGTAATGATTGACAGCTCTGTCAAAGATTAATCCCCATTGGGAATCTTGTTCTGGCCCTTCACTGGGTAGCGGTTCATCGCAATCTTTCATTTTCAAGTACATGACATCTTCTTCTGGGAAGTCAAATCCGACTGATTCTTGATCGTCGATCAGTTTATGATCCAAATGATCGGCTAAAATACTTCCTTTAACGACTTTTTGAGCATGGTACTCAATGTCATATTCTGATAACAACATCTGCCAACGGGCAATCCTTCCCATGAGAGCAGGTTTTTCAAAAACATACTTGATTAGATCCATTTCGGAGATTAACCAAGTAGTGTGACAAATCATATACTGGCGCAGACGTTTGACTGCCCAAGCCAGAGCACAGCAAGTTTTCTCAAGCATAGTGTACCGAGTTTCACAGTCTGTGAATTTCTTGGGTTAAATAGTAGATGGCAGACTCTTTTAAATAGTAGATGGCAGACTCTTTCCTTTTGGTTTTGTCTTGTTGGCCAAGTACACAACCCATAGAGTATTCCAAGACTGTTAGGTAAATGATCAGTGGTCTTCCTTCCACTGGAGGTGATAGAATCGGTGGGTTCAACAGGTATTCCTTGATACTGTCGAAGGCGGTTTGGCAGTCTTCTGTCCAAACGCAGTCCTGATTCTTTTTTAGTAATTTAAAGATTGGCGCACATGTCGCGGTCATGAGGAATATAAATCTGGAAATGTAATTCAAACGTCCCAGGAATCCCCTGACTTGTTTTTCAGTCTTTGGAGAAGGCATTTCTTGAATGGCCTTGACTTTGTCAGGATCAACCTTAATTTCTTTCTGGTTGACGATGAACCCTAGCAGCTTCCCTGAACGGACACTGAATGTGCATTTGTTGGGATTCAAGCGGAGTTTGTAATTTCTCAGACGCTCGAATAGTTTTGACAGATGGGACACATGCTCCTTTTCTGTTTTAGATTTGGCAATCATATCATCGACATATACTTCTATTTCTTTGTGTATCATGTCATGAAACAGAGTTGTCATGGCCCTTTGATAGGTTGCTACAGCGTTCTTCAAACCGAACGGTATTACCTTGTAACAAAAAGTGCCCCATGGGGTGATGAATGAAGTTTTCTCCATGTCTTTCGGCGCCATTTTGATCTGATTATAGCCCGAGAATCCATCCATGAAGGATAAGACTTTGAACTTCGTTGTACTGTCTACCAGCATATCAATGTGTGGTAAGGGAAAGTCATCCTTTGGACTGGCTTTGTTCAGATCCCTGTAATCTACACACATTCTGACTTTTCCGTCTTTTTTCGGAACTGGTACTATGTTGGCTAGCCATTGAGGATATTCTGATGTGGCGAGGAAACCCGCGTCAATCTGTTTCTGTACTTCCTCTTTGATTTTGATAGCCATGTCTGGATGAGTCCGTCTCAACCTTTTTTTTACTGGGGACATTCTGATTTTAACGGTAGATGATGCTCCACGATGCTGGTATCTAACCCTGGCATGTCCTGATAGGACCAAGCGAATACATCGGGAAATTCTTTGAGAAGCTTTATCAAACTTTATTTGACAGTTGGACTGAGCAGTGCCCCAATCTTGACCTCTTTTCTCTCTTCCTCTGAACCCAAGTTGACCGTTTCCAACGGCTCTTTGTGAGGTTCGATGGACCTTTCCTCTTGTCTGAGTAATGGGGAGATCTCTTCTGGAATTTCTTCGCCATTTTCTTCTTCGGCCTCGAATACCGGGAATTCAAATTTGGGAGAAGGCATTGGATCATATGTTTCAATGGGGTTTAAAATAAGCAATTTGCATGACGTGATGATTTATTTTTAGAAGAGATAGAGAGAATGCAAGAGTGTGTGCAGTGTATTTTCTTTGGAAAACTGCTTGTTTTTATTTTGAATTGTTTTTAGGATTACCATTTTCTGAAAAAGCGAAAAGAGAAAACAACAATAAAATGCGGAAATTCCAGAACGACGTTATTTTATTTATGATTTTGTCAATTCTTGAAATTACAGCCCTATAAAACAAAACTCGGTCGCTTTGGGCGAAGCAAAAAGGTACATTTACGAAAAGTGAGCCCTATCAAAACACCCGTTTCACCTGGGCAGGGTGAAAGGTTAAGATAAAGACGGCAATTACTTTGACTTATGAACAACTTTCGGAACATCGACAGCAACCCATTGGCGGCGAACTCCTCAGTGAATCACAAAATCTGGCACCTTCTTTCTTGATTTATCTTTAGAAATAACGCTGATTTCTGGTGGAGTAGGATCGTTGGAATCTGTCTCCCAGGCAGAGTTGTCGTAGGAGGATTCTTCTGTTGTATCTTGCATAGTATTTGTGCTCTCAGGTATATCTCCCCATCCAGTCGGCTGGATGTCTTTGAGACTGATACGAGAGCTTTCAGGAGCGGTGTACTTGACTAAGTAGTCGTACTTTCCACTTGGTTATCCTAAGGTGTCCCACACTTCTCTGGAACTGAAGGAGTCATCCCTCTCGATGACGTTGACCTAGGGAAAAGCATAGTTGATGAATTCTAGTCATACAAGCTTTGCAAATTCATCGTCATGATGGGTATGTTTAGAATGCCCTGAGTGTTGATCCCATGACATGGTGGGGATGCATGTATTCTTTTCAATGATGCTCAGCTAATTTTCATTGTTCGGCTGATTCTCTGGCCCTGAGTCTCCTGGATACGGCTGCCAGATAGGCATGCCATCCATTGGGCATAATAGTCATGGTCAAAGTTGTCTTTCATTAGAGTGTCTTCCTCTAATGAGTTTGGTGGAGCACGGCATCCTTCCGGATCACAATCTCCGTATATCATTTTGACGTCTGACCGGGGTATATATCTCGGACCCTACGTGGGGAAACAAAATGGCGTAGGCACTTCTTCCTGAGATATATAACCGTCCTCGTTAAGATAGGACTTCCACTCTTCATCTGTATCGGAGGAATCTCCCTCGTTGATGGTATGTACTTCTTGAGATATTGGGTGAAGGAAACCTCCACTGTGGAAGAAGTTTTAAATGGGATGAAGACTTTCACTATTAGTAGCAGTCTGGGTACAGGTTGAAGAGAAACTAAGACCCTTCTTTGTTTTGTTATCAATAGGAATGACAAGTTGTCCCCATCCTTTTGCATTGTTACTTTTGATTATTTCGAGAGCATCTTTGTATGAGGAAATCGAGGTTCCTTTTTTTGATTGATTCTCATTGCTCACCAAAAGTTCCTGGAATTGAGTTCCAACAACCTCCTCGGGTTCTACACAAGTGGACGATGATAGGTTACTCACGATCAAGGCTTGTTCTCCACATACTGTGACGAGTTGATCATTCTTGACAAACTTCAGTTTTTGGTGAAGTGACGAAGTGACTGCCCCAGCCTCGTGTATCCAAGGTCTTCCCAACAAACAGATGCATGTTGCTTGGATGTCCATGACCTGGAAAGTGACTTGGAAAGTGTGAGGGCCGATAGTTATAGGAAGGTCGACTTTGCCGATAACCGTTTTTCGGGATCCGTCAAATGCTTTGACGATGACCTCACTGCCTCTCATTGGAGATCCTTTAAAGGATAGTCGCATTAATGTGGACTTCGGCATAACATTTAGAGCCGATCCGGTGTCTACCAGTACGCTGGCTAAAGCATCGTCCTGGCAGTTGGCTGTAATATTGAGCGCCATGTTGTGACTTTTGCCTTCTTCTGGCAATTCCTCATCACTAAACCCCAAGTTATTGCAGGAAGTGATATTGGAGATGATGCTATTGAATTGTCTTATTATTACATCTTATTCCATAAAGGCTTGCTCTAAGACTTTATGTAGAGCCTCTCTGTGGGCTTTGGAACTGAGTAGTAAAGACAGCACAAAGATTTTTGAAGGAGTTTGCAATAGTTGATCAACAATGTTGTATTCACTCCTTTGGATGAGCTTCAGCATCTCATCATCGTTCTTTGAAAGGCCGGGATCACTGGATTTCTCGATTGGTTGAATGGGAACTTCGGTTTAAGGTTCCCCTTCTTTGTTAGGTTCTCCAACTCCTCGGTTGAAGATTCGACCGCTCCATGTTACCCGACTGATGTCCGCAATATTCACGATGGAGGGTAATGGAATTTCCTTTCCATTCTCAATTGTTGTTGCACACTATTTGTAAGGGATTGCCTTAGTTGATTCATACGGTAGCGGTCCCGACAGATAGATAACTACAGGAGCCTTCTGATTTTTCCGACCATTGTAAGTAATTTCAATCAGTTCCTGGTTGGGAACTTTCTTACTGTCCAAAGGAATTTTTGATTCGTCAAGCAGAGGGATTATGGTACAAACATATTTAGTCCTCTCCTGATCAGAGATTATGACAACATCTTTAATCTGATCAGCAAAATAGTCGGGCATCAAATTGATTGACCCAGAACCTGGACACGGTTGAATTTCTTCACGGTCCAACTGACTTTGAAGGGCTGCTCGCACGAGGTAGCATCCTTGGTTATTCTCCGAGTAGACTCTACAGCGCTCGTAGTTGTGTGGTGGCACTTGGCCACGTCCGCTTTGAATGCAATGTAACCTCACTAGATCTGTTTCCATTGGTCGAACATCCTGACTTTGATCTCTAGTAGGGTTCCCGTTAACTATGCTGACTTGTTAGGTGTCTTCATCTAGATAGATCGGAAGCCACCAGTGGTTTAACAAGTGTTGTGTAACACCCTTCTACCCCACAAACAATTTAGGAAAATATTTCATTTTTATCAGAGTTAAAAACAACAAGAAAGGTGCCACATATATTCAAAACATCGTTTAGTAATCATTGTCCTGTCCCGTAACATGGGTTACTCGTTCATCAATATTAAAATTGCAACTTCGCAGCGGAAATCAATTTTTATTTTCAATTCCATAAAATACTTTATAATAAAATATATCCAATTCACATCATCACCAACAAGGTAAAAATTCAACATAAAACAAAAGAACGCGAGGTTCACAACAATTCCCAACCCGATGTTACATGACACAGAGCAGGACACCTCTAAACTAAACAACGGTAACGACACACTTCAAGGCTACATCCTCCATCGTCGCGAATCTACTCTTGGTTATCTGCAAGTTACCCACATAAGAGACAACATTTCCAAGCAGGCAGGGTGAGAAATCACAATTCATTATAGTAATATAAGTACATGGAAAGTGAACAGGAAGACAACAACAACCTCAGAGCATAATCGACCACAACATCATAACATAATCAATTAACATCATCATAGCATAATCAACAACAAATCATAATACAATCAACTGTAACAACATAGTATCATCAACAACAACAACATAGTATCATCAACAACAACAGCATAGCGTCATTAACAACAACAACATGGTATCATCAACAACAACAGCCTGATATAATCAACAACAACGTCAAGATATAATCAACAACAACAACATCACGATAAAATCAACAATACACATCATAACATCATTAACAACAACCTCATAGCATCATTAACAACAACGTCATAGCATCATTAACAACAACATCATATCATCATTAACAACTACATCATCATATGCAATGTCAACCATAATGAAATGCAAAGGATGCATGTGGTACCGGTTCAACGTGGATGGACACTTGGCCATCAACCCTCCAAATGGAGCACATCGTAATCAACGTATCACTTCAATCCGCACAGTGGGATTGAAGCTACCAATGGACCGAAGTCCCAACATAAAAATGCTATGAAATGCAATGATGCTAAAACTTCGCAATTCATCGGACATCAACGTGCGCATCATTCATTTCATATACAACAAGCATTCATCATACAGTCATGTTTTATCATCATACATCAACAACACTCAACAACAAAAGATCATCACGAGAAAACGTCATGAAACCATCAAGAAAACAACAAAACAACACAAACACCTGGCTGACACGGCCTCCCGTATCCTGGGACACGGCTCGTGTCAGGAAACCTGCACCCAAAATGCGAAACAGACAAAATATAGCAAACACAGAGTTCTGACAAGGCCGCCCGTGTCCTGTGACACTGCCCGTGTCAGGAG
This sequence comes from Lathyrus tuberosus, assembly GCA_022829125.1. NCBI lineage: Eukaryota > Viridiplantae > Streptophyta > Magnoliopsida > Fabales > Fabaceae > Lathyrus > Lathyrus tuberosus. The sequence goes on from JALAZF010000579.1 coordinate 1,162,819, forward strand.
ACCTGGGACACAATTCCAAAACATAAAAAAAGTAGCAAGTCAGCAGCCTGACACGGCCACCCGTGTCCTGTGACACGGCCCGTGTCAGAAGCCCTGGGACCAATTTCCAAAAAAATTAATTTTTTCATTCACGACCAGCAAGCTGACACGGCCGCCCGTGTCCTGTGACACTGCCCGTGTCAGGAGCTCTGCAACAAACAATTTTATTTTTCTCAACCAGTAAGCTGACACGGGTGCCCGTGTTGTGTGACACGGCCTGTGTCAGGATGCGACAAAACCCAAATTTCCCCGAAAAGTGTTTTTCTGCATTTTTAACTTCAATTACCCCAAAAATCAGTATTCTACACGAAAATTGCTCATAAACACTTACAAAACACACATATAGTAATATGCATCACTCAAATTCATCATACTTTCATCAATTTACTCATTCTACATCAACAATCATATAAATCAACACAACTCATACAATCCCTAATCTATTCATCTCCAATTCCTATAAAACTATAATAAACAATGATAACTCCCCATACCTTAGAGTAATCACCGTAATTCTCCTCTTTCTCCAAGATTCTTCTCGAAAATCCTCATCCCCTTAGGTTTCTTCTTTCTCCTCTCTGCTTCAATTCTCTTCACAAAAACACGATCCGCTAGAATGATCGCTTTCTTTTCCCTTTAGTCATGTATTCCAGTTTATGGATTTCCCAACTTACCCTTACTCCTTTCCCTTAAGGACCACCTTGACCTTTTTCCTTATTTTTATTTTTAATAATAATAATAATCCAAATAATACATGATTACTCACTCTATTAAAATTACTTAAAGATACTCTTTTAATCCATAATTCTCCAATTTACCAAAAACTTCTTAATCCCTTCTAAATTAAATAAATAAATAAATAAATGATTAATTTAGAATTTTGGGGTGTTACAACTCTCCCCCCTTTAAGAATTTTCGTCCTCGAAAATTTTCTCGATGCAGACCACTCCAGGTACGTTATCACCTCCGACGAATAACGCAATACAACAATACATCTTATCAATGCCAACGACAACAAGATGAAATGCTCACGCGATGTACCCGCCGACCAACTCAAAACACCGAGAATAATCAGGGTAGGAACATACAGGTTCCCTATGAACCAGAATACAACACGATTGTTACCATCGCCATAGGCAACCCTCCCCTAACTCCCCATCATAGGAACTAGTTACTCGCACTCGAACCATCACCATAGGCAACGAGGCAACAACAAAGATAAGAACATAAAAGTCATAACACAACATCAACGAAATCAAACCACCAACATCGTTGTTACTCCAATAAGAACCAACTGCGCTATCCATGCTTTCGATGCGCACTCTGAGTACTCGTAATTATCTAATCTACCAAGTTTACATCAACTTCCGACCATCAAAGTAGACATAAGAAAAGAATTTTCAACTTAACTCATCGGGAATTCCATCCAAACAGGCATTCTATACTCTTGTGATTACGGAATACTTCGAACTTAGACCCGTATACAATACCTCCGAATATCTAACACAACTACAGCCGCAGCCAATTCCAAATCTCGAATAGGATAGATACTTTCAAGAATTCTCAATTATCGTCAACATAAACCACAACTTCACCACCTTGTATTAACACATCATCAAAATTCATCTCAACGCATGACAATCTCACCACAACATAAGGATACATGTGTCCAATTAATCTCCACAAGAAAAATTCATCTTCCAAACAAAATTTAACACCCAATATCCATAGACTTAGCCTCAATAACCTACACTTAACATGGCATATTAACCAAACCAATCAAACAACTAATTCCTCAAGTCCTACTCATACTAGCACAATTCTCCAAAATCCCTCATCCGAATTAACACAACCACTCAACTTTATCTTTACGAATCATAATTCACACCTTGCTAGCTCAGCATATAGTTTCACTTCTTTCAATACTTGCAACTCAACTCCCAAATACTCCACGCACTCTCCTTCTGATTTTTATAAACCTCAGAATATCCACAACGAACACAGTTATAACTTACTCAAACAAGTATGGAAAACACCATTCATATCTCCATATATACACTTTAAGGCATACCAGCCACTACCCTTTTCAATCTGACATCCTTGGTCAAATCATAGTCCTACATTACCATTTACTTCCTACTTGGTTCATCTCTACAGTTCTTCAAGTTTCATGCCAGTCGAATTCTCGATCCACCATAAACCAAAACCCAAGTTATCCAGAACACACTGAGCTTCCAAACTACTCACTGATCAACTCGCAACCTCATACTAACGTCCTCAAGTCCGCCTCATTTCCCTATATAGGAACCCGCATCGACACCTCAAACAATTCATAAGCATTTGACTCAACCCCAAACAATTCACTGCACCTACTATTCTAGTTGGAAAGACACATCTACTCCATCCAACATGATTCCGTCGACTATCAACAAGAGATTAAGGGTGCTCAGTTCCTCAATTTGTCAATAGACAACCGACAACCATAATGGTGGCATAAATCATCATTACCAAACTACAATAGCGTTCCCTTCCTCGTGCATCAAAGTTATCTAAGCATATTGCTCTACCATTCCTCTAAGGCTTACAAACGTTCTCCCTAAATTTTCCATCTCGTCAATGATACGAAAAGTCCAAAATCCAGTACACATTCTCCTATACAAGTTAGTTGCACACACAATCATTAAATATCCTTCTAATACCAGAAACGTTACCACATCACGTACCATCCAAATCGACCCACTTCAGTCGAAACATTTATCTAAGTTCAAACTTTTGACGACTCTAACCAATCCTTCATCTTCCTTTTTAATCTCACAACTTCGATGATCTGTATAATTTCACACTTGATCATCATTCCACTCACATCCTCAACAATACCATCTCATCATCTAGTTGGTGATGTAGCTCCCAAAATTTTTCCGACTCATGCCGACACATCTCGCCAACAACATACAATCCACTTTACTATTTAACATCCCTCAAATATTTCTATACTTTAATCATTCTCAACTATCATGCGCTGCACTTCCATGTGCTTCTCCGATACTCTTCTTCTTATTACTAAACATCTCATACTTGACTTCATCTTACTATTTCCAGCAAGAATTGTCCAACTTCAAACACGATTGTCTTCTTCAATACAGACCTCTCAGACACAAAATAATATTTCAAAATGAAGGGATTTTCATGTAGATTCCAGAACCTCAAGAATCGCTCGAATCCGAATTACGAGTAAAAAGTTATCGTCCTTGCAACGGAACTGGTCAAGAAACCTCGTATACAACTTCCACCAAACACAAATCAGCATCAGACCCAACTATCCAAACGTGTCTCTCCCTCTCCTCAAAACAGGCCGAAGACAAAATTTATATGCAAACTGTAGGGGATTTCGTAAACTTTCCGAAAAGTCCAGAATCGCTTTCATCGGAGTTACAGACATAAAGTTATGCCACTTTTACCGAAGGCTGTTCCATAAAGGTGAAAATAAAAACCGAAATTGGTGAACATGAGTTCTACCTCTTTCTCTTACTTCCAAACTCTTCGCATTTCCAACTACGACTCGCAGTTCAAAAGATTCCAACAACTCCAACGACTTCTACAACCTTTTTCAATCACTTACCAATAATCCCACAGCAAGGTCTACATCAACCCGTCACTTAATCAATGATCCAACATCGACATCTTACGCAAGGCTGCTTAAACAAAAACTTCACAGTTCACCAACAACTCGGGCTATAGCAACGTTCTAAATTTCATCTTATAACAATCATCCTTTTTCCAAGACACTCCAACTTGTTAAACAACCAAAATCTTAAATCCATGTTACCTTCGAATTCGGAAAACAACAAAGCTTCCACAACACTTGCACTGTCGCCATCAGTAGCATACCGAACAGACATCATACAACTGAAGCATACCCGAGAAGCACAACTTCTCCCCCACTTAGCTTCAAACCAACTCCTGCAAGCAATTGACTAGAAAGTAAACCAGTACCGACAGTGTTTCACACACTTGTCGCGTACAGAGGAATGAACAACAATAGACAACATTGGCCGGACAGACCCACCTGCTCTGATACCACTAATGTAACACCCTTCTACCCCACAAACAATTTAGGAAAATATTTCATTTTTATCAGAGTTAAAAACAACAAGAAATGTGCCACATATATTCAAAACATCATTTAGTAATCATTGTCCTGTCCCGTAACATGGGTTACTCGTTCATCAATATTAAAATTGCAACTTCGCAGCGGAAATCAATTTTTATTTTCAATTCCATAAAATACTTTATAATAAAATATATCCAATTCACATCATCACCAACAAGGTAAAAATTCAACATAAAACAAAAGAACGCGAGGTTCACAACAATTCCCAACCCGATGTTACATGACACAGAGCAGGACACCTCTAAACTAAACAACGGTAACGACACACTTCAAGGCTACATCCTCCATCGTCGCGAATCTACTCTTGGTTATCTGCAAGTTACCCACATAAGAGGCAACATTTCCAAGCAGGCAGGGTGAGAAATCACAATTCATTATAGTAATATAAGTACATGGAAAGTGAACAGGAAGGCAACGACAACCTCATAGCATAATCGACCACAACATCATAACATAATCAATTAACATCATCATAGCATAATCAACAACAAATCATAATACAATCAACTGTAACAACATAGTATCATCAACAACAACAACAACATAGTATCATCAACAACAACAGCATAGCGTCATTAACAACAACAACATGGTATCATCAACAACAACAACCTGATATAATCAACAACAACGTCAAGATATAATCAACAACAACAACATCACGATAAAATCAACAATACACATCATAACATCATTAACAACAACCTCATAGCATCATTAACAACAACGTCATAGCATCATTAACAACAACATCATATCATCATTAACAACTACATCATCATATGCAATGTCAACCATAATGAAATGCAAAGGATGCATGTGGTACCGGTTCAACGTGGATGGACACTTGGCCATCAACCCTCCAAATGGAGCACATCGTAATCAACGTATCACTTCAATCCGCACAGTGGGATTGAAGCTACCAATGGACCGAAGTCCCAACATAAAAATGCTATGAAATGCAATGATGCTAAAACTTCGCAATTCATCGGACATCAACGTGCGCATCATTCATTTCATATACAACAAGCATTCATCATACAGTCATGTTTTATCATCATACATCAACAACACTCAACAACAAAAGATCAGCACGAGAAAACATCATGAAACCATCAAGAAAACAACACAAACAGCTGGCTGACACGGCCTCCCGTATCCTGGGACACGGCTCGTGTCAGGAAACCTGCACCCAAAACGCGAAACAGACAAAATACAGCAAACACAGAGTTCTAACACGGCCGCCCGTGTCCTGTGACACTGCCCGTGTCAGGAGACCTGGGACACAATTCCAAAACATCAAAAAAAGTAGCAAGTCAGCAGCCTGACACGGCCACCCGTGTCCTGTGACACGGCCCGTGTCAGAAGCCCTGGGACCAATTTCCAAAAAAATTAATTTTTTCATTCACGACCAGCAAGCTGACACGGCCGCCCGTGTCCTGTGACACTGCCAGTGTCAGGAGCTCTGCAACAAACAATTTTATTTTTCTCAACCAGTAAGCTGACACGGGTGCCCGTGTTGTGTGACACGGCCTGTGTCAGGATGCGACAAAACCCAAATTTCCCCGAAAAGTGTTTTTCTGCATTTTTAACTTCAATTACCCCAAAAATCAGTATTCTACACGAAAATTGCTCAAAAACACTTACAAAACACACATATAGTAATATGCATCACTCAAATTCATCATACTTTCATCAATTTACTCATTCTACATCAACAATCATATAAATCAACACAACTCATACAATCCCTAATCTATTCATCTCCAATTCCTATAAAACTATAATAAACAATGATAACTCCCCATACCTTAGAGTAATCACCGTAATTCTCCTCTTTCTCCAAGATTCTTCTCGAAAATCCTCATCCCCTTAGGTTTCTTCTTTCTCCTCTCTGCTTCAATTCTCTTCACAAAAACACGATCCGCTAGAATGATCGCTTTCTTTTTCCTTTAGTCATGTATTCCAGTTTATGGATTTCCCAACTTACCCTTACTCCTTTCCCTTAAGGACCACCTTGCCCTTTTTCCTTATTTTTATTTTTAATAATAATAATAATCCAAATAATACATGATTACTCACTCTATTAAAATTACTTAAAGATACTCTTTTAATCCATAATTCTCCAATTTACCAAAAACTTCTTAATCCCTTCTAAATTAAATAAATAAATAAATAAATGATTAATTTAGAATTTTGGGGTGTTACATGTTGCAAAGTTCTTTGAATGAGAGTGCATCCTTGGTCGCTCTCACGGCATACTATACGGTTCTAATAATCGTGTGAAGTCAGAAAACCGAGCTGGACTGGCGTATTCATCAAACGAATATTGAAGATTTGAATCATGTTGACTTGATAAGGATTTCTATCATGGTAGACCTGGATCCATCCAAGATCCATCTGACGTTGGAGGGCCTCTTGTATAAAAGAGCATCCCTGTTTGTTTACCGAGCAAGTCAGACAGGAAAGGTAATCATGTCGCGACAGATTATGATATTGGCTTTGCCTCGAGTGCATTGCCACTAAGTTGATATTCATCGCACGGATGTCGTGGTTTTGGATGATGTTGGAATTTTTATAAGTCATGTTGACTCCACAAACTCGGTGCTATTGGATCCATCCGAGATCCAATTGTTCCTGCAGAGCTTATTGCACCACAGAACATCCTTGATTGTCTTTAGAGCAGATATCACACTGATGATAATTGTGAGCTGGTATATGACTAGGGGTGGCAAAACGGACCCGGCCCGCGGGGAAAGCCCGTTTTACCCTACATTTTTTTTCGGGTCGGGCCTGAATTTTGAACCCGCATATTTAAGTATGCCCGCCCCGCACCGCAAAAAAGAGGGGCGGGCGTGGGCGGTCACGGGTATGCCCGCGGGTAAAAAATTAGGAACAAATAAAATTGATTTTATTTTATGATGTAGGATAATGATAATAGTAATAATTAATATTACAAATAAATAATAATAATAATAATAATAATAATAATAATAATAATAATAATAATAATAATAATAATTAATATTACAAATAAGTTTAATAATAATAATAATAATTATTATTATTATTGAATGTAGGATAATGATAGTGTTTTTTTATAAATAATAATAATAATAATATTAATTAATATTATTATTATTATTATTATTATTGAATGTAGGATAATGATAGTGTTTTTTTACTGGTAGTATTAGGATTAATGAGTTTTTTTTTAAATTATATAATGAGTAAAAAAAAGATTTTTTTTAAAGAGAATAGCGGGCATTCCCGCGGGCCCGTCATTAAATGGGGCGGGCCTAGAAAATGAGCCCGCATCTCTACCTTTGACCGCCCCGCCCCGCCCCATTTTTTTGCGGGCTTTTGCGGGGCGGGCCTAAACGGGGCGGGCATGTCCGTTTGCCACCCCTATATATGACCATATCCGCTCTGTCTGCGATGCATCTTGACCAGATTGGCCCTCAATAAGAGTACATCATAAATTTGATAGTTGTGGTTAGATTCTCCCTCTATCAAATTTACTGCAGCTTTCTCGTGCTTAGGCAACAGGTTCTTCTGAACATTTGGATTTGTATCCTTGAAGGATAAAACCCCGCTCTGGACGAGCTTTTACACATCGGATTTGAAGCTAAGACAGTTTTCTATGTTATGCCCCGGTCCTCCTTGATGGTAAGGACAAGTCTGATTCGTTTTGAACAAAAAATGAGGATTTTTCGGAATCGCAAGAGGAGCCCTGGTTTGGACATGCCCCTTGACCAGTAGTAATGGAAACAATTCTGCGTACAACATTGGTATAGGGTCAAACCCTGGCGGTCACGTTGTACAGTTGTTGATGTACTGAGGACGAGCCTGCTGAAGAGGCTGATGTGTCCTTTGCTGATATTTCTGTTGATTCGGTTGGCTCTGAGCAACTTGAGGTTGATACGTAGAAATAGGCGCAGAGTTAATGGCAGGAGTTATAGCTGCTACTGGTTGGCATCGTCGCCTTTGCTTTCCGAGAGAGATATTGCCAATATCTTGCTATTTTTTCTTAGGGAGAGCACTACCGTATCTTTTGGTACTGCTTGATGGTCCAGCATCTTTAACTAAACGTCCTTCTCAGACATCTTCCTCAAGACGAACTCCTATACCGACCATTTTAGTGAAGTCGCTGGGCGCATTGGTAACAATTCTATCGTAGTAAAATGAGCTCAAGGTTTTCAAGAAGATTTTTGTCATCTCTTTTTCCTCAAGAGGTGGACAAATCTGAGCGGCGATTTCACACCATCTCTGAGCATATTCCTTGAAGGTTTCCTTGTCCTTCTGCGACATGGCTCTAAGTTGATCTCTGTCAGGTACCATGTCCAGGTTATACTTATATTGTTGAACAAAGGCAGTGCCAAGATCTCTGAAAGTTACAATCTTAGTGCGCTTTAAACCCATTTACCATTTGAGTGCGGCACCGGTTACACTATCCTGGAAGTAATGGATCAGTAGCTGATTATTCTCTGTCTGAGTTGACATCCTCCGAGCGTACATTACCAAATGACTTTGAGGGCAAGAGTTACCCTTGTATTTTTCAAATTCGGGCACCTTGAATTCGTGCGGAACTTTCACATTGGGGACTAAACAAAGGTCGGCGGCGTCCTTTCCGAATAGATCCTGACCGCGAATAGCTTGCAGTTCTTTCTGCATTTCCAGGAACTATTCCTGGAATTCCTTCATTCTGTTGTCCATACTTTTGTTTCCACCAGAAGGTATCTGGGGAATCTGCCCTTCCAGGATAGCGTGTACCACGGGTGGTGGTACATTCATTACGGAAGTGACTCTTGGTGCCTCCCGAAGTTTGTAACCTTCAGGAGTTGTTGTCATACCCCTGGCATCTTCACTTTCCCGAAGTTTGTAACATTCAGGCCCAGCGGCTCCTGCTGCAGTTTCGGGATCTTCAGTGATCGGCGGAATATATCCTTCCGGGATATAATTAATAGGCATGCCCCAGGGACGATCTTTAGGCATGGTATAAAGAGGATCAATCTTTTCCACTATAGGCATTGATGTGATCTCTGAGATCACAGTCCTTTGTATCTGAGCTGCTGCCAGAGCTTGCATATCACTGTGAAACTTCCTCAGATCCTCTCTCAGAGCGTCGATTTCTTCTCTCAACTCTCTGTTCTCTTCCTCGAGATTATCCATTTTCTTTTATTGACTGGCCCGAGTATTGTACGAATGAGACAGTTTGACTCTAGAATCGAGACACAAACGTGAGATTCGTAGAGAAGAAGAATGCGCTACGTGAGAATGGTGAATGATATGCAATGATTATATTTAGTTATTTTTTGTTTAATCAAAAGAAACTTCAACAATTGGATTGCAAATATCATACAATGGGGAAACCCCGTTTTATTTAATTCAAAGATTGCGGAAATGGAAATACAGTAATTTACATAGTGCTGTAAAAGGAAATCTAAACTTATGGGTCCTGAGTCCTCTCTGAGGAGAGCTCAGGTGCTGGTTCTGGTACTTTCCTTTTCTTTGACCGGGGATCTTGAGCCGTTGTCGGGTTGTCATTCCTTTGCCAAGTGAAAGGAGCTTGCAAGTTCCTTTGGTCTTCTTGATTCTCTACAACGTGCTCCTCTAAAATCTCAATCAGAGCATCTTTATCTTTCAACAGTTGCTGTATTTTGCTACACTCCACACTGAGAATGCGGTACTTGTTCTTCCAAGACCTCCTCTCATGTTGAACTTTGTTAAGAGTAACCTGAAGTTTTTCCGTATCAGACATAAAATAAAGGACAGATTCCTTTAATGGAAGAACTTCGTGACGAGGGTAAGGCATCCTCAGCTTGAGAGCTCTAGTTTGTACCCAGTGGAGATAAGGTTCCAAAGAGACACAGTCCGGTTTTCCTATAGACTCCTTTCCTTTCCTATGAACATGTTTCCAAGCATGCACTATTTCTGTCTTTAGTGCTCTGTCATTTTCTCCTTCCTTGAAGAAAAGACCTTCCAGATGAGCATTACGCGGGACATGCCTCATCGAGTATCCAAATTGAAGACGAACTAAAACTGGATGATAATTGATTCCTCCTTTAGTTCCTATGAGGGGTATATTAGGGAAATTTCCACAACGGTCAATGATTATGATCCCATCATAGATTCGATTGTACCAATCGATGTCAGAGTTGGTAAGAGACATGATTCTCTGTGACCAACGTAAAGTATTCTTAGGATCCCAAAAAGTGGCAGACTTAGGCAAATGGGAAGTGAACCATTTGTAAAGCAGGGGTACACATCATATGATTATTCCTCCGCTATACAAATTCCTTAAGTGTACAGAATGATAAGCGTCTGCGAGCAAGGTCGGTACAGGGTTTCCAATCAAGAATATCTTAATGGCATTGATATCAACGAAGTTATCAATGTTGGGAAACAAAAATAACCCGTAGGTGAGCAAAACAAAGATGCTTTCGAAAGCAGTCACGTTTCCGATACTAGCAAAGTACAAAGCCTTCTTTATCAAAAACTGGGCTGGAAAACCTTGGATTCCACCCTTAATGGTCATGTGAGTCCTGACTTCTGACTCGTCCAAATAAATTGCTCTTGTAATGGTTTGATCTTTTGGAATTTCTTCCAGTCCAGAAAAGGGAGCGTGATCAGTAATAGGTAAATCAGTCAGGTGAGAATACTCCTCCAGTGTTGGTGCTAGTTGATAATCCGGGAATGTGAAACAGTGATAGACCGGATCGTAGAACTGAATGAGTATATACAGGATTCCTTTAATTACATGGACCCTTAACAGAGACAACAGTCCTCCGTACTTAGCTCTGAAAGCATCAGGGTTGGTGATCATCCTCGCCAAACCTCTTAAATCCTCTAGTTTTGGAACCTTGAAGGTGTACTTGTGAGTCTTCCTTCTACCGAAATCCATAACGCAATCTTTCTCTCTGACATTTGCAATCATTGTCTTAGTTTAATTTTAAAAAGAGAGACTAGAAGATAAAATTTTTCTTTGTTTTAATGTTTTTTAATGAAATGAATGCATGAATGCAGCACACAAAAACATAGAAAAAACATGGGGTCAAATGTTCGGTGTCATGAAGTCAAGGCTCTACCCATCCCCAAAAGTTATACTGGTGATTTTTGTACCTGTCCTCAAAATCACTGACCCCTCTTGGGATAACAACAGCAGGCTGGAATCACCCGAGTGAGCTGATGTATCTTAGAGTAATCTCAAATGAGGGTAGTATCGCGTGACAACTATTTCCGATAACTTCCGCACTACAAAATAGTAACATGGTTTCAGTCTACTAAAATCCTCAGCTTCTCAGATAACCCAATCGAACAATCTGCTTTCAACAACCGAAGTCGTATAGGCATTAAATCCGCAAAGGGTATCTCCACTGATTCGATGGTCGACCAGGATCTCTTATTTAGGAGTCACTCCCTGTAAGATTACCCTTCTAGTGCCATCACTTATCTTAGGTGTATACTCAATCTTTCCAGATGCGGCATCATACGCATTCCCATTAGCAGAAAAATAAACACGGATATCAATTAGGAAAAGCAGTATATATATTTATCCTAAAACTAACATCCTAGACCTCTTAAGAGCTATAACCTATGATCCTATACAGTCAATGACTCCCCATCAGAGTCGCCATTTTTCTGTTGGAAAATGGGGACGATGCCCCAAAGATCATTTTAAGGACTCCCCAGCAGAGTCGCCATTTTTCTGTAGCGAACGATTTTTGTCGGTGACGCGACCACCTTATCGCTGAAGTTTGGGTTTTCCTCCTCAAGGAGAAAGGGTGCTACTTTCTGATTTCTTATTTATCCCATGAAGCTGAAAGGGAAAAGGAAGTTATCTAAAACTAACCTTGCACGCGATTGTTTAACCGAACAAACGCTTAAAAGAGATTCGAGGAGTCGGGGTCAGGTTATACAATGGGTAGTTGTCAATTACCCATCCTATATGTAGTTATCCACATGATATTAGCTTTAGGGTTTCGTTTTTGTAATTGATGGTGTTTATCTGGTAATGGGTTGGGAAAGTTTCTTGGGAAAGATGAGTGAGTGATTGAGTTTTTCTGTGGAAAATGATGATGATGGTTAAGGTATGAAACCTAAAGTTTTGATTGATGAAGGTACTGGACCTAGGGATTTTGATTAGTATGCTCGCTAAGATTTTTCAATCTTATGCCTACGTATTCCCGTTTAAATGAAACAGGGAAATCAGAGCAATCGTAGTTCCTCCTATTCTAAGGGAGGAAAAAGATGTTTGGTGTCTTGTTCAAAGCCCAAGATTGAAGCTAAAAGGTTTTTAGAGAGAATTTTTCATCTCTAAAGGGGGATTGTTAATTTTTGTGTGCCTTGATCAAGGCACAAGGTTGATACTAAAAGGTTAATTGACCTGGCTGGGGGATTTCTTTATAAAAATTCTGAGAGGAGGCTGAATAAGACTGACTCTGGGGGAAAGAAATCTTTATCTGTCTTGTACAAAGCCCAAGATTGAGGCGAAAAGAGGCTGACTCTTAGAGGATATCACTATACAAAGACTAAGAGGAGGCTAAAAGTTTGACTTTTCCGGGGAAAAGGGTCTTTGTATCTTGTACGAAGCCCAAGATTGAGGCTAAAAAGGATTTTGACTCTGCTTAAGGGGATTAATTTCGCAAAGCCTAAAAGCAGGCTGAGAGAAATGGACTCCGTTGGGGAAATATTTATGCAGAGCTTTTTGACTTCATGGGTGAGGATATTTTTATATGTCTTGTACAAAGCCCAAGACGGAGGCTAAACGGGTTTAACTCTGCGGGAGAGTGTTATCTGTCATGTACGAAGCCCAGGATGGAGGTGGAAAAGAGTTTGGCTCTGCTTGGAAGTTTATTCCTCAAAGTCTAATGAAGGCTAGGAGGAGTCGACTTCACTGGGGAAAAATGCTTGCCCCAAGCTTATGAAGGTTTGTATCTCGTACAAAGCCCAAGATAGAGGCTAAAAGGGTTTGACTCCACAAGAGAGTGCTTTTATCTGTCCTGTACGAAGCCCAGGATTGTGGCTGAACAAGCTGGAGAAAGCCTAAGAGTGGGCTAACTTTGCTAAGGGGAATCATTATACAAAGCCTAAGAGGAGGCTATTGACCTAACAAGAGGTTGATTTTATCTGTCTCGTACAAAGCCTGAGATAGAGGCTAAATGGGTTGACTCAACAAGAGAGCGCTTGACTCAACGAGAGAGTCTGCAAAGTGATTGACTCAACAAGAGAGTCTGAGACGGTGATTGACTCAACAAGAGTGTCGGTAAGAGTGATTGACTCAACAAGAGAGTCTGAAAAGGTGATTGACTCAACAAAAGAGTCTGAAAAGGTTAGCTCCGCTGGGGAGAATCATTGTACAAAGCCTAAGAGGAGGCTGAAAGCTGAGGAAGGATCTTTATACAAAGCCTAAGAGGAGGCTATCTTCTGTCGGGGGTTATTGAAATCCTGAGGCAGGTCCAAATGTGGAGTTAACTCTTGCAGGGGAATGCAGAAGAGTTGATAGATCAGAAACCTTGAGGTTTTTATTTGAGATAGTGTTATTCTGATGATAAACTGACCATGGTTAGGGAATTTTGGGAGAAAGACGGGGTTTCAGAACCCACAAGTTTTAACTCTTGCTGGAGATTAATCCACAATCCGGGGTTTCTCTTATGTTTGGTAGGGGACTTGAGAATGTCTTTGAGACTCAAGGGTGTTTAGATTGTCCAGGTCTATTGGAAGAGTTTTATCTTTTGTATGATGCCCAAGAGGAGGCCGACTCTTTTAAGGGATGAGTATCAACCCTAAAATTGGTCTGAGGGTTTTGACTCCTTTTATAAAGACAGCTCTAGCGAAGGATGACTAAGTTCTGTCCTATACCTATAAGAGGTCTTCAGGGTCCTTGTATTAAGCCCAAGAGAAGGCATGAGAACTTCTAAGAAGCCGGAGGGTCCTTGTACAATGCCCAAGAGGAGGCGGGGATGCTTTTAGGAAGTCTGTGGGTCTCAAACCAAGAAAAGTTCAAGAAATGCTATTCACCGAGAATAGATCATTTAGTGAAAGTTCTAAGGTTTGAAGCAACTCAAGAGATGCTATTCACCGAGAATATATCAACTCTGGGGAGTAGAATTTCTTTGACAATTTCTAGGGGTGACAGTCTGAGAAAAGGTTCACGGAGAATACTGTCTTTCTCTTTGTTCCATATTGATTATCCCCAAGAGAAGGGAAGACTGTATCTAGAAATTCTATGGGGATCTAGTTTTGTTTGTATTTAAGAGTGACCAACAGGCTTTACCTAGTTCTAGACGCAGTTGCCGGGGAAAACTCTAAATAACTATACTAGTATATATACAGTTGATATATGACAAGTATATAAAAGGGTATGAAAGAAGACTAACCACGCGCAGCTTCCCACAATACAGTTATATACATGAAAGAAGTAAATCAAAGCGGATAAACACTTACTCGTTGTAGAGCTTCCATGCTGTATGGTTAGTTGTTCAGAGAAATTAAAGAAAGTTTTGATAGAAATCATATATTTGAATTCAAAATCAAAGCAGAAAGTGCTTTGAAAAGATTGTTGGGGATTACAGCTCAAGGAGAGGCCCAAGTTTTAACAGTAAGCGCACCGTTGTTTGAATTTGTACAGAGGGACTTATACAAATGACTGGGGCTCAGAAAAGGTTTTTTGTACAAAGAGATGGGTCTTACACTCTCTCAAGAGGCCCAAAGAGTTTGAAAATGAACAAAGATGGGTCTTATAGCTCAAGGAGAAGCCCAGATTGGTTTTGATAATAAGGCGATGATCGCGCCGAAGTTTTGAAAAATGTACAGAGGGACTTATACAATATGTGAGGCCCAAAAATTGTTTATTTACAAAGGGGTTGGGACTTACACTCTATTAGAGGCCCAAAGTGTTTTGAAAATAAAGAAATAGGACTTATAGCTCGAGGAGAAGCCCAGGTGATTTGTTTGAAGACGGCGATCGCACCGAGTTTTTTTGAAAACACAGTGGGTCTTATACAATGACTGAGGCCCAAATTATTTTGGTTTCAAAAAGGGGTCGGGTCTTACACTCTATTAGAGGCCCATGAGTGTGAAAAAAAGATTGATGAGGGTGGAATTAGTCAAAACCCTAATTTGTTTAAAATGGAATTAATTTTGTTTAAAAATTAATAAAAATTATTGAAAACATGTGAAAAAATGAGTAGTGATCTTGGATCAATGTTTAAAAAATCATGTATTAATCCACAAAATGATTGGAAACCAATTAAATTTGGGAAATCAAGAAGGAAAAAATATTTTATATGTTAAAAAACAAACAAAAATTAATTCTTTGCAAAAATATCAAGTATATGAAATAAATAATATTTTTGGAAAATTTTTGGTAAAATAAAATATTTTAACATTTTTGTGAATTATTAAAAAAAGAATCAACTCAAAATCATTAAAATTCAGAGATAAATTAATTTTTGAATCAATTAAATAAAATCACAAAAATTCAAATATTCAAATTTTCAAAAAAGGGCGCCAAGAACACCAAGTTCTTGCCCGCGTGCCTTGTTCTTGGCTGATTTGCGTTTTCTCATCAATCTCACTGAATACTTGATGAAATCACACAATCCACATTTCAATTTGCTCGTTTTCAACTCACGATCATGTCTATGGTCTTTAATTTCATTTATTTTAAGCATGGAATAAGAAATCAAGACAAAACCTCAAGAACCCTAAATTTTGCATGAAGGCTGATATTTTTGATACACGATTCATACAAGGCAATTAATAGAGGGGAAACATTCTATGCATGATTATGAACATTTGGCAAAAGTATTGTGCGAGGAAATATGCATAGATTAAGAGATGACCAAGTTTAGGCTTAATTGAAGGTCGTGACAGCAAGAGCAATTTGATTTTTGAGTTGAAGGTGTTACAGATGAGTTGTGATGATCTGAACAACTTTCCTACACCATATGGAATGTGTTTGAATGCTTGGATTGATTATGGACTGGAACAGATTATGGCATCTCAACTGCAACTTGGTTGAAAACTTGAGCAAATGGATGGTGATTTTGAGAATCCGGTGTTCCAGTTATGTGTTTAGTGTTTGATCAGCTCACATATGATGTTTATGAGGTGTGTGAATCATTGGTTTGAGTTGCATTGGCTCCCAACTCAAAACCCGATAATGCTTTCTCAAGAACAAGGAAATTTGGAGTTCAAGAAGGAAATGAGAGAAAGCAATGTTGTAAGCTGGTTTGGTGTGGTTTGAATTATCAGTTAGGACCTCTATTTATAGTGGATCAACTCTTGTCTTAAAGGAATAGTGAATGGCTGCTGGATCAGATCACATTCAATGGCTTTGGCTTGGTGGCATTTCTTTTCATGCAAGGCAAACTAGCCTCTCCCAAGAGCAGGGCTATGTCTTGACCAAATCCACATTCTTCAGATGTTTTAATTGTTTTTTAAGTGAGCATATTGACTGAGTAGAGTGGCTTTGTTGAAAGTGCCCTATTTCACATAAATGCCTTTGAATTCAAGGCATATATGCCAAAATGCATTAATCTCAAGTTGGAATATCCCTTGGCTTTTTGACTCAGCTTTACAAGTTGGATTAGTTGGATTAGGATCAGATTAGATGATTGTGGCATAGGGATCATTGGTATTTGGTTCAAAATCGTGTGAAGCAAGTAAACATGCAAACTAGTTTTTCATGACAGCCTTGCCATGGTGTGTTGCAGCAGCCATAATTCTTGGCTCAAGCTGAGCTGTTTCATGCCAATAAGTTCCTAGGATTGTAGGCAATATGCACAACAACTTTGATGTTTATGTCTTGAATTGATTCAGCTTGCAACTATGTGAAAAAATGCCCCAAGTTTTGGTGTTTTCATCAAAATATGTCTTGGACAAAATTTTGTCTAAGTGTTGGAAAAGATGTATTTTCATGTTTTTAGTGATTTTGATCCAACCATAACTCAGAATCCATGAAGAATTAGAATGATATGTAGTTGAAGCTTTTGTAGTATCCATGAGAGCTACAAATCCAACTTTGGACCATCCAAAATGATTGCTTGGATCTCAAGTTATGATCCTTGGAAGTTGGTACCCTAGCCACTTTGTTCCATAACTCAGAAAAATTCTAAGTTTTTATGGTTACCCCTTTTACAAGTTATCCCACTTTCTTTGATTTTTCTTGATGAATGATGATTCTAATCACACATTACCATCATTTTAGGGTCAAGGAACCATAATTGTGAAAAATCTCAAAAAGTCAAACTTGACTTTTGTGCACAGTTGACTTTTTATCAGATGAATTCCAAACTGTGCGATCCTTGGTGAAATCAAGTCCTTGACCTATTTCAAACTTGATGGATATGTTCCATAGGTGTTATAGGGTGTATTGAATCATGTCCCAAGGTTTGGGAGCATGTCCTGGTCAAAAGTCAAAGGTACAGTTGACTTTTTCCTCAAAACCCTAGTTGTGGTCCAGAGGAAATTGAAAACTTGTTGATCAAGCTTCTTGGATCAATCCATTGTTGCAAATGGATCAATGTAGTGTATTAGAGACCCATAAACCATGTCCTGGGGTCTTGGCTCATGTTTTGTCCCAAAAGTCAACTTAGGGGTGAATTAGGTCAAGAAACCCTAATTCCTGATTTTTGCTGAATGCTTCCCCTGAGGCTAAATTGACTTGATGATTGGGTTGATGAGGCCTCTTAGAGTATCTTGGGTTATGTTTTGAAGTATTGGCTCATGCCCAGAGGAAAGATTCCACC
The DNA here is from genome assembly GCA_022829125.1 of Lathyrus tuberosus. Classification (NCBI taxonomy): domain Eukaryota; kingdom Viridiplantae; phylum Streptophyta; class Magnoliopsida; order Fabales; family Fabaceae; genus Lathyrus; species Lathyrus tuberosus. The sequence continues at coordinate 1,180,783 of JALAZF010000579.1, forward strand.
TGGAGGCCTCAGTAGACCAAAACCCTAATTTGGTGACACTGGCGATCTTGAGGCTTGATCCACCTAGAATGTTGCAACCTTATGCTTGATTCTTGATGTGGGAGTCCTCTTGATCCCTTGTGGGTGTTTGAGAGGTTAGACAAGTTGAAGATCACGTCCTTTCTTTATTGATCATTTGTCTAAAGGCTCTAAGAGGGCTTGAAACCCTAAGGTTGTTTGTAGTGAATGCTCACCCATCTTTGGGGAGACTAATGAGGTATGATGGTACATCCATATTGTGATGATGATTTGCACAATGATGGGAAATCTTGGTGGTCAAAATTTGGGGTATGACACCATGTACCACGAATCAATCAAATTTAAATAATCTTAAGGGATACAATAATGTGTCTTTCATGTCTCTTCAAAGACATCTTTGTCATCATATTAACAATAATGTATACAACATAATATGGATAACAAAACAAAGCAGAAACATAACCTTAACTGAATTCATAAGTGTCATACAATATGAACATTAAACTATAATTGTATATATACCAATCATACTATAATGTTAACAAGGACTTTTACATAATTCCCATCATTTCTACATGGACAAAAATGTATTAGGCAACAAACCTTTTAGTTAACGAATCCGTTATCATTAAATATGTATCAATGTGTTCAAATGACACTTTATTTCTGCACTTCTTCTTTCATTGATAAGTACTTCAATTTCATATGTTTATTAACTTTTGAATACCCATCATTTTTAGAGATCGATAGTTGCAAAATCATCACAATAAATCCTTAGCGACTTACTGAAGCGATAAAGAGGCAAGCAACAAAAGTTTTTGGAAGTATTTTTCCGGGAATTTATCGTGTCCATAGAGATTGGTGTTATTGAACTGTCGTTCGACAGTTTCCGCAATTCTGAGTTTGGTTTAAAATGTTTCAAACATAGAAACAGAAAAGTAAATATTAACACAAAAAGAATTCATTATTCAGAGAGAAGAAACTTATCCGGCATGCATATAATCCACTCGTCACAAACTTAAATTTACCGACCAGTTATACTCAACCTATAATACTCCTCAATATCATCCAGCATCGCTCACAACAGTGTCCATCTCTGACACACTGAGCTGAGAGAACAACCGTATTACTCTCGTCGACACTCTCGCACCTGACTCAAATAACACGGAAGCACCGATACCCATAAAGATTGTTAGCTTTAAATCTATCTCTAGCATCCATAAACTAACAGATAATCATCCCTAATCAAGGTTTGTGATGTTTATCTCTAACACAACCCAAACCCCGAGCATAAAGCAAAAGAATCAAGGACAATCACCGATAAATATTTGTAAAGCAGATTTTATACAACGCCATGGGCGATAAATATACATAAGATCAATGTAAATACATATACAAAACCCAACAAATGAAGAATACACAAAGAAGAAGAGAAATGAACCAAAAATCTCCCGATTTGTCGGCGCCGATTGATGATCAATCCAACCCGAATCATCCGTGTATAAGCTCCATAGTTGTTTTCTAAGCTAATCCTATGAAAAAATGATGTTTGATGGAGTGGGAGCAAAAAATACCCAAACCATACCCTAAAAAATGCTGAAAAGTGACTTAAATAGGGGCTGAAAAGACACGAACCGCGCTAAGCGCGCTATGAGGGAGCTTAGCGCCATCAGCAAAATCACAATTCTTATTTTCTTCAAAACTTTCGAACCGTAACTCCGATTAACACACAGTCGAAAGCGTTGGAAAGCTTATTCAATGATCTATACAACAAAGACAAAATATCCTTGGTTGAATACCTACAAAAATGAGATAAAATAAAATTAGAAAGAATTAAATTTTACTACAACCGCGCTAAGCTCGCTCAGATCGCGCTAAGCACGATCTCACCTAAAATACACTTAAATCGCCTTAAAGTGCGCTAAGCGCGGTCCTGCCCGCGCTAAGCGTACTCAAGAATCTTTAGCTACTGCCTCTTCATCAAAAACGCGCTAAGACCGTGCTGACACGAATTACTCGAAAATCAACTTTTAGGCCTTCTTTCCTTCACCAATTATTCCTATCATCAAATATATGCAATAAGACCTGTAAAAGAGCATCAAAATGATCATAATTCACAATATTTACAATAAAATTGGAAACTTGCATATTTACACTAAAACTAATAGATTTACTACTAAAATATCAAGGAAACCATTGAAAAGGGCCACAAAATACTATCTAAAATATGCACAATTTGGCACTTAACACGACTTAACTATACTCTCGACAATATCAAGCCTTAAAGTAAAATTCTACAACCACAATAATTTAATTGTGGCCTCAAAGCATGCCACAAATTCAACTTTTCCATAATATTTATCTTTAGTAAGGAGAAAACACTCTTAAATGTGGATTTGTCACTCAAATAATTCCAAATTATAAGGTACACTTTTCACTTCAAAATTAAATAATAAATTGAAGTTCATAATCAAAATTCAATTGTATAATTTGGAATCATAAACTTTAATTAATTTTAATGATGCTAAATAAACATACTTTATTGGACAATGAAATCACTTAAAACATGCATGTATATCTTTGGATATACAACATCAAAACAAATACATTAATTTCATTAATTATAAGTTATGATTCATCTTTGGATGATATATACATGCCTTATACTAATAAATATCATTTTGATGTGGATTATACACCTTTACTTTTGCTTGATAGCCTTAAACATGATTTTGTTATATTACATGCATATAATCGTTAGTCTGATTTGTTGGGGAGTCCGGGAAAGTCAAGAGTATCAATGGGACTAATGCTCCAAAATCATAAGAGAGAGAGACGCCACATCTCAACCTAAAACCTTAAGGTGTTAGGTAAATGGGTAACCTCTCTTATAAATTCAACATTCCACTCATTCATAGGCAATGTGGGACTTTAACCACTCACACTTGCACTCAACATTCTCCCCCACAAGTGTGAGTCCCCACATTCTATAACATGATCCAACACGGGATCCAGCTCCCGCTCTCCCACAAAGTCTAACCACGGCTCTGATACCACTGTTGGGGAGTCCGGGAAAGTCAGGAGTACCAATGAGACTAATGCTCCAGAACCACAAGAGAGGGAGATGCCACATCTCAACCCAAAACCTTAAGGTGTTAGGTAAATGGGTCCTCTCTCTTATAAATTCAACATTTCACCCATTCATAGGCAATGCGAGACTTTAACCACTCACACTTGCACTCAACATTCTCCCCCACAAGTATGAGTCCCCCAAATATACATGTTAAAAAAGTATCACATCGCTTAGTTTTGTGAATGAAGAGAGAATCCAAGGCTATATATATATGATACAAGTTATTTGAAGTCCCACATTGCTTAGTTTTGTGAAGGAAGTAGGAGTCCAATGTTATATATTGGATTCAAGTTCTTCATTCCAAGACTTACCAGTCAAAAGCACTTTAAGCTTGTATTTGACTTCTTTATATTTTCTCTTATACTTTTAGTTTTAGAGTGTTGTGAGGGGTAGTTAAATATTTGTTTTAGAGCGTGTGGGTGTATTTGGGCCTTGGGGTGGTTGAGGGTAGTCTATGTGTTGTAAAAATTTTCACATAGTGTTATTCTCTGGTTGTCATTTGACAACGATCGTGGTTTTTTCTCCGGTTTTAGAGTTTCCACGTTAATTTCTTGTGTTGTTATTGTGTTCCTCTTTTTTCTCTATGCTTTTTTTCCCAACAAGTGATATATAGAGCCTTGTTTTGGTGGGGTATAAATTTTTTAATATGCTCTGTGGTTGCAATTTTGGCTGATCTTCCACATCAGAAAAGAAAATTTATGCTCTATGTTGGTTGGGAAAATTTTGTTTTGCTACAGGGGAGGTTTTAGTTAAAATGTCAAGTTTTTCAAATGCAGTGAAGATTGACTTAGAGAAATTCGATGGAATAATTAACTTTGGCTTATGGAAAATTCAAGTCAAAGATGTTTTGATATAATTAGGATTGCACAAGCCGTTAAAAGGAAACATTTCCAACATGGACACCAAGAAGTGGGAGGAATTAGATTTGAGAGCTTCGAGTACAATTCACGTGTCTTTGGCTAAGAATATTCTTGCAAATGTTCTTGGTACATCGTCAGCCAATCAGCTTTGGGAGAAACTTGAAGTGCTATATCAAGGAAAGGGTATATCAAATCATTTATTATTGAAGGAGTAGTTTCATAGCTTGTGTATGGATGAACATACGAAAGTATCTGATCATCTAAGTGTTCTAAACGGTATTGTTTCTAAATTAGAAACTATTGGAGTCAAGATTGATGATGAAGATAAAGCTTTGAGACTCATATGGTCTCTTCCATCTTCCTATGAGCATATTAAACCTGTTTTAATATATGGGAAGGAAACTTTGAGCTTTGAAGAAGTTGCTAGTAAGATTAATTCTGAAGAAAGAAGATTGAAGAGTGAGGAGAATACTTCATCAAACTCAGTGTTGGTTGCTAGAGGAAGGTCGTATGTGAAGGAAAACAATGAAATATGTGTTAGATGTTGGAAATGTGGAAAGCTTGGACATATAAAGTATAAATGTCCTGATGGGGCTGCGTCATAGAAGGGCTCTGAGTCAAATGCTAGCAATGTTTCTCTCGCTGTGAGAGAGGATGATCTTCTCTGAAAATTGAGAAGTGTGTCCTCATGACATTTCCGCTGTCATGGAAAAGGACGAGTTATTGCTAGCGGATTAACACATGGGCATTAATGCAAAGTGTGTTGTGAGATTATGTCGATGGTTGAAGAGCTTCCTGCCAAGAAGGAAGTTACACCATAAAGTTTCATCCTGGATTTCGACATGGGAAATTTTTTGAAGTGGTTTAACTTCAAGTGAAGTATACTCTTCTTTAGGTGGAGTATGATAGTTTTTTTGTTTTGAAAACTATGATTGTCGGTGAAACAAATGTGAAATTCTTGGAGTGGTGTAGCTTCAAGTGACTATACTTTTTATGGTGGAGTATGATTGTCAGTGAAGACAATGAAAACTTATATATTATTTTCAATCAAGGTGGAGATTATTGGGGTTGGTTGAAAATATACATGTTAAAGAAGTCTCACATCGCTTAGTTTTGTGAATGAAGAGAGAATCTAAGGCTATATATATGATACAAGTTATTTGAAGTCCCACATCGCTTAGTTTTAAGAAGGAAGTGGGAGTTCAATGTTATATATTGGATTCAAGTTTTTCATTCCAAGACATACCAGTCAAAAACACTTTAAGTTTGTATTTGACTTCTTTATATTTTCTCTTATACTCTTAGTTTTAGAGTGTTGTGAGGGGTAGTTAAATATTTGCTTTGGAGAGTGTGTGTGTATTGGGGCCTTGGGGTGGGTGAGTGTAGTCTACGTGTTGTAACAATTTTCACATAGTGTTATTCTCTGGTTGTCATTTGACAACGTCCGTGATTTTTTCTCCGGTTTTGGAGTTTCCACGTTAATCTCTTGTGTTGTTATTGTGTTCCTCTTTTTTCTCTATGCTTTGTTTTTCCCAACATGATTTGCATATTATTTTGTTATACAAATAAAGCATGAACAAAATTGGAATATAATCAATTTTCAAATATTCAATGCCTGCCACACCACAATAAATGGTGTTGTTGAGAAATAGAATGTACTCTCATGGACATGATTACTGTTAGAAAAACTTTATGTTTTTGGATCTTGATATCATGATTTTCACAATACTCTAATTTCTATGAAAAACATTAAAAACGTAGCCAAATCTATGTCGTCGATTCTTGTCCAATTCTTGGTTCTTGATCTGAATTGTTTAGTTTTTAATATTTGATTTGAATGGTTTTCTCCTTTCTTTTTTCCTCCTTTTCTGTGTCTTCGATGATTAAGATATTTTTTCCATTTCTTTATTTATGGGATAACCAGAAAGAATGTGAATTGTTATTGTTACTTTCTTAATGATGCCTATTTATAGGCATCTTATTTCAACAATCATATCTTATCCCAACAGTCATGTCTCAATAGCCATGAAGAGGGAGAAGCAAGATTTAAATTTTATTTTGAAATTCAAAATAAAAACTCCATTGACTTAATTATCCATCAACCTAAATAATCATCGCATTAAAGTGTCTTTTATTTAAGTCAATATTTAATTTACATAAGTCATTTTTAATGAATTAATAAATTAATCCTACGGTAGACGCGTACTATTGTAGTTTAAGAAAAACCATGGCGGAATGAGTGGCGTGAGTTGGTAATGGTTCCCTATTGAAGTGGTAAATCATACTAAAATACTATCTTGAAATTGATTTATTCATAAATGAAAAATTTATGATTGATTCTTTTGGACAGGTATTTTTTTCATTGGATTGCTTAAGTTTATAATTTGTTTTAATTTTATGATGAATTAACATATCTCTTGCACTTCTGTTAATGAAGTTTATTTGGTTATAAAAAACTACTCTAACCTCTAGTTGTCTCTAATACACTGTCATTTACTTTTATACATTACCTTTTATTTTTATTAAATATTGTACACATCAATTTTTTTTAAAATGCAAATGCAATTATACAACCAATAAGTGAATTTGACCTCTTAATAAGTTCAACACTACACGTACTTACCATAAAATACTGGAATTTGGTTGTCAAGTTATCAGTTATTATTGTAACTATCCCTGGACTATACCACTAGCTAGTGATACAATTTGAATTTTTTTCATTTACAGTAAGTAACACATATTTTTTTAACTTAAGAGCATAATAAATATCTTTAACAGAAAAAAATATATATATTTTTATGTATTGATTTTTATTATTCTTTTTAAATCTCAAGATTAGGCAACTTTTGTTAGATTTCAGTCATAAGAAACTAAACCCAAGTGCCAGAAATTGTCAAAACAGTAACTTGTTGGAACGTTTTTGTTTTTAACAAATATTTGTCAGAATAAATTAATTATTATCATTTGTAATGGTTACAGATATTAATAAATATAACCTTTGCAAAATTAATGCCAACAAATCAAAGTGGCGCAGCGGAAGCGTGGTGGGCCCATAACCCACAGGTCCCTGGATCGAAACCAGGCTTTGATAATAGTTTTTCATATTTTCCAATTTTTGTTCTTTGAACGACATAAATACTTATAAGCTATCACCGTTTTTGATGTAATACGACCCGTTGTTTAAGAAACTGAAGGTTAATTTCGGCAATTGCTCCATTACTTTTGAATACTTTAATCAAAATAATAATATACAACAATTCGTAAAAATTTTAATGAAAAAACTTTACGCAAAAAAGAATAAAATTAATAGACACATAAGTCAAAATCATTGTATTTTAACTGCATATTTAATAAAAAAATAATAAATAAATATGTTATTTTCATAATAAACACTATAAGGGTGTTAAAATCGTGAACTAATAAAAAAAATTGATTATTATTGAATATATTTTGATGTCATTTTAAAAGAATAATCTGAATTTTTTAACTTTTAAATTAATTTTTAAAAATCAAAATGAATTAAAATATATTTTAATATTTATTCATTTTTTATTAATATAGTATATTGTATTATTTTAATATTCATTGATGTTTAATTTTATTTAATATTAATAATTAGTTTTATTTAGGTTTGATAGTTTTATTATTATATATTTTATATTCAGAGTTTATTTTGGTCTTATAATTAAAAAAATACTATTTTGATCCATCAATTTTTTTAAATGTATTATGTTAGTCATTTCTTTTTAATATGTTAGTCAAAGTCAAAACTTTTGGCCATCCCCTTATTATTTGTCACCTCTCTCGCACTCATGATATATAGATCTTCCGAAAATTCAACAAATTATCTCTGTCTCACCCAGGTTCTTGTGGTTAAAACCATTTATGGGTACAGGTTCACTTGCCCAATACCAAGGAAACTGATACGTATCAGTCTTTTCAAAAATAATCATTGAGTGTTCCCTTCTGTCTCAAACCCGCACAAACTGATCTTTGTAATTCTTGTAGTTGGACACCTTTGATGCCCTTGAACGAAAAAAAGATGTATATTGTTAGACGATGACAATGATCTAGAAGGGGGGTTGAATAGATCACTACTTTTTAAATAGAGTCAGCGCTTAAAAACTTTATTTTAAAAATGTGCGGAAGCCGCCGAGGAACCAAATCGTCTAAACAAACCGTTATCGAAAAGATCAGATATGCGGCAAGCCAAATGGAATAACAAATCTAGTAAAAAACCAAATCAATAGTTTGAGAATTAATCAATACACGTAATGTCACTTTAGTTTGTCTTGAAATTCTGGCACAGATATCAGATGTCCTACAAAGATGTTGAGACACTGATATCCAACACAATGAACACGATAACAAAAATAATAACAGTGCAGAAAGTAAATAACACAGTGATATATTTACCCAGTTCGGATCAACAATCCTACTCTGGTGGCTACCAAGCCAGGGATGAAACCAATATACGATAGTATCAATTCACAGATCATACAATAACCAAACCCTGTTATAATCTGCTCACTTAATCACTACCCTTCCTATGACTTCTACCTAAGACTCACCTAGGTATGAGGCCCTCCTCAAATCCCTCTACAACCACAACCCGTGATTGGTTTCTTTCCACACAAGTAACACCACGAAAGTCACACTTTCACAACACACAATTCTCAATACTTCAAAGCTTATGAGAATAGACACACAAGAAACTCAATGCTTAAAGCTTATGAGTAACTGACAGAACTTACAACACAAAAACTAGTCCTTATACTGTTATCAGAATGATACCAGTTAGGCTCACAAATAACACTCGAAAACCCTAACAAAAACACACTTAAGTTCCACACCTAAACTAGGTTTACACCAGTCAATATATAGCATTAAATCTGGACTGGATTGGGCTTCAGAAACGCAGCAAATAGACTGCTCACAAATCTGCAAAATAAACTCCAACAAAATAGTTCATCAATCTAAAGTTTCCTAATATGTCTCCATAATTAGAAAGCGCTGAAAATCCGAAAAACCAACACTAAAGCACAATCCAAAAATACTTTGGATGCCACATAGGATAACCAAATATTCACAGAATATTCAGTAACAATTAACACCAACAGAATCTTCTTTAAAACTGAGTTTAGGCGCGATGTCCTATGAGCTAGTATGGGACATCTTCATTCGACATGTTGAGTGCAGCAAATTAGAACATCTTCTTTCACCATCTTGCTGCTAGAATAGTTTTAGCAAAATAAATGCCAACCACAAAAACAAGGAAATAACAATCTCCCCCTTTGGCTTATTTTGGCTAAAACTACACACCAAACAAATCTTGTAACGAAGCACAAGCAAAAAAAAACATATCAGAGACAGCAGCAAAATATCAACACACAGCACACATAGCAGCAAAAAAAACCAGCATAGCAGCACTCCCCCTCAACTGCAGCAATACAAACATTCCACATTCTCCCCCTCAGCTGCAGCACCAGCACAAGCACACACTACTCCCCCTTTTTAGCCAGAAATATGACAAAGGCAAGTAGAACAGTTAATAATATTTGAGAAATGGTCAAATCATAGACCAGAATAAACATCATCAGATAGTAGATGCACCCCACATCACATGACCAAGTGTCATGTACAAACTTTAGCACTTTCCTCATGTACACCCTGCACTACCAGAACCTCCTTTAATCTTTCCAATCTGGCAGCCAGAAGGAGCATTAATTGCTATAGTTCCTCATGAATGCAAACCCCAAGTCTGCTTCTCAGTTTTTCAAACTGAACTGCATCTAGAGCCTTGGTAAATATGTCAGCAAGCTGATTTTCTGTGCTCACATGCTCAAGAGTTATGACCTTGTCCTCCACAAGTTCTCTGATGAAGTGATGTCTGATATCAATGTGCTTAGTCCTGCTATGTTGAATAGGATTTTTAGAAATATTAATAGCACTCAGGTTATCACAAAATAATGTCATAACATCTTGTGTGACATTATACTCAGATAGCATTTGCTTCATCCACACCAGTTGAGCACAACTACTTCCAGCTGCTATGTACTCAGCTTCAGCAGTAGAAAGAGAAACATAATTTTGCTTCTTACTAAACCATGAAATAAGATTATTTCCCAAAAAGAAACATCCTCCAGAGGTGCTCTTCCTATCATCAGCACTTCCAGCCCAATCAGCATCACAGTATCCTACTAAAATGGGACTTGAATCACGGGAGTACAACAACCCATAATCACATGTACCACTCACATACTTAAGAATTCTCTTAACTTGATTGATGTGACTGACCTTGGGTTCTGCTTGGTATCTTGCACACACGCCAATAGCAAAGGTTATGTCTGGCCTACTTGCTGTAAGGTACAGCAGACTTCCAATCATGCTTCGATATAAACTTTGTTCAACATTCACTCCCTTTTCATCTTTGGATAACTTCAAGTGAGTAGGGGCAGGAGTTCTCTTATGCTTGGCATTATCCAGACCAAACTTCTTCACAATGTTCCTCGCATATTTGCTCTGACAAATAAAAATGGAATCTTCCATCTGTTTGACTTGTAATCCAAGGAAGTAGGTCAATTCACCTACCAAGCTCATCTCAAATTCAGACTGCATTTGGTTGACAAAATGTTGGACCATTTCATCCGACATCCCACCAAACACAATATCATCTACATAAATCTGGGCAATCATTAGTTTCCCATCCTTCTCCTTGACAAAAAGTGTTTTATCAATACCACCCTTTCTGTATCCATGGTTGACTAAGAATTCAGTCAGCCTTTCATACCAAGCTCGTGGAGCTTGTTTCAACCCATACAAAGCCTTCTTTAGCTTGAAAACATGATCAGGAAAATTTGGATCCACAAACCCTTTAGGCTGCTCAACATAGACTTCCTCATTAAGATAGCCATTCAGAAAAGCACTCTTGACATCCATTTGAAACAATCTGAATTTCAACAAACATGTCACTCCTAGCAGCAATCTGATGGGTTCCAATCGAGCCACGGGGGCAAACGTTTCATCGAAGTCTACTCCTTCAATCTGTGTGTATCCTTGAGCTACTAATCTGGTTTTGTTCCTGGTAACAACTCCTTGTTCATCAGACTTATTCTTATAAACCCATTTTGTTCCAATCACATTTGTTCCTGCTGGTCGTGGTACCAATTCCCAGACTTCGTTCCTCTTGAATTGACAAAGCTCATCTTGCATAGCACTTATCCAGAACTCATCTGTCAATGCTTCTTTGACATTCTTTGGTTTAATCTTTGAAACAAAGCATGCATTTGACACAGCCTCCCTCGTTCTGGTTCTTACCCCTTCATTCAGATTTCCAATAATCAATTCCTTAGGGTGATCCTTCTGAATTCTTATTGAGGGTCCCCTGTTAGCATCCTCTACCTTTTCATTCTCAGGTCTAGTGTCGGTTTCATGAGCATGATTTTCTACGGACTCAATGTCTTGTGAGATTTCATTGTTCATGGGAAGGCATGCTCCAACATCATCTGGGACATCTTCGTCTTTCCCAGAGTCATCAACCACCACATTTATGGATTCTATCATCACCTTAGTTCTGGAATTAAATACCCTATATGCTTTACTGTTTGTAGAGTATCCCAAAAATATCCCTTCCTCGCTCTTAGGATCCATCTTTCGCCTCTGCTCACGATCCGCCAAGATATAGCACTTACTCCCAAACACATGGAAATACTTCACATTAGGCTTTCTTCCTTTCCATAGCTCATAAAGAGTGACAGAAGTACCTGATCTGATAGTCACCCTATTGTGTATATAGCAAGCGGTATTCATGGCTTCAGCCCAAAAATGATATAGAAGCTTTTTGGCATGAATCATGACCCATGCACACTCTTGTATAGTCCTATTCTTGCGTTCCACCACACCATTCTGCTGAGGAGTGATCGGTGATGAGAATTCATGAGTGATTCCTTCAGATAAGCAAAACTCTTCAAACCTTCTATTTTCGAATTCTTTCCCATGATCACTTCTGATTCGAACAACACCACAATCCTTTTCCCGTTGAATCCTTTGACACAACTCTTTGAAGGCTGCAAATACTTTAGACTTTTCTCTGATAAAGCTTATCCACGTGAATCTGGAGTAATCATCAACGACAACATAGGCATACTTCTTCCCACCAAGACTTTCAACCTGCATAGGTCCCATTAAGTCCATGTGTAGCAGTTCCAGAACTCTAGAAGTTGTGGTAAGATGTTGAAGCCTCTTGTGTGACACCCTTGTTTGCTTCCCAACTTGACATTCACCACATATTCTATCCTCATCAATCTTCAGCTTGGGAATACCTCTAACGACTTCACTTGACATAACTTTCTTCATCCCTTTCAAGTGTAAGTGGCCCAATTTCTGATGCCACAATTTGGTTTCATCTTCCTTTGACATCAAACAGGTAGACAAACTTTCCGATTCTTGAGGATTCCACAGATAGCAGTTATCCTTAGACCTGGTTCCCTTCATAACAACTTCATCTTTCTCATTGGTTACGAGACATTCAGATTTTGTGAAATTAACTTTGAGTCCAACATCCCACAGTTGTCTTATACTGATCAAATTTGTGGTCAACCCTTTGACAAATAGAACACGATCCAGATTTGGTTGTCCTGTGTAGTCCAGCTTTCCAACACCTTTTATTTCACCTTTTGATCCATCCCCAAAAGTGACATAATTGGTGGAGTGAGGCTTGATATTTGACAAGAATTTCTTCACACCAGTCATGTATCTTGAACAACCACTGTCAAAGTACCAATCTTCCCTTGCGGATGCTCTAAGAGAGGTATGTGCTATGAGACCGGCCATCATATTTCTAGGAGTCCATCTTCTCTTCACTTTAGCCCAACTCTGTCCTTTATTTTGTTGATGAGCAGTTTTGGGATAGCCGTGCAACTTGTAGCAAAAGGCCTTTAAGTGACCAATCTTGCCACAGTAATGACATCTCCATGGTTTATACTTTGATCTACAATCGCTTTTCTGATGCTTCATCTGATGTTGAAACATGTGATTTGACATCCCCTCTTCTTGCTTTATTTTCTGAGGAACAAACTTCAATACAGGCTTCTTGTAAGTCTCTGCTTTATTGTTAAAACCAAGGCCTTGCACATTTCCAGCATCTTTCCCAGTCTGAAGAATCTCATCCAGCTGCGTGGTACCATTGTTCAGCATTCTTATAGATTTGGTCATATTGTCAAGTTTTGACTTTTGCCATACAACCTCCTCTTTCAGATCAACAATGATTGATAGATGTTCTTCCTTCTCAGCTTCTAGTTGAGCTATCAGAACCTTCTGTTCTAATATTATCTAGCACCTTTCTTCATTCTTGATACACAACTCTGAGAACCCAGTGAAGGCTTCTTCCTTAGTGAGTTCTCCAATATAAGATTCTTTGTCAGAGTCAGACTCACAAGTAGTTTCTCCATCAGCCTTACATATCCCGGTCAAGGTTGTCACCAATTTTGCTGATTCTTCTTCAAGATCACTCTCAGACTCTCCTTCTGACCAAGACACAGATAAGCCCTTCTTATGCCTTTTGAGATACGTGGGACACTCAGTCTTTATGTGCCCATATCCCTCACATTCAAAACACTGAACTCTCTTCCCTTGATTGGAGTCTTCTTCAGTTCTGGACCTTCTGCCTCCATCCTAGTTTTTACTAATGTCGAGTCACTTATTCTGAGCATTTGCTCTCGACTTCCAGTCAATCCTTTTCAACACTTTGTTAAATTGTTTTCCAAGCAATACCAGATCTTTAGACACCCCTTCATCTCTGACCAGGTCACCTTCATCTTCTGAGTCACCAGCATTTGACACAAAAGCTATGCTTTTCTTCTTTTCAGACTTTTCACTGATCCCTAATTCAAATGTTTGGAGAGATCCCACAAGTTCATCCACTTTCATCTTGTCTATATCTTGAGCTTCCTCTATAGCAGTCACTTTCATGTCAAATCTCTTAGGTAGAGATCTGAGGATTTTTCTGACCAGTTTGTTGTCAGACATCTTTTCACCTAGGGCACTTGAGGCATTAGCTATCTCAATAATGTTCATGTGAAAATCATGAATGCTCTCATCCTCCTTCATCTTCAAACTCTCAAACTTGCTAGTGAGAAGCTGAAGTTTTGACATCTTCACCTTTGAAGTCCCTTCATGAGCAACCTTCAAGACCTCCCACGCCTCTTTTGCAATGGTGCAGTGTTCAATCAACCTGAAGATATTCTTATTGACACCATTAAATAATGCATTCATGGCTTTGGAATTTCCCACAGACCCTTTGTAGTCTGCATCATCCCAGTCTTCCTCTTCCTTCACCACATCAGTAGGGGTACCTTTTCCATCTTTAACCTTTGGGGGTTCCCATCTTTTTATAACAGCTTTCCATGCTTGATCATCCATGGATTTGATGAATGCTATCATCCTTGGTTTCCAATAGTCATAGTTGGAACCATCAAGCAGAGGTGGTTTGTTCAAAAATCCTCCATCCTTGTCCATTGTACCAGAAAGTACCTTCCCTGAATCTTACCCAGAACCAAACAAGGGTGCAAGCTCTTGATGCCAATTGAAATTCTCGCACAGATATCAGATGTCCTACAAAGATGTTGAGACACTGATATCCAACACAATGAACACGATAACAAAAATAATAACAGTGCATAAAGTAAATAACACAGTGATATGTTTACCCAGTTCGGATCAACAATCCTACTCTGGGGGCTACCAAGCCAGGGACGAAACCAATATACGATAGTATCAATTCACAGATCATACAATAACCAAACCCTGTTATAATCTGCTCACTTAATCACTACCCTTCCTATGACTTCTACCTAAGACTCACCTAGGTATGAGGCCCTCCTCAAATCCCTCTACAACCACAACCCGTGATTGGTTTCTTTCCACACAAGTAACACCACGAAAGTCACACTTTCACAACACACAATTCATAATACTTCAAAGCTTATGAGAATAGACACACAAGAAACTCAATGCTTAAAAGCTTATGAGTAACTAACAGAACTTACAACACAAAAACCAGTCCTTATACTGTTATCAGAATGATACCAGTTAGGCTCACAAATAACACTTGAAAACCCTAACAAAAACACACGTAAGTTCCACACCTAAACTAGGTTTACACCAGTCAATATATAGCATTAAATCTGGACTGGATTGGGCTTCAGAAACGCAGCAAATAGACTGCTCACAAATCTGCAAAATAAACTCCAACAAAATAGGTCATCAATCTAAAGTTTCCTAATATGTCTCCATAATTAGAAAGCGCTGAAAATCCGAAAAACCAACACTAAAGCACAATCCAAAAATACTTTGGATGCCACATAGGATAACCAAATATTCACAGAATATTCAGTAACAATTAACACCAACAGAATCTTCTTTAAAACTGAGTTTAGGCGTGATGTCCTATGAGCTAGTATGGGACATATTCATTCGACATGTTGAGTGCAGCAAATTAGAACATCTTCTTTCACTATCTTGCTGCTAGAATAGTTTTAGCAAAATAAATGCCAACCACAAAAACAAGGAAATAACATGTCTAATTTCCAATGACTTGTGAAATGTAAACTTAATTTGACAATATCACAAAGAGTTTGTGTGCGATCAATTCGTCGAACACTTGGTGTGCAAAACACCCCAAGTATTATTTCCTATGTAATGTTAGTGCAAAATTTTTCAGACTTACAATCCAAGTGATTGTAATGAGTTTACAAAACAGATTTTCAGCACTACACAACAGCAGAAATTTATCGATCAATTAATGTTACACAAATGTGAACAATTCAAGATAAAGAGAAAGAGAAATAGAGAACAACATCAGATTTGTTTAGGCAGTTCCCCTTTCGTCCTCGCTTCGAGTACGTCTGCCCCCAATTCTAAAAACTAGAATTGAGATATGTATTATCTAGTTGCAAAAGTTTATACAAGATAGCAATAGTCACCACACGCTCAAGCCTAATTGTTGAAGTTGATACTATCCCTTCTCTCCCCTTGATTCAAGTCGAATCAAGTGCCTCGAACGTGTTGAACAAACCTTTGGTTCGCACTACTTGTCTGAACAAACCCACCAGTCTTCAAACCTTTCGCTCAGCTGATTCTCAACACAATCCTCCGGTTACCGCTACTTGTTTGAACGAACCCACCGTTCTTCAAACCCTTCGCTTGGCTGAATCTGTGAAGCAAAGATCTGTCCAAAAACCCCCCAAATCTTCAAGATCTTGGAGGACAAAACCCTAACGATTTTATTCAAGAAAAAACCACTGAATTCTCAACCCAAACTAGTTACACAATCCTACGTTTGGACGTTATCACCTCGAAGATGTAAAAATCAACAAAAATTGTTATGTGTAATTGTTGAGAAAATGCAGGAATGAGAGTGAAGATGATGATAAAAAATCCAGTGTATATCTTTCACTTTTCTTGTTCTATATGAAAATGATGAGACAAAATGAATATATATGATGCCTTGATCTACTAACTAACATAACAGCATTTTAAAACATAACAGATTAGAAAAATAGACACAAGGCAGCGAACGGCTGACCAAAGCAACAGGTGGGTCGACTTGAGCACACCCGAATGTAAAACTACACAAAAAACTAAGCGATGCGTCGAGCGGAACAGGGTCATACGTTGACGCAAGCTTACTTCAAAACACCAGATTTAAATGCTTCCAGTATGAGTCGACCTAAGGGTCGACGTGAGCAGACCCAAGAGCAAATGAGCTTTCATCAACATGCATGCATCGACCGGAACAGGACTGTGAGTCGACGCAAGCACTCTAAAAAGCCAAAAATAAGTTCTTTGCTCACATTTTGGTCCATCTAAGCCATTTTTGTGTAGACCTAAGTTCCCTAACATGATCAAGTGCACACATAACATATATGAGATACTCTTATATGTATAGACATATGAACTTAGAATATTTTGTGCATCTTAAAGCATGAATGCAAGCTAAGACGCGATGATACCGTCCGAAGTACAAAGTACGAGCTGATACAAGTTTTGAAATCATTAAAATAAGGACTAAGGCACCTTGCCCTCACATACTCCCCCTTTTTTATGATGGCAAAACAGTTGCAAAATCTTCAACTTATCGAATACTTTGAGAATCAACCTCCCCCTGATTTTATGCATTCTTTCGAAAGAAAATTTGATGTGATATGAACAACCATGTTGAGAGTATTGAAGTTGTTTGTAAGAAAGCTATTCTGACCATCAACTATTTCAGTTATAGTATCAAACCGTTGTATCACTGCGGAGGCAAATAAATCAAAGTTCTCACTTTGAGCTTGAAGCTGACCCTGCAAAGCTATGTGTCGTTCCTCTTGAGAAGCAGTAAAATTTAGTTGTTGAAGCTGCATATTTCTCAGCATGTCAAGAATGTCAGCATTGTTTTGTTAAGGTCGAGGTGGAGACGAAGGCATGTAGTATGAATCTTGATTATTCCAGTCGTTTGTAGGAGGCATGTAGGATGAGCCTAGAGTCATCCAGCCCGTGTGTTGCCACTCACCCCAACCTTGATTGGCATAGGGATCCTGAACATGTGAGTGACCCAACTAATCACTATCATCATGATCATCATCATGATGGTCAATCTCCATCTCACGAGCTTCCTCTTCCTCCTCTTCATCTTCATCTTCATCTTCATCCTCATCTAAATCCTAAAAACTTGAACCTGAGGCTTTTATCTTGAACCTTTACCGTTTCTCTTGGCGATCCCAAATGTAACCCATCAAAGTTAGGGTCTTTTGGCTAAATTATTGATCAGTTGTCAAATAGATGTATGGAATACCTGGAACACAACCTCAGCCCGATTAAGAATTCTTTGAATGAAAGAGGCATAGCATAAAGTTGTACCTCGACCAGATTCCTTGAGAGCAAATATCCTACTAGCAATGTAATGAGGCCAATGAACCTTTATCTTATTTTTTCAGCACGTAGACCAAATGTACCTCAGCTTGGTCAACTCTAGAATAACCTTCGTTCTTGGGACGGAGAATGTGAGATACAATCCATTGTAGAATCCTGTCAATCGGCTTCAAACGACCAGTAGTAACAGTTTTAGGAAACAAGTCACTAGCAACAATATTGTCAGGATAGGGATCTTTCAGCATTTAATTCAAAGCAGTTTTGAACTCATAGCCCGTAGCCAATTTGGTTTTGGTGATCTTAAGGTTAGGGGACAACCGGGGATACATATCAAATAAATCTTTCCAAACATTGGCATCAACCGTGAGACTTTTACCGCATATCTAATAGCCATAATCATAACCATCAAACTTTCCATGTATACCCGTATAGAAAAACCTGACCAAATATTCATTATGTTTTGTATCATATTCTAAGAACAAATCAAACTTTTGAAAATCAAGCAATTCAACAATTTCTCGAATATGCATGTGTTCAGCCCTTTTTGGATAATACACAAATTGCTTGACAATTGATCTTCAAAATTCTCCCTATAGGTTGTAGCTTGTTCATCAGTGAGTAAGGAAAGAGCATTTACCGGAATGTTTGACCGAGGTTGTGAAGTACCTACTTGAGAGGTTGAAGCTCTAGTGGTTCATTTTCCTGTTGCTCTTGTAGAAGCCATGGAAACTCTGATTTTGTGAGGGATGAACAGTACCCGAGTAGAGATTAATAATGAGAAACCCACTTGAAGGCTTATTTTTTAAAATGGGTTTTGAGGGTTTGTAGAGAGTTTTAGAGAGTAGGAGAGGAGAAGTAAGAGGAAGAGATGCAAATGATTATGATATTGAAATTTTGAAATGAGACAATGCATTGAATGAGTCTAATTTTCCAAGAAAAGCTGAAACGCTTCATTTTCCAAGGAGAATTTATGCATTTCGCAGCGACGCGTCGACCTAAACCTAGGATACGTCGACACATGCAGCTTAAAAATGCACAAATTTGAATCATAACAGTGTGAGTCGACACATGGGTTGACCTGTGCGGACCCGAATCAAAATAGATTGAAATGAGAAAGGCATGAGTCGACCTATGCCCTATTTTGGTCGACGCATGTAGTGCAAACATGGGAAAATGCAAAATTCAAGTTATGTATGCATCACTAAGAATAAATAACAAGCCCACATATATTTCAAACATAAAAATGGATTAAAATTGGTCCAAACAATAGAATAAACATCAATACAACACACACCATAGTACAATTTCATATATATATATATATATATATATATATATATATATATATATATATATATATGATCAAGATAAGTCAAATAGATAGGAATGATATTACCCCCAATGAAGATGGATGATGGATGCCCTCACATAGCTTGATCTTCTCAATATAGTTAATCAAAGTATAGAGAAGCATAGATATAAAGCATGCAACCAATCAATTTTAAACACGATCTGAGATATCGAGAACAACAAGTTTCCTACGGATGTTAAAGAAAGGCTCTGTCGCGAGTGGTTTTGTGAAAATATCGGCTAGTTAATTCTTGGTATCAACATGCTCAAACACAACATCACCTTTATCTACATGATCCCTAAGGAAATGATGGTGAATTTCAATATGTTTTGGACGTGAATGTAGTACAGGTTTTTTGGTTAAGTTAATGGCGCTTGTATTATCACACAAAATGGGAATATGTTTAAGTTTAACATTGAAGTCGAGTAATTGTTGCTTGAGCCACAAGACTTGGGCACAACAACTATCGGCCGCAACGTATTCCACCTCGGCTGTTGACAAAGGAACGGAAACTTGCTTTTTGCTATGCCAACTCACTAATAAATTTGAGAAGAAATGACATGTGCCACTAGTGTTTTTCCTATCCGATTTGTAACCGAAAAAGTCGGAATCAGAATAACCAACCAAAGAGCAATCATTCCCCTTGGAATACCAAAGCCCGTACTTTGGAGTACCACATAGGTATCTAAGCATGCGTTTCACGACTTTTAAATGCGATTCCTTGAGACATGATTGATACATAGCACACATACATACACTAAACATGATATTTGGTCGAGATGCGGTAAGATAGAGGATAGAACCTATCATACCTCTATATTTATTTAAATTCACATCCTTACCATTCTCATCTCGATTCAAGTTTACACATGTAGGCATTGAAGTGTCAATTGCTTTAGAATTAGCCATGTCGAAGCACTTGAGTAGCTCATAGCAATACTTCATCTGGCTCATGAACGTTCCTTCTTCGAGTTGCTTGATTTGCAATCTGAGGAAGTAGTTTAGCACCCCCATCATGTTCATCTCGAACTCACCCTGCATCAACTTAGAGAACTCATTGGCCATATTCATGTTAGTAGATCCAAATATTATATCATCTACATATACTTGTGATCCGCGGTCGCTCGCGGATCAAAAACGAGTGTTTTGTAAAAACTGTAGTATAGCGACAACGACTCGAATCGTCTCACAAGGATTCTTGTTTAATTAAGTGATAGCAATAACAGATAGTGGGGGTTTTGTTTTAAAGTCGATAAAAAGAACAGAACAATTAAGCGATTAAAATAAGTGATTATGCAAATAAGCTAAACGAATCAACCTACTGTATCGACTTCCAACTTATCATTGATTCTCATAAAATTCAAATTTCCAAATCCCATTCGATTATAATAACCATTAACAAGCGTAATAGGAATTAAACGTTGTACGTTCCCAAATTCCGGATTAAGCAAACGGATTAAAAACTATTGCGAATTAAGCAAACGCAATTTGATCGATCACGATAATGCAAAAGCTACGTTAACGCGAATTAATATCAGGATCATACAAATAATCGAATTTAAGAGTTCTATCCTATAATAACAATTAAATTAAGCAAACAATTGAAATTATAAGAAGAATTCAAAGGATAAAGGAAAAACATGAAATTTTATTAAAGAACCTCAAAGCGGAATCCGAGTACAGTAGATTGATCCTTGGGAAATTAGTTCTCCATCGTTCTTTCAAGCGTAAGAAAAATTATGAAAAATTGTGAATCGTCAATCCCTGAACAGTACCGCGGCTGTTGGTATTAGGGGAAAACCCAACAACCCGCTTACAACCCAACTGGGTCAAAAACATAACCCAGGCCCAATTCTAAATGACCCGAAATTAAATAAAAACTAATACTGCAGCTTCAAACGAAATTCTGGAATTATGAGCTCTGAATCTGACTTCGACTCCAACACGAAAGTTGTAGCTCTCTGTCTTAGCTTTCCGTCGACTGGTAGAACGCCTCAAGCCGATTCCTGGAACTCCAGTTATAATCGTTTCCGTAAAAGCTGTTAAAGCTGAAAATTAAGTACGAAAATTAAATAAAGGTAAATAATAACTGAAATAGAAAAACAGTATAAAATATAAAAATAAACTAATCAAACCATGGAAATGCATAACTACAAACATGGAAGAATGTGCATCAAAATGCACGGATCAAATTCCCCCACACTTGAACTTTTGCACTCCGAGCAAAATAAAATCAAAAGAAACACAACAACATCATTCGTTACTTATTCTAGGCTACAAGTCTTCTTCGGTTAAGTTTGCATCGATAGGTACTAATCTTACACACTAAGGATATCGTAGGAACACTAATCCACACTTGTGCAGTCATAAACCTCCTAAATATACAAATCAACTCGAATCATGTTATTATGCTAAAGCCTAACTTACTCTTCCTCCTTTTTGCTCTTTTTCATTCAGGCGCAATCACATTAAGCCCGTTGTCTCCACACACTCATAACAAGGTGACCGGTTAGTGACTCTGATCCTTTTTGCATGGGGTTCTGGTACTTACGTGGCATAACCCTTTGCTTACTCAGTTGCAGTTGCGGGGGATCGGACCGTAATCCGCCCTACCAAGTTCAGCACCAGAAACCGCTGAACCAACTAACAACGAGTATTTTTTTATCAACTTTTTTTTTCTACATCCGTTGGGTTAAGTGACCGGGTGAAGGTCACCAAACTTAAAAGGTGTATTCCTTTTCCTTTTTTTTTTCAAATTAAAATTGGATCACTCACTTATATTCATCGGCTTCCTTGCGTAGAGTGTGTGTGAGATGGTGCCGACTGCTGAAATAAACTACTCAAGAGCTGTCAGAGAATGAGAATTTGAGGCTAAAACTTAATAAGAATTCAAATCAATTTCCATATGCAGGAGACTTAAGGTGTTAAAACGATACCGATCTTGCGAATTTTTCCCAAGTCTCCGCAAACTAATCTCAAATTAGTCTATAGCCTAAAACTTTCAAAAAGATGCATTTTTTTTTATTATAAACTGAAAACAAACAAAACACTAACAAAAACAAGGAAAAGAAACGAAACAAACGATTTCCCTCCCCCACACTTAAAATAAGCATTGCCCTCAATGAAAGGACATAACTATTAAAGTAGAGAGAAGGAAAGGAAAACTCCCTGATCAAGTTGCAGAGTAGTTGGGTGCTTCCAACGAAAGATCTTCTATGGTTGCATCTTCAGCTACTGAACTTCCATGGAATAGCTTTAGGCGCTGCCCATTGGCCTTGAAAACTTTGTCAGTACCTGCACTTTTAATTTCTACTGCACCATGAGGGAAAACATTAGTAACAACAAAAGGGCCAATCCATTTGGATCGAAGTTTCCCAGCCATAAGCTTAAGGCGGGAGTTAAACAGTAAAACCTGTTGACCCACAGAGAAATCCTTCCTAGAAATCATTTTATCATGGAAGTTCTTAGTTTTCTCTTTATAAATCCTAGAGCTTTCATAAGCCTCTAGCCTAAGCTCTTCAAGCTGTTGCAATTGGAGTTTTATTTCAATACCTGCTTGTTGCATCTCCAAGTTACAACTTTTCACCGCCCAATAAGCATGGTGTTCTATCTCAACAGGAAGATGACATGCCTTACCAAAAACAAGTCGATAAGGAGACATCCCAATGGGTGTCTTGAAATCTGTTCTCTGAGCCCAAAGTGCGTCTTCTAGACGACGGCTCCAGTCCTTCCTGTTTGGCTGCACCATTTTCTCTAAAACCTGTTTGATCTCCCTGTTTGAGATCTCAGCTTGCCCATTAGTTTGTGGGTGATATGCAGTAGAGACTCTATGCACAACTCCATACTTCCGGAGTAAAGCTTCCATGGTGCGGTTACAGAAATGAGTGCCTTGGTCACTGATGATAGCTCGCGGTATTCCAAACCTGCAAAAGATATTAGACCTGACAAAATCTGCAACAACTCTAGAATCATTAGTCCTAGTGGGGATAACTTCCACCCACTTTGAAACATAATCAACTGCAAGCAAAATACAAAGAAATCCAAATGATACAGGGAAGGGACCCATGAAATCGATTCCCCATACATCAAATACCTCACAGAAAAGCATGGGCTGCTGAGGCATTTCACTCTTTCACTCCCCTTCATCCTCCTCTTGTTGGTACATAAATCTTTCAGAAACTTTGCATACTTAGGAATCTGCTTAATAACATCAAGTAGCGGAATGTTTACCGCAACTTTTCGGAAAACATCCAATATCTCTCTTTCTTTGTCTCCCTCCTCAATTCTTTTATTTTTCAGAACTCTATGTGGGAAGGGGACTGGTGGCACATACTCCTTTTCCTTGATTTTTTCAGTTTCGACCACAACAGAAGGAGAAGAAAGTTCAGATGGGTGAGATTCAGGAGGAGAAAGTTCAGAAGTTACCTCAATGATTTTTTTATTTTTTTCAGGGGCTGGTTCTGTAACTTTTCCGGATCTCAAAGAAATTGCACTCACATTAGGACCATTCGGATTGACAACTGTCTGGGCTGGAAGTTGGTTCGAACCTTGAGCTTGCATGTTATTTATTTGAGTAGCAAGCTGTCCCATCTGTGTGTTCAAGGTCTGAATGCTAGCATCGGTCCGTTGTTGGAACTGGAGGTTGTTCACGGCCATTTGTTTGACAAGATCTTCTAAAGATGGTCCGGAAGGTGCAGGGGCAGCAGCTTGAGGTGGGTTCTGTTGTTGGCTGGTTTGTGGGTTTCCATATCGAAGGTTGGGATGGTTCCTCCAATTGGGATGATATTTGTTGGTAGACAGGTCGGGAGTGTTGTTGTACCTGTTTTGATTATAAAGATTGGCTGCATAAGCTTGTGGCAGCTCAGTAATGGACTCATCTCTCAGAATAGGACAAGTATCGGTTGGGTGCTCAGGAGAAGTACAAATACCGCACAAAGTTGTTGTTTGAGGTTTTGCTACTGCCAACTGTTTGACCAAGGCGGTGAACTCGTCAATTCTGGTCTCTAAAGCTTTGTTGTTGGAAACTTGAATTTGACTCACGCCTTTGCTTTGGACAGAATTGTCTCTAGTGGTGAACTGTTGAGAATTAAGAGACATATTTTCAATAAGAGCTTTGGCAGCAGCTGGAGTTTTATCGACTAGTGCTCCACCACTAGCAGCATCAAGAATGTTCCTGTCCATCGGTAACAACCCCTCATAAAAGTACTGGATGAGGAGTTGCTCTGTAATCTGATGTTGAGGGCAGCTAGATACCAAGTGTTTGAATCTCTCCCAATACTCAGTCAACGACTCATTACCTTGTCTAATACCACAAATCTCCTTTCTTATTGAGGCAGCTCGGGAGGCAGGAAAATATCTTTCCAAGAACACTTTTTTCAGGGCAGTCCAACTTGCAATTGAGTTTGGCTCGAGGTAATATATCCAATCCTTTGCTGCACCCTGCAATGAAAAAGGAAAAGCTCGAAGTTTGATGTGATCTTCAGTAATCCCTTCAGGCTTCAATGGTGTAGAACACACCACTTGGAATTCTTTCAAATGTTTGTGAGGATCTTCACCTGCAAGACCACTAAACTTGGGCAACAAGTGGATTAAACCCGATTTTAATTCCAAAGGAACAGTAGCAGCATCATATTCAATACACAATCCATTATAATTCATATCAGGAGCAGCTAATTGTCTTAAGGTTCTATTATCAGCCATGTTAAAATCAAATTCAGAATCTGAAGCAAACAAGTTGTGCAAATAGTCAGATTCAGAATCAGACTCGCTTGTGGGTGGTGAACTAGTGTTAACCTGGACTGCTCTACTTCGTGTGTGCAAATTTCTCTCTACTTCAGGATCAAAAGCAACAAGTTCAGAACACCGAGACCTAGTAGCCCGGACTAAAGGAACAGCAATGCAGCAACAACAACAATAGTGAAAATGCCAACAATGTCATAAAAGTAAAAAAAAAATAAACACAAAGAAAGAAATCGATCAAAATAAAATCAGAAAAATAAAATGACACCGAAATTGATCTAATGACTTAAAAATATAATTTTGAGAATTTTTTCGATTTTTTTCGAGACGGTGAAAACAGTAAATAATTGCTTAAAAATAGAAAAATGATGAATTTGGGAATTTGAATGCAAACTCCCGTAACTACTTTGTAGTAAGGGACAAATGACCGGAGATTTTTTTTGCTAGTAACTGTCGGGACAGATTTTCGATTAGACGCAATTTTCCCAAAAACCGATTTTTTCACTATTTGGACTCTAAAACGCGAATTCGACGAAACCGTGAGGAATCTAGGACCTAGACGCTTAGACACTAAACCTATGACTAAAAAAAAACGATTAATAGAAACAAGAATCCCCGGTGTCGCTCCCGGGATTTTCATCCAAGTACAAACGCGAAAGTGGCACCGAAACAGAGTCGCCAGCAATGTGTATTTATCCCAAGAGAGGGAAAGGAAACACCGTATAAACCTGAAGAGAAGGAAAAGAAATGGTCTTGCGACCAAGAGAATGGGTAAGGGAGTCGGTTACGCGAGAGGAAGGTATTAGCACCCACTCGCGTCCATCGTACTCGATGGGATCCACGCTTGCTTGTCTCGATCAAAGGGTGTAGGAAAAGGATACTGGAAAAAAGGAACTGGAAAAGAAATGGAAAGAGAAAGAGAAACAAATGTAGGGAAAATAAAAGGAGTGCTCGCATGGCCCCTACCCCACTGCCTACGTATCTCATCGGGAGCATGAGAATCAGAGCGACGTAGTTCCCCTCAACGAGGGTCGCTTTGTTTGTGTTTTTTAGTGGAAACGTCAGGGTGCGCGTTCTAGCAGTTTAGGTGTTGCAGCTCGCTGTAGGGAGACTTAGGCGTTACCTGTTTGCGGTAGAACGGACGTGACGAGTCCTTAAGGAATGATTGAAGGAGATGAGAAAAGAAATGATTGTTTGTTTGTTTTTGTCTTTTAGGAGAGAAGAGTTTTGATTGTTTATAGGTTTGCATATGATAGTGTATCTGAACCTTAGTCATTGGAGTGTATACATTCTCACACACTCCAAGATGGAATGAGTAAGAAAGTACACTAAGTGTGAAGAAGACCCTCACACTTATTTCCAATTATTAAGGTTCAAACACAATAGCATACTTGTGTTTATTAAGTGTTTTTGTTGGTTAAGAGATGAAGAAATGTTTTATTATTTGTATCTTCAACAATTATTGCATTTAAATCCCTCACATAAGGTCAAATGTATAACATATTGACCCAAGATGGGCCATATGCTATTCAATTTAAGATTATAAGAGAAGACCCCTTATAATCTTTCCTTTATATGAAAGGCCTAAATGCAATAAATGCTTACCTTTATTAAGTATTTTGAAAATTCTTTTAGGTGAGAAGAGAGACTCAAGAGAGGAAGAAAGGTAAAACCTATGGGGAGACTAAGACATACCCTAGTGTTAGCATGCTTGGAGATCCTATGGTTAGTGAGGTTTAAGAAACCTAACCTAAAAGAAAGGAGAAGAAAGAAGAAAGAATACAACTTACTTCCAAAATGGAAGCTAAGTTGATTCTAACAAGGAAGAAAGAAAGTTATGAAGACAAAGCATTATTAAATGCTTAAGTAATACAAATTGAAAGATTAAAAGATGAAGTAAGAAGTTAGAATGTGGAAGCATATCCACACTCAAATGACTTACCCTTAGCCCCTGAAATGGTTAGCACAATTATTTACAAGTAAAGAAAGGAAATATGATGAACAAATCAAACTCAAACAAATTGACAACAAAGTAAAAGGAGATTGAATGCTCTAAAGGCTTCCAAGTCAGAATGTAACTCACATTACAAGACCTAATGTTATCCTAAATGAGCATACCAAGATGCATGTGTTAATTCATGGCATAAGGAGAGATGAGGTGAGAAATGCAATCACATTTTCATGTTATAAGAAAGCAATGGAATGAAGATGAAAGCATAAGATGCAAAGGTGATATGAAAAGTTCAAAGAAAAGTTTAAAGTCAGAATGTACACCTCAAGGGTGTTCACTAATATCAACATATCAAACACAAACCAAATGTACACAACCAAAGTCTTAAAACACCAAAGAAGTGCATTATAAAAGAAGTAGAAGGAAAATGAAAGAAAGTGCAAAGTAACCATGCAAGAATGCTTCATGAGAAGTTATGGTCAGAATATAAACAACCTAAACATGTGTCTAAACATGATCTTCAAGCATCATTCAAGTCATGCAAACAAATTCTCAATCCAACAAGAAGTAAAGAAGAAAAGGTGAAGTGATGGGAAACATGGTTCATACTTGTGAAACAAGTGACTTGAGGTGAAAGGTAAACAACAAACATGCAAAGATGAGATTAAAATATCACAATTAGAAGTCAATTAACATGCTATCCATCCTCAAACAAGACCTCAACTTATGGCACAAGTGCCTTCATGATCAAGTAAACCAAACATGAAGCATACATTCACAAAATGAACAAGTTAGATTTCATGCTTCAAACAAATAGCAAACATGCTTAAAAAATTATGACTTTCAGCAATCAAACATCTCAAACATGTGCCATTAACATATCAAATCCACAAGCAATGGATCAGAAGCAAAGTCATTCAACAATTAGGTCAAAGTCTCATGAAAGTTGCATACATTCATGCTCAAAGAAACACATCAAAAGTCATCCAAAAAAGACTTAAAAATCATCCCATAAATCTCAAACATACCCCAACATGTTATAAACACAATACAAAAAGAAAGGCATCAAAATCATTTTTAATGATCAAGAACAAAAATGCACAAAATCATATGTCACATTAAGTATGCAAACAAATTGAAATTCAAAGGAAATAATGGAACAGGGGCAAAATTGTCATAAAATCAGAAAATAAAATAATGGAAAATTTCCTAAATGTTTTAAGAATGCTCATGAATTTTTGTGGAATTTTATGATGAATTTTGGTATTTTTAAAAATCAAATATGAAATGTGTAGGAAAAATGAAAATAAAAATAAAAATGCAATATAAATGGGGGTGTGAACTTAGCAAAATGGCAGTGCAAATTAATTGGGCTTTTAAAAAGGGTGGTGTGAATAGCAGTCTGGTTAAGCCCAAATACGCGCATAACACACTAACAACAATGCACCTTCTGTCAACAAAGTCAAATCACTTACAGCCATTAGATTAGGTCAAGTCAACAAGTAAGTCAAAGTAGTCATGATCAACACACACACGTGAATGACCACAATTCCTACCATGTACTACACCACACCACGTTTAAAATAAAATCAGAATTGAGCACGTGAGATGCATGTGCCTTTTAATGTGCTGGCAAGTCCTTAACCACACGATCATACACATCCAACGGTCACGACTTAAAATGCACTAAACCCTAATTCAAACCCTCACCGGCCGGAGAGGGGCCTCCGGTCACCTTCTCCGGCCACTCTCCGGCGACTGTAACTTCCAAACCATCCAGAAAATCACACAGCATACACCAAAATAAATAGGAAATCACGCACATTCCAAATCCATTAATGAAATCATCAAACCATTCGCATACAGCAAGAAACAAGCACAAACATATTGCCCTAAGTTTTTGGATCTAGGCTTCTAAGAAGCTCTATCAACTAGACAGTGTTCAAATGCTCCTAGTAAGCTCATGTCAGCATGAAAATAACAAAATAATCAAGAAAATGCGTGAGAAATGTTTGAGTGTTTTGGAACCTGAACTTGCAGTTCCTTGAAATTCTTGAGAAAACCAGAGAAACACTTGGTCTGGAGCTTGATTTGGCCAAATAAAGGCGTATGCTCTTGAAATCGTGCAGAAAACCAAATTGAAGATTCAACGGAATTGAAGTGAAACTGGATTAATTGAACCTATCCATTCTTGTTCTTGATAAAAAACTGAACAATGATGATTGTGGAGATGAAATGTAGAAGGAAATTGATGAATTCGTGTGAGCTCAAAGAGAGAGAGAGCAGAGAAAAAGTTCAGAGAAGAGAGAGTGTTTGTGAGAGAAAGAGTGAGAAAATGAAGTTCATAAATGAATTTGTGAAGAGTGTTGGAATTTATATGTGGAGTTAGAATTTAACCAGTGTAGTTGACAGTTGGGAGAGGGGTTAATTGAGTTGGTTAAGTGAGTTTGAGTTAACTAACTGAGTGAGGTTAGTTAGTGACACGAGTTGGGGTTTGATTATAGTGATGAGGGAGCATGCTAGTTTATGGTGAGAATGATGAAATGAGAGGTGGTGATGTGTGTGCTGCTGCAGCCAGACTTGCACAACAAGTTTTGTTTATTCCTCTTTGGTGCATGATAGCATGGCATGTACATGGTGTGTAAGAGAATGCTTGGCCAAATGAGGAAAATTGTGGCTGGTATGAGAAGGCCTGCGTGTGAACTGAGTATTAACAACAACAGCCATGTTACAACATGCTATTCCTGGAAGCATGGTTTCAATGAAAACAAGGAAGTTTGTGGAAGGAATTCTCTATGTATAATGGATGGAATGATGTGGTTTTGGTGTCATTGGAAAGAGGGACCACAATGCAACAAGGTTGGTTTGAAAATTGAAGTGAAATGGTGCCTCAAACATGCCCCAAAATGACCATGAACTTAAGCACACAAGACTGACTGATGGGCGCACCAGGTGGTTGATTGGCAAGGCTGGCATGGCACGAAATTTCAGTGTGATCATAGCAACTTGGACCCAACATATCTCCATCATGACATGATCAATTGAAATTTTTCCCAACATGAACATTGAAGAGGACACTACAAAGAACAACTTTGATGTTGAAAAGTTTCTCATTTGGAGCTTCCTTCTTGATGAAAAATAGGTGGACATTTGGCACACCAACTGTTTGTTGAAATGACTGCGCGCGAACTTAGCACAACTTGGTCATGACATGGTTTTTGGCCTACTTTCTTCCAACTTGGATCCATCATATCTCTCTCAATATTTGTCCAATGGAAATGTTCTACCCATGGATTTGAAGCTTAGAGCAAGACCTTTCATTGTGGCAGAGTGGAATTTTCATTTGGTGTTTCAATTTTGAATGGCCTTGGTTCAAACTCTGATGCAAAATGGCCAAAACTTACTATTTTTAGTAACCCTACTTCATCCAAAAATGGCAACTTTCCACCTCTTGATTTTTTCATGATTCCTTTGGAGTTTCTTGATCAAATTTTGCACATTGGTCACGTATAACATGAATTTCATGAATTTGGCCTTAAAAAGTCAAGAGTTGACTTTTTCCTCTAATTATTTGACTTGGCCCCAAATTTCCTGATTTTTGGTCTTCCTTCCAATTGAAACACTTCTAAAACCAATTGAGATGCAATTTTCCACATCCACACACCTAAGGACATATGGAAACCCATGACATCAAGTCTTACCCAAAAAATCAGAGATTCCCTGATTTAAATGGAAACCCTAGTTTTGGTCCCCTCTGGTTAAGAGGTGAAAGTGCAGTCTTCAATTTCAAATTCCTCAGAGTATGTTGTGCATCCTCTTAAAGGATGATGAGATATGTCCCTTGAGGATGATTTTGGACCAATGAGCTATCTCTTTTGAGGGTTTTCCTTTAGTTTTTGAACCTCTTGCATACTGAAAGATGTATTGCTTCCATCTCCTATTGAATCTCACTTTCTTGAGGTTGTAGATGATCAATTGAGATAGTATGAGACATGAGAGACCTCTTGGCTTGCCTTGAGGCAACTTGATTGACTTTTTGTGCTTTGAATGATCCTTTTGGTTGCCCATCTTTCACCTGATCACATGCCTTGGTGGTAAGAGGGATGCTATGCTTCATTTTTCTATGTTAAATGCAATGCAATGCTTATGATATGGATGTGATATGATATATGATAATGCTATGCTATGATGATAAAGGAGAGAGCAAATTTTGGGGTGTTACAGCTGCCCCTATTCAAACGCTGTAGACCTGAATGCCTGAAAGCGATTGCTTTCAGACTTTCAAGGTGTATAGTGATTGAATACCAAATATAGCCAAAAATTTGCTCTGGATGATGAAGAAGAGAGGGGTATAAACCCAATGTCATTGCTGGATTGAATCTTCAATGAAACGCTGTCGGAGAGCTCTGTCTTTTGAACAACCCCAGACGAAAACTGGCCTGCCATACTATTGATGGACTTTCAACATGTCTTTTTGAACGACGCCAGGCGACTACTGGCTTGCCATACTGTCGATGGGCTTTAGCTGCTCTGCCAATCTGTCGTTGGACTTCTGCCAAACTGTCGTTGGTCTTTGATGCTTACCAAACTGTCGTTGGAAGCTTTGCCAAACTGTCGTTGGACTTTTACCAATTCATGTTGGGTTTCTACCAATGTGTCGTTGGATTTTAATGATTACCAAACCGTCGTTGGAATCTCAAACTTGCCATCTTCAGATGGACTTTTGCAGCTTTTACCAATTCGTGTTGGATTTCCGCCAATCTGTCGTTGGACTTTGATGCTTACCAAACTGTCATTGGAAGCTTTGCCAAACTGTCGTTGGATTTCAATGATTTGCCACCCTACGATGGACTTTTGCCAATCTGTCGTTGGACTTTAACGATTTGCCACCCTAAGATGGACTTTTGCCAATCTGTCGCTGGACTTCAATGATTTGCCACCCTAAGATGGACTTTTGCCAATCTGTCGTTGGACTTCAATGATTTGCCACCCCAAGATGGACTTTTGCCAATCTGTCGTTGGACTTCAATGATTTGCCACCCTAAGATGGACTTTTTCCAATCTGTCGTTGGACTTTAACGCTTACCAAACTGTCGTTGGAAGCTTAAACTTGCCAAATGATCAAACTGGATACATATGCCAAAAATAAATTGGACTTTGAGTTGTAAATGAGCACTGCTGAAAATTACGCCACTTGATGTGTAATATCGTATGTTGACACCCTGCTGAGGAAGAGATTATGTCGATCTCTTTAGACCTGGCTAGGGATGCCCCCTTTTGAAAGGATTTTACAGAAGACCACCGTCCTCAAACTCTACTGGGGATAATAGACTGGTAATATCTTTTGCTGGGGAATTCAAAATGCCCTAAGCTCAGGAAAGTTGACAACTCCGCCAGGGATTATTCTTTGACAGATTCCACGTGCTGAAACCTTTTGCCCCACGAGACAAGACTTCTCTGAAGAAACGCCATAAGAGGGTTTTACAGAAGATTAAACTCCTTCCAACTCTTGGTGACTTCCCCGGGGATTGACTGTCAATGTCGGTATCGACAAGGCCACTCTACCGGGGCATTCGCGACCGTTATCGACACAGAAAGCTTGTAGCTGTTGGAGGTATTGCATGAAAGAAACGACTTAATAAGATACAATAGTATCAAGTCGTAGCAACTGTCTGTTGATTACGCTGAGAGATAAATTTCGCGTTGCTCGAGTCAATCGTGCTCGTTACCTGCAACAGAAAAAAAAATATGCACATGCCCCAGGATATTGCGTGGTTCTTTTTGAGTCCACCATCCAGAGTTGTCCAACAAACACCGTAATTCTAATTGTCTTTTTGCATGTTTTTGCAAGGCCATGATATTTTCAGAGCAATGTTTTATTATCAAAAATCGGACGTTTTTGTAAACAAAGCAGTAAAATGAAAATAACAACTTGTGACTGAATATTCAATTTTATTGATGGAATACCGAAATCGGCGAATTTACAACTGGAAGCAAACCCCTAAAAGAGTTGATTGCCATAAAATTGAGAAAAAGAAATCTATCCTAATGACAATGCGGCAATTGGATTCCAACTAATTCCTAACTCTGTTATACCCAGTATGTATTCCAAACTCTCCCAATCATCTTTGCTTTCGAAGGTTTACGATTAGAACAATCCCTCCCTTGGGGACTTTGCCAGTTTGCTGAAGAGTAGAGAGTGTACAGATTAATTCAGACTGCAGTCATTCGCTTAAATCCCTCTTTTGCGTGGACCGCCCTTTCGGGTTTTCAATCCACCGGGATACCCATTTTTGCCTAAGTTGCCCTCTCGGGTTTTCAACTTACCGGGTGTACAATTTTTTTCAAATATATCCCTAATTTTTGCCCGAACCTTTATTCTGTTTTTGGTTCGCCGGGATGCCCTTTTTTGCCTGGATTTTTCTTTTTCTATTTTTTATCCAGCGGGTCGATTCATGCGAAGTATTTTTTAACTGCATCTGAATTAACAGGGGATGAGAAGTCTTCACCATCCATGGTTGTCAGCAATAAGGCCCCACCGGAGAAGACCTTTTTTACCACAAATGGCCCTTCATAATTAGGAGTCCATTTGCCCCTATGATCTGTACTCGGAGGAAGTATTCTCTTGATTACCACATCTCCGACCTTGTAAACCTGAGGTCGAACTTTCTGATCGAACGCCCTTTTCATCCTGCGCTGATATAGCTGACCATGACATATCGCTGCTAATCGCTTCTCCTCCATAAGGCTCAGCTGATCAAATCTGGCTCGCACCCATTCAGCCTCGTCTAGCTTGACGTCCATCAATATCCGGAGAGAAGGAATCTCAACTTCTACAAGTAGAACAGCCTCCATACCGTATACAAGTGAATATGGTGTTTCCCCAGTGGACGTGCGGACTGATGTTCGATACCCATGTAGAGCCAATGGTAACATCTCATGCCAATCTTTGTACGTGACAACCATCTTTTGCACAATCTTCTTGATATTTTTGTTGGCCGCTTCGACCGCGCCATTCATCTTTGGGCGGTATGGAGAAGAATTATGATGTTCAATTTTGAAGTCCCGACACAACTCGGCCATCATCCTATTATTCAAGTTAAAACCATTATCAGTAATGATTCTTTCGGGCACTCCATATCGACAAATAATATCTCGCTTCAAGAAACGAGCTACCACTTGTTTGGTAACATTGGCATAGGATGCAGCTTCGACCCATTTGGTGAAATAGTCAATCGCTACCAGGATGAAGCGATGTCCATTAGAAGCTGTAGGCTCAATTTTCCCGATCATATCAATGCCCCACATGGCAAACGGCCAGGGTGAAGACATGATACTCAACGGATTTGGAGGAACGTGCACTTTGTCTGCATAAATTTGGCATTTATGGCATTTACGGGCATATTTGCAATAATCTGACTCCATGGTCAACCAATAATATCCCGCTCTTAATAACTTTTTAGTCATTGCATGTCCTCCGGCATGGGTACCGAAAGAACCCTCGTGCACCTCTATCATCAACAGGTCTGCTTCGTGTCTATCCACGCATCTGAGCAGAACCATGTCAAAATTCCTTTTATACAGCACGCCATCTTGATTCAAGAAGAAACTACCGGCTAGCCTTCTTAATGTCTTCTTGTCTTTGGATGATGCCCCAGGCGGGTATTCTTGATTTTTCAAGAAGCATTTAATGTCATGATACCAAGGATTTTCATCAGACACTGCGTCAACCTCAAATACAAAAGCAGGTCTATCAAGTCGAGATACATCAATTCTGGGTACAAAGTTCCAACCATGCACTTTGATTATCGAGGATATAGTGGCCAAGGCGTCTGCAAATCTGTTTTCATCTCTAGGAACATGGTACAACTCGACAGTTGTAAAGAATGTCAGCAATCTCCTCGTATAATCTCTATACGGAATCAAATTCTGCTGATGCGTGTGCCAGGTTCCTTTTACTTGATTGATTACCAGTGCTGAATCACCAAAGATATCGAGAGTCTTGATTCGTAAATCAATAGCTTCCTCAATCCCTAGTATGCAAGCTTCGTACTCTGCTTCATTGTTGGTACATCCGAAAGTTACTCGGGCAGTGAAGGGCATGTGAACACCTTCTGGTGTAATGAGAACTGCACCAACTCCGCACCCATTCATATTAACTGCCCCATCGAACATCAGACTCCATTTGGATTCAGGGTCAGGCCCCTCCTCCAGAAGTGGTTCCTCGCATTCTTTCGCTTTGAGGAACATGATGTCCTCATCAGGGAAATCAAACCTCATGGGTTGGTAATCATCAAGAGGCTGTTGCGCAAGATAGTCTGACAGTATACTTCCTTTGATTGCCTTTTGCGAAGTATATTGAATATCATACTCTGTCAGTACCATCTGCCACCTTGCAACTCTGCCTGAAAGTGCTGGTTTTTCAAAAATGTACTTGACCGGATCCATTTTTGAGATCAATAGGGTTGTGTGTGTGAGCATATATTGTCTCAATCGCTTGGCGGCACACGCGAGTGCACAACATGTCTTCTCCAGCATTGAATAACGCGATTCACAATCTGTAAACTTCTTGCTCAGGTAGTATATAGCATGTTCTTTTCTACCTGTCACGTCATGTTGACCGAGAACACACCCCATGGATCCTTCTAGCACTGTCAAGTACATAATCAGTGGTCTCCCATGAACTGGAGGTATCAGAATCGGAGGTTCCTGCAAATATCTTTTTATTTTGTCGAATGCATTCTGACAATCATCATTCCACCTGACCGTTTGATCTTTTCTTAGCATTTTGAATATTGGTTCGCAAGTGGCAGTTAGGTGAGATATGAACCTTGAAATGTAGTTCAATCTTCCTAGAAAGCCGCAAACTTCTTTTTCCGTTCTCGGTACAGGCATATCTTGTATAGCTTTTACTTTAGCAGGATCAACTTCTATTCCTTTTTCATTGACAATGAAACCAAGCAATTTTCCTGACCGTACGCCGAAAGTACACTTGTTAGGATTCAGTCGCAACCTGAATTTCCTCAGTCTCTCAAACAACTTCTTCAAG
The DNA here is from genome assembly GCA_022829125.1 of Lathyrus tuberosus. Classification (NCBI taxonomy): domain Eukaryota; kingdom Viridiplantae; phylum Streptophyta; class Magnoliopsida; order Fabales; family Fabaceae; genus Lathyrus; species Lathyrus tuberosus. The sequence continues at coordinate 1,216,795 of JALAZF010000579.1, forward strand.
TTAATCAGATGTTCCTCTTCTGTTTTTGATTTAGCAATCATGTCATCCACATAGCACTCGATCTCTTTATGAATTAGATCGTGGAATAACGTCACCATTGCTCTTTGATAAGTTGCCCCGGCGTTTTTCAACCCAAAAGGCATTACCTTATAACAGAAGGTACCCCACGGGGTAATGAATGTCGTCTTCTCCATGTCTTCAGGTGCCATTTTTATCTGATTGTACCCGGAGAAACCATCCATAAATGAGAACACTGAAAATCGAGCGGTATTGTCAACCAGCACGTCAATATGAGGGAGTGGAAAGTCATCTTTAGGGCTTGCCCTGTTGAGATCTCTGTAATCCACACACATTCTAACTTTGCCATCTTTCTTCGGCACTGGTACTATGTTGGCCACCCAAGGAGGATAGTTGGTTACTGACAGAAATCCTGCATCCAACTGTTTCTGTACCTCTTCCTTGATCTTCAAAGCCATTTCTGGCTTCGTTCTGCGCAGCTTTTGCTTAACCGGTGGACAGTTCTCTTTCAACGGTAGTCTATGCACTACTATGTCGGTGTCTAAACCTGGCATATCTTGATATGACCAAGCAAAGATGTCAACATATTCCCGTAGCATGACTATCAGCTCTTGCTTTACATCAGCCCGTAGACTCACGCCAATCTTGATCTCTTTCTTGTTTCCTTCAGAACCAATATCGATAACCTCAAGAGCTTCCTGATGAGGCTGAATGGCCTTTTCTTCCTGTTTCAACAATCTAGCCAACTCTTCCGGGAGTTCATAGTCTTCATCACTTTCCTCCTCAGCTTGATAAATGGGATTGTCGAAATCATACGTGGGTATAACAGAATCATTTTCAGAGAAATCCACAGAATCAAGTCTGCATGATTGGATTGATGCTTTATTTTAGATTTTTTTTGTTTAAAAATGAAAGAAAAGAAAATGCATTGTCATTTTTAGAACTTCTTTGTGCAAAATAAAATATAAGGAAGGAAATAAAGGAACACAAATTTGTAAACAAAAACGTCCTTTTTATTGATATGTGAACATTATATGTGAAAATATGTGGCCCTATAAATGGATCCTCACACCTTGGGCAGAGTGCGGGATCTTATGCGAAATGAAAGACAAGAAATGTTACTCTGAATGGTGCACAACATGGATGGTTTCTTCACTGGACCAGTTGTGCAATGCTTCGCCCGGAGCCAGTGCATACACCCATCTGTCCAAATAGTCTGAGCTTTCAGCGTCATCATCTATCGCTGAGCAGGACTGAGTTGAGTTGATAATCCCCCCACTGTTGAAGCTGATTGGTCCACGGAATCGGGGAACTGGCGTCTGGCCCGGTTGGTATCCGATGCCGAACTTATCTTCTTTTACCAACATGTCAATAGCTTTTCCCCAACCTTGGGCATATCCGCTTTCAACCACTTCCTTGGCCTGCTTGTAGGATGCAATTGATGCACTTGGCCCAACTGGCACATTCGACACCACCGCTGCTGAAGTAGATTCCGGTAAGTTATTGATATTCAGGGCTTCAAAAGATTGGCACAAAGTTTCATGAATCTCTCCATCCATTTCCACATATTTGAAAGTGGATAGATGACTCACGAATATATCTTCCTCGCCGCAAACAGTAACCACTTGACCCTCGAACACATACTTGAGCTTCTGATGAAGTGTGGAGGTAACTGCGCCTGCTGCATGAATCCACGGTCGGCCCAACAAACAGCTATAAGCAGGCTGAATGTCCATAACATGAAAGATTGTCTTGAATACCTGTGGACCGATCTGTATTGGCAATTCTACCTCTCCAAACACTGATCTTTGGGATCCATCAAAAGCTCTCACGATCAGATCGCTGGGTCTAAGAATCAGTCCGTCTACTTCAATCTTCATTAGGGCCTTCTTGGGTAACACATTTAACGAAGAGCCTATGTCGACTAGCACATGCGACAGAACAGCTCCCTTGCACTCAAGCGTGATGTGCAATGCTTTGTTATGATTACGTCCATCCGGAGTCAAATCTCTACTCGTAAATCCCAATCCGTGACTCACATTCACATTAGAAATTACCCCCTCCAACTGATTCACAGTAATCTCGTGGGGAACATATGCCATATTCAGAACCTTCAACAACACAACCCTGTGTGCATCTGAACTCATTAACAGGGATAATATCGAGATTTTAGAGGGCGTCTGATTGAGCTGCTCAATGATCTTGTAGTCACTCTTTTTAATAATCCTCATAAATTCCTCAACATCATCATCAAAATTTCTTTTGGGGTCCTCTTCCTGCCCAGGCACCTGGTCATTAACAACCCACTTTCCTTTCGCTCTTGCAGCGTCTTCAGCTTCTTTGTCACTCCTTAGAGTCTGTGGCGCGAACAGTCGACCACTTCTGGTAAAACCACTTGGTCCACTAACGTTTTCAATACTGGTACCAACAGTAGATTCTACCCTCTGTTGACTTCCTCCTTGATGACTATTGGTCCCATACTGCCATGGAACAACCCTATTAGACACGTACGAAGCAGATTCGGGAACTATGATCGTAACCGGTCTTGGCCTCTCGGGCATGATGATAGCAGCAAGAGCTTCAACAGGCACCTGTATTTCAATCGGATTATAATAGATGGTAACAGCAGAAACATTTTCCTCCTTCTCCACCTTATCAAACTGAAGGCTTCCTTCATCCATAAGATTCTGCAGTCTAACTCTCAACTTACTGCAGCCGTTAGTCTGTTTCGCACAGTCCTCACAGTCTGATTCACATCCAGGAAATACCTCTCCCTTTAACAAACGCTCTTTCACAATCAGCAACAGTGTTTTTACCAAATTCACATCAGTAATCAAATTCAGTTTCTCACCCTCAGCAATAGCATTCACGCCTGCGCCCCCATGATGAGGCATCGGATTATCACGAACACTCGGCGGCTTGGAGAAGTTAATGGCTTTTGCGTCAATCAGATCCTGAACCTTATGCTGAAAGGCCCAACACTTTTCTGTTGAGTGGCCTTGTGCTCCAGAATGAAATTCGCACCGAGCATTAGCATCAAACCCTTGGGGCAATTTCCCAGCTTCTAGCGGCCTCATAGTCCGAAGTTCAACCAACTTCTCTTTGAGCAATTGCGGCAACAAAGCAGCATATGACATAGGCAAGGAATCAAACTTGCGGTCCCTCGGCCTATAATTCTGGAATCGGGGTCTACCTTGCTGATCGGGAGTTTGCTGCCCAGCAGGAACTGGAATGGTTACGGCACCCACCTGATGATAAGATTGAGTCCAACATCTGTTCCCTCCTCTATATACAGTACTGGATTCTCCTTCTCTTTTCCTGGGTCCATTAGCGAAGGGTTTCTTCGAACTTGAAGCGCCAGTCCCACTGATGTCTTGAATCTTACCCAACTTCAGCAGACTTTCTATTCGTTCCCCAGCAATAACGATGTCGGCAAACCCTGTGGAAGGACATGCAGCCAGCCTATCCAAATATGACCCTTGGAGCGTACTCATGAACATATCAGCCATCTCACGATCACCCAAAGGTGGTTGGACTCGTGCAGCCAATTCTCTCCATCTTTGTGCATACTGCTTAAAGCCTTCTTTAGGATCCTGAGTCATACTCTGCAGCTGAGTACGATTGGGTGCCATATCCAAATTATATTGATACTGCTTCAGAAACGCAGCGCACAAATCTTTCCAACTCTTTATGCAAACCCCATCCAGCTTAACATACCATTCCAAGGATGCGCCTGACAGGCTATCCTGGAAAAAATACATCTAGAGTTTCTGGCCATCAGTGTAGGCAGCAATCTTGCGATTGTAAGCTTGCAAATGCGTCTTGGGACAGGTACTGCCATTATACTTATCCAATGTGGGGAGCTTGAACTTGGGAGGGATCCTTACTCCTTGCACAAGGCCCATGTCTTCCACATCAATCCCTAGAGGATTCTGGCTCTCAATAGCCTTGAGTCATTCCTCCAGCCCTTCATACTTCCTATTGTCATGGTGGAACCCCATGTCGTTGTTGAAAGCAGTAAACTGGTCATCTTGACCATCCTCTAAACCATCATTGTCCAGCCCCAGATGTATCCCACCAGTTGGGATGTTGCCAGCAGGAGGAGGAGTGCATGCATTGTGACCTGGGACTTCAGTCTCTAGCCTCTGAATCGTGGCTCTCATGGCATCTTGTCCAGCCCTCATGGTTTCTTGACCGGCCCTCAACTCTTGCTGACCTTGACCGATCCCTTGCATAAGGTTCATGAACTGCTCCATCCTTCCCCTCAGATCAGCTAACTCAGTCTGAACTTGCTCCATGACTCTTGCTTGATTGCGTCGGGTAGAGTATCGGTGAACTGGGGTATCAGCTATCGTGCCTGAAAACCAAATAAAGGTTAGCAGGCGCCTGCAAAAGAAACCTGCAATGCAAAAATGATATGCTATGCAAATGCAAATGCACAGTTATGTTTGTCGTTTCCGAGGTGTTTTTTCACCCTGATTCCAATCTTAAATACGGAGATCTGGGAACCAGAAATCATGATACGAAGAGACGTGCCGTGGTCATGTGCTGGTGTACAACTATCTGATAAGGAGTAATTCTGAATAAAACTGCTCATCCTCATTCATCAAGGTATTCAATTACATTGAGGTTCATTAACAAAAGGAATACAAAGGGAACATGGATCCATCAACAAGCCTGATGGTAACCACTAACAACAAAATACAAGAAAAAGAACATCAGTCTGACAATTCTAAGTTTCTCAGCTTATCGCTTGAGTGTTTGATCTCCTCGAAGAGTATGCGGGTACGCTGGTGATTTGGCTTTTCAATCATCTCCTTGATCAGGACGTCCCTTTTCTCAAGAGCCTCAGTTAGTGATCCCAGACACGTCAGGAGAGCTTCATCATCACAAACTCCCTTGTGCCTCTTTATGCCAGCTTGCATCTTGAGTATCTCCACTTCCCTTATGATCTCTTCAAGCTCTTTCTTGGAAGTTTTCAGCTCCTCTCTGGCTTCTTCCAACTGCTCTAGATTTTTACCAGAATTCTCCCGATACTTCCTCCTCTGCTCATGTGCTCTCTTGAGCTCTTCACCTTTAATCTTCAACTGTTCTTGTAACTCAGCATTCTCAAGCCTGACTTCATCCCAAGCTTGCTGAAGCTTGGCCAGCGCATCTTTGGTCTGAGCCAAAACCTGTTTAGTTTTCCTATGAGCTTGAGTAGCAACATCAGCGCCTTTACTGATCTTCTGGAAATGTTGGGCTCTTCCAACAAAGTCTTTCTCTTTTGCAGCTAGGATTTGTTCAGCATCTTGGGCTTTCCTTTCCAAATCTCTATTGGTATGTAAAGCATTCTGTAGGAGACTACTCAAATTGGAATTCTCTACTCGAAGTTCCTTTACTGTAGCCTACAACTTGTTAAACTCCTCTATAGGAACTGTGGTGGATTGTTCTGGAATTGATGGGTACAAAGGTGGCTCTCTTGAAAAAGGCAAAAGAACCTTGTCAACCTTTCTTTGAATCCATTCCGTATACTGTGGATAGGCTCTACAGTCACCTTTTCCAAAGACAATCTTCCCAGTCCGGTGCAGGTGTCCCCAAGCATACACTACTCTCCTCAACTCTTCTGTATCTTCAACCCCGTTGAAGAATAAAGACTCTCCTATGTGCCGGTCTTCAGGAGGGTTCTTTGAAGCATATCCAAATTGTCTGATAGCCAGGATTGGGTTGTAGTTAACTCCCCCTTTCCTGCCTATCAGAGGCACATTTGGAAAGTTTCCGCAACTAGTAATAATCTCTATTCCTGTCAACTGACGGTCAAACCAAACGATATTATCAGCAGTCAAACCCATTATCCGTTTAGACCACTTTAAGGAATCTCTTGTGTCCACAAACGCGTCGGATTAAGGCAAGTGTTTCAGAAACCATTCAGACAAAAGGGGAGTACAGCAATTGACAGAGCCCCCTCTTCTTTTCTCATTTTTAAAATGCACGGAGTGGTAAAAATCACCTAATAGAGTGGGAATATGATTCTTACTGATGAAAATCCTCACGGCGTTCATATCCACAAATTGAGATTGATTAGGAAATAGAACGATACCGTAGATACACAGAGCCAGGATAGAGTTATAGACGACCCAATTCTTGGCATTGGCATATTCTTGAGCTTGCTCTACAAGAAACTCCAAGTGAAAGCCTTTAACCCCCATCTTGATAGCAGCATTTTTCTTCAGCACTGACTGTTCTACTTGTAGGGTCATTGCAACTTCTTCCACGCTAGGATGATCTCCAGAAAAGAAAGGCACATTTGATTTGACTGAAATACCCAGAATGAATGAAAACTCCTCCAGTGTAGGCATCAAGATATACTCCGGAAAGACAAAGCACCTTAATGACGGCTCATAAAACTGTAGTAGAGTGTGGATGGCATCGTGCTCATACTTTGTAATGTTGCGAACCATTTTCTCCAGTCTTCCATATTTCTTCTGAAAAGTGACGAGAACACCTGGCTCAGCCATGGCTATTACCCTATGAAGCAAACCCACCGCTGGCTCTGGAAATTTGTAAGCAACATTATTCTTCCTTTTAACATCTGTCTCTGTCGAACCCATTGACTGGAATCAGAGGTAAAATAAACACCTGGAAATGACAAACATGAATGTTATGTTATGATAATGTTATGCAAAAGGCATGTGATCAGGTAAGCATGTGTCTGTGCTGCGCTGTGTGCACGGTGTCAGTACAAGTCTGAGAGTACTGAAATAGAAGCCCAATAACCATAACAAGTTGCAATAAATGTATGTGAATATATCGGAGCCTCATGGTATGTAGGAGGCATGATTACCTGCAAACCTGTAAACAAACCGCCCTTCTCACATGTGGGTACTAGGATGTTCAGTATCCCGGGCTCTCAGGTCGAGAAATGATGATACGTTCACCATTTCTGGTTTGGCATCATCATCAATCGAGGAGGCCTCAACTGATTCTCCAAAACGAAAGGTCCTCAGCTCCTGGCACTGAGGTCGAGAAGCAATAGTACATTCATCCCTCGGGGTACAGTACTATCGCCAATCGAGGAGTGCCTCCACTGATTCTCTTTCAAAAGGCCGTCCTATGCAAGTTCCAAAGTGGGCCCTCGGGTGCGAATGGGTTTGCCACAGAATGTGGTCTGCCACTGTCACCACTAAAGAGGGATGTTTCCACTAAGGTCCTCAGTGATCGGTCACCAGAGTCTATAGCTTTTTAGGTTAACACCCCAAAATGCACAAGACGCGCAAATCAGAGCATCTTCCCTAAAAACCTCGTCTGATTGTGGATTTCGTGTAAACCATACATAACAAGATGCTACGTAGGCCACCCTACCGTCCACTCTAATCTTATGCATGCACTCAAGCCTGTGTAATGGGCTTATCTCTCAGAACACCCATCCCGCCAAACAGGAAACAGCACAACACAACAGTAATAATATGTAATGCTTAAAATGCAGTAAATACAGTAAAGTAGATAAACAGCAAAATAAAGCACAACACTAAACACCCAATGAAAGAAAACAACAAACAAGCGCTAGGATTGACTCGCTTAGGATGGACCAGCAATAGGTCAACCTGTCCCCAGCAGAGTCGCCAGCTGTCGCTCCCGGGATTTTCATCCAAGTACAAACGCGAAAGTGGCACCGAAACAGAGTCGCCAGCAATGTGTATTTATCCCAAGAGAGGGAAAGGAAACACCACATAAACCTGAAGAGAAGGAAAAGAAATGGTCTTGCGACCAAGAGAATGGGTAAGGGAGTCGGTTACGCGAGAGGAAGGTATTAGCACCCACTCGCGTCCATCGTACTCGATGGGATCCACGCTTGCTTGTCTCGATCAAAGGGTGTAGGAAAAGGATACTGGAAAAAAGGAACTGGAAAAGAAATGGAAAGAGAAAGAGAAACAAATGTAGGGAAAATAAAAGGAGTGCTCGCATGGGCCCTACCCCACTGCCTACGTATCTCATCGGGAGCATGAGAATCAGAGCGACGTAGTTCCCCTCAACGAGGGTCGCTTTGTTTGTGTTTTTTAGTGGAAACGTCAGGGTGCACGTTCTAGCAGTTTAGGTGTTGCAGCTCGCTGTAGGGAGACTTAGGCGTTACCTGTTTGCGGTAGAACGGACGTGATGAGTCCTTAAGGAATGATTGAAGGAGATGAGAAAAGAAATGATTGTTTGTTTGTTTTTGTCTTTTAGGAGAGAAGAGTTTTGATTGTTTATTGGTTTGCATATGATAGTGTATCTGAACCTTAGTCATTGGAGTGTATACATTCTCACACACTCCAAGATGGAATGAGTAAGAAAGTACACTAAGTGTGAAGAAGACCCTCACACTTATTTCCAATTATTAAGATTCAAACACAATAGCATACTTGTGTTTATTAAGTGTTTTTGTTGGTTAAGAGATGAAGAAATGTTTTATTATTTGTATCTTCAACAATTATTGCATTTAAATCCCTCACATAAGGTCAAATGTATAACATATTGACCCAAGATGGGCCATATGCTATTCATTTTAAGATTATAAGAGAAGACCCCTTATAATCTTTCCTTTATATGAAAGGCCTAAATGCAATAAATGCTTACCTTTATTAAGTATTTTGAAAATTCTTTTAGGTGAGAAGAGAGACTCAAGAGAGGAAGAAAGGTAAAACCTATGGGGAGACTAAGACATACCCTAGTGTTAGCATGCTTGGAGATCCTATGGTTAGTGAGGTTTAAGAAACCTACCCTAAAAGAAAGGAGAAGAAAGAAGAAAGAATACAACTTACTTCCAAAATGGAAGCTAAGTTGATTCTAACAAGGAAGAAAGAAAGTTATGAAGACAAAGCATTATTAAATGCTTAAGTAATACAAATTGAAAGATTAAAAGATGAAGTAAGAAGTTAGAATGTGGAAGCATATCCACACTCAAATGACATACCCTTAGCCCCTGAAATGGTTAGCACAATTATTTACAAGTAAAGAAAGGAAATATGATGAACAAATCAAACTCAAACAAATTGACAACAAAGTAAAAGGAGATTGAATGCTCTAAAGGCTTCCAAGTCAGAATGTAACTCACATTACAAGACCTAATGTTATCCTAAATGAGCATACCAAGATGCATGTGTTAATTCATGGCATAAGGAGAGATGAGGTGAGAAATGCAATCACATTTTCATGTTATAAGAAAGCAATGGAATGAAGATGAAAGCATAAGATGCAAAGGTGATATGAAAAGGTCAAAGAAAAGTTTAAAGTCAGAATGTACACCTCAAGGGTGTTCACTAATATCAACATATCAAACACAAACCAAATGTACACAACCAAAGTCTTAAAACACCAAAGAAGTGCATTATAAAAGAAGTAGAAGGAGAATGAAAGAAAGTGCAAAGTAACCATGCAAGAATGCTTCATGAGAAGTTATGGTCAGAATATAAACAACCTAAACATGTGCCTAAACATGATCTTCAAGCATCATTCAAGTCATGCAAACAAATTCTCAATCCAACAAGAAGTAAAGAAGAAAAGGTGAAGTGATGGGAAACATGGTTCATACTTGTGAAACAAGTGACTTGAGGTGAAAGGTAAACAACAAACATGCAAAGATGAGATTCAAATATCACAATCAGGAGTCAATTAACATGCTATCCATCCTCAAACAAGACCTCAACTTATGGCACAAGTGCCTTCATGATCAAGTAAACCAAACATGAAGCATACATTCACAAAATGAACAAGTTAGATTTCATGCTTCAAACAAATAGCAAACATGCTTAAAAAATTATGACTTTCAGCAATCAAACATCTCAAACATGTGCCATTAACATATCAAATCCACAAGCAATGGATCAGAACCAAAGTCATTCAACAATTAGGTCAAAGTCTCATGAAAGTTGCATACATTCATGCTCAAAGCAACACATCAAAAGTCATCAAAAAAAGACTTAAAAATCATCCCATAAATCTCAAACATACCCCAACATGTTATAAACACAATACAAAAATAAAGGCATCAAAATCATTTTTAATGATCAAGAACAAAAATGCACAAAATCATATGTCACATTAAGTATGCAAACAAATTGAAATTCAAAGGAAATAATGGAACAGGGGCAAAATGGTCATAAAATCAGAAAATAAAATCATGGAAAATTTCCTAAATGTTTTAAGAATGCTCATGAATTTTTGTGGAATTTTATGATGAATTTTGGTATTTTTAAAAATCAAATATGAAATGTGTAGGAAAAATGAAAATAAAAATAAAAATGCAATATAAATGGGGGTGTGAACTTAGCAAAATGGCAGTGCAAATTAATTGGGCTTTTAAAAAGGGTGGTGTGAATAGCAGTCTGGTTAAGCCCAAATACGCGCATAACACACTAACAACAATGCACCTTCAGTCAACAAAGTCAAATCACTTACAGCCATTAGATTAGGTCAAGTCAACAAGTAAGTCAAAGTAGTCATGATCAACACACACGTGAAGGACCACAATTCCTACCATGTACTACACCACACCACGTTTAAAATAAAATCAGAATTGAGCACGTGAGATGCATGTGCCTTTTAATGTGCTGGCAAGTCCTTAACCACACGATCATACACATCCAACGGTCACGACTTAAAATGCACTAAACCCTAATTCAAACCCTCACCGGCCGGAGAGGGGCCTCCGGTCACCTTCTCCGGCCACTCTCCGGCGACTGTAACTTCCAAACCATCCAGAAAATCACACAGCATACATCAAAATAAAGAGGAAATCACGCACATTCCAAATCCATTAATGAAATCATCAAACTATTCGCATACAGCAAGAAACAAGCACAAACATATTGCCATAAGTTTTTGGATCTAGGCTTCTAAGAAGCTCTATCAACTAGACAGTGTTCAAATGCTCCTAGTAAGCTCATGTCAGCATGAAAATAACAAAATAATCAAGAAAATGCGTGAGAAATGTTTGAGTGTTTTGGAACCTGAACTTGCAGTTCCTTGAAATTCTTGAGAAAACCAGAGAAACACTTGGTCTGGAGCTTGATTTGGCCAAATAAAGGCGTATGCTCTTGAAATCGTGCAGAAAACCAAATTGAAGATTCAACGGAATTGAAGTGAAACTGGATTAATTGAACCTATCCATTCTTGTTCTTGATAAAAAACTGAACAATGATGATTGTGGAGATGAAATGTAGAAGGAAATTGATGAATTCGTGTGAGCTCAAAGAGAGAGAGAGCAGAGAAAAAGTTCAGAGAAGAGAGAGTGTTTGTGAGAGAAAGAGTGAGAAAATGAAGTTCATAAATGAATTTGTGAAGAGTGTTGGAATTTATATGTGGAGTTAGAATTTAACCAGTGTAGTTGACAGTTGGGAGAGGGGTTAATTGAGTTGGTTAAGTGAGTTTGAGTTAACTAACTGAGTGAGGTTAGTTAGTGACACGAGTTGGGGTTTGATTATAGTGATGAGGGAGCATGCTAGTTTATGGTGAGAATGATGAAATGAGAGGTGGTGATGTGTGTGCTGCTGCAGCCAGACTTGCACAACAAGTTTTGTTTATTCCTCTTTGGTGCATGATAGCATGGCATGTACATGGTGTGTAAGAGAATGCTTGGCCAAATGAGGAAAATTGTGGCTGGTATGAGAAGGCCTGCGTGTGAACTGAGTATTAACAACAACAGCCATGTTACAACATGCTATTCCTGGCAGCATGGTTTCAATGAAAACAAGGAAGTTTGTGGAAGGAATTCTCTATGTATAATGGATGGAATGATGTGGTTTTGGTGTCATTGGAAAGAGGGACCACAATGCAACAAGGTTGGTTTGAAAATTGAAGTGAAATGGTGCCTCAAACATGCCCCAAAATGACCATGAACTTAAGCACACAAAACTGACTGATGGGCGCACCAGGTGGTTGATTGGCAAGGCTGGCATGGCACGAAATTTCAGTGTGATCATAGCAACTTGGACCCAACATATCTCCATCATGACATGATCAATTGAAATTTTGCCCAACATGAACATTGAAGAGGACACTACAAAGAACAACTTTGATGTTGAAAAGTTTCTCATTTGGAGCTTCCTTCTTGATGAAAAATAGGTGGACATTTGGCACACCAACTGTTTGTTGAAATGACTGCGCGCGAACTTAGCACAACTTGGTCATGACATGATTTTTGGCCTACTTTCTTCCAACTTGGATCCATCATATCTCTCTCAATATTTGTCCAATGGAAATGTTCTACCCATGGATTTGAAGCTTAGAGCAAGACCTTTCATTGTGGCAGAGTGGAATTTTCATTTGGTGTTTCAATTTTGAATGGCCTTGGTTCAAACTCTGATGCAAAATGGCCAAAACTTACTATTTTTAGTAACCCTACTTCATCCAAAAATGGCAACTTTCCACCTCTTGATTTTTTCATGATTCCTTTGGAGTTTCTTGATCAAATTTTGCACATTGGTCACGTATAACATGAACTTCATGAATTTGGCCTCAAAAAGTCAAGAGTTGACTTTTTCCTCTGATTATTTGACTTGGCCCCAAATTTCCTGATTTTTGGTCTTCCTTCCAATTGAAACACTTCTAAAACCAATTGAGATGCAATTTTCCACATCCACACACCTAAGGACATATGGAAACCCATGACATCAAGTCTTACCCAAAAAATCAGAGATTCCCTGATTTAAATGGAAACCCTAGTTTTGGTCCCCTCTGGTTAGGAGGTGAAAGTGCAGTCTTCAATTTCAAATTCCTCAGAGTATGTTGTGCATCCTCTTAAAGGATGATGAGATATGTCCCTTGAGGATGATTTTGGACCAATGAGCTATCTCTTTTGAGGGTTTTCCTTTAGTTTTTGAACCTCTTGCATACTGAAAGATGTATTGCTTCTATCTCCTATTGAATCTCACTTTCTTGAGGTTGTAGATGATCAATTGAGATAGTATGAGACATGAGAGACCTCTTGGCTTGCCTTGAGGCAACTTGATTGACTTTTTGTGCTTTGAATGATCCTTTTGGTTGCCCATCTTTCACCTGATCACATGCCTTGGTGGTAAGAGGGATGTTATGCTTCATTTTTCTATGTTAAATGCAATGCAATGCTTATGAGATGGATGTGATATGATATATGATAATGCTATGCTATGATGATAAAGGAGAGATCAAATTTTGGGGTGTTACACCCGGCAACGGCGCCAATTTGATCCGCGGTCGCTCGCGGATCAAAAACGAGTGTTTTGTAAAAACTGTAGTATAGCGACAACGACTCGAATCGTTTCACAAGGATTCTTGTTTAATCAAGCGATAGCAATAACAGATAGTGGGGGTTTTGTTTTAAAGTCGATAAAAAGAACAGAACAATTAAGCGATTAAAATAAGTGATTATGCAAATAAGCTAAACGAATCAACCTACTGTATCGACTTCCAACTTATCATTGATTCTCATAAAATTCAAATTTCCAAATCCCATTCGATTATAATAACCATTAACAAGCGTAATAGGAATTAAACGTTGTACGTTCCCGAATTCCGGATTAAGCAAACGGATTAAAAACTATTGCGAATTAAGCAAACGCAATTTGATCGATCACGATAATGCAAAAGCTACGTTAACGCGAATTAATATCAGGATCATACAAATAATCGAATTTAAGAGTTCTATCCTATAATAACAATTAAATTAAGCAAACAATTGAAATTATAAGAAGAATTCAAAGGATAAAGGAAAAACATGAAATTTTATTAAAGAACCTCAAAGCGGAATCCGAGTACAGTAGATTGATCCTTGGGAAATTAGTTCTCCATCGTTCTTTCAAGCGTAAGAAAAATTATGAAAAATTGTGAATCGTCAATCCCTGAACAGTACCGCGGCTGTTGGTATTAGGGGAAAACCCAACAACCCGCTTACAACCCAACTGGGTCAAAAACATAACCCAGGCCCAATTCTAAATGACCCGAAATTAAATAAAAACTAATACTGCAGCTTCAAACGAAATTCTGGAATTATGAGCTCCGAATCTGACTTCGACTCCAACACGAAAGTTGTAGCTCTCTGTCTTAGCTTTCCGTTGACTGGTAGAACGCCTCAAGCCGATTCCTGGAACTCCAGTTATGATCGTTTCCGTAAAAGCTGTTAAAGCTGAAAATTAAGTACGAAAATTAAATAAAGGTAAATAATAACTGAAATAGAAAAACAGTATAAAATATAAAAATAAACTAATCAAACCATGAAAATGCATAACTACAAACATGGAAGAATGTGCATCAAAATGCACTGATCAACTTGTACCAAAATGGAGTGTTTTCCTTAACGTTTAATGAAGAGAGTTGTATCAACCTTCCCTCTTGAGTATCCTTGGTCTAGTAAAAATTTCCTAGACGCTCATACCAAGCCCTAGGGGCTTGCTTGAGATCGTACAAAGCGCGTTTAAGCTTATAAACATGATTAGGATACTCATGAGATTCAAAACTAGGAGAATGAGCTACATAGACCTCTTTATTAATGTATCCGTTTAGAAAAGCACTCTTTACATCCATTTGAAATAATTTGAAATTTTTAGCACATGCGTAAGCAAGCAAAAGACGTATAGCCTTGAGTCGGGTAACAGGAGCATAAGTTTCCTCATAGTTTATGCCCTCCTCTTAGTTATACCCTTGCGCCACTAAGCGCGCTTTGTTCCTTGTTATGACTACATTTTCGTCATGCTTGTTCCTAAACACCCATCTGGTGTCAATTACTCGATGGCCTCGCGGAGGAGGGACAAGGTCCCAAACCTTATTCCTTTTAAATTGATTTAATTCCTCTTGCATTGATAAAAACCAATGTTCATCGAGTAAGGCCTCTTTAAAGTTTTTAGGCTCAATCTGAGAGACGAAGGAAAAGTGATAACAAAAGTTACTTAGCTTGGATGTCGTAGTTACTCCCTTTGAAATTTCTCCGAGTATGTTGTCGATGGGATGGTCTTTAGAGGACTTCCAAGCTGGAGGAAGGTCATCGTTGTTAATCGGATGATCCTTCTCAATCTCTTCAGGATGGTGATCTTTTTCCTCCTCAACTTTCACCGATTCAGGATGATTAGTCCCTTTTTCAGTGTCCTTGAGTATGTCTTCTGAAGATACACATACACCATGAAAAGAAATACCTTTTCCGACATCTTTCGGATAAGATTCATCAAAAGTAACATGAACGGATTCTTCAACAGTAAGTAACCTTTTATTATATATCCTATATGCCTTACTAGTTTGAGATTATCCAAGAAAGATACCTTCATCGGCCTTCGAATCAAACTTGCCAAGGTTCTCCTTACCATTATTCAACACAAAACATTTACAACCAAAAAGGTGAAGGTGTGATACGTTGGGCTTCCTTCCTTTCAGAAGCTCATACGAAGTTTTGTTTAGAATAGGACGGATGAGCACCCTATTCAACACATAACAAGCTGTACTAATGGCATCAGCCCAAAAGTATTTAGGAAGGCCACTCTCATTGATCATCGTTTCGGTTGATAGCGGGGGCAGCAATGCTGTTGTGTGGTTCTTATTGAGATGCAGCAGCATAATACTTAAGAGGACGGTTCTGTGGTCCATTAGCCATGTTTCGTTCTTTGACTGGTTTAGGAGTATGAGCGAGAAGATCGGGAATATTATACTTGCGTTGATACTCAAGTATTTTGCGTCTTAAATGTAAGAAACGTTCTAATTCGGCGATTGGTGGTTGCAAGTCTTCGCTTTGTGAGCGAGTACTTGGCATACAATCGACAGAATGGGAAATTTGGTTTTTGCCTTAGTCTATACGGCGCAACAAAGGAGTTACGATATCGACTTAATTAGTCCCTGGCAACGGCGCCAAAAACTTGATCGCTATTTAGTGTGCCTAAATGATTCTGACTGCAAGTATACAGTCGTATCGCGTAGTTTTAAAAGATTATCGATCCCACAGAGACTAAAAATCGAACGTACCGTTATCTAATGTTACTATGTAAATCTAAGGCTAATCTGATATGGTTTTAGGTTCAAAAAGGGAAATTAAAGGGAAATTAAAATTTAGGAATAAACTAGTTATGATTAGGATATCGGTATATAATTCAGTATACCATCGTGGATTTCATTAAACCTAAGCGTATAAAAATTTACCACAATATAATTTTGTAGAAAATACCAGTTTAAAAGCCCTCACCTCACACTCTCGTGGTTATTGCTTCGGACTATACCTTTAAGTCAATATGTCTGCTCTCGCTAGCCCATATGAGTTTAAAAATAATTTTTGAAAACTAATAAGTCCTAATTAACTTTAAAGCGCTCTCGCTGTTTTTAAAACCAATGCCCGATTTCAGCTATCCGGGTAAAATCTCACACTCTCGTGGTCTCGACCTTACCCTTTGCTATCTTTTTACTCTCGTAATAAAAGTTGATTTTAAATTAAGAAATCGAAGCCAGAAAATAAGTTATTTTATGATTTTAGCTTAGAATTATTGAATCCATTCCGGTTACCCAATTACATACCGATAAAATAAGTTTAGCTCGACATACTAATTAAAATAAACATGAATGCGAATAAACAATTAAACATAAACTCATACATAATAAAAGAAAAATAATTGCTATAAATTGAAATGATAAAAACCTGGTAAATGCGGTCTAAGCAATTCCTCCACATATCGGCAGGGTTTTGCTTGAATAAATGGAAAGAACAAAATGATGAAGGCAGGAAACAAAAACTTAAACTAAGGTGAAATAGTTCCTCAATGTGAGAAACTATTACTTTGTTCGGTAATAAGGGACAAGGAAAATGGTAAAGGAAACAAAACAAAACAAGAATGTAATTCTGAAAATAATCCTGCAGCAATACGGTACTTCGGAAAGGAAAAATATCACCCCCTCGTTCTTGGAATCCTTCTCATATATATAGCCTCAGCTATGGTAGTAGTTGGAGAAAATGTAGGAACACCACTTGTCAGTTACTTGGTTTGGAACCTAGAAATCTTCGGAGAAAATGTAAACGTGTGAAATCTGAAATTCTGAAACTTCGTGATCACGTCTGTGCTTAACGTATTAATTTTGTTTTGATTCCATGACGATCGTGAGGAAGCTGTGACGGGCGTGATGCATTTGAAATCCATGACGGTCGTGAGGGATCTGTGACGGTCGTCACACCAGCAAAACGTGATTTCTGCTATTTTCTGCTATTTTATGCTATTTTCTTGCTTGTTCTGCTTCTTTTCTACACTTTGCATACTTTTAACTTGGAAACTGAAATACCTGCGAAAACACTTAAATATTCTTGGAATAATCGGAAATTAGACGGAAATGGGATAAGATTTTAACATAAATCAAAGTAAAAATACGATATGTTTTCGTGTTATCAATAAAAAGATAAAATTACTCGTATTTTAGTTATGTTTTACATGATTAATTCATTAAGAAAATATGATTTCATCCAATTCAATTTCTTGCGATTTAGTTTGGATAAGTATTTGGCTATCAACTTATAAATTGTAAATATCTTTATTAATTTTATAAAAGTACGATAAAATAATATTTTTGATAAATTAATATTACGAAATCATAACAATCAATTATATTTAAAGCAAATGAAATAGTTAAAAAAAGATTAAATAAAAATACTTGATATTATTAAAATAAATGAAACATAATAAACTAATACAATATACTATATTAATAAAAAGATAAAAATAAAAATGTATGTTGATTCATTTTGATTTTAAAAAATCATTCTAAAAAGAAAAAAAATAATCCGACTTTTTTTCATAAAATAACATCTAAATACATCAGATAATAGTTGATTTTGTGATATCTTCAATTTTTTATTTGAATCTATTTGGATTTAAATAGCCATAGTGTTTATTATAAAAAAGGATAACATATTTATTAATTTTTTATTGAATAATGTAGTTAAAATTCAATGATTTTAATTAATGTGTCCATTAATTAAAAAAAAATCCTATGCATATATCCGAATTACTCTGTAAAGTTCTTTTATTAAAATTTTATCATGAATTATTAAGTACTCCTACAGTTTAACACTATTATTGTACAGTTTAATATAAAAACATAAAATGTTCATATTTTTTCTAATAAATAATGTAGTTAAAATTCAATGCTTTTAATTAACTGGTCTATTGTTTAATAAAATCTACTTCTTCAAAAAAATAAATAATTAACTGGTCTATTACATTAAAAAAAATTGTATGCATGGGTCTATTTCAAATACATTAAAAAAATTGTATGTGAATTGTTGTGTATTTGTATTGTATATTATTTTAATTTAATTAAAGTCTTCAAGAAAGTAATGGACCAATAGCCGAAACTAACTTTCAGTTTCTTACACGACGTGTCGTATTATCGCATAAAACGGTGAATCGGTGATAGCTTATAAGTATTCATGTCGTTCATAGAACAAAAATTGGAAAATATAAAAAACAATTATCAAAGCCTGATGTCGTTCATGAACAAAAATTGGAAAATATAAAAAACAATTATCAAAGCCTGGCTTCGATCCAGGGACCTGTGGGTTATGGGCCCACCACGCTTCCGCTGCGCCACTTTGATCTGTTGACGGTAATGTTGCAAAGTCTATATTTATTAATATCTGTAAACATTACAAATGATAATAATTAATTTATTCTGCCAAATATTTGTTAAAAACATAAGTTAATCACGGTAACGTTCCAACAAATTACTGTTTTGACAATTTCTGACACTTGGGTTTAGTTTCTTATGACTGAAATATAACAAAAGTTTATAGCTTTTGAATGTGCTAGGTTTTGTCCCAAGTTCCTCAAATACTTAAATTTTGAGATAAAACAAAATCAGAATCCATATAAGAATACTGTTTTTTCTGTTAAATATATTTAGGCTTAAAGTTAACAAAAGATTTGTGTTATTGTAAAGGAAATAGTTCATATTTTATCCCTAGCTAATAGTATAATATGTAAGGATAATTACAATTATAAATAATAATTTTACAATCAAATTCATGTATTTTTTTTTTTAAATTGTGACTGAAATTCATTTTATTAAAGATGAATAAATGAATATCATGGATTCAAATCTCTACTCATGTACTCGATATTTCTATATAGTTATCAATTCAAATTTTTTTAATGGGACACAAAAGTTTAATATTTTATGATATGTATCAGATGTTAAATTTTTTAAGAGGTCAAATTCACTTATTGGTTGTATAATTGCATTTACACTTTTTTTTTAATTGTTGTGTACAATATTTAATAACAATAAATGATAAAGTATTAGAGACAACTAGAGTCTAGAGTAGTTTCTTATAATAAAAAAAACTTTATTAAAAAAAATCACATTAATTCATTGTAAAATAAAAACACATTACAAACTTAAATAATCCAATGGAAAAAAATATTAATAGAAGAATCAATCCTAAATTTCTTTTTTTTTATCTATAAATAAATCAATTTCAAAATAATATTTTATTATGATTTATCACATATAGTGAACCACCGTCACCTCACATTTGTTAGAAATAATTTATATTTTACAAAACATAGTGACTAAGCTTTGTTAGAGGGTAATTTAGTACTTTAGTATATTGTCTATGTGGCCCTAGTTTTTGTGCATAAATAGACTATTGGTAGATGTCATTTAATGTAATTCCTCCTTACAACTTTGTAGCCGTCATTTTGCAGAGTATATTCTCTCATTCCATTCATCTCTTTTAACCTTGTGCACCAACAATTGGTATTTAGAGCTCCAGTTCGGATCCACGGGAAAACATGTGAAACACGAGTGAAACGGTGAGGCGTTGGTGGTTGATTTCGTTTCTTGAATTCGTGTTGAATCTTGAACGGGATCATTTTATGATTCTTCGGGATTGGGAAACACTGTGTTTGGTGAGATCTGAGTGATTGCACATGGTTGAAGATGAATGGAAACGGTGGTCTGAGCACCAAGCTTCCAGTGTTTGATGGAAAAAACTGGACTCGTTGGATGATTCAAATGTGTGTATTGTTCAGTGCTCAAGATGTGCTTGATCTTGTCACTGAAGGTTACGTTCCAGTAGCAGCAAATGCAACGGAGGAACAAAAGAACGCGCAGAAAGATAAAAGGAAGAAAGATCAGAAAGCATTGTTCTACATCCATCAGTGTGTGGATGCAAATATGTTTGAGAAAATCGTTGATTTAACGACGGCGAAGGCTGCGTGGGATACATTGGTCAAGTGCAATGGTGGTGATGCATTAGTGAAGAAGGTGAAGCTTCAGTCCCTATGAAAGCAGTATGAGAATCTCAACATGAAGAACAATGAGAAAGTATCTTAGTACATATCCAGAGTGATTCTGATCACTAATGAAATGAAAGCTTGTGGAGAAACCCTTTCTGAACAAGTAATCATTGAGAAGGTGATAAGTGCAAAATGTACCTATTTTTGTATATAAATTTTGTTGCACTTATTTATACTTTTTGTTAATATCATTCGAATAAACCCCGCTTCGTTTGTAAATACGTTTACTTTACGTTTTAGTGTATATATTGCGTATAGTGTAAATATCATTGAGTTTAATTGATTTTATCTCACTTTTATAGGTATTCAAGCATTGCTATTTATTCATTGTTAGATAGAGCATTGAATAAGCTTCCCAACGCTTCGAACCGGGCGAAAAACGGAGTTACGGTTCAAAAGTTACGAATAAAACAATGCAGAATTTTTGTTGTCTGGTGTGCTGCGCCCCTGCAGCGCCGGGCGGTACAGAGGCATTAGAAAATAGAATAAATTCCAGTAGCATTCAGTATTTTTGAGCCAGCACCGGGCGGTCATTTCAGCGTCGGGCGCTCAAGAACAACACTGAAACTTGCAAAAATAAGTCGCCTTTCGCCGTCGGGCGCCCCAAAACACCGTCGGGCGAAGCTGTGCGGACAGAAACACCATTTAAGGCCAAAAACACTATTTTTTGAGTATGTTTTTGGGGTAAATTTCTCCTAACTTCATCAAACATATTTTAGGAGTAGAGATGCTTAGAAACAACATTAGAGGATGCATATTGTTAATTCGGAGTTGGATTTGCTTCAATCGGCTCTGACAAACCGTGAGAAAATGGTTCTTCTCCTTTCTTCTATTTGTATTCTCTATTTTTGAGGTTTTGTATGTAAATCTCTTGATACCTATTGTATTTCATCTAATGTATGATTGTGAATGAATTTTGATTTTCTATTGTTGTTGTCTTTGATTGATTATTTGTGGTCTTGACAAAACCTTTACAAATCTTTGATCTTAGATTTTCTTCTATCAATGAGCAAGCTTTTGACATGGTTTTGTGAGTTAATATTCATTTTATCTTTTGTTGTATTGTGTTGATTAAGTAGCATGGGTAGCATGAGTAGGATCGATACGGTATCGCGAGGATGCGTGATAATAGTGATGAAGAAGGATATTCACATCCATTGGGAAAATTAGTTGAATACATGTAAAAAAGGGTTAAGCGTGTGTACGTATTTTAATCTTGGTTTAATACGAAGAAATCATTTATCTGATATGGATGTTATAGTAATCTCTGTTTTGTCTGAACTCTAGAGATAGATTTAGACTTAACACTTGCGTGAGTATCAGTTCTTACTTCTCTGTGTTGTTGAGTTGCCTGAGACATCACCAATGAGATAATACGGTTGTTCTCTCGGCGTTGCATTAGACATAACCTCTGTTGTGAGTGATACGTGAGGATATTAGATGAATGATTGATTTGTGTTTACTATGATCGAAAGAATGCATGTGTTATCGATTGATCTCTATTGAGTTTCTCTTCCCCAAAGAATGTGTTATCGTTATTTACTTGCTTTTTGTTCCTTTAATTTTCCGCATTTGCTTTTGGTTCGTCTTTAAACCAGAACTTTTGATTCATGAGCTTAGAAATATAGAAACTGTTGAATGGCATTCTTTCCCTCGCATTGATCCCTGTGGAGACGACAAAACTGGGTTACTTATATATTTTTGCTTGCTGCTATTCTAGCTTCAACAAAATGGCGCCGTTGTCGGGGATTGGTGTTTTGATATTGAGTTGCATCACATAGTTTCTATGTTTTTAAGCTTCGTACATAATTGTCTATATTGTATATTTACTTGTATAAACACTTGTTTTGCTTTTGTATATACTTGTTTATAGTTGTTTTCCATAAGTGATTGTATATACATGTTTTCCATCATGTTTGTGTGTGTGTGTACATATTTTTGTTTTTGGTTTACGTTTGCTCAAGTGTTGCAGGTTTTATTGGGTCGCTACCAGTGAACGAAACAACATGGAGGAGCTTGTACGTAAATAAGGCGTCGAGCTAACGACGTGAAACAAGCGCTTGTTGGGAGGCAACCCAACGATTTGAGTTTGTACAATTTTATATTTAGTAGTATTGTAGTATTGTGTGAGATTGGATGGATTGAATGAGAGAAATAACTTGAAAAACTCAGCAAGCCTGTGCGTGCTTAGCGCGCGCAGAGGGCGCTTAACGCACCTTGCTTTTTATGGAAAAACTCTCTTATTCTCTTATCCACTTTCACGCATTTTGTTAGTATATGTTTATTCGTTTTAGAAATTTTTGTGTTTGTTCTCAAGTTTTGTTTTTGATTAGCTTGAGGATGCATTGTGTGATTTTTCAATTTTAATTGTTTCAACAAGAAAATGTTATGGTAGTGTGAAAAGTTTAAAGAAAGTTGCATTGCTATGGTTTGTGTTTATTTCTTTTCTAGAACATAACATGTTTATGAACCTTAGGATTTATACAAATTACATGTCTTTCATTCTCTTGCAATTTTTGTTCATTTATGAATCACTTTAGTTCATAGCCCCATGCGAGGAAACCTCCATTGTTTATTAAATGCTTGGATGACTGATAAACTTTGTTTAATTCGTTTGATTCATGCTTTATCTTTTGATTATTGTGATTTTGTGGAAGCATTAGAAATGATCAAGGCATTTGTTTATATTGAGCACAACCATATCCAAAAGTACCTTACCTGTGAGTAGAGAGAATTCTTTAACCCCTTTGAGCCTAAACAGTTTAGATCTCGTTTTAGTGATGAACTTTGTGTTGTACATAATTTGAAAATCAAGTTCATCATTGAATTTTGTGAGGTTCTAAAAATTTCTTCTTGAACCTTTGAACATTGTTTTAATTTGGTTTCCTTGCCTTAAAAAGAAAGGAACATTCACTTGAGGTTTGGTTGAATTCAAGTTGGGGAGAATGAAAAAGAAGATTGGTAGGTTACTATAAATTTTTGAAAAAGTTCAAACAAGCATGAAAAGAAAAAGTGTGAATATGAATGTGAAAAACAAAAGAAAAATAATGCTTGTTTGAATGAGAAAAATAGAGTGAAATAATTGTGCATAAGGAAGTTTGAGAAGGTTTATAATAGAGGAATGAAATTGGTGAATGAAGTTGAGATGTTTGTGAATACCTTGTATAGTGAATGTTCTTTTGCATCGACAATTTCGATTCAATGGCCTTTAAAAATGTCCCTTTGTTGTGAACCCGACCAAGCTACAACCTTTGAAGCCCTTAGTGATCTTTTTGCTTCCATGTTTTCATTTTTGATTGTTAGATGTTGTATGAATTGGATTGCTATTTGCATTGTTTTTCAGATGAGTGGAATTTCCCCGCGGTTGGTTGCAAACACGCATTAATTTCTTCATTCTTATTTAAAGTGGAGTGTGAGGTGTAATTCATTCTTGAACATGTATTGCTTTTGGATGTTTGACATGTGTTTTGTGCTTAGACTTTGTTTCATATTCGTGGTGTCGTTGTAGTCTAGTGGTAAGCATTGTTTTGCATCTACTTTTGATATTTGTACCATACGTTTATTCTCCGTTTGTAAAAACTTGTTGAGCATGATTTCTTGATAAATGCTTTTGTTTCTTCGAGTTGATTGACTTTTGTTTGAGGACAAACAAAATAATAAGTTGGGGAGAGTTTGATAAGTGAAAAATGTACCTATTTTTGTATATAATTTTTGTTTCACTTATCTATACTTTTTGTTAATATCATTCGAATAAACCTCGCTTCGTTTGTAAATACGTTTACTTTACGTTTTAGTGTATATATTGCGTATAATGTAAATATCATTGAGTATAATTGATTTTATCTCATTTTTTTAGGTATTCAAGCATTGATATTTATTCATTGTTAGATAGAGCGTTGAATAAGCTTCCCAAAGCTTCGAACCGGGCGAAAAACGGAATTACGGTTCAAAAGTTACGAATAAAACAATGCAGAATTTTTGTTGTCTGGTGTGATGCGCCCCTGCAGCGCCGGGCGGTGCAGAGGCACTAGAAAATAGAATAAATTCCAGTAGCGTTCAGTATTTTTGAGCCAGCACCGGGCGCTCAAGAACAACACTGAAACTTGCAAAAATAAGCCGCCTTTCGCCGTCGGGCGCCCCAAAACACCGCCGGGCGAAGTTGTGCAGACAGAAACACCATTTAAGGCCAAAAACACTATTTTTTGAGTATGTTTTTGGGGGAACTTTCTCCCAACTTCATCAAACATATTTTAGGAGTAGAGATGCTTAGAAACAACATTAGAGGATGCATATTGTTGATCCGGAGTTGGATTTGCTTCAATCGGCTCTGACAAACCGTGAGAAAATGGTTCTTCTCCTTTCTTCTCTTTGTATTCTCTATTTGTTGAGGTTTTGTATGTAAATCTCTTTATACCTATTGTATTTCATCTAATGTATGATTGTGAATGAATTCTGATTTTCTATTGTTGTTGTCTTTGATTGATTATTTGTGGTCTTGACAAAACCTTTACAAATCTTTGATCTTAGATTTTCTTCTATCAATGAGCAAGCTTTTGACATGGTTTTGTGAGTTGATATTCATTTTATCTTTTGTTGTATTGTGTTGATTAAGTAGCATGGGTAGCATGAGTAGGATCGATACGGTATCGCGAGGATGCGTGATAATAGTGATGAAGAAGGATATTCACATCCATTGGGCAAATTAGTTGAATACATGTAAAAAAGGGTTAAGCGTGTGTACATATTTTGATCTTGGTTTAATACGAAGAAATCATTTATCTGATATGGATGTTATAGTAATCTCTGTTTTGTCTGAACTCTAGAGATAAATTTAGACTTAACACTTGCGTGAGTATCAGTTCTTACTTCTCTGTGTTGTTGAGTTGCATGAGACATCACCAATGAGACAATATGGTTGTTCTCTCGGCGTTGCGTTAGACATAACCTCTGTTGTGAGTGATACGTGAGGATATTAGATGAATGATTGATTTGTGTTTACTATGATCGAAAGAATGCATGTGTTATCGATTGATCTCTATTGAGTTTCTCTTCCCCAAAGAATGTGTTATTGTTATTTAATTGCTTTTTGTTCCTTTAATTTTCCGCATTTGCTTTTGGTTCGTCTTTAAACCAGAACTTTTGATTCATGAGCTTAGAAATATAGAAACCGTTGAATGGCATTCTTTCCCTCACACTGATCCCTGTGGAGACGATAAAACTGGGTTACTTATATATTTTTGCTTGCTGCTATTCTATCTTCAATAGAAGGTATTGAGATCCCTTACTCCTCAGTTTGATTACATTGTGGTAGCAATATAACATTCTTAAGATCTGAGCACCATGAGAATTGAAGAGTTGCAAAGTAGTCTAGAGGCACAAGAGTTGCGTCTGACTGAGAGAACTTCTGAAGGGGAAGTAGAGCAGCGGGCTCTGAAAATAGTTTCTAGTAAGAAGCATCAGAAACAGTATCAATCAGAAACCAGAAGAAGATCTGATGGTGTTCAGAAGTCAGAAACCTCAACTTCTAATAGGCAGAAGAATGCTCAGAAGGGAAAAGAGAGGTATGACAAGAAGAAGATCCAGTGCTACTGTTGTAAGAAGTTTGGCCATTTTGCTGCTGATTGCTCAACGCTGAAGGTATGGGAAATGTCAGAGTCGTTATGAACAATGGAAAAACAACATTGATTCAGAAAGTGTGGTATGTACCTGGCATAAAAAGCAGTCTGATGAGTGTGGGGAATCTAATTGAGAAAGGTTTTTCAGTTACCATGAAGGACAATCTTCTGAAGTTGTATGACTATAATCAGAAGTTGATTATGGAGTCAGAATAGGAAGGAATAAAACATTTAAGGTGAATGTAAGAACTACAGACTTTGAATGTCTTAGTGCAATAAGTGTTGTGAAGGAAAGTGAGTTGTGGCACAGAAGATTTGGTCATCTAAACTTCAGAAGCTTAGGGCATCTGAATTCGAAGAAGCTGGTACATGGAATTCCTACAATTAAGAAGCCTGAGAAGTTATGCAAAGTGTGCATGGAAGGAAAGTAACCAAGATTGCCATTTGCGTCAGAAGTAGCTCCAAGAGCAAAGCATGCTTTGGGAGTAGTGCATTCTGATGTGTGTGGTCAATTTCTAATAGCATCGATTATAGGGAATAAATACTTCGTGTCATTTGTTGATGAATTCACAAGAATGACATGGGTATCCCTTATAAAGTTCAAACACTAGGTGTTTGCTGAATTCAAGAAGTTCAGAATGAAGGCTGAGAATCAGAGTAGTCAGATTCTCAGAACCGATGGTGGAGGTGAGTATAACTCCACTGAGTTCAGAAAGTTCTGTGAGGATAATGGAATTAAGCATGAGGTTACTGCTCCTTATAATCCTTAACACAACGGTCTTGCTGAGAGAAGAAAACGTACTTTGCTTGATATGGCGAGAAGCATGCTGAAGGAGAAGAAGCTTCCACATACCTTATAGGGGGAAGCTGTTGCCACCGCAGCATATGTGCTCAACAGATATCCAACGAAGAAGCTGAAGGAAATAGTTCCTATTCAGAAGTGGACTAGAGATAAGCAAAGTGTTAGCCATCTGAAGGTATTTGGTTCTGTATGTTACAAACATGTTCCAGAAGCCAGAAGACAAAAGCTGGATGATAAAAGCAAAGTAATGTTACTAGTGGGATACCACAATACATGTGTGTACAAGCTCTATTGTCCAGAAACTAATAAAGTTGAATTTAACAGAGACGTCATTGTAAAGGAATCAGAAACTTGGGATTTGAACAAGTCTCAATCGAACTCTGATGTGAGAACTTCTGAAGAAAGTTCAGAATTAGAAGTTTCTGAAGATGAGTCTAAAACTGGAGAAGATTCTGAAGCTGGAGTAGACTCTGATGGTGATTCTGACTGAGAAGGAGACTCAGAAGGTGAAGATGATTCTGATCCAGATTCTGGCGGTGATTCAGATTCCGGTGGTGATTGAGATTCTGGGAATATTCCAGACTCTGAAGGTGGTCAAGGTTCTGGAGGAGGTCAAACTTCTGAAGCAAGAGCTTCTGAAGGAGAAGCTTCTGAAGATAGAACATCTGGAGTTCAAGCATCCGAAAGAGATTCTGAACGAGGTCAGAGGCCACAGAGAATCAGAAACATTCCGAGAAGATTTGCAGAGTTTGACATGCTACAAGACACTGAAGTATATTCTGAAGGTGAAGTTATTCAGTGTGCCATGTTAGTAGACTCTGAACCCGTAAGCACGGAAGAGGTTCTTGAGCAGAAAGTCTGGCTGAAGGCCATAAAAGAAGAACTTGATGCCATAGAGAGGAACAAGACTTGGAAGCTGACAGAACTTCCAAAGAACAAGAAATCCATCAGCATCAGATGGGTTTTCAAGCAGAAGCTAAAGCCAGATGGATCAATTGGCAAACACAAAGCGAGGTTAGTAGCAAAAGGATTTCTGCAGAAACCTGGGCTGGATTATTCTGAAGTGTTTACACTTGTAACGAGACATGAAACAATCAGACTGGTGATTGCAATAGCTGCTAACAGGAATTGGCCTCTGATGCATTTAGATGTGAAATATGCATTTCTGAATGGTCCATTACAAAAAGAGGTATACGTGTCACAACCTCCTGGATTTATTAAAAAGAATCAGGAAGGGATGGTGTACAGATTATATAAAGCTTTGTATGGATTGAAGCAAGCGTCCAGAGCCTGGAATCTACAGATACAAATCAGAAACTGGATTCTGATTTTGATGATGAGGATGTGGATGCTACAACCTTCAAACAGTTGGTTGGTTCTCTGAGGTCACTACTACAAAACGCACAAACAACAACGCCATGCTTACAACGGATTGCCTATACACCGTTGTAATAGATGCGCGCTTTTTTTAATCTCGTTAAAAGGCTTTTAATGACGGTTAAAATTCCAACCGTGGTGAAATGTGAGGCCTTTCACCACGGGTATTTAAAGAACCGTCATTATAGGTAGCGCATGGTCATGGGTTCAATTCCCAGCACCAACATTTATGGTTTTTTACATATTAATTCAAAATGTCCACATCCTTTCACCACTAGTATGTTTTCAACCGTCATTATAGCCAATAATTTAGTTTTAGGTCTTGCACTTCAAAAAATCGGTTTTAGGGAAAATCGTCTCCTTTTTTAGATCTGTTTCGTGCATCTGAAGCAGAAAAATCGTGCGGTCATTAGTCACGTACTCTAGAAGAGTTACGGGACTTCACCCTCAAAACCCCAAATTCATCTTTTTTCTATTTTTAATGAATTTTTTTACTGTTTTCATAGTCTCAAAAAATTCTAAAAAAATTCTCAAAATTCTTATTTTACCTAATTAGATTAAATTTCGTGTTTTTAGATTTTTCTGAATTTATTTTAATCATTTTTTTCTATTTTTTCAAAATGCTGACAGACCTTTCACAACGGGTATTTAAACCAACCGTTGTAATAGGTAGCTTTTTTACTTATTTTTTCAAAATGATGACAAACCTTTCACCACGGGTAATTTAAACCAACCGTCATTATAGGTAGCGTCTTGTCATGGGTTCAAGTCCCAGCACCAGCATTTTTGGTTTTTTACTTATTTTTTCAATTCTCATTACCAACATTATAGGTGGCGCGCATATTTAGTTTATTAACTATCCTTAAACAAATCTTGGTCGTCCATTTAGTGATTATCAACGGCCAAGACACTATTATTAGTGATCCGCGTGAAACCTAAAACTTAGACGAACTACATCTTCTACCTCCAAACATCATCTTTCAGTTACGATACTCTATTTCTCCACTAAACCAAATTTCAAAACTCGAGTTAGCAATGTTAGTTGTTGGTGTTATTTTTTAATTATTGTTGTTCTTGTTGTTATTTTTTATTATTGTTGTTCTTGTTGTTATTATTGTTATTATTGTTATTATTGTTGTTGTTGTTGTTGTTGTTGTTGTTGTTGATGATGTTGTTGATGTTGTTGTTCTTGTTGTTATTATTGTTATTATTGTTGTTGTTGTTGTTGTTGTTGTTGTTGTTGTTGTTCTTCTTCTTCTTCTTCTTCTTCTTCTTCTTCTTCTTCTTCTTCTTCTTCTTCTTGTTCTGATTCTTTTTCTTGTTCTTGTTCTTATTTTTGTTCTTGTTCTTGTTGTTGTTGTTCTTGTTGTTGTTGTTGTTCTTCTTCTTCTTCTTCTTCTTCTTCTTCTTCTTGTTGTTGTTGTTGTTGTTGTTGTTCTTATTGTTGTTCTTGATGTTCTTACTGTTGTTCTTGTTCTTATTGTTGTTCTTGATGTTCTTGCTGTTGTTCTTGTTCTAATGCTGCAATTTTATTTTATTTTATTAAAAGACATGCAACAACGGTTTTTTTTAAATAACCATCATTATAGGTAGTTCTAATGTTGTATTTTTTTATTTTATTAAAAGACATACAACAACGGGTATTTAAAATAACCGTCATTATAGGTAGCGCGTTTTCCATTTTATTACAACGGTTACTGGACTGTCATTGTACGTACCGCATATACAACAATAATCTATATAACAACGCCTTCGCCCGCGTCATTATATGTCATTTCCAACCGTTGTTAAATGAGTTTTTTGTAGTAGTGGGTATTTGTGTAATACCAGACCTGATATGTGCTATGCAGTTGGAATAGTTAGTAGGTTCATGAATAAACCTAAGTGGTCCCATTACTAAGCTGCTGTCAGAATTCTGAGGTATATCCAGGGAATTCTGAAGTATGGAGTGTTATTCCCTTCTGGAAGAAAGATTGAATCAGAACTTCTGAGTTATTCAGATTCTGATTGGTGTGGAGATAGAGTTGACAGAAAAAGTACTTCTGGGTACTTGTTTAAGTTTCTGGGAGGTCCTATTTCTTGGTGTTCCAAGAAACAACCTGTTGTTGCGCTGTCAACTTGTGAAGCTGAATATATCGCAGGCGTTGTGACTACATGTCAAGCTGCGTGGATTCTGAACTTACTGCGGGATCTGAAGATCAAAGTTAACAAGCCTTTGAAGCTGATGAATGATAATAAGTCTACAATCAATCTTGCCAAAAACCCAGTGCTGCATGGGAGAAGCAAGCATATTGAGACTAAGTATCACTTTTTGAGAAATCAGGTTCAGAATGGAGTGCTAGAAGTTGTACACTGTAGCACCCAGAAGCAGTTGGCAAATGTTCTGACGAAGGCTATCAAGACCGATCAATTTCTTCGCTTAAGGAATGTAATTGGTGTTGTCAGTTTTGGGTAAATATAAATTAAGGGATGGTGTTAGAAATAATTTATATTTTACAAAACTTAGTGACTAAGCTTTGTTATAGGGTAATTTAGTACTTTAGTATGTTGCCTATGTGGCCCTAGTTTTCTGTGCATAAATAGATTATTGGTAGATGTCATTTAATGTAATTCCTTCTTACAACTTTGTAGTCGTCATTTTGCAGAGTATATCCTCTCATTCTATTCATCTCTTTTAACCTTGTGCACCAACAACATTTAACATTTTTCACAGTGGTTTTTCTAAATCTACAATAATAAGATTCTATAAGTCGTGTGGCTAACACCATGAATTTTTAGAATGTCAAACATAAGCTATCACATCTTTAAACATGACTTAATTTTTCATTAACTATAATACTCAAACTACATTTTTCAAATTAAGTGTCTCACCTTCTTCCTTTTTTTTCTTAGAAAAAAACTACCAAATTAAAAAAAATTGAACTATATATTAAATATTAGTAACCTAATAACTTATCCACGAATTTACCACTTTCCACACCTTCTAAGAAAACAAAACACACAACTAAGAAACGATTGTTGATACTGTTGAATGTAATTCAACATGTAAGATTAGTTTTATTTGCATTTATATTTACATTTAAATTTCAATTTGAGTTTCATTTGAGTCTTTATATAAAAACTCAAATGAAGTTGCATTTGTAACAGATTTCAACATATTTTATGAATAGAGAAATTAAGTTAGAAAATTTGTTTTCATTCTTTCTCTCTCTACAACTGTTCATCATCTTCTTTCTCTTGTGCATTGTTAATAGAGGTTCGTTGTTAAACTCCAATAATTGGTATCCAGAGTCCTGGTTCGATTCACATGGAAACACGAGTGTAGTGAGGTGTGTGATTGATTTTGTTTCTCAAATTCACGTTGAATTGAATTTCGAAATCGAAGAGAATCATAGATCTTGATTCTTAGGGTTTGGGAAACATGAGTTTTGGTGAGAACTGAGTAATTTGCACAAGAACGAAGATGAACGGCAAAAACGGTAGCTTGAACACAAAGCTTCCAATATTCAACAGAAAAAACTAGAATTAGTGGTCGATTCAGATGTATGTGTTGTTTGGCACTCAAAATGTTCTTGATCTCATCAAAGAAGATTACACGACGGCTGCCGAAAATGCAACAGAAGCGCAAATAACTATGCAACGTGAAATAAGAAAGAAGGATCATAAGGCATTCTTTTATATCCATCAATGTGTGGATACAAAGTTGTTTGAGTAAATTGCTGATTCGATGACAGCGAAGGCGACATGGGATACACTAGTGCGGTGCTATGGTGGTGATGCATCAGTGAAGAAGGTCAAATTGTAGTCCTTACGCAAGAAATATGAGAATCTTAGCATGAAGAATAATGAAAAAGTGTCTAATTACATCTCCAGAGTGATTGTGGTCACCAATGAGATGAAGTCTTGTGGAGAAATACTCTTTGAACAAGTAATTATTGAAAAGGTAATGAGGTCACTTACTCATCAGTTTGATTACATAGTTTTAGTCATAGAACATAATAAAGACACTAGCACCATGAGAATTGAAGATCTTCAAAGTAGTTTAGAGGCACAAGAGTTGCTTCTGATTAAAACTAACTCTGAAAAGGAGATAGAACATGCTCTGAAAGCTTCTTCTGGTAAGAAGAACCAGAAGCAAGCATTGCTAGAGAACAAGAAAAGTATGATTGTGGTGTTCAGAAGTCAGAACTCTCTAATTCTGATAAGAAACATTAGAATGTTCAAAAGGGAAAAGAGATGTTTGACTAGAGAAAGGTTAAGTGCTGCACTTGCAACAAGTTTGGCCAGTTTGTTGCTGATTACTGCTCAAATAAGGTTAGCAAGGGTGAATAAGCCAACATAGTCATAGCAGATTATGATGATGAACATGTGCTATTGATGGCATCTGAGAATGTAGGTGGATCAATGGTAGACTGGCGGTACATGGACATTGGATACTCAAATTACCTAACTAGAAACAAGCAATGACTGGTTGATTTTGACTCTGTAAAAGGACCAAGATCAGATGTGCCGATGATGAGTATCTAAATGCTAAAAGAATGAGAGATGTCAGAGTTAAGTTGAATAATGGAAAAATTATACTGATCAATGATGTATGGTATGTTCCTGGAATGAATAGCAATTTGATGAGTGTACACCAGCTGATTGAAAAAGGATTTTCAATTAGCATGAAGGACAATCTCTTGAAGTTGTATGACTGTAATCAGAAGTTGATTATGTAGTCTGAAATAGGAAGAAACAAAACACTCAATATGAATGCTGCCAAAATAGACACTTAATGCCTTAGTGCTAGAAGTGCTGAAGGGGAAAGTGAGTTGTGGCACAAGAGATTGTGGCATATGAACTACAAAAGCTTAAAGCATTTGAGTTTAAATAATCTAGTACATGGAATTCCTAAGATTGTGGCACCAAAGAAACACTGCTACAAATAACTCATCTCACCTCGGACGTGAAGAGGATATAACCTCAGTTATTCAAGCGAGGTAACGAAGGACGTCATGAAAACTCTCAACTATACATCTCGGTTTCAAAATAATCAAGGGGATAGTTGAAATGGTCATGGGTTAGAACCCCAACATCATCATAATTATATTTTCAAAACTATCGCCACATACCTCTCGGTTTTTGTTAAAAAAACCAATGGGAGAGGAGAAAGATTTTTTAAATACAAATTAAATTGTTTACACTAAATATTAAATTTCATTGTTGACAATAAATATTAAATTATATTGTTTACTCAAAATAATTAAATTACACATAATATTAAATTCAAAGTTTCCAATGTTATATTGTTTTGGTTTCAATCTGCAAGTTCAAATTTTTGATAAATTTGATTCATCATCATCACACAATGCTTTTCAAGCTAAAAGGTTTGAACGCTTCCAATATCTGATATAATATAAAAAAGGTTAGATACATAACATAAAATTCAAGTATAAAGATAAGATATTCTGTAAGAACACCAACCTTGCAACAATTTTTTTTTCCTGGACTTGCAATCCACCCCCTGAGATCTGTTCCAAGTTTTCATTATTAATGTTTTCATGGAAAACACTTTCATTGTAAATGTTTGAGCTTCACAAGATAGTTTCCAAGATATATAGTGGCAGTGTTCGCGTTCTTATTAGATAGAGAGAGTTTTTGGTGGATTGATGTGTTGGCAATATCACGGGCGTTGTTACTTTATGAACGTAAGGAATAAATTCGTTGTTGGTTAACTGAGTAACTATACCCCTCAATTCTTTTCTAAAACCGATGGAAAATTTTATTTCAATATTAATTAAAAAATAAAATAAACTAGGGACTTTCTCCTCGCTATTAATTTTATATTAAAACCGAGGTAATATATCTCTTGCAACAAAAAAATGGTGAATGGTGAAAAATTGAAACTAACATGTAATGTTTCTTTTTTCAATTTTTTTACCATTCACCACATTTTTTGTATGCAATATACAGTATGTTTAGGAATAAATTTCTCAATGTTGTCAACCGAGAAAAGCAATAAATTTTGAAGTGTTTTCTTTGATTGACAACATTGGAAGATTATCCCAAAATATAACAATGGCTTTGCAAGAGAGGTGAAAACAACAACAATAACAACAACAACATAAAAAACATCATTATGTGAGATGAATTGGAAATGCTGAAAAAAAACCGTTTGTTCAAGGTTGGTGTTAGAAGAACAACATACAACACATAACCTTGATGATTTTTTCAGGTTTACAATCCATCCCAAAGAATTATGTATACGAGTTTGGAGTGACTAGGTTTAGGGTAAAACTTAATAAATGAGTGTTTTTATAGGAAATATCTAACCCCTAGGTTATTAAATAAATAGAGGGAATATATCAATTAATTAACAAATAAAAAATTAAATAAAAAGAAATAATACTTAAATTGCTTTTGCTGAGAATCGAAACATGTCATGGATTACTTTTCCCCTCAGTTATATTCAATATCCGAGGGAATATATATTATTTTTAAAATAAATAAAATAACTCATGGCGTGTCCTGGAATTATACTCGATTTTCTGATGAGTGAGGTGAAAGCGTTGTCGTGAAATGTACTATTTGTAGTAGTGAAATCATATGATATATGCATGAGAGGCAAGCAACCAAGATTTTCATTCTCATCAGAAATGCCTCCAAGCGCAACTCATGCTTTGGGTATGGTGCATTCTAATGTATTTGTTCCATTTGAGGTACCTTCACTTGGAGGGAATAAATACTTTGTGTCATTTGTGGATGAGTTCACAAGAATGACACGAGTAACACTCATTAAGTTCAAACATGAACTGTTTGTTGAGTTCCAAAAGTTTAAAGTGAAGGTTGAAAATCAAAGTGGACAAAGGTTGAAGATCCTAAGAACTGATGGTGGAGTTAAGTTCAACTCAACAAGGTTTAATATTGAGCATGAGGTGACTGCTCTATAAACTCCACAACATAATGGTATTGCTGAAAGGAGAAATAGAACTTTGTTTGACAAGACAAAGATCATGCTGAAGGAGAATAATCTACCTAAGTAATTTCGGGGTGAAGCAATTGCTATTTCAATATATGTGCTCAATAGATGTCCAACAAAGAAGTTAAATGAAGTAGTTCCTATTGAGAAGTGGACTAGAAGATAACAATGTGTCAGCCATATCAAGGTGTTTGGTTCAGTATATTGCAAATATATACCAGATGCTACTAGAAGGAAATTGGATGACAGAAGCAAAGCCATGTTGCATACAAGTTACCATAGTACAAGTGCTTATAAGCTCTATTGCCCAATCACCAACAAAATTGAAGTCAACAGAGATGTCATAGTGAAAGAATTAGAAACATGAGATTGGAGAAAATCTCAATCCAACTCTAGTGCAGTGTCTAAACTAGAGTCTGATTTTGCCTCTGAAGGAGATTCTCTAAAGGTGATTTTGGAGGTGATTTTGACTCTGATGGTGGATCTGACTCTGAAGGTGGAACTTTTGAAGGCAGAGTTTCTGAAGGTGAGCCATGTTGGAGTAAGCCCTAATAGCCAATCAGTATTGGTTGTATATGTTTTTGTATCATGAATTTAATATATATTGTTTCTTAATATATATATGTATTAGGCATTTTTATTTATTGTGTTACTTGTATATATGACATAATAAAGTCCTTAGAATAATTCGTCTATTTAATGATACATTAAGTGTGACTTAATCGTGAGACTTCATTAAACATTAGGACGTTGTTCTTAAAGTATCCATAGTCAAGCTTTACTGTCAAATAGGAGAACAATAATGTATAAAGACTATTATGTGAGTAGACTGATGAATGTATCTCACATGTCATGGATATGAGATATCAAGCATTCACGTAGGTATAAATATTAGGAGTAATATTTATATTGGATTGCCCACCATGAGAATACTACATAGTTTGTTATGCAAGTGTCATAAGTTATTCTCATAGTAATAGTGATGTATACCACCCTTCGATCTGAAACCATATGGACCCTAGATCTAGATGTGGAGTCGAGTACTTTATTGCCAATCAAACGTTGTCCGTAACAGGATGACTATAAAGATAGTTTATAAGTACTTTGCAAATCATGCTGAGGAACATGAGTGACATAGATGAGATATGCCTCTCCTGCATATACGGGAGTAATATCTGTGGGCCCTTGATAAAGTATGAGTATAAAATGCATGGTCGTGCTTAAATAAGTCGATATGAGATGTTGGGCTTATTTGTTGTTATCAAGTATACTCCGAGATCAAGGAATAAAATATTGGACTATACAAGGGTGACACATTATATGCCTTGTGTTCAATATAGATATAAGGGCAAAAGGGTAATTGTACATATGATCATTATCACATAAAGGTTATGTCAGATCACACGACATTCTCATCACATGGGTAGCAGTGATGTGTTGCTAGATATAGCTCACCGTTTATAATATTAAATAGATAATTTAATATTATTGCTAATGTTACGAGAACCTATAAGGTCACACGCATGGAGTACTGATAGTGGAATTGACGATTGAATTGAATAAGATTTAATTTAATTATGTGTTAATAATATTCAAATTGTTTAATACATTAGCACATATATAATTTATTTAATTAAATTTGATTTAATGAAATAAATGAGAATTGAAAGTTGTTAAATTAAATATGATTTAATTTAATTAACATTTTACTTTATTTAATGAAATATAAATAAAGTCAGACCCTGGTTGAAAAAGTCAGATAGTGCACTATTCAAGTGATGTATTGGAATGACTTAGAAGAAAAGATGTTGATGCAAAGGGCTAAAATAGAGTGGCTTCGTTTGGGAGATGGAAATAATGCATATTTCCATGCTACCATAAAAGCAAAACAACACAATAAAACTATGCATACTCTGTACAAGGCAGATGGGAATATCATTGATGATCAACAAGAGATACAAAATGAAGTGATGGAATACTATAAAGGGCTGATGGGTACATATGCCAATACAACCAAAGCTATTGATGTTGAGGCAATGAGAAGAGGGCAACAAATCACAAAAAAGGATGGAGAGAGGCTGACTTCCCAAATTAGTGAAAATGAAATTACTGAGGCTCTGAAGGATATAGGGGACCTAAAATCTCCAGGCATAGATGGTTTTGGGGCAAAGTTCTTCAAGGTTAGCTGGAATGTTGTAAAAAAGGACTTTATTGAGGCAGTCCATGAATTCTTTGACAGTGGTACCATGGTGAAGGGATTCAATTATACAGTAGTGACACTCATCCCTAAGAATGATAATGCCAAGTATGTTAAGGACTACAAACCTATAGCTGGCTGCACAACCTTCTACAAGGTAATCTAAAAAATAATGACTAGGAGACTGGGGAGGGTGCTTAGAAAGGTGATCCACCATAGTCAGGCTGCTTTTGTACCTGGGCAGGTTATTCATAACCACATTTTATTGGCTTTCGAGTTAATGAAGGGGTATGACAGGAAATGGGGGACTCCTAGATGTATGCTTCAATTAGACCTCCAAAAGGCTTATGATATGATAGATTGGGGTGCTTTGGAGACAGTTCTAAATGAATTGGGGATGCCTCATAAATTTACTGCTTGGATTATGAAGGTGATCAGTACTGTCAGCTATAGATTTAATATAAATGGTGAGATGTATGATATTTTACATGCTAAAAGAGGGATCAGACAGGGGGACCCAATCTCCCCTCTTCTATTTGTGATTATGATGGAGTATATGAATAGGCTCATGGTTAAGATGCAAACAAATCCTAACTTCAATCACCACAGTAAATGTGAGAAACTTGGACTAACTCATTTATCTTTTGCAGATGATATCTTACTTTTCAGCAGGGGTGATAAAGTTTCAATAGAGCTGATTCTTGGAGCCTTCCAACATTTCTCTAGATCAACTGGGCTGAGCATTAATCCTATTAAATGTAGGATCTTCTGTGCTGGTATGCAAGATGACATTATTCAAGATATTAAAGTCCAAACAGGATTCGAGCAAGGTCAACTGCCAATAAGATACTTAGGTGTGCCTCTGTCTGGTAAGAGGTTAAAAGTGATCCACTACCTTCCTTTAATTGACAAAATTAATGCCAGAATCAAGCACTGGTCAGCCAAGCTACTGAGCACAGCAGGGAGAATTCAATTAGTCAAAAGTGTCTCACAGTCGATTGCTCAATACTGGCTGAGCTGCTTTCCTCTCCCCAAGAAGGTGTTACACAGTCAGTAGGAAAAGTCCAATTTCCTGGAAGAAGATGTGCACCCCGGTGAAGAATGGAGGCATCAACATTATCAATCTTGAGGTATGGAATATTGTCACTATGTTAAAAAATCTGTGGAATATTTGCCTCAAAAGTGATAATATGTGGGTCAAATGGGTCCATAATTATTACTTAAAAGGTCAAAATGTATTTAACTGTGTGCTTAACAGAAGCGGTTGTTCTTGGATTTTGAATGGAATTTTCTCCCAACGAGATCGAATTAATGAGATTCATAGATTGTGGGATGATATGTCTAATAGGAGGAAGTTTAATATGATGAAAGTGTACTTGGCATTGGTTGATAACGGCAATACAGTTGATTGGCAAGCTGTTATTCATCGCAATTTGGCGCGACCTAAAGTTGTCCAAACCTTGTGGATAGCGTGTCATGGAATATTGGCTACCAAAGTGAGAATGAGAAATTTAGGCTTGATACAAGATGATAAGTGCAGCCTGTGCTCCACTGCAGAGGAAACGATCGACCATTTATTGTTTGACTGTAAGGATACTAAAGAAATTTGGGAAGAAATCCTGGTTTGGCTAGGTATTCATCACAACCCCAAAAGTTGGAAGGATGAGCTCCCTTGGATAGTCAATACAACTAAGGGTAAAGGTTGGAGAAAAGATTTACTCAAGCTGGCTGCTGCTGAAGTGATTTATGGCATCTGGACTTATAGAAATAGAGCTGTCTTTAAAGGGCATAAGGACAAAGTTAAGGTGATAAAAGACATCAAAGAGTGTGTTACATTTAGAGGGTGGCAAAAGATTATATATAGACCCCATGTAGCTAAGTTGATGATTTAGCTTGTTTGTTATCAATTGTTTTAATGTCGTGTTGTTGGCAGGACCTACGGGTCGCCGTGTGCGTTGTACTGTTTTTTTGAAATATATATAATATTTCTTTATTTCAAAAAATATATATATATATATATATATATCTATTTAACTAAAATATTTTAATTAAATAAGGTTGGGCTTATTTTGGAAAAGCCCAAAATAAGAGCATTAGGGTTTTAGTAGCTCTCTATAAATAGAGGAGCTATTTTTCCTACCAATCCTAATTGTCAATTTTCTCAGAACAAGAGACGGCTAGCACCGCGTTCCACTTTGTACTCGCGTGGATTTCGTAGAGACGATGGTATTTTTCCACGCTCGTGATCAAAGTTAAAGCATGCTTCAAGAGGTAATTTGAAATCCTTTGTTGTGTTTCATTTATGATTAATGGTTTAATCAAGATCTGTTCATCGCGATTATTCCGCTAAGAGGTTAAATTTTTTTAAAAACCCCTCTTGAATCTCAACAGTGGTATCAAAGTCTGGTTCTGATTAAATAATTATATTCGAATATGATTTATTTATAGTGATTATATATATATATATATATATATATATATATATATATATATATATATATATATATATATATATATATATATATATAAAGTCATAATTATGTGCACTTGGTTATAATTTTATTCAAAATTCATGATTTTATCGATTGTTATAATGGTTGCCGCATGGTATATTGTTGTTTCAATCGCTAGGTTTGATAAAGTAAATAGCTTATATGTGATTTCGTAAGGACAAAATCTTTTGTATAACATGCCTTATTTTGTGATAACCATGCATTTGTCATATGAGATGTGTATATATTGATATGAATGCTTGTGGTAACAATTCAATTTATAATTTCATTACATATGCCGAAAGGGTTTGGCGAAACCGTAACCTAATAGCTAAGTATGTTAGTTGTTTTTATTAACTGGATGTGTTACTAACCAAATTTTTATTTGGTTTCCGAGAATGATGTCATGCCATTTGCACCGACAGATTGGTCCTTTGTAATTTCAAGTTTGTTTAATAATGATTTATAATAATAATAATAATAATAATAATAATAATAATAATAATAATAATAATAATAATAATAATAAAAGTTTATTATTATAAATAATAATGAAATAATAAAGTGTTTATTATTTAAAATTAAATATTGGCATCATGTATTTGTATAGTTTGGATGTTCGTTGTGACTATGCGTCGGAATCCGACATTTGTATGGTGAAGCAGCGATACATCGATCATCCATAAGTGATACAAATATAATTGATATTTATATATTTTATAAATATTTCTAATGTGAAGTTTGTGTATTTGATACACTATTTTGTTTCGTCCATTAAATTAGTGTAATGATTGCTATACATTTGAATGTCAATGTGCATTTTGCTTCGAAATCTGACATTTGTATGGTGAAGCAATGACATTTCGATCAATCATATTGAATA
This sequence comes from Lathyrus tuberosus, assembly GCA_022829125.1. Classification (NCBI taxonomy): domain Eukaryota; kingdom Viridiplantae; phylum Streptophyta; class Magnoliopsida; order Fabales; family Fabaceae; genus Lathyrus; species Lathyrus tuberosus. The sequence goes on from JALAZF010000579.1 coordinate 1,257,389, forward strand.
ATCGATCATTACGTTTTGATGGTATGAATGCTTATGTATTAGGGTTTGTGACGGTGCAAGAGTTGTGCCTTTAGGGTTTGCAAAAACGTCAAGTGTTGATGCGCCAATATTTATAATTTGATAATCTATTATTATTTATTATTTAATTATTTATTATTAAGTAAATTGGTATACAATTATGATCTTAGATTTTGGCGTTTGTTTATTTTAAATACGAAATGTGTGTCGTGATTTATTTTATTTAAATACGGCCTGCGTGTCGTGGTTTATTGTAATCAAATACGACCTGTGTGTCGTGCCATTTAATTATTATTTTATTTATTTAAATATTATAAATTGTTCGAGTTCAAGAGTTGAAGAGAAGACAACGCCAAACGATGACATCGGTGGAGAGGCTCGAGAAGCTTGCTCGTGGGTCAAAGAATTGTAATAAAGTAGATTATTTAATTCTTGTATTTTAGGTGGTCATAATCGTATTATCAACTTTTATTTTATGTATGTGATGCGTGAAATGTATGTTTATATGCATATGTATAAGATACATAATTATGTGAGTATATGGGATACACAAACCAGTGAGATCAAATTTAATTAAAATCCCTTCAACTAAACATTAAGTTAATTGCTTTCCAAAATTTAGCACTCATCAAGACTAGTATCGAATAATGTATGTTTCGCCTAACGCGAGGTGCATTTTTTATATTAGTAAGATGCGATGGGATAAATGTGATATCTAACTGCTAAAATTTTGGGTTTGACCTAAATAAACTAATTATAATATGATTATATATGTTTAGAAACAAGAGTTGAGAACAATCCATAAGATGGATTAGAATAAGGAGTTATTCACTCAACTGATAAAATTCGAGAATTGTATTAGATACAATTGGAAAGAGTTCCTACCTAAATAACGGAGTTTGGTGTAATCTTCCTGCGTGAACTTAAAAAAAAGTGAAACATGGATCTCAGCCCTCTAGAAAATCTTTCAACGGGATTTTCCGAATCAAATGTTGAGGGTAATTTGGTTTGAGTAAAAAAAGTGGGAGCATTTTAATAAAAGTCCTTATTAAAATGATTTAATTTGATACAATTTTTACACGTTTGTAGTTAGAATTTCTTTTGCATTTTTATTTTATATTTTACTGTGAAGTGTTCTTATGAAGGATGTAAAGATCAGAAAGGAGTTTTTGAGTTGGTACAGAAATTGAGAATTGTTCTCAAGCACGAGAAAAATTGTATGTTCTCAAGCAACCAATTCCTAACAACCAAATATAACTAGATTCGAAGAAACAATACTTATGAGAAGGTTCAAGTCGAATGTCTAGATATATCACATCTCATAGTTGTAGTAGTCACGGAGAATGATATGATCATTAACCTTGAGGATTTTCTTTTAAATAAGAAATACAATATATGAGAAATGTAAAACTTTCCAAAGTCTTTTCTATATTATTAGGAATCCAAATGGATCTAAAATAGTTTTGAGATTTATAATTTGGATTCCTTATAGAACAAATAATTGGTCACAAGTTTTATTTGAGATTGTCTTGAATAGGTAGATTAAATTTATTATGAATGTATTTTAAATATATCTACCACATCTTGTTGAAAAGAAAAGAAAGTAGTTTGTGATGCTAAATAGATGAATTATAAAAGGAATGAGATTCATTTTATATTCCTTTGAATTTTGGTAGAAAAACTCGGTTCTAAAGGAAGACAGTGATTTCATGTGTTGAAACAAGAAAACTGTTAATGTTTATCAAAAGAGTCAAAGTAGAAGAAACAAAGTAAGAATTTTTCTTCATACGATTTGTTATAAAAAATCAAATTGTCTACTTTTACATCTTGGGTATGTGATACTAGATGTTGATCTAGCATTTATAAAAATGTGAGGAGTCTTTTAAGAAATAGGATATTGATTATAATTTGAGTCATCTTACGTCTAGAATGAAACAACGAGTTATCATTGACTATAAGAGCTTATGATTAGACTTAGATTAGAGCTTGTAATAAATCCAAATAATTGTTATTACGTTTTATTTAGTAAAATAGACGTTAATTCTAAGTCTTGTATTGACAAGATGAGGAGTGCATGTTTTGATAATGGACAAATGTTTTTATGATTATCCAAAACAATGGTTTCAATACTAAATCAAGTAGTGGATTTGAGTTCTATGATATTGATAAGCTCATCTATAACAATTGTATGATGGATCAAATAAGATTTGAACCTTGTGTATATCAATGACATTAATGTTTAGTCCAAATAAGTGAGAGATGCATTTTCAAAGTCTATGAGATTAGATTGTTGGATTCATTTGGTTTTATATCATTTGATAGATGCAAGTCTTAATTTTGGAAGATATGTCTAATGACTCAAATCATCGACTAAAGTGAAAGACATGTGATATATCTTGATTATATACATGTGTGATGTATATGGACATCTAAACATATTTTCTAGATGAATTTTGTTTCTCTTACTTCATTTATATTACTAACAAACTCAGTAATTATGGATTTGTGTATGTGACACGAGTTAGAATTCTTTTGAGACGAGTTCAAGAATGAAGTAGAAGGAAACAAATCGAAAAGGTATTAAGATTATACAAATTGTTCATTGTGGTAAATACTTATATAAAGAATATAATGACCATTTAAACCGTATCATGTTTGACATTGTTCAATCTAATATAGTTCAATTATATCTTTGTGACTCTTCTTTATCAATTACTTTACATACAATTATTCCTATCCATAACCAATTCCATTTAAAGTAGTCGTAGAGACACTATATTTTATATGGAGGTAAGAGTACCTAGTTTGTCTTTATGATCATCTGGGTTGTAAAGTTTATTAAGTAAACTTGATCACAATCTAGATGAAGATGTATTTATAGATGTATCCCAATGGAAATAAGGGACACATATTCTAGAACAAGTAATGAGACAAATATGTTTTGTTACTCGAATTGAAGTCTTCCATTAGAGATAATATGTATCTAAAGGAGCCAGTGGGAGTGATGTAGAACTTGGAGAAATTTAAGCACCATAAAATACATATCTTTATGAGAATGGAACATGAACCAATTCAATAAAGGGGTTATTGTTGGACCATTGGTACATGTAGCAAGAGATCTAGAGAAGATCATAAATGATCTTGATTCTAAAAGAAGTATAAGTTGTTTAAATCCAATTATAGATTTTTGCAAGCTTCTTGGAGTTGAATCCTTTTATTAATGAAGTTTTATGTAAACTTGGATTAATAAATGTCAAGTTTAAATCTTGTGCACACAAGAAGGTTAGTGGGAGTATTTGCATTAATCTAGTATAGAATTTAGGCGTCATACTAATCATCAAAACAAACTCCCTACAACACCAATGTAGGACATGGTTAAGGAAATGGTTTTGATGAAGTGCTTGGGCGAGGTTTCCAAAAAGGTTAGGAATCAGAATCTATAGAGATAGATGGTTGATCAATCTCAATCCTAGCACAAGTACATATTCTGATAAAGTTTTGAGACACTTAATATGCATAATATCACATTAATATTATTGCATGCGTGGCATGATATTTTGTCTAATAGACAGTGTCTTACCTCATTGGATGAGAAAAAGGACACCATGATATGTACTGCACTAGATGCACCGTATGCTATGTTTAATAATTCATTTCGAACAATTGAACCTTCTCAAATTATTTCTTTTTAAGAACCAAAAAGATTTGTGCCAAAATAATAGATGCCAAGAAGAGCAAGAGACCTTGGACACGTAATGGATCTTGAAGCACTATTTCTGCATCCCCCTTACCAAATCCACCCACATTAGGATTACTCGTTAATGGTTGATCAAGTTTGATGGATTCACCCTCTAAAACAAGAAGTTCTGGTCCTGACGGTAGAATATCAATCACTTCACGTCCATCTGATGCATCTACTATCGTTATTTCGTATCCACCTTTTTCTTTTTGTATTATTTTGTTTACTATACCTGTTGTTGTAGCATTATAAACATTATTATTACTTTTGCTTCCGTCGGGATAAATCTGACCCTGTTCCCGGCTACGTATAGAGAATATTTTAAGAAGTAAACATCTCTCTTAGTAGCAAGATCCGGCGAAAGAATAGGAAAGGTAATTTCACTATATTTTTTCCCAGAAACGGGGCCTATCACAAGAATATTTTTTTTGTGGGACCATAGCTTTGAAAAGACAAATTACATATCTTTTCTTTAATCTCGGGCGAAAGACGATGAGGAGGGGCCAATTCAAAGTATCAAAATGATTGAAGTGTTCATCACTATATCACTATCAAGATGGTATGTGGATATCTTAACAGGATCTGGTGTTCCTTTTCTTGAGAGTAGATGAGAATAATCATTGTAAAGGAGTTACAATGATGTTATTCCAAAATTTATGAATTATATATTCATATCACAGTATAAATTAAATGTTATGCTTGGATGACAACTGTATAAGTTGAAAAGGGCTTCAGACAATTGTCGTTTCTAGTACAAAGGTCAAATATATATGGTTTGGATCGCTTTTCTAATTCTTAGGAATAAATTTGTGTTTCTTGTATTGCAAATCCTATTGATCTCATTCACGGTGATAATAGGTTAATCTTGCAAGTTCAGAAAACTAGATGTCACTAGCAATCCATGTATATATATTTTGGCACTTCAATTTATTTTGATAAAAGATCGAAAGTTGAAATTGGAAGAGGTGTATATTGCCAACATAGGAAAGAGTTTCTTATACCCTAATAAAATATCACGCTTAAATAATGCTTGACACACACAATGGGCAAATAAATGTTAATATCTGATTGGATCTGTCATACCCCAAATTTTGACCACTAAGATTTCCCATCATTGTGCAAATCATCAGCACAATATGGATGTACCTTTGTACCTCATCAGTCTCCCCAAAGATGGGTGAGCATTCACTACAATCAAAACTAGGGTCTCAAACCCTCTCAGAGCTCTTAGACAAAGGATCAATCAAGGAATGACATGATCTTCAACTTGTCTAGCCTCTCAAATATTCACAATGGATCAAGAGGACTCCCACTTCAAGGATTAAACACAAGTTTGTTCCCTTCTAGGTGGATCAAGCCTCAGGATCGCCAGTGTCACCAAATTAGGGTTTGGTCGACTAGGGCCTCCAGATGGAAATTTTCCTCTGGGCATGAGCCAATGCTTCAAAGCATAACCTAAAATGCTCCGTGGAACATCATAAATCCCATCATCAATTCAATTTAGCCTCGGGGGATGCATACATAAAAAATCAGGAATTAGGGTTTCTTGACCTAATTCACCCCTAAGTTGACTTTTGGGACAAATCATTAGCCAAGACCTCAAGACATGATTTGAGGGTCTCCAACATACCACGTTGATCCATTTGCAATAATGGATTGACCCAAGAAGCTTGAGCAACAAGTTTCAATTTCATCTGAACCACAGTTAGGGTTTCGCGAGAAAAGTCAACTGTAGCTTTGACTTTTGACCAGGACATGCTCCCAAGTCGTGGGACACGATTAAATACACCCTATAACACCCATGGAACATGTCCATCAATTTTGATTTAGGTCAAGGACATGATTTCCTAAAGGATCGCACAGTTTGGAATTCATCTGATAAAAAGTCAACTGTGCACAAAAGTTAAACTTTGACTTTTTGAGATTTTTCATAAAAATGGTTTTTTAACCCTAAAATGATGTAATGTGTGATTGGAACCATCATTCATCAAGAAAAATAAAAGAAAGTGAGATAACTTGTAAAAGGGGTAACCATAAGAACTTAGAAATTTTTCTAAGTTATGGAATAAAGTGGCAAGGGTACCAACTTTGGAGGATCATAACTCCTAAACCATAAAGCCATTTTTCCCCATCCAAAGATGGATTTGTAGCCCTCATGGCCCTCTACAAAAGAGTCAACTACACTTCATCCCAATTCATCATGGAATTTGAGTTATGGTTGGATCAAAATGGCTAAAAACCTAAAATTGACATTTTTCAGCACTTAGCCAAAAAACTGCCTTGTAATTTCAGCACAATGTCCCAACTTCAAGGCTCTTTTTCTCCATGATCTAAGTTGAACCAGGTCTAGTGTCAAACATAAAAATTGAAGTACGTCATCTAAGCTTTCCGGAAAGTCCTATAATGTCCATGTAGCATACTCGAGCAGGGAGTTATGGATCTTACAAAAAGCCTTGCTGAAGCTGAATTTTTCAGGGGCAGATTTGCACATTTTGTGTGCCACACGAATTTTCAAGCCTTGTCATCAGTTTAGACACATCTAAGGATCAAATCCAAGTGGGATGATCTGATCCATGAACCTCCCAAGTCCAAGGAACCAAAAAAAGCATGCCAAAGCCTAGAAATCCCTAAAAGAGGGATAAAACTCCAATTTTGGTTTGGAGCATTTAATGGATGCTTAGAGGTGGCATGAACTAAGCTTCCTCCAACTGAATTCAGTCAAGATTCCTCCAACAACTAGGGAACCAGCAACCTGTGCTCTAACCTCTAGTCAATGGCTAGAGGAGACTTGCATTTCCATTGGCCAACATGGAACAAACACCTGCTGCAGTTGCCATTCACTGTGGATCCCAAAACAAACTTGATCCACTATAAGATCCACTATAAATAGAGCTCATTTGTGTTCAGTTTGAGTACACCAAAGCCATCAAACAGATGATTTCCTCAAATTCTCTCTTTCACTCCAAAATGCCTTCTATAGTAAGGAAATTCTGAGTTTTTGAGCTAGAGAGCAATTCCACTCAAACTAATCATACACACACCTCATATATATCATATGTAAGTTGTACAAACCATCAAAAGTGACCTGTAATCACAACATCACAAAGTCACCTCTCAAAACCTCAAAATGACACTTTTTTTGCATTTTTCAAGCCATGTCTTGATTCAGTCACTTTCCAAACCAGATAAAACCTCAAACACACTCTAAATATCATCCTTGGACTATCCCAAATGGTGCCACACATCTGGAACACCATTTGAGAGAGTTGGCATTTTGGCCACTTTTAACCATTTCGCGAGAAAGTGCACAAACTTGCTCCAGAGGTTTCCAGCTGATTCCAACCATCCTAAAAGCTTCTAAGAGGTCATTTGAGGTTGTCCAAAGCATCAAATCATTTCTGAACAAAGCACTTGGTAGGTTGCCCAAAATCTCCAAAAAAGAGGTAAAATCCACAACTTGAATTCTTTGAATCATGCTTTCCTTTTTTGTCCACATAGATGCATCATATTTGTCGCACCCTAATTTTTGACCCTAAGATCCCCGCCTTGTTCTTTGCATCTTAAGGTTATCTTTCGTGCATAACTAACCGCTTTGTCTAGTTTCGTCTGTTTGTTTTTTAGGACAGGTGTTGCTGCAGAAGGCTCGAGGTCTTGAAGGTTGTGTTGTGTGTGTGTGTTTGTGGAAATTCTCTGGTCTTTGCAAGATGTGTGTGGATTCCCGTGAGATTATGCCCTTCCACTTTTTGATCCCTAAGCCACTAAAAAGTCCATGTTCCTCAAGATTTCTCAGAAGCCTCTCCCCATAGGAGATTAAGTCCTTTATACCCGTTGGATTTGAATTTTTGCCCCTCAATATTGTTTTTTGGTTGTATTATGTTGTATCACAAGGTGGGTTTTTTCCCCCTCTGTACGCTACTCAAGATTAAGAGATGTGTTTGATCTATGTTCCTAGAGAATGGTTCATCAAAGAAAGTTCAAGTTGGGAAAGAATTAGAAGTTGATTTCCAAAGCGCAAATTCCAATCAATTGTTGTCACAAGCTTACAAGATCAAGTTTGAAGTTCCTAATTCATTCCCTTGATTTTAACCCATTTGGTTCCAGTATGAAACGCATGCCCTCTAAGAATATTTGAAGTTGTCAAGCTTTCTTCAAGCAAGTTTGAAGATCATTGGAAATTAAATGATCAAGATGTTTTGACCATTGATAAAAGATTGAAGATCCTTACAAAGCTTTAAGTTCTTGTTCGTTATCATTGGTAATAAAGAGTGGAATGTTATAATCAACTGGTTGAGGGATTTTAGCCCATTAACATTGCATCAATATTTTACAAAGGCTTATATCTCATACTTTCCAAAACTCGTGGATATACATAACGGTTGCTCACAAAATAACTTCACATTATCCAAAAAATTACAAGCTTTAAATTGTTTCCAAGCGCAAAGATGCTAATACTCAAATTATAGGACATCCCCATGGAATGTTGTAAGTTTCATTTTGAGTACAAATATTGGTGGGAAATACAGGATCGTTCAAGCTAATTCAAAATTACAAAAAAATCTCAACATTTTGGCTTGAGATGGCATAGTTTACATGGGTTCCGCTTGACATTAAAGACACCTGCCGTAACTTGGGTTCAGCCTGGTTTTGCTACTAACTATAATAATAATTATAAAATATATTACAAGGCCTTTGCTCATTGCTGTGAATAAAAGAAAATCAGCTGGATGTTGGGCCTCTTGGTGGACCGCACCAGCAACTGCTGCCATCATAAAGGCATTTGCGTTTCGCAACTCACTCGGGAATGACGTCAAGACTGCGGAACTTTGTAGGAAGCTGGATAATCCTGCATTTCTTAACATAGAATCGAAACAGAGTCAAAACAAGATGATCTAAAATGGCAGGTTTCATCGATACTCATCAAAACTCATGGTAGAAAATTGTTTCCAAAACATAGTCACGTTTTCTACAAAAAATAAGAGAGTGTTACTGCCTGTAACAAATATAAGGAATTTGCAAATTCGACAGTAAACCACATATAACTTACACGACTTTATTGTATTTGGCATCAACTACTTTAATGAGCTCCAAACTGATACATCACTGGCTATGGAAGTTAAACTTTTGGAAAGATGGGAATTTGACCGTATTACTCAAACCGCAAGCTGTATGTCTCCATGGTTCTCAGGGACATTTTCCGAACAGCTACGTCTTCAAGTCCAAACGCAATGTGAGGTTCAACAAGCAATATTACCAATGTGATAAATCCAACCGCCGTTTCTTTTCGGTGCCAAAGAAGTTATTCCTGCTCAAAAAAAGAAGAGGATGACATTTCATCACAAAGCAATATAATAAAAACAATGTGGCAGCACCCAAGGACATAATTTCGTGTTTGGTTCCTAAAAAGCTCAATTACAAAAATGAAAGACTTCAGTCAATTGACGTCAAGATAAAGAGTGTCAGCATACGAAAAATAAAACAGTTGCAGCTGCTTCGAAACCTAACTAGTGTATTAAATATTCACCTTCATAACCTGCGTGTTTTGATCATAGCGTGCTTGATCCCTTCAAGCTGATACTGCTCTGAGATCTTTTGAAAGCATGTGCTTGCAAATTCATCAACGATCCCTGCAGACACGCCCAAAGAAAGAAGAATTCATCAGTTAAAATAATCCACATAGGAATACAATCGAGTCAAAGATGGCAAGAATCAATATCATGATGAATTGCAAAAGAAAAACACATTTCAAGGCGAAACATCGCAAAACTCAAAGGATGTACAAGACTTGAACAGACCAACACGAGGTAATGAAGGAATCGAGTTGTTGACAAATGTTCATGAGAAGATAAATTTAGAATTGCGCCCAACTGATTTTACACAATAGTGCAAAGAGAACATGATGCAGAACTTTTACAAGCTGTGAGGCTTCAAGGCTATTGTATCTTGATGAAATATTTCACTTGAGTTGGAAAAAGGAAAAGAAGATACGAAACATCAAGACAGTTCACCAGTACGTGAATCATCAAATCAGATCAAAATTTCCCAAAAAAAATTGGCATCAGTAATTTTTAGACAGCATTCAAACACTTTCCTAAACTAGTATCCAACATGTTCTAGACTAATTCTAAAACAGTCCAAATACATCTCAGACATGATAGGATGAGAAAGGAAGTTTTTTTTAAAACCATACATTTATGATAGTAATCATTTGACAGCAAGAAATCATTGGTTTTATTTTCTTTCCAAACAAAGTATCAGACAAATTTCAAATTGATTCTAAAAAGATCCAAAACACGTTTACAGCAGGGCAATGAATTAATCATTTGATTCATTCCAAGACAAGGACTAAACACCTTCATTATGTTCCCAAAAGCAATTTCAGACACTGAAACTCGAAAATGGAAACTCAGTTATGGAAATCACAGCTGGACAAAGCACAATCAAAGAGTATCAATTTTAAAGGGAACGTTGTCTCATATACAGTCATTTGAAAAAAGAAATTTCTTCAATAAGTTGGCAGCATATCGGTACAAAAGCGGAAATGCATTCATTACCAATCATGGCCACAACTATGTTGTTTTCTCATCAGCCTATAAAAACAAACACATGACAGCAGGGAGGGGGGAGATCACAAACGATTCACAAATTCGTACAAACCGTAAAACCAAAAAACTCCAAATAAGGAGTTTGCAAACCTAATACATCATACGCCAGTACAAGCCATCAGGTTGAACAATCCATGCCATAACCGCACAACAACCAATTCATTACCAACCACAAAAATCATTTTCATCCTACATATGCAAACCGATATATCAACACCCATACATAAGCCATCATCAAAATTCAAACAATCCACCAAGAACACACATCAGGAACCACCAAAACTTCATATCAACTAAACAATCCTACAATAGACCAGACCGGACTCATCGAATCACACATACACAAAGAAATAGCATCAGAGGAAGCAGAATCGCAACACACACACATACACGAAGCGCAGAAAGGAGGAGGAATTCGCGAGCGAAGGAAGGATCCAGGACTTAACTTCGGGAGAGTCTCAGTTCGTCATCACCATCGACGTCGTTCCGCATCGCACCAACATCTTTTTTTCATTGCTTTACTCCATTGTAAATGTACGCTTTGAATAATAGTGAAATTGGGGCTGGGATTTCGTGGGGTTTAGGGTAGTTAGGTTTATTTTCCGTCGCGATTGAGAGAGGTAGAGAGAATGGAAAGGAGAACGAGAGCGGCGGCGAGGTTCCAAAACCCTTTTTTGTTAAGAACGAGAGAGAAGAGAGTGAGAATGAGAGTCCGTGTGTGGCCCCCCCTTTTTTTTTCTTTCTTTTATTTGATAATCACCTGTACACACGCGCATGTCACCCACTATGCACCCACCTTCTAATTCGTTGGATCGTTGTGTTCCTGAATCACACGGTTGAGATCTGAGGGTCTATGATAGACTCTCTCTCCCTGGCAGGCGTGCGATCCCTCCGTTTTTTGTTACCTTTTTTTTATATTTTCTTTTCTTGAATTAATAACCCTTAAGTAATCATAAAATAACCTTAATTCTAATTATAACTTTTTTTAACATATTAAAACTCTTTTTAGAAAATATAATCTTTTTATTATTTCTTATAGTAAAAATATAACTTCTTTCTTATTTTAAAATATCACCTTTCTTATAAAATATAATTAAATTAACTATAACTTTTGATAAACTCCTTGAAAATTAGTAAAATCCTCCTTAAAATAAAACCTTTTTTTCTTTTATTAAATATTAAAATTAAAACCTTTTTAATTAATGAGAAACTTTTATAACTTCACATCTAAAATAAAACTTTTAAAAATAATTAAAGCCCTTTTTTTTCAATAAGGAAAACCTTTAACCCCTTTTTCAAATTATTAATAATATTCAACCTAATAATAAAAAATAATTATAACTTTTTATATTAATTCTCCCTTTGAAATTTAAAACTCTTTTTTCTTAATAAGTCAAAACTCATTTAGAATCTCTCGCGCCCGAGTGTACGCTTGCGTGTTTATCTGTTTACTATGCCTCTATTTGAATGTATGCTTTGTATGTCTAAACCTTTTCAAATTTATAAAAATCCTCGATCCAACGTCGAGCCCACTTTTCTACCCATGTAAGTCGATCGCCTTAGGGCATCGCATTCGACCTACCGATCACAAGACACAAGTCTAGCATCACTTTGCTAGCACCTTCGCCTAAATAACATTAATTTAACCGCATAAAATATCCAAGGGAAAATCCCATGAATGATAACCATGTTATTGTGCATGGTGCACATCATTTGCATCATAATCGATCCCTTAAGTTAAGATTATTAGATAACTCTAGGATAGACTTCCTAGGTTAGTCTCCCACAATTTTGATTTTTAATCAAACTTTAGCCTACCTAATTCTCTACACAAGAGAATTAGATGTTAATCATCTCAAAGAAGGGACATACAATCCCATACCCCACAAAACACAAACACTTTCAAAACCGTGGTGGTCTTTCTTAAGATGATGACTCATCTTCTCTCCTAAACCTTTAAAACATTTAGTATCCTTAATAAGGAACTACAAGTGCTCTAATTCCCTCCTGACAGGATATGTAGGCACAAGATGTGATATCTTGTCGAGCACACTTAGGAATAAAAATAATAAATCACCTACCCTTAAACCCTTAGCAAAACAGATAACAGATAATATAAAATGAATCAAGAGGTTCCTGTAGAGTACTACAGATATCTAGGATGCTAACACCTTCCCTAGGTATAACCAACCCCCGAACTTAGAATCTTAGTGCATTTGCATTGCATTGTGGGTATTCGGTCTTTCTCCCTTCCCTTGGATAAAATCAAAGACGGTGGTGACATTAAAAATATGCGATACAAGTTAACTAATAGCTTGTTATCCAATTTTCACCGCGACAGAAATGGCGACTTCACTGGGGAAACTGTCATAAGAGGGTTTCCCCTAACTTGGTTTTTTTTATGTTATCTGTTATATACTTGTTTTGCTGTTTGGAGGGATTCTTGAGTGGTGAGAGTCCTAGACCCGGACTTGAGTGAATTATAGGAGATGATATGGTCAAGGGTACTTTGACGGAGTCGATTCCTGAAAAGTCGAATTGAGAAAATCATCGCTCAGTTTAGGTTCTTTTGAACTTAATATTGTTTGAACGAGTCCATTCGTGAGAACGGTATTAACTTTGACCAAGAACCCATAAGACTGAGGACCGTAGCACCTTTAAACCCACTTGGCCTTTTAGGATGTAGTGCGGTGACTATGCGGGAGTCTATTTCCAAATAGTTGTCACGCGATACTACACTCAGACGAGATTCTCTTGAGAATATTATTGACTAACCGAGTAATTTGGGAAGTCGATAATATTCGAAAGATGGGTTGTAGACTCTGGGAACTTTTAGAACCCGTTCGGCAGGTACATTTGAAACCATACTACCTTATGGGACGGGTAGACCTTGACTCCGTTCACGCTTCTTCAAACCTAGGACTCTTGTTTGTTTGTTTGCTTATGTGTGCTTTGTGCTTTGTTGTTTTGTCTGTGTGTTTGCATCCTTGCATCGCATTAGCATCATATCATAAAGATTCATGGAGCTTAGTCTTATTTGTAAACATCATAATAGTATCATGGACTCTTAAAAAAAACGTTGAAGTACACTTACGATAGTCATAACTTGGATGATCTAAGGGGACTGAGGACTTTACTGGCAAATGAAGAAAAGTTCAAGACAAGATAAAAAGCTATTATCTCCAATTCATGAGGACTAGTTGATGACTAATTATGAAGAACATTCTTAGCTGGTGGAGTTACTATTTCAGGACAAAGTTCATATTCAAGCTAAGACAACTACAAAAGGAGAATATACTGGAAAAAAGCTATTTCTTGCAAAAAAAAAAAAAAAAAAGCCCAAAGACGTTTTAATCCTCAATCAAAACTTATAGGAAGAAGCTCAATTGGAAGAAAAAGTCAAAGAAGACCGTTGGAAGAGTCTCCTTAGATCCATCATTATTAGCTTTTATTTAGCTTTACGTTATGACTGTTGCAAGGCGTACGTACGCGTTTTAATTTTTGCATTAAATCAATCATTTAGTATTCTGATACTAATAACTGTAATTGTTTTTTTATGATTACTAAAAAATGAGTCTTTTGATATTCCTTGATGATTATAAAATAGCTGAGTTCCATGAAACTTGTTGCATTTGCATTACATCTTTAGCATTCCATCCTCTTTGCATACGTCTTTTCTCCACCTCAGCTTATTCAGTCCTATCTTTGTGTCGGTCAGCCGATCTTCTGGCACTCGCATTGAACTTGAAGTAGTTACTGGGGATAATGGATGGAACAGAGAATATGGATCCCATGTCAGGCTTCAGAGTGATGACTAATCCGATGTTTGGCTTTCTTCCTGACAACGATGCTCCACAAGTGGACGTTCCTACTCGATCTCAGCCTGTGCAAGATAACCTGTTTGGTCAAGTTAATGAAAGAGATTCCCGTCTTCTGAGGTATATGTCAAATTCCCAGAACGGTCGTCCTGTGATAACTGTGAATGATCCTAGAGTTGTAGAAATTGAGAAAGGATTTCGTGACCTCCAAGAACAATTGAAGATGTTGAAGAAACCAAATGCATCTGGTTTTAAAGCTTCTGACTTGTGTCTAGTTTCAGGCGTGGTTATTCCATCGAAGTTCAAAATGCCTACCTTCGAAGTATACAAGGGTGTTAGTTGTCCAAGGTACCATTTGACAATGTTTTGTCGAAAGATGACTACTTATGCCGACAATGACAAGCTGATGATTCATTGCTTCCAAGAAAGTTTATCTGGGGCATCTTTGATGTGGTATATGAAGCTAGAAAGGAACCACATTCGATCTTGGGAAGACTTAGCTAATGCTTTTATGAAGCAATACAATTACAATGTGGACATGGCTCCAGACAGTGACCAATTGATGAACATGAGTCAGAAAGACAACGAGTCCTTCAGGGAATATGCACAACGGTGGAAAGAATTGGCAACCCAAGTTCAGCCACCACTTCAAGAGAAGGAGCTGGCCAAAATGTTTCTAAAAACACTGTCGGACTCTTATTATGTCAGAATGATAGGCGTTGTGCCATTAGAGTTCTCTAAAATTATGGAAGTCGGAGTAAACATCGAGGATGCACTCAAAAGTGGAAAGATCCAAGATATCTCGAATCGTCAAGCTGATGAAGAGAAGTCTGTTAGTGATTCCCAAGGAGAAAGAAGTATTGAAGTTAATGCAATTTTGGATTCTCCTCAGACTTTGCAAGCTCCAATTCTGGTTCCTTATCGCGAACGTCGGTATGCAGCGCCTGTTCAGTGCCAGCAGTCACTACCTCATGGACGTCCGTACAAATGACAAAGGTTGACTCATCAGGATCAACGTCAAAATCAACAAGTTCAGAACCTGAATCACCAGAATCAGCGTCAGGATCAGCAGAGACCTCTGATTAGTCCAGAAGAAAAGACTCGTTGGTTTGACCTAATCCCAATGACTTACAGTCAATTGTGGTCTTACTTTGCCCGAAACTCAGTGTTGGCACCCAGAAAGACCAGAGCCATGAAATCTCGCCCTCCTTGGTTCAATCCAGATACCAGTTGTGAATTTCATGACGGAGTGTTGGGGCATTCGATTGAAGATTGTAAGGTTTTCCAAGAAAAGGTCCAAGAAATGATCAACGATGAAGTGCTGACCTTCAAGAGAGGAAGCCCAGTCATGAATGGAACACCGTTGTGCTGATGAATGTGAAGACTTGAGAGAGTTTCTTTCCGAGCCAATGGAGTCAAGAGTAGAGTTCACTCCCAAGGCCATTAAGCTGCTTATTCATTTGCTTGCATCTTATTGTTATTTCTTTGATTATAAGCATGTTTTACATGTAAGAATTTGTTACTTTGAATAATTAATGCAATGATAATGGTTGTCTTGAAGAAATCCATTCGTTTCACTCATTTTTAAAATGCTATTTCTATTTTGTAATGCCAATGCTACCCAATCTCTCGCCTTGGCAGAGAATCGGGCGGAGGGTGATGAAATCAAAACGCAAGATCTCTTGTTGTATGCTTTTGAATAAAACTCTGCTGGTGATACAAGGCATTGTTTCAAATTCCTAAACACTGGAGGCATAAGGAGATAAACCCTTGTTAACCATTTTGAACCTTTGAAGTAGGAGTTTTCTTCATCCAAATCAAAAAACCCTCATTCTTAACCTGGGGCAGGGTAATTCTCAATTTAAAAAAATGGAGTAAAATGTCACGAAGATTGGGTGGGCACCAACAAACTTTGAGCCTTATATCCTTTGTTTCTTAAACCGTGAACCAAGCCATTATTACAACCCTTAAAAGTCCTAATTGAAGCAAGGTTTATTTCAAAAGCATACTCATTGAGATATCGTTCCCTGACTCCTATGAGCTATGCTCAAATGCGCGTTGGCATTATAAAATTGGTAATTTAACCACCAAAATTTTGAATAAAAACTTCAAGACAAATATATGTTGCATTAGCAATTTCAGAATTAACATTTTTCTGCTTGCTAACATTGCTTGACTTCATAGAAGCTAGCATACGAGCATCAGCAATGAGCTAGATCTTTTAAGATTTGAAACTCTGATGAGTATATGGCAAAATATTTCAAAAGTATGACCGTGTCCAGGGGCACGTCACCTGAAGACTTTGCTGAGCAGGGGCAAGTTGATTCCCGGTGGTTTTTTTCACAGTCTAACCCCAAGGGACAAGTCTAAAGAATCAGTTATACAAAGCATCGTCAATCTGGGGCAGTTACGTCGAGATTTGGTAAATCTCTCCACAGGCTGAAGAATAACTTCGAAGGCTCTGTTTTACATAACGCAGTCAATCTGGGCCAGTTATGTCGAGATTCGACAAATCTCTCCAAGAGTTTGAAAATATTGGGACAATTGAAGGCCAAGTTTTCTGTAAAATCCTCTTGAGATGACTCCTTCTCATAAACCATGTACTCTGGGGCATTCGAGAAATGAAGATTTTGTCCATTCATAACAACTTGTTGTTCAAAATGGCGACTACTATGTAGGTTATCAATACAGAGTTACATCAGTCTCACGAATTTATTCACTCATACCTCAAAGAGCTTCTATCCTAAGTAATGTGACGACTCCCCAGTAAGTTTCTACATCAGGTAGTCACGACCATTCTCCGGTGGATCTCTATTTTAAGAAGTTATGGCACGTTTGACGCAAAATTTCTCTGGTCGACGACCTAAGAATCCTCAGTGGACTTTCTTACAACTTCAACTTTCCCCCAGCGAAGTGAGTGTTTATTTCACTCCTCATTGGACTTCATCGTTATCTCACTCTTCACCAGTAAAAGAGGATGTTTATTTCATCCCCTCAAAGTTTTATCTCCGACATTTTCAACTACTATTAATCCAAGCTTCCCCGATGAAGTGGATATTTATTTTATCCAGTTGCAACCTTCATTCAAGACTACTTCAGTTTGTAGTGGATATTTATTGTATCCCATGAAGTCTCTCCAATCATGAATTTGATTCGTTCCTAGTGAATCTTTCTCATCCCAACAAAATCACAGGGTTCATCTTGACAATCCTAAGTGAAATTATGATGTTCATCCCCAAGTGGAGTGCTCTCTTTTCCCCAGAGAAGTGTGAAACCTTGAAGCAGGACATGGTTCCATAAATGGATTTCCATTTATCCCCAGTGATGCTTCTTATATTGTAAAGATTGGTCGAGTATCCGTATCGAGATGCTTGTTTTCGTCTCCAGTTTGCTTCTTGTTGTTGTTTTGTCAGCATAAGCATGAGCATAAGCATAGCATATCATTCTTTCATGTAGATTCATGGCATTTGTGCATTGTGCTATTTGCATTTTTGTGTTTCTTGTTTTGTTCTTTCACTTTGGTTGCGTTTATCCCCAAGTGATCGGGTTTCGTCTGCTCCCCCCCAAGTAGAGTCGTTAGCCCTAAGCAGAAAGAGCGCGTCCGTTCTAATTCCCCACTGAGTTCGATCCTCGTGGAAGACGGTTGATTTAGTTTCTTTTCCATATTTGGATAAAGATAAAGCCCAGATGAGTTCATTCCTCATTGGATAGAGTCTTGCTTGACTGCTTCTTTTCAGTTATTTCCTGAATTGAACTTTGGTCTCTGACAATCACAATTTTGAATCTCTAAGGTGTTGAACCCGGACTGAGCGTGCATTTATTTTGCCCTTTGTCTCCCCAAGAAGAGTTTATTTGAAGATCTCTATGGAAGACAAAAGTTATTTCTCCAGCAGTATTATGGGAGTTAAACCCAGACAACAAGTGATAGCTCTTTATTTGAGCTCAATTTTCTATCTGGATGACAAATGGCAGTCTCTTCAAGACATTTTGTCTATCCCCGGTGAAATTATCAGCTTATTCTCCAGAGCAAGTTATTAAAGACCTTCCAGGTATTTCTCTTTATTTGAGAATCCCTACTTGCAAGAATTCTGTTACTTCAACAAATCTTCGACTACAACAATATTACTTCACAGTGGTATTCTCCCCAGTGAGTCCACGATTCAATTGGCTTCCATCAAATGGTATCTCTTCGATAAGTTTGATGAAGATTCAGCTGATCTTTCTCTTTATTTGAGAAGACACATCTTACAAGTCAGCCGGCCCACATCTCTTTTGAAGATCCCCGGTGAAACTTCCAGGATCTCGGCAGTAGATTCCCTGGTTTGCTTCAAACTTTGACAAACAGTCATTTATTTCCCTGGTTATTCTTGGCAGTAGATTTCCAGAAGACCTCGGCAGTAGGTATTTCCCTGGTTATTCTCGGAAGAAGATTTCCAGAAGACCTCGGCAGTAGGTATTTCCCTGGTTATTCTTAGCAGTAGATTTCCAGAAGACCTCGGCAGTAGGTATTTCCCTGGTTATTCTCGGCAGAAGATTTCCAGAAGACCTCGGCAGTAGGTATTTCCCTGGTTATTCTCGGCAGTAGATTTCTAGAAGACCTCGGCAGTAGGTATTTCCCTGGTTATTCTCGGCAGTAGATTTCCAGAAGACCTCGGCAGTAGGTATTTCCCTGGTTATTCTCGGCAATAGATCTCCAGCAGACTTCGACAAACAGTCGTTCTTTTTTTTGTGTTTTGGTCAGATGTCTCGCTTAGGCTACCGTGGTGGTAGTAGGTTATCTTTCCTTTTGTGTTTACCTAGCTTAGGCTATCATATGCTTGATAGTAGGTAACACATCTTTTTTGGTCGGACGCCTTTGCTCAGGCTGCCACAAGTTGGCAGTAGATGATCCTTCTCTTCTAGTTTATTACCTCTGCTTAGGCTATCATGTGTGATAGTAGGTAATATACGCCATTTTATTTTAACTGGGTACCCTTGCATAGGCTACCAGTTGTTGGTAGTAAGGTATCCTTCCTTTCAAGTTTCTTGCCATGCGCTTAAGCTACCTTGTGATTGTCAGTTGGTAGTCTCTTCTTCCCCAGTGGAGTTAGATCTTTCCCCGTGGTGTCTCGTCTTGCTGAGTCGTCCTCGTCGGGTCTGTTTTTCTATGTTATCCCCTGTGACATTATTCCCTCGCATGATCTTTGTCTTGCTTTCCTTGTCTTGCATTTCATATCATTGTCATACCATATCAGGTGCATTTTGCGGCATCTTAGGGCCCAAAATTTGTGCATGTTTGTATTTAAGTCTCTCCTATCTCGTCGAGACGAAGATTTCAATCTCCATATCTCCGAATAGGAGAAACTTAAATAGGGGCATCTGTCGCACCCTAATTTTTGACCCTAAGATCCCCGCCTTGTTCTTTGCATCTTAAGGTTATCTTTCGTGCATAACTAACCGCTTTGTCTAGTTTCGTCTGTTTGTTTTTTAGGACAGGTGTTGCTGCAGAAGGCTCGAGGTCTTGAAGGTTGTGTTGTGTGTGTGTGTTTGTGGAAATTCTCTGGTCTTTGCAAGATGTGTGTGGATTCCCGTGAGATTGTGCCCTTCCACTTTCTGATCCCTAAGCCACTAAAAAGTCCATGTTCCTCAAGATTTCTCAGAAGCCTCTCCCCATAGGAGATTAAGTCCTTTATACCCGTTGGATTTGAATTTTTGCCCCTCAATATTGTTTTTTGGTTGTATTATGTTGTATCACAAGGTGGTTTTTTTCCCCCTCTGTACGCTACTCAAGATTAAGAGATGTGTTTGATCTATGTTCCTAGAGAATGGTTCATCAAAGAAAGTTTAAGTTGGGAAAGAATTAGAAGTTGATTTCCAAAGCGCAAATTCCAATCAATTGTTGTCACAAGCTTACAAGATCAAGTTTGAAGTTCCTAATTCATTCCCTTGATTTTAACCCATTTGGTTCCAGTATGAAACGCATGCCCTCTAAGAATATTTGAAGTTGTCAAGCTTTCTTCAAGCAAGTTTGAAGATCATTGGAAATTAAATGATCAAGATGTTTTGACCATTGATAAAAGATTGAAGATCCTTACAAAGCTTTAAGTTCTTGTTCGTTATCATTGGTAATAAAGAGTGGAATGTTATAATCAACTGGTTGAGGGATTTTAGCCCATTAACATTGCATCAATATTTTACAAAGGCTTATATCTCATACTTTCCAAAACTCGTGGATATACATAACGGTTGCTCACAAAATAACTTCACATTATCCAAAAAATTACAAGCTTTAAATTGTTTCCAAGCGCAAAGATGCTAATACTCAAATTATAGGACATCCCCATGGAATGTTGTAAGTTTCATTTTGAGTACAAATATTGGTGGGAAATACAGGATCGTTCAAGCTAATTCAAAATTACAAAAAATCTCAACATTTTGGCTTGAGATGGCATAGTTTACATGGGTTCCGCTTGACATTAAAGACACCTGCCGTAACTTGGGTTCAGCCTGGTTTTGCTACTAACTATAATAATAATTATAAAATATATTACAAGGCCTTTGCTCATTGCTGTGAATAAAAGAAAATCAGCTGGATGTTGGGCCTCTTGGTGGACCGCACCAGCAACTGCTGCCATCATAAAGGTATTTGCGTTTCGCAACTCACTCGGGAATGACGTCAAGACTGCGGAACTTTGTAGGAAGCTGGATAATCCTGCATTTCTTAACATAGAATCGAAACAGAGTCAAAACAAGATGATCTGAAATGGCAGGTTTCATCGATACTCATCAAAACTCATGGTAGAGAATTGTTTCCAAAACATAGTCACGTTTTCTACAAAAAATAAGAGAGTGTTACTGCCTGTAACAAATATAAGGAATTCGCAAATTCGACAGTAAACCACATAGAACTTACACGACTTTATTGTATTTGGCATCAACTACTTTAATGAGCTCCAAACTGATACATCACTGGCTATGGAAGTTAAACTTTTGGAAAGATGGGAATTTGATCGTATTACTCAAACCGCAAGCTGTATGTCTCCATGGTTCTCAGGGACATTTTCCGAACAGCAACGTCTTCAAGTCCAAACGCAATGTGAGGTTCAACAAGCAATATTACCAATGTGATAAATCCAACCGCCGTTTCTTTTCGGTGCCAAAGAAGTTATTCCTGCTCAAAAAAAGAAGAAGATGACATTTCATCACAAAGCAATATAATAAAAACAATGTGGCAGCACCCAAGGACATAATTTCGTGTTTGGTTCCTAAAAAGCTCAATTACAAAAATGAAAGACTTCAGTCAATTGACGTCAAGATAAAGAGTGTCAGCATACGAAAAATAAAACAGTTGCAGCTGCTTCGAAACCTAACTAGTGTATTAAATATTCACCTTCATAACCTGCGTGTTTTGATCATAGCGTGCTTGATCCCTTCAAGCTGATACTGCTCTGAGATCTTTTGAAAGCATGTGCTTGCAAATTCATCAACGATCCCTGCAGACACGCCCAAAGAAAGAAGAATTCATCAGTTAAAATAATCCACATAGGAATACAATCGAGTCAAAGATGGCAAGAATCAATATCATGATGAATTGCAAAAGAAAAACACATTTCAATGCGAAACATCGCAAAACTCAAAGGATGTACAAGACTTGAACAGACCAACACGAGGTAATGAAGGAATCGAGTTGTTGACAAATGTTCATGAGAAGATAAATTTAGAATTGCGCCCAACTGATTTTACACAATAGTGCAAAGAGAACATGATGCAGAACTTTTACAAGCTGTGAGGCTTCAAGGCTATTGTATCTTAATGAAATATTTCACTTGAGTTGGAAAAAGGAAAAGAAGATACGAAACATCAAGACAGTTCACCAGTACGTGAATCATCAAATCAGATCAAAATTTCCCAAAAAAAATTGGCATCAGTAATTTTTAGACAGCATTCAAACACTTTCCTAAACTAGTATCCAACATGTTCTAGACTAATTCTAAAACAGTCCAAATACATCTCAGACATGATAGGATGAGAAAGGAAGTTTTTTTTAAAACCATACATTTATGACAGTAATCATTTGACAGCAAGAAATCATTGGTTTTATTTTCTTTCCAAAAAAAGTATCAGACAAATTTCAAATTGATTCTAAAAAGATCCAAAACACGTTTACAGCAGGGCAATGAATTAATCATTTGATTCATTCCAAGACAAGGACTAAACACCTTCATTATGTTCCCAAAAGCAATTTCAGACACTGAAACTCGAAAATGGAAACTCAGTTATGGAAATCATAGCTGGACAAAGCACAATCAAAGAGTATCAATTTTAAAGGGAACGTTGTCTCATATACAGTCATTTGAAAAAAGAAATTTCTTCAATAAGTTGGCAGCATATCGATACAAAAGCGGAAATGCATTCATTACCAATCATGGCCACAACTATGTTGTTTTCTCATCAGCCTATAAAAACAAACACATGACAGCAGGGAGGGGGGAGATCACAAACGATTCACAAATTCGTACAAACCGTAAAACCAAAAAACTCCAAATAAGGAGTTTGCAAACCTAATACATCATACGCCAGTACAAGCCATCAGGTTGAACAATCCATGCCATAACCGCACAACAACCAATTCATTACCAACCACAAAAATCATTTTCATCCTACATATGCAAACCGATATATCAACACCCATACATAAGCCATCATCAAAATTCAAACAATCCACCAAGAACACACATCAGGAACCACCAAAACTTCATATCAACTAAACAATCCTACAATAGACCAGACCGGACTCATCGAATCACACATACACAAAGAAATAGCATCAGAGGAAGCAGAATCGCAACACACACACATACACGAAGCGCAGCAAGGAGGAGGAATTCGCGAGCGAAGAAAGGATCCAGGACTTAACTTCGGGAGAGTCTCAGTTCTTCATCACCATCGACGTCGTTCCGCATCGCACCAACATCTTTTTTTCATTGCTCTACTCCATTGTAAATGTACGCTTTGAATAATAGTGAAATTGGGGCTGGGATTTCGTGGGGTTTAGGGTAGTTAGGTTTATTTTCCGTCGCGATTGAGAGAGGTAGAGAGAATGGAAAGGAGAACGAGAGCGGCAGCGAGGTTCCAAAACCCTTTTTTGTTAAGAACGAGAGAGAAGAGAGTGAGAATGAGAGTCCGTGTGTGGCCCCCCCTTTTTTTTCTTTCTTTTGTTTGATAATCACCTGTACACACGCGCATGTCACCCACTATGCACCCACCTTCTAATTCGTTGGATCGTTGTGTTCCTGAATCACACGGTTGAGATCTGAGGGTCTATGATAGACTCTCTCTCCCTGGCAGGCGTGCGATCCCTCCGTTTTTTGTTACCTTTTTTTTTCTTTTCTTTTCTTGAATTAATAACCCTTAAGTAATCATAAAATAACCTTAATTCTAATTATAACTTTTTTTAACATATTAAAACTCTTTTTAGAAAATATAATCTTTTTATTATTTCTTACAGTAAAAATATAACTTCTTTCTTATTTTAAAATATCACCTTTCTTATAAAATATAATTAAATTAACTATAACTTTTGATAAACTCCTTGAAAATTAGTAAAATCCTCCTTAAAATAAAACCTTTTTTTCTTTTATTAAATATTAAAATTAAAACCTTTTTAATTAATGAGAAACTTTTATAACTTCACATCTAAAATAAAACTTTTAAAAATAATTAAAGCCCTTTTTTTTCAATAAGGAAAACCTTTAACCCCTTTTTCAAATTATTAATAATATTCAACCTAATAATAAAAAATAATTATAACTTTTTATATTAATTCTCCCTTTGAAATTTAAAACTCTTTTTTCTTAATAAGTCAATACTCATTTAGAATCTCTCGCGCCCGAGTGTACGCTTGCGTGTTTATCTGTTTACTATGCCTCTATTTGAATGTATGCTTTGTATGTCTAAACCTTTTCAAATTTATAAAAATCCTCGATCCAACGTCGAGCCCACTTTTCTACCCATGTAAGTCGATCGCCTTAGGGCATCGCATTCGACCTACCGATCACAAGACACAAGTCTAGCATCACTTTGCTAGCACCTTCGCCTAAATAACATTAATTTAACCGCATAAAATATCCAAGGGAAAATCCCATGCATGATAACCATGTTATTGTGCATGGTGCACATCATTTGCATCATAATCGATCCCTTAAGTTAAGATTATTAGATAACTCTAGGATAGACTTCCTAGGTTAGTCTCCCACAATTTTGATTTTTAATCAAACTTTAGCCTACCTAATTCTCCACACAAGAGAATTAGATGTTAATCATCTCAAAGAAGGGACATACAATCCCATACCCCACAAAACACAAACACTTTCAAAACCGTGGTGGTCTTTCTTAAGATGATGACTCATCTTCTCTCCTAAACCTTTAAAACATTTAGTATCCTTAATAAGGAACTACAAGTGCTCTGATTCCCTCCTGACAGGATATGTAGGCACAAGATGTGATATCTTGTCGAGCACACTTAGGAATAAAAATAATAAATCACCTACCCTTAAACCCTTAGCAAAACAGATAACAGATAATATAAAATGAATCAAGAGGTTCCTGTAGAGTACTACAGATATCTAGGATGCTAACACCTTCCCTAGGTATAACCAACCCCCGAACTTAGAATCTTAGTGCATTTGCATTGCATTGTGGGTATTCGGTCTTTCTCCCTTCCCTTGGATAAAATCAAAGACGGTGGTGACATTAAAAATATGCGATACAAGTTAACTAATAGCTTGTTATCCAATTTTCACCGCGACAATATTGAACAATTCTTGAGGCAAAAATGTAGTCCTTAATGTGTATGTTGTGATCCTCCCACTGTTTGCATTTTAACATGTTTTTATGTGGAATTTTGGTTTTTTCAAAATCATGTCCAGTTCTGGTTTTTTGATTGGTGTGTTCTGTACATTAAGTTTTAGTGTGCATGAGTAACGCCATTGGATTCCTTGCGAAAAATCGGTCAAGATAGGTTTTTACGGATTTCAATTCCAATGAAAATTGAGAGAGTTACGCGCGTTGGAAATTCGACGCGAAACGGCGCCGAAAACAACGTGCAGTTCAGGTTTTTTAATTCCTGCGTTTTGTGTGTTGATTTTCCAAGTGTGTGAGTAATACCATTGGATTCCTTGCGAAAAATCGGTCAAGATAGGTTTTTACGGATTTCAATTCGAATAAAAATCGAGAGAGGTACGCGTGTTGGAAATTCGACGCGGAACGATGTTTTCAAAACAGTGCAGTTCTGTTTTTTTTTATTTCTGCGTTTTGTGTGTTGATTTTCCATGTGCGTGAGTAATACCATTGGATTCCTTGCGAAAAATCGGTCAAGATAGGTTTTTACGGATTTCAATTCGGATAAAAATCGAGAGAGTTACACGTGTCAGAAATTCGGCGCGGAACGATGTTTTCAAAACGATAGCATTTTTGGTTTTAATTTCTGCGTTTTTTGTGTTGATTTTCCGTGTACGTGAGTAATACCATCGGATTCCTTGCGAAAAATCGGTCAAGATGGGTACTTCCGGATTTTGATTCCGATAAAAATTAAAAGAGTTATGAGTGTTTGAAATTTGATAAAAAACGTGTTGAAAATTAAAGTTTCGGTACTCGTTTTTACCCCAAAAGAAATGTCGGAGATGATATTTTTATATCTTTCCTCTTTTTCTTACTTTTTATTTTCAAAACTCAACCAATTTTTTTTTACATAGCAAAAAATCATCATTTTCCAATTCATACCCCATAATATTTTAATCCACAAAAAATCACAAAAAAAAATATTATTTTTAATATATTTAAAAATAGTGTTTTGTATTGTTTAAAATGCTTTTAAAATGATTCATTTTTCTTGATTTTTAATACCAAAATTATTTTAAATTTTTATGTGGATAAAATATTTTTTTCATAAACTTTAATCATTATTTAATGATTTTATTTGATATTTTTATCATTTTTTACTTAATTTTTCTTGGAAAAATGCCTAAAAAAAATGAAATTGGGGTTTTCTTTGATTTTCACCCTAACAAATCTTTTTCAAACACTTGGGCCTCTATTAGAGTGTAAGACACAATCCCCTTTTAACCAAAACAATTTTGGGCCTCACTTATTGTATAAGTCTCTCTGCGTCAAAAGAAAACATCGGCACGACCACCATTTTCAAACGAAAATCAACTGAGCTTCTCTTTGAGCTGTAAGTCCCATTTCTTTTCATTTTTTAACACTTGGGCCTCTATTAGAGTGTAAGACCCAACCCTTTTTTAACGAAACAATTTTGGGCCTCAGCTATTGTATAAGTCCCAATACGTTAAAAATCTCGGCGCGACCGCCATTTTCAAACTGAAAATATTTTGGGCCTCTCCCTGAGTTGTAAGCCCCATCTTTTGTACAAAAATACACTTTGGGCCTCTATTAGAGTGTAAAACTCAACCCCTCTTTTTTTATATTTTCTCATTTTATTTTATAATGATTTGGAAAATTAATAACTCCTTCAATTTTGATTATTTTTTATTGGTTCTTTTTTCTGAAAAATCACAAAAATAGTAAAATATTTTATTCTACAAAAAAATCAAATTTATATTATTTATTTAATATAGTTGGTATTTTTGTGAATAAATTCATTTTTAATTGTTTTTAAGCATTTTAAAAGTGAATATTCATCTTGAAAATAATGACCTTGGGCCTCCCCTCGTGTTGTAAGACCCATTTCCTTTCTTAAAAACTCTTTGGGCCTCTTGAGAGAGTGTAAGACCCATCCCTGTGTACAAAAAACTTTTCTTGGGCCTTAGTCACTTGTATAAGTTCTTCTGTACAAATTCAACAGTGCGCTCACTGATAAAACTCTGGGCCTCTCCTTGAGCTGTAAGCCCCAAATCTTTCTTTTTCAAAGCACTTTCTCCTTTGATTTTGAATATATTGTTGTTTTCAATCTTTCTTTGTTGAACAACTAACCAAACAACATGGAAGCTCTACAACCGAGTAAGTGTTTACCCGCTTTCATTTACCGTTTTCATATGTATATAAATGTATTGTGGGGCTGTTTCACTGTAAGTCTCCTTTCATAAACTCATATACATATAACTGTATTGTGGGGCTGTTTCGCTGTAAGTCTCCTTTCATAAACTCATATCAACTGTGTAATAATAGTATAGATATTTAGAGTTTCCCCGGCAACTACGTCTAGAACTAGGTGACGTCGTTTCGTTTATTCGTAGAAATAGACAACTAGATCCCCAATAGGATCACCAGATACAGTCTTCTCTTCGGCTGTCCTCATTAGGAATTGTCAAGAAACTCTACTCCCAAAGATGAATGTATTCTCCGTGAATGGTATCTTTGAGTTTCTTCCAAATTCTCGAACTTTCCTGACTTGATCTATTCCTTGTGAATAGCTTGCCTTGAATTTCTCGGGGTTTGGGGACCCACGGGCTTCTTAAAAGCATCGGCCTCCTCTTGGGCATCGTACAAGGACCCACAGGCTTCCTAAAAGCAACCCCGCCTCTTCTTGGGCTTAGTACAAGGACCCTACGGCTTCTTAGAAGTATTCACAGCCTCCTCTTAGGCTTCGTATAATGATCTCTTCCTCCGGGAATGATAGCCTCCTCTTGGGCTTAGTACAAGGACCCGTCGGCTTCTTAAAAGTTTCCAGCCTCCTCTTGGGCTTCGTACAAATTGTCCCGACGACCTCCTAGAGGTATAGGAATAGAACCTAGTCATCTTCATAGAACAGTCCTTTCATAGAGTCTACTACTGTTTCTCAAAGCATAGTACAAAAGATAAAACTCTAGACTTGGACAGTCTAATCTCCTTGAGTCTCAAAGACATTCTCAAGTGACCCCTTCGTTAAATAGGAAGGAAACCCGTAGACTCGGACAGTCTCAATACCCTTTTGATTTCCCGCTTCCTTAAAGAACAGGAATAACCCGGATCCTTGGAATCAAATCCCTGAGTACAGTGTTGCTCATATAAGAACTGATTTTCTCTTTCAAAATCAGTATACTAGACCTGTCACTCAATTGAGATAGTTACCATAGCCTCCTCTTAGGCTTTGTATAATGATCATTCTTCAGTGAAGTTAGCCTCCTCTTGGGCTTTATACAATGATTCTCCCCAGCGGAGTCAAACAACGTTTAGCCTCTCTCTCGGGCTTTGTATGAGACACAAAAGAGACTCCCTCGTTGAGTCAATCACCCCTTTTGCCTCCATCTCGGGCTTTATACGAGATACAAAAAGGTTCTTATTGAGCCAAACAAATTTTCGCCTCCATCTCGGGCTTTGTACGAGATACAAAAACTCTCTTGTTGAGTCAAATAGCCTCCATCTCGGGCTTTATACGAGATACCAAAAGACTCCATCGTCGGGTCAAAACCTTTTAGCCTCTCTCTCGGGCTTTGTATGAGACACATATTAGCCTCCTCTTAGGCTTTGTATAAGAAAACCACTGGTTGATCCAATCAACCTTTTAGCATCAAAGTTGTGCCTCGTTCATAGTACACAAACATCAACAACTCCTTCCATCTAATCGCTGTAAGCGGCAAGCCTCTGGATCATCTATATCCATGCCACTGTCCCTCTTTTAGCATGAGAAATTCCTAAGGAAAGATAGCATTTCTCTACATTGAGTTAAAGTCTTCTCCTTCAAGTTAAAATCCCCTATAAAGGAAATTATGGCATTTCCGGATTCGCATATCCCGGTTAAAGTAATTCTCCTTTATAACCAGTCACCCAACAGTTGTGCCAGACAAACCCTTCTTTAGAGATGACAAATTCTCTCTAAAGTCGAGGTCCTTCAGCTTCACGTCTTGGGCTTTGAACAAGACACAAATAGACTTTTCAGCTTCACATCTTGGGCTTTGAACAAGATACAAATCACCTTTTGCTTCACGTCTTGGGCTTTGAACAAGACACCAAAAACACCCATTTCCTCCCATAGATTAGGAGGAACTACGAACGCTCTGATTTCCCTATTTTGGTAAACGGGAATACGTAGGCATAAGATCGAAAGAAAAGATCTTAGCGAGCACAATCAACAAAAAACCCAAATCCCATATCTCCATCAATCAAAAGCAGTAATTCAAAAACATCAGTCCTAACATCCTAATCCTTGTTCCCCGCTAGAAAGTCCTAGAAAGAAAGAAACCCGTATTGGCGAAAATACAAATAACCAGTACAAGGCCCCCCCACATTGATAGCATCTATAACCTAACAGATCGTTGTTTAAACTCAGTATGCAAGCAGGGTTAATTGGAGACATCTATTTCCCTTCCTTATTCAGCTCACAATAGGATAAAAAAAGAATCGACCTGTAGTCAAAGCTCAAACCGCAGAGAGCGACCAGCGCTTAAGAACCGCGTCCAAAATCGCTCGCTACAGAAAAAATGGTGCCCACCGTGGGGCCGGTTCTTTCTTTCTTATAATTTAAACCTTGGGTAAGTCATTTTCATGGCGGTGGCCGCCAACAGAAAAATGGCGCCCACCGTGGGGCCAGTCTTCCTTTTTCCTTTTTCTTTCTCTTCACTTGTGAGAATACCACAGATTGGGGCTTCCGCCGGGGAACCCATTTCTGTCAGGAACTTAGGATTCATAGCTTTAAGTCTAGGATGTTTAGGACAAATATATATACTACTTTTCCTAATTTCTATACACTAGAAACGAAGCCTAGTGACTAATCAACACAAGGATGAGCTGTCCTATCTGAAACACTGGCTTTTATGAGAATAATCTACTGGAATCGACTGAAGCTTCACTTGGCAGCGTGCCCGGGCAGAGGGTTATTTTGAACATTAGGGTTATCTTTAAAGGAGAGGATTTTGCTTCTCACCAACTCTTGTACCCTAGCCTTCAATGCATAACAATTTTCCAAATCTTGACCTGCACCACCTTGATGGTATTCACAATGGAGATCAGCCCTATAGCCGGCTGGAAGAGGATTTGGAGGAGGAGGCAAAGGTCTTGTAGTAATCAATCCTTTCTCCACCATTCCAGGATAAAGGTCGGTGTATGTCATGGGGATAGGATCAAATTGACCCCTATTACGGTATTGGTTCTGTCCTGCAGGTGGACGTTGGGAGATTTGAGCTTGTCGTGGAGCAGTAACCACAGGAGTGATGGCAGCAACAGTAGGATGAATATTGTATTGAAGTTGGGGACGAGGCCTTTTTACTTCAAACATTACAGCATTGGTCTGATCCTCCTTCCTCTTATGAAAGTTCCCATAGGGTTTCTTCATAGCACTGGAAGATTCAACAGTTCTGAATACCCTTCCTTTCTTAAGGCCTTCCTCGAGTCTTTGGCCGATAGTAACCAAGTCAGTGAAGTTGGAGGAGACACTCCCAATCATCTTCTCCCAATAAAATGGAGTCAATGTATCCATGAATAAACCAGTTAATTCTTTTTCTCCTAAAGGAGGTTCAACTTGAGCAGCGAATTCTCTCCAGCGCTGAGCATATTCTTTGAAAGATTCCTTATCATTCTGAGACATGTTCTGAAGTTGACGGCGATCAGGAGCCATGTCTAAGTTGTACTTGTATTGCTTCATGAAAGCATTAATGAGATCTTGAAAGCAACGGATGGAATTTTGTTCAAGATTCATGTACCATTTGAGTGAAGCTCCACTCAAACTGTCTTGAAAGCAATGGATAAGCAGCTTCTGATTATCAACATAAGCGGTCATTCTTCGAAGATACATGACCAAGTGAGCCCTTGGGCAAGAATGCCCCTGGTACTTCACAAATTCTGGTAATTTGAACTTTGCGGGCATAACAAGGTCAGACACCAAGCACAAGTTGTCAGCATCCAAGTTGAAGAAATCATTACCCTCAATGGCTTTGAGTCTTTTGTCCAAAGTTTGAAACCTTTCGTGAGTGATTTCAGGTTCGGCAAAATATTCAGGCCCTTCATCCTGAGCACTAGCAGCATTGTACTCAAAGAGGGGGTTCCCAAATGAAGCTTGAGCGGGTTGTGGAGTGGCATGGACCATAGGTCTGGTCTCTGCGAAGATAGGCATCTGAAAAACAGGCGTAGTGGTCTGACCAATCATAGCGGCAGATGTAACTGGTGGAGAGTAGTTAGGAGGTAAACCAAACTCTGGCCAAGTTGATGGTGGTAACTGAACGGGTGGAGGGTTAGCACTTGAAACTTCTTGAATGATTGTCCTTTGGGGTTGCTCTCCCCTAGCAATCAAGACTTGGATCATTTCAGTAAGTTTGGTCACGCTTGACTTAAGGTCGTCAATCTCCATTCGAACCTCAGCATTGTGTGCCTCTTGTTCTGACATCCTTCGTCTATAGCTAGCTCTAGTCCGGTATCGGTGTCGAGGAATCAGCTTGACGACTCACAAGTAATCTCTGGAAGATAGAGATAATGGGAAATGAAGAACTGGGCAAACAGACACATGCAATGAAACATGCAAATGATATGCAAGATGCAAAGCATATGCAACAGGATCAAAGGGTTCGAGATCAAAGCATGGAGTCTGGTCTACCCATCCCAAAAGGTGTGTACTATGGGTTTTCACCTGCCAAACAAGGTTCTAGAAGGTTCCCAGAGTCTACAATCCATCTTTCGGATTTTAAAGACTTCCCAGATGACTTGGTAATCGATAAAATTCTCAAGAGGATCTCGTCTGAGTGTAGTATCGCGTGACAACCAATTTAGAAATAGACTCCATCCTGGTCTCCGCACTACATCTAAAAAGGCTTAAGTTGGGTTTGGTAACTACGGTTCTCAGTATCCCGGGCACCCAGGTCGAGAGTAGCAAGCTTTCACGAACGAATTCGTTCAACATAGCTAGCCTCGAGAGGGCCTCAACTGAGTGATGGTGTTTATCAATTCGACCTTTTAGGATTCGACTCCCTCAAAGCTTCCTTGAATACCATCGATCTATAATAAGTGTACACTCAAAATCCGGGTATAGGATTTATCTCACTCAAAGATATCAACCCAAAACAGGATAAGCAAAACATAGAACAGATATACAATTAGATAAGCATACAAGCAAACATATAAGTAGATAAACAAACATGAATAACATAAAACAAGATAGGCTTAACCCTCTTAGGAAAGGACCAGCAATAGGTCTAACATTCCTTTAACTTCCCCAGTGAAGTCGCCATTTCTGTTGCGGTGAAAATCGGATAACAAATTATTGGTTAATTTGCATCGTTTTCTTTTACAACCGTCTTTGATTTATCCAAAGGAAAGGTTCAAGATCGTTTAAAAAACCTAAAGGGGGAGAATCGAGATTCGGGGGTTAGTTATACAAAGGGAAGGTGTTAGCACCCCATGTATCCGTAGTATTCTACGGGAACCTCTTGTTAGTATGTTATTCGTGTTTGCTAAAGAAAGTATGTATTGGCTTGAAAAGAAACCCTAGGTGTTAGTTACTAAGGGTACTCGGTAAGGCATCGCACCTTAGCCTACGTATTCCCGGGTACGAAATCAGAGTACACGTAGTTCTTGGCTACTGAATTATTGACTATGGCCAATAATTAAAAAAAGGGGTGAATAGAGTCTAAAACTCTCTAGGTCTAGTTGAGATGGACCTATGTTGTGTTTAGTTAGTAAAGAGAGTGGTGGTTCATGTGATGAACACCACTAAGAGTTAAAGAACTCTTAGAACAAATGACTTAAAAGTCAACCATAAAACCTTCCTTTGGATGTGGAGGATAAATAAAAGTTACAAGATAAAATACGATAAGCAAAGATATAAGATAAAGCATGATAAGCAAGGATAGCATGATATAAAAGTAGTACAAGGTAAAGTATTGATATTAAGGTAACACAAGCATAATAATGGCTTTATGCTTGAGTGATAAAAAAGTGAAGTGATACCATGTAAGTGTTAAAATGTACAAGCATAATAATATCTTTATGCTTCACATGTAAGATAAATGAAGGTAATGAAAGTAAGCATAAGATTGGCATTATGCTTAAATAAATAAAGGTAAGGTGAAATAAAGATAAGCATAAGATTTGCATTATGCTTCAAAATAAATAATGAGATAAAAAGTCAAAGATAAATCAATGACATATGAATAAAGCATATATGCATAGAGGTCAAGATAGAGTGGTAATCTTGTATAAAGCCCAAGAGGAGGCTATAGGGAGGTCGGTTGCGATCGTGAAAACGATCGACTTATCAGGTATGAAAATGGTTGACATGAAGTCCAAGTATTAGTTAAAAATATTTTGAATAAACACACAATGGTGATATGAATGAGAATACTAGTCAGGATGGTATATGACATGAAATAAAAATCAAGATATAATTAGTCATATATGCAATTAATGGCCAAAGCATTGTAAGACATAATAAGAATAAATATTCAAAGTTAAATAATCACGGATTAAACTTTCATGATGTATAAAATTTGATTTATAATTAACTTAAATGAAAATTAAGTTAACAAAATTATTAAAGTGTTTTTAGGACTTTGAGTATTTGAAGTGAAAAAGAAAATTAAAAGAAATAAATAATCCCCCTTTTTAAAGAAAGTTTTAAAATGAAATATGAAGTTTAAAAATATATTAAACCTAAATAAATATCTAGGAAAATAAATTACTAAAATAAAAGGTCTTAAAAATGATATTTTGTCATTTCTTTTTCAAAGGTGGAAAATAGGTTTAATTTAGAAAAGCATGGCAAAAAGAATGGGGCAAGAAGGATTAAAATTGAACAAGTTAGTATTTTGAAATTAAGTATAAACAAACAAGTTATAAAAAATATAAGGAAATGAGGCTCCTAGGGATTGAACCCAGGACCTCACGTTTACAGCCTAAAAGCAAAACCACTAGACCAGCGCGTGCGTGTTGAATGTATAATGGAGACACAACAATATATATGAAACAAGGCAAAGAAAATCAGAAAAACAAAAGGACTGGGTAGGGATCGAACCCGGGTCCTTTGGGCGAAATGGCAAGGCAAGGCATATGTGCTACCGTTGGGACGGTCACTACATCCACCTATAAGCACGCATCCATAAACATATAAACCAAAAATACATGGAAAACAGAATAAAAGCAATACGCGCAGTGTATAGGAAGTGGTGCAGTGTATGAGAAGTGTGTCATGTGTGTTCCAAACTCAAGGTCACGAGAAAGGTGAGGACAGGGACCCTAAAGTCAACATTTCAAACTCATAAATTGACAGTCATAAACATAATAAGATGAGCTCAACACTATGGTATATTCACAAATCAAAGGACATAAACATATCACGATAACAGCTGAAATAAATATAAACAGCAAGAATATTCTAGTCTGAAGCTAAAGCGAAGCTTTCAATCCACATTTCACACAGTCTTGGTAAAGAAAAATTATGTAGGGAGCAGCTCAAAACAAACACACTCCATAAAATTGAACTTGTAAAAAAACTCAATCATCACTCAAACACTCAACAGAACTGCAACCAAACGGTTTCAAAGAGGCAAAGTAAAGAGTTGAAGCATCACAACAAGTCTGGCGTATGGAACAACAATACCACATACTGATATAGGCAAAGTAGGAACATGTATGGCAGTAAACTAATAACAGTTTAGGCATGACCATCATACAAACGGTTATATATCATATTGACACAAGAAAAGTTAGGTTACAAAAACAAGCACATGCACCTCACGGTGAACAGAAGTTCTCAAGACTCAAACATATATATATTCAGAACAGAATGTGATGTAAGAAATCATGACAAACCAAACTCATCATGTGATATCACTGAAATAAGCATATGACATAGGAACAAGCATTTTTAAGCAACAAGTCATGGAAACATACATGTAAGACATACACAATTCAGATTCAAAACAAACCAACATGATGTATCAGATTCAACATGGAAGATAAGAGCTTAATGTCACAAAGCACAGCCTTATGAAGTTAATAGTTTCAGCCAAAAGTACTACAAAATAGCATGGCATGATGACTAACTATGGGATATCCGACAAGATGAGGCAAACAAAACATGAGTTCAGATCAAATACCAAACTGTCGTGGGCTAGTAAACAAAATACATTGTGCACCAATGAAAACAGGGACATGTCATGATGATCGATATACCACTACAAACCAAAGTAAATCATGGAAGCATGGCAATATTAAAATTCATTCATATGTTAGCATGTGATAATCAGCAACTTAGGAATCCGTATTAAAGCATATCAAGCTAAACATACATTTTATGAATACAGTATCTAATGCAAACATACATTCAAGTAGGAGTATAACATGTAGATGACAGATTAAACAGGTATACAACAGCTGTGAAACAGACAAATAAGCCTCAATCAGCCACAAGTAAAGCTAAAACCAAAGTATACAAACATGCTCCAACATTAAGATAAAGGATAAACATGCCAAGAATCACTTATTAACATCAACAGCAAACAAGCAGAAGTCAAATGCTCTAGTATTTCAAGAGGGTGCAAAGGTTTACATGTTGGTCACATTACATTCAAGTACACACATCATTAAAATATGTCAACAGAAATAAGTATTAACCTTGACAGTTTGTATCAATGATTGTAATTGTCCACAAAAGGAAATTAGAGGCATTAAGACTTAATCAACAAACAGCAACAGCAAAGATAACATATCCATGGACAACATTATGAAATCAAGACACCAAAATATGAGCAACTTATTGAGACTCACACATTAGGACAAAAGCATGATACAAGTGTAGAATGATAACAAAATGCAGCAGACATGATTTGAGCATATAGCATTTGATAGGTCAGCATTTAGATGCAAGAACATTGTGGAGGGCCAAAACACAAACATTTTTATGTAACATGTATGACAGGGATGAGCATGAGTATAGAGTATGGAAACGAACTGTTACCAAGTGGAATACGTCCACTGCACCTTCAACTTTGCTAAGCCTTCTTCTGAACTTAAAACTCCAAGAAACCAAACTCTTCCTCTCTTGCTCGTGCACCAAAGATTTTGTGTATTTGTGAGAGAAAATGTTGATGATATTTTTTATTGTTTTTTTTTAATCGTTTTTGTGAATGGTTGTTAATTGTCTCCCCGATGTGTAGAAACGAACCCCTTTTATAGGCTGAACAAAGGTTGAGTGTGTACATCCATCAAACACTTGGAGTGCTGACTGGAATCGAAGTTACAACGACTCTTTTAAATTTCAAATGTTGGTCTAAATCTTGGAGACAAATCTGCTGCAACATCTCAGAATTACAGGGCCAATTCACAATTTCACGTATTGCTTCTGAGCTCCTTACTTGAAGTCATTGGAAGGGGTATCAAATAAGGCAAAGGTTGGGGATGGCGTGAAGAGGTTTGCGGGTGGTGGCAGATTGAATGCTGAAATTGGTAAATCTTCAGAACCACTTTTATGAACCAAACCGTTGAGAGCTGAAACGGGAATGACTTTGGAGAATTCAAATTGTACAAATTGCGCGCCAAGGATTTGAGGCTGAAACGGTTTGAACGAATTGATTCACTTATTTCCTTTGTATCTCTCTTTCATTCTGAAGCTTTGCGAATACGACCAAGGAAGAGGAAAACGTTTTGGGTTGATTTTGGTTTCTCATATGCCACACGTCACCTTTTCGTTGGTTGACCAATGAGTTGAAAAGTCAACACAATTATACTTGATTCCTATTGGCTCTTGGTTAAGAAAATTAATTCCAAAATAGTTTGCAGTACATTTTGCACGTTGGCCTCACCAAATTGGGCTATGAATTAGAAATGGTTTTCCATCTTTGTTATAGAAAGGAAATAAATATTAGGAAAATAAAAATGGTGGACCAATTGATCAGGGTAAATGATAATTAATTAAAGCTAATAAATTAAATTGAAAACAAATCACCGACAAATTAGTTAATTAAACTAAAAACAAAAGAAATAAATTAAATTAGTTGATGACTAATTAAGATTAAATAAGATAAAACTATTTGGATATATAAATAAACTTAGAATAAACCAAATTAAAATTAAAATTAAATAAAACAAATAAAACTATTAAAATAAGTGCTAAATTGAAATAAAACAAATGAAAGTAAAAAAAAAAGATATTAAGGTGACATATAGAGAAAAATAAATCACATAACACTTAAAAAGATGAGGGTAAAATTTGGGGTGCAACAGTTGCCCCTATTTAAATATCTTCACTTGATGACTTGAGAGATGAAGATCCTTATGTAATCAATAGTGAAAGATATTTAAATACAGATAACCGAAAATTTTACCCTAGATGCACACATATGTAATGCAGCAAACATGATGCCATGAATATGCCAGAATGCAGACACAATGAGACACCGAGGGGTAAACAGGGAGCAAAAGACCAGAAAGCTCCTACTGGGGAAAGATCAGGGAACAAATCAACATCCATGAGAAACAAACTCAATGGGGATACAAATCAACCAACGAAAGAGACTCACCAAGAAGACTTGAAAGACAAACTCCGCTGGGGGAAGATCAGGGGAAGATAAACTAATGGGGAAACAAAACCCGCACTCTTCCTGGGTATGAGACTATAAAGAAGACCTGATTACTGGTTGAATAAAACGGTCATTCAATAATGGCTTTGAACGAGAGATTTGAATAAAGAGTACAAATTATAGTATCTGATAATGGATTTAGATGAACCAGATAAAGAGACCCGATCTGAGAATCATCAGAAAGAGAGACCCATCTGGAAAGGCATCAGATGGTAAAAGAACCAGATACCCAAGACTTGCTTTGGATAGAAGGTACAAATTACAATGTCTAATAATGGCTTTAGACAAAATTATCAGAGAGAGAGAAGCCAAACATCCAATCAAGGTTTTGAATGAAAGGTATAATCACAACATCTAATGTCATTGAATGCAAAGAACCCAATCACCCAATAATGGCTTTGAATGAAGGGTAAAGAAACACCATGTTTAATAATGGCTTTAGACAAGGTAAGCAAAGAGTAGGATCCAAGAAAACGTTACCGGGCATTCAATAATGGCTTTGAATGAAGGTAAAACCACATCATCTAATAATGGCTTTAGATAGATGTGAACAAGTCTACATTCAAAAATGGCTTTGAATGCAGAGAAAAAAAATCATTCAATAATGGATTTAAATGAAAGTGAGTGAATCATAATATCTAATAATGGCTTTAGATAAGAGTAGCTAAAAACTACATTCAATAATGGCTTTGAATGCGAGGGAAACCAATCATCCAATAATAGCTTTGGAGTGAAAAAGCGAGGAAACCAGCCATCCCATAATGGCTTTGGATAGGGGATACAAATCACTATATCTAATAATGGCTTTAGATAAAATGAACAAAGAAGAGAAGTTAGTCATCCAATAATGGCTTTGGATGGAGGTACGAGTCACGATATTTAATAATAGCTTTAGATAAAGTGAACAGAGAGAGCCCAGTCATTCAATAATGGCTTTGAATGAAAAGCAAAATCACGATATCTAATAATGGCTTTAGATGAACGTGACCAAGACTACACTCAATAATGGCTTTGAATGCGGGGAAAACGATCATTCAATAATGGCTTTGAATGGAAGTGAATATACCACCATATCTAATAATAGCTTTAGGTAAGAGTGGATAAAGATTACATTCAATAATGGCTTTGAATGTGAGGGAACCAATCATCCAATAATAGCTTTGGATGAAAGTGAACGAAATCCTCATATCTAATAATGGCTTTAGATGAATGTGAACAAAGACTCGATCTGAAAAATGTCAGAAAGAGAGATACATCTGGAACGGCATCAGATGGAAAGAACCAATTATCCAATAATAGCTTTGAACAAAATGTACGAATCACGATATCTAATAATAGCTTTAGATAAGGTGATGAGTTAAAGCAGTCAGACATCCAATAATGGCTTTGGATGGAGGTGGTCACAATGTCTAATACTGGCTTTAGACAAGGATGTAACTCATAATATCACTAGAAGAGAATGAGATAAGAGAGTAATCCAAGAAAGCATTGGATATAAAACATGAATTTTCAGGAATGGCACTGAAAGCAGAGCAAGTCACCGTGTTCAGGACTAGCACTGAATGATAGTGTGGAACACATCCAGGAATAACACTGGAATGAATATAAAGGCCCGGGAATAGCATCGCCAAGAACTAACAAACATTCAGGAATGGCACCGAATGATGGAGAGAGCGACATCCAGGAATGGCACTGAAGTCAGAGAATGTAAAGCTCCAGGAATAGCACTGGAATCGATAGGAGCCAAAGATATCCAGGAATAGCACTGGAGAGGAACATAAAGGCCCGGGATTAGGACCGTTAGGAAATAACAACATTCAGGAATGGCACTGAATGATAGCGAGGAAAGCATCCAGGAATAGCACTGGAGTTAAAGAATATAAAAATCCAGGAATAGCACTGGCATGATAGAATCATCATCTAGCATTAGGACTAGATACACAAGGGAACAACAACATTCAGGAATAGCACTGAACAGGTATGATATGTAACATTTTGTAAGGTAAGACATGGACAATGACGCGACCTCACGAGAAGTGCAAAAATGAGGATGAATCACTCATGATAGGTATATAAATATGCACAAACTTGACTCTTGGTAGGAAGACAAAACTGGAAAACTGATTCCTCAACACGAAGATCACTGCCACACTAGTAAATTGTATCAAGCTGATAGTATTTGTATAAATGATGAATAGTTGCTTGGGGTACTCCGGGTAAACTGCCTCAGATTAGCTGAATGTTGTAGATGAACTGATAATTGCTTCAGTTTTAATGGATTCTGTAAACGACTGTTCCATGGTGCTCTTAGAAAGCTTGCCTCAGTCTTAGTCTTGAAAGATGATTGATTTACTGCACACTGGGAAGGCTTTCCCCAGTCTGAGTCTTGAAAGATGATTGATTTACTGCACACTGGGAAGGCTTGCCCCAGTCTGAGTCTTGAAAAGTTGTCTGGATAAACCAAATCTGAGAAGTCGTCATTAGACCATAAGTCTTGAACTGATCTTTGACAGGATATAATATGAACTTGCCCCTGATTAAATCACTGACCAAGTTTCTTCAGTGTTTGTAAAATTCCTTGAGAGGAAGGCCAGTTTGTAAACATAAGCTCTTGTACAAACATGGTAAATGAAAAGCTTATGCAACTTTTGAAATCAAAAATTATTTTGACAAAGATGCACAGTAAAGTGAATCATTAGTCAGAATACGGCGGTTCAAGACATTAAAGTGAAAGGTTTTAATGCAAAGCCTTTTAAGAGTCAGGTTACACAACCTTGCTGTAATATACTTTCAAAGTAACCTTATCTCAATCAGGTCTTTTGAAGGGTTGTAATGAGATTTGATTTCTGGTTTATGAAGCAAGAAAAGTATAGGCTCAAAGTTTTATTGGTGCCCACCCCAGAATTTATGATGAATTGCAATCATAGTCTTAGTTGAAATTGAGAAATACCCTGCCCCAGCATTGAGATTTTGAGGGTATTTTATGTGATGAAAGAATGGCTCTTACTTCTAGGTTCGAAGTGTTTGGGAATTGAAACAATGCCTTATATCATTGGCAAGGTTTAGTTGAAAGCATATCACAACAATTATGTATATGACGTGATCATCATTCTCAAATCTTTGCAGAATAAAGCGGCAAAGAAAAAGTATATTTTTGAAAGTATTTAGAGTAAATAGCAATTGAATTGAATTAAAAGTTGCAAAAATGCTCATTTCATTAATTGTGAAAGTACAGACATACTTGAAAGCAAAATAACCATTGAAGAAAATGCAAACACTAGAAACGAAGCCTAGTGACTAATCAACACAAGGATGAGCTGTCCTGTCTGAAACACTGGCTTTTAGGAGAATAATTTGCTGGAATCGACTGAAGCTTCACTTGGCAGCGTGCCCGGGCAGAGGGTTATTCTGAACATTAGGGTTATCTTTAAAGGAGATGATTTTGCTTCTCACCAACTCTTGTACCCTAGCCTTCAATGCATAACAATTTTCCAAATCGTGACCTGCACCACCTTGATGGTATTCACAATGGAGATCAGCCCTATAGCCGGCTGGAAGAGGATTTGGAGGAGGAGGCAAAGGTCTTGTAGTAATCAATCCTTTCTCCACCATTCCAGGATAAAGGTCGGTGTATGTCATAGGGATAGGATCAAATTGACCCCTATTACGGTATTGGTTATGTCCTGCAGGTGGACGTTGGGAGATTTGAGCTTGTCGTGGAGCAGTAACCACAGGAGTGATGGCAGCAACAGTAGGATGAATATTGTATTGAAGTTGGGGACGAGGCCTTTTTACTTCAAACATTACAGCATTGGTCTGATCCTCCTTCCTCTTATGAAAGTTCCCATAGGGTTTCTTCATAGCACTGGAAGATTCAACAGTTCTGGATACCCTTCCTTTCTTAAGGCCTTCCTCGAGTCTTTGGCCGATAGTAACCAAGTCAGTGAAGCTGGAGGAGACACTCCCAATCATCTTCTCCCAATAAAATGGAGTCAATGTATCCATGAATAAACCAGTTAATTCTTTTTCGCCTAAAGGAGGTTCAACTTGAGCAGCGAGTTCTCTCCAGCGCTGAGCATATTCTTTGAAAGATTCCTTATCATTCTGAGACATGTTCTGAAGTTGACGGCGATCAGGAGCCATGTCTAAGTTGTACTTGTATTGCTTCATGAAAGCATTAATGAGATCTTGAAAGCAACGGATGGAATTTTGTTCAAGATTCATGTACCATTTGAGTGAAGCTCCACTCAAACTGTCTTGAAAGCAATGGATAAGCAGCTTCTGATTATCAACATAAGCGGTCATTCTTCGAAGATACATGACCAAGTGAGCCCTTGGGCAAGAATGCCCCTGGTACTTCACAAATTCTGGTAATTTGAACTTTGCGGGCATAACAAGGTCAGACACCAAGCACAAGTTGTCAGCATCCAAGTTGAAGAAATCATTACCCTCAATGGCTTTGAGTCTTTTGTCCAAAGTTTGAAACCTTTCGTGAGTGATTTCAGGTTCGGCAAAATATTCAGGCCCTTTATCCTGAGCACTAGCAGCATTGTACTCAAAGAGGGGGTTCCCAAATGAAGCTTGAGCGGGTTGTGGAGTGGCATGGACCATAGGTCTGGTCTCTGCGAAGATAGGCATCTGAAAAACAGGCGTAGTGGTCTGACCAATCCTAGCGGCAGATGCAACTGGTGGAGAGTAGTTAGGAGGTAAACCAAACTCTGGCCAAGTTGATGGTGGTAACTGAATGGGTGGAGGGTTAGCGCTTGAAACTTCTTGAATGATTGTCCTTTGGGGTTGCTCTCCCCTAGCAATCAAGACTTGGATCATT
Source organism: Lathyrus tuberosus (assembly GCA_022829125.1). Lineage (NCBI taxonomy): Eukaryota > Viridiplantae > Streptophyta > Magnoliopsida > Fabales > Fabaceae > Lathyrus > Lathyrus tuberosus. The sequence continues at coordinate 1,299,871 of JALAZF010000579.1, forward strand.
TCAGTAAGTTTGGTCACGCTTGACTTAAGGTCGTCAATCTCCATTCGAACCTCAGCATTGTGTGCCTCTTGTTCTGACATCCTTCGTCTATAGTTAGCTCTAGTCCGGTATCGGTGTCGAGGAATCAGCTTGACGACTCACAAGTAATCTCTGGAAGATAGAGATAATGGGAAATGAAGAACTGGGCAAACAGACACATGCAATGAAACATGCAAATGATATGCAAGATGCAAAGCATATGCAACAGGATCAAAGGGTTCGAGATCAAAGCATGGAGTCTGGTCTACCCATCCCAAAAGGTGTGTACTATGGGTTTTCACCTGCCAAACAAGGTTCTAGAAGGTTCCCAGAGTCTACAATCCATCTTTCGGATTTTAAAGACTTCCCAGATGACTTGGTAATCGATAAAATTCTCAAGAGGATCTCGTCTGAGTGTAGTATCGCGTGATAACCAATTCAGAAATAGACTCCATCCTGGTCTCCGCACTACATCTAAAAAGGCTTAAGTTGGGTTTGGTAACTACGGTTCTCAGTATCCCGGGCACCCAGGTCGAGAGTAGCAAGCTTTCACGAACGAATTCGTTCAACATAGCTAGCCTCGAGAGGGCCTCAACTGAGTGATGGTGTTTATCAATTCGACCTTTTAGGATTCGACTCCCTCAAAGCTTCCTTGAATACCATCGATCTATAATAAGTGTACACTCAAAATCCGGGTATAGGATTTATCTCACTCAAAGATATCAACCCAAAACAGGATAAGCAAAACATAGAACAGATATACAATTAGATAAGCATACAAGCAAACATATAAATAGATAAACAAACATGAATAACATAAAACAAGATAGGCTTAACCCTCTTAGGAAAGGACCAGCAATAGGTCTAACATTCCTTTAACTTCCCCAGTGAAGTCGCCATTTCTGTTGCGGTGAAAATCGGATAACAAATTATTGGTTAATTTGCATCGTTTTCTTTTACAACCGACTTTGATTTATACAAAGGAAAGGTTCAAGATCGTTTAAAAAACCTAAAGGGGGAGAATCGAGATTCGGGGGTTGGTTATACAAAGGGAAGGTGTTAGCACCCCATGTATCCGTAGTATTCTACGGGAACCTCTTGTTAGTATGTTATTCGTGTTTGCTAAAGAAAGTATGTATTGGCTTGAAAAGAAACCCTAGGTGTTAGTTACTAAGGGTACTCGGTAAGGCATCGCACCTTAGCCTACGTATTCCCGGGTACGAAATCAGAGTACACGTAGTTCTTGGCTACTGAATTATTGACTATGGCCAATAATTAAGAAAAGGGGTGAACAGAGTCTAAAACTCTCTAGGTCTAGTTGAGATGGACCTATGTTGTGTTTAGTTAGTAAAGAGAGTGGTGGTTCATGTGATGAACACCACTAAGAGTTAAAGAACTCTTAGAACAAATGACTTAAAAGTCAACCATAAAACCTTCCTTTGGATGTGGAGGATAAATAAAAGTTACAAGATAAAATACGATAAGCAAAGATATAAGATAAAGCATGATAAGCAAGGATAGCATGATATAAAAGTAGTACAAGGTAAAGTATTGATATAAAGGTAACACAAGCATAATAATGGCTTTATGCTTGAGTGATAAAAAAGTGAAGTGATACCATGTAAGTGTTAAAATGTACAAGCATAATAATATCTTTATGCTTCACATGTAAGATAAATGAAGGTAATGAAAGTAAGCATAAGATTGGCATTATGCTTAAATAAATAAAGGTAAGGTGAAATAAAGATAAGCATAAGATTTGCATTATGCTTCAAAATAAATAATGAGATAAAAAGTCAAAGATAAATCAATGACATATGAATAAAGCATATATGCATAGAGGTCAAGATAGAGTGGTAATCTTGTATAAAGCCCAAGAGGAGGCTATAGGGAGGTCGGTTGCGATCGTGAAAACGATCGACTTATCAGGTATGAAAATGGTTGACATGAAGTCCAAGTATTAGTTAAAAATATTTTGAATAAACACACAATGGTGATATGAATGAGAATACTAGTCAGGATGGTATATGACATGAAATAAAAATCAAGATATAATTAGTCATATATGCAATTAATGGCCAAAGCATTGTAAGACATAATAAGAATAAATATTCAAAGTTAACTAATCACGGATTAAACATTCATGATGTATAAAATTTGATTTATAATTAACTTAAATGAAAATTAAGTTAACAAAATTATTAAAGTGTTTTTAGGACTTTGAGTATTTGAAGTGAAAAAGAAAATTAAAAGAAATAAATAATCCCCCTTTTTAAAGAAAGTTTTAAAATGAAATATGAAGTTTAAAAATATATTAAACCTAAATAAATATCTAGGAAAATAAATTACTAAAATAAAAGGTCTTAAAAATGATATTTTGTCATTTCTTTTTCAAAGGTGGAAAATAGGTTTAATTTAGAAAAGCATGGCAAAAAGAATGGGGCAAGAAGGATTAAAATTGAACAAGTTAGTATTTTGAAATTAAGTATAAACAAACAAGTTATAAAAAATATAAGGAAATGAGGCTCCTAGGGATTGAACCCAGGACCTCACGTTTGCAACCTAAAAGTAAAACCACTAGACCAGCGCGTGCGTGTTGAATGTATAACAGAGACACAACAATATATATGAAACAAGGCAAAGAAAATCAGAAAAACAAAAGGACTGGGTAGGGATCGAACCCGGGTCCTTTGGGCGAAATGGCAAGGCAAGGCATATGTGCTACCGTTGGGACGGTCACTACATCCACCTATAAGCACGCATCCATAAACATATAAACCAAAAATACATGGAAAACGGAATAAAAGCAATACGCGCAGTGTATAGGAAGTGGTGCAGTGTATGAGAAGTGTGTCGTGTGTGTTCCAAACTCAAGGTCACGAGAAAGGTGAGGACAGGGACCCCAAAGTCAACATTTCAAACTCATAAATTGACAGTCATAAACATAATAAGATGAGCTCAACACTATGGTATATTCACAAATCAAAGGACATAAACATATCACGATAACAACTGAAATAAATATAAACAGCAAGAATATTCTAGTCTGAAGCTAAAGCGAAGCTTTCAATCCACATTTCACACAATCTTGGTAAAGAAAAATTATGTAGGGAGCAGCTCAAAACAAACACACTCCATAAAATTGAACTTGTAAAAAAACTCAATCATCACTCAAACACTCAACAGAACTGCAACCAAACGGTTTCAAAGAGGCAAAGTAAAGAGTTGAAGCATCACAACAAGTCTGGCGTATGGAACAACAATACCACATACTGATATAGGCAAAGTAGGAACATGTATGGCAGTAAACTAATAACAGTTTAGGCATGACCATCATACAAACGGTTATATATCATATTGACACAAGAAAAGTTAGGTTACAAAAACAAGCACATGCACCTCACGGTGAACAGAAGTTCTCAAGACTCAAACATATATATATTCAGAACAGAATGTGATGTAAGAAATCATGACAAACCAAACTCATCATGTGATATCACTGAAATAAGCATATGACATAGGAACAAGCATTTTTAAGCAACAAGTCATGGAAACATACATGTAACACATACACAGTTCAGATTCAAAACAAACCAACATGATGTATCAGATTCAACATGGAAGATAAGAGCTTAATGTCACAAAGCACAGCCTTCTGAAGTTAATAGTTTCAGCCAAAAGTACTACAAAATAGCATGGCATGATGACTAACTATGGGATAGCAGACAAGATGAGGCAAACAAAACATGAGTTCAGATCAAATACCAAACTGTCGTGGGCTAGTAAACAAAATACATTGTGCACCAATGAAAACAGGGACATGTCATGATGATCGATATACCACTACAAACCAAAGTAAATCATGGAAGCATGGCAATATTAAAATTCATTCATATGTTAGCATGTGATAATCAGCAACTTAGGAATCCGTATTAAAGCATATCAAGCTAAACATACATTTTATGAATACAGTATCTAATGCAAACATACATTCAAGTAGGAGTATAACATGTAGATGACAAATTAAACAGGTATACAACAGCTATGAAACAGACAAATAAGCCTCAATCAGCCACAAGTAAAGCTAAAACCAAAGTATACAAACATGCTCCAACATTAAGATAAAGGATAAACATGCCAAGAATCACTTATTAACATCAACAGCAAACAAGCAGAAGTCAAATGCTCTAGTATTTCAAGAGGGTGCAAAGGTTTACATGTTGGTCACATTACATTCAAGTACACACATCATTAAAATATGTCAACAGAAATAAGTATTAACCTTGACAGTTTGTATCAATGATTGTAATTGTCCACAAAAGGAAATTAGAGGCATTAAGACTTAATCAACAAACAGCAACAACAAAGATAACATATCCATGGACAACATTATGAAATCAAGACACCAAAATATGAGCAACTTATTGAGACTCACACATTAGGACAAAAGCATGATACAAGTGTAGAATGATAACAAAATGCAGCAGACATGATTTGAGCATATAGCATTTGATAGGTCGGCATTTAGATGCAAGAACATTGTGGAGGGCCAAAACACAAACATTTTTATGTAACATGTATGACAGGGATGAGCATGAGTATAGAGTATGGAAACGAACTGTTACCAAGTGGAATACGTCCACTGCACCTTCAACTTTGCTAAGCCTTCTTCTGAACTTGAAACTCCAAGAAACCAAACTCTTCCTCTCTTGCTCGTGCACCAAAGATTTTGTGTATTTGTGAGAGAAAATGTTGATGATATTTTTTATTGTTTTTTTTAATCGTTTTTGTGAATGGTTGTTAATTGTCTCCCCGATGTGTAGAAACGAACCCCTTTTATAGGCTGAACAAAGGTTGAGTGTGTACATCCATCAAACACTTGGAGTGCTGACTGGAATCGAAGTTACAACGGCTCTTTTAAATTTCAAATGTTGGTCTAAATCTTGGAGACAAATCCGCTGCAACATCTCAGAATTACAGGGCCAATTCACAATTTCACGTATTGCTTATGAGCTCCTTACTTGAAGTCATTGGAAGGGGTATCAAATAAGGCAAAGGTTGGGGATGGCGTGAAGAGGTTTGCAGGTGGTGGCAGATTGAATGCTGAAATTGGTAAATCTTCAGAACCACTTTTATGAACCAAACCGTTGAGAGCTGAAACGGGAATGACTTTGGAGAATTCAAATTGTACAAATTGCGCGCCAAGGATTTGAGGCTGAAACGGTTTGAACGAATTGATTCACTTATTTCCTTTGTATCTCTCTTTCATTCTGAAGCTTTGCGAATACGACCAAGGAAGAGGAAAACGTTTTGGGTTGATTTTGGTTTCTCATATGCCACACGTCACCTTTTCGTTGGTTGACCAATGAGTTGAAAAGTCAACACAATTATACTTGATTCCTATTGGCTCTTGGTTAAGAAAATTAATTCCAAAATAGTTTGCAGTACATTTTGCACGTTGGCCTCACCAAATTGGGCTTATGAATTAGAAATGGTTTTCCATCTTTGTTATAGAAAGGAAATAAATATTAGGAAAATAAAAATGGTGGACCAATTGATCAGGGTAAATGATAATTAATTAAAGCTAATAAATTAAATTGAAAACAAATCACCGACAAATTAGTTAATTAAACTAAAAACAAAAGAAATAAATTAAATTAGTTGATGACTAATTAAGATTAAATAAGATAAAACTATTTGGATATATAAATAAACTTAGAATAAACCAAATTAAAATAAAAATTAAATAAAACAAATAAAACTATTAAAATAAGTGCTAAATTGAAATAAAACAAATGAAAGTAAAAAAAAAAGATATTAAGGTGACATATAGAGAAAAATAAATCACATAACACTTAAAAAGATGAGGGTAAAATTTGGGGTGCAACACATTGCAAGAGCAATTCATTTGGACGAGTCTGAGGTCAGGACTCACCTAACCACTAAGGGTGGCATACAAGGTTTGCCAGCCCAGTTCTTGACAAAGAAGGCCCTGTACTTCGCCAGTATAGGAAACGTGACTGCTTTTGAAAGCATCTTTGTCTTGCTCACCTACGGGTTATTTTTGTTTCCCAACGTCAATAACTTCGTCGATATCAACTCCATTAAGGTTTTTCTCATTGGAAACCCTGTGCCGACTTTGCTCGCAGATGCGTATCATTCTGTACACTTGGGAAATTTGTACAGCGGAGGGGAGATCGCATGCTGTGTACCTCTGCTTTATAAATGGTTTATCTCTCACTTGCCAAGTCTACTGCTTTTTGGGATTGCAAGAGTGTCTTACGCTGGTCGCAGAAGATCATGTCTCTCACCAACTCTGATATAGATTGGTGTAATAGGATCTATGATGGAATCAGAATCATTGATCGTTGTGGAAACTTCCCCAACGTACCCCTCATAGGAACTAAAGGAGGAATCAACTATCAACCGGTATTGGTTCGCGTCAGTTTGGATACCCGATGAGGCATGTCCCACTTAATGCTCATCTGGAAGGTCTTTTCTTCAAGGAAGGAGAAAGTGATAGAGCATTGAAGATGGAAATAGTGCACGCTTGGAAGCACGTTCATAAGAAAGGACGAGAGTCTCTAGGAAAATCGGACTGTGTCTCAGTGGAGCCTTATCTCCATTGGGTACAAACTAGAGCTCTCAAGCTGAAGATGCCTTATCCTCGTTACAGAATTCTTCCACCGAGGGAATCTGTCATGTACTTCATGACGGAAAGTGAAAAGCTTCAGGTTACTCTCAACAAAGTTCAAAAGGAGAGGAGGTCTTGGAAGAACAAGTACCGCACCCTCGACGTAGAGTGCATCAAAATACAGCAATTACTGAAAGAAAAAGATGCTTTGATTGAAATTTTGGAGCAACATGCTGTGGAGAATCAAGATGACCAAAGGAATTTGCTCACTCCTTTCACCTGGCAAAGGAATGACAACCCGACAACGGCCCAAGAGCCCCGGTCAAAGAAAAGGAAGATACCAGAATCAGCACCCGATTTCTCTTCAGAGAGGACTCGGGACCCGTTAGCTTAGGCTTCTGTTTCTGTACTTTGTAATCTACTGTATTTCCATTTCTGTAATCCTTTGAATTTAATAAAAAGGGGTTTCCCCACCTTTTGATATTTTCAATCTAATTATCGAAGTTTATTTTGATTAAACCAAAAAAACAATTAATATAATCATTGCATTCATCATTCTCACATCGCGAATTCTTCTTACCTCCGAATCTCACGTTTGTGTCTCGATTCTAGAATCAAACTGTCTCATTCGTATAATACTCGGGCCAATCGTCAGAAAAAGATGGATGATCTTGAGGAAGAAAACAGAGAGTTAAAAGAAGAGATCGATGCTCTAAGAGAGGATATGAGAAAGCTTCATAACGACATGCAAGCCATGGCAGAAGCTCAGCTACAAAGAACTGTGATCTCATAGATCACCTCAATGCCCATAGTGGAGAAGAATGATCCTAGGTATCAGATGCCGAAAGATCGTCCCTGGGGCATGCCTGTCAACTATATCCCAGGAGGATATGTTCCGCTGATCCTCGAGGATCAGGGAATCACAACAGAAGCCGCTGGGCCTGAAGGTTACAAACTTCGGGAAAGCGAAGATGCCAGGGGCATACTGAAGACTCCTGAAGGTTACAAACTTCGGGAAACGCCAAGATTCGCTACCGTAGTCACGGTACCACCCCCTGTGGTGCACACTGTCCCAGAAGGACAGATTCCACCGATACCTTCTGGTAAAAAAGAAACTATGTTCGACCGAATGGATGAATTCCAGGAGCATTTCCTGGAAATGTAGAAGGAACTGCAAACCATTCGAGATCAAGATTTATTTGGAAAGGACGCCGCAGATCTTTGTCTGGTCCCTAATGTGAAAGTCCCGCACAAATTTCAAGTTCTCGACTTTGAAAAGTACAAGGGTAACTCTTGCCCTCAAAGCCATCTGGTGATGTAAGCTCGACGGATGTTAGCTCAGACGGAGAATCAGGACCTACTGATTCACTACTTTCAGGATAGTTTAACCGGTGCCGCATTAAAATGGTACATGGGTTTAAACTGTGCGACGATCAGTACATTCAGAGATCTTGGCACTGCCTTCGTCCAACAATACAAATACAATTTGGACATGGCACCCGACAGAGATCAACTCAGATCGATGTCACAAAAGGACAAGGAAACCTTTAAGGAGTATGCTCAAAGATGGCGTGAAATTGCTGCCCAAATTTGTCCACCTCTTGAGGAAAAAGAGATGACAAAGATCTTCTTAAAGACCTTAAGCTCATTTTACTATGACCGAATGGTTGCCAGTGCACCCAGTGATTTCACTGAGATGTTCGGCATGGGCGTACGTCTTGAGGAAGCCGTCCGAGAAGGACGTTTGGTAAAAGACACTGGATTGACGAGCGGTACTAAAAAATACGGTAGTGCTCTCCCTAAGAAAAAAGAGCAGGATATTGGGAATATCTCTCTCGGAAAGCAAAGGCGACGTTATCAGCTGTAATCCCGGCTATCAGCCCTGCGCCTATTCCTACGTGTCAACCTCAGGTTGCACAAAGCCAATCTGATCAGCAAAGGACACAACAGCCTCTTCAGCAGGCTCGTCCTCCATATAACAACAACCGCACAACACGGCCACCAGGATTTGATCCTATACCCGTGACGTACGCAGAGTTGTTTCCATTACTGCTTGCCAAGGGGCACATCCAGACTAAGTCTCCTCTTACAGTACCGGAAAATTTGCCTTTTTGGTTTAAGGTGGATCAGACATGCCCTTATCATCAAGGAGGACCAGGGTATAACATAGAGACTTGTCTCAATTTCAAGTCCGACGTGCAAAAGCTTGTTAGGAGCGGGCTCTTATCTTTCAAAGATACGAATCCCAATGTTCTCACGAACCCGCTGCTTCAACATGAGAAAGCTGCAGTCAACCTGATTGAGAAAGAATTTAACAATGTCTATCAAATTTATGATGTACTCTTGTTAAAGACCAATCTGGTCAAGATGCATTGTAGACAGAGTGGATATGGCCATGTGCCACCTCATAATTATCACCAGTGTGATATCTGCTCTAAAGACAACCAAGGATGTTCTGTGGTGCAAGCAGCTCTGCAGGAACAAATGGATCTCGGATGGATCCAAGAGCACCGAGTTCGTGGAGTTAACATGATCTACACAAATTCTAACATCATTCAGAACCACGATATCCGTGCAATGAATGCCAACTTGGTGGCAATGCACTCAAGGCAAAGCCAGTATTATAATCTGCCGCGGCACGATTACAGTTCCTGTCTGACTTGTTCGGTAAATAAACAGGGATGCTCTTTCATACAAGAGGCCCTCCAGCGTCAGATGGATCTTGGATGGATCCAGGACTACCATGATAGGAACTCCTATCAAATCAACATGGTTCAGATCTTTGACATTCGTGTGATGAATACCAACCTGGTAGAGTTACATGCTGAGCAGGTCCGACTCGGATTCTTAATATCACATGACTATCAAAGCTGTAAAGCGGGTTGCAAAAATGATCGAGGTTGTACCCTTGTCCAGGAGGCACTTCAGCACTTGTTAAATCATTGGTGGATGCCAATCTACATGGATGAAGATACTCAGCAAATTAGTATCAATAATGGGAATCCTACTCGGCGTCAAAGTCAGGATGTCCGATCAGTGGGAGGTAACTTAGTGAGGTTACATTGTATTCAAAGTGGGCGTGGCCAGGTGCCACCACACAATTACGACCGTTGTAGCGTCTGTTCGAAAAGTAACCAAGGGTGCTACCTTGTGCGAGCAGCTCTTCAGGGTCAGGTGGATCGTGGAGAGATTCGTCCATATCCAGGTTCGGGACCTATCAATTGGACGCCGGACTATCTTGCTGATCAAGTTGAGGATGTTGTCACCATCTCTGGTCATCACAGGATCAGGGATGTTTTTTCCATCATCCCTCTACTTGACGAATCTAAAGTTCCCAACCGGGAACGGATCGAGATTACTTACGATGGTCAGAAAAATCAGAGGGCTCCCATAGTCATCTATCTATCGGGACCACTACCGTATGAATCAACTAAGGCTATCCCTTACAAATACGGTGCAACGACAGTTGAAAATGGAAAGGAAATTCCATTACCCTCCATTGTGAACATTGCAGACATCAGTCGAGTAACACGGAGTGGTAGAATCTTCAACCGAGGGGTTGGGGAAGTTAACAAAGAAAAGGAACTTCAGACAGAAGCTCCCGATCCACCAATCGGTCAATCCAGTGATCCCGATCTTTCAAAAAACAATGATGAGATGCTGAAGCTCATCCAAAGGAGTGAATACAACATTGTCGATCAACTGTTGCAGACTTCTTCAAAGATCTCGGTATTATCACTGTTACTCAGTTCAGAAGCGCACATGGAGGCTCTACAGAAAGTCTTGGAGCAAGCCTTTGTGGAACAAGATGTAACAATCAGACAGTTCGATAGCATTGTCTCTAACATCACTTCCTGCAACAATTTGGGATTTAGTGATGAGGAATTACCCGAAGAGGGTCGCCGTCATAACATGGCGCTCAATATCACAGTTAACTGCCAGGACGATGCTTTAACCAGCGTACTGGTAGACACAGGGTCAACCCTGAATGTTATGCCGAAGTCTACTTTGATGCCATTATCATTCAAAGGCCCTCCGATGAGAATCAGCGAGGTTGTCGTCAAAGCATTCTACGGATCCAGAAAAACAGTTATCGGCGAAGTTGATCTTCCCATAACTATTGGTCCTCACACTTTCCAAGTCACGTTCCAGGTCATGGACATCCGGGCAACATACAGTTGTTTATTAGGAAGACCTTGGATACATCAGGCTGGAGCGGTTACTTCAACCCTCCACCAAAAGCTAAAATTCGTCAAGAACGATCAACTTGTCACAATTTGTGGGGAACAAGCATTGCTTGTGAGTAACTTGTCATCATCTGCTAGTATAGAACCCGAGGAGGTTATTGGAACTCAGTTCCAAGCACTGTCGGTAAGCAAGAACAATCAGTTCAGAGGAGGAACCTCAATTTCCTCATACAAAGATGCTATCAAAGCGGTTAAGAGTACCAATACAAGAGGATGAGGACAGCTTGTCATTCCTATTGACAATACAACAAAGATGGGTCTTGGTTTTTCTGCAACCTGTACCCAGACAGCTGCCAACAATGAAAGTCTTCATCCCCTTCAAAACTTCTTCCACAGTGGAGGTTTCCTTCACCCAGTGTCTCAGACAGTTTATGCTATCAATGAGGAAGATCCCTCTGACACAGATGAAGAATGAAAGTCCTACCTTAACAAGGACGGTTATATGTCTCAGGAAGAGGTGCCTATGTCTTTTTGCTTTCCTACAGAAAGTCCGAGATTTATACCCAGATCAGACGTCGAAATGATCTATGGAGATTGTGATCTAGAGGGATGCCGTGCTCCGCCAAACTCATTAGAGGAAGACACTCTGATGAAAGACAACTTTGACCACGACTACTATGGCCCAATGGATGGTCTACCAATGTGGCAACCTTATCCAGGAAACTTGGGGCAAGAAAGTCAGCCGAGTAATGAAACTCAGCTGACCATCATTGAACAGAATACCTGTGTCCCCACCATGTCATGGGATCAACACTCAGGTCATTCAGAAACTACTCAACGTGAAGATGAATTCGCAACATTTGCAGGACTTGAATTCATCAACTATGCTTTCCCTGAGGTCAACGTCATCGAGAGAGATGACTCCTCCAGTTCCAAAGAAGTGTGGGACACCTTGGGAGAACCGAGTGGAAAATTTGACTATATGGTCAAGTACACCGCTCCCGAAAGATCTCGTATCAGGCTCGAAGACATCCAGCCAACTGGATGGGGAGATGTACCTGAGAGCACCAATACTCTGCAGAATGCAACAGAAGAATCCTCCTACGACAACTCTGCCTGGGAGACAGATTCCAATGATCCTGCTCCACCAGAAATCAGCGTCATTTCTGAAGACAAATCGAGGAAGGTGCCAGACTTTGTGATTCACCGAGGAGTTCGCCGTCAATGGGTTGCCGTCGAGGTTCCAAAGATCATTCGTCAGTCAAAGTAATTGCCATCTTTAACCTTTCACCCTGCCAGGTGAAACAGATGTTTTGATAGGGCTCGCTTTCTGTAGTATTTCCCTCTTTGCTTTGCCCGAAGCGACAGAGTTTTGTTTTATAGGGCTGTAGATTCAAGATTCGACTTGTTCATTAATAAAATAACGTCGTTATGTAATTTCCGCATTAATTGTTGTTTTCTCTTTTTGCTTTTTCAGAAAATGGTAATCCTAAAAAACATTCAATCATAAAACAAGCAGTAATAAAATAAAACACTGCACACACTTGCATTTTCTATATCTCTTCTAAACACGAATCATCACGTCATGCAGATTGCTTGTTTTAAACCCCGTTGAAACATACGATCCGATGCCTTCTCCCAACTTTGAGTTCCCGGTATTCGAGGCTGAAGAAGAAAATGACAACGAAATTCCAGAAGAGATCTCCCGACTACTCAGACAAGAGGAAAGGTCCATCGAACCTCACAAAGAACCGTTGGAAACGGTAAACTTCGGTTCAGAGCAAGAGAGAAAAGAAATCAAGATTGGGGCACTGCTCAGTCCAAATGTCAAAGAAAGTTTGATAAAGCTTCTCAAAGAATTCCCCGATGTATTCGCTTGGTCCTATCAGGATATGCCAGGGTTGGATACCAGCATCGTGGAACATCACTTACCGTTGAAATCGGAATGTCCGCCAGTAAAGCAAAGGTTGAGACGCACTCACCCGGACATGGCCATCAAAATCAAAGAGGAAGTGCAAAAACAGATTGACGCGGCTTTCCTCGCTACATCTGAATATCCTCAATGGTTAGCCAATATCGTACCTGTTCCGAAAAAGGATGGAAAGGTCAGAATGTGTGTTGATTACAGGGATCTGAACAAGGCTAGTCCAAAGGACGACTTTCCTTTACCACACATTGACATGCTGGTAGACAGTACAACAAAGTTCAAAATTTTCTCCTTCATGGATGGATTCTCGGGCTATAATCAGATCAAAATGGCGCCGAAAGACATGGAGAAAACTTTGTTCATTACCCCATGGGGTACCTTTTGTTACAAGGTTATGCCGTTCGGTTTGAAGAACGCCGGGGCAACCTATCAAAGGGCCATGACTACTCTGTTTCATGACATGATACACAAAGAAATCGAGGTATATGTCGATGATATGATTGCAAAATAAAAAACAGAGAGTGAGCACGTTGAACATCTGTCAAAATTGTTCAAACGTCTAAGAAAATTCAAGCTCCGCTTGAATCCTAACAAGTGCACCTTCGGTGTCCGTTCAGGGAAACTACTAGGGTTCATCGTCAGCCAGAAAGGAATTGAGGTTGATCCTGACAAGGTTAAGGCCATTCAAGAAATGCCTTCTCCGAAAACTGAAAAACAAGTCAGAGGATTCCTGGGACGTTTGAACTACATCTCCAGATTCATATTCCTCATGACCGCGACCTGCTCGCCAATCTTCAAACTGCTCAAGAAGATACAATCATTTCTCACTGATTCGGGGCAAATGGACCTCAAATTATGATGGCCCTTATGTGGTCACGAAAGCTTTCTCAGGCGGCGCCTTGAGACTTACAACCATGGACGGAGAGGAATTTACCTACCCCACGGATGTTGATGTAGTCAAGAAATACTTCGCCTAAACTAAAAAAAATATATAAAAAAAAAAACGTCTCGGTGGATTGAAAACCCGAAAGGGCGGTCCAGGCAAAAATTAGAGACATGAAAAAAAATCATCCCGGTGGATTAAAAAACATCACAGTACAATCCAGGCAAAAATTAGGGATAATGACAAGTAACTATGTTCAACAGAGGCAAGTCCCTCAGCAGCAGTTACATCATCCGTCAGAAAACTCTAGTCAATGTCATCTTCGATAGAAGCTCATGATGCCCCAAATTCAAAGTTGGTAGAAGGACAGTGGTCGTTATGTTTCAACGTAGCCCTTTTCCCTGTAAATTACCATTTTCTAACTTTGTATATACTCTTTGGAATCACGCGTTTGGCTGATCTCCATCCTATCAATAAAATTTGAGCCTTTGTGCTTTTGTTTGTAATTCTTATTTGTTTTAGCTTTACAGAACGACGTTGTTAACATGATTAACGATTCTTGAAATAAAACAAAAATGAATTTACTTGTTAAAACTTTTTCTGCTTTTAAAATAAAGATGGCAATTTCTTTTGACTGTTGAATATCAAAAGAGCATCAGCCGCTTCTCCAGAAGTAAGCGAACCTCAAAGTGCAGAATCAAAGTACTCCTTCTAAACCAGTATGCCTGAATGAAGGATCAACTGTGTCAGAGACCTTGTTTCATCTAGCACACCTCGTCCGAGTTCTCATCTCCTAAGCCCGACCAGCGTCACCCCCAACAGGGACCATTTCTCCTAAGCAAGGCAGAATTGCTATCTTGAACCAGCGATATTTCTTCCACGCCCCGCGATGGCCGAGTATCCATTCATGTTCATCTTTTAGTTTGTATGTCGCGTCAGTTTTGTCAGCATAAACATACATGCATCATGCATTTGATTTGCATTCACATTTTATATTGCATCACTATTACTCCCGTCGGTCTTGTCCCCTAGTGATAACAGTCCTCTCAATCGAGTTGTCAGTTCTTGCCTCGTCAGGAAATGCTGCGTTTGAACAATCTCTCTCCTCCGGTTTATCTCTGGATTAGGATTGGCCTTTGACCACTTTGATAACTTGAACCTCTGAAAAGCCAGAGAAGCTTTCTACAGATGTCACTCTTCGCCATTGAAGATGATATCCTTGCTTTCCATGATTAAGGAAAATCCACAGAGAAAGCCTCCTAAGCAGAGATTTGGCAGTACAGCTGCCATTCTCCGAAAAAATTACTGATGAAAAGGTCATCGGCACCTCAAAATTGGACCCCATCATATGGCATTTCTCTGGGAAGATCCCGAGAAAAGTATGATGTAAGATCCCAAGCGATAACAGTCTCTCAAGAGACCTGCTTTCCCCCAGTAGAAATAAATGGCGTCTCCAACAGAGAAGTTTGTGCAACTCTACGACTCAGACGATTGGGTCCTCCCAGCAACTCTGACATCAAATTTTTTCCTCAAATGGCATCTCCCCAGGAAAATTCGGCGAGAAGTTTGAAGGAAAACCGCTACTAACAGCGTTCCTTGTCAGTTAAGTTTATTGACAAAAGAAACTTAGACCAGATCCTTGGTAGGAAACCAGGATCGAGGGGAAGTTTACAAAAGAAACTAAGACCAGTCCCTTGGTAGGAAACCAGGATCGAGGGGGAGTTCACGAATCAGAAACTGAGACCAGTTCCTTGGTAGGAAACCAGGATCGAGGGGAAGTTTATATCAGAAACCGAGACCAGATCCTTGGTAGGAAACCAAGATCGAGGGGAAGTTTACTTTAGAAACTGAGACCAGATCCTTGGTAGGAAACCAGGATCGAGGGGAAGTTTAAAAAAGGAAACTAAGACCAATTCCTTGGTAGGAAACCAGGATCGAGGGGAAGTTTATTTCAAAAGAAAACTGAGACCAGCTCCTTGGCTGAAGACCAAGATCGAGGGGAAGTTTACCTTTTCTAAGCATCATCGCTTAGCTAAAGAAGATGAATGTGTAAGCTACCATTCATAACCACCATCAAAATTTTGGGTATTCCGATATTTAATCCTCTTGCACCCCGAATGCCAGAATACCTTCGTCATTCACACCTTCGAGTCCAAGAAGACTAAATAGGGGCATCTGTCATACCCCAAATTTTGACCACTAAGATTTCCCATCATTGTGCAAATCATCAGCACAATATGGATGTACCTTTGTACCTCATCAGTCTCCCCAAAGATGGGTGAGCATTCACTACAATCAAAACTAGGGTTTCAAACCATCTCAGAGCTCTTAGACAAAGGATCAATCAAGGAATGACATGATCTTCAACTTGTCTAGCCTCTCAAATATCCACAATGGATCAAGAGGACTCCCACTTCAAGGATTAAACACAAGTTTGTTCCCTTCTAGGTGGATCAAGCCTCAGGATCGCCAGTGTCACCAAATTATGGTTTGGTCGACTAGGGCCTCCAGATGGAAATTTTCCTCTGGGCATGATCCAATGCTTCAAAGCATAACCTAAAATGCTCCGTGGAACATCATAAACCCCATCATCAAGTCAATTTAGCCCCGGGGGATGCATACATCAAAAATCAGGAATTAGGGTTTCTTGACCTAATTCACCCCTAAGTTGACTTTTGGGACAAATCATGAGCCAAGACCTCAAGATATGATTTGAGGGTCTCCAACATACCACGTTGATCCATTTGCACCAATGGATTGACATAAGAAGCTTGAGCAACAAGTTTCAATTTCATCTGAACCACAGTTAGGGTTTCGCGAGAAAAGTCAACTGTAGCTTTGACTTTTGACCAGGACATGCTCCCAAGCCGTGGGACACAATTAAATACACCCTATAACACCCATGGAACATGTCCATCAATTTTGATTTAGGTCAAGGACATGATTTCTTAAAGGATCGCACAGTTTGGAATTCATTTGATAAAAAGTCAACTGTGCATAAAAGTCAAACTTTGACTTTTTGAGATTTTTCATAAAAATGGTTTTTTAACCCTAAAATGATGTAATGTGTGATTGGAATCATCATTCATCAAGAAAAATCAAAGAAAGTGGGATAACTTGTAAAAGGGGTAACCATAAAAACTTAGAAATTTTTCTAAGTTTTGGAATAAAGTGGCAAGGGTACCAACTTTGGAGGATCATAACTCCTAAACCACAAAGCCATTTTTCCCCATCCAAAGATGGATTTGTAGCCCTCATGGCCCTCTACAAAAGAGTCAACTACACTTCATCCCAATTCATCATGGATTTTGAGTTATGGTTGGATCAAAATGGCTAAAAACCTAAAATTGACATTTTTCAGCACTTAGCCAAAAAACTGCCTTGTAATTTCAGCACAATGTCCCAACTTCAAGGCTGTTTTTCTCCATGATCCAAGTTGAACCAGGTCTAGTGGCAAACATCAAAGTTGAATTACGTCATCTAAGCTTTCCGGAAAGTCCTAGAACGTCCATGTAGCATACTCGAGCAGGGAGTTATGGATCTTACAAAAAGTCTTGCTGAAGCTGAATTTTTCAGGGGCAGATTTGCACATTTTGTGTGCCACACGAATTTTCAAGCCTTGTCATCAGTTTGGACACATCTAAGGATCAAGTCCAACTGGGATGATCTGATCCATGAACCTCCCAAGTCCAAGGAACCAAAAAAAGCATGCCAAAGCCTAGAAATCCCTAAAAGAGGGACAAAACTCCAATTTTGGTTTGGAGCATTTAATGGATGCTTAGAGGTGGCATGAACTGAGCTTCCTCCAACTGAATTCAGTCAAGATTCCTCCAACAACTAGGGAACCAGCAGCCTGTGCTCTAACCTCTAGTCAATGGCTAGAGGAGACTTGCATTTCCATTGGCCAACATGGAACAAACATCTGCTGCAGTTGCCATTCACTGTGGATCCCAAAACAAACTTGCTCCACTATAAATAGAGCTCATTTGTGTTCAGTTTGAGTACACCAAAGCCATCAAATAGATGCTTTCCTCAAATTCTCTCTTTCACTCCAAAATGCCTTCTTTAGTAAGGAAATTCTGAGTTTTTGAGCTAGAGAGCAATTCCACTCAAACTAATCACATACACACCTCATATATATCGTATGTAAGCTGTGCAAACCATCAAAAGTGACCTGTAATCACAACATCACAAAGTCACCTCTCAAAACCTCAAAATGACACTTTTTTTGCATTTTTCAAGCCATGTCTTGATTCAGTCACTTTCCAAACCAGATAAAACCTCAAACACACTCTAAATATCATCCTTGGACTGTCCCAAATGGTGCCACACATCTGGAACACCATTTGAGAGAGTTGGCATTTTGGCCACTTTTGACCATTTCGCGAGAAAGTGCACAAACTTGCTCCAGAGGTTTCCAGCTGATTCCAACCATCCTAAAAGCTTCTAAGAGGTCATTTGAGGTTGTCCAAAGCATCAAATTATTTCTGGAACAAAGCACTTGGTAGGTTGCCCAAAATCTCCAAAAAAGAGGTAAAATCCACAACTTGAATTCTTTGAATCATGATTTCCTTTGTTGTCCACATACATGCATCATATTGAACAATTCTTGAGGCAAAAATGTAGTCCTTAATGTGTATGTTGTGATTCTCCCACTGTTTGCATTTTAACATGTTTTTATGTGGAATTTTGGTTGTTTCAAAATCATGTCCAGTTCTGGTTTTTTGATTGGTGTGTTCTGTACATTAAGTTTTAGTGTGCATGAGTAACACCATTGGATTCCTTGTGAAAAATCGGTCAAGATAGGTTTTTACGGATTTCAATTTCGATGAAAATTGAGAGAGTTACGCGCGTTGGAAATTCGACGCGAAACGGCGCCGAAAACAACGTGCAGTTCTGGTTTTTTAATTCCTGCGTTTTGTGTGTTGATTTTCCATGTGCGTGAGTAATACCATTGGATTCCTTGCGAAAAATCGGTCAAGATAGGTTTTTACGGATTTCAATTCGGATAAAAATCGAGAGAGTTACGCGTGTTGGAAATTCGACGCAGAACAATGTTTTCAAAATAGTGCAGTTCTGGTTTTTTTTATTTCTGCGTTTTGTGTGTTAATTTTCCATGTGCGTGCGTAATAGCATTGGATTCCTTGTGAAAAATCGGTCAAGATAGGTTTTTATGGATTTCAATTCGAATAAAAGTCGAGAGAGTTACGCGTGTCGGAAATTCGGCGCGAAACGATGTTTTCAAAACGATAGCAGTTTTGGTTTTAATTTCTGCGTTTTGTGTGTTGATTTTCCGTGTGCGTGAGTAATATCATCGGATTCCTTGCAAAAAATCGGTCAAGATGGGTACTTCCAGATTTTGATTCCGATAAAAATTGAAAGAGTTATGAGTGTTTGAAATTTGATAAAAAACGTGTTGAAAATTAAAGTTTCGGTACTCGTTTTTACCCCAAAAGAAATGTCGGAGATGATATTTTAATATCTTTCCTCTTTTTCTTACTTTTTATTTTCAAAACTCAACCAATTTTTTTTACATAGCAAAAAATCATCATTTTCCAATTCATACCCCATAATATTTTAATTCACAAAAAATCACAAAAAAAGTATTATTTTTAATATATTTAAAAATAGTGTTTTGTATTGTTTTAAATGCTTTTAAAATGATTCATTTTTCTTGATTTTTAAAACCAAAATGATTTTAAATATTTATGTGGATAAAATATTTTTTTCATAAACTTTAATCATTATTTAATGATTTTATTTGATATTTTTATCATTTTTTTACTTAATTTTTCTTAGAAAAATGCCTAAAAAAAATGAAATTGGGGTTTTCTTTGATTTTCACCCTAACAAATCTTTTTCAAACACTTGGGCCTCTATTAGAGTGTAAGACCCAATCCCCTTTTAACCAAAACAATTTTGGGCCTCACTTATTGTATAAGTCCCTATCCGTTAAAAGAAAACATCGGCGCGACCGCCATTTTCAAACGAAAATCAACCGGGCTTCTCTTTGAGCTGTAAGTCCCATTTCTTTTCATTTTTTAACACTTGGGCCTCTATTAGAGTGTAAGACCCAACCCTTTTTTAACGAAACAATTTTGGGCCTCAGCTATTGTATAAGTCCCGATACGTTAAAAATCTCGGCGCGACCGCCATTTTCAAACTGAAAATATTTTGGGCCTCTCCCTGAGTTGTAAGCCCCATCTTTTGTACAAAAATACATTTTGGGCCTCTATTAGAGTGTAAGACCCAACCCCTTTTTTTTTTTATATTTTCTCATTTTATTTTATAATGATTTGGAAAATTAATAACTCCTTCAATTTTGATTATTTTTTATTGGTTCTTTTTTCTGAAAAATCACAAAAATAGTAAAATATTTTATTCTACAAAAAAATCAAATTTATATTATTTATTTAATATAGTTGGTATTTTTGTGAATAAATTCATTTTTAATTGTTTTAAAGCATTTTAAAAGTGAATATTCATCTTGAAAATAAAGACCTTGGGCCTCCCCTCGTGTTGTAAGACCCGTTTCCTTTCTTAAAAACTCTTTGGGCCTCTTGAGAGAGTGTAAGACCAATCCCTGTGTACAGAAAACTTTTCTTGGGCCTCAGTCACTTGTATAAGTCCTTCTGTACAAATTCAACAGTGCGCTCACTGATAAAACCCTGGGCCTCTCCTTGAGTTGTAAGCCCCAAATCTTTCTTTTTCAAAGCACTTTCTCCTTTGATTTTGAATATACTGTTGTTTTCAATCTTTCTTTGTTGAACAACTAACCAAACAGCATGGAAGCTCTACAACCGAGTAAGTGTTTACCCGCTTTCATTTACCGCTTTCATATGTATATAACTGTATTGTGGGGCTGTTTCACTGTAAGTCTCCTTTCATAAACTCATATACATATAACTGTATTGTGGGGTTGTTTCGCTTTAAGTCTCCTTTCATAAACTCATATCAACTGTGTAATAATAGTATAGATATTTAGAGTTTCCCCGGCAACTACGTCTAGAACTAGGTGACGCCGTTTCGTTTATTCGTAGAAATAGACAACTAGATCCCCAATAGGATCACCAGATACAGTCTTCTCTTCGGCTGTCCTCATTAGGAATTGTCAAGAAACTCTACTCCCAAAGATGAATGTATTCTCCGTGAATGGCATCTTTTGAGTTTCTTCCAAATTCTCGAACTTTCCTGACTTGATCTATTCCTTGTGAATAGCTTGCCTTGAATTTCTCGGGGTTTGGGGACCCACGGGCTTCTTAAAAGCATCGGCCTCCTCTTGGGCATCGTACAAGGACCCACAGGCTTCCTAAAAGCAACCCCGCCTCCTCTTGGGCTTAGTACAAGGACCCTACAGCTTCTTAGAAGTATTCGCAGCCTCTTCTTAGGCTTCGTATAATGATCTCTTCCTCCGGGAATGATAGCCTCCTCTTGGGCTTAGTACAAGGACCCGTCGGCTTCTTAAAAGTTTCCAGCCTCCTCTTGAGCTTCGTACAAATTGTCCCGACGACCTCCTAGAGGTATAGGAACAGAACCTAGTCATCTTCATAGAACAGTCCTTTCATAGAGTCTACTATTGTTTCTCAAAGCATAGTACAAAAGATAAAACTCTAGACTTGGACAGTCTAATCTCCTTGAGTCTCAAAGACATTCTCAAGTGACCCCTTCGTTAAATAGGAAGGAAACCCGTAGACTCGGACAGTCTCAATACCCTTTGGATTTCCCGCTTCCTTAAAGAACAGGAATAACCCGAATCCTTGGAATCAAATCCCTGAGTACAGTGTTGCTCATATAAGAACTGATTTTCTCTTTCAAAATCAGTATACTGGACCTGTCACTCAACTGAGATAGTTACCATAGCCTCCTCTTAGGCTTTGTATAATGATCATTCTTCAGTGAAGTTAGCCTCCTCTTGGGCTTTATACAATGATTCTCCCCAGCGGAGTCAAACAACGTTTAGCCTCTCTCTCGGGCTTTGTACGAGACACATAAGAGACTCCCTCGTTGAGTCAGTCACCCCTTTTGCCTCCATCTCGGGCTTTATACGAGATACAAAAAGGTTCTTATTGAGCCAAACAAATTTTCGCCTCCATCTTTGGCTTTGTACGAGATACAAAAACTCTTTTGTTGAGTCAAATAGCCTCCATCTCGGGCTTTATACAAGATACCAAAAGACTCCATCGTCGGGTCAAAACCTTTTAGCCTCTCTCTCGGGCTTTGTACGAGACACATATTAGCCTCCTCTTAGGCTTTGTATAAGAAAACCACTGGTTGATCCAATCAACCTTTTAGCATCAAAGCTGTGCCTCGTTCACAATACACAAACATCAACAACTCCTTCCATCTAATCGCTGTAAGCGGCAAGCCTCTGGATCATCTATATCCATGCCACTGTCCCTCTTTTAGCATGAGAAATTCCTAAGGAAAGATAGCATTGCTCTACACTGAGTTAAAGTCTTCTCCTTCAGGTTAAAATCCCCTATAAAGGAAATTATGGCATTGCCGGATTCGCATATCCCGGTTAAAGTAATTCTCCTTATTCAGCTCACAATAGGATAAAAAATGAATCGACCTGTAGTCAAAGCTCAAACCGCAGAGAGCGACCAGCGCTTAAGAACCGCGTCCCAAATCGCTCGCTACAGGATCTAGTGCTAGTGGGAGATTGCTGGAGTAAGCCCTAATAGCCAATCAATATTGGTTGTATATGCTTTTGTATCATGAATTTTATATAAGTTGTTTGTTAATATATATACGTATTAGACATTATATTTATTGTGTTACTTGTATATAACATAATAAAGTCCTTAGAATAATTAGTCTATTTAATGATACATTAAGTGTGACTTAATCGTGAGACTTTATTAAACCTTAGAACGTTGTTCTTAAAGTATCCATAGTCAAGCTTTACTGTCAAATAGGACAACAATAATGTATAGAGACTATTATGTGAGTAGACTGATGATTGTATCTCACATGTCATGGATATGAGATATATAGCCTTCACGTAGGTATAAATATTAGGAGTAATAGTTATACTGGATTGACCCACCATGAGAATACTACATAGTTTGTTATGTAAGTGTCATAAGTTATTCTCATAGTAATAGTGATGTATACCACCATTTGACCTGAAACCACTATGGACCCTTGATGTGGAGTCAAGTACTTTATTGCCAATTAAACATTGTCCGTAACAGGATGACCATAAAGATGGTTTATGGGTACTTTACAAATCATGCTGAGGGACATGAGTGACCTATATGAGATTTGCCCCTCCTGCATATACGGGAGTAATATCTGTGGGCTTCTCGATAGAGTATGGCTATAAAATGCATGGTCATGCTCAAATAAGTCGATATGAGATGTTGGGCTTATTTGTTGTTATCAAGTATACTCTGGGATCAAGGAATAAAATATTGGACTATACAAGGGCGACACATTATATGCCTTGTGTTCAATATAGTGTCGTACCTCAAAAAATACGATCTTCGCAATGCGCAAAACTAGGGCTTGCACGACCACTGATGGACTTACAAGAGTCGCCACCGAACTATATTTATTCCACGAAGGGAAAGGGAAAATATCGAGAAAACCCACGGGGAAAAAGATAGGGTATGGTCATCGCAGCCATGTTGGGTTCAGAAGTCGGTTATGTAAGGAGAAGGTACTAGCACCTCCCTACATCCATCGTACTCGATGGGAACCTTCTATATTATCTAGGCATGAAAGGTATCTGATATCTATAAGCTTGCTAAGGGAAAACTGATGATTGCTTGAGGGAAAAAAGAAGATTTTTTATTATTGAGTTCGTCTAAATTTACAATCTAGTGCCCACGTATCCCAGAGGGAATTAGAACTCCGTAGTTCGTGTTGAAAATATTTTTTGTTTGTTGTGTGTTTTTTATGGACGATGCTATGAAGCATGTCCTTTTTGAAAATTTTTAAACAGAAAAGCCAAGTGGCAAAAATGTTTGAAATGTGTTAAATATTTTTTAGATGTTTTGAAGAGGGGTTAGAGATAAATTAAAGTATTTTTGGATTTTTTTGAGAAAAGTGATTTTAATTTTAAAGGAAACTTATCCTAGTTCTAAGATTCCAAAGTTAGATTGAAGGAAAAATCCTATCCTAGAAGTTGTCATGCAACAAATGACCCTAATGACTACGGTCGATGGCGATCATGAATGACCGATTTACAGGGTATGAAAATGGCTTGATTGAATCAAGAATTAGTTTAAAAAATAATTTAGGCCTGAACGGAAATAAGATGCGTACAAAATATTAACATCACACATTAAAGGAATCAAAGCGTAAATTGAAAAGAAAAGTGCACGGGTTAAAATCATGACGCAAATACGCGAATCAAGGTCGCGTACGCGAATACGTGCAAGGCTACAAAGAGAAATTAGATCGGATCTACACATGATGATGTTGGACCGTTATTCTTAACAAAAAAACAAACTGCTACCACGTAAGCGGTCATTGCAAGTCGAATCAATAAACAACAAGTAATAAAATTAAAGAAAATCACAAATTGCAAATAGAAACGCAAATAAGTAAGCGCATAAAAAATGGATTGCCGCTAGGCTAAACCATCGGACGCATGTACAAAATCGAAACGCAACGATAATCAATTTAAAATAGTAAAATAAAAACTGCACATAAATCGATAAGATTACTCAATAGCTTGCTACACTTAACGTGATCATCGCAATGTGAATCAAAATTGTGCAAATCTGAATTTACCCAAAAGAAAAAGTAAAACCAAAGGAATTTTAAAAGTGCTAATAAAATATAAAAAAATTCAACAATATTGCTAACGCAAAAATGTGATCATCGCAACCGGATCAAACCAAACACAAATATCACGCATCATGCACACAAATATGTGAACAGCGTATCGACATAATTTGATCCGAATAATATGATCAAAACCATATAAAGCAGTGGTTCAATATATATATATATATATATATATATATATATATATATATATATATATATATATATATATATATATATATATATATATATATATATATATATATATATATATATATATATATATATATATATATAGATATATATGGGTTATGCTAATGCACACCCATGTAGGTGTGCATTAGCAACATACACCTTAGTGTATTTTTGTGTGGGGCTCACCAATTTTGAGTGGGACCCACATTAGAAAGATGAAGAAAAAAAATAAAAACAAAATAGATGTAGTGTATTTTTGTGTGTGACCCACCAATTTTGAGTGTATGTTAGCATTTCCCTATATATATATATATATATATATATATATATATATATAAACTAATTGAAAACAAGGAATAGTAAGGTATCCCTTAAAAGTTCTACGCACGGTATATACACATTACTAATTGAAAATTGAATAGTGCGGCATGAATATATACACGAGTAACAGTAGCTTCGACTTAAGAATTAGACTAGTTTTTTTTTTGTGTAAGCAAGTTTCATTAATAGAGGAGAACTAAGGGTTCTCCAAACCTTTTTACACAAAGAACGGAAAAAAACCGCCAAAAAGAGAGAGATTACATACCAATTGAATTACGACAAAAAATGCAAAGGATCTTTGCAAAACTCGTAAAAGGAATAATTGGAATGTGTAATTTCTCCGCAAAAAGACCACCTCCACACCAATAATTTAATGCTCCAAACCGTATCATTTACATTCCAAGCATCATTACGGAAGCAAATACCATTTCTTAGAAGCCATAAACTCCATACCGTAGCTATCCACACTAAACCTTCTTTACCTTTCCTAACCTTTTTATTACCACAAAAAAGATACCAACTCATAAAATTTGAGAGGCACTCCTCATTCTCTTCCTCCTCCTTTCCCACCCACAAAGCAATCTCCTTCCAAATATTTTTAATCACAAAACAAAAGAAAAAAGTATGGTTCCTATTTTCCAAATCAACCCCACAAAGAGAACAAAGTAAAGAAGAAGAAGGAATAGGAATACCTCTATACACTAAGAGGTCTTTTGTTGGGAGTCTATCCATCAAAAGTCTCCAAATAAATAACTTGATTTTAAACGGCACCTCCATTTTCCATAACAAAGAAAAAGCCACATCATACCTATTAGAAGGCCCCAAAGGTAACCGGAAGCTTGCATAGAAATTGTAGCAAGATGAAACCGAGAAAACAAAATCCGGTTCCATACTCCACTCCACCACATCCGCCCCATCCGAAAACCCACCAAAACCCTCCAACTTTTCTTTCAACAATTCTAAATCCTCCAACAAAGGCAAATTATTTGTAATGGGACCTAAGCCTAAATCACTCCATTGCCAAGTCTCATCAACCCATCCTCCCATTCCCGCCACCGCCACCTTCTTCAAAAGTGTCGCCGAAAACAAATTCGGAAAAAGATCTTTCAAAGACTTGTCCTCCAACCACCTAGCCTCCCAAAAAGGAATTTTGTATCCGTTTCGGATGGAAAATCTACAATTCCAAGGGATAGGATCTTCAAGCGCTAGATCCTTAATTTTGATTAAATCTCTCCACCAAATAGAACAAGACGAGGAAGTGACTTTGGAAGCTTCACCACAAAACACCTTAATGGCCAAGTCACCATATCTAGCTTTCAACACTTTAAACCATAAGGTATTATGCCCACAAACAATTCGCCATCTCCACTTATTGAGTAGAGCTATATTGAAGTCCGCCAAATTTTTAATTCCAAGGCCCCCCTTCTCAAAAGGCAAACAAACGGTCTTCCAACTCACCCAATGGATCTTCCTCTTTTCCTCCACGCCACCCCAAAGAAAATTACTTTGAATTTTATTAACTTCTCCCACAACTTTCGACGGCATTTTATAGAAAGACAAAGTGAAAATCGAAAGAGAGCACAAAATAGATTTCAACAAAGTTAACCTTCCTCCAAGATTAAGAAATCTATTCTTCCACCCAAGTAACCTTTTTTTCAACTTCTCTAAAAGAGGTTTCCAAGTCGAAGCTTTCCTCGGATTAGCTCCAATTTGAATTCCAAGAAAAAGGAAATTACTAGCCTCCACCTTACACGATAGAACAAAAGAAGCGGCTTCCAAAAAAGTTGAAGAAGTGTTGATTCCAATCAATTTACTTTTGTGGTAATTAATACCAAGACCCGACACCATTTCAAAAATTCTCAACACCATCTTTATCGCCCTAACATGATTCCAAGACGCTTTCCCAATCAAAAGTGTATCATCCGTGAATTGAAAAATGTCAACCGGGCAAACCCTCTTTATCACAAAAGGTTCGAAGTTTCCAATTTCCACCGATTTGCTAACTAGCCTCGCTAACCCTTCCACCACCAAGACAAATAAGAAAGGGGATAATGGATCTCCTTGTCTCAACCCCCTCTCCACACCAAACTCCTTAGTTGGACTACCATTAACCAACACTGACATCCTACTTTGAAATATCAACATCTCCATCCATCTCCTCCATTTCGGTCCGAAACCCATCCTACGAAGCAAGAAACGAAGAAAGTTCCAACTCACCTTATCATAAGCCTTTTCAAAATCTACTTTAAAAAGAAGACAATCGGAACTTTCTTTTTTAGCATAATCTACCACCTCGTTAGCCACCAAAACTCCATCCAACAATTGTCTATTAGGTACAAACGCACTTTGACTAGGAGATATAATCGAATTCAACACTCTTTTCATCCTCCCCGCCAAAACCTTTGCAACCACCTTGTACATACACCCTACCAAGCATATAGGCCTATAATCATCCAAAGAAATAGGATTAGGAAACTTTGGGACCAAACACAAAAAAGAGGAAGTCATTCCCTTAGATAGTTCTCCACCATAATGAAAATGAGTCAAGAAAGCCATGACATCCTCTTTAAGAAAGAACCAACACTTTTTAAAGAAATGAAAAGTGTATCCGTCCGGGCCCGGACTTTTAGACCCCCCACAACTCCAAATAGCTTCCTTAACCTCCTCCTCAAGAAAGGGCCTCTCCAAGAAGGTACTCTCCTCGACATTAATACTATCAAAATTGATACCTTCCAAAATAGGCCTTTCCGGATCTTCTTCATGAAACTTGTTCGCATAGTGATTGGTAATTTCCCCCTTTATATCTTCAACCGATTCCAACAAACCTCCCGTTGTAACTAAAGGGCCAATATGATTATGTCTCCTTCTCTCTTTCATCACCTTATGGAAAAACCCACTATAAGAGTCACCTTCTTTTATCCACTTAAGTTTCGCTTTTTGAACTAACATATTCTCTTTGATTCTCAAGTTGGTCCAAAAGCGATTAGTAGCATCTTTTCTAACATTGATAATATTAGGATGAAGATCTTCACACTCAACCTCCAACCTTTCATCCCCCAAATTAATATCCCTCACTCCTTCCTCCACCTCCAAGTTAATTCTTCCAAACACTTCTTTATTCCACCATCTAAGTCTTTCTTTTAAAAGGCGAAGCTTCTCTTTCAACACATAATCCCCCCGACCTTCCACCTTCAAATCCAACCACTCCTTCTCAACAAACGGAACAAAAGACTCAAACGAAAACCATTCATTGTTGAACTTAAATGGTTTAGGGCCCCAATTAACTTTGTCCTTCACAATCCAAATCGGACAATGATCCGATATATCCCTCATGCCAACAAGTTGGCCAATCACTCCCCATCTATTAATAATGTTATCCGAGACAAGGAATCTATCAATTCTACTCATAGATTTGCCATCTCCACTGTACCAAGTAAAATTCTTCCCTTTACTAGGAATATCCACCAACATACTATTCCCAATAAAGTCCGAAAACCCCTTCATATCACTTCTACATTCGACCATCGCCCTCCCCTTCCTTTCACTACTAATTTTGATGGCGTTAAAGTCCCCTCCTATAATCCATTCCCCATCACAAAAATTATTCTTTAACTCCACTAACTTTCGCCAAAGTTGATTCTTCTTCACCAAGTCACAAGAAGAATAAACATTAAAAACATAATAGGTAAAATTTCTCCAAACCACTTTAATTCCAATGTAACCCTCTCCTTTAAAACTATTAATAACCTCCATCTCCCCAATCTTCCATAAAATTAAAAGGCCCCCGGACATACCATTCGAAATGGAAAAAGAGTAACCAACCTCCGTATTACTCCAAAAACTCCTTGCCATAAAATCGGATAAAGTGCTTAGTTTTGTTTCTTGAATCATAAAAATATCCGCATTACCCTTTTTAATAAGAGAGCTAATTCTTCTCCTTTTAAGGGCATTGCCTCCCCCTCTAATATTCAATGAACCAATAATCATTTTGCACCAATGTTGTTCTCCTTCCTCTTCATTCTTCTATCTCTATCATTCTTTTCCAATTCCTCAATCCTTTTAATATTAATTCCACTCCCATTTGAATCCACCACCCCCAACGCCACACAAGCTTCCCAAAGTTTAATACCATCATCTTTTTTTAAAAAGTTCCAATGTCTCCCGTTGTTTCTTAAAATATTCGAATTCTCCGATTGGTCCCCGTAAACAGTACCAAATTTAATTTCTTCCAGTCCCCCAGTCAGCACCTTTGCCCCAAGTAATTGTTCACTGGAACATTTGTGATTCAGATTACGTGCCTGCTTAACATGCTTCTGCAGACTAGAAACAGTTGCAGCTTTCCTTTTAATTTTTCTTAAAGGCCTCAGCGGACGATTATAGCAGGACTCCGCCACTTTGTTCAGCTTTTTTCGTTTCAGAATTTTGGAAGAGGATTTGTAAACTGGTGGAACAGAATATTCAGCAATCAAAGACTTCTCCTGTAGTTGAGACTCCAGCACAATAATGCCCAAATCAGAGTTTGCTCCAGATTTTTGAGAAAAAGAGTTGTCTTCAGGATGAGTAACCGGTTTCTCTACCTCACCTTCCTTTGAACACCCTACTATTTCCTTCAGAACTGAACTAAGAGGCCGATTATCATGGAAAAACTCAGCCTGCACACCAGAAATGTCGCCTACATTTTGAGAGTAAAAATTGACTCCAGATTTTGGAACCGGTTTGTCTACCTCATTTTCCTTCGAAAATACTTCGATACTATCCGATGATTCTTCCCTACCAAAATACTCCGTGTCCGTGGACCAAACAATATCAGAATCCAAAGATTCCGAGCCAGTAATTTGAGAGTCGGAATTACCTGCAGTGTGATTGAAGGCGCCTGAAAATTCTTCTCGCAAACCGATTCTGAACATCATACCATCGATGTCGACATTCACAAATTCTGGTAATTTGTAATGCAGAGGTACATAAACCATCAACCTAGCCAATTCGAAGTTAATGCCCTTAGCAGTGGCGTCGTCGACACAAACGAAATCACCTATCAAATTTGCCAAAGCAAGGAAGAATTCCGAATTCCACACAATGGCGGGGACTCCAACCGCTCGAACCCACATTCTTCTCCTACCGTCAATGTCGTCAAACCTCCATTTCCGGACCTCAGATAACCATTTGATCCACCAATTTTCCTCCATACGAAACAGCTCTTGAAAAACACCTTCCTCCGTTTCTTCGATCAAACAAAGATCAGCTCCCAATGGCGTTGTCTTAATCGCGAATAGACCTTCCATCTCCATAAAAGTTTGAATATTATAAGTGGAACCAGAAATTATTACCTTCCCTGCGTACGCTTTGTCGAGCCTCCTCTTATCTTCCTCTTTGGAATTGAAAGTAAAGCACAACAATTCTTTCGGAACCTCTTTCGCCTGAGCATTTGTGACAATATCAACATAACTTCTACCGCCCCTCCTTGCTACAAAACCTCCATTGTTTCTAGTTGTCCTGTCCTGTCGTCGATTGACGTCCTGTATCCGCCTTCCCCTGAAGCCACCTTCGAGGACCACCTTCTTCCTTTCAAAACGAGGAATGTTGACATGCAATTTCCTCCCCAGAACCATAATGTTGTCCAACCGAACCCCCAGCAATCTCGCGTCGTCAACCTCCGCGAAACGAGCGAAACCAAACTTCTTCCCTATGTTGTTTTTCCTCGGAGATATGGCCACCTCCACAACCTTAGTCGTACACCCAAACAAAGCGAAAAGGTCTTTCGCCCTCGTATCGTCAGGAAACTCGGAGATGTAGAACGAAGTAACCTCTTGAGCATCCTTGCCGGTCGGAATCTTCTCCTCCCTGTGAACATCCCAGCGAGAAATCAGATTTCTGAATGGCTTTCGTCGCACCTCGTGCCAACCGTCTGATTGATTTGGCGGACCACCCGCAATGGTGGAGGCGCCGGAAAGCAAAAGCCCCTTCTAGTGAGAAGGCGGAGGATACCTCAAGAGAATTAGACTAGTTGAAAAAAAAAACAAATCACCAAAATAATTTAATATATAACATATATATCCGAAAAGCTAAAAAAGAAGAATAACAAATATAGAATTGCCTACGAACTACAAAAATTTTTTAGAAAAGCAATAGTTACGTACACGGCGAAACCAACATTGTGGGTTTTTAGAATTCGCTTCCCCTTTTCTTTTCAGCAACAAAATACAGTATATATACTGTATCATTAGAGTTACTAATTTTTTAAATTGCCAACAATGTTCTTTAATGTCTATTTTAAAGCTCAAATAACTAATATTAATTAAAACCAAATAGAATTTAAATGATTAAAATAAAACTAATAATTCTATTTATTTATTCTAACTATTTAGACAGAAAGGTAAAAATAAATGGATCTCAAATAAATAAAATTCGAATGCTCAAGTGCTCAAAAAAATAAATCGAGTGCACCAAAATTATCAGTGCAAAATAAATGACTCGGAAAAATACAGCGTTTGGTCAGATTTTAAAATAAATTTTGACCCATTAAAATGCTTAAACTGATCAAAATGCAATCGAAAATTAGTCAAAAAAATAAAATGAGCACGCCAAGTTAAACTTCGTGAACCGTAGATTAATACAATTGACATTTGCACACTCGGTTTTGAATTTTTCTGCCCACTGATTTTACGCACAGTTGAGATTTAGTTTGACCAGTCTGTCTATAAATCCGAGAAATTATTTCGGATGACATTTTAGGCACTCTGCCAGATGAAATGCATGCTATGCTATGCAAAATAAAAATAAAGTTAGATGCATGAAAAATTTAAAATGCCCGGACAAAATTGAGGTATGACAGATGCCCCTATTTAATTAACTTGAACCAAAAGGTATGAATGACAATGGTCTTCGTACATTCCTGATGGAAGATAATTAAATATAGAAAGACCCCAAATTTTTCCTAAAAGGTGGGCATGAAATGCAGAGATGAAATGTGGAAAGAGAAAGCAGTGAAAATGCAATGAAATAAAGGAAGAACAAGTTTATTGGCAAAGCTCTGCAGTGGAAAAGCTCATAGGAGACTTTTTAGGGTAATCTCTGCTTGGGGAGCAACAAGAGCAAGAATGTTAGGGATCATCATTATCAACTGCATGGTTGAAGAATGAATTGCTAGGGGATAGAAATTCAATGAGCGTGTAATACCCCATATTATTTAAATGCTCAGTTGGATATCAGATGAGTATCTATGTACTCTATTTTTGGTTAATTGGATTAATGGAATCCTCTAAGTATTTTAAGTATGGTCAATTGGGATCAATAGAGCAACTGGTGAACTCTGAAGAGATCAATTATTTAATAAAAGAGACAGATTGATATTTATTAGTTCAAGAGAGTATTTGAAGGTAACTCTAATAATTGATCAATTGAATTGAGATGACAAAATATCTATTGTAGATATTTTACTCTATTGGATTATATTATATAATATTGGTATTATATATTTATATATATATATATATATATATATATATATATATATATGTTAGAAAAAGAGAAAGAAAAAAGATAGTAAGAAGAAGAAGAAAGAAGAAAAGAGGAAATGGAGAGAAAGAAGAGAAAGAGAGAAAATGGAGAAAGATGAAGAAGAGGAACTCATGGATCATCACCATCTTCTTCAAACTCCTCTTCGATTATCAGGTGGGTTCTAGTTAGACGCTCTAAGTTCTAGAATTAAGGATTTAGAACTTAGGTTAGATTTGAGAGAAAATTATTAAACGGATAAATCAATGAAATCTAACGGATGAAATGCGATATAAATGTATGGATTGCTTGTTGTTATGATTGGAACATTGATTTGGGTCATATGGTATGAATTGGAAGTGGTTTGGGTGAAGAATTGGGAGATTGGACCCAAATGTTTCTGGTTTCTCACTGCTGCGAATTTCTGAACTTTGCATTGTTCGCCTAGCGAACTCCAAAGCGAATGATTGGTCGAGGGTTCGCCTAGCGAACCCGGGAGAGAACGAAAGGCGAATGTTCGCCCAGAGCTCGCTTAGCGAACTTTATGCCCTTTTTCTACTGACTTGGTTCGCTGAGTGTTCGCCTAGCGAACCCTGGAGCGAACGTGACAAATTTTTCCATCTTGTTTCATTCATAACGTTTGATCCGTAACTCGGATTGACGTACGGTCGGAAGCGTTAGAAATCTATTTCAATGCTCTTTGTGATGGTGAGGTAGAAACATGGTTATATGATATAGATTGATAAGAAAATATGGGAAAGTAATGTATGTGTGAAAAGTGTGGTTTATGTTTCCACCGGAAGTTCATGAATCGGGAAGCCGATTGATATGGGACTTAAAGCCTTGGAAAGAGAATCCAATGTGCTAGTAAATGGTATGAGAGACCATGATTTAGCCAAGGATGCTTGGTAGAGGATAGTAGTGGCTTGTATGCTTTAAAAATGTGTGTGAACTACTATGTGGATTAATTATGATATATTATGCTATCTTGTGTGTTTATGATTGATGTTGTGATATGCTTATCTAATATCATTGTTGAACATAATTGAAAGAATATGCATGTTAAAATGAATTAGGGAGAGTGAGGAAACTTTACCCCAAAACAAATGGCATAGTTTAAAATAGTGGAACCTAGTAACGGCTAGTAAATTGATGTATGACAAAATGACAACGCTCGTGTAAGAGAGACCGAGGCGTGTGTCCATTACCGAATGGTATAGAAATGAGTGAAACACTAGTATGGAACACGTGTGATTGTTATGTTTCTATTTGAGAAAGGCAATAGAGGCCTAAAGGCTATTTTTGGCCTAGAATTGTTGAATACAATTATGGTTGTATGTGAAATCACGTAATCGTAACCATTTTATTTTGAGTTGCCCTTGAGAGGCCTTCATGAGTCTCGAGCTCCTCTGAAGTGCAGGCACGATTACTTGACAGGTTTGATTCCCGTGTGTAGTACGAATGGAGCCTATGCTATGGGTAGAGACTTGTGATGGTTAACAGACCATGAAAAGTGACGGTTCACGGTTAACAGGCCGGTGTTCCCGAATCCATTTTGTATGCCAAGTAACTACAAGGATCCATGACTCGGGTCGACTTCTAGACGTAGAAGCGGACGGGAAAAGGGGATGCCTTGGTACAGGTTATAGATTATTGAGATTCTTGAGTTAACAGGCACAAGTCATATTTGCATTCGTAAGGATTCTTGAGTTAACAGGCTCATGATGTAATTTCCTTTCGAGTGAGATTCTTGAGTTAACAAGCTCAGGACGTATTTTCCTTTCGTGTGAATTTATGAGTTAACAGACTCATGACATGTTCCATATAGTGTGAGATTGTGTACTCAAAGTCATTCCCTTCCCCTTGACTTGAGTTAGGATGGTTAGAACCCTGTAAAGCCGAGAGAATCTATAAGATAGGGAACTCATTGAGATTTGATGTATCTCACCCCATTATTGTTGATTATTTTCAGGAGGTATTTGCAGGTTTGATTTGCAAGTGGAGCTATGCTTGGATGTTTCAAGAGAAACTTAGTTGAGCTTATTTCCGTTGTGTATTTGTTGTATACAATTGAGGATATTTATATTGATCTTAGATTTTATATTTTTGGCTAATTTCCATAGCTTGTACCATAGTTTGTATTTATGTTTTTGAATGGTCAAGTATGTGAATTACGCCATTAGGCACTTATGATGGTGTCAGTACCAAATAAAACACTTGTATGGTATTATTATAGATATATATTATATAGGGCGTTACAGGGCGCATGCGGGATATTAACTCTTTTCAAAGAAATACTGCAGACTTTGAAGGAGGACTGGCCAGGATGCTGATGATTTATCTTATATCCTGTTATGACATGATGTTCCACTTCGAGTGGAAATGTCGTGCATTGCATGATGCATGAAGTTACTTATGAGGATGCAAATGTTGGGGATTCTTATGCATGTCTGAATGCACATGATTTTGTTAAGTTGATAATTGGAATGACTGTGTTTGATGACAGTCTTGTTGGGCAAGAATGTTATGCATGTCATGCATGTGACAATGCAAATGATGGAGTATGCTTGGAATAGGTCTCCCTTTGAGGGTGAGACGCTTTTTGATATCATTGGGGATTGGATTTAGGAATTGCCAAGTGAAATTGGACTTTAGATTTTATGAAGGTGCCAACAAGGGTGGACTTTTAGGTAGTTGCCAATAACAATTGGACTTTTGGATTATGAAGGTGCCAACAAGGGTGGACTTTTAGGTAGTTGCCAATTTAAATTTGACTTTTGAGAGGTGCCAACAAGGGTGGACTTTTAGGTAGTTTCCAGTATAAATTGGACTTTTGAGAGGTGCCAACAAGGGTGGACTTTTAGGTAGTTGCCAATATAAATTGGACTTTTGAGAGGTGCCAACAAGGATGGACTTTTAGGTAGTTGCCAATATAAATTGGACTTTTAACTGCCAGACGGGAACTTGGACTTTTAATTGCCAGACGGGAACTTGGACTTTTAACTGCCAGACGGGAACTTGGACTTTTAACTTCCAGACGAGAACTTGGACTTTTAACTTCCAGATGGGAACTTGGACTTTTAATTGTCAGACGGGAACTTGGACTTTTAACTGCCAAACGGGAACTTGGACTTTTAACTGCCAGATGAGAACTTGGACTTTTGATGTCAAATCTTGTGTTACAGGATTTGAGATGTCATATTCATGTTGTGAGGTTAGGCCCAATGAATGACATGATGTGTATGGTGTAATATCCCATATTCTCTAAATGCTCAATTGGACATCAGACAAGATCAGATGGATGGCTATATGCTCTATCTCTGATCAATTGGAATAATTAAATCCTCTAAGTGCTCTATGTATTGTCAATTGGGATCAATAGAACAACTAGTGAGCTCTGAAGAGATAAATTATTTAATGAAAGAGACAGATTAATTATTAGTTCAAGAGGGGATTTTAAGGTAACTCTAATAATTGATCAATTGGTGTGAAACGATAAAATATCGATTGGAGATATTTTTACCCTATTGGATTATATTATATAAAATGACTTATATATATATATATATATATATATATATATATATATATATGGAAAAAGAAGAAAAAAGAAAAGATAGTAAGAGAAGAAGAGAAGAGGAAAGGAGAGAAAAAGGAAAAAGAGAAGAAGAAGCTCAAGGAAGAAGAAGAGAAAGTTGGATCATCATCATTATTCATCATCTTCTTCAAACTCCTCTTCGATTATCAGGTGGGTTCTAGGTAGAACTATAAGTGTATAAATAGAGTTTTGGAACCTAGAGTAGATATTCTAGGTTAAGAGAATTTTGTGAGGATTTGATGTTTTCACGGTTCAAATGTGAAATTGATTGCGTAATATAATCAGATTATGCACGAATTTAATTGGCGATACTTGTTGTTGTGTTCCAATATACTATGATGAAGTTTGGTTGGGTTTTATATCCATAAAAATGGGTTTTTGTGCTTCTGGTTCTGTGGTAACCGGTTACTCACTTTGAAGTAATCGGTTACTTGAAGGAAAATTTGAGGTTTTACGTGAAAATGAACGAAGTAACCGGTTACTCATTTTGAGGTAACCGGTTACCAAAATGTGCCTCTAGCTATGATTTTGATTCTGTTTTGAACAGTGACACTTGAGTAACTGGTTACTCATTTTGAGGTAACCGGTTACCACTGCTGTGATTTTGAAAAATGTTTTAAAATTCATAACTTTTGAACCATGATTCCGATCGAGACGTTCTTGGTATCGTTGGAAAGCTATGACGATTGATTATTTATTTGATGGAAATTGAATGAAATAATGTGTTATGTGATATGTTGTGATAAGTGTTTACATATGCAAATTATGTTATGCCATATCTATCTAATTGTTGTTAAGTATGGTTGAGAGAAAATGCATGCTTAAAACAAATTAGGAAGAGTGAGGAAACCATACCCAAAATCAAATGATATGAACCTAGAGATGTAACTAGGTCTTGATAGAGGTTTCAACGACAATGCTTAGGCATCGATGCTAGAAGAGTATCTTTGATAAGTAGTTGGTAGCGGAGGTTCGTGGTTTGGGTTGAAAGCTCCTCCGGAGTGTATATTTTTATCCCTTAATAAATATCCGTGACTCGTGTTGAAGAGCCTATTGTTTAGGCTGGCCGGGGAAAGTGTTTATTAAGTAAGTGACCGTGACCCATGTTGAAGGGCCTCTTGTGTAGGCTGGCCGAGGAAAGTTACTTAGTGGGTGGTATTAGTGACCCGTGTTGAAGGGCCTCTTGTGTATGTTGGTCGGGGAAAGTACCATGTGTAGGTAACCGTGATCCGTGTTGAAGGGCCTCTTGTGTAGGCTGGTCGGGGAAAGTTATCTATGTTAGCTTCCGGGACTCGTGTCCATAATTCTTTGGAAGGGCTGGCCGAAAATGGATGTCTATGTTTTTAAGAATCCGTGACCCGTGTTGAACTCTCTTGTAGGGTTGTCCGGGGAAAGATGCCTTGGTATGTGTTACCGTTTAGTGATAATCTGAGTTGATGAACTCATGACATGTTTCCATGTAGTGTGAGATTGTGAACTCAAGGTTATTTCCCTTCCCCTTGACTTCAGTTAGGATTTGGCTAGAACCCTGTAAATCCGAGAGAATCCATAAGATAGGGAACTCACTGAGATTTAATATCTCACCCCATTATCGTTGTTATTTTTCAAGTTGTTTGATTTACAAGTGGAGTTATGCTTGGATGTTTCAAGAGAAGCTTAGCTTAAGTTTTCCACTGTGTAATTGTTTGTATACAATTGAGGATATTGTATATTGATCTTAGATTTTATTGTTTTGGCTAGTTTCCATATCTTGTACCATAGATTATGTTGATGTTTTAGAATGGTCAAGTATGTGAATTACGCCATTAGGCACTTATGATGGTGTCAGTACCAAATAAAATGCTTGTATAGTATTATTCTAGGTATATATTATACAGGGCATTACACATGGCTTTATACATGAGCAGAGCGTCATGACTAATGCATGTGAATGTTTTATGCAATGATATGAAAGTTTCCAAAAATGCCCCAGCAGAGGATAATTGAAGGAAATGGTTCTTTGTGGCAAGGACTCTTGTCAGAAGGCAAAAGTTGTTTGGTGGGGTGATAACATGATTCCCCGACACTCGTCTTGAATTCAAAGGTTGTCGACAAAGTTTACTTGAATTGCTTGAAAGCATGGAGACGTCTTGCCCCTCTGTGACTCATCCTGCCCCAATATGGGTCTTTGAAGTATTTTTCTTGAAAGGAAATTGGAAGCAATTATACCATGAGATGAACTCGAGATTGCTTACCCCAGAATTCCAAGTCGTGAAAGGATTTGTCCTTACAAGGAAGTTGGAAACAGTTGTACCATGAGATCAACTCGAGATGGTGTTCTCCACAACTTCAAGCCATGAAATGATTGTTCCTTGAAAGGAAGTTGGAAACAGTTGTACCACGAGATAAACTCGAGATGGTTTGTCCCAGAATTTTGAGTAATGAAAGGGTTCTTCCTTGACTGACTGACTCTTGGAGTGACTGGCCTCGATATACTCTTTAGGTAGCCTTCCCTAGAATGAGCATTGAAGCGAATTAACTTACGCTGACTGAGTATTAGAGGGATTCACCCTTAATCAAAAGGAGCCACTGGATGCATGCCCCTTGGTTGGTAGAGTCTTGAGATGATGCTCTTCTGATCAATCTGATTCTTGAATGATTTATCCCATAATCAACTGATGCTTGGGAACTTGCTCTGGATTGGCTGATTCCATAATCATTGGATGTCAATGCCTCTTATCCATGAGGTGATCTTTACTCTGATCAAGTTTGCTGAATGATCAAGTCCTCTTTGATTGTTCCTTTGTTGGAATTTCCTTGATGTAAAGTGCTGACTTACAATCAAATCTGTTTATTCACAAATTGTAATTTTAATGCGATGTTCACGCATGTTTTGAAAAAATCATTTATTGGGATGGTGTGATAGTGTGTGACGAATGAACCATTAGTCCAAATGCAATGATGATTTAGATTATGTATAAGATATAACAAGAAGAAGATTAGCAAATCTCTAGGAGTCATTTTACGCAACCTTGCTGCAGTATGCTTTCAGAATAAACCCTGCCTCAATTAGGTATTTTAAGGGTTGTATCGCGGCCTGGTTCACGGTTATAGAAACAAAGGATATAAGCCTCAAATTTAATTTGTACCCACCCCTTCTTCATGACCTTCTTCATGATGATCTCCAGTCCTAAGTTCAGTTAAGTTGACACACATTCACCTTCTAAGAAATTTCGATAGTGTGAAAGTGTAAATGAGGATTCCAAATTCGCTGGAAATGGCAGTCACCTTATTTTATTCTTTGTCGTGGATGTTAATGACTCTTTTGATTTTTGACATAGTGGTCACTGAATCTTGTTTTGCGTTGTCGAGGATTTGGGGACCTCTTTTGATTTTGATATTTTTTTTTAATCCCTAACTTTTGCATGAATTGATTTTGTTTTTTCGAGTCCATCGGGATTGCCCTAATTTTTGTCTAAGTCGCCTCTTTGGGTGTTCGACTTAGCGGGCTTCTTTTTTTTTTCTTTTTTTGGAAAGGTTTGTGACTGCCAAGTCATTGGTTATTTGAAGAACAACCGTCATGGATTTTGAATTTTGCATGGTTCCTTCGACACTTCAGGGTGTGTGCGAAGAATATCATGTGCTTAATCCTCATACGGGATATATCATCTTGAAATTAAATGTGTAGTCAGATTGAATGAACACTACCCATGCCCCAGGTTAAGTGTATGGGTTTAGATATCCGAAGAAAAATCCTACTTCTAGGCTCGAAGTGGTTAACTAGGGACTAACTCCTTATTTCTTCAGTGTTTGGGAATTTGAAACAATGCGTGTACATCATCAGCAAGATTTTATTCGAAAGCATACCATACCAGCAGCAATTATGGGTATTTCGTTTTCATCATCGTCCCTCCAATCTTTGCTAGAATAAACGATTTGATAAAGAAAGTCGACGAGAGGTATATGGATGTATTTTTTTTTTTTATATAAGCGAAGAAAAATGAGCGAATGTGACATGCTTAATTCAAAAAAATGCATGATCACTTCATTAATATTACCATTCAAAACAACAATGTTTAAAAACAAGCAACATTTAACAAGAAAAGAACTACAAATACAAATGATAAAAGTGATCCAATGATTGCCAGTTCCAAGGATAATGGCTTCTTGTCTGAACCACTGGCTTTAGGAGATGCCTCTTGAAATATTCAAACTCATTTAGGCGAGAAGTTGACGTGCACAGCCAAGGTTCATTCTGGAAATGATATGTACTTCTTGTCGATCAATTGTTGTACTTTGGCTTGGAAAGCTTTGCAGTCTTCAGTTGAGTGCCCTATTGATCCAGCATAATATTCACATCGCACATTTAGATCGTACACATGACGGTATGGTTCTGGAAACGGCTTGAGAGATTTGGGCTCTATCAGTGAGTTTCAGACCAGATGTGGCAGAAGTTGACTATATGACATAGGAACCAGATGAAGATGAGCATTCCTTCTTTCCAGATTGTTTCGAGGCTTATGCTGACTCTGACGCTGATTCTAATGTCCTCTGCCATTAGTTCGTTGATTTGCATGAGGAGCAGTCCAAGGTTTCTGGCATGGCGCTCTAGGCATTATTGGTTGTCTATTAGGATGGCGTAGTGCTGAAGATGACTGCTGAGAAGATGAGGGACCATAAGGACTTGTTGTTGCACTATGAGATTGCTCAACATTTGCCATAACTGCATTGATTTCCTCCTCTTCTTCCTCTTGGGAATTACTGAGAGACTCAGTTTCACTAGCTTGGCTGCTTGAAGCTCCTTGGATTCTTCCATTTTTAGGCCACCCTCGACGCGTTCTCCAATTGTCACTAGATGAGCAAAGTCTGATACCGCACTGCCCACCAACCTTTCAAAGTATGGGTCTTGCAAGGTTCTCATGAACAAATTAACCAATTCCTTTTCTAAGAGTGGCGGTTGCACTTGGGCTGCCAATTCTCTCCATCGTTGCACATATCCTCTGAAGGATTCATTGATCTTCTAAGATAGGTTTTGCAATTGCACACGGTCTGAAGTCATGTCCAAGTTGAACCTGTACTGCTTAATACAACTTCTTTCTAAGTCCATGTACCAATTAAAAAATGCTTCACTCAAACTGTCTTGAAAATAATGAATCATTAACCTATCGTCGTAGATATATGAAGTCATCTTTCGACAGAACATCACCAAATGACGCTTTGGGCAACTGAGACTAGTGTACTTCTCGAAGTTGGGTACTTTGAATTTTTGAGGAATCACTAAGTCTGGTACTAGGCACATATCAGCAGCATCGAGCATAGGTGCATCGAGCATAGGTGCATCATGCACTTTCAAAGCTCGGACTTCCTTCTCAAGGGTACGAAACCTTTCCTTCATAGAATCAGTCAATGGAATCATATGAGACTGAGTAGGAATGCTCACTTGTGGAAAATCATCATCAGGAAGAAGATCGTACAGTGGATTGGTCAATATAGTGAAACCTGATGGGGGATCAAGATTTTTCACCTCAACATGTTGAAAGTTGTTTTTTGACATAGCTACCACAGCTTCCCACTTGGTTAGTCTGACAAGGATTTCAAGTTTTCTATACTCCTTTTGTCTCTGATTGGACTTCCTTCAAACTCTTTTCAGCTACCACAGGTTCAGTATGAGTGTCGGGAAATCAGCTGACAGCTATGAATAAAGGATGGAATGAGTTTCTGCGGGGAGGATGATATGCAATGCAAGTGAGATGCAAATGAAATTATATGCATATGAAAGCAATGTATATTAGGTTATTCTCGGATACAAGATCTAAGGTACAGATGGAGGATAAAAGCTGATTGCTCGAACACAGGGTTCTCACCATGTAGGATTTAGAGTTTAAAGGAACCCCAAAGTCACAGATCTATTCGAGTGTTCATCAGACACGCCATGAACATGACGGTTGATGACTCCATCATATGAATCTCTTTCGGATGAGGTATTCGTATCGAACTACACGAGGAGAACTCCTCGGTGCCCCATACTACATGACCATCAATCCTAGTTTTGGCCAAATGGTTCAAGGTTCTAAAAGGTCCTTAGAGTCATGGATCCCAATAAAAACGTTGGTCGTCCACGCCAAGAACTTGACGGTCGCCAACATCCTCATTAGAATCTACTCTAAGTGAGGTTCTCGTATCGAACTACGCGAGGAGGACTCCTCGGTGCCCCATACTACTCAACCTCTCCTATATTATGTTTTTACACTCTAGGCTCGGGTAGAAAGCCTTTCCCACAAAGTTTGCAATCAAAGTTTCCATCCATAGCTACAGAACCACAAATTTATACATAATATGGAAACCAATTAAAAGAAATATAAGCAAGATATAAATATAAACCAACACTCAAACATGCGAAGAAAACCTATACTAGGCTTGACTTGCTTTAGGGGTGAACCTACTCCCCAACAGAGTCGCCATCTAGAGTTTAAAGGAACCCCAAAGTCACGGATCCATACGACTGTTCATCAGACACGCCATGAACATGACGGTTGATGACTCCATCATATGAATCTCTTTCGGGTGAGGTCCTCATATCGAACTACACGAGGAGAACTCCTCAGTGCCCCATACTACGTGACCATCAATCCTAGTTTTGGCCAAACGGTTCAAGGTTCTAAAAGGTCCTTAGAGTCATGGATCCCAATGAAAACGTTTGTCGTCCACGCCAAGAACTTAACGGTCGTCAACATCCTCATTAGATTCTACTCTAAGCAAGGTTCTCATATCGAACTACGCGAGGAGGACTCCTCAGTGCCCCATACTACTGGACCTCTCATATCTTATGTTTTTACACTCTAGGCTCGGGTAGAAAGCCTTTCCCACAAAGTTTGCAATCAAAGTTTTCATCCATAGCCAACAAACCACAAATATATACATAATATGGAAAGCAATTAAAAGAAACATAAGCAAGCTTGAAATATAAACAAACACTCAAACACGCGAAGAAAACCTATACTAGGCTTCATTTGCTTTAGGGGTGAACCTACTCCCCAGCAGAGTCGCCATCTGTCGTACCTCAAAAAATACGATCTTCGCGATGCGCAAAACTAGGGCTTGCACGATCACGGATGGACTTATAAGAGTTGCCACCGAACTTTATTTATTCCACGAAGGGAAAGGGAAAATATCGAGAAAACCCACGGGGAAAAAGATAGGGTATGGTCATCGCAGCCATGTTGGGTTCGAAAGTCGGTTATGTAAGGAGAAGGTACTAACACCTCCCTACATCCATCATACTCAATGGGAACTGTCTAAATTATCTAGGCATGAAAGGTATCCGATATCTATAAGCTTGCTACGAGAAAACTGACGATTGTTAGAGGGAAAAAAGAAGATTTTTTATTATTGAGTTCGTCTGAATTTACAATCCAGTGCGTTCGTATCCCAGAGGGAATCAGAGCTCCGTAGTTCATGTTGAAAATGTTTTTTGTTTGTTGTGTGTTTTTTTATGGACGATGTTATGAAACATGTCCTTTTTGAAAAATTTTAAACAGAAAAGCCAAGTGGCAAAAAGGTTTGAAATGTGTTAAATATTTTTTAGATTTTTTGAAGAGGGGTTAGAGATAAATTAAAGTATTTTTGGGTTTTTTTGAGAAAAGAGATTTTAATTTTAAAGGAAACTTATCCTAGTTCTAAGATTCCAAAGTTAGATTGAAGGGAAAGTCCTATCCTAGAAGTTGTCATGCAACAAATGACCCTAATGACTACGGTCGATGGCGATCATGAATGACCGACTTACAGGGTATAAAAATGGCTTGATTGAATCAAGAATTAGTTTTAAAAATAATTTAGGCATGAACGGAAATAAGATGCGTACAAAATATTAACATCGCACATCAAAGGAATCAAAACGTAAATTGAAAAGAAAATTGCACGAATTAAAATCATGACGCAAATACGCAAATCAAGGCCGCGTGCGCGAAAACGTTCAAGGCTACAAAGAGAAATTAGATTTGATCTACACATGACGATGTTGGATCGTTATTCTTAACAACAAAAAAAACTGCTACCACATAAGCGGTCATTGCAAGTCGAATCAAGAAACAACGAGATAATAAAATTAAAGAAAATCACAAATTGCAAATCGAAACGCGAATAGGTAAGCGCATAAAAAGCGGATTGCCGCTAGGCTAAACCATCGAACGCATGTACAAAATCGAAACGCAACGATAATCAATTTAAATTAGTAAAATAAAAATTGCACATAAATCGATAAGATTACTCAATAGCTTGCTACACTTAACGTGATCATCGCAACGTGAATCAAAATTGTGCAGATCTGAATTTAACCAAAAGAAAAAGTAAAACAAAAAGAATTTTAAAAGTGATAATAAAATAAACAAAAATCAACAATATTGCTAACGCAAAAATGCGATCATCGCAACCGGATCGAACTAAACACAAATATCACGCATTATGCACAGAAATATACGAACAACGTATCGACATAATTCGATCCGAACAATATAATCAAAACTGAAATAAATCAATGGTTCTCTCTCTCTCTCTCTCTCTCTCTCTCTCTCTCTCTATATATATATATATATATATATATATATATATATATATATATATATTCTAAGTGTAGTTACTACAATTGGTTTAAGGCTCCGTTGGACTG
The DNA here is from genome assembly GCA_022829125.1 of Lathyrus tuberosus. NCBI lineage: Eukaryota > Viridiplantae > Streptophyta > Magnoliopsida > Fabales > Fabaceae > Lathyrus > Lathyrus tuberosus. The sequence goes on from JALAZF010000579.1 coordinate 1,344,551, forward strand.
TTTGAATTAGTTGTTATTGTAATATCTTTTGATTCTTTAGCTGTAGTGGCTGTGAGTATTCTTGTAATCGGATTGGCGTACTTCTAGTACGTCCTTTAGTGAAATCTATTACTTATCAAAATATATATATATATATATATATATATATATATATATATATATATATATATATATATATATATATATATATATATATATATATATGTTAGAAACTAATTGAAAACAAGGAATAGTAAGGTATCCCTTAAAAGTTCTACGCACGGTATATACACATTACTAATTGAAATTTGAACAGTGCGGCATGAATATATACACGAGTAACAGTAGCGGTGACTTAAGACTTAGAATAGTTGAGAAAAAAAAAACCGAATCACCAGAATAATTTAATATATAACATATATATCAGAAAAGCTAAAAAAGAAGAATAACAAATATAGAATAGCCTACGAACTACAAAAAATTGTTAGAAAAGCAATAGTTACTTACACGGAGAAACCAGCACTGTGGGTTTTTAGAATTCGCTTCCCCTTTTCTTTTCAGCAGCAAAATACAGTATATATAGTGTATCATTAGGGTTACTAATTTTTTAAATTGCCAACAATGTCCTTAATGTCTATTTTAAAACCCAAATACTTAATATTAATTAAAACCAAATAGAATTTAAATGATTAAAATAAAATTAAAATAAAACTAATAATCCTATTTATTTATTCTAAATATTTAGAAAGAAAGGTTAAAATAAATGGATCCCAAATAAATAAAAGTCGGATGCCCAAGTATTCAAAAAAATAAATCGAGTGCACCAAAATGATCAGTGCGAAATAAACGACTCGAAAAAATATAACGTTTGGTCAGATTTTAAAATAAATTTTGACCCGTTAAAATGCTCAAACTGATCAAAATGCGATCGAAAAATAGTCGAAAAGTAAAATGAGCACGCTAAGTTAAACTTCGTGAACCGTAGATTAATATAATTGACGTTTGCACGCTTGATTTTGAATTTTTCCTCCCACTGATTTTATGCACAGTTGAGATTTAGTTTGACCAGTGTGTCTATAAATCCGAGAAATTATTTCGGATGACATTTTAGGCACTCTGCCAGATGAAATGCATGCTATGCTATGGAAAATAAAAATAAAGTTAGATGAATGAAAATTTTAAACTGCCCGGACAAAATTGGGGTATGACAGATGCCTCTATTTAATTAACTTGAACTAGAATGTATGAATGACAGTGGTCTTCGTACATTTCTGGTGGAAGATAATTAAATATAGAAAGACCCCAAAGTTTGTCCTAAAAGGTGGACATGAAATGCAGAGATGAAATGTAAGAGAAAGCAGTGAAAATGCAATGAAATAAAGGAAGAACAAGTTTATTGGCAAAACTCTACAGTGAAAAAGCTCGTAGGAGACTTTTTAGGGTAACCACTGCTTGGGGAGCAACAAGAGCAAGAATGTTGGGGATCATCATTATCAATTGCATGGTTGAAGAATGAAATGATGGGGGATAGAAATTCCATGAGCGCATGCGGGGTATTAACTCTTTTTAGAGAAATACTGCCGACTTTGAAGGAGGACTGGCCAGGATGCTGATGATTGATCTTGGATCCTGTTATGACATGATGTTCCACTTCGAATGGAAATGTCGTGCATTGCATGATGCATGAAGTTACTTATGAGGATGAAAATGTTGGGGATTCTTATGCATGTATGAATGCACATGATATTGTTAAGTTGATAATTGGAATGTCTGTGTTTGACGACAGTCTTGTTTTGGACAAGAATGTTATGCATGTCATGCATGTGACAATGCAAATGATGGAGTATGCTTGGAATAGGTATCCCTTTGAGGGTGAAACGTTTTTGTATATCATTGGGGATTGGATTTAGGAATTGCCAAGTGAAATTGGACTTTAGGTTTTATGAAGGTCCCAACAAGGGTGGACTTTTAGGTAGTTGCCAATAACAATTGGACTTTTGGATTATGAAGGTGCCAACAAGGGTGGACTTTTAGGTAGTTGCCAATATAAATTGGACTTTTGAGAGGTGCCAACAAGGGTGGACTTTTAGGTAGCTGCCAATATAAATTAGACTTTTGAGAAGTGCCAACAAGGGTGAACTTTTAGGTAGTTGCCAATGTAAATTGGACTTTTGAGAGGTACCAACAAGGGTGGACTTTTAGGTAGTTGCCAATATAAATTGGACTTTTGAGAGGTGATGTAATGCCCATATATAAATACATACATCAATTCATATATTATACATGAGCTCCACGTTTGGTACTGAAATATACAATAAGTTCCTAGCCAACACATTATACATATACATGCCCAAAAAGCCTAAAATAAAAAAACTATGGCATAGGTATATATACAAGATGTTTCAAAAAGAATACTAAGAACTAGATCAAGTAATGATCTCAAAAATCTCCACATCGGAAGCAAAGCCATCAGACAAGTAAGGATAATCACACGGCCTTATCCTTACCCTTCGCGGAACCTGCAGTACTTGTGATGTAAACAACAACAGTGGGGTGAGATACATCAAATCTCAGTGAGTTCCCTATCTTATAGATTCTCTCGGCTCTACAAGGTTCTAACAAGCCTAACTCAAGTCAAAAGGGGAGGGAAATGACCTTGAGTACACCCACACACTATAGAGGGATCCACACTCGTGAGCCTGTTAACTCAAGAATATCGTTAATCAATAACCGTATCAAGGCATCCCCTTTTCCCGTCCGCTTCTACGTCTAGAAGTCGACCCGAGTCATGGATCCTTGTAGTTACTTGGCATACGAAATGGATTCGGGATCATCGGTCCGTACACCGTGATCCGTCACTTCACACGGCCCGTACACCATCACAAGTCTCTTTACCCGTAGGCTCCATTCGTACTACACGCGGGAATCAAACCTGCCAAGTAATTGTGCATACGTTTCAGAGGAGGTGCTCGAGTCTCATGAAACTACACCGCAAGGTAAACCGGTTATGATTTCTAGACACACGCCTCGGCCTCTCTTGCACGAGCGTTGTCACAATGTCATTCCACATTATCCGACGATTGTTTACGGTAATGCTCCTCACTCTACCTATTTCGTATTTTAACATGCATACATATTCAAACATGTTTAACAATGAGAACAATAAACAAAGCATAATACATTTGCACACTAGAAATTACAAATGATAAAAAGAACACACTTATCCCACTTTTGGGGTTTCCTCCGATTATTTAATCGGGCATCAAAACTGATATTTTACACCTTCATTGTGTAGAATATCTCTGTAGCTTTCCATCGGTACCAAGAACTCCTCGATCGGAAACACGGTTCAAAAGATATGGATTTTTAAAGTATTTTTCCAAAAGGTTACAGTGTTAATCGGTTAACACATTTGGTTAACCGATTAACCAAAATCAGACACTCACTGTTAACCGATTAACCAAAATGGTTAGTCGATTAACCAGTTCAATTTCCACGTAAAACAACAGATTTCTCACTGGTTAATCGGTTAACCCATAGCTTTAATCGATTAACCATGTTGCAGAAACCCAAAAACTCTGTTTTCTTGGATTCTTTCCATTCCAATCCCAATCAAAACCATTTCAAACATTCAACCAAGCATAAACAGATGATTATATATATAATGGTTGTTCTATACGATTTATATCTCATTTTATCCGTTAGATTCGTCGATTAGCAAAATTATTCATTTTTCCTCAAATTCAACCTAACTCTAAAACCTCAAGAAATTCTACTCTAAAGTCTCTAGCTAGAACCCACCTGGATAACAAGATGAGGATGATGAAGATGAGATGAAATGATGAAGAGTTGATGAATGGATGATGATGATCTTGATGTTCTTGAGCTTTCTCCTCTTTCCTCTTTTCTCTCCTTTCCTTTCCTTTCTTTCTTCTTTCCTTCAATGTTTCTATCTTTCTCTTTTTGTTTGGAAAATGGGAGGAAAAGGAAATAGGTAGTAAAATAGTATTAGAACTAATACTACTTGTTGTACCCCAAATTTTTCCCTTAGATTCATTGATCCGTCAGCATACCATTCTAGGTCAATCATTCGTGCATAACTAACCTTTTTATGTAGACTTTTTGTTTGTTTGTTGCATTTGTGAAGTTAGGTATTGCTGCAGAAGAGTTAAGGTCAAGAAGGCTTTGTTCTTGAAGCTATACCATGATTTAAGCTTTTGTTTCTTAAGAGAAAGAATGTGGTTTGTCTTGTTGGTAGTGAGCTATGCACCTGGAAGTGGTAAAACCTGGATAAAGATCTTAAATCAAATTTAGGAAAGAATTCTCAAAGTGAAGTTCAAGATTCATTTTCTATGCAAAGGCCAAATTTGATACAAGACTCAAGGATTCCTTTACAAGAATGTATATTGTGATCACTTGGAATGCACGAGGTTCCGGAATTCATCCCTTTGCTTTTGTTCACGAGGTTTTGTCAAATACGTGCAGTCCGTGTTTGTTCCGATACATATGGCATACAGACTCGCAAATGTCAACTAAGGAAGAGGTTTACTCAAGAACTTTACAAGAGGAAGAAGTTACAGTTGAAAGATTCAACAAATCATATAGTGATTTACATCCTTTGCCTAAGGGAAGTATAGATAGCATAAGGCAACGTGCTTTTCTTAGATCAGACTTTTAAACGACAACTCTTGTGTGACTGATACATTCCAACAATAACGCTACCCTTTAAAGAAAATGTCAAACATCCAAAGTGCATTACAATACAAGTTCAAGGCTTAGGTATACAATATTTAGAGGCTCACTACAAGTTAAACACGAGTTCTGTTGTCTCGTTCAAACAATAAGACTACACAGTACAAATCACAAAGGGGCTACAAATTTTTTTTTTATATAAATTACTTTCCAAGTGAAAATCATAAAAGCAAGCAAATGAGACAACATGGAGAGGAACTAAGTCATTGTTTCTTGTCTCAAGTTGAGAATTCTAGCCAAAAATATATACATTACGCCTGAAGTTAGCTAAGGCTATCAGCTGCACTTTTTCTTTGTTGGAAGACCGACGGAGACGGCACCGCATCGTAGGGTGTTTGTAACCTCCAAACATGAGAGTATTGCTACAAGTCAATGGTCACTTTGTATTTGTTGCCGACAACGCTTGTTGGTGCTCCGTACTAGCCCGTTGAAAGATTGATGAAATTCTCGCCGAAGAGCTTTCCAAAATCACTTCATTGCTACCTAAAAGTGGATGAGGCAGAAATTACAATGTTAAGGGTGTCGGGTACTCCAAAGCGGAAGCAATAAGCAAAATTGTTATCAATAAACTAACACAAGTGTTTGATTCACGATGAGAAGCGTATAATTGGTCAGTTACCTTTGATGAAATCGCCGCAGCCTAGCATGTGGGAGAATAGCCTGTACTCCTAAATGGTGCAAGAGTTGAAGAAAGGGTACGACAAGTTGATGCGTTCCTGACATGACAAATCAACGGGAGGTTCGTTAACTCGGTACTATCAAGATTTGAAAAGCAATACAAATAAAGCGCAGGAGAAATAGAAGTGAGAGTTAGTAGTTCAAAGGAATCATACTAGCAAATACTTGGCAATGCTAGACGCGGTTGTACTTTGTTTGGAATAAAGAAGAGTGTGAGTTGCAAGATGCTATTTGAGGGATGTTGGCCACGATACCTTTGTGCACACCGCTGTCATAGAAAACAACAAAAGTCAGGCATAGTGTAATACATATGTGCGAGAAGAATAAATTGACAAACAATCATGCTCATGCTGCGACCTCCACATACCAACGATACAGCTGCAACTAAATTTTATGCGCAAGCTCACCCATCCTCTCCAAACGCCACGGAAATTGCATTTTGCTCGTATTCTGAAACAGAGACAGAAAAACACGGATTTCATTTGTTTCTAAGGCCATCAGACTTTTCATTCCTATTTCAATACAAGATCCAATATCATTAATGCAGTTTTCAAAACAACTCTAAACCATGACCACGCACATCTCGCAGACTTCCCAAAACCAATTTCCAACATATCTCACTTTAAGATCATAAATCATAAGCCTCAGAATTTCCCATATCAGAAGTTACAAGCATTAAGTGAAGAAATAATGCGCAAGATATCAAAGCAACATTATTGTGACTAAAATAGGTTTTAAAGATCAGATTTGTCCCCAAGGACACGTTGGAAATCGGTTAGCATAATCAATGAAATTTGGAAATTATGGACAGAATCAGACGAATTTAAAACTTTCCTATGTCGGCCTCAGAGATTGTTTTTGAATCAGAAATATATCATCATTTTCAAATGAAGTTGAGGGCAATATCAGGATACCGCCAGCACAACTTTCCAAATTTGGCACAGTAAATCAGGGTAATCAAGAGAATCAGGTCTTTCAACGGAGAATTAAAGTTCCAAATCGCAAAATCAAGCATCAAATCGTATCAGTTACCCAAAACACATTTAAAACTTCCCAAATCAAGCTCAAATCGTATCAATGATTCCAACTGATTTCAAATTCAAAACCAAATCAAATCACAAAATCAATCAGTAAGGGAAATCGATACCAACGTTTAAAACCTTCCAAAATTATATCATCATCGGCCAACATTATAAAAGGGACGCTTCTCATCAGAGAAAGGGACGGAAAAAAAAGGAGAAATCCATACGAGAAAGAGAAATATCGCAAAAATCATTTTTCACAAACCCACGAAGTACCGGCTCAGGAGCGCGTTGGCTCATCATCGCCGCAACGATCAGAAATCAGAAGAGGAACGAAGCAATCGCAAACTCACAAACAAAGAGGTAAAGAGAGAAAGAGACCTTCCCTGAAGAGAGGGCCGTTCACAACCGCCTCCGGACGTCACCGTCGCTCCCCCTTCCCTTTTTCTTTTTTCGCATTTCGTAATCATCCATGTAACATGTATATCGCAAACCAATAATGAAAATGGGGTATCGGGGGGATTAGGGTAGATTTAGGTTTTTCTTTCGTTGATTGTTTGAATGAGGGAGAAAATCGAGAGAGAGAGAAACCGAGAGATTGAGAGAGAAAATGATGTGAGCGGCGGCGGTTGAAAAACCCTAATCGCTGAGAGAAGATGAGAGCGTCGCGAGAGAAGAGAGGATTGGGACGTGAGACTCACTCCGTTGTTTATTTTGTTTTTCACCGTTTCTTTCTTTTAACCTTTTTTTTTTAAAAAAAATATAACCTTTTATTTTAACTAATTAAGGTTTTTTAGGTGAGTTATCTTAATTATTTCTTTTTTATTAAAACACTAATAAATCATTTTAACTTTTTTTTTTTAAATTAATTAAGAAATCTTTTCTGTTTAAGTTAAAAAACAATAATAATCCCACTAATAACCTTTTACAATAATCTTAAATTCTAGAAAATAAACCTTAATACTAATAATCCTTTTTTTTAGATCAACTGAGAAATGCTTTAACTTTTGGCATAATTCTAAAATAAACCTTTATCACTAAAACTTTAAAACATATTTATTTTGCTAATCTAAACCTTTTATAACTAATCTCTGTAAAAAAATTTAATTAATTTGTAAAACCCTTTTGCTAAGTGGAAATAATCATTAACTCAATTTCTCACATAATAAACCTTTACTCCAAAATTAACCTTTTCTCCATAAACCTTAAAAATTAACTTTTTATCCTTACCCTTAAAATTAAATCAACTCGTTAGATCCCCAACGTGAGTGAATCGCTTGTTGTATGCCATTTTATATTTTGCTTGCTATATGTTTATATCGATGCATGTTTACTATGTCAAAACCTTTTCAAAAATACTAAAAAAAACTCTCGATCCAACGTCGAGCCAATTTTATACCTATGTAAGTCGAGTGCCTTCGGGCCTCGCATTCAACCTTTTCGGTCACTATACACATTAACTAGCCCACTTTGCTAGTATGCACAAATAATCTAAGTTAATTGTCCCCCTCGACATTCCAAAGGAAGGTTATTAAAATTGACTAAACCGTCATAGGACTAACGCCTTTAGAACCCTTGGTCTTAGGATTCGGAGTCGCCGTACTCCATGTCTCGCCGTAGACACTTAGAATCTTAGCCTTAGGATCGGAGTCGCCGCACTCCAAGTAAATGCTCCGCCGCGAACATTTACAAGCCTACCCCTCTGAACCAACCTACAACTTTAGAGTCGCCGCACTCTATGTAAGGTCTTGCCCAAGACTTTACTTCCCCTTGGAACCTTGACTCTGTCAAGAAGTTCCTCTTTTCAGAACTACGCATACTCTGATTCTACACCCAAGGATACGTAGGCGTAAGGTGCGATACCTTATCGAGTATACTTAGATACTAACCCCTAGGGTTCAACCTTTAGCATAGCACCCTTAGCAAGCGAATGAGAGATAACATAAATACTAACGAGAGGTTCCCGTAGAGTACTACAGACGTTTAGGATGCTAATACCTTCCCTAGGCGTAACCAACCCCCGAACCTTAGATCTTTAGGTTTTTTCGCTTTTGAACCTTTCCTTTGGATAAATCAAAGACGGTGGTGAACATTTAAAGAAGTGTGATCCTAGTTCATTAATAACTATGGTATCCAATTCTCACCGCAACAGAAATGGCGACTTCACTGGGGATGTGTCGAGGGTTTCCCCTATCTTGTTTCATTTATGTTTTCTTTCTTTATTTGCTTGCTTATTATTTGTTGTGCTGGGTTGCTTGTGTGGTGAGACAAAGTCCTACACCCGGACTAGAGTGACAATTTATGATAGGAACGGTGAGAATTCAAGGATACTTTGAGGGAGTCGATTCCTGAAAAAGTTGAATTGAGACTTCACCACTCAGTCTAGGCCCTCTCGAATTTAATTTTGTCCAACGAGTCAATTCGTGAAGACGCTATTATTTCGAACTAAAGGCCATCGAGACTGGGGACCATAGTTACCTTTAACCCAACTTGGCCTATTAGGATGTAGTGCGGGGACTATGCGGGAGTCTATTTCTGCAATAGTCGCTACGCGATACTACACTCGGACGAGATTCTCTTGAGAATATTATTGACTACCAAGTGATCTGGAAAATTGATAATATTCGAAAGATGGATTGTAGACTCTGGGAACTTTTAGAACTCGTTCGGCAGGTACATTTGAAACCATAGTACATACGTTATGGGAGGGTAGACCCTTGGCTCCATGATGTGACCTTTCAAACCTAAGACTCTTTTGCTTGTGTGTGCTTTGTGTTGTGTGCCCTGTGTGTTGCATACATTCATAAGCATCATATCATAAAGATTCATGGAACTTGACTATATTTATAACCTTTGTAGGGATACTATGGATACCGAAAGAAGGAACACAAAGAAGTACACTTTTCAGATTCCTAACTTGGATGATCTAAGGAGGTTAGGAGCTTTGGTAAAAGATGAGGATAGTTTCAGAGGCAGATATGGAAGACTTTTGTATGTGATGAATACCAAGGTTGATGAAGGACTACTTTATACCTTACTCCAGTTTTATGACCCGCTGTATCACTGCTTCACCTTTCCAGATTATCAGCTGGCACCTACACTTGAAGAGTACTCTCAGATAATTGGGTTACCTATTCAGGACAAGTATCCTTTCCCTATCTTCGCAAACAAACCTGATGAAAAAGAAATCGCTAAACATACCCGCCTGGATTTAGCTGACATTCAAGCCAATATGACTTCAAAAGGGGGAACTTCCGGTTTTACTACAGATTTTCTGGTTGCCAAAGCCCGACATTATGCCACTCAACAGAATAAGGATGCTTTCGAAGCAGTTTTTGCCTTACTCATCTATGGTGTCCTTCTATTTCCAAGTTTCAAAAATTTTGTGGACCTCAATGCCATTAAAATTTTCTTGAAGAAGAATCCTGTACCAACCTTGCTAGCTGAAGCTTACTATTCTGTTCATTCAAGGAGTGCTCGTGGAAAGGGAATGATTACATGTTGTGTCCCTCTGTTGTACAAGTGGTTTATTTCGCACTTGCCCAAAGCACATGATTTCTGGGATCTCAAGAAGGGGTGGTGGTCACGGAAGATAATGTCTCTCACCCATTCCAACATCGACTGGTACAACTGTGTTTATGATAAGGTGGTCATCATAGACAGCTGTGGAAATTTCGGTAATGTACCTCTCCTTAGCATCAATGGATTAATCAGCTATAATCCGGTCTTGGCCCGCAGACAATTAGGGTTCCCCCTGAAAGACAAGCCTGTCAGCGCTCATGTGGAAGCCATATATGTTGAAGGAGAGAAATTAAGTAAAGAGTTAAGAGAACAGGTTTTGGACGCATGGGGTCAAAAGATCAAGAAGGATAAGAGTAATTTAGGGAAACATAATTGTGTCTCTTTAGAACCCTATCTCCAATGGGTTCGGAAAAGAGCCATTGAGTGGAAGATGCCTTATAAGCGCCAGGAGCCAATGGTCCTAAAAGAAAAGCCGGTTTTATACTTCTCATCTGACGCGGAAAAGCTAAAGATTGCTTTGGATAAATCTCAACAAATGGAAGAGGCTTGGAAGAACAAGTTCCAGATAGTTGTGGAGGAAAATGCAGAACTTCAACAGCAGCTCAAAGCAAAGGATGAAGAAATCACTTCTTACAAGAAGAGGAAAACACGAGAAGAGTTACCTTCCTCTAGCTCTCAATCAATACATCAGAATTCGGTCGTCAACAAGCTTATTTTGGAGAATAGTCAGAAGGAGGCAGAAATCAGGAAGCTCAAGACAAGGCTTTTTGGAGAATATCCTTAGATCTTTCTTTATTGGCTTTTATTTAGCTTTTCCGTTACGGATCTTGAAAAGTGTGATGTTGCCTTATAATAAAATTTTTGTTTACGGTTTCATCTTTCGGTATCCCAGACATTAATTTCTTTTTGTAACTGACTTCTATGATTAATATAAAACGCATTTTCTTTATCCCACGATGATTATAAATAGTCGAGTTTCCATGAATCTTGTTGCATAGCATTTGCATTTTGCATCTCTCTCTATCAAGGAGCTAGAAATCTTGTATTGCAGGCATTGTATGATGGATTACGAAAAGAAGGGAGTTGTTCCGTACACCTTCGAAGTTTCGGATGTTGAACAACTAAGGGAACTAGGAGATCAGATCGAAGATCCCAAGGCGTTCGCTGAGAAGTATGGAAATATCCTCCCGTTGTTACAGACTCGAGTAGCCGCTGGATTATTGGAAATGCTGGTTCAACTTTACAGTCTGATCTATCACTGTTTCATCTTTCAAGATTTCCAACTGATGCCTACATTGGAGGAATACTCCACCCTTATGGGTATTCCTGTCAAAGACTCACCTCCGTTTTCAGGTGGAGAAGGAAGGCCCAGCCAGGAAGATATCGCAAGAGCGACCCGCATAAAGCTGTTAGAGATCCAAACTCATATGACGTTCAGAGGAGGAATTGATGGCTTACCGGCCCAATTCTTGTTCGAGAAGGCTCGTCATTTTCTAGTGCAGGGAACACTGGAGCGTTCGAACATATCTTTGCACTACTCGCCTACGGTTTATTCTTATTCCCCAATGTTGAAGGCTTTGTCGACGTACACGCCATAAGGATTTTTATGCTCAAAAATCCAGTTCCGACGTTGTTAGCCGATGCCTACCACGCTATCCATTCAAAGGCTCTGAAGGGAGAAGGTCGAATTACCTGTTGCACTGCTATCCTCTATAGGTGGTTTATTTCGTACCTACCGAGATCTACTGCTTTTTGGGACGTAAAAGATGGTTCAGAATGGCCCGTGAAGCTCATGACTCTTACTCATTCGGATATCATTTGGCATGACCCGATGTATGGAGGGATCCCCATGATTCATAGTTGTGGAGACTTTCCCAATGTACCTCTTCTTGGTACAAAGGGATGTGTTAGTTACAACCCCGTGCTCTCCTGTCGTCAACTGGGGCACCCAATGGAAGAAGTACCTGACCCAGAAAATCTGACAAGCCTTTTCCTCTATCAAGGAGAGAACCTGAATCTGAAAACTGGAATTGTGTTTGCTTGGCATCGCATCAATCGACAAGGAATGACGGCGACAACAAATCCTGATTGCTCAATTACTGAAGAATGTCTATCATGGGCGCGTGAAAGGGCTCTGACCTTGAGGATGCCTTATCCCCATCCCAAACCTCCCGTGGTCCAATCAGATGAAGTTTCGGAGTTGAAGGCGGAAATAGAGAAGCTTACCCTGGATAAAGCAAGGATGCAACACCAGATTGACAGGCTGATGAAAGAATTCAGTGGAAGACAAGGGGCGTCATCCGGTGGATTAGACTCCTAGTTCCCTTTGTGTTATGGGGCTTATGTAATAAAACGTTGGAGGTGTACTGGCCCTTGAAAATTTTAATAAAAGGTTTATTTTGAATATCTACAATGACTGCAATAGAATTTGGGTTCCTTGATAGCTACATAGTTTTTGCATTCTGCATCTCATATCATTTGCATCTTTGCATGTGCTTTGTCCTCTCTTTTGCTTATTCCTGCTGTCTCTCTTCAGTGTCGTCACCCTGAATCCTCTGCACCAATACAACACTAGAGCTCAAGCTCGAAGAAGGATCATGGAACACAATCAGGAGCTTGATCGTGTCAGTAACGAGTTGGAAGACCTACGCGGGAATGTAGGACAGATTATGGAAGTGCTGAATGTCATACGTGCGAAGATGGATACCCAAACCACGGTTGTTTCTGAGATTACCAACACTGTTGTGGATACTCAACCTACTGTCGTCACTACTGCAAACTTACCCCAGTACGGCTTGCCATTTGGATTCGTACCTCCACCGACCGCAGGTCCTGTTGTTCAACAAGTGCACCAAGCCATTCCTGAAGCTCCTCAAGTGATCCCTACATTTGCTCCAGCTGCTGTGCACACTCGTGTACAACCTTATTTCAATGAGGATCAGCAAGTTTACAATGTCCCCGACATGTCTGAAGATGGAGACGAGAACCATGAGAAACTCAGGGAGAATATGGATACTCTTGACAAGAGATTAAGGGCAGTAGAAGGCGATCAAGTATTCGGCACTGTTGCTAGAGAAGCATGTCTGGTATCTGGTTTGGTCATTCCTCCGAAGTTCAAGACTCCGAATTTTGATCAGTATGATGGAACCACGTGCCCAAAAAACCATTTAATCATGTATTATCGGAAGATGGTCGCTCACGTCAAAAATGATAAGCTAATGATCCATTGTTTCCAGGATAGTCTGAAGGGTGTTTCATCAAAGTGGTATTTGAGTTTAGATCAGTCTCGTGTGAAGTGCTTCCAGGATGTGTCAGACGCTTTCGTCAAGCATTACAAGTATAATATAGATCTGGCGCCTGATCGAAGGCAACTCCTAAGTATGTCACAGAAGAGTACTGAATCATTTAAGGAATATGCCCAGAGGTGGAGGGAGATTGCTTCACAAGTAGAACCCCCTTTGTCTGAAAAAGAGTTAGCCGAGTGGTTTGTTGATACAGTTCGCCCAGAATTCTTTGAGAGGATGGTTGGAAGTGTAACCGCCAATTTCTCCGACATCGTTGCTGTGGGTGTAAGAATAGAAGCTGGTATGAAAAGTGGAAAGATGGCCAGTCCTACTAGTAGCTCAAGTACCAATAAGGACCATGTTAGAAAAACTTTCAGTAGTCCTCACAAAAAGAAAGAAGGTGAGACCAATGCTGTGATGACTGACAGAAGGAGAAGTCAACCTCGAAAACATCAACCAGTTTACAATCAACAACAAGGTTACCCTGTCCAGTTTGCACAACAACCCTATGTGGCCGCTGTCACCCCTACCTACCAAACAATCCAACCAACTCCGGTTTACCAACCGCCTGCATATCAACAACCTCCTGCATATCAACAACCTCCTGCATATCAACAGCCTCCTGCATATCAGCCGGCTCCTGCCTATCAGCCAGCCCAAACGTCACCAAATTATCAACGAGCGCCCAATGCTCCTCGCCAGAATACTCCGGCCAGAAGACCTTACAGACCTCACCCTCCTATTCTGATGACCTATACGGAGTTGTACCCTTCTTTGGTTCAGCAAGGCTTGATAACTACCAAAGCTTTGGGTCCACCTCCAAATCCACTTCCACCTAACTATAATCCCAATGCCCACTGTCTGTTCCATGAGGGAGCTCCCGGCCATGATTTGGAAGGTTGTTATGCTCTTAAAAATATCGTAAGAGACTTAATGGAAAAGAAGATTTTGTCCTTTGGTGACACCCAGCCGAATGTTAAGAGTAATCCGCTGCCTAGTCACGGAAGTGCCAATGCTATTGAGGAAGCGTCAGAGGAAAATTTAATTCTTGATGTGGCAGAAATCAAAACCCCTCTCCAGGTCTTTCATTCAAAGTTGTTCGAAGCTGGCATTGTGAAGGCTTGCCATGGAGATTGTGAAGATTGTGAGGTTAGTGTCAAAGGATGTCAGATGGTTCGTGATGATGTTCAGACTTTGATCAACGATGGTTTCTTACGAGTGAGTAGCATGCAAAAGAGGAGTGAGGTCGCTGTGGTTGAGCCCATATTCAACTTGCCAGATCCAGGAAGTAAGGTCCCCATCTTCAATCTGCCTAAATCAAGTCCTACAGTGGCTCCTTCCACTACACCAAAGCCAATTTTCAATATACCAAATTCTGCTACTACAACTATAGTTGGTTCGCCAAAGCCAGTGATTACTCAAAGGCCTTGCCCTTCCCCTCTCAAGGATTTTACATCAGTACCCTGGAGGTATGGCAAAGATTTTAGAAAGGTTGTTCCAAAAGAAGGAGTGAAAAGTATTGATAGAGAAGTAACTAATATAGCAGGGGCAAGCAGGATGACACGGAGTGGGCGTGTATACACTCCCCGTTTCAGTGATACTCCACCAAAAGAAACCGTTATGACTGCTCCTACCAACGACAAAGGTAAAGAACAAGAAGTTGTTGCTAATGACGAAGACGCTGAGTTCTTGAGGATTATTAAGAGGAGTGATTATAAAGTCATTGACCAGCTCCACCAAACTCCTTCAAAAATCTCTATTCTGTCCTTGTTGATGCATTCACCTGCTCACCGAGCTTCGTTACAGAAATTGTTAGCTCAAGCTCATGTTGCACAAGACATTACCACTGGTCAATTTGATAGTGTGATTGCCAATATTACTGCTTGTAACACCCTCAGCTTTAGTGACGAGGAGTTACCAAGAGAAGGTCG
Source organism: Lathyrus tuberosus (assembly GCA_022829125.1). Lineage (NCBI taxonomy): Eukaryota > Viridiplantae > Streptophyta > Magnoliopsida > Fabales > Fabaceae > Lathyrus > Lathyrus tuberosus. The sequence continues at coordinate 1,359,719 of JALAZF010000579.1, forward strand.
GAACCATAACCGAGCTTTGCATGTATCTGTGAGATGTCAAGAGGATACCTTGGCAAGAGTGCTTGTAGACACTGGTTCTTCTTTAAATGTGATGTCAAAGAGAGTTCTCGACAAGTTAGCTTACAAAGAGGCAGAATTGAGGCCTACATCTCTTATAGTGAAAGCTTTTGATGGTTCCCGAAGGACTGTAATGGGAGAAATCGAGTTACCAATCTTGGTGGGACCACATGTTTTCAATATTACTTTCCAGGTGTTGGACATCAATCCCGGTTATAGTTGTCTGCTGGGAAGACCTTGGATCCATGCCGCCGGTGCTGTAACCTCGACTCTACACCAGAAGATGAAGTTTGTGATTGACAATAAACTAGTAATTGTTCATGGTGAAGAAGACTTAATGGTTAGTAATTTGGCTTCATTCCGCTATATAGAGGCCGACGGAGACGCTTTGTAAACTTCTTTCCAAGCACTTGAGATATCAAATGCTGTTATGTTGGAAGTTGAGGAAACAACGGGTAAGGGTAATCCATCTTTCGCATCTTTCAAGAGCATCAAGTCTACCATTGCAGAAGGTGTGCCCGAAGGTTGGGGCAAGATCATAGAAGCTACGGCAAATCCAGACCATCAAGGGTTGGATTACAAACCAACTAAAAGTAAACAATCAACATCTGTCACCAGTTATCCGAGAATAATTCATGAGGTGTTTATCAGCGGAGGTTGCCAAGTTAATGTTATTGGGGATCATCATGAAGATGAAGACTCAAATGAGTTTGTGTTCAAAAGTGCTGCTGCTCTTAACAATTGGAAGGCTGTAGAAATCCCAGTGATCATTCCTTTGTCAAAGTAATTTGTCGTTTTGTTATTTTCAATAAGTCCATAGCTCCGCCCAAAGCTATCAGATCATGTTTGTGGGCCACCCTTTTTTACTTTCAAATAAGTATCAATGAATGCTTTTTATCATTTGTGTTTGTTTTATTCATGAGTCATTACTTTAGGAAATTGGCAATAAGTTAAGATGTTAATTTCATCTGCATCGTCTTTGGTGCATTTAATAAGACAAATTATTTTAAAACTTGCAGAATGAATTTAAACCACGTTGAATCCGATGACCCTATCATTATCCCTAACTTTGACTCGCCCGTCTACCAAGCTGAGGATGAAGGTGAAGAAGATTTCGAAGTTCCCGATGAATTGGTCAAGTGGACTGAGTATGAGTACACTGAACTTCAACCGCACAAGGAGCAAGTGGTCTTGATTAACCTTGGCACCAATGAGGAAAAGAAAGAGGTCAAAATTGGTACTACACTTGGGGCAGATGTTAAACGGAGATTGGTCGAATTGCTAGAAGAGTATGTGGATGTGTTCGCATGGTCATATCAGGATATGCCTGGCCTAGACACCGATATCGTTGTTCACAAATTGCCACTTAAACCAGATTGTCCACCTATCAAGCAGAAACTTCGGAAAACTAGACCTGACATGGCTCTGAAAATTCGAGATGAGGTTAAGAGACAACTTGATGCAGGTTTTCTGACGGTAGCAAGATATCCAGATTGGTTAGCCAACATCGTGTCGGTGCCCAAAAAGGACGGCAAAGTCAGAATGTGTGTGGATTATAGGGATTTGAACAAAGCCAGTCCGAAGGACGATTTCCCTTTGTCGCACATCGATACACTTGTGGATAATACAGCCCGCTTTGGAGTGTTCTCTTTTATGGATGGTTTTTCTGGTTATAATCAGATCAAGATGGACCCTGCAGATAGAGAAAAAACTGCTTTCATTACTCCTTGGGGAACTTATTGTTACAAAGTCATGCCCTTCGGTCTAAAAAATGCAGGGGCAACATATCAAAGAGCGATGGTTGCTCTTTTCCACGACATGATGCATAAGGAGATTGAGGTATATGTGGATGACATGATTGCCAAGTCCCAAAATGAGGAGGACCATTTGAATCATTTGTTGAAGCTGCTTGAACGACTAAGGAAATATCAGTTGAAGTTGAATCCCGCTAAGTGTACTTTTGGTGTCAGATCTGGAAAGTTACTTGGATTCATTGTTAGCCAGCGAGGGATTGAAGTGGATCCTGAGAAAGTCAGAGCCATCCAGGAGATGCCTACTCCACAAACTGAATTACAAGTCAGAGGGTTTCTTGGGCGATTGAACTACATCTCTAGATTCATTTCTAATATGACTGCTACCTGTGAGCCAATATTCAAATTACTCTGCAAAGATCAGACCATTGATTGGAATTCTGATTGTCAGCAAGCATTTGAGAAGATCAAGGGTTATTTGCGAGAACCTCCTATTTTGATTCCTCCTGTTTCGGGAAGACCGTTATTCATGTATCTGACTGTTCTTGAGAAGTCTATGGGTTGCGTCTTGGGGCAACATGATGAGACTGGACGGAAAGAACACGCTATCTACTATTTAAGTAAGAAGTTTACTGATTGTGAAAGCTGGTACTCGCTATTGGAAAAGACTTGTTGCGCGCTAGCATGGGCCGCTAGACGTCTTAGGCAATATATGATCTGTCACACCACCCTGTTGATATAAAAAATGGATCCCATAAAGTATATTTTTGAGAAGCCTGCTCAGACCGGAAGATTAGAACGTTGGCATATGTTGTTATCCGAATATGATATCCAGTATGTGACTCAAAAGGCTATTAAAGGAAGCATTTTATCAGACTATCTTGCAGACCAACCGGTTGAAGACTACGAACCTCTGAAATTTGACTTCCCTGATGAGGACATCATGTTGGTAAAAGATTACGAAGAGCCCGGTCCCGATGAAGGTCCTGAGCCAGGTTCCCGTTGGAAGATGATGTTTGATGGTTCCTCCAATTATAGTGGAAATGGCATAGGCGCAGTTTTGGAAAACCCAGATGGTGGATACACCCCATTCACAGCAAGGTTGGATTTTGAATGTACAAATAATATTGCAGAGTATGAAGCGTGTATTCTAGGTCTTGAAGCGGCTATCGACCTCAGAATCAAAATTCTTGAAGTAAGTGGAGATTCAGCTTTGGTGATATACCAAGTCAAGGGTGAATGGGAAACTCGAGACGAGAAGTTAATTCTGTACCGTGCTTACATTGTGGAAATGATCCAATACTTTGATGTAGTCACTTTCCGACACGTTCCGAGATCTGAAAATCACGTGGATGATGCTTTAGCCATGCTAGCCTCAATGTGGAAGGTCAGATTCGTTAATGAGGCTACCCTCATTCGAATCGAACGAAGGACTGAGCCTGCCTACTGTCAGCTAGTGGAAGAAGAAACTGACGACAAACCCTGGTTCCATGACATTAAGAACTACTTGCTGAAGCAAGAATATCCAGCTGACGCTACAAACCTTGACAAGAAGACTCTAAGAAGACTAGCATCCAAGTTCTTTATCAGTAATGATGTGTTGTATAAGAGAAACTATGATATGGTCCTGCTCAGATGCGTTGATAAACATGAAACAGATATGTTACTTCAAGAGATTCATGAGGGGACGTTCGGAACTCACGCCAATGGCTATGCTATGTCGAAGAAACTCTTAAGAGCTGGGTATTATTGGTTAACTATGGAGTCTGATTGTATATAGTATGCCAGAAAATGCCACAAGTGTCAGATCCATGCGGACAAGATGCATGTGTCCCCAACGCAGTTGAATGTCTTATCGTCGCCATGGCCTTTCTCAATGTGGGGCATTGACATGATTGGGGCGATTGAGCCTAAAGCCTCCAATGGTCACCGATTCATTCTGGTCGCCATTGACTATTTCACTAAGTGGGTAGAAGCGGCTTCTTATGCCAACGTAACCAAGCAGGTGGTAGCCCGCTTCATCAAGAACAACATAATCTGCCGTTATGGGATGCCAAGCCGAATCATAACAGATAATGGAACTAATCTGAATAACAAAACTATGAAGGAGTTGTGTGAAACTTTCAAGATTACTCACCACAATTCTTCTTCTTATCGTCCTAAGATGAACGGGGCCGTGGAAGCTGCCAATAAGAACATCAAGAAGATTCTGCGGAAGATGGTGAAGACGTACAAAGACTGGCATGAAATGCTACCTTTCGCATTGCATGGATACAGAACCTCAGTTCGAACCTCAACAGGGGCTACCCCTTTCTCGCTAGTGTATGGAATGGATGCAGTCCTCCCATTTGAAGTAGAGTTACCATCTTTGAGGGTAATGATGGAGACCAAGCTGGACGAAGCAGAGTGGATCCAAAAGAGATTTGACCATTTGAATCTCATTGACGAAAAATGTTTAACTGCGATGTACCATGGTCAGTTATACCAGAAACGGATGAAGAGGGCCTTTGACAAGAAGGTTCGAGTCAGGGAATTCCGAGAAGGAGAACTGGTACTTAAGAAGATTTTGCCTGTTCATAAAGACATGCGTGGAAAATGGGCGCCCAATTATGAAGGCCCATTTGTTGTGAAGACAGTCTTCTCAGGAGGATCGTTGATACTCACCACAATGGATGGAGAAGAGCTTGCCCATCCAGTCAATTCTGATGCCGTCCGGAAGTATCATGCATGAATCGTCCGCCGTGACCAGAATTTAGTTTTGGGGTTTTAGTTGTAGGGTTAATATGTGTCGTTGGATTCAATGTAACCTTATTTTATTGCCAACTTCAATTGTAATGCTCTATGAAGCTTTTTGCCGTTTACAAACTGCTCTTTTGAATAGAATCAGACTCTTACTTTTGTCTTCTCGTTTTCGAGCCCTATTCATTGATAATAATTTGGGAAGTGGAAATTTCTTAAACTTTTTTTTCTCTCCAAAGATTTTCGATAAGATAAATTGCTTTGACTTATGGAATGATCCTAAGGAGGTTATCACTCCCCAGCAAGCCGCTACTACAGGAAGTCCTGACGATTCCCCAGTGAATCCCTCTTTCAAACAATTATGACAGGATCATTACAAGAATGCAGCATCTGGTCGACCTAAAGATCCCCAATGAACTTCCCCGGTCATCAATCTTCGTCGATAAAGCAGTGGATATTTATCCCATCGAAGTCTCTAGGAATACGAGTGTGATCCGTTCCCAGTGGATCTTTCTCATCTGAATAATCGGATTCATCTTGACGGGCCTCTAAGTGAAGTCAGGATATTATATACCCAAGTGATTTGTTATTTCCCCAGAGAAGTTTGGACGTCGAAGATCAACCGTTGGTACCACCTTGGATTCCTGTAGAGCTTGACAGACGCATCTTTCGTGCAGAGGATGGACGGGGTTCCTTTTTGTTTTGGTCCCTCTTGCTTTCTTCGCCTGTTTTGTCAGCATGAGCATAAGCATTGCATGGCATCTCCTGCATTCTCCTCCGTGCGTGTTCTCTTTTGTTTGCTTCTTGTCGCTTTATCTCGATCTTCGTTTATGTGTTTGCACCAGTTTTGGGTTTGTCTGATCTCTCCAAGTAGAGTCATCAGCTTTAGGCAGAAAGTGCTATCTATTTCCAAGTCTCCCCACAGAGTTTAACCCTGGTGGAGGATGGTTATTTCAGTTATCCTTTTCCTTGCTTGGATAAGATAAAATCTTCGTTTGAGTTCATTTCTCAATGACAGGTATTGTTTAGCCGTTTCAGTCTAGTTTGATCCTAGATTGAACTTTGGTCTTTGACAACTTACCTTCCAGGCGCCTAGCAAAGTTTAAGCGTGCACCTACACTTTGTACATTTTGAGTCGTTGTGCTCTATATTTTGTTTTCGCCTCACCTTGTTTTTTTGTCTCGAGCCGCCGAGCTCCATGTTTTGTGTTTTTTGTTTCGAGCCGCCGAGCTCCTTGTTTGTGTGTTTTTGTTTCGAGCCGCCGAGCTCCTTGTTTTTTTTCGTTTTTTGTTTCGAGCCGCCGAGCTCCGTGTTTTGTTTCGAGTCGCCGAGCTCCTTGTTATTTTTGTTTCGAGTCGCCGAGCTCCATGTTATCTTTGTTTCGAGCCGCTGAGCTCCATGTTTTGTTTCGAGTCGCCGCGCTCCTTGTTATATTTTTGCTTCGAGTCTCCGAGCTCCATGTTATCTTTGTTTCGAGCCGCCGAGCTCCATGCTTTTGTTTCGAGTCGCTGCGCTCCTTGTTTGCTTCGTTTCGAGCTGCCGAGCTCCATGCTTTTTTTCCTTGGTGGTGTGTAAGTCCCGTGCAACGATAAATCACAGGGCATTTTCCCTACGAAGTCCATTTACTTGGCATACAGGAGAGTTTTAATAACCCTGTACTGTTTCCTGATGGTTCCTGAAGATCCCATTTGATCTCGTCGTTTAAGGGAATTTCCAGGCGTTGGATGTTTATTCTTATTGAAAATTCCATCATTCTTTTGTTTGCGTGATCCTACCGCCGTGTGGATCTTGCTTTATCTCATTGCTTGCTTATATATTAACTGGTCATGCTTGAACCTGCTGAGTAGTCACCCTGGTGTCCCCAGTGTTGGTTTTCTTCTCCCCAGTGCGTCTGGTCTCCCCCAGTGAGTTCGTCACTCTTGGTGTCCGTTTGTCGCTCTGTGTTTGTTTTGTCTTTATCTGCATCTCTTGCATTTTATCATCCCATCATTTTAATCATGCTAGAGTTCATGGCATGTCAGCATTAGGTCTAGTTTTGTCCATAGCATTGCATAATCATCGCATCTAAGGGCAAAATTTTCGGTTATCTGTATTTAAATATCTTTCACCATGACCTAATGACGATCTTCATCGCCCTGTCATCCGGTGAAGATATTTAAATAGGGGCAACTGTTGTACCCCAAATTTTCCCCTTAGATTCATTGATCCGTCAGCATACCATTCTAGGTCAATCATTCGTGCATAACTAACCTTTTTATGTAGACTTTTTGTTTGTTTGTTGCATTTGTGAAGTTAGGTATTGCTGCAGAAGAGTTAAGGTCAAGAAGGCTTTGTTCTTGAAGCTATACCATGATTTAAGCTTTTGTTTCTTAAGAGAAAGAATGTGGTTTGTCTTGTTGGTAGTGAGCTATGCACCTGGAAGTGGTAAAACCTGGATAAAGATCTTAAATCAAATTTAGGAAAGAATTCTCAAAGTGAAGTTCAAGATTCATTTTCTATGCAAAGGCCAAATTTGATACAAGACTCAAGGATTCCTTTACAAGAATGTATATTGTGATCACTTGGAATGCACGAGGTTTCGGAATTCATCCCTTTGCTTTTGTTCACGAGGTTTTGTCAAATACGTGCAGTCCGTGTTTGTTCCGATACATATGGCATACAGACTCGCAAATGTCAACTAAGGAAGAGGTTTACTCAAGAACTTTACAAGAGGAAGAAGTTGCAGTTGAAAGATTCAACAAATCATATAGTGATTTACATCCTTTGCCTAAGGGAAGTATAGATAGCATAAGGCAACGTGCTTTTCTTAGATCAGACTTTTAAACGACAACTCCTGTGTGACTGATACATTCCAACAATAACGCTACCCTTTAAAGAAAATGTCAAACATCCAAAGTGCATTACAATACAAGTTCAAGGCTTAGGTATACAATATTTAGAGGCTCACTACAAGTTAAACACGAGTTCTGTTGTCTCGTTCAAACAATAAGACTACACAGTACAAATCACAAAGGGGCTACAAATTTTTTTTTTATATATAAATTACTTTCCAAGTGAAAATCATAAAAGCAAGCAAATGAGACAACATGGAGAGGAACCAAGTCATTGTTTCTTGTCTCAAGTTGAGAATTCTAGCCAAAAATATATACATTACGCCTGAAGTTAGCTAAGGCTATCAGCTGCACTTTTTCTTTGTGGGAAGACCGACGGAGACGGCACCGCATCGTAGGGTGTTTGTAACCTCCAAACATGAGAGTATTGCTACAAGTCAATGGTCACTTTGTATTTGTTGCCGACAACTCTTGTTGGTGCTCCGTACTAGCCCGTTGAAAGATTGATGAAATTCTCGCCGAAGAGCTTTCCAAAATCACTTCATTGCTACCTAAAAGTGGATGAGGCAGAAACTACAATGTTAAGGGTGTCGGGTACTCCAAAGCGGAAGCAATAAGCAAAGTTGTTATCAATAAACTAACATAAGTGTTTGATTCACGATGAGAAGCGTATAATTGGTCAGTTACCTTTGATGAAATCGCCGCAGCCTAGCATGTGGGAGAATAGCCTGTACTCCTAAATGGTACAAGAGTTGAAGAAAGGGTACGACAAGTTGATGCGTTCCTGACATGACAAATCAACGGGAGGTTCGTTAACTCGGTACTATCAAGATTTGAAAAGCAATACAAATAAAGCGCAGGAGAAATAGAAGTGAGAGTTAGTAGTTCAAAGGAATCATACTAGCAAATACTTGGCAATGCTAGACGCGGTTGTACTTTGTTTGGAATGAAGAAGAGTGTGAGTTGCAAGATGCTATTTGAGGGATGTTGGCCACGATACCTTTGTGCACACCGCTGTCATAGAAAACAACAAAAGTCAGGCATAGTGTAATACATATGTGCGAGAAGAATAAATTGACAAACAATCATGCTCATGCTGCGACCTCCACATACCAACGATACAGCTGCAACTAAATTTTATGCGCAAGCTCACCCATCCTCTCCAAACGCCACGGAAATTGCATTTTGCTCGTATTCTGAAACAGAAACAGAAAAACACGGATTTCATTTGTTTCTAAGGCCATCAGACTTTTCATTCCTATTTCAATACAAGATCCAATATCATTAATGCAGTTTTCAAAACAACTCTAAACCATGACCACGCACATCTCGCAGACTTCCCAAAACCAATTTCCAACATATCTCACTTTAAGATCATAAATCATAAGCCTCAGAATTTCCCATATCAGAAGTTACAAGCATTAAGTGAAGAAATAATGCGCAAGATATCAAAGCAACATTATTGTGACTAAAATAGGTTTTAAAGATCAGATTTGTCCCCAAGGACACGTTGGAAATCGGTCAGCATAATCAATGAAATTTGGAAATTATGGACAGAATCAGACGAATTTAAAACTTTCCTATGTCGGCCTCAGAGATTGTTTTTGAATCAGAAATATATCATCATTTTCAAATGAAGTTGAGGGCAATATCAGGATACCGCCAGCACAACTTTCCAAATTTGGCACAGTAAATCAGGGTAATCAAGAGAATCAGGTCTTTCAACGGAGAATTAAAGTTCCAAATCGCAAAATCAAGCATCAAATCGTATCAGTTACCCAAAACACATTTAAAACTTCCCAAATCAAGCTCAAATCGTATCAATGATTCCAATTGATTTCAAATTCAAAACCAAATCAAATCACAAAATCAATCAGTAAGGGAAATCGATACCAACGTTTAAAACCTTCCAAAATTATATCATCATCGGCCAACATTATAAAAGGGACGCTTCTCATCAGATAAAGGGACGAAAAAAAAGGAGAAACCCATACGAGAAAGAGAAATATCGCAAAAATCATTTTTCACAAACCCACAAAGTACCGGCTCAGGAGCGCGTTGGCTCATCATCGCCGCAACGATCAGAAATCAGAAGAGGAACGAAGCAATCGCAAACTCACAAACAAAGAGGTAAAGAGAGAAAGAGACCTTCCCTGAAGAGAGGGTCGTTCACAACCGCCTCCGGACGTCACCGTCGCTCCCCCTTCCCTTTTTCTTTTTTCGCATTTCGTAATCATCCATGTAACATGTATATCGCAAACCAATAATGAAAATGGGGTATCGGGGGGATTAGGGTAGATTTAGGTTTTTCTTTCGTTGATTGTTTGAACGAGGGAGAAAATCGAGAGAGAGAAATCGAGAGATTGAGAGAGAAAACGATGTGAGCGGCGGCGGTTGAAAAACCCTAATCGCTGAGAGAAGATGAGAGCGTCACGAGAGAAGAGAGGATTGGGACGTGAGACTCACTCCGTTGTTTATTTTGTTTTTCACCGTTTCTCTCTTTTAACCTTTTTTTTTTTTAAAATATAACCTTTTATTTTAACTAATTAAGGTTTTTTAGGTGAGTTATCTTAATTATTTCTTTTTTATTAAAACACTAATAAATCATTTTAACTTTTTTTTTTAAATTAATTAAGAAATCTTTTCTGTTCAAGTTAAAAAACAATAATAATCCCACTAATAACCTTTTACAATAATCTTAAATTCTAGAAAATAAACCTTAATACTAATAATCCTTTTTTTTAGATCAACTGAGAAATGCTTTAACTTTTAAGTTAATATTTTATCTTTTGGCATAATTCTAAAATAAACCTTTATCACTAAAACTTTAAAACATATTTATTTTGCTAATCTAAACCTTTTATAACTAATCTCTGTAAAAAAATTTAATTAATTTGTAAAACCCTTTTGCTAAGTGGAAATAATCATTAACTCAATTTCTCACATAATAAACGTTTACTCCAAAATTAACCTTTTCTCCATAAACCTTAAAAATTAACTTTTTATCCTTACCCTTAAAATTAAATCAACTCGTTAAATCCCCAACGTGAGTGAATCGCTTGTTGTATGCCATTTTATATTTTGCTTGCTATATGTTTATATCGATGCATGTTTACTATGTCAAAACCTTTTCAAAAATACTAAAAAAAACTCTCGATCCAACGTCGAGCCAATTTTATACCTATGTAAGTCGAGTGCCTTCGGGCCTCGCATTCAACCTTTTCGGTCACTATACACATTAACTAGCCCACTTTGCTAGTATGCACAAATAATCTAAGTTAATTGTCCCCCTCGACATTCCAAAGGAAGGTTATTAAAATTGACTAAACCGTCATAGGACTAACGCCTTTAGAACCCTTGGTCTTAGGATTCGGAGTCGCCGTACTCCATGTCTCGCCGTAGACACTTAGAATCTTAGCCTTAGGATCGGAGTCGCCGCACTCCAAGTAAATGCTCCGCCGCGAACATTTACAATCCTACCCCTCTGAACCAACCTACAACTTTAGAGTCGTCGCACTCTATGTAAGGTCTTGCCCAAGACTTTACTTCCCCTTGGAACCTTGACCCCGTCAAGAAGTTCCTCTTTTCAGAACTACGCATACTCTGATTCTACACCCGAGGATACGTAGGCGTAAGGTGCGATACCTTATCGAGTATACTTAGATACTAACCCCTAGGGTTCAACCTTTAGCATAGCACCCTTAGCAAGCGAATGAGAGATAACATAAATACTAACGAGAGGTTCCCGTAGAGTACTACGGACGTTTAGGATACTAATACCTTCCCTAGGCGTAGCCAACCCCCGAACCTTAGATCTTTAGGTTTTTTCTCTTTTGAACCTTTCCTTTGGATAAATCAAAGACGGTGGTGAACATTTAAAGAAGTGTGATCCTAGTTCATTAATAACTATGGTATCCAATTCTCACCGCAACACTACTAAATGTCCAAAAAGTCTCTACAGCTCCAAATAATTAAAACCTCAGAGTCGGGTAATATTAACTTGAACGGCTCTGAGTTCAACAGTTACTCCAATTATCTTTGCAGATAATTTCTCAGAGTACACTGGAGCTCAGTTGATCACAACTTAATAATATCCAGAGCAATTAAAATTACGGGGTATTACATCCTCCCCCCTTAAATAGAAATTCGTCCTCGAATTTTTAAAAGATTACCTGAACAGATGCGGATAAGCATCCCGCATTTCTGATTCTAGCTCCCAAGTAGCATCACTCGGATGCGTCATATCCCATTGCACCTTAACAAGAGGAATATCTTTGTTCCTTAACACTTTTGTTTATCTTCCCACAATACAACTCGGTTGAGGTTCAAAAGTCAAGTCCGCTTCTATTTCCACTGATTCTGGTAGAATTGGCTGAAGAGGATCAGGAATAAACTTCTGGAGCTGCGATACATGAAAGACATCATGCATTTCAGATAGAGAGGGTGGTAAGGATAATCTGTAAGCGACTTCACCAATCCTTTCTAAAATTTGATACAGTCCCACGTATCTCGGACTTAATTTACGTGACTTAAACGGTCCTTTTAATCTCAATCTCGGAGTCACTTTCAAAAATACATGGTCACCTTCCTCAAATTCCAACGGTCTTCTACGATTGTCCGCATAACTCTTTTGACGATCTTGTGCTTGTTTAATTTTTTCACGGATCATTCAAATCTTTTCCGTAGTCTCTTGAATGATTTCGGGTCCCAAAATTCTATCTTCGCCAACTTCTTCCCAACACAAAGGTGTTCTACATTTTCTCCCATACAATGCTTCATAAGGAGCCATACCGATGCTCGCATGGTAACTATTGTTATAGGAAAACTCAATTAACGGTAAAAGTTCATTCCAATTTCCTCTACTCTCTAGCACACAAGCTCTTAACATATCTTCCATCGTCTGTATTGTTCGCTCCGTCTGACCATCCGTCTGAGGATGATTCGACGTGCTCAAACGCAAATTCGTACCCATAGCTTGTTGGAACACATTCCAAAACCTCGAAGTAAACTTCGGATCTCTATCGGACACAATATTAGAAGTAACACCGTGCAATCTCACAATCTCAGCAATAAACAACCTTGCAAGATGACTTGCCTTGTAAGTAGTTTTCACGGCTAAGAAATGCGCAGATTTCGTTAGTCAATCTACAATCACCCAAATAGAATCATAACCACCTTGCGTACGGGGTAAACCCACCGCAAAGTCCATAGAAATACTATCCCACTTCCAAACTGGAATATTCAAAGGTTGTAACAGACCGCCCGGTCTTTGGTTTCAATCTTCACCAGTTGGCACACCGCACATTCCGACACATATATCGCTATATCCTTTTTCATCACAGACCACCAATAATCTCTCTTTAAGTCTTGATACATCTTCGAAGAACCAGGATGTATCGTAAAAGTACCTTTATGAGCTTCATCTAAAATCTTCCTTTTCAATGCCTCATCCTTCGGAACACAAATCCGTTGATTAAACAGAACAATCCCATATGTTGCTCGTGTAAAACCCGGTTGAAGTAACAACTCTTGTAATTCCTCTTCTAGCATTTGCTCTTGATGAATCTCAACTCTTAAAGTAGAATTGACATTCAAATTTCCCATAATCACACCATTCGGAGTCCACACAAACTGGAGATTAAGATCTCTAAACTTTTCCAACAACGAATACTCCAAAATCATCAATTCTGCACTATGAACCATTTTCCGACTCAATGCATCCGCTACTTTATTCGCTTTTCCTGGATGATACTTCAATTCTAAGTCATAATCCTTTAAGTACTCCATCCACCTTCTTTGTCGCATATTCAACTCCTTTTGGTCAAACAAATACTTCAAACTTTTGTGGTCACTGAACATTTCAAAGCGTACACCATACAAATAATGACGCCACACCTTCAGTGCAAACACCACTGCAGCTAGCTCCAAATCATGAGTTGGATAATTCTTCTCATGAACTTTCAACTGTCGAGAAGCATAAGCTACTACTTGACCACCTTGCATCAGAACACCCCATAATCCCCTCTTAGAAGCATCGCAGAATACTTCATAAGAGTTGTTAGGATCAGGGATAATTAATACTGGAGCAGTTGTCAAACATTCCTTCAATTTCATAAAACTTTGTTCACAACCCGAATCCCACTCAAAAGCAAAATCTTTCCGAGTAAGTTTCGCCATTGGTAAGGCCAATTGAGAAATACCTTTAATGAACCTTCTATAGTAACCTGCCAATCCCAAGAAACTTCTAACCTCTGAAGTATTCCTCAGTCTCTCCCAATTAATCACTGCTTCTACCTTTGACGGATCTACTGCCACACCACCTTGAGATATAACATGACCCATAAAATTAACTTCCGACATCCAAAACTCACACTTGCTTAACTTAGCAAAAAGTTACTTCTCTTGCAATACCGATAAGACAATTCTCAGATGCTCTCCGTGCTCTTGTGGAGTACAAGAATAAATAAGAATGTTGTCAATAAAGATTACGACAAATTGGTCTAAGTAAGCCTGAAATATACGGTTCATGTAATCCATAAAAACAGCTGGAGCATTGGTCACACCGAAAGGCATCACTAAGAATTCGTAATGGCTGTAACGGGTTCTAAATGCAGTTTTAGGCACATCGGAACTCTTCACTCGGATCTGATGATAACCCGACCGTAAATCAATCTTCGAGAACACACAGGCTCCTTTTAATTGATCTAACAGGTCGTCTATCCTGGGTAAGGGGTACTTGTTCTTAATGGTGACTTTATTCAATTTACGGTAATCAATGCACAAATGCATTCCACCATCTTTCTTCTTTACCAATAACACTGGAGCTCCCCAAGGTGAAACACTAGGTCTAACAAAATGCTTAGCCATCAAGTCTTCCAATTGGTTCTTTAATTCTCTTAATTCAAGCGGTGCCATCCGATAAGGAGAAACGGATATAGGAGCCGTTCCCGGTACCAGGTCAATAGAGAACTCAACTTCTCTCTCCGGAGGAAGAGAAGTAACGTCCTCAGGAAAAACTTCGGGAAACTCACAAACTATAGGAATACTCAGAACTTGCTGTTCACTACTCCCTTCCTTAGTAAGAACCAATAAAATAGATTTCTCCTTCTCAAACAAGAAATTTATCATTCCCACCGTACCTTCTAAAATCGTTGATAACACATCTTTCGGGGTAGCCTCAGCAGATGGAATAATGATTAGCTTTTCTTCACACCCAATAAACACCGAATTAGCAGAAAGCCAATCCATCCCCAAAACGACATCAACTTTCTTAAGCGGTAAACAGATAAGGTCAATCTGGAAAACTCTATCATTCACAGACAAAACACAATTTTCACACATCAACGGTGTTTCGACCATTTCATCCATGGCAGTAGTAACCATCATAGGAGGAGACAAAGGAACAGTTTGCAACCCAAGTCGCTTCACACATCTCAAAGACACAAAAGAATGCGTTGCCCCACAATCAAATAAAACAAAACAAGGTTGTCCATTTACAAGGCACGTACCAGCAATTAAAGAATTGTCACCCTTCGCTTTTCCTGCATCCAAGGTATACACTCGCCCGGTATTCTTCTCTTGCATTTGATTCTTATTTTGAGGACAATTCCTCGATAAATGGCCCACCTTATTGGACTGATAACATCGTATTCCCTCCAAAACACACATACCATAATGATTCTTACCACAAGTACGGCATACCGGAGGTACACTAGTCCTAGAACTCTGAGCTTGCTTCCCTTTGAAAGATTGTTGCCTTGGTCTAAATTATTGATTCGATCTCCCTCGATCACTTTGATTCGGCCCACTCAATTCTCCTTCCGCTTGTACCTTCTTCAGACTATGTTCCGCCACATAACACTGTCTCAATAATTCAGCATAACTAATAAATTCCCTCTGTGACACACTATGTGAAATTTCAGCCCTCAAACCAAACAGAAACTGATCGATCTTCCATCTCTCATCAGGAGCATACATGGCCTATCTAGAATAGTCAGCCATGATCTCGAACTTTTCCGCATAAGAAGCCACTGTCAAATTGCCTTGTCTCAACTGTTGGAACTCAAACTCCTTCTGAGACCTTAAGGAACTTGGAAAATACTTCTCCATAAAATTTACCTTAAACTGCTCCCACACCTTTGGTACCTCTTGAATTGTCATTAAGGCTGAAGCGCTCTCCCACCACCTCATGGCAGGACCCTTTAACAAGTGAGAAGCAAAGACCACTTTATTTTCCTAACTGCACTGAACTATTAAGAAAATCCGTTCCATACCTGATATCCATTCATGCGCCTTCACCGGATCTAACCCTCCCTGAAACTCCGAAGGATTCATACGAATGAATTCCCTAAAGGTTCCCCCTGCAACTTCAGGAACAACCACTGGAGGATGCAAACCATCAGCCATTTGCTGTAACATTCCTTGCATAAACTGATTTTGCTGTTGCTGGATCTGATGCATGAATTGATACAAAGGGGCATTCCCTTCAGCACCCGGTAGAGCCGTCCCAGCCGGAGTAGTCCTCGGTCTTCCACGGTTGTTTCTGCGCCTGTCTTCCATGTTCCTGAATGTCATACAGATAGGATTAAGTTGATCAAGCTCAATACCATAAGTATAACACGTAAGACCAAAGATGACACTACGCATAAGAAACGGAAAGAAATACTCATTCTATCTCATGGCTAGGTCGAGGATATGACCTGCTTTGATACCAACTGTAATGCCCATATATAAATACATACATCAATTCATATATTATACATGAGTTCCACGTTTGGTACTGAAATATACAATAAGTTCCTAGCCAACACATTATACATATACATGCCCAAAAAGCCAAAAATAAAAAAACTATGGCATAGGTATATATACAAGATGTTCCAAAAAGAATACTAAGAACTAGATCAAGTAATGATCTCAAAAATCTCCACAACGGAAGTAAAGCCATCAGACAAGTAAGGATAATCACACGGCCTTATCCTTACCCTTCGCGGAACCTGCAGTACATGTGATGTAAACAACAACAGTGGGGTGAGATACATCAAATCTCAGTGAGTTCCCTATCTTATAGATTCTCTCGGCTCTACAAGGTTCTAACAAGCCTAACTCAAGTCAAAAGGGGAGGGAAATGACCTTGAGTACACCCACACACTATAGAGGGATCCACACTCGTGAGCCTGTTAACTCAAGAATACCGTTAACCAATAACCGTATCAAGGCATCCCCTTTTCCCGTCCGCTTCTACGTCTAGAAGTCGACCTGAGTCATGGATCCTTGTAGTTACTTGGTATACAAAATGGATTCGGGATCATCGGTCCGTACACCGTGATTCGTCACTTCACACGGCCCGTACACCGTCACAAGTCTCTTTACCCGTAGGCTCCATTCGTACTACACGTGGGAATCAAACCTGCCAAGTAATTGTGCATACGTTTCAGAGGAGGTGCTCGAGTCTCATGAAACTACACCGCAAGGTAAACCGGTTATGATTTCTAGACACACGCCTCAGCCTCTCTTGCACGAGCGTTGTCACAATGTCATTCCACACTATTCGACGATTGTTTACAGTAATGCTCCTTACTCTACCTATTTCGTATTTTAACATGCATACATATTCAAACATGTTTAACAATGAGAACAATAAACAAAGCATAATACATTTGCACACTAGAAATTACAAATGATAAAAACAACACACTTATCCCACTTTAGGGGTTTCCTCCGATTATTTAATCGGGCATCAAAACCGATATTTTACACCTTCATTGTGTAGAATATCTCCGTAGCTTTCCATCGGTACCAAGAACTCCTCGATCGGAAACACGGTTCAAAAGATATGGATTTTTAAAGTATTTTTCCAAAAAGTTACAGTGTTAATCGGTTAACACATTTGGTTAACCGATTAACCAAAATCAGACACTCACTGTTAACCGATTAACCAAAATGGTTAGTCGATTAACCAGTTCAATTTCCACGTAAAACAACAGATTTCTCACTGGTTAATCGGTTAACCCATAGCGTTAATCGATTAACCATGTTGCAGAAACCCAAAACCTCTGTTTTCTTGGATTCTTTCCATTCCAATCCCAATCAAAACCATTTCAAACATTCAACCAAGCATAAACAGATGATTATATATATATAATGGTTGTTCTATACGATTTATATCTCATTTTATCTGTTAGATTCGTCGATTAGCAAAATTATTCATTTTTCCTCAAATTCAACCTAACTCTAAAACCTCAAGAAATTCTACTCTAAAGTCTCTAGCTAGAACCCACCTGGATAACAAGATGAGGATGATGAAGATGAGATGAAATGATGAAGAGTTTATGAATGGATGATGATGATCTTGATGTTCTTGAGCTTTCTCCTCTTTCCTCTTTTCTCTCCTTTCCTTTCCTTTCTTTCTTCTTTCCTTCAATGTTTCTATCTTTCTCTTTTTGTTTGGAAAATGGGAGGAAAAGGAAATAAGTAGTAAAATAGTATTATAACTAATACTACTAAATGTCCAAAAAGTCTCTACAGCTCCAAATAATTAAAACCTCAGAGTCGGGTAATATTAACTTGAACGGCTCTGAGTTCAACAGTTACTCCAATTATCTTTGCAGATAATTTCTCAGAGTACACTGGAGCTTAGTTGATCACAACTTAATATTATCCAGAGCAATTAAAATTACGGGGTATTACAGGTGCCAACAAGGGTGGACTTTTAGGTAGTTGCCAATATAAATTGGACTTTTAACTGCCCGACGGGAACTTGGACTTTTAATTGCCTGACGAGAACTTGGACTTTTAACTGCCAGACGGGAACTTGGAATTTTAACTGCCAGACGAGAACTTGGACTTTTAACTTCCAGACTGGAACTTGGACTTTTAACTGCCAGACGGGAACTTGGACTTTTAACTGCCAGACGGGAACTTGGACTTTTAACTGCCAGATGAGAACTTGGACTTTTGATGTCAAATCTTGTGTTACAGGATTTGAGATGTCATATTCATGTTGTGGGGTTAGGGCCAATGAATGACATGATATGCATGGCTTTATGCATGAGCAGGTCGTCTTGACTAATGCATGTGAATGATTTATGCAATCATATGAAAGTTTCCAAAAATGCCCTAACAGAGGGTAATGGAAGGAAATGGTTCTTTGTGGCAAAGACTCTTGTCAAAAGGCATAAGTTATTTGGTGGGGTGATAGCATGATTCCCTGACACTCGTCTTGAATTCAAAGGTTATTAACAGAGTTTGCTTGAATTGCTTGAAAGCATGGAGAGGTCTTGCCCCCTATGACTCATTATGCCCCAATATGGGTCTTTGAAGAATGTTTCTTGAAAGGAAATTGGAAGCAGTTATACCATGAGATGAACTCGAGACGACTTACCCCAGAATTCCAAGTCGTGAAAGGATTTGTCCTTAAAAGGAAGCTGGAAATAGTTGTACCATGAGATGAACTCGAGATGGTTTGCTCCACAAATTCAAGCCATGAAATGATTGTTCCTTGAAAGGAAGTTGGAAACAGTTGTACCATGAGATGAACTCGAGATGGTTTGTCCCAGAATTTTGAGTAATGAAAGGGTTCTTCCTTAATTGAATGGCTCTTTGAGTGATTGGCCTCGATATACTTTTTAGGTAGCCTTTTCTAGAATGAGCATTGAAGCGAATTAATGTATGCTGATTGAGTATTGGAGGGATTCACCATTAATCAAGAGGAACCACTGGATACCTTCCCCTTGGCTGGTAGAGTCTTGAGATGATGCTCTTCTGATTAACCTGATTCTTGAAAGATTTATCCCATAATCAACTGATGCTTGGGGACTTGCTATGGATTGGCTGACTCCACAAACATTGGATGTCAATGCTTCTTATCCATGAGGTGATCTTGACTCTGATCGAGTTTGACGAATGATCGAGTCCTCTTTGATTGTTCCTTTGTTGGAATTTCCTTGATGTCAAGTGCTGACTTGCAATTAAATTTGTTTATTCACAACTGGTAATTTTAATGCGATGTTCACGCAAGTTTTGAAAAAATCATTTATTGGGATGGTGTTATAGTGTGTGACGAATAGACCATTAGTCCTAACGCAGTGATGATTTAGATGATGTGAAAGATATAACAAGAAGAAGATTATCAAATCTCTAGGAGTCAGTTTACGCAACCTTGTTGTAGTATGCTTTCAGAATAAACCCTGCCTCAATTAGGTCTTTTAAGGGTTGTATCACAGTCTGGTTCACGATTACAGAAACAAAGGATATAAGGCTCAAATTTGATTTGTACCCACCCCTTCTTCATGATGATCTCCAGTCCTAAGTTCAGTTAAGTTGACACACATTCACCTTCTAAGAAATTTCGACAGTGTGAAAGTGTAAATGAGGATTCCAGATTCGCTTGAAATGGCAGTCACCTTATTTTGTTTTTTGTCATGGATGTTAGTAAACCTTTTGATTTTTGACATAGTGGTCACTGAATCTTGTTTTGCGTTGTCGAGGATTTGGGGACCTCTTTAGATTTTGATATATATATTTTTTAATCCCTAACTTTTGCATGGACTGATTTTGTTTTTTCGAGTCCATTAGGATTTCCCTGATTTTTGCCTAAGTCGCCTCTTTGGGTGTTCAAATTAGCGAGCTTCTTTTTCTTTTTTTTTTCTTTTTTGGAAAGGTTTGTGACTGCCAAATGATTGGTTATTTGAAGAACAACCATCATGGCTTTTGAATTTTGCATGGTTCCTTCGACACTTCAGGGTGTGTGTGAAGAATATCATGTGCTTAATCCTCAGACGGGATGTATCATCTTGAAATCAAATGTGTAGTCAGATTGACTGAACACTACCCATGCCCTAGGTTAAGTGTATGGGTTTAGATATCTGAAGGAAACTCCTACTTCTAGGCTCGAAGTGGTTAACAAGGGACTAACTCCTTATTTCTACAGTGTTTGGGGATTTGAAACAATGCCTGTACATCATCAGCAAGGTTTTATTCGAAAGCATACCAGCAGTAATTATGGGTATTTCGTTTACATCATCCTCCTTCCAATCTTTGCTAAAACAAACGATTTGATAAAGAAAGTGGATGAGAGGTATATGGATGTATTTTTTTATATTTTTTTTTGTATTTTTTATATAAGCGAGGAAAAATGAGCGAATGCGACATGATTAATTCAAAAAAAATGCATGATCACTTCATTAATATTACTATTCAAAACAACAATGTTTAAAAACAAGCAGCATTTAACAACAAAGGAACTACAAATACAAATGATAAAAGTGATCTAATGATTTCCAGTTCCAAGGATAATGTCTTCCTGTCTGAACCACTGGCTTTAGAAGATGCCTCTTGAAATCTTCAAACTCATTCAGGCGAGAAGTTGACGTGCACAACCAAGGTTCCTTCTGGAAAGGATATGTACTTCTTGTCGATCAACTGTTGTACTTTAGCGTGGAAAGCTTTGCAATATTCAGTTGAGTGCCCTATTGACCCAACATGATATCCACGTCGCACATTAGGATCGTATCCAGGAGGGTATGGTTCTGGCAACGGCTTGAGAGACTTGGGCTCTATCAGTGAGTTTCGGACCAGATGTGGCTGAAGTTGACTATATGACATAGGAACCGGATGAAGAAGAGCATTCCTTCTTTCCATATTGTTTCGAGGCCTATCCTGACTCTGAAACTGATTCTGATGTCCTTTGCCATGAGCTCGTTGATTTGCATGAGGAGTAGTCCAAGGTTTCTGGCATGGAGCTCTAGGCATTATTGGTTGTCTATTAGGATGGCGTAGTGCTGAAGATGACTACTGAGAAGATGAGGGACCATAAGGTCTTGCTGTTGCACCATGAGATTGCTCAACATTTGCCATGACTGCATTGATTTCCTCCTCTTCTTCTTCTTGGGAATTACTGAGAGACTCAATTTCACTAGCTTGGCTGCTTGAAGCTCCTTGGATTCTTCCATTTTTTAGGCCACCCTCGATGCATTCTCCAATTGTCACTAGATGAGCAAAGTCTGATACCGCACTGCTCACCAACCTTTTGAAGTATGGGCTTTGTAAGGTTCTCATGAACAAATCAACCAATTCCTTTTCTAAGAGTGGCAGTTGCACTTGAGCTGCCAATTCTCTCCATCGTTGCGCATATCTTCTAAAGGATTCATTGCTCTTTTGAGATAGGTTTTGCAATTGCACACAGTCTGGAGTCATGTCCAAGTTGAACTTATGCTGGTTCAAAATGCATTGGATAAGTCACTCCATGACTGGATACAACTTCTTTCTAAGTCAATGTACCAATTCAAAGATGCTCCACTCAAACTGTCTTGAAAACAATGAATCATCAACCTATCGTCGTGGATATAGAAAGTCATCTTTCGACAGAACATCACCAAATGATGCTTGGGAAACTGAGACCAGTGTACTTCTCGAAGTTGGGTACTTTGAATTTCTGAGGAATCACCAAGTCTGGTACTAGGCACATATCAGCAGCATCGAGCACAGATGCATCATGCACTTTCAAAGCTTGGACTTCCTTCTCAAGGGCACGAAACCTTTCCTTCATAGAATCAGTCAATGGAATCATATGAGATTGAGTAGGAATGCTCACTTGTGGAAAATCATCATCAGGAAGAAGATCGCACAGTGGATTGGTCGATACAGTGAAACCTGATGGGGGGTCAAGATTCTTCACCTCAACATGTTGAAAGTTGTTTTCTGACATATCTACCACAGCTTCCCACTTGGTTAGTCTGACTAGGATTTCTAGTTTTCTATACTCCTTTTATCTCTTATTGGACTTCCTTCAAACGCTTTTCAACTACCATAGGTTCAGTATGAGTGTCGGGAAATCAGCTGACAGATAGATATGAATAGAGGATGGAATGAGTTTCTGCTGGGAGAATGATATGCAATACAAGTGAGATGCAAATGAAATGATATGCATATGAATGTAATGTATATTAGGTTATTCCCAGATACAAGATCCAAGGTACAAATGGTGGATAAAAGATGATTGCTCGAACACAGGGTTCTCACCATGTAGGATCTAGAGTTTAAAGGAACCCCAAAGTCAGGATCCATACGTCTGTTCATCAGACACGCCATGAACATGACAGTTGATGACTCTATCATATGAATCTCTTTCGGGTGAGTTCTTTATATCGAACTACACGAGGAGAACTCATCGGTGCCCCATACTACGTGACCATCAATCCTGGTTTTGGCCAAACGGTTCAAGGTTCTAAAAGGTCCTTAGAGTCATGGATCCCAATGAAAACGTTGGTCGTCCACGCCAAGAACTTGACGGTCGCCAACATCCTCATTAGAATCTACTCTAAGCGAGGTTCTCGTATCATACACATGACGATGTTGGATCGTTATTATTAACAAAAAAAACAAACTACTACCACATAAGCGGTCATTGCAAGTCGAATCAAGAAACAACGGGATAATAAAATTAAAGAAAATCACAAATTGCAAATCGAAACGCGAATAGGTGAGCGCATAAAAAGCGGATTGCCGCTAGGCTAAACCATCGAACGCATGTACAAAATCGAAACGCAACGATAATCAATTTAAAATAGTAAAATAATAATCGCACATAAATCAATAAGATTACTCAATAATTTGCTACACTTAACGTGATCATCGCAACGTGAATCAAAATTGTGCAAATCTGAATTTAACCAAAACAAAAAGTAAAACAAAAAGAATTTTAAAAGTGATAATAAAATAAACAAAAATCAACAATATTGCTAACACAAAGATGTGATCATCGCAACCGGATCGAACCAAACACAAAGATCACGCATTATGCACACAAATATGCGAACAACGTATCGACATAATTCGATCCGAACAATATGATCAAAATCAAAATAAAGCAGTGGGTCTCTCTCTCTCTCTCTCTCTATATATATATATATATGTTAGAAACTAATTGAAAACAAGGAATAGTAAGGTATCCCTTAAAAGTTCTACGCACGGTATATACACATTACTAATTGAAATTTGAACAGTGCGGCATGAATATATACACGAGTAACAGTAGCGGTGACTTAAGACTTAGAATAGTTGAGAAAAAAAAACCGAATCAACAGAATAATTAAATATATAACATATATATCAGAAAAGCTAAAAAAGAAGAATAACAAATATAGAATAGCGTACGAACTACAAAAAATTGTTAGAAAAGCAATAGTTACGTACACGGAGAAACCAGCACTGTGGGTTTTTAGAATTCGCTTCCCCTTTTCTTTTCAGCAACAAAATACAGTATATATAGTGTATCATTAGGGTTACTAATTTTTTAATATTAATTAAAACCAAATAGAATTTAAATGATTAAAATAAAATTAAAATAAAACTAATAATCCTATTTATTTATTCTAAATATTTAAACAAAAAGGTTAAAATAAATGGATCCCAAATAAATAAAAGTCGGATGCCCAAGTGCTAAAAAAAATAAATCGAGTACACCAAAATGATCAGTGCGAAATAAACGACTCGAAAAAATACAACGTTTGGTCAGATTTTAAAATAAATTTTGACCCGTTAAAATGCTCAAACTGATAAAAATGCGATAAAAAAATAGTCGAAAAATAAAATGAGCACGCTAAGTTAAACTTCGTGAACCGTAGATTAATATAATTGACGTTTGCACGCTTGATTTTGAATTTTTCCTCCCACTGATTTTAAGCACAGTTGAGATTTAGTTTGACTAGTCTGTCTATAAATCCGGTAAATTATTTCGGATGACATTTTAGGCACTCTGCCAGATGAAATGCATGTTATGCTATGTAAAATAAAAAGAAAGTTAGATGCATGAAAATTTTAAAATGCCCAAACAAAATTGGGGTATGACATATAGATATAAGGGCAAAAGGATAATTGTACATATTATCATTATCACATAAAGGTTATGTCAGATCACACGACATTCTCGTCACTTGGGGGTTGCTAGATACCGCTCACCGTTTATAATATTAAATAGATAATATAATATTATTGCCAACTGATCGTACCTGGATAAGACAGTTGATAGTGGCCAACGACGTCTGGAACGGCAGCTCCGGTGATGGCGAGAGACGGCCCGGGGGGGGGGGGGGGGGGTGTACCTGCAAGGTACTCCGACGCTCAAGTGAGAGAGTGTACAGGGTAACGGCAAATACAGAAAGTGTAAAGTGGGAAGAAGAATGTGTCTAACCTGGCCCTCTCAAGTGAGAGGGTATTTATAGAAAGCCCCCAGCGCGGGGCCAACGGTTACCTGCAGTGGGCTGGATCACCTAGGCCCACTCCAAGTAACTGCTAGGGCTTACGTGTAGTAGTGAAGACCAGTACGTGGTCTTCGCCCTAGAGTAACCGCTCCTAGATTTCCGGAAGTAGGGCAGACCGAATCTTTCGAATGTGGGAGGTTACATGGAATGTGTCCACGTGGTGTGGACCGTTGGACACTCCTCACGGGGAGGAGCCTTCTGTGTCGAGGAGAGGTGAAGCTGTGGAAGGGATATGATCTCGCGGGGGAGGAATCATGCACGTCGAGGAGTGATTCGTAGCATTCTCGCGGGGATAAGCTAATGTGTTGGGGAGGTACATCTCAATAGGATGTAATGTCCTCCTTTCCCATTGTCCCCAGTGCCCGACACTGCCGAAGTGCCCGACGAAACTGTGGCTTGCACGTGGCAGTCACGTGCCTTGCGGAAGGGCCTTGTTGGGCTTCCCCAGGCTGTATGGGTTGGGTCTGCTCGACTGTTGGGCAGCCTCGGCCCAGTCCAGAACAGGAGCCCCCCAAGTCGTTGCTCTGAGATGTCAGAGTAATGACTTAAGGGTCATTGGCATGTCGGAGATATGCCAGGAGAGGAACCGAGGAGGCCATTTGCACGCTCGAAGTTCCTAAGTCGGGCATCGGACGGTCGCGTCTGGTCGTAACGCCGGGGAGATGAGGGGTTTCAGATTTGAAACGTTTGGGGAAAATCAAAAGGACACGCGTGGAAGGATGAACGGCTGCATGTGTGCCATGTGTCGTCTGTCATCATTACCTAGGGCGGCTAGCTACTGTAGCGCACTCAAGTGCCCTATGGCTCTCGAGTTCCGCGAAACCCACTATAAAACTCCTCCACTCGTTCATTTCCCCACTTTTCCGTTTCTCTCTCAACAATCTCTCTCCTTCTCTCTCTATCTTCTTCAGCAGCCGTTCGCCGCCGTCAACTGCCGGAACTCCGCACCGGAACCCTAAATCGCCGCCTATAAGGTATTTGTTCAAAAACTAATTTTTTTCCTGCATTTCTTCTTGATTTTTTAAGTGTATAGCATTTCCTTGGTGATCTGATGAAGTTCCCATGAGAAATGGAAGGGTTCCTGGCGAATACGGCGGGAATCTTTTGTTGTTGAGAGGGAAAGTGTTAAGAACTTCTCTCGCTTTTGTTGAACGTCTCGGGGATAAGGGACGAGTGTCTCGGGGACATGATGAATGTCCCGGGGAAACGAGAAATCCTTGCCATGTCGGGGGAACGAGAAAGCCTTGCCCCTTCCTCGCCCGTTCGCTTGAACAGCGGTGGAGGGGTGAATTTGATATGACCCATCGAATTCACCGTTTCCTTCTGCTTTTCAGGTAAATGGACGGTTTGGTTGCGAAGGTGGCCGTTGGATCCTTTGAAGAAGACGACCACCCCGAATCTCCTATGGCCCATATGGCCTTTGCCCAAGAGCGCCCGTTCGAGGAGTGGGTCTACGACGAAGCCCTAGAGATGTCGTCCATCTTTGTCTACCGAGACGTGGAAGATGCATTCTGCACCGTCGAGCATCGTCTAATCGGGTCTGATAAATCATGGAAGGTTTTTCGCCCCGAGGAGCATCACCGAATATGCTCGTCTTATCGAGGAATGCGTATCCCGTTATACGAGTTCATGTTCGACCAAGCGGGGTGGAGGCTGCCCTTCACGGATTTCCAAGAGGGGGTCTTCGCCTGGTTGAAGCTGGCACCCTCTCAAATTCACCCGAACTCGCTGGCCTTTATTCGGGCCTTTGAGCTTGTTTTTAAACATCTGAAAATCGGGGCGACGGTGTCCCTCTTCTTTCGAATATTCTATCTTCAACGGTCGACGGCAGGTGGACGACACGACTGGGTGTCTTTTAAGCAGAATAAAGCTATGTTCCACACGTATTTGGATTCCGTCCGGGATTTCAAGTACCGTTATTATTTTGTGAAGCCGGTCACTCTCGGGGCTGTCAACTCGCTGTACCAGAGAGTTATCCGTGAAGTAGACGGTCGCTCCGAGGAGGTTCTGGAGCCGAAGTTCCCCCTGTATTGGACAGAGGAACACTTCAAGGAAAGGGTGGATAAATATAAAGTGAAGCACAATAAGTTGGACGCCGACGACCGGGCAGCTTATGATAAGATCGTCGCGTTTGTGGAAAGCTTCAATGAAGCTCAGTGCGAAACACTGGATGGTGAGCCTATAACGGGAGCAGACGGGCAAGTGATGAAGCAACGTCGGCTGATCAATACCCGTGTTCTGCTCGAGACCTTCTCCGATGAAGAAGCAGACGAGCTGTTAGGTGGTGGAAACATCCTCGACCTAAGTCTTCCTCGCGTCTGTATACCTTGCCTTACTAATGTTTTCTTCTTTTTGCAAGGAAAATGGCCGGAGCTGAGGAGAGGCTCAAGAAGTTAAAGGCGAAGAGGGCTCGGGAAGATCAGGCTCGGGGGGAGCCATCTCGTTCGAAGGGTCAAGGTGTTGCTCCTTCTGGGGGCGTGCCCGAGGGTGTTTCCTCTGCTGTATGGCCCGATGGTTCCAGCCACTCCCAGCTCGCTTTGACTGCGTCGGGGACTTCAGGTAGGCACACACCTTCTGCTGGGAGCCAGTCCCTGGGTAATAAAGGGACGCCGAAACGACTACGGGTTTCGACCGCGGAGTTCGTTGACCTGGCCCACGAAGAAAGTCCCCCGCCTCATCCAAGCTTCGAACTCCCACCATGCCATCTCAAGCCCCGCTTCTTCTCTGAAGTCATCTATCCTCGCGTCCCTTCCTCCGAAGTCCAAGCCGTGTTGGGGACCGCTGTGGAAGCGAGGAGGAGAACGATCTTTGAGGACCTGTCGGCCGTTATGCGGATCTGTTCGACCGCTATCATCCTGAACGATGAAACCGCCCTGCTGCTGAACTTTCTCGACTGCAGGAAAGTCTCGAGACCTTGGAGACCGAACTGCTAAACCTGCGCAAAGAGCTGAAGGAATGCAGGGACCTGAACAAAGAACAGAGCGAGCAGCAGCAGCGGGCGGAGACGAAGCTGCAGGAAGTCGAGGAAGCGGAGAAAGGCTATCTTGCCCGGATCACCGAGTTGGAGGCAGAGGAGAAGCGGCTCAAGGAGAGGGTCGCAGAGCTGGAGGATGTTGTTCGGCCAGCTGAAGGTGAAACTGAAGAGGATAAGCTCCTAACCTCTCGGGCGGAATTGGTGGCCAAACTCAGGAGAGTCGAGCAGGATTTCCGGTTAGCTGAGGATAATAGTCTAGAGGCCGCGGACACAGGGTTCCGAAATGCAGTGGCGCAGCTTCGGATCCTAAATCCCGGCCTTGTGACCGACGGGGCTGATGCTATCCGCGAGGTGGTCGATGGTCGGATAGTTCTGCCCGGGCAAGAAGGAAATGCTGACGAAGAAGGTGGGCCAGACGGCGCCGAGACTGCGGCCGAGACTGCTGCTGCGTAGGAGTATAGTTTACTTGGCCTGCGTGCCATCTTATTGTTTTTGCCCGGCTTGTGGGCCAGGGGCTTTATTGATGTAATATTTGTACAATGGGTTTTTCCCAATTATAATACTTCGCTTTGCCTCTTTATTTATTTTTCCTGTGTGTGATATTTTATACCTTACTTATTTTTGCCTAAGTAGTTGAGATCGCTGGCACCTTGGGAGTTTGCTCGACTCTGACGTCCTCGACTGCGAAGAGAGCTAGCCGAGTGGTCGGGGGTTGTACTCCGACCTTCGACGAGGCTAAGACTCGGTCGAGGTCTTAGCTTCGTGGCGTGAACTTCCCATCGCGAGCTGGGTGTTCTGCCTATTTGGTACGTCAATGACGGAGCTCGGTTGAGGTCTCCTCGTCGGGCCAAAAAGTCTCACGCACACACTTTGTGGTTTTTGGCCATCGTGTGCTACATAGGGGTGTCGCGCATGTACCGTTGCGCGCCCCCGTGGTCACGACGTCGTACTGTCGCGGGCAGTGTCTAACTGTAATATTGCTTGAGCTTCTCAGCATTCCATGGTCGAGCAAGTTGTTCACCGTGGAGGTTTTCGAGGTAATAGGCACTCGTCCCCGTCTTTGCAATGACGCGGTATGGGCCCTCCCAGTTTGCGGCCAGCTTTCCTTCGCGTGAATCTTTTTGATTTCTCCGTAGGACAAGACTGCCTACTTGGAAGTCTCGTTTGATAACTTTGTCATTATAACGCAAAGTTATTTTTTGCTTTAAAGAGGCTTCTTGGAGGGAAGCGCCGGTCCTTATCTCTTCGACGAGGTCGAGCTCCTCTCGCAGGGCTTCGTTGTTTGTTTCTTCGTCGAGGGGAGCTTCTTTCCTCCTCGAGGGTTCCCTGATCTCCACGGGGATAACTGCCTCGGTTCCGTACGTTAGGCGAAACGGGGTCTCCCCGGTCGTGGAGTGTGGGGTTGTTCGATACGCCTAGAGGACGCTGTGCAATTCCTCGACCCACTGTTGTTTGGCCTCACCGAGTCGTCGCTTCAGTCCCCCGGAGTATCACTCTGTTCGCTGCTTCGGCCTGCCCATTGGTTTGAGGGTGTTCGACCGACGTGAAGTGTTGTTTTGTGCCAAGTTTGGAGACGAAGTCTTGGAAGTTCCTGTCGGTGAACTGTGTCCCGTTGTCGGTGACAATGGCTTGGGGCACACCGAATCGGGCGAGGACGTTTCTCTTGTAGAAACAGAGTATGTTGAAGGCAGTGATTTTGGCCAGCGCCTCTGCCTCAATCCACTTCGTGAAGTAATCTACCCCGACGATGAGGTACTTATTTTGGTACGGCCCTATGACGAAAGGTCCGAGGATATCCATTCTCCACCACGCAAACGGCCACGGGGATGACAATGACTTGAGCTCGTTTGGGGGAGCGAGGTGCATGTCCCTGTGTCTTTGACAGCGGTCACATTTCTTGACGTGCTCCTTCGCATCATGTTGCATAGTGGGCCAATAATACCCCGCCCGGAGTGCTTTTCGGGCTAGGGACCTTCCGCCGAGGTGCTGGGCGTTGATCCCTTCGTGGATTTCCTGGAGGATCCCCGAAACCTTGCTTTCTTCGACGCACTGGAGTAAGGGAATGGAGAATCCTCGACGGTATAGCTTACCTTCGACGACGGTGTACGCACATGCCCGCCTTTTGACTATCACTGCCTCTTTAGGATCGTCGGGCAGTTTGCCCGTCGTCAAGTACTCGTAAACTGGGGTCGTCCAACAGTTTGCGTCCCCAATGGCGTTGACCTCTGTGGTCAGTGGGGGTCTGTTTATGCTCGGCTGGGAGAGTATCTTCTGGATAACTGATTTGTTCCCTCCTTTCTTCTTAGTGCTAGCAAGCTTGGAGAGCACGTCTACTCAAGTGTTGTGCTCGCGCGGGATGTGGGCCACCTCCGCGAAGACAAATTTCTTCAACTTTTCTTGCACAAAGGTTAGGTATTCGATGAGGCTATCGTTTTTGGCCTGGAATTCTCCCCAAACTTGTGATGCCACGAGCTGGGAGTCTGTAAAGATTCTGACCTCTTTCGCGCCAAGGTCTTCCGCTAGTCGAAGTCCCGCAAGGAAGGCCTCATATTCGGCTTGGTTATTCGACGTATTGAAGGACAGTTCAAGGGAGACCTCTATCAGGATGCCCTGCTCGTTTTCGAGGATAATGCCCGCTCTGCTACCTTTTGCACTGGAGGCTCCGTCGACGTAAATCGTCCATTTCTGGGAGCCATTGGTCGAGGATTCGAGGACGGTCATTTCTGCTACGAAGTCGGCCAGTACCTGGGCTTTCAAGGCTTTTCTTCCTTCGTATCGAAGGTCGAACTCGGATAGCTAGAGAGACCACCAGAGCATCCTCCCCGCCATATCTGACCGACTGAGGAGCTGTCTGATGGGCTGCTCCGTCCTTACCACGATTGTGTGGGCCAGGAAATAATGACGTAATCGTCTGGCTGTAGATACGAGGGCCAAGGCGACCTTTTCAATCTGTTGGTATCTGAGTTCGGGACCCTGAAGAGCCCTACTCATGAAATAGATCGATTTCTGTCCGTCGGGGGTCTCCCGTATGAGGACAGCACTCACCGCCTCGCCGGTGACGGCCAGGTATAAGAAAAGTGTTTCCCTGTTCTCTGGTCGGGACAAGACCGGGGGCTGCGACAAGACTTGTTTTAGATGGAGGAGGGCTTGTTCGCATTCTTCACTCCATTCGAAAGTTGCCTTCTGTCGGAGAAGTTTGAAAAAGGGGAGCGCGTATTGAGCAGATTTGGCGACAAAACGGGAGAGCGTAGTCAGCATTCTGTTGAGTGATTGGATTGACTTCTTCGAGTTCAGGGTAGGGATTTCGGAGAACGCCCTACATTTGTCGGGGTTCACCTCGATTCCCCTCTCCGTGAGGTAGAAGCCGAGGAACTTCCCCACGCGAACACCGAAGGTGCACTTGTCGGGGTTG
Organism: Lathyrus tuberosus; assembly: GCA_022829125.1. Lineage (NCBI taxonomy): Eukaryota > Viridiplantae > Streptophyta > Magnoliopsida > Fabales > Fabaceae > Lathyrus > Lathyrus tuberosus. Next base: position 1,390,744 of record JALAZF010000579.1, read on the forward strand.
AACCTCATGCGACATTTCCTCGCCGTGTCGAACACTTTTTTGAGATGAGCAGCGTGGTCGATTTCTTCAGCCGATTTGACGATCATGTCGTCCATGTAGACCTCGAGCACATCGCCGATATCTGCCCGGAAGACCTTGTTCATCATCCGTTGGTAGGTGGTGCCAGCATTTTTCAAGCCGAAGGGCATTACGTTATAGTAGTAATTGCCCGACTCGGTCATGAAGGCGGTATGCTGCTTGTCGGCCTCGTCCATGGGGATTTGGTTGTACCCCGAGTAGGCATCCATGAAAGATAGTAATTTGAATCCTGCGGAGTTATCGACCAGCTGGTTGATGTTAGGTAAGGGATAAGAGTCTTTCGGGCATGCCCGGTTAAGATCCGTGTAGTCAACGCACATCCTCCATTTTCCATTATTTTTCCTAACGAGTACAACATTTGAAAGCCAAGTCGTGTACTTGGCCTCGGAAATAAAGTTTGCCTCTAGGAGGTCTTTTACAGCTTTTTCAGAAGCCTCCATTTTTTCCGGAGACTGCCTACGCCTACGTTGAGCTACAGCCCTAGCGGCCAGATCTATAGCCAGCTGAAGACAAGCTACTTTGGGGTCCAGTCCGGGCATCTCTGCAGCACTCCAGGCGAACAAATCTGCATTTTCTCGGAGGCATGCCTTCAGTTGCCTCTTCGCCAGGTCGGGGAGTCCATAGCCAATCTTCACGCTTCGATCTGGGCTGTCGCCGAGAGGAACCAGCTCGAAATCTCCGTCTGGGACGGGGCGCGTTGGGTGGATTGGCTGCCCATTGATTTCAATTGGGAGGTCCTCGCCCGCGGCTTCTTTCTGCTCCCCGGGAAACCTGCTGTCAAGGTCGACCACGCTGATCGGCGGGAGTGGAACCTGCACGATGTCTGGAGATTCCCCAGTCCGAGTCTTGGGTTTGACGCCGCCGACGACGCTCAGACCCTTGATTGCTGCGTCGAAACATCTTCTGGCCGCCTTGATGTCCCCATGGAGAGTGACAACACGTCCACGTTTTGTGTAGTACTTCATCTTTAGGTGGACCGTTGATGGTACAGCTGTCAGTTCCTCCAACGTAGTTCTCCCCATGATGCAGTTGTAAAGTGAGGGGCAGTCCACCACCAAGAAACGCGTTTTCACTTGTCGGGCAGTTTCCTCGATCCCGAAGGTGACCATCAACTCCATGAATCCCCATGGTCTTGTGGTCGCGCCATTCAAGCCTTGTAGGTCTGACCCTACGTACGGGGACAAGTGTCTCTTGGTCAGCTGGAGGGTCTCGAAGAGGTGGACGTACATGATATCCACAGAGCTCCCTTGGTCAACCAAAATTCGGTAGACATCAAAATTGGCCATCTGTGCCCGGATCAGGAGGGGGATGTTGGCGTTAGGGGCCCCACCGGGAAGTTCCTCGAGGTAGAAGGTAATCGGAGTTGATCTTCCATGAACCCTCTCGAGGGTAGGGGCTCGAGGAGTTGTTGCTTTCAGTTCGTCGAATTTCCTCTTTATTGACCCCACGGTCAAACGGTCAGGGGCTCCGCCAGAGATTACCAGGGCTTGGGGAAAAGACTCCCAGGTACTGCGGGCATTTATCAGTTCTTTCGCTGGGAAACTCTTCCACATGTTTCAGACAGTTTCAGGGTTGTCGAGTTCTCCCGAAAAGCCAAAGTCTTCAGGTCGCGTGATGCTCAACGCGACTTGCAGCGATCCGTTGTTGGGAGAAGGAGTTGACTCCTCGACATTCTGGGTCTCCTGGCCGCTGGGGCGGGGGGCCTCTTGCTGCTTGGCGTACTTCTTCAGGTACCCCTCTTTAATCAGCGTTTCGATTGCGTCCTTAAGGTGGACGCAATCTTCGGTAATGTGCCCGTGGCTGCGATGGAACCGGCAGTACTTGGACTTGTCAGCGTTTGGTTTGGGAGCCGTTGGTTTCGGGAAGCGGATTCCCTCCTTGACGAACTTCGAATTCGCGCAGTCGCTAAAAATGTGCGCGCGGGACGCGTTTAGCGTCGTGTAGTCTTTGAAAAGGCCAGACGGTCCCCGTGATTCGCGGGGCTCTTTGAATCGGGCATCTTTTTTTCTTTCCCCACCTGTCCTAGGTGGAGGGGAGTCTTCTCTTCTCCTGTCTCCACCTCGCCTGGGTGGAGGGGAGTCTTCTTCTTTGTTGCCGTGGGGGCCTTCTCTATGCCTCGAATCGAGGGCGATTTGTGCTACTTCAGCTTCCTCGAACTCAATATGCGACTGAGCCCTCTCGAGGAGGCCTTCAAAGCTGCGGGGACGGTGTAGTCCGACGGATTCTGCGAACTTGGATCCTAGTCGCAAACCCTTGATGATGAGATACATTTTGATGTGATCGGTCACGTGGATTTCGACCGCTTCTTTGTTGAACCTCTCGATGTAGCTCCGGAGAGGTTCATCCTTCCCTTGAAAGATGGCTTCTAGGGAGGCTATCGTCTTCGGATGTCGACGAGAAGCCGTAAAATGTTTTCTGAAACGCTCCCTCAGGACCTTCCTGTGAACTGGGGAGGGGCTGCGAGATGCCTCTGGGGTCTGCAGATGTCTTGGAACTGGAGGGGGTCGGTGCCTTCGCGGGGAAGTCCGACCACGACCTTTCTCCAGCGCCTCGATCCGGATGTTCTGGCTGAAGATCATCTGGTTGGTCTGATTGACCAAAGCAAACAGGGCAACAGTGCTCGGGTCCGCATTTGGTGACGGGTCCATGGGCAGGAAAACGGGCTGGAGGACTGTTTCGTGTCCGTCTTGGTTAGCTGTCTCGTACTCCACCTCCTCGGAAAAAGGGGAGGCGGTGAGTGCGTCTCTGGGGTCGTTCTCCACGGCAGGCCGGGCAACGTTGTTGTCGACGTGGTTGCCATTACTGAGTTGCGCGATAACGTTGTCTAGAGCTTGATTCGCCGACGGGTTGGCCATGATGGTTGTTGAATGGATAAAGCTTTGGTTTATCGGCAGAAAAACAGGGAAGCTTACGAAGTTCCCACAGACGACGCCACTGATCGTACCTGAATCAGACAGTTGATAGTGGCCAATGGCGTCTGGAACAGCAGCTCCGGTGATGGCGAGAGACGACAAGGGGGAGGGTGTACCTGCAAGGTACTCCGACGCTCAAGTGAGAGAATGTACAGGGTAACGGCAAATACAGAAAGTGTAAAGTGGGAAGAAAAATGTGTCTAACCTGACCCTCTCAAGTGAGAGGGTATTTATAGAGAGCCCTCAGCGTGGGGCCAACGGTTACCTGCAGTGGGCTGGATCACCTAGGCCCACTCCAAGTAACTGCTAGGGCTTACGTGTAGTAGTGAAGACCAGCACGTGGTCTTCGCCCTAGAGTAACCGCTCCTAGATTTCCGGAAGTAGGGCAGACCGAATCTTTCGGATGTGGGAGGTTACATGGAACGTGTCCACGTGGTGTGGACTGTTGGACACTCCTCGCGGGGAGGAGCCTTCTGTGTCGAGGAGAGGTGAAGCCATGGAAGGGATATGATCTCGCGGGGGAGGAATCATGCACGTCGAGGAGTGATGCGTAGCATTCTCGCGGGGAGAAGCTAATGTGTTGGGGAGGTACATCTCAACGGGATGTAATGTCCTCCTTTCCCACTGTCCCCAGTGCCCGACACTGCCGAAGTGCCCGGCGAAACTGTGGCTTGCACGTGGCAGTCACGTGCCTTGCGGAAGGGCCTTGTTGGGCTTCCCCAGGCTGTATGGGTTGGGCCTGCTCGACTATTGGGCAGCCTCGGCCCAGTCCAGAACACCAACTTTACGAGAACCTATAGGGTCACACGCATAGAGTACTGATAGTGAAATTGACGATTAAGTTAAATAAGATTTAATTTAGTTATGTGTTAATAGTATTCAAATTGTTTAATACATTAGCACATATATAATTTATTTGATTAAATTTGATTTAATTAAATAAATGAGAATTAACAGTTGTTAAATTAAATATGATTTAATTTAATTAACATTTTACTTTATTTAATTAAAATAGTTTAATTAAATATAAATAATATCTATTTAATTAAAATATTTTAATTAAATAAGGTTGAGCTAATTTTGAAAAAGTCCAAAATAAGAGCATTAGGGTTTTAGTAGCTCTCTATAAATAGACGAGCTATTTTCCCTACCAATCCTAATTGTCAATTTTCTCAGAACAAGAAACGGCTAGCACCGCGTTTCACTTTGTACTTACGTGGACTTCGTAGAGACGATGATATTTTTCCACGTTCGTGATCAAAGGTATAACACACTTCAAGAGGTAATTCGAAATCCTTTTATTGTGGTTCATTTGTGATTAATAGTTTAATCAAGACCCGTTCATCGGGATTGTTCCGCTAAGAGGTTAAATTTTTTGAAAAACCCCTCTTAAATCCCAACAAGCCAGTCTCTGAAGGTGGTCCAACATATGAAGGTGGGACTTCTGAAGGTGGTCCTTCTTCTGGAGGTTTTTAGAGACCATAGAGAGTTAGACACATACCAAGGAAACTTGCAAACATTGAGTTTCTGCAAGATACTGAGATTGATTTTGAAGGAGAGGCCATATAAAGTGCGATGATGGTGGCTTTGAACCTGTCAGCATCAACAAGACTCTCGAGAAAAAGGCGTGGGTGAACGCCATGAAGGAATAACTTGAGGTCATTGAAAGAAACAAGACATGATAATTGTCTGTTCTACCTCAGAATAAGAAAGCCATTAATGTGAAATGGGTTTTAAAGATAAAGCTGAAGCCAGATGGTTTAGTTGCTAAACATAATCTAATAGAATTATAACATTCAGCTATGTCATATTAGTATTTTAAAATTAAAAGTAAGACTTGGTGGGATACACGTCTCTCATTGGTTGATAGTGTACAATTTTTTTACATTGTCACTGCATATTCTTTTTTCTCACATTGGTAAAAGTTTCTCATATTTGATTCCTTCTTTGTTGTTTTTTTTTACAAAGAGAGCCGAACCCAAAAAACAAATAAACTACACCGAAATAAATCTCGAAACAAATTACCCTTCTCATTCATGTCTACAAATTGTTTAATACAATTCAGAACATTATCTTAGAACACTAGATCTTCTCCTCGAGCTACTCAACCTTTTGCAAGCGCATTCACACACTGATTGGTTTCCTTATAAGTGTGTGTCACCTTTACTTTCTCAAGCATATCCATAAGTTTATAAATTTGAATAAGCAAAGCGAATCCATCTATATCGATGGATTTTCTTGCTTCCAACAACTTGGCAATAACACTGGAATCCATACTCAACTCCATTTTCATCATGCCCAGTCTCTTAGTCATCTTTAACCATTTATAAATTCTCCAAAGTTCTTCTCGGAAGGCGCTGCAAATTCCAATATCTTTAAAAAATCCAACCTTACACTTACCATACATGTCTCAAATTATCCCACCACAATCTGCTGCATCATTCACCTTACTCGCTCCATTCGTATTAAGTTTCACCCAATTCTCACTTGGAGGTTCCCATCTTAGCATGACTTTTGCTTTTGCAACATTTATTACCACATTATGATTATGCACAACCTTATCATACTCACCCAATTTTTGATTAATATGGAACCCTAGATAAAAAGGTCGTTGGTATTGATCTTCGAATTCGTCCTTGTTTCGACACATCCAAAGGCTATGACAACCCACTGCCAAATACTTGCTCCACTCATTATTCTCATTAAGATTGAACTCTATCTAATTATCAAGCTCCAATCTAAAAAAATCCTGCTGTAAGTTGGCTGGCATCTTCTTTGTTGGTTTTGGTTGCTCATAATATGGAAAATATTTGGGATAATTGATTCCTATTTTTAGATTATTATAATTTAGTTGGTGACTTTATTTTATATACATCTAAGGCAAAATCAATGAAATGTTTTGGTCTTTATTTAATGATACAGTTGGAATTTGGAAGAAGATTTTTGTGAAAAAGTTATATTATGTGAGAAAGAGTATAAAAATAATGCTGATTCCACATGAATTATTTATTTCATTTAGAATATTGAAAACTTTCAAATCTAAATGAGAATTTTTTTTTGGAAAAACTGTTTTGTTTTTAAGTGCAGTACATGTTGGACAAACTTTGAAAATCTATCATTTGTTTTAAAACATAAATTAAACATTTAACTCTAAGTTTGCCAATTGATTCACTCCTCATTAAAAAAAAAAAAACTGAAATGATGTACCCTTTCAAGTCATTAGTTCTTCCTTTCGATAGTCAATTTTATTTAAAAATGTGTATTTACCTAAATGTTAACTTTAGTTATTTTAAAGAGAAAATAAGAGATGGATCGACGACGATGTAAAATAATTTTATATTGTTATCGAATGAACGACATGCATCCCGTCGAATCATATAGATATTTTAAAATGATTTGAATGATTCGACAGATTAATAACTTTTTTATTGAACGATCAAGTAAAATTTCTTTAAACTGACGGTGTGTATGTCTATTAAACTCTATTTTAAATATATCTAAATTTATATTAGTTATTAATAATTTGTAGTCACAATTATTCATAGGAGTGTTCATGGGTGCGGGTTGATCCGCGAACCCGCCGACCCAAAATGAACTAACCCACTAATTATACGAACCCGTTTATTTACGGGTACCCAACCCAACCTGCAACAACCCATGTAATTTTGGTTCAGATATTGAGTTTGAGTTTCTCAACCCGTAAACCCAGCTCGTAGACCCGTTGACATGCAAATATGATTTTTATTTATTTTTATTTTAATTGAATATACAAAATTAATATATCATTTCAAACCATACTTTTTTCAATGTTTTTATTCACCATCAATAATATTACTAGATTAATGAGTTTATGTAATTTTAAAAGTAAATATTGTTTTTTATTTGTTTTTGTATCATTTTTAACTTATGTATTTTATGGGAATGATGTGTTTTGTGAAATTTTCTATTATTATTAAGTTTTCTATCATATAGATTATTTTTATTAGATATTATATGATGTCTTTATTCTAATTTTTATGTGTTGGAAATTTGTGCAATGCTATTGAATTGTCTTTAAAAAAATACAATTGAAAAAAATTATAGAAAAAAAAAATATTTTTTATTTAAAACACAACCCGCAAATCCAATCTAACCCAACCCATAAATGAGAGGGTGACTCCTATCTTTACTCCTCGCTGAGGGTCATCGCCGAGCAGAACGAGTTTGAACTCACCATTCGGAATCGGGTGCATCGGATGAGAGTCGTTGCTGGTGCTGGTCGAAGTGGATGAGCTGCTCGGGCAAGTCTGAGTCTCCTTCTGATCATCTTCGGAGAAGCGGCTGTCGAGGTCAATAGAGTCGACGCGTGGCAGCAGCCTGGCTTCCTCGGAGCTGCTGGGCAAGGCCGACTTGTTGGACGTCTTCGACTTGGCAGCGATGGTATTGAGTCCTTTGGTGGCCGCTTCGAAGCATCTCATTGCAACCTCGATGTCCCTGTGTAAGGTGACGACCATACCCTTAGAAGTGTAGTACTTCGTTTTGAGATGAACAGTTGATGGTACGGCCACCAATTCGACCAAGGTTGGCCACCCGAATATGCACTGATATAGAGACGGGCAGTCGATAACTAGGATTTGGACTTTGATAGATCTGGTCGTCTCTGCAGATCCAAAAGTCACGATCAACTCGACATACCCCCATGGCTTTGTGACCGACCCGTTGAAGCCCTGCAGGTCAGAGCCCACATAGGGAGTGAGGTGCGATTCATCTAGCTGGAGGGTTGAAAATAGCTGTGAGTACATGATGTCGACCGAGATTCGGCAAACATCAAAATTTGCCATCTGGGCTCTTACGAGCAGTGGAATGCTTGAGTTCGGGGCCCCTCCGAGGAGTTCCTCTCGGTAGAAAAAGATAGGGACCGGCCTCCCCGACATAACGAGGAAACAACTCAAAGCTTACCTCTGAGAAAACGCAGACTTGTTCGCCTAGAGCGCCGCGAAAATGCCCGGCTTAGATCCCACTGTCGCTTGCCATCAGCTCACAATTGACCTCGCCGTCAAGGCTGTAGTACAACATAGGAGAAATCAGTCTTCGGAGAAAACGGAGGCTGCAGAACAAGCTGTAAAAGACCTCCTCGAGGCAAACTTTATTTCGGAAGCCAAGTACACTACTTGGCTGTCCAATGTTGTACTCGTAAAAAAATCTAATGGAAAGTGGCATATGTGTGTTGATTATATTGATCTCAATAGGGCATGCTGTAAAGATGTTTATCCCTTCCCAATATAGATAAACTTGTTGATAATTATGCCGGTTTTAAACTATTATCATTTATGGAAGCCTATTCGGGCTACAATCAAATACCAATGGCGAAAAGTGACAAAAAATACACAACCTTCATGACCGAGTCGGGAAATTATTACTACAACGTAATGCCCTTCGGCTTGAAAAACACCGGCACAACCTATCAAAGGATGATGAACAAGGTCTTCCGGGGAGAAATCGGCGACATGCTCGAAGTCTATATGGACGATATGATCGTGAAATCCCACAAGGAAACCGATCACACGACCCATTTAAGAAAGGTCTTCGAGCAAGCCAGGAAATACCAGATACGTTTCAACCCGGAGAAATGCATTTTTGGGGTGCGGGCAGGCAAGTTCCTCGGCTTCTATCTGACGAAACGAGGAATCAAAGCCAACACTGACAAGTGCAGGGAATTCTCCGAATTTCCTAAGCCCAACTCAAAGAAATCCATCAAATCCCTCAAAGGGATGCTCACTTCATTATCTCGTTCCGTGGCTAAGTCTGCCCAACATGCACTTCCCTTCTTCAAACTCCTCCGCAAGGAGGCGGCGTTTGAATAGACGGAGGAATGCGACCAGGCTCTCCTCCACCTAAGACGAGCACTATCAGAGCCGCCAGTCCTCTCTTGGCCAGATAACGGCGAAACCCTGTACCTTTACCTCGCCGTAGCAACCGAAGCCATTAGCGCCACCCTCATCCGTGAAATGCCTGACGGGCAAAAGCCTATATACTTCACGAGAAAAGCGTTGCATGCACCAGAGCTGAGATACCAACAGATAGAGATGGTAGCTCTGGTCCTCATCAACGCTGGGCGAAGACTGAGGCATTACTTCCTGGCCCACACGATCGTGGTCCGAACAGATCAACCCGTAAAGCAACTGTTAGGACGACCAGACATGGCCGGCAGAATGCTTAAGTGGTCATTGGAGTTATCCGAGTTCGACATTCAATATGAGAGCAGAAAGGCCCTCAAGGCCCAGGCGCTGGCGTACTTCGTCGCCGAAATGACGTTCACGGATTACCCCACTGGCGGGGCGCGCAAATGGACAATCTTCGTCGACAGGGCGTCCAACTTGGCAGGAAGCGGGGCAGGTATCATCTTAGAAAACGACGAGGGAATCATTGTCGAAGTCTCACTTACCTTATTTGTCCCTACTTCAAACAACCAAGCTGAGTATGAAGCCTTCCTCGCGGGTCTACGCCTAGCCGAGGACCTGGGGGCTGAAGAAGTCGTCATCTGCACCGATTCTCAGCTCGTGGCCCTTCAAGTTTGAGGAGAATATCAGGCCAAAAATGACAACCTGTCCGAATACTTGTCCCTGGTCAAAGAAAAAATAACGAAGTTCGCTACAGTATAAGTAAAACATGTTCCCCGCAAACCTAACGTCCGAGCAGACGTGTTGTCTAAACTGGCGAGCACGAAGAAAAAGGGCAGAAACAAATTCGTCATCCAGGAGGTGCTTCTTCGACCCAGCATCGAGAAAACCTCCATGATCCTCGACGTGCAAGTCATCGGCGACAACAACTGCTGGATGACCCCCGTTTATAATTACCTCGCTAATGATGAACTCCCATCCGACCCCAAAGAGGCCAACATAGTCAGACGCAGAGCCTGCTCCTACATCCTGGTCGAAAACAAGCTCTACAGGCGAGGATTATCCATCCCTTTACTCAAGTGCGTCGAGGAAGAGATGGTCGCCCACGTCTTGCGTGAGATCCACGAAGGAATCAACGCCCAACATCTCGGGGGGAGATCCCTCGCCAGGAAGGCCCTTCGAGCGGGGTACTACTGGCCAACCAAGCAGCATGATGCAAAAGAGCACATGAAGAAGTGCGAAAAATGCCAACGGCACGGGGACATGCACTTGGCTCCGCCTAACGAGCTCAAAGCTATGTCCTCCCCGTGGCCCTTCGCATGGTGGGGCCTGGGCATCCTGGGGCCATTCGTCGTAGGGTCAAACCAGAACAAGTACTTGATAGTAGGTGTTGACTACTTCACAAAATGGATAGAAGCAGAGGCTCTGGCCAAAATAATGGCCCACAACATACTTCGCTTCTATAAGTGAAACATCCTTGCCCGCTTCGGCATTCCACAAGTAATAGTCACTGACAACGGGACACAGTTCACAGACACAAAATTTCAGGACTTCATCGCCCAACTAGGCACAAAACAACATTTCGCGTCCGTCGAACATCCCCAAACCAACGGGCAGGCCGAAGCGGCAAACAGAGTAATCCTGCAAAGCCTCACACGAAGGTTGGACGAAACAAAGAAAACCTGGGTCGAGTAACTGCACAACATACTCTGGGCCTACCGCACTACGCTCCACTCTTTTACCGGGAAAACTCTTTTTCGCCTAGCTTACGGGACTGAGGCAGTGATCCCCATTGAGATACACGTGCCATCCCTGTGGACCGAATCACCGCTAGACGAGGAGACAAACGACGAGGCACTGAGAGAAAAGCTCGACCTCGTCGAAGAGGTCCGATCAGGAGCAACTCTCCGTGAAGCCTCATTAAAGCAGAAAATTGCAATCAGGCACAACACCAAGGTTATACGGCGAGAATTCCAAGTGGGCTGCCTTGTCTTAAGAAGGAACCACAAGGATTCTCGAGAAGGAAAACTCGCCGCAAACTGGGAAGGACCCTATCGCGTCCGAGCAAAGACGGGGAATGGGGCCTACTACATAGAATACCTCAACGGGGAAGAACTTGCTCGACCATAGAACGCCGAAAAGCTAAAACAATATTTTAGCTAAGGCCCTGATCGTCGGTTTGCTTCGAACATAACATCCTGACTACGATGCATGCCCAGGTACAAGCGTCGCATATCAGCTAAGGCAGGATTCCGCTCAAGAACGAGCAGGACCCTTGCCCGACGGCAGTTCCTCAACTGAGCCCGCAGTCGTTAAAGTACCATGATAGGCAGAACACCTAGCTCGCGATGAGAGGTTCACGCCACGAACTCAGGCCTCAAACGCGACCTGAGCTCCGCCCTCATGCCCGGAAGCTACCCAGGTCGTTCGACCAGTCCCCCTCACTGCCGAACACATCTAAGTTGAGCAAATCCTAAAAGCAATAAACAAATCAAAGAGACCCTTGTTACGGGCACACACACGTATCGAGCAAAGTTACTACACTTAGCAAAAATAAAAGCGAATAAAGCCATGCACGAATATATAACATACAAAACCGACCAGGACGGCCGGAGACATATATTTCAAAATAATTTAAGTGGTCACGAGGACCACGATTGTGCTTGTTACATGATAAAGGGGCCGCACCCCATACTAAATAATAAAATTACATAAAATATGGCACGCAGGCCAGAGATATCACAACAATAAAATGGAGACATCATTCCTCCATCTGCTTGGCCTCCTCATGAATAGGCTGCGTCAGCTGAGACTCCTCGTCAAGGATACGGGTATGCTCATCGCCAATCTGGAAGAAGTCGGGACTAACAATCTTACCATCTTCAACATGACTCAGAAAGCTGGTCCCCTCCGTGGACAGCTGAACACTTAGATTTACGAGTTTGAGCTGAGCCACAACATTATTGAAGGATTCCTCCCCAATGGCACAGACATCATCCTCCGCCCATATAATACGAGCAACCAGATCAGCCCGAGTCTTTAGCGTCTTCAACTCGTCAGGCTCGCCTTCAACCGGAGCCGCCGCAGACCTCATCTGCTCGACCAAGTCTTCGGCAGCTTTCTTCTCAGCTATCAGGGTATCATTTTCCCCTTTTAACTTAGCAGCCTCCTCCTGGGACTTCCTCCTCGCATCATCAGCAGCCTTGGCCTCCTCCTTGGCCTTCTTCACCTTTTCTTCCAGGGCTGATATCGCCGCATGGGCCTTCTTTAGCTCGGATTTGGAGGAGGAGTCTTCCTCGGCGTAAACCGCCGTTATCTTCAGTACCCTGATCAGTGCAGAGGCATCCTGCGCCAGCATCACCCTCTTGTTCGGGCAATCCATTCCCTCGAGCTTTAGGGATTCTGCCCGAGGAATCGTCAATGATGAACCTTCAAAGAACTTTCTGTCGTGAAGGAAGGGAGGACGCTAAATTTTTCTATTCTCTCCTGCCTGGCTGAGATCCACCACCTCGTTCTGCGAATCTGCTTGGACCTTGTAGTCCCAAGCACCGGGGAACCCTGAGCAGATGAAGAAATAGGCGAAGAGCTCCTCGAATCCAGCTGAGGAGGGGGCACCCGCTGAGTGAGCCGATTCTTTGGATTCGTCGCACCGACCTTCCTTTTCGCCATAACATTCTTCACCATTCTTTCGTGTGCTGAAGGCATCTCACCTGCAAAGACATAACGAGCACGTTAGCAAACGAAGAAAACTATAATCCGGACAAGCTAAAAAATAAAGACTACCAAGCAACTTAAGGGCATCAGCATGGGTCTTGCACTCAAGAAGCCCCTTCGTGTTGATATAGCGGTATTTCACTCTTTGCCCGCCATCTTCCTCGAAGATCGGGTCCCCTTTCTTGGTTTAGCACTCCGCAAGTTTAAAACTGTTAACGTAATTTACCAGCACTGCATAGCCAGCTTTGTCATCATCATTTAGCATCTCCAGTTGGGCAAGGTAATGGTCAGTGCTATGGGAAAAATGGTCCCCACTCCAACAAAAGGGAAACTTAAAAACTCTGTCCGCCACCAACTTCCCATGCTCGTCATAAAGGTCATTGCCGTCCTCATCCGTCGACACTTCCCAGGCATACGTAGTATCCTGGGATTTCTCCAACACGGGTTCGATGATATAGAACCTCTCCTTAAAGGTCCAGATAGACTCGGAGAACGGTTTGAACAATTTCTTCCCTTGCTTCAGCGAAACCCAACCATACCTTCTCCCCGAAACCTACCTCTGGAGGTGAAAGATCGTAAAGAACAAAGGGAGGGTGACTCATATCTTCAGGAACTCACACGTCAGCTTGAAAGCACAGATGAACGCCAACGAGTTAGGGTGCAACTGTGATGGGGCCAGGTCCAAGTGTACGAAGACAGACCGCTGAAAGTCGGTGAAGGGCAGCCTCAACCCTATGTCTTTAAAAGCGTATTCGTACATCGGGAACATCTCCCCGTAATCCGTACAAATACGGTCGTCCTCACCTGGGAAGTGCACCTTCCAAACCTCTTCCGGCCCCACATTCGTGAAGATATCCCTGGTATATGAAGCAAAGACAGAAGCATGTTCGGCAGGCTCCGCAACTGTCCACTCCTCCACGGAGGCCCTATCAGGGGAAGTCTCCCCGACATCGCTGGGGGCGGCTGAAGCTTCAGTGTCACTACTCTCCGAGGAGCTCTCCTCGGACGAGTCTATAAGAATCTATTTCTCGGGTTTGCGGGCCATCTTGTTCACCTGAAAAGCAGAGGACAAAAGTGAATTCGACGGCAAAATCAAATCCACCCTTCCACCGCTAGTCAAGTGAAAGGGCGCACGAAGGGCCAAGGACGACGTCCTCGGCCTAAGCCCTAATCAAATGGCACAAAAATATTGCGCGGGGAGATGCCCGGGCAACCCCTCCTGCGCGTGCGGGAAGATTCTCCCAGGATCATTTCCCAGAGTTCCGTTGGAAGCTTCACCGAAAAACTCATGAACTCACCAAAAAATTCATAAGAACGCCGGAAAAATCATGAGCTCCTCCTGTAACGCTCACGCTCGTCATCACAACGGCGTCAGAAACAACCTAAATCTACAAGTTTCTAAAAGCTCTGGCCACCACGACGACAGCAGAAAGTGGGAAGCCACCGTCTACCACCAACAGTCACCGAAAACTGCTACGGTAACTACCTAAAGTCATCCTAGCCACATGCATTCTAACAAAACAAAAGCAAAAATCTGGAAACTAAGGAAGAAATGAGTAACTTACGTGGTCGGGGAAGCTTTAAAGGGTCGAAGATGCTGCTAGGAGTTGTACGGCGGCGGAAATGGTGGCTAATGGCGGCGACGGGTTGGAAAGCTCAGAGAGAAGATTTAGGGAGGAGAGAGAAGCGAAAAACGCAAATGACCTCTATTTATAGGCACTCTGAAGGCACGTGCACGAGCACGCGCGACTAGGGTCATCATCATAACCCTAGCCTAGCCATCATGACGCATTTAATGCTGCACAAGGCTCGAGGCACACGTGACGTCCCGTCTCTTCAGTCTACCTCAACCGTTGGTCTCCGCGTACACCGGGAACAACATACGACGTTACGTAATCCCACGGGCACTAAAATCCCCGGGCACCACAGAACAACTCCACCTCGTCCACCTCGTCGACAAGCGACGACCCCTTCAGATCTCCCCGGGACTGCAAGATATCCTTAAGTCATCACTCCCGTGCTCGGGAGCAACGACTTGGGGGACTCCTGTTCCGGACTGGACCAATGACTAGGCATGAACCAACCCACTTCTGCTTCTAGAACGACCCAATTGCTTATGTCCAGCCCATATAGGGCAGCATTTACCTTTCTGCCCCTCTACCGGGCACATATGGTCAGAAGGTCCACAGGGTCACCTGCTCCTCCTCGGCATTCCTGCCCGTCATGCACGACTCTACCATCCAGAAACAGCCACGACGCCCGTACCCGAAACTACGTCTTTACCCGTGGCAACAACTAGTTTCTAGCACCTCTGCCCGTTCTAACGGCTAATTTTTGGCAGTTACCTATTATTCGGGAAACGATTATTTCGCCCCGAAAATAGGGACAGTTGGCCACGTGCTGGGGGAATTATAAAAACCCTCTCATTTGAGAGGGGCAGGTATCCAAAATCATCCTAAGAAACACTTACTTTTGTACTTGCCTTTTTCCTCTCCCGATTCTTACTTTAGCATCGGAGTGCCTTGCAGGTACACTCCCTCCTCATCTCACACACCCAGCATCACATAGATTCTTGGCCCACTTCAGGTTCTGATCAACCGTCAAGATCACCATTAAAATTTTAACGGATTGGATAACGAGTTAGACAAAATCCAGTCCAACAAAATCCGTGTATACCTCTAATTACTCATACATTAAATTAAAGTTATTATTGTAAAAAATATTATATAAAAATAGATATCACAAATTTCCACACAAAATCATAAATTAAACAACAAAATATTAATTTATAATTGAGAAAGAGAGTGTTAACGCAATAAAAACACAAACAGATTGACACTTAACGTTCTTATTATTAACGTACAAATGACGTTTGTTTGATTTTTTTAGCGCGCATATGCATAAAAAATGTTGACGGTTATTTTTTATTTTAAATTTAAATTATTTGTATAATAAATTTTTTATATATATCATAAATACCAATTAAATTCTTTTAAATATATATTATTATTGTATTAATTAATTACTTAAAATTTGATTTGCCGGGAAAATAAGATAAACCTTCCCCAATCTTGAATTTGAACCAAAAAGAAAAAAACCATGATCAGCAGAAAGTTCAGAACCGGTGACATAGTATGGGCAAAGCCAACAATCCACTCCCCTCCCGACACCACCAACTGGTCTCCGGCACTCGTCACATCCTCCACCGACCTCGCCATCTCCCTCTCCTTCTTCAACAACCCTAACACCCCCATCCCCACACGCACATTCTTCCTCGAATCCGAACTTCTCCCCTTCGATAAACCCCTCCCCTTTACAGCCTCCATTTCTCCCCAAAACGACGCGTTTCGCTCCGCGCTTAGGTTATTCGGTCTTAGAATCGTTTCCAGTTTAACTTGTCGCTGTATAAAAGGTCATCACGAAGAGAAGGTATACGGGTCGGGTTATTGTTTTGAACCGATTAGGGTTTTGGGTTTTGTTTTGGATGCTGCTGTTTTTCCTTGGGTTGAAGTTGAAGCTTCACGTGTTGTTGATGCGGTTAAGTTGGTTGCGAATGTTCATGCTTTTCGTCGTTATTCTTCTGTTCAGCAAAAGAAAGTCTACCAAGAAAACCGAAAATTAGGTATTTTTTAATTTTTTTTTCCTAATTTGATTGTTGAGAAGTTTATAATTTTGATAAATATCTATGCGTTAGTTAACAATTACATAGAGTGTGTTTGGTTTTGCGGTGAAAAAATTGATTTTTTAGTGAATTGATTCCGACTAAAAGTGAGTTGAAAGGAAAGTGATTTATGTTTGTATAAATTCTTGCAAAAGTGAGTTGAATAGTAAACTTCAGTATAGAAATCAATTAAAATCAAGTAGAATCAATTCTGAAGAGTAGAATCATTTCTACTTAAGAGCAACCAAACATGTTAAAATCAATTTTACCCATCCCAGAATCAATTTAGGTGTTTCAACCGTGAAGCCAAACATACAGATAATAGAGTGTAATCACATGTATTGGTGGCCGATACTGCCATATGCCATTCCTTGAATACACATTTGATCAAAAGTGTCGTTGCTATATAGATAAATGTTATCTTGTCTTGTTTCTGGATTGAGAATTTTGATTGAGATTTTGGTAGATATTGCAACCTAATAGTGGTTACATAAGATAAGAAATGTTTTGATTGTAATTATGAAAGAGATAGTTGGAGTGATTATTGTAGAGTTTGTCTCTAGTAGACATTTGTGGAGAAGAATGTAGAATTCATATATAAACATGACATTTATGGAGAAGATACGTAAAAGCATGATAAGGGTTTAACAACATGTGGTTTTTGTTTTAAGTGATAAGAATAAGAGGCTCATGAGTTAGTCACCTTAAAATTCATCTTGTGAGAAAACTTAATTGTGAGAAAATTCACCTTGTGAGAGAAAATTTACCTTGTTTTAAGGTATTGATTAGTTACTGCTAAGTACTGAACACCGATGGATACTTTATACCAATAAGATGGTTTAAAAAAAAAGAGTATTGTTGGATTTTTCTTAGAAAAACTCTAGATTGGATTATTAAAAGATAATATTATACCATTAATGTTATAATTGTTCATTGTTCAACATATCAGCTCAATCTTAGAGTAAATCACATAAGTGTGAATTGATAGTATTGTAAAAGTCTTATAAATATATGAATGTCCAGAACTTTAGTTCATAAGAAGTGCACATATAAAAGCAAGAGCTAAATACCCGTAAACATTCAAAATAACAATACAGAAATATACAATTGTGCATACAAAATATTAACATAGAAAAATCAGAAACGGAGATTAGATATAGATAGATTTGTTTTGTCCAGTGCAAACAGCACAGTGTCAAGTCAAGAAGGCACTGATAAAGCACTGAGCAATAGCACAATGATGCATAAAAAAGTTGGAGGTAGATTATTGTCGTAATGCTGGGGTGAGTTCATGTGCTGCAGTACTAGAAGCAGTGCTTTTCAACTTTGAGTGTCCGGGTCGTTGCTGTAAAAGAGTGAATAATAGATTGTCTTTGCTAGTGGAGTGGTGGGAATGATGACAGGGACAGCTTTGGTTGGCCGGAAAGCATTGAGATGTAGCAAAAATTTAGAAGCCATATGGCAAAATGCTCTTGTTTCACAATTTTTTGAACCCAACTTTTCCTTTTTATTGAACTTGCTTACATGGGCATAATTTTGTGATTCTGCGTTTGAATTTCAACTGAGTTTTCTCCAAATCGAGTTTATATGCGATTCAACAATATTTTCCTACCTAGTAACATAACCGGACGAGTTTGCTAGTTCACTTGGGTGTTTGATGGCCATGCTTGTGATGATCATCCATAATTTGAAATGGAAAAGCATTGTACTACATGATTTCGATTATTCAATATTTATCATTTTCTTGATATGACTAAGCTTATAGTCCCATTCCTATGTTGAATAGTATCTTGATGTTAAAAATTTTTGATAAAATAATTATGAAAGGTATATATTGATTTTTCCTGTTTACTATATGATTTTTATCATTAGGTGATAATGTGAAGCTGCATCGATGTTCCTCTTTGAGTCAGAAGGTTCATTTAGTTACTCGTAAATCTACGTCTTTAGAACCCAAAGAAAAATCTCAGGTCTTATCCAAGCAAGGGGAGGAAAACTTGACTATTGGTGCTATAAGAAGATTGAAGCCAACTGTTCCTGATTTGGGAGGATTTAGTGGTAAGGCTGAACTCGTTATGCATTCTCCTGCCTTAATTCCATTGCACATTTGGGGAAATAATCTAAATTTGGAAAGGCAGAACCTTCTGAGATTTAAAAGTATATTACCCCATGGCCTAGTCGATGTGTGCTTTGGAAACTGTTCTAGAATGAGGGAAGCTTACTTTTCTATTTCTTCAAACGTTAAGACTCACTTGATCAGTTATATCAGCAAAAGAAAAGACCATGTACCAAGGCTTTGCTCTAGATTGCAAGAAACAGAAATCACTATACGCCTCAACAGGAAAAGAAAGCGACTAGATGAACATGATTTAAGTCATGCTTTTCCGCAAATTGGCAGAGTTGAAGAAAGTGAAGGGAATGCACACATCTCAAAAAATACTAGACCTAGGCTCTCACACATCAAGATGCTTGAACCAGCACAAAGTATCCTAATAGACGATCAGGCCAGCATACACTTTGGCGAAACTAACATAAATTTCACTGATAAGGATCAGAAACTTGATATGAAAAGAAGTCGAGGTTTGACCTTACAGCAGTCTTTTACCCCTGAATCCTCACCCAACTTGATGTCTGACTTCCAATCCGATAACTGTGAGGTTGATGCTAGTGCAGCGAAAGTTAACTTTGTGTTGGGATCTAACTCCTCTGTTTACCAGGAGAGGCTGCAAACAATTCACAATGGTGATATAACACCTCTTAAGTCAAAAGAGTCGGTGAGAATAAAATCATCTTCTGGGGATTGTTTGGTGGAGAGTAAAGATTCTTATCCCTATATTGATTCTTGTTCCAGATTTAAATCAAAAGTTGGACAGCAATCAAAACCACATGTTCCCTTATGTTCTAAATCTTTGCACATGAAGTTCCCCAAGAATTTCAACCTACCGTCGAAAGAACAGCTAATAAAGAGTTTTAGTGGATTTGGCTCAGTAGATACTTCAAGCACAAGAGTCTCTTGGTCCCGTGGATCAGCTCAGGTGGCTTTTTTCAAAGAAAGTGATGCAGTTGCTGCATATCAATATGCCAAAAAGAAGGTCTGGTTTGGTGAGCCTAATATCCGGTTTTGGCTTGACCCTTTTGAGCACGAACGAAGAGAACTCAAGTGTTCATATCCCATTGTTCCCCCATGTTCTAAATCTTTGCACATGAAGTTCCCAAAGAATTTCTACCTACCGTCGAAAGAACAGCTAATAAAGAGTTTTAGTGTATTTGGCTCAGTAGATTCTTCATGCACAAGAGTCTCTTGGTACTGTGGCTCAGCTCAGGTGGCTTTTTTCAAAGAAAGTGACGCAGTTGCTGCATATCAAAATGCCAAAAGGAAGATCTGGTTTGGTGAGCCTAATATCCGGTTTTGGCTTGATCCTTTTGAGCACAAACGAAGAGATCTCAAGTATTCATATCCCATGCAGGCATCATCAAACAAACTAATAGGTCCACCACTGAAATCATGTCTGAAAAAATCCAATTCCTTGAAACAGGAAAACAGAAAGAAACATTATAGGGTAAGATTTACAATAGAAACTTAGTTTGTACAAATTTCTTGTATTAAAATGTTTTACCCTATTCAATGAAGTGTTTCTACTCATCTTTGCTCCTTTTCATACTATGGATAATGAATGCCAAAGCTTTATTCAATGTCATGCATGCATGCAAGTACTCATAAAGTTACAGTTTTCCCATTTGTTTCCAAAGTTACTAAACTCTGAAAACTTCATCTAGGTATCATGCAAGTGCTAATAGCTTTCTAGTTTTATTAGTTCAAACAGGTCATTAAAAAGTAATTTCCATTTATTTGTGGTTTGGAGTTTTGATCCGCACAAGTTCAATGCAGCTCAACTTGGAAAAACTTTGTCGTTTATGGGCCACGGACCTCTATTCCTTGCGATCTAAGTTACTGATAGTCACTACAGTAAGTTCATCTAAGCTATTGAAAATAGATCTGCCAGCTAACATAATGATTTTTGGAAAAATCTTCTTCTATTAATCTAAGAAAACAAACAACCAGCTAAAAATTCAAAATGTCCATTTTTGAAAAATTGACACATCACAGTTTTTAAAGGTAAATAATCCTATTCTCATCAACTCACTGTAACTTTTTTCTTTCTTTCTTTCAAATTTCAAACTCCTTTGAACATGCACTCCATCAAACCCTAATATCTCCATGATCAATGACTTCTCTTTTGCAACCATTGCATGATTCAAACTCTTCCCAAAAGTACTTCATCTCTAACAGTAAACTGATATGATCTCAAATAAACCAAAATTAAAGATTTTAAGGGACACATGACATGTGATCCACAAATGAAGGAGTTGGGGAGAAGAAATGCTAACAGAAAGATTCCAACATCCTATAAGAGGCCGTGCAAATGATTGTCAAGAGAAGGATAAAAAATTGATGACGTCACTCTTTTCTCCCGGGTATTCTCTTGTAGAGTAATAACATAAGTCTTGCACTTAACTTTCTTCTATCTTACTAGTATTTTATTTTTCTAAATGGATTGATTCCATTTTACTTAAATTCAGATTTTAATTATAATCTCATACTCTTGAATCAAAATTATATAGTATTCATCCATTTATTACCATAATGTTGTTTTTGGGTTGTTCATAAAATCACAACCCCTTCATAAACCTAACTTTAAGATCCTCGATGGAGATGTAAGGATCCGCACCGTGCAGATGATCTTATGCAAGACGATGATATGTCAGATGTTTATGTAATAAATATTTATTTAAAAATATTATTTATTAGATATTTTTTAAATTAAATATTTTTTAAATAATTATGTAATAAGTATTATGTAAAAAATTTCAAATATATAATAAATAATTTATTAAATATGAAAAAAATATTATATAATAAATTAATATTATTAAATATAAAATTAATATTTACATAACAAATTATTATTCTTAAATATGAAATATAAAACAATTAAAGAAAAATTGTAAAAGTGTGTGAGAGAGATGATTGAAATAAAAAATTAAAATACTTGAAATATAATTTTGTAATATTGTAAATATATATATATATATATATATATATATATATATATATATATATATATATATATATATATATATATATATATATATATATATATATAATAATAATAATAATAATAATAATAATAATAATAATAATAATAATAATAATAATAAATGATTTAAATTTTATATAAAAAATATAGTAGGATAACAAAATTAGAAAATAAAACTAACATTAATAAACTTAAAAATATAAAAAAATTGAAGTGATTATAATTTATATTAAATAATAAAATTAATAAAAAATAATTTGAAGGAAGAGAACAAATATAATAAATTGATGGAAGTAACAGAAAAAAATCAAACAAAAGAAAATGGATAATTTTAAAATAATAAAAATCACCTTCTATTTATAGTGAGACCATGAATTTAGGGGTGTTCGTGGGCCGGTTTGGTTCGGTTTTGAGTGAATCCGATACTCAAACCAATTAAAAATATATGGATTGGTTTGGATTGGATTTTCACATTTTTTCTATAAAACCCAAACCAAACTAAACCAAGAAATAACGGGTTGGTTTGGGTTGGATTGATCGGATACATTAGAAACAAATATGCGAAAATATTTTTAAAATTTTCTAATTTACATCAACTAATTTTCTATAATAATATCGTTTTTTTTATGTATTTTTGTATTTTCATATAGATTGTGAATGTCATAAATATGTTTCATTTTTCTTCCTTCTTAAAGTTGAATATCTTATACTAATTTCCATTATAATGATATAAATTATATGAATTAATATGGTTGGTTTGGGTAGACGGGCTTGTGGGTAGAATTTTGAAAATCCGTGGCCCGAACCAATTAACATCGGGTTTCATTGGTTTGGTTCGGTTAATGCCCGAACTAAAAAAATGTCCGACCCAAACACCATGGTTTGATTTGGATTCCGGTTTGGTTCGGATTTATCCGAACCAATGAACACCCCTACATGAATTAACCAAAAATTCTTGGTAGAGAATAATAATGTGTATGTTTATTAATTATATGTTATTATATGCTATATATTATTGTTTTGCTTATATGAGGTATTTCATAATCTATACTTGAATTATTGTTGTATCTTGTGATTGTATTGGTTGTGTAATAACATGCTTAAAACACTATGAAGATGAGTGAGGAAATCTAGGCCTATATAACTTGGTAAATGGATTCAAAAGGTAACTAGGTTACAAGTATGAATTAGATAACACTAGAAGGTGACATTCATGCAATATGAAGATGAGTGGGCAAACCTAGGCTGATATAACTTGGTAAATGGATTAAAAAGGTAACTAGGTTACAAGTATGAATTAGATAACACTAGAAGGTGACATTCATGCAATATGATACCTAGGAGAGTGTCATGGATGAATGATCACCATAGTTGTGAGTGAGATGCATTGTATGAAATATGTATTGTCATTGTAAATACTATGGTAAATGTGATTACCTTATGATTCTCGAATACAATCACGTTATGTTATATTTTATCACGTAGTTGGAAACAACTCCTAAATTATGCCGTCCCAAGTGTGATGCTTATGTATAGCTCCATTGAGATGTACACACCATTATTTTGACTGGGCTTGAGTCCCAAGAAACAATGGAACCATAAGTGGGTTAGAGTCCCATACGGGTGAAAGGTTTGAAATAGGTTTGGAGTCCCATAGGACGTGACGATTCTTAAGGTTGAGGAGTCCCTTAAAATCTGAAATCCATGTGTATGTCAAAGTATGATACAAGGATCCGTGACCCGTGTCGATAATTCTAGACGTAGGGTTGGCCGGGAAAAGATGCCTTCGTATGGTTTTCGAGCTAGTGATTGTTTGAGTTGATGAACTCAAGAGCCATGTTTCCATACATTGCAAGTTTTGTGAACTCAATTCCTTATCCCCTTTTGACTTAAGTTAGGATTTGATTAGAACTCTGTAGAGTCGAGTGAACTCATAAGACAGGGGAACTCACTGAGATTATTATCTCATCCCAATATTGTTGTTATTTTTCAGGTATTGTTTGCAGGTTTAATATACAAGAGGAGCTATGTATTGATGTTACAAGAGAAGCCTTTAATGTGACTTTTCCGCTGTGTATAATGTACAATGGAGGATATTGTACTTAGATCTTAGATTTTATTTTTGACACTTTTTATATCTTGTACCATAGGTTGTCTTTATTATTTTGTAAATGGTCAAATATATAAATAATGTTAATAGACATTTATGATTGTATTGATCAGTACCAAATAATAACACTTATATTATATTCTTCTAGATATACATATATCTTCAATGAACTTAAAAAATTGAAGGTTTTTTATGACAGTATTCAAGAATAATAAATGATAACATTTGTAGGAATACTAATATTTGATAAGATTATAAGAAATTCTACAATTGCACAACTTTTGAAGAAAAAATATGCGACGATCGAACATCTTAATTTTTTTAATTTAAAAGTTATTAAATTAATTTTCATAAATGTTTATGTTACAACCTAATAGCGTTTGAATGAGATGACAACGATGTTTTCAATTTAATAAGAGGTTTTGAGTTCAAATTTATCTCTAAAAATGAAATAGTATAAATATCTCGAAAGTGAACTTTGTTGCCCATTATAATCACCATTGATTTATTTACACAAATATGCATAGAAAAAACTCCATTCTTTAAAGAAATGCCTATGTTAATATTTGACCATTTTGTATTGGTCCACAAATTTATATTATTGAGTACAGAAGTTGTGATTAGATAATTTTAAGTAGGGCCGCAACTTGTTATCAGTTTGTATTCTTTATATATAATTTTGGCTATATTAAATATGACAAATTTAGCTCATATTAATACTTATTATTAAACTTTAACGACAATTGAAAAGACTAGCGATTATTAACAATGTCTTACAAACTAAGATAAGTTCATAGATTTTGATCATCAAAGAAATAGGGCCCTAATTTGAAAGATAGATTGTTGGTGAGAATATATTTTTATTCGAAAGTGAATTCATTGATAAATGTGAATAAAGATTTCCAACATTAAAAAACTCCTTACACCTTGTAATTTTCAAACACAAATAATGGTGCATCTTTTATTTTTCAATGATTGGAATAATACAAGACAACTTCTCAAATAAAACAACAGCCTTAAATAAAACAACAACAATTGTTTTGACCACTCGGAAACCAACATTGTCTACCTTTTTGAAATCCCTTTCTAAGACATTTCGTGCCACAATTTGAATTACAAGTATCTATGCAATATACTGTTAGTGGTCCATTTCTTGCATAAAGACAATCTAGTGTAGCTAGAGTGTCTAAACTAGTAACAGATCATGAAACAAAATAAAATATAAATTATTATGCACACAAAGTTGTTTCTTTATATTTTACTCTCTCTGTCCTAAATTATAAGATGTTTTGAGCATTTCACACAAATTAAAAAACTTAATTATTACTTCATATGAAATACAAATTATATACGACTTTACAGTAATACCCCTCATAATTACACATGAGAGATAAATTAAAAAAGTTGAAAGAATATTGTAGTAAAGTGATTTCATGGTGAAAAGCTCCATAAAATCTTGTATTAACAGTGATCCAACATATTACAAAGGAGAAGCTTACTTATATATGAGTGAGAAATAGAGGAGAGTTAGTTATAACTAAATTTAGTTAGGTAGTTACACAACTTATTCATTAACTAACTAGTTAACTAATATTAAGCTAAAGGATCTTAATACTCCCCCTCAAGTTGGAAGATATATGTTACAAATTCCCAACTTGGCTATAAGATCATGAAACAAATTCCTTGGCAAAGCTTTGGTGAGAGGATCGGCCAGTTGATGCTTAAATGACACATGCATCAACTTGATGAAATTAGCAGCCACATGTTCCCTAATAAAGTGACAATCTATGTCAATGTGCTTATCTCTCTCATGACTCATTGGATTATTTGCCATTTGAATGGCTGATGTGCTATCACAAAACACCTTATATGAAGATACCTTGATGTCAAAAGCTCTTAAAAGCTGTTTTAGCCACAACAACTCAGATGTGACTGAAGCCAATGCCCTATACTCAGCTTCAGCCGATGATCTTGACACAATGACTTGCTTTTTGGACTTCCAAGCTACTAATGTTTCTCCATTGAATATACAAAAACTAGTGGTGGATTTTCTTGTTGTTGTGCACCTTCCCCAATTTGCATCAGAGTACGCAGAGATGTGGAGTGAATGATTTGATGAAAATAAAATTCCTTGAACTGATGTGCCTTTCAAGTATTGTAAAATGTGGTTGATCCCATTCATATGATGCTTTCTAGGCTTTGACATGTATTGGATGAGCTTGTGCACAACATATGATATGTCAGGTCTTGAAATGGTCAGATACAATAATCTGCCAACGATTCTTCTATATTGAGAGACATCCTTGAGCAAAGGACCTTCTTGGTCATTAAAATTGGCACCAGGATATATAGGCGGAGATGCAGGTTTAGCATTTACAAAGCCTGTATCCATGAGAAGCTGCCGTGTATATTTCCTTTGACACAAGTGTATCCTTTTTTTGGAATAAGCAAATTCTAAGCCAAGAAAGTACTTAAGGTCTCCTAAAAGATTTTGTTTGAACTGCTTTTGAAGCATGCTTTGAGTTTCTTGGACAAGTTTAGGGCCAGGGCTGGCAAGGACTATATCATCTACATAGACCAAAAGGACAACAAGAGATTTACCTGTTTCTTTTGTAAATAAAGAATGGTCTGCTGATGATTGTGTGAAGCCATATGCCATGACAGTTGTGGAGAAATTGTGATACCATTGTCTTGAGGCTTGCATTAATCTATAAAGTGATTTTTTGAGCTTGCATTCCATGTTCTCCCTCTCACTTGGATAACCAAGTGGCAGATCCATGTAGTTTTCCTCAAACAAATCGCCATTCAAGAAAGCATTATTGATATCAAGTTAAGCAAGTTTCCAATTCTAGGCAGCAGCTAGACTGAGTACAACTCTGACTGATGTGAGCTTTTCCACTGGTGAGAAAGTATCTATGAAGTCAAGGCCATGTTGTTGAGTGTAACCTTTGGCAACCAATCTAGCTTTGTGATTGTCCAAGGATCCATCAACATGATACTTGGTTTTGTATATCCACATACACCCAATGGTCTTCTTTCCTTTTGGAAAAGGTTGTATGGTCCAAGTATTATTTGCTTCAAGGGCTGCTATTTCTTCACTCATGGCTGTACACCATTCAAGGATTTTGGCTGCTTGATGGTAAAACTGTGGCTCATAGACAGATGTGAAATTCTGGTATGACAGATCCCAGATGTCCTACAGGATGTCGAGACATCTGGTCTGTTACAGATAACATGGCAAGGTATAAACAATAACAGCACTGAAAAGCATAAATAACACACAGAATTTGTTCACCCAGTTCGGTCAAACAACCTACATCTGGGGGCATACCAAGCCAGGAAGGAAGTCCACTATCAGTAGTATCAATTCGAAGTTAAACTCCCCCATTTACAACTTCTCACTTAATCCCTACCCAATGACCGTTCTACCTAAGTCCTCCCTAGGTAAGAGACTCCATCTCACTTCCAATCATCGCAATGATGTCTAGCAGTCAACATCTCAGTCACTGCATCAACAACTTGATTTCCAACAACTCTTCAAACACAACAAAGTAGAAGACATACTTCCATGACAATACCTAGACGTGACACACATGACTAAGAACAATACTTAGAGTTGCTTAACAGCTTCCTCCAAGAACAATACATCTCTTACCTACAGGCTTCGAGATAAACACGATGACCATCCCACAAACCGGGTGGTTCACACATACCAACTCTCCTAGAGAGTGGTTCACAAACTCAGCCCTAATGATTACATCTTTTCTATTCACCGTTTCTCTCCTAAAACTAGGTTATAATGCTTCTATTTATAACCTATTTCCCAACTGGATTTGGGCCTTCAAAACAGCAGTAACAAGGCTGCACAAAGTCTGCAAATTAACCTCCAAGAAAATAGGTCTTCAATCAAACATTTCCTAATATGTCTCCATATTTAGAAAGTAGTGAAAATCCGAAAACCAACACAAAAACTCAGCCCAATTTACTATGGACGCCACATAGGATAACTAAATATTCACAGAATATTCAGTAACAAATACCAACTAACAGAATCTTCCTTTTAACAGACGCGATGTCCTATGATCCAGGATGGGACATTTTTATCCGACATGTTGAATGCAGTAAATTAGAACATCTAGATTAACCATCACATACCACAGCAAAACAGCAACACCTTAAAACAACCATGCACTCATATGAGCTTAGTGCAGCACAACATGTCAAGACATCACACTTGACATCTCCACAACCTGCAACTAATCTAATATGACAGATACTGAACATAACTAGTTAGTGCAGAACAGCATGTCAAGACATCCTCTTTGACATTTCACAACCTGCAACTAAACTATTATGGCAGATACACATAATGCAGTAGCACCTGCCGTAGATCACCATCTGTTCTGACATTGACACATCCTGCAGTGATGTTCTACTCTTATGTCAAGACATTCTTCATAACATTTTCCTGAGCAACATGTTTTGCAAAAATTGCTGCCAACTCAGAACTTACAATCTCCCCCTTTGGCAAATTTTTGGTCAAAACATAATTTGATCATACACATCATATTAAAGGAAAATGCAGTAGCAGAAAACAGAAGTCAGAACCTCTTTTTAGGCATATATCAATCACAATCAGTTTTACCAAAATTAATGCCAACACCAAAAACTGCAGAACTATCAATCTCCCCCTTTGGCATATTTTGGCTAAAACCTTCTTCTTTGAACACCCATCCAGCTCCTCCTCAACCAAGGGATGTGACTCCCCCAAACTATACCCCCAATTAACATGCAATTAAAGCACTAAAAGAAAATTCAAAATTTCGTTAGAGTACATTTGAATTCGCGGCATAGAAAGGGAGGAATCACATCAACTGTAACAAAACATAGCATACAACACCTGCCCATAAAGATATGCAACTGTGGGGTAGCAATCAACAGAGGAAACTTAGTTCCTTACACCCACTTATCAGAAATTAGAATTAAAGCGGAAAATCTAAAATCTGAACAACATATATACATATAAACATATCTATCATACATCCAGTTATACATATACAACCACAATATATCATCGAATATACAAAGTAATAGCACGCGGCCACCCTAACTACCCGGAGTCACATATCAGAGCCGACCGACCAAAATAATGAAGACGCAACGCTTCACAAAAAGAATACCTCCAGCAACTCTAATCTGCAACGCCTCATAGAGCGTCATAAAACAGCAGAAGGGTGAGAAAAACAACCATAATATAATTGAATAAAATTATATATATAAACACAAAAATGTACAAGTAACACATTCTCACCACAATCACATATAACATAATACCGCACAATTCTCAAGCATCGAATACCATTACACACCACACATATACCATACAATCATCAATCACATTTACAAATTCACACGCAATTAATTCATGATTTATGCAATGCACATAGACCGACACAACGACTCTATGCACATGTCATGCGGTACCAACTTCCAATGTCTCATGTCTCATCATCAGTTCACTCAGGAACTATTAGAACCATCGCTCGTTACTGAGAATCTCAAGTAACTCCCCGTCGGGCCTACGATGTTCACCCGTCGCTTTAGGTCCTCAGGCAGCGCCTCATATTTTCGAGGCACACGACGTTAAGGATTGCTTTAAGTCTCCAAAGGAGCACACAATCGTCTATAACCACCGCTTTAGGTCCTTAGGCAGCGCCTCATATTTTCGAGGCACACGATGTTATAGCAGATTCCATCAGGAACCAAACCGCCACTCAGGACGTTTCCACATAATGCACATCATGATGCTTGGCATACAATGACTCATGACATTCACATTGCATCCATACACACATTCATAATCATGCACATTTATCAAATACCACACTTAGCATTTTCTTGCCTTTCGGCCACAAAGCATCATCACAACAGCACATAAGTCATCTCACGTACAAAACAACAACATACGGCATAATACACGTCAATTCCACACCATTAAAATGACAAAAATCGATAACCGACACTATTCCCATTTCCCGACATAATTTAATCGGCTAACAATCCTCAAAACCCATTTTTATTAGATAGAACATTTCATAAGCTTTCCAACGGTATAAAGAACGTCCCGATCCGAGTTACGGATCAAAAGTTACGGAATTTTAGAAAACAGATAAAATTTTGAAGTCCCAGACCGCGCTGAGCGGCTCCGTGAGCGCGCTGAGCGGGCTCGCTACTGCCTGGTGAGGTTACATTTTTTCAAGAGCGCGCTGAGCGGGCATCTGCGCGCTGAGCGGGCTCTGCGATTTTCAGAAAAAAACCCTCTTCGAGAATCCACCCCAAAAATCCCATTTTTCACCCAAATTCAATTCCAACAGCAAAACAAACATCAACGATTATTCATACACACAGTGTGATCATACAATACAGTTTATATCGATTTTGGACCGTGAAAACCTAGATTTCTACTCGTTTATCTCATTTCGACCTATATTAGAAAAAAACAACAAAACTTCCACACAAACATACATAATCATACACAATCATAGTATAATCGAGTTTCGCACCCTTACCCGATTAATCGATTCCTAGAAATTGTTCTTGATGATTTTCCAAACTTTTCTCCAATTCTCTCTTTTCTCTCTTCTCCTCTTTTCTTCTCTTTTCTTCTTTCCCTTTTCTTTTCTATTTTTCTTTTTCTTTCTATCTTACTAACTTAATGAAAATAAGTGGGAAAAGACCAAAATACCCCCACACTCAAATATCTCACAAACGTTCCCAAAACGCGATAAAATATAATCACGACGAAAAATAACATATTTTCACATAAAATTCGAAAATAAAATAAAATAATAATAAAATAATCAAAAGACTCAATAAAATAAAATTGGCAAAACTGGGGCGTTACAATTCTCCCCCACTTAGAAATTTTCGTCCTCAAAAATCTTACCTGATACAAACAACTCTGGATACGACTCCCGCATCCTACTTTCCAACTCCCACGTCAGATTACCATCAGCAGCGCCTCCCCACGCCACTTTCACAAGTGCAATCTCTTTACCCCTCAACCGCTTCACCTCGCGATCCAAAATACTAACTGGTAAAGTCTCAACCGTAAGGTTATCTCTTACCTCAACCTCTTCCATTGGAATAACATGTGAAGGGTCCGGAACATACTTCCGAAGCTGTGAAACATGAAAAACGTCATGCAAATTCGACAGATTCGGCGACAACGCCACACGATACGCCACAACACTAACTCTCGCAGATATCTGGTAAGGACCAATAAATCGAGAAGTAAGCTTCTTAGATTTCAAAGCACGACCAACGCCCGTTACCGGCGTAACTCTCAGAAATACGTGATCACCCTCTTGAAACTCAAGATCCTTCCGTCTCCGATCATGATAACTCTTTTGTCTATCCTGAGAAGCCTTCATTTTCTCACGAATAAACTTTACCTTTTCCGTCGTTTGTTGCACCAAATTCGGTCCAACCACCGAACTTTCACCTGTTTCGTGCCAACACAACGGCGTTCGACATCTTCGTCCATATAAGGCCTCAAAAGGTGCCATTCCAATACTAGAATGGAAACTGTTATTATACGTGAACTCAACCAAAGCAAGATAACTGTCCCACGTACCACCTTGTTCCAAAACACACGCTCTCAACAAATCCTCCAAAGACTGAATCGTTCTTTCGGTCTGACCATCCGTCTGCGGATGATAAGCCGAACTCAACCTCAATCTAGAACCCAAACCCTTCTGTAAACTTTCCCAAAATCTAGATGTAAACCTAGGATCTCGATCCGAAACAATACTTAAAGGAACCCCATGCAATTTCACCACCACACTGATATAGATCTCAGCTAACCGTTCCAAAGAAAAACTGATGTCAATCGGAATAAAATGCGCCGATTTAGTCAGCCTGTCCACAATCACCCAAATTGCATTATGCCCACGCTGAGTGTTCGGTAATCCCGTCACAAAATCCATCAAAATGCTATCCCACTTCTACTCAGGAATATCCAACGGTTGCAACCAACCACTAGGTCTCAAATGTTCCACTTTCGATTTCTGACAAGTCAAACATGCATACACAAACTGAGCCACATCTCTTTTCAAACCAGACCACCAGAAAATCTTCTTCAAATCTTGGTACATCTTATTCGCACCCGGATGAATACTTAAATTACTCCGGTGTCCTTCCTCCAAAATCATTCTTTTCAACTCCGCATCATCAGGGATACAAATACGACCACGGAATCTCAAAACACCAAAATTATCCACCTTGAAATCCACATTCTCATTCCTCATCAAATCAACGAATTTCAAATCCAGCTTTTGTTTCTCACTAACCGACAACAAAAATTCATTAGCAACCTTCAACATTCCAAGCCTTACACTAACCGAAGTCACTTCACATACCAAACTCAAGTCTCTAAACGACTCCAAAAGTTCCCACTCTTTCACCATCAATGCGGACATATGCAACGATTTCTGGCTCAATGCATCAGCTACCACATTAGCTTTACCAGGATGGTAATTCAAGCCAAAGTCGTAGTCTTTCAAGAATTCCAACCATCTCCGCTGCCTCATGTTCAACTCTTTCTGATCAAATAAATATTTCAAGCTTTTATGATCACTAAAGACCTCGAACCTTGCACCATAGAGATAGTGCCTCCAAATCTTCAACACAAAAACCACAGCCGCTAATTCAAGATCATGAGTAGGATAGTTTTTCTCATGAACTCTTAACTGTCTTAAAGCATAAGCTACAACTTTACCTTCCTGCATCAGAACACCCCCCAAACCAATTAAAGAAGCATCGCAGTACACAACAAACGGTTCATTAGGATCAGGTAAAATCAGAATAGGAGCTGTCGTCAATCTTCTCTTCAGCTCGCAAAAACTCTCTTCACATTGAATATCCCAAATGAATGCTTTGCCCTTACAAGTCAACTGCGTCAAAGGAAGAGCTAACTTAGAAAAACCTTCAATGAACCTCCGGTAATAACCCGCCAAACCCAAAAAGCTTCGAATCTCGGTAACGAATCTAGGAGCCTCCCATTGTAGAACTGCTTCTACTTTAGATGGATCCACAGCAATACCATTACCTGAAATTACGTGCCTAAGAAAACTCACCTCAGACAACCAGAATTCACACTTGGACAATTTGGCAAAAAGCTTCCTTTCCTTCAAAACCTGCAAAACAATACGCAAATGCTCTGCATGTTCCTCACGAGACTTAGAATAGATTAAAATATCATCAATAAACACCACCACAAAACGATCCAAATGCTCGTGGAAAATACGATTCATGTATTCCATAAACACACCAGGCGCATTAGAAACCCCGAACGACATCACCGAATATTCATAATGACCGTACCGTGTTCTAAAGGCCGTCTTCTGAATATCCTCTTCTTTCACCCTTATCTGATGATAACCCGATCTCAAATCAATCTTACTAAATACACAAGCACCAACCAACTGATCCATTAGATCATCAATCCTTGGAAGCGGATATTTGTTCTTAATCGTCACTTTGTTCAACTGGCGATAATCAATACATAATCGCATACTCCCATCTTTCTTTTTCACTAACAAAACTGGAGCACCCCAAGGAGAAACACCTGGTCTCACGAACCTCTTTTCCAACAACTCATTTAACTGCTTTTTCAACTCCACCAATTCAGATGCCGACATTCTATAAGGTGCCATAGAAACAGGTCTAGTACCAGGAACTAGATCTATCGAAAATTCAACTTCTCTCTCTGGCGGTACATCTGAAATATCAACAGGAAACACCTCAGGAAATTCGCACACAACAGGAAACACTTCAAGAGAAACTTGACTATCCACAGTCAAAGATGCAAATATTCCAAACAACTGAGCTTCATCCGCCAAAAGTTTCTTCAACTCTTTGGTAGACAAGAAACTCGAGCCTTCATCTTCCTCAAGAGAAGGAAACCTTACAAGCTTATGATAACAATCAATGTGCACCCGATTGAATTGCAACCAGTTCATTCCCAACACCACATCTAAACCTTCCAACGGTAAACACACTAAATCCATCGTAAAGTCTTTGCCATAAATGGTCAAAGGACAACTCAAACACACTAAAGAAGTAGTTACTGACCCCATCGCTGGAGTATCAATAACCATCTCACCATCCATCGAAGA
This sequence comes from Lathyrus tuberosus, assembly GCA_022829125.1. NCBI lineage: Eukaryota > Viridiplantae > Streptophyta > Magnoliopsida > Fabales > Fabaceae > Lathyrus > Lathyrus tuberosus. Next base: position 1,424,375 of record JALAZF010000579.1, read on the forward strand.
CAACCCAAGATTCAAACGTTCCGCGCACTCAGACGAAATAAACGAATGAGTCGCTCCAGTATCAATAATAGCAATTAAAGGCATATTATTAATAAAACAAGTACCTCTTATCAGACGATCTGCACTTGAAGTCTGAGTTCCCGCCAATGAAAACACTTCACCACATTCTTCCTTTTACAATCAGCTAAAACATGTCCGATACCACCACAATTAGAACACTTATCCACTTTCTTCCTACATTCCATCTGGCGATGACCCAATTCACCACACTTAAAACACCTAGGAGCATTAGACATACCTCCTCCACTTGACCTTCGATCAAAAGTACTCCTTTGTTTACCTTTATCAGCCGATGACACATACGGTCCACCACGGAACTGTTGCTTCCCTTTCCTGTCACTTACACTTTTATAGTGAGCAGAACGAGCCTTACTATCTTCATCATAAATCCTACAGCATTCCACCAAATCAGCAAACCTTCAAATCCTCTGATATCCAATAGCCTGTTTTATCTCAGGACGTAAGCCACTTTCATACTTCACACACTTTGAAAATTCAGCAGTTGCTTCCACATAATGAGGATAAAACTGCACAAGTTCCACAAACTTAGCAGTATAGTCAATAACCGACATATTACCTTGTTTTAGCTCTAAAAACTCAATCTCCTTCTTTCCTCGGACATCCTCCGGAAAATACTTCCTTAGAAACTCTCGGCTAAACACCTCCCAAGTGATCTCTTCTTCCTCCTCCTCAGCTTCCAACACCTGACGAGTACTGACCCACCAGTCATCAGCCTCTTCGTGTAACATATGAGTGCCCAGCCTTACCTTAACATCATCGTCATCACAATTCATTACCCTAAAAATCCTCTCAATCTCTTTCAACCACAACTGCGCACCATCCGGATCATGCTTCCCTTTAAAGACCGGCGGCTTATTCTTTCTAAACTCATCATTTCCGGCAGCATTCGGTGCACCCTGCACAGCTCGTGCCATCGCTTCCATCGCAGCAGCCAAAGCAGCATCATTACGACCAGCCATATTCTGTTCCTCTAAACACAGAAACTATGGTTAAACAACCACTTGCTCAACACAACTCGCCCAATATGCCAGACACAATAGACACAAACGACACAACTGACACGGACTGGCTCTGATACCACTTAATGTGACGCCCCCAAACTATACCCCCAATTAACATGCAATTAAAGCACTAAAAGAAAATTCGAAATTTCGTCAGAGTACATTTGAATTCGCGGCATAGAAAGGGAGGAATCACATCAACTGTAACAAAACATAGCATACAACACCTGCCCATAAAGATATGCAACTGTGGGGTAGCAATCAACAGAGGAAACTTAGTTCCTTACACCCACTTATCAGAAATTAGAATTAAAGCAGAAAATCTAAAATCTGAACAACATATATACATATAAACATATCTATCATACATCCAGTTATACATATACAACCACAATATATCATCGAATATACAAAGTAATAGCACGCGGCCACCCTAACTACCCGGAGTCACATATCAGAGCCAACCGACCAAAATAATGAAGACGCAACGCTTCACAAAAAGAATACCTCCAGCAACTCTAATCTGCAACGCCTCATAGAGCGTCATAAAACAGCAGAAGGGTGAGAAAAACAACCATAATATAATTGAATAAAATTATATATATAAACACAAAAATGTACAAGTAACACATTCTCACCACAACCACATATAACATAATACTGCACAATTCTCAAGCATCGAATACCATTACACACCACACATATACCATACAATCATCAATCACATTCACAAATTCACACGCAATTAATTCATGATTTATGCAATGCACATAGACCGACACAACGACTCTATGCACATGCCATGCGGTACCGACTTCCAATGTCTCATGTCTCATCATCAGTTCACTCAGGAACTATTGGAACCATCGCTCGTTACTGAGAATCTCAAGTAACTCCCCGTCGGGCCTACGATGTTCATCCGTCGCTTTAGGTCCTCAGGCAGCGCCTCATATTTTCGAGGCACACGACGTTAAGGATTGCTTTAAGTCTCCAAAGGAGCACACAATCGTCTATAACCACCGCTTTAGGTCCTCAGGCAGCGCCTCATATTTTCGAGGCACACGATGTTATAGCAGATTCCATCAGGAACCAAAGCGCCACTCAGGACGTTTCCACATAATGCACATCATGATGCTTGGCATACAATGACTTATGACATTCACATTGCATCCATACACACATTCATAATCATGCACATTTATCAAATACCACACTTAGCATTTTCTTGCCTTTCGGCCACAAAGCATCATCACAACAGTACATAAGTCATCTCACGTACAAAACAACAACATACGGCATAATACACGTCAATTCCACACCATTAAAATGACAAAAATCGATAACCGACACTATTCCCATTTCCCGACATAATTTAATCGGCTAACAATCCTCAAAACCCATTTTTATTAGATAGAACATTTCATAAGCTTTCCAACGGTATAAAGAACGTCCCGATCCGAGTTACGGATCAAAAGTTACGGAATTTTAGAAAACAGATAAAATTTTGAAGTCCCAGACCGCGCTGAGCGGCTCCGTGAGCGCGCTGAGCGGGCTCGCTACTGCCTGGTGAGGTTACATTTTTTCAAGAGCGCGCTGAGCGCTGAGCGGGCTCTGCGATTTTCAGAAAAAAACCCTATTCGAGAATCCACCCCAAAAATCCCATTTTTCACCCAAATTCAATTCCAACAGCAAAACAAACATCAACGATTATTCATACACACAGTGTGATCATACAATACAGTTTATATCGATTTCCGACCGTGAAAACCTCAATTTCTACTCGTTTATCTCATTTCGACCTATATTAGAAAAAAACAACAAAACTTCCACACAAACATACATAATCATACACAATCATAGTATAATCGAGTTTCGCACCCTTACCCGATTAATCGATTCCTAGAAATTGTTCTTGATGATTTTCCAAACTTTTCTCCAATTCTCTCTTTTCTCTCTTCTCCTCTTTTCTTCTCTTTTCTTCTTTCCCTTTTCTTTTCTATTTTTCTTTTTCTTTCTATCTTACTAACTTAATGAAAATAAGTGGGAAAATACCAAAATACCCCCACACTCAAATATCTCACAAACGTTCCCAAAACGCGATAAAATATAATCACGACGAAAAATAACATATTTTCACATAAAAGTCGAAAATAAAATAAAATAATAATAAAATAATCAAAAGACTCAATAAAATAAAATTGGCAAAACTGGGGCGTTACAAGGGACACTTGATGTTTCTTAATTCTCCCCCTTTTTAGCCATAATAGGAGCAAACCAAACAAATGACAGGCACCGGCTAGAACCCCAATAAGAACACTGCACCCCCTTAACATCACAAGAGCAGCTGCACAAAATTGTAACACTCTCCCCTTATCAAGGATAACATGTGCTTCTTTGTACCTTGATGAATGGAAAACATAAGATGCATCTTCATGTCTTCAAGAGCTCACTCTTTGTTCAACTCACAAGTTGAACACAATCATCCCTTGTACCAATACTCACATGATTCCCTCTTGGTTTGTTATCTTCACATGCTCCAAAACTCACATCTTGCCAAGCTGATCAACTTCTCTCTATCTAAGACAACCAGTACTCCTTTGCAAGATGAACACCTTAAATTAATGGAAAACATAAGACTCATCTATATGTCTTCAAGAGCGCACCCTCTGTTCAATAACCCTGCTGAACACATTCACTTAATGCTTGATCCTCAAACAACACTAGTGCATTTAACTGACAGAAGCTGCTCCTTCAACAAGAAATACCACAAAATTACCAATGATATCCCATGACACCTTTATGATCATATAGCAAGAAAGTACCAGGATCACATCCTTGTACTACCACCAACAAACCATTGATCCCTCTCATCTAGAAACCATCCATACTCTGTACAAATCTACCTTGAATATTACAGCCATAGACATTCTTGTTCCTTGAGATACAATCCAATAGAATCAGGAATGCTTCACACAATCATCCACAAGTTCTGAAGCACAAGCACACTGCCTTTCACTACACTCTAAGTAAAGTCCTCTTACTTTGAATTAATAACACACACCAAGACATCATCCAGCAGCCTAATGTCATAGCATGTTATCTGACATTATATCCTCATAAGAGCCAACCAATCTTCACAAGCTTGATCAGTATGCAAGCTTCACAATATATGCACCTTTCCAGCAAAATCCATGGACAAGTACTCCCCCTGTCATGGATAACCAATGCTCTTGATGGAGATGAACATTTGAGCACCAGATCTTCACACACTTGCTGAGAACATTCACATACTGTACTCTCACTCCTAGAGAACACATCCAATTAGCCTGACTGGTTTGACACTGCTCACAACCTCCACGAATTCTCATCTTACTTGAAAGCTTTACTGAGATCCAATCTCTTCAAGAGAAAGAACAGCTCCAAAAAAAACTTTATGATCAAATCACCCCATCTGACACAAATCCTCTTCCATTACATCCACTAGTAGTTGTTGATACTAGTGAGGTCTTCAAAAATAGTAGTCATGCTTTGCCAGAACATACTACTAAAAACAAGACCAGAGTCTCCACATTCTAATTCACATAGTCAGAAACACCTCTTCTGACAAAAATGCTTGATCATACAACTCCAAGTGCACAATCTCAATCATCTTCCAAATAACCATCAACAATTATGATGTTACAATCATCATTTGGGACATCAGCTTCCCATCACCATTCAAAGAACTCATTGCACATAGAAGTCCTTCAAGAAGCTCCCAATAAAACACATCCAGAGCAGCTTATTCAGTTTACCATAAACACCTGAACACCATAGAGAGGAATAAACTAGCACAACCTCTTCATTCTAACTCACTTAGATCAGAAATAAACTAATCCAAGTTGTAACCATCAAGATTATGATGTCTTCATAGTCTTCCATCTTCATCTTCAACAGCATCACCATCTGGACAACTCAATCACAATACTTTCCAGGGACAAATATTAAGCCAATAATCCCAGGTCAACACCTAGGAGACTTTTGAGTGAATGTAGAACCCCTCCCATGATTCTTCAACCCTCTGATGAAAAGATGTCAGAACATCTGACAAAACATCCCCAATCTTGAATCTCTAGGATAATCAATTAAATACTTGTGGATTTCACAAATAGCAATTGATCTTAAATCCTTATACAATAATCCTTCTTCACTGCTGTAGCTGAGCTCCACCAGATCATGTCATGAATACTTATAAAGTATTCAGTCTTGTTGCAAGTATCTTCTTCAATGACAATGTTGAGATACCAAGGCTGCCACTCTTGACTCAAGTAACTAAGACTTTCTCTGAACAAGTCTTCTTTACCTCAACAAATCTTCAAACAGATTGGATTCACTCTTAGGGTCAAGAGAGATGCATCCTTCCTTGCTGTTTTTGTGAAAGGTGAAAATAAATCACCTCCACGGTCTTCACCCCTATGCTTCCTAGGAAGCACCTCCTAGTCTGAAGAATAACTAGAAGACTCCAGAACATGACTCAGATGCCTTGATTGGACTTGATCATCATATCAAGTGTCTTCAACAACTTAATCAACAAGAAATCATCAAACCCCTAGAGCATGAGTTTGATAATTCATCTTACCCTTCAATCTGACTTCAGCATACATGATGAAGCCACTCACCCATGTACCAAGTCATACAAGACTCAACCATCACAAAGACACCCCTCTGCTCCCGACTTTGGAATGCTATGTGACATCACACTAGTTGACATCTACAAGAACAGAAAACGAGTAAGGACAACTACAATCTTCCTTCAATCATAACTCCAGAATCCTATACTTCTAGAGCTCTTCAGTCATAACCTCATGCAACAAAACTACCAAGGAAACAGATCTTGCTTGCCCTAATAAGATGTCAGAACATCTTATAAGACACATCAATAAAAGAACTAGCCACTTCTTTCGTAGATGTTGTAGAATCTCCCTCAGCAATATGAACAACCAGGAATTTTCCATCAAATATATATATGCAGTGGAACACACACCAGAAAACTCCTCTACAGCCTTCAGGAAAAACATAATAACCCACGCCACTCCATGTGCAATAGGTCAATATAGGTTTGAAAATAAATCAAACCACACAGCAGCTTACCACCAAAGCTACACACCTGACAACTTCAAACAAAGCCAATACATACCCTATCATGAATAATCCATCCTCCACTTCAAGGGACCATTCAAACAACATATGAACTGACCAACTTCTCAGCAAAACTAATTTCCTTGCATATGAACCAGAAAGTATCTTCCCTAGATCTCATCCAGAAACAGACAGGATGCCTGCTTTGATACCAATTGAAATTCTGGTATGACAGATCCCAGATGTCCTACAGGATGTCGAGACATCTGGTCTGTTACAGATAACATGGCAAGGTATAAATAATAACAGCACCGAAAAGCATAAACAACACACAGAATTTGTTCACCCAGTTCGGTCAAACAACCTACATCTGGGGGCATACCAAGCCAGGAAGGAAGTCCACTATCAGTCGTATCAATTCGAAGTTAAACTCCCCCATTTACAACTTCTCACTTAATCCCTACCTAATGACCGTTCTACCTAAGTCCTCCCTAGGTAAGAGACTCCATCTCACTTCCAATCATCGCAATGATGTCTAGCAGTCAACATCTCAGTCACTGCATCAACAACTTGATTTCCAACAACTCTTCAAAAACAACAAAGTAGAAGACATACTTCCATGACAATACCTAGACGTGAAACACATGGCTAAGAACAATACTTAGAGTTGCTTAACAGCTTCCTCCAAGAACAATACATCTTTTACCTACAGGCTTCGAGATAAACACGATGACCATCCCATAAACCGGGTGGTTCACACATACCAACTCTCCTAGAGAGTGGTTCACAAACTCATCCCTAATGATTACATCTTTTCTATTCACCGCTTCTCTCCTAAAACTAGGTTATAATGCTTCTATTTATAACCTATTTCCCAACTGGATTTGGGCCTTCAAAACAGCAGTAACAAGGCTGCACAAAGTCTGTAAATTAACCTCCAAGAAAATAGGTCTTCAATCAAACATTTCCTAATATGTCTCCATATTTAGAAAGTAGTGAAAATCCGAAAACCAACACAAAAACTCAGCCCAATTTACTATGGACGCCACATAGGATAACTAAATATTCACAGAATATTCAGTAACAAATACCAACTAACAGAACCTTCCTTTTAACAGACGCGATGTCCTATGATCCAGGATGGCACATCTTTATCCAACATGTTGAATGCAGTAAATTAGAACATCTTGATTAACCATCACATACCACAGCAAAATAGCAACACCTTAAAACAACCATGCACTCATATCAGCTTAGTGCAACACAATGTAATACCCCAAAATTTGCCCTCTTTTTTCCTCATATCTTTTAGCATGAGTTTTCATTGCATTGCATTGCATTCAAGCATAGAAAAACAAAGCATCAAGCATTTAGCATTGCATCTTGCATAAGGGCATGTGATCAGGTGATCCTCCAAGGTGTTGATCATCCAAAGCTAAAGAAGAAGACCAAGTGTTTCTCACAAGCCTCAAGGATCTCTTACATCATGTATCATCTCCATTTGATCTCACAAGTCAATGAAAGAGGGGAATTCATCAAGAAGATTTGACAGTGCATAATTTCCTACACAAGGTAGTCCACAGTTGGGATCTGAACCCCAAATGGGCAAGCTCTTTGAGTTTTTGTCATCTCCAAATGGCATATGTCATTATTGTTTGAGAGGATACACAACATATTCAGAGGAATTTGAATTTAGAAGATGTGTTATTTCTCTTGGCATATGGCAGCAGAATTATTCATCCCAAATCACGTGCATGTACCACTTTCCTTGCCTAAGAAAGCCAAACATTGTTTCTTTACCATGCACCATTTTAGACAACACTTGCCAAATGAGGAATACCATAAACTTGTGCACTAAGTTTGTCCCCTCCACTCTCTCTCATTCTGATTTCTTTTGCTCATTGCTATCACAAAATTACACAACAACACCACGACCCGTACCTCACTCTCTCGGTTCCCTTTTGGCAAGATTTTCGGACCAAACATCCCACTCCATTTTCAGGCCCATTTAACAAAGCAACCCACCATATAAAATCATCACAAACCCTAGAACGTGGGCAGGAGGCTCATTTTGGTGTGCAAGAATCATATCTGAACTTTCTACTCTCATTCAAAGTCATCCTCAAATCTCACTTTTCTTTGAAAGAAGCTTCATTTTTCTCACTTGATTCTTATCCTTGGAGCTCAAAGAACACTCCTCTGGGTTTCTTTCGTGCTGGAAGTTGAAGAAGCAGTGGACTTGCATCCACTAGGTAAACTTCTTTAAGCTTTACCTCCTCATCCTTTAGTTTTAAATGTTATAGAGTGCTTCATGTATTTGTAACTGAGCCCTACAATAGGTAGGATGTGTTTTATGTCTGGATCTGAGTTTGTTTGAATGGTTTGATTTGTTGAGTTCTACTTGGTACCCGTGCTTTGGAGCAAATCTTTCTCTATGTTTGAATGTTTTTTTTGGAAAACAAATGGCACTGTGTTGATTTGTGATCTTAGTACTTCAGTTTGCTATGTTATTTCACTTGTTTTGGTTGGGTTTTCATGGAAAAGTTGTTTGTAGAAGATGATAACGTTAAGCTGTTTTGGACTGTGTTCTTTTTCTCTATCACGATTGTAATACGGTGGAGAACTGACTTTTTAATTTTGTTTTCGCAAAACATGTTGCGGTTAGCAAGAGTCGCCACCGACTTTTCTTTTATCCAATTTATTTAGGAAAGGTGAAAAGAACAGGAAAGACCTTTTTGAAAAGATTTTGAGTTCGAGGGGTAAGTTATGAAAAGGGAAGGTGTTAGCACCCCTTTTCATCCGTAGTTATCTACGGGCTCTTAATTGCTTGCTCACTTTAACTTGTTTTTTTTTTAAATGTGGTGTGTGTTTAGAAAATATTTTGTAAAAAAATGAATTTGTAATAATTCGTGTAAGAATGTATACAAAGTGTTTGTTTTTGAAAATATTTTTGTAAAGGTTTGACTTTGTAATAATTCGCGTGAGAACGTATTCAAAGTGTTTGTTTTAGAAAATATTTTTGAAAGTACGGGGTGTGAAGAGTATTTGTTTTGAGTTGTGAGCAAGCATTTAAAAGTTACTTACCCTTAATTTATAAGGTCTTTCTTGTACTTATCCTTTTCCTTGAGAGATAGTACTATCCATACCATTAGTGGGTAGGTAGTCCTATTTATTGGATGTGAAGGGACATCGAAGGGTCATCGAATGGTCATAGAAGGCAACATGTAAGGATACCTTAGCAATTCGAAGGGACTATCATCATTTTTCCGTAGGGTCACCGAGGGACAAGATCATCTTTTCGTAGGCAACTCGAAGGGTCATCGAGGGACAAGATCATTTTTTGTAGGCAACTCGAAGGGTCATCGAGGGACTATGATCTTTATATCGAAGGAACTATGATGATATTATTCGTAAGCGTCTTTTGCTAAAGTATCCCTACGTTCGAGGGACATGACCATGTTCGTAAGGCAATTGAGAGAGGCTACCCTAGAGGTGCAAGTGTGATTGAGTGGATTAGTTTCAATTATTTATCTTGAATTAGGGTTTTCTAGATTGATTTTTAGTTTTACCATACAAACCCTAATTACTACACAGTTGTAAAATAAAATAGCGGAATGTAAAGTGCGGAAAGTAAAATTCCTACGCTATTACAAGGCTTTGGGAGAGATACATGAGTATAACAAACCTTGCGGGAAATAAAACTATGGCTATTACAAAAAAACTGTGCGATCTATACAATTTTTCTAGGAATTTAAATAGCAAATAAATAAATAAATGAAAGAAAATGTCAGAAAAACTTGATATGAACGTTAAAAAACGGAGGGAGGAGGTGGATCTAAATTTATCAAAAACGTAAAGCAAAAAGAAATTTTAAAACATGTAAATAAAAAACAACAATGTTGCTACCGCGGAACTGGGATCATCACAACCGGATCCAAATCGTGAGGATCTAAATAAAAAGAAATAAAGTAAAAGAATTTTTTAAAATTTGATAAAAACCGACAAAGTTGCTAACGCGAAAGCGCGCTCATCGCAACCGGATCCAAATCAAGCGGATCTAAATTTATCAAAAACGTAAAGCAAAAAGAAATTTTAAAATGTGTAAAAAAAAACAACAATGTGGCTACCGCGAAACTGGGATCATCGCAACCGGATCGAACCAAACATAAATGTCATGCATCAAGCACAAGAATGCAAATAGCGTATTGACATGATTCGATCCAAACAATAAAAAAAAACATACATTATGATTATATAAAAACGATATGTCAAAAAAATATGTTTTGTACTAATTATATATTATGATTTTTAAAACAAACCCGATAATCATGTTACATATATTATATATTATAATACGTATTAGTAGGTTTACATGCCGGTAACAATGCGCAACAATAATAGTGGCGGCGTGTATATGGCTTAGTAACAGGAAAACTATATAATAAGGAAAACCAGAAAGTTATGCATGTGTTAGTTTTACCAACTAGTTATAAGTCATATGTATATATTATATAGTAAAACGCAAGCAATATGTGCATATCAGTAAAACAAAATTAAATCACATATGTACGTAAGTAAAACGAGTGGACTACAACTACCACCTGACGGTACAACGACAAATATTTGAAACGGAGAGAGGATCGAAAACCAAAGGTGTTTTTTACTATTTGAAAATTTGAGGAAAGTAGATCTCAATGAACAACTGGGTTTTGTTTTTTTTTCCTTCCCCTCTTCCGTACACACACACACACACACACACACACACACACATATATATATATATATATATATATATATATATATATATATATATATATATATATATATATATATATAATGAAACAAATTAGGGTTAACTATTTTCTAAAATCCAAAAAAGTCCTTAATGGATAATTTTAGGCCCAAATTAAATAATACTAAATAAAAATTAAACAATAAAAATGATTAAAATTAAATTAAATTAAAAACAGTAATAATCCTATTGATCAAATAATATCTGAATAAGAATCAAATAGTATCTGATTTTTATGAGTACACAAAAAGAAAATATTTTTTTTTGTATCTATTATGATTTTTGCACTCCTTTTTGGTAAAAAGTGCATAAAATCAAATAAATAATTGAGTATTTTTCAAAAATGCCTTAAAATAAAAAACGAAAATTAAAAACAAATATTAAAAAAAAATACAATTTTTGTGATTTTTTTGAAAATAATTTAAAATGGAAAGAAAGTTAGTAACAAATAACAGAAACAAATTCAAAATGTAACATGTGAGATTCGAACCCGCGACCTCATACTTGCAAGCCTTATCTCCTTTCCAATTGTGCCAATTCATTTATTCGAAACAAAAATGCATTGTTACCTATTTTTGAATAAAACTTACTGTTTAAATGTTAGTAAAATTGAGCCAAAAAAACTGATAAAATCAAAGTTAAAAATCAATTAAATATTAGAAATAGGACGGGAAAATTTTGGGGTACAACAACTGCCCCTGTTCAATCTTCTTAAACCTGAAGAGTTAGATTGGAATGTCTGCCATTCGTGATCTGAAGGTGGAAGAGGATTGAACACTTAAGTGCCCCGAAATTTGCACTCACGGATGCACGAAGTAACGCTTGTTGGTTGATTGTATTGCTTGAATGGGCTTAAAGATGCCGTTTGGAAAGATGACAGGATGGAGATGGTCTTATAGATGCCATCCAAAGTAACTACTGATAGGAGTATCAGAATGAGTCTAGGATTGACTGTATCTGAGGAATATACTAGAATGAGTCTGTGTCCAACTGTATCTAGCAGATGTGCTGGGGAGTGCCAGAATGATTCTTATGCCTTGATTGTATCTGTATGATGTTCTAGAATGAGTCTACGTCTTGACTGTATCTATAAGGAGATCAGAATGAGTCTTTGCTTGACTGTATCTGAGAGTCGTATTAGAATGAGTCTACGCCTGACTGTATCTGAAAAATTAGTATTAGAATGAGTCTTCGACCGACTGTATCTAAAAGATGTACTGGAATAAGTATCAGAATGAATCTGTGTCTTGATTGTATCTGAACTGTGTCTAGAAGATGTACTGGAATGAGTATCAGAATGAATCTGTGTCTTGATTATATCTGAACTGTGTCTAGAAGATGTACTGGAATAAGTCTACTCTTGACTGTATCCAAAGGAGTATCAGAATGAATCTTCGACTGATTGTATCTGAAGGATGATAAACTGTTGACAATATTTGTCCGTTTGAGAACTAACCTGAAAAAACCAAGTTAGTTTTATGCAATGTCATGATATATGTAATGCATTGCGTAATGATGCTATTAAAATAAATGAGAATGTTATATGCGTTTTGTATGCATATGCTATGATGTATTGTAAATGATGTATGGGTATGAAATGTCGCTGAAGGTAGCAGTGGCTTTGAATAGTAGCGTTTGATTGGGGAAAATAAATCCCTGACTGTTGCTGGGGATGGAGAAAATAAATCTTCAGATCCTGTTTGGAATGACTCTACTGGAGATTCATACTTTCCGTTTGGGAATATTCCACTGGGGATCTTTGACTTCCGCTTGGGGATAGAAGTATTCTGTCAGGAGAGTCGGTAGTTCGTCGTGCTTTTTATTGAAGGATTTGATTCTTATGTACCCTGACTGGGGATAAAAGAGATGGATAATCCTCCGATGCACTATCTGACCAAGTTTCAGACATGGGTGACCACTCTTCTGGGAGTAGCAACCATGGACGAAATCCTGCTGGAGAAGAGAACTCTGTCGGGTAATTTGTAGTGTTGGAGAAGCAAACCCCACTGGGGAATTGAATTCTGTATACTTCTAAGAGGGAATATTATCTGATGGGGATCAAAATTCCATAGGCTATGCTGAGGACATATCTGCAATAGGTTGGGGAATGATCAGATTCCTTTATCTGTTAGGGGATCTATTGGGGAAGATGATCATGTCAAGCCGTCCGTTGGGGAGGTTTCTTTATGTACTCTACTGGGGACGCAATCTCGAATAGACCTGGCTGAAGAGAGAAATTATGTCGTGAAGGAGATGTTGGAGAAATAAACTCCGTTGGGGAACTCTCTGGAGCGTGCTGTGGAAAGAATCAAACCTCTGTCTTGTTGGGCAATCCTTTGGGGATATGGGAATGAATTGCTGGAAAGTATCCCAACTGTTGCTTGAGAGTATGTTAATTCTGCTGGGGAGTATATCTCTGTTGAGGATGATCTCCACTGGGGAAGCAACGCTGCTGAGGAATAAACTCTATTGGGGGCGAGCTTGTGAAAATAGCTCTGTAGAGATAGTTCCATGGAGATTGCTCTGTGGGGATATTACCATGACACCGGCTCCGTGGGGGTGATTCTGTTAAGATCTGTTGGATACAGGACTTGCTGGGGATTCTAACCTCCAAGAGTCTTTAGTAAATGATGATTATGTGATAGCAAACCGGGTGGAAAAGATCACTTCGGGCTTCAACTCTGCTATTTCCCCTATGTCTTCAAGTATTTCATCACTTGCTGTCGGTAGAAAATGATAAGATTGATATACGTTGCTTGAACGGAGTTGGCAATGAAAACTGGTACTGACTCGTAAGTGGATGATCCAACGGGACATAGTCGTACGCTTTAATCCCTAAATTCTTCCTGGACCGCCTTTTTAGGTTTTTAGTCCACCGGGATACCCTTTCTTGCCCAAGCCGCCTTTTCAGGTTTTCGACTTGCCGGGTGTACAATTCTTTTATATATGTCCCTAATTTTTTCCCGAACCTTTTTGGTTCACCGGGATGCCCTTATTTTTGCCTAGGCTTGTCAACCCAGTGGGTCTTTTTCATGCGTAGTATTTTTTTTACTATGTCCGCGTTCACAGGGTACGAGAAATCTTCGCTGTCCATGGTAGTAATCCTCGTAGCGTCGTCAGAAAATATCTTCTTGATTACGAATGGCTCTTCGCACGTAAGAGTTCGTTTGCCCCCGAGATCACCTGTATTTAGAACTTTCGATAGTCTCGACTTCCCCAAACAATTTCTAGGAATTATCATGAATGGATCCGAAGACATGATACTGACACCATCTGATACTATTGGCACAGACAAGTAACTCCCACAATGGCTCTTACTGAAACTCGGGATCAATGCCATGTAACAGGAGGAATGTGCTTCCAGACTGCGGTGGATCGTGTATTCCCTGGTTAATGGTTGAGGAGCTTGCAACTGAACTTGATCTGATCAGATTTGAAAAGAAAGTGTTGCCCCTAGCGGAGGATGATTTGCCCCAGAATGGAAGTATTTGAAAAGAGCCGCCTCAAGAGAAATAACCGGGATGCCCCATAATAATATGCCCCTTAATTTGAAGATAGTGACCATGCCCCTTGTATACATTGGCTTTTAACCAACTGAGTCAGCGCAGGAAATATTTCTGCTTTTTGATGCACCTCTGAAGCAACTTTGTCTGCCGGGAGGACTTTTGTTCATTGAATGTTCATCATGTGAACTTCTCTGCTGTCAAACACTTAGTTATATGCAAACAATGATATTCAAAATGCAACGCTTATGTCTGTCTTGAAGATTTGAAAAAGAATTATTTAGCAAAACCATGTTTGTAAAAACTGTGATGTCAACTCAAGATTTATAATAAGCCCTAAAGGAGTCAGGATACCTTTTGGTAATAGCATGCCTTCGAACTAACCATGCTTCAGCTAGGACTTTTAAAGGGTTGTAACGTGGCCTGGTTCATGGTTTAAGAAACAAGGGATAAAGGCTCAAAGTTTGTTTGTACCCAACCCATTCTCCGTGATGTTCTTCAGTCCTATACTCAGTTAACTATGTATTCAGATTCCTAGATATTTTGGAATTTTAACACTGATGTTTGGTGATGGTTCAAATACTGGAAGTTTATTTGAAAGGCAGTCATTATTTTTTGTAACATTTTTCTTTTGAGGGTTTGTAGTGACCTCTTTTTTACTTTGTTATCCCTAACTTTTGCCTGAACTGTTTATTTTGAGATCACAGTCAGTGGGATGTCTCAATTTTTACTAAGTCTCCTTCATAGGTTTTGACTTAGCGGGCTTTTCTTCTGATAGATATTGACTGTCTGGCTTAATGATTACAGGGAACCATCACTAATTGTGTACAAAAGATCAACTGGCATAATTGAGTTAACTGAGGAACTACCCTGCCTCAGGTTATGATTAAGGGTTTTAATTTGCACGGGAAGGAAAACTCCTACTTCTTAGGCTCAAAGGGGTTGACTAGGGA
Source organism: Lathyrus tuberosus (assembly GCA_022829125.1). NCBI lineage: Eukaryota > Viridiplantae > Streptophyta > Magnoliopsida > Fabales > Fabaceae > Lathyrus > Lathyrus tuberosus. Next base: position 1,439,823 of record JALAZF010000579.1, read on the forward strand.
TTAACCTCCTTATAACTCCACTGTTTAGGATTTGAAACAATGCCTGTACATCATCAGCACGGTCTGTTCAAAAGCATACCATATGAAATTATGGTATCATTTTCGTCATCCTCCCTCTAAAGGCTTACAGCTTTAACGAGAGTTAAATATCACAAAAGAGAAGTAAGAAGCATAGTTTAAATATAGTGAAACGAATGGATAAATTGAAGACGAACATACGCAATGCATTAATGTGAAAAAACCAAAGTTTGACATAATAGTAAGTGCTTAAGCCAACAAAAGAAATTACAAATGAAAATTCAAATGATTTCAAAGCTTCCCTTCCTGAACCTGTCACTTCAGACGATGTGTCTTGCAGCTTCGATATTAGATGGGCGATAGAAGAACTCAATCTGACCATCTGGTGCGAACTCGAGGACTCCTTCGTCAATCAGGTCTTGGATCCTATGTTTCAATGGACCACAGTCTTCAGTATCATGACCAGGACTATTCGAATGATAAGCACATCTTGCGTTAGGTTTGTAACCAGGAGTAGGGTTGGCTGGAGCTGAGTATGAAGGCAACAGAGTTATCAAGTTCTGATTGAGCAGTTGTTGCAAAGCCTGAGACAGCGGCATGTGCAACGGGGTAAATGGTCGTTTAGGTTTGGATTTCCAAGTACGTTGACCACCATGCTGCCTATGCTGATCTTTCTGTTGTTGAACTGGTGGTGCGACAACCCTATAAGGCCTTCTTCCTTCAATTGAAAGACTATCAGTAGTAACCTGTCTCTTTCCTTCTTTTATCCTCATCTTTTTCTCAACCAAGTCAGCTTGTTTCCTTGGAGACCGACTGATGATCTGATCCCCGACTCTGTTGTCTTGAAGTTTATTGATGAGGACTCTCAGCTCTTCTTGCCCCCGAGCTAAATTTTGGATATGAGCCATCTGACCATACATCTGGATTCTCATCTCTGCCATCTCAGCTTGCAGTTGTTCCAATTGATCATCCTTGTTGTCTTCAGGATTTTTCTTTTCATGTCCTTAGTGAGGAGGGCTTTTAACTCTTCTTGCCCCTTGAATAGGCTCAGGATCATCTCTTGGAATTGGGTGTTCTGAGTCTGGAGATCCTTGACAGCTTGTTCTAATGCCATTTTCTGGCGAAATAAATAGCGAGGAGATGAGAAACCCGTTGTGGAAACCTGTTATGATATGTATGTAAATGCATATGCAATGTTTTCAAGGATCTTTATGGAATCTAGTTTGCAACATTAGAAATTGAATTTGGTTGCAGCTCTGTTTGAAGAACTTTGACTTTTCATCTTTGAACGTCCTTCTATAAGAATCAAGCTCGCCATATCAAGTGGGTCATAGCCTCTGATTCAGGATACTGTTCTTTTGAGTTTGAAGGCATCTGGCTAGAGGAAAATAAATCCTCTTTCCCCTTGATAGAAATCTGGCTTTTGATAATCCTTCCATAATAGCACCTGCAAATTGTGCGCCATAAATCCCTAAGATCCTTAAAAAGGTTAGTTAACATGCTATGTTATGATGGTATGTGGATGCTATGCATTAAGTAAAAGCATGAGCACAAGTAAGTCTCGCAAAGAGTTCAAGTTGTTAGAGTACAAACAAATCCTGCAAGGAATTCAAGTTGTTAGATAGTGAATACAAACAAGTCACACAAGTAGCCTTAGGTTTAAAGGCTTGCATGAAGTCCAAAGGTAGGTACCCTTCCCATACCAAGGTTTAGTTGGTTCAACCTGTCCTAAAATAGTAACTGGGTTCTAGGAATCTCATATCACGGATCTTTCTCGCAGGCTTTATTTTGGTGCGACACTCGAGCGGCCGACCAAAACATCCCGAAAGTCCAATCTCAATGAGCGTAGTCTCGAGTATCAACCAACTTTGGAACATGCCAAACCGGCTATCTCACTACCTCCTAATGGCCAAGGCTAAGTTCAACTAGGGTTCTAAGGGCAAATTAGTGCTTAATGACACCACGCGGCAGCCTAATGTTATCCCTAATCCAAGCCTCGAGGAACATCAGTACAAACCAAAGTGTTATACTAACGATGGCTACCATATCAACCATAGCGGTACATGCCGTACAGTCTCCTTGGTCTCTTGCCACTTACCTAAGGTCCTAGATCCGGGTGTAGGATCATTTACCCAAGTAATACCCCCCAAGACAAAACCCTTAAAAGTAAAGCACACAAAACAGATAATTAAAGCAGTTAAAGTGATCTAAACCCTAAGGTAACCCCTCTTTTAAGTATTTCCCCAGCAGAGTCGCCAGTTCTGTAATACGGTGGAGAACTGACTTTTTAATTTTGTTTTCGCAAAACATGTTGCGGTTAGCAAGAGTCGCCACCGACTTTTCTTTTATCCAATTTATTTAGGAAAGGTGAAAAGAACAGGAAAGACCTTTTTGAAAAGATTTTGAGTTCGGGGGGTAAGTTATGAAAAGGGAAGGTGTTAGCACCCCTTTTCATCCGTAGTTATCTACGGGCTCTTAATTGCTTGCTCACTTTAACTTGCTTTTTTTTTAAATATGGTGTGTGTTTAGAAAATATTTTGTAAAAAAATGACTTTGTAATAATTCGTGTAAGAATGTATACAAAGTGTTTGTTTTTGAAAATATTTTTGTAAAGGTTTAACTTTGTAATAATTCGCGTGAGAACGTATTCAAAGTGTTTGTTTTAGAAAATATTTTTGAAAGTGCGGGGTGTGAAGAGTATTTGTTTTGAGTTGTGAGCAAGCATTTAAAAGTTACTTACCCTTAATTTATAAGGTCTTTCTTGTACTTATCCTTTTCCTTGAGAGATAGTACTATCCATACCATTAGTGGGTAGGTAGTCCTATTTATTGGATGTGAAGGGACAGCGAAGGGTCATCGAATGGTCATAGAAGGCAACATGTAAGGATACCTTAGCAATTCGAAGGGACTATCATCATTTTTCCGTAGGGTCACCGAGGGACAAGATCATCTTTTCGTAGGCAACTCGAAGGGTCATCGAGGGACAAGATCATTTTTCGTAGGCAACTCGAAGGGTCATCGAGGGACTATGATCTTTATATCGAAGGGACTATGATGATATTATTCGTAAGCGTCTTTTGCTAAAGTATCCCTACGTTCGAGGGACATGACCATGTTCGTAATGCAACTGAGAGAGGCTACCCTAGAGGTGCAAGTGTGATTGAGTGGATTAGTTTCAATTATTTATCTTGAATTAGGGTTTTCTAGATTGTTTTTTAGTTTTTCCATACAAACCCTAATTACTACACAGTTGTAAAATAAAATAGCGGAATGTAAAGTGCGGAAAGTAAAATTCCTACGCTATTACAAGGCTTTGGGAGAGATAAATGAGTATAGCAAACCTTGCGGGAAATAAAACTATGGCTATTACAAAAAAACTGTGCGATCTATACAATTTTTCTAGGAATTTAAATAGCAAATAAATAAATAAATGAAAGAAAATGTCAGAAAAACTTGATACGAACGTTAAAAAACGGAGGGAGGAGGTGGATCTAAATTTATAAAAAACGTAAAGCAAAAAGAAATTTTAAAACATGTAAAAAAAAAAACAATGTTGCTACCGCGGAACTGGGATCATCGCAACCGGATCCAAATCGCGAGGATCTAAATAAAAAGAAATAAAGTAAAAGAATTTTTTAAAATTTGATAAAAACCGACAAAGTTGCTAACGCGAAAGCGCGCTCATCGCAACCGGATCCAAATAAAGCGGATCTAAATTTATCAAAAACGTAAAGCAAAAAGAAAATTTAAAACGTGTAAAAAAAACAACAAAGTTGCTACCGCGGAATTGGGATCATCGCAACCGGATCGAACCTAACATAAATGTCATGCATCAAGCACAAGAATGCAAATAGCGTATTGACATGATTCGATCCAAACAATAAAAAAAAACATACATTATGATTATATAAAAAACGATATGTCAAAAAAATATGTTATGTACTAATTATATATTATGATTTTTAAAACAAACCTGATAATCATGTTACATATATTATATATTATAATACGTATTAGTAGGTTTACATGCCGGTAACAATGCGCAATAATAATAGTGGCGACGTGTATATGGCTTAGTAACAGGAAAACTATATAATAAGGAAAACCAGAAAGTTATGCATGTGTTAGTTTTACTAACTAGTTATAAGTCATATGTATATATTATATAGTAAAACGCAAGCAATATGTGATATCAGTAAAACAAAATTAAATCACATATGTACGTAAGTAAAACGAGTGGACTACAACTACCACCTGACGGTACAACGATAAATATTTGAAACGGAGAGAGGATCGAAAACCAAAGGTGTTTTTTACTATTTGAAAATTTGAGGAAAGTAGATCTCAATGAACAACTGGGTTTTGTTTTTTTTTTCCTTCCCCTCCTCCGTACACACACACACACACAGATATATATATATATATATATATATATATATATATATATATATATATATATATATATATATATATATATATATATATATATAATGAAACAAATTAGGGTTAACTATTTTCTAAAATCCAAAAAAGTCCTTAATGGATAATTTTAGGCCCAAATTAAATAATACTAAATAAAAATTAAACAATAAAAATGATTAAAATTAAATTAAATTAAAAACAGTAATAATCCTATTGATCAAATAATATCTGAATAAGAATCAAATAGTATCTGATTTTTATGAGTACACAAAAAGAAAATATTTTTTTTTGTATCTATTATGATTTTTGCACTCCTTTTTGGTAAAAAGTGCATAAAATCAAATAAATAACTATTTTTCAAAAATGCCTTAAAATAAAAAACGAAAATTAAAAACAAATATTAAAAAAAAATACAATTTTTGTGATTTTTTTGAAAATAATTTAAAATGGAAAGAAAGTTAGTAACAAATAACAGAAACAAATTCAAAATGTAACATGTGAAATTCGAACCCACGACCTCATACTTGCAAGCCTTATCTCCTTTCCAATTGTGCCAATTCATTTATTCGAAACAAAAATGCACTGTTACCTATTTTTGAATAAAACTTACTGTTTAAATGTTAGTAAAATTGAGCCAAAAAAACTGATAAAATCAAAGTTAAAAATCAATTAAATATTAGAAATAGGGCGGACAAATTTTGGGGTACAACAACGATATATGAAGGGTTCTTGTGAGGGAATGCACGAGGAAGATGATTGCTTGGTGCGTTTTGATTGACCGAATTCTATTTTCGTCTTTTTCCTACTTAAATGGAATGGACTGATTGAGGGATGTTACATAATACTTCGTTGCTTTTTCTTTTTCCATTTCTTTTATTATTTTGGTTTTATTTTAATCTGAATGGAGGGTTGGTTGTGTGGATTGGGCTTGCGCCCTTGGTGCTCTTTGCACCCTCACCGTACCGGCCCAGTCTTGGCCATGTGGATTCTCTTACTAATGCACACCCTCTCATTTTTATACTTATTTTTTATTTTCCCTTTTTATTTTTGTTCTATTTTTAATCATTAAATATATTTCGTTTTATTAGAAAATTCCAAAAAAATCATGTGTGTAAATTGATGTCTTATTTAATTTTTCATAAATTTTATTTTTATTTATCATTTATTTTCATAATTATTTTTGATTTTTTTTCCAAAGTGTCTTCCATGCTTATTCATGCGATTCATGCTTATGTTTTGTGACTTTGCTCATCCTTCTGAAGCTGATTTTTTTCCTCATTATTAGACCTTGATATGGGATTGTTTTGATGCTGGATTGATGATGGTTTGAGTTACTTTTAGTGACTTGCCATTCAACTTTTGTGGACCCTCGATCTTTGTTCGGTTATGTGCATATCTTGACTTGTGAAGCACTTTTGAACATGCTATTGATCTAGTTCTGTTCCAATCCTTTTTAAATTGTTAATTGGATGATTAAACTTGTCTTTGAATTTTCTTTGGAAATTTATTGAACCATTTTGCTATTTTTGGTTGATTTTTACTTGTGGTTTGAATTTGATTGAAGCATGCTTAGACACTTGACCTAGTTTGAGTGCATTTGTTTACTTGTGATTGATTGGTGTTTGAAATGATTATATGGTGTGATCCTATTCTGTTTGAGCTTGTTTATGGATTTATAGTCATCCTTATTGATCCATTTTCCCATTTGATTTTGATTTTCTAAGTTGATGTTGTTTTGACTTGAATTCAATGGCGTGTTTGACTTAATCTTGTGATTGCCTCCTTGTGTGATCCAATTCATGTATGGAACCTTTTATTTGGTTTGTATGACATGCTTGAGGTTCTGGTACTTTTGATTTAAGGTTCATTATATGATTTTCATTTCACTTTATGCCTCACACTTCTTTGCTTGCTTGCATGAATGATAAGTGAGTGTCTTTCTCAATTTTGATACATGTTTTGAATGTGTTGCTTGGTGATTTATCTTGCATGACTTGAGTTTGATCTTGGCATGATGCTAATGTGTATGCTACTTCCCCTTGAGTTCATTACTTGGTTTTCATCTCTCTTGATCATCGTGGTTTGATTTGTATGATGCATATCATCATCATTGGTTTTGTGATTTCTTTGGCTCATAATGCATCATAATGTGAAACATTCTTGCATGTTTGGATTGGATGATCATGATGTGAATTGAATTCTGACTTGGTTTCACTTTCATCTTATATTGTTCATGTCATCTTTGTATGAGGCCTTAGTGTGTGAAATTGTGAATCTTGTGCAAGTTTACTTGCATCCTTTCTTGTGAGCCTTCACTTGCGTGCTTGATATGTGCTTGTATGATCTTTGAAGCATGTTTTATGTTATGATTTGGATATGATGATTATGATGTGCTTGCTGCCCCATCTTGTTTCTCATCTTATCTTTCTCCTTCTTCTTCATCTCTTTCACTCTTTCTCCTCCCTTGAATCTCAAGACTTGTCTAAGTCTTGGATTCCTTTCCCTTTAGAGCTACCTAGTCCAACTTAATTTCCGATTAAGCTTGGAGTAGGATTAGAATTAGGTTTTAGTTTGGCTTCCTCTTTCAAACCTCACCAACCATAGGACATCCATGCATGATAACATTAGGATTCTTAGTCTCCTTTTAGAGTTTCCTTTGCGTTTTCTCTCTTCTCACCTTCAAACAAAAGTAAAAAAATACTTAATAAAGGCAAAACAAACATTATATTTAGGCCTTTCATGTAAGAATAAGAAAGTGAGGGATCTTCTCTCATTTTCTTAGAATGTTTAGCGTGCGTCCTATCTCGGGTCGTTATGCGAGGCATTCGATCTTACATGAGGGACTTAAATACAATGTGCATTACAAAACACAAAACAATCAAAACACTTCTTTCTAAAAGACAAAAACAAACAATAACGTCTTTCCTTCGGGAATTATTTTCTCATCTCACTCACTCTTAACGTACGAACGTCCTCCTACTCGTTCTCTTGCAAGATGGTAACGCACTCGGACCAGCGAGCCTGCAACACCTGAGCTAAAACGTTAGCCGTTCCCTAAAAACACAAACAAAGCGACCCTCGTTGAGGGGAACTACGTCGCTCTGATTCTCATGTTCCCGATGAGATACGTGGCAGTGGGGTAGGGCCCATTCGAGCACTTTTTTTATTTTCCCTACATTTGTTTCTTTGTTCTTTTCCGTTCTTGTTCCTTTTCTTTCCAGTAGCAGCGGAGCTCTAGTTTCCACACCCTTTGATCGAGACAAGCAGGCGTGGATCCCATCGGGTACGATGGACGTGAGGGGGTGCTAATACCTTCCTCTCACGTAACCGACTCCCGAACCCAGTTCTCTTGGTCGCAAGACCATGCTCTTTCCTTTTCCTCAGGTTTATGTGGTGTTTCCTTTCCCTCTCGTGGGGTAAATACACATTGCTGGCGACTCTGTTTCGGTGCCACTTTCGCGTTTGTACTAGGATGAAAATCCCGGGAGCGACAGCTGGCGACTCTACTGGGGACCGAACCCAGAATCTCTGGTTTCCTTAGCGAGTCAATCCTAGCGCTTGTTTGTTTTTCTTTCATTGGGTGTTTAATGTTGTACTGTATTGCTATTTACTGTATTGTTATTTACTGTTTACTGTATATTACTGTATATTACTGCATTTGCTGCATTTTAGCATCTTTATTCCATATGATATATTATGCTATGCTGGACTGTACTGTTTTCTGTTTGGTGGGATGGGATATTTTGAGAGATATTCCCAATACCCAGGCCTGAGTGCACTTATGATTAGTGTGTTTCATGTCCTCTCGCGTTCCATCTCGGTTCGAGGAGGGAATATGAAACACAATCTGGATGTGGTTCTCTCTAGAGAATTCTGCGTTGTGGATTTTCCACGATGGTAAAGCTATCTGGAAGAGCTGTTAAGTCTGGATAACCTTTTAGGGTGACCCCTCTTTATTTTGAAGTGAATCAGTGGAGGCACTCCTCGATTGGCGATAGTACTGTACCCCGAGGGATGAATGTACTATTGCTTCTCAACCTCAGTGCCGGAAGCTGAGGACCTTTCATTTTGGAGAATCAGTTGAGGCCTCCTCGATTGATGATGATGCCAAACCAGAAATGGAGAACGTATCATCATTTCTCGACCTGAGAGCCCGGGATACTGAACATCCTAGTACCCACATGTGAGAGAGGCGGGTTGTTTACAGGTTTGCAGGTAACCTTGACTTTCATCCTACCTGGTATTCGGGTTTTCCTATCAGTGTGGGCTTATCAGCCTGGTATTATGGCATCATGATTATTCTAACCATCCCGGTATTCTGATCAGGTCGGTGCTCTGATTATGCCGATGTTCTAGCATTCTGGTATTCTGATTATTCCGGTGTTCTGGCATTCGGGTATTCTGATTAGTCGGATATTCCGGTATCTTCTTCAGAGCAGACCTGTGAGCTTATTCAGTCAGGAGCACAGTGATTATTCAAATTATATGGAAGCCTTGATCCCATGTCTGTTGCATCTGCATCATCATTTTTGCATACAGGTTCTTGTATTTCCAAGGGATATTAACTTTGAGACTTGCTACTGAGCATTTCCATCCATTTCTTATGTTTCTTCTAATTTTTTTTTGTGAGTCGAAGCATAATGATCCCTTGGAAATATTCGAACATGGCATTCTGCATTGCATTCTCATACTCATATGTATAACAGGTGCTTTGGAGCGGATTTCTCATTCTAACTGGGTATTCTCTACTAGAAACGGCCAACATGACTTCTTCCAACTACTCAATTCACCATAATCAAGGTTTAGATATGGAACAACTCCGAGCGGAGGTGACTGAGGTGAAGGCCCAACTGGGGCATTTTATGGGGGACATTCGAGCGTTGTCCCGAGATCAGGAACTGCTGAGAAAAAAAGTCAACCGGATAAAGACTCAGATGGGCCGAGTTATGGAAATCCTGAATGAAGGGTTAAGAAAGGAAAACAATCAGATGTCCGCTTCCGCAGCAGAGGTTATCATTTCTCCTATCGCTTTGGGGTCTCCTCTAGACCATGGATTGCCTCGTGAATCTCCTTCGCGACCAAAATTTTCCTATAGGCAATCAGTTCCTGTTCTCCAAGAGGATCCTAATCCAGGAAAGCGTGAAAGAAAGTTTGATCCGATCCCGATGCCATACGCTGAGTTGCTTCAGCACTTGCTTAAGTTTCAGCTAATTGAATTGATCGCTGCAGGACCTCCACACACCAAGTTTCGTATGGGTTCCAATGTCCATGTTAGGTGTGAATTCCATTCAGGGGTACCTGGTCATGATGTTGAAAATTGTAAGATGCTCAAGTATAAGGTCCAAGAGCTTATTGATTCAGGGGCAATTAAGTTCGCTCCCATCAACACTGTCCAGCGAATAGACGCTCCTCCAACTGCTGCTAAAGGGGTGGATATGCTTCCCCTCTCTCAGGGACCTTCCTCAATCCATAAGCCTTGGGTTCTGAAACTACCGCATCAGCAAATCATAGCTGGGACTCTCCCGATTGCATCCCTTCATCATCAACAGAAGCAAGAAAGGGTTTTTGATCCTCTACCGATGTGTCATGCCGAATTACTTCAGCAACTGCTTCAGTTAAGATTGATTGAGCTCCGGAAGTTGACTCCTCCTCCTGCTAAGCTTCCAAAAGGTTGGGATGCTAATGCTCATTGTGAGTTTCATTCAGGGACACTAGGCCATGATATTGAGAGGTGTAGAGCAGTCCAACACCAAGTGCAAGACTTAATTGACTCTAGGGCAATCGAGTTTGGACCATATGGCTTGAAGGTATCAGGTGATCTTACGCTAGTTGCTGCAAAGGAAGTGAGTATTCCTTCCCCTTCTTTAGGGTCTACCTCAGGTCATGGGTGTATTCCTCAGCTTCAGGTTTCAAAGTCATCACGTCAGCAACCTTTGTTTGTTCCTCGGCCAAATGTGGAAAGAAAAGTACAGGGGCAGACTAGGCACCATAATCAACATTGGCAGCAAAACCGTCAGCAACAGAGGCAACGAGGACTTAGGAGGTCTGAGAGAGTGTCTGCTCCAGTTCCTATTTCTCAAAGTCAGCTTCTTGCTCGCCTTCTCCAAGGCTCTTTGATTCAGCTGGACAATGTCACGCCAGTGCCGTTTCCTTTTCCTCCGGGTTATGACATGAATGCCAGGTACTAGTTTCACTCGGGAACTTTTGGACATACAATTAACAATTGCAGAGTGTTCAAACGTGAGGTGCAGAACTTGGTTGACTCAAAGGTCATCACCCCAGACGGTACCCCCACAAGGTGAAGCTTCTTTATCAGAGTGAGCACTCGAGGCTACAAAAACATCACCAGAAGCAGTCAGTCCAGACGGAGTCAAGCCTCCTCAACAAGGACAATCATTTAGCTTCTTTACTGCATTCTCATGTGTAGTTTTTATGTTTGTCAAACATTTGTATGCATGCATGAAATCTTCTTTTCTTTTTATGTTAATCCTAATAAAGCGCGCATGTTTTTCCTGAAGTAATCCATTCGTATCCACTCATAAGATTGTATATGTGCACTGCAATACCAATTTTCTCGCTTAAACTCTTGAGGGAGGATGATGAGTTGAAAACGCAAAAATCTCTAATTGTGTGCTCTTGGATAAAACCCTGTTGAGGATGTACAGGCATTGTTTCAAATCCCCAAACACTAGAGATATAAGGGAGATAGACCCTCGTTAACCCCTTTGAGCCTTGAAGTAGGAGTTTCTTTCGTACGGAAAAACCCTCACATTTAACCCAGGGGCAGGGTAGGCGTCAGTTAATTTGATCGAGCGTTCAAATTTCAAGAGGAGTGTGCATCTGAGGATCCATTACCTTCCATTCCACCATCAAGAGGTCAAGAGATGTGAAACCACAATGGTTATCCATCAACAATCAAAGAGTGAGGCAGTCACAACCCTTTCAATAAAGTCAAGACCAGCCGGTGTCACACGACGTGTTCAAGAAAAAATAAAGAGAATAAAAAAAGAAATGAAAAAGCCCGCTAAGTTAAAACTTGAAAACAAGCAACTTAGGCAAAAGTTAAGGCATCCCGCTGGACTCCGAAATCAAAGATTCAAAAGAATCTGTCCAGGCAAAAGTTAGGGATAAGCAAAAGAATGAGAAAGCAAAAAACAATAGGATTACCCAAGAAAATCCTCGAGCAAGAACAAAGTCGTGTGACTACGAACAAAAGACAAAGGGGTGACTGTCACTCCAAAGCCTCATTAGATCTCAAACCATCAGTATCATGGGTTCCTTAAAGATCACAAAATCTTTTTGAGAGGCGAACGCTTGTGCAAATTAGCTGAACGTAGGACTGGAGAACATCACGAAGAGTGGGTGGCCACTAGTAAACTTTGAGCCTTAAATCCTTTTTTCTCAAAACCGTGAACCAGGCCACGATACAACCCTCAAAAGTCCTAATTGAAACAGGGTTATTTCGAAAGCATACTACCAAGAGATAGCGTTCCTGACTCCTATGAGTTGTGCTAAAAGATCCTTATTGGTGTTGCATGTGCGTTGCATTCTTTCATTCAAAAATTAATGTCGTATTCTAACCTGTGATTTGCTCACAAAAGGGTTTGCGACATCTTTTTAGTAAAACTTCAAGATTAACATGTGTGTTGCATTAGAATTTTCATTCTCAGATTAAAACATTTTCTGCTTGCATACTTTTGTTTGACATCAAAAGAAGTTTACATATGAAATTTCAGTCCAGAAGCTTAATCTTGCCGAGTTGAGAATCCTGAAACTCCCAAAGGACAGCCACATCCAATGGTACTTCCTCAGGAAAATTTGTTGAACAGGAGCTTTCCCAGCAAGTTGTGCTAAGACGTAGTCGATCTGGGGCAATCACGTCGAACCATCTCTTTAAAGTGTAGCTCATCTGAGTCAATCACGTAGGGTTCAGCCAAACTGGGACAATTACTTCGAGACTTAAATCTCTCCAAAGGTATGTAGTCTGGGTCTTTCTTCGAAGATCAGTAGTCAGGGGCGAAACCACTTCAAGGTTCATACTGGGGCAGGCTATCCCAAGAGCATGAGAAGGTAGTCCATCCAGATAACTGGTCAGCCTATCCAGGGTTCAGAGTATTGGGGCAAAATATCCCACGGTGGTATGAGATTGTTCATGAATCTTCTCGAGGCGAAATCCTCTGTAGACCATACAGTCTGGGGCAGTTACGTCGATATCCGACGAATCACTCCAAGAGTTTGAAGACACTGAAGCATTGAGCCTGACAAGTCTTCTGTAAAATCCTCTTGAGATGACTTCTTCTAAGTAATCCATACAGTCTGGGGAAGTTACGTTGAGATCCGACGAATCTCTACGAGAGTTTGAGGACATTGAAGCGTTTTGGATGTCAAGTCTTCTGTAAAATTCTCTTGAGAAAATTTATTTTGGTGGACCATGTTGGTCTGGGGCAAATGAAAGAAAGAGTGTTGTTCACGCTTATGCAGTCAATCCGCCAAAAGGTTCGAAACAAAGGGGCATTCCAACCCAAGGCATTTGTGGTCCCCGTCTTCAGCAGGCTTCATTAATAATATTCTCCAGCAAGAGATTGCATACAAACCTTTCTGCCCAACAAGTGGTGGTTCAGAGCTGGACTTTCTCAGTTGCAGAAGTCATATCCAGCACGGGGGATACGTGCATATTCTTTTGTTGTAGGTAACAGATCCAGATGATTTCAAGCACAAGAGTCATCTCTCCTAGATGAGTAATCACTTATTCCCATGCAGAAGACTGGGGCAATCATGTTCAAGGAAGGGTTCACTGGTCACCCTTTTGTCACAACGTTTACTGATTGAGTCCATCATTCGGTCGGCGGTCAGTCACGATGTTTCGATGCCATCGAATTGAGTTCAATTGGGTATCGTTGTATCTCATTAAGTCGATTCTCCTATTCAATACTTCCAACAGCTACAAGCTTTTCTGTGTTGATAATGGTTGCAAATTCCCCAGTAGAGTTGCTTCGCAGACACCGAAGTTGATGGTTAATCCCCAGTGAAGTCGTCAGGAGTTTGGAGACGCTTAATTTCCTGTAAAATCCTCTTATGACGCTTCTTCAGGTAAGTCCTGTATCATGGAGCAGGAAACAAGCCGTTGACCTTCCCAAGCATGGAGCATTTTGATTTTCCCTAGCAGGAGATGTTCCAGATCTATTATCCCCAGTAGAGTTTGAAGATGTTGGGTCTTCTGTAAAATCCTCTTAAAAGGCATTCCCCAGCACGAGACGCTTTAAAGCAGTTCTCCCCAACAAAGTTTGTGGTAAACTCATTATCCCCAATGGAATCGTCAAACGGAAAGTTCGCCTAACATGGGGCATTGTGGCACTTATCCTAAGCTCGACAGCTTTATTCCTCAGCAGACTACCGTGGAATTGCGTTGGGTTTCCCAGTAGATGTCTAGGGACTCTTTCCCAGCAAGTTGCAGTGACATGTTATAACCAGGATTTGTATATCCCCGGCAGAGCAGCCCTGATTCCCCAGCAAGATCGTATCTTTGGTAATGGTATTCCCCATAGAGTTCAGCATTGAATATTATCAACAATATTCCCTAGCTGAGTTGTTTTGTCCCCACAGAGGCTTATTTATCAACAAAATCTATTCCTCAGTAGAGTGATAGTATATTCTCTCCCCAGCCGGGTTAGAAGGTTGATTCTCCCTGCAAAGGATCTCCGGCGTGATAGATCCTCAAGCAGAGTTTTAATGACTTGTTTCCCTAGCAGAACGTCATGCAAAGAAATTCTCATCCCCAACGGAGTTGCTGTGACCAGAATTCATCCCTGATAGATGAAGTAATTCCTGGCAGATTTATCACTCCCTATATTTCCAAAGTCCAATTTATTTTTGGCAAACTTGACAATTCGAAGCAGACGGATTGTTCATTCATTCTCCAGCAGAGATATTATCCTTTCAAGAGTCTCTGAGATCAAATCATTGATTATTGTTCCTCAGCAGAGTCAGCAGAGATGTCTGACACGGATGCAGAGAGTAATCCAGTATTGGAATTTTTAAAGTCCAACCGTAGATTGGCAAAAGGTCCATCCAAGGGTGGCAAAGCAAAGCAGTAAAGTCCAACCGTAGATTGGCGAAAGGTCCATCCAAGGGTGGAAAATCATTGGAAAGTCCAATCGTAGATTGGCGAAAGGTCCATCCAAGGGTGGCAAATCATTGGAAAGTCCAACCGTAGATTGGCAAAAGGTCCATCCAAGGGTGGCAAAGCAAAGCAGTAAAGTCCAACCGTAGATTGGCGAAAGGTCCATCAAAGGGTGGCAAATCATTGGAAAGTCCAACCGTAGATTGGCAAAAAGTCCATCCAAGGGTGGCAAAGCAAAGCAGTAAAGTCCAACCGTAGATTGGCGAAAGGTCCATCCAAGGGTGGCAAATCATTGGAAAGTCCAACCGTAGTTTGGCGAAAGTCCACCCGTAGTGTGGCAAGTCAGTAGTCGTCTGACTCCCGTTAAAAGACCGCAGCTAAGTCCAACCGTAGATTGGCAAAAGACCATCCAAGGGTGGTAAATCATCAGCAAGTCCAACCGTAGATTGGCAAAAGTCCACCTGTAGTGTGGCATCTCAGCTGCAAAGTCCAACCGTAGCTTGGCAAAAGTCCACCCGTAGTGTGGCAGGTCAGTAGTCTTCTGACTCCATTCAAAAAGACAGTCCACCTGTAGTGTGGCAGGCCAGTAGTCGTCTGGCATTGTACAAAAGACATTGTTAAAGTCCACCCGTAGTGTGGCAGGCCAGTAGTCGTCTGGCGTTGTACAAAAGACATTGTTAAAGTCCACCCGTAGTGTGGCAGGCCAGTAGTCATCTGGCGTTGTACAAGAGACATTGTTAAAGTCCACCCGTAGCGTGGCAGGCCAGTAGTCGTCTGGCGTTGTACAAAATACATTGTTAAAGTCCACCCGTAGTGTGGCAGGCCAGTAGTCGTCTGGCGTTGTATAAAAGACATCTTCCCAGTGGTTTTCATCATCAGAGTTTTCTTCAAGCAGAGTTTGTTTGGTTGGGTTTATCCCTTTTCTTCTTCCCTGCAGAGTGCAAATTTTTGGGTTATTGTCAGTATTCAATCCCTCCATACCTTGAAAGTATGACAGCAATCGCTATCATCCGTTCAGGTCTACAGTGATTGAATAGGGGTAGCTGTAATACCCCAAAATTTGCCCTATATTTTCCTCATATCTTTTAGCATGAGTTTTCATTGCATTGCATTGCATTCAAGCATAGAAAAATAAAGCATCAAGCATTTAGCATTGCATCTTGCATAAGGGCATGTGATCAGGTGATCCTCCAAGGTGTTGATCATCCAAAGCTAAAAAAGAAGACCAAGTGTTTCTCACAAGCCTCAAGGATCTCTTACATCATGTATCATCTCCATTTGATTTCACAAGTCATTGAAAGAGGGGAATTCATCAAGAAGATTGGACCGTGCATAATTTCCTACACAAGGTAGTCAACAGTTGGGATCTGACCCCCAAATGGGCAAGCTCTTTGAGTTTTTGTCATCTCCAAATGGCATATCTCATTATTGTTTGAGAGGATACACAACATATTCAGAGGAATTTGGATTTGGAAGATGTGCTATTTCCTCCTAACCAGAGGGTACCAAAATTAGGGTTTACTTTAGAATCAGTTTATTTCTGATTTTTTGGGCAAAGACTTGATCTCATGGTATCCCTTATGTCCTCAAGTGTCTAGGGATGGAAGATTGCCCATCAATTTGTTTCAGAAGGTTTTTAATTGATCAGAAACTTCAAAATCAGGAGAATGAGGGATAAAGTCAACTGTGCAGTGAAAAGTCAACTCCTGACTTTTTGAGGTCAACATCATGATCCTCAAGTCAAATATGATCCACGGAAGAGATTTGATCAAGATATGTTCAAGGAATCATCAAAAATCAAGGATTTGTGAAAGTTTCCATTTTTGGCAAAAATAGGGTTTTAGAACTTACTATTTTTGGCAAGTTTCCATGGTTTAGAGGTTACTTTCAAGGCAAAATTTCTTCATGATCCATGCTTCATCTCAATTTTCCTCAAACATGAAAGTTATAGAGCTTGTTCCAAGCTTTCCAACCATGTAAAGTTTGTCCCATTTGGATCATTTTTGAGAGAGTTATGATATTTTAAAGATGGAGGTTTCAAGTTGGCAAATTGGAAAACTTAGATTTTTTTTTCTAAGTTACTTTTGACAGCTTGGTACATATATGTTCATGGCCAATTTTGAGTGACTTCCAAGCCTTAAATTGAGAAACCTCTAGCATAAGAATTGTAGAGGGCAATCCCCTCTTTCCAAAGAGTACAAGTATGCCTTAATTGGATCAATATTGAGCAAGTTATGGTTTCTTGAAGTCCAAGATTTTCATGTTCATGGTAAGCTTAAAACTTAGTTTTTTCTAAGTTAGTTGGACCAGTTTTGGGGACAGGGTTTCAAGGTCATTTTGCATGATTTTATGGACCTTTTCTCAAAGAACTTTGGACATCAAATTTGTTCATTTCTTTCCCTACTTTAAGGTAAGTTCAAGAGTTTGTTTTTTGGAGTGGTATCCACCAAGTTATGCGCATGTGAATTTGAAGGTTTCAATAAGTTTTAAGTGTATCATACTTGATTTTCTCTTGGCATATGGAAGCAAAATTATTCATCCCAAATCACGTGCATGTACCACTTTCCTTGCCTAAGAAAGCCAAACATTGTTTCTTTACCATGCACCATTTTAGACAACACTTGCCAAATGAGGAATACCATAAACTTGTGCACTAAGTTTGTCCCCTCCACTCTCTCTCATTCTGATTTCTTTTGCTCATTGCTATCACAAAATTACACAACAACACCACGACCCGTACCTCACTCTCTCGGTTCCCTTTTGGCAAGATTTTCGGACCAAACATCCCACTCCATTTTCAGGCCCATTTAACAAAGCAACCCACCATATAAAATCATCACAAACCCTAGAACGTGGGCAGGAGACTCATTTTGGTGTGCAAGAATCATATCTGAACTTTCTACTCTCATTCAAAGTCATCCTCAAATCTCACTTTTCTTTGAAAGAAGCTTCATTTTTCTCACTTGATTCTTATCCTTGGAGCTCAAAGAACACTCCTCTGGGTTTCTTTCGTGCTGGAAGTTGAAGAAGCAGTGGACTTGCATCCACTAGGTAAACTTATTTAAGTTTTACCTCTCTCATCCTTTAGTTTTAAATGTTATAGAGTGCTTCATGTATTTGTAACTGAGCCCTACAATAGGTAGGATGTGTTTTATGTCTGGATCTGAGTTTGTTTGAATGGTTTGATTTGTTGAGTTCTACTTGGTACCCGTGCTTTGGAGCAAATCTTTCTCTATGTTTGAATGTTTTTTTTTGGAAAACAAATGGCACTGTGTTGATCTGTGATCTTAGTACTTCAGTTTGCTATGTTATTTCACTTGTTTTGGTTGGGTTTTCATGGAAAAGTTGTTTGTAGAAGATGATAACGTTAAGCTATTTTGGACTGTGTTCTTTTTCTCTATCACGATGCATGAAGGGTTCTTGTGAGGGAATGCATGAGGAAGATGATTGCTTGGTGCGTTTTGATTGGCCGGATTCTATTTTCGTCTTTTTCCTACTTAAATGGAATGAACCGATTGAGGGATGTTACATAATACTTCGTTGCTTTTTCTTTTTCCATTTCTTTTATTATTTTGGTTTTATTTTAATCTGAATGGAGGGTTGGTTGTGTGGATTGGGCTTGCGCCCTTGGTGCTCTTTGCACCCTCACCGTACCGGCCCAGTCTTGGCCATGTGGATTCTCTTACTAATGCACACCCTCTCATTTTTATACTTATTTTTTATTTTCCCTTTTTATTTTCGTTCTATTTTTAATCATTAAAAATATTTCATTTTATTAGAAAATTCCAAAAAAATCATGTCTGTAAATTGATGTCTTATTTAATTTTTCAGAAATTTTATTTTTATTTTCCATTTATTTTCATAATTATTTTTGATTTTTTTTCCAAAGTGTCTTCCATGCTTATTCATGCGATTCATGCTTATGTTTTGTGACTTTGCTCATCCTTCTGAAGCTGATTTTTTTCCTCATTCTTAGACTTGATATGAGATTGTTTTGATGCTGGTTTGATAATGGTTTGAGTTACTTTTAGTGACTTGCCATTCAACTTTTTGTGGACCCTCGATCTTTGTTCGGTTATGTGCATATCTTGACTTGTGAAGCACTTTTGAACATGCTATTGATCTAGTTCTGTTCCAATCCTTTTGAACTTGTTAATTGGATGATTAAAATTGTCTTTGAATTTTCTTTGGGAATTTATTGAACCATTTTGCTATTTTTGGTTGATTTTTACTTGTGGTTTGAATTTGATTGAAGCATGCTTAGACACTTGACCTAGTTTGAGTGCATTTGTTTACTTGTGATTGATTGGTGTTTGAAATGATTATATGGTGTGATCCTATTCTGTTTGAGCTTGTTTATGGATTTAGAGTCATCCTCATTTATCCATTTTCCCATTTGATTTTGATTTTCTAAGTTGATGTTGTTTTGACTTGAATTCAATGGCGTGTTTGACTTAATCTTGTGATTGCCTCCTTGTGTGATCCAATTCATGTATGGAACCTTTTGTTTGGTTTTTATGACATGCTTGAGGTTTTGGTACTTTTGATTTAAGGTTCATTATGTGATTTTCATTTCACTTTATGCCTCACACTTCTTTGCTTGCTTGCATGAATGATAAGTGAGTGTCTTTTTCAATTTTGATACATGTTTTGAATGTGTTGCTTGGTGATTTATCTTGCATGACTTGAGTTTGATCTTGGCATGATGCTAATGTGTATGCTACTGCCCCTTGAGTTCATTACTTGGTTTTCATCTCTCTTGATCATCGTGGTTTGATTTGTATGATGCATATCATCATCATTGGTTTTGTGGTTTCTTTGGCTCATAATGCATCATAATGTGAAACATTCTTGCATGTTTGGATTGGATGATCATGATGTGAATTGAATTCTGACTTGGTTTCACTTTCATCTTATGTTGTTCATGTCATCTTTGTATGAGGCCTTAGTGTGTGAAATTGTGAATCTTGTGCAAGTTTACTTGCATCCTTTCTTGTGAGCCTTCACTTGCGTGTTTGATATGTGCTTGTATGATCTTTGAAGCGTGTTTTATGTTATGATTTGGATATGATGATTATGATGTGCTTGCTGCCCCATCTTGTTTCTCATCTTATCTTTCTCCTTCTTCTTCATCTCTTTCACTCTTTCTCCTCCCTTGAATCTCAAGACTTGTCTAAGTCTTGGATTCCTTTCCCTTTAGAGCTACCTAGTCCAACTTAATTTCCAATTAAGCTTGGAGTAGGATTAACATTATGTTTTAGTTAGGCTTCCTCTTTCAAACCTCACCAACCATAGGACATCCATGCATGATAACATTAGGACTCTTAGTCTCCTTTTAGAGTTTCCTTTGCGTTTTCTCTCTTCTCACCTTCAAACAAAAGTAAAAAAATACTTAATAAAGGAAAAACAAACATTATATTTAGGCCTTTCATGTAAGAATAAGAAAGTGAGGGATCTTCTCTCATTTTCTTAGAATGTTTAGCGTGCGTCCCATCTCGGGACGTTATGCGAGGCATTCGATCTTACATGAGGGACTTAAATACAATGTGCGTTACAAAACATAAAACAATCAAAACACTTCTTTCTAAAAGACAAAAACAAACAATAACGTCTTTCCTTCGGGAATTCTTTTCTCATCTCACTCACTCTTAATGTACGAACGTTCTCCTACTCGTTCTCTTGCAAGATGGTAACGCACTCGGACCAGCGAGCCTGCAACACCTGAGCTAGAACGTTAGTCGTTCCCTAAAAACACAAACAAAGCGACCCTCGTTGAGGGGAACTACGTCGCTCTGATTCTCATGTTCCCGATGAGATACGTAGGCTCTCATGTTCCCGATGAGATACGTAGGCAGTGGTGTAGGGCCCATTCGAGCACTTCTTTTATTTTCCATACATTTGTTTCTTTGTTCTTTTCCGTTCTTGTTCCTTTTCTTTCCAGTAGCAGCGGAGCTCTAGTTTCTACACCCTTTGATCGAGACAAGCAGGCGTGGATCCCATCGGGTACGATGGACGTGAGGGGGTGCTAATACCTTCCTCTCACGTAACCGACTCCCGAACCCAGTTCTCTTGGTCGCAAGACCATGCTCTTTCCTTTTCCTCAGGTTTATGCGGTGTTTCCTTTCCTTCTCATGGGATAAATACACATTGCTGGCGACTCTGTTTCGGTGCCACTTTCGCGTTTGTACTAGGATGAAAATCCCGGGAGTGACACACAACATGTCAAGACATCACACTTGACATCTCCACAACCTACAACTAATCTAATATGATAGATACTGAACATAACTAGTTAGTGCAGAACAGCATGTCAAGACATCCTCCTTGAAATTTCACAACCTGCAACTAAACTATTATGGCAGATACACATAATGCAGTAGCACCTGCTGTAGATCATCATCTGTTCTAACATTGACACATCCTGCAGTGATGTTCTACTCTTATGTCAAGACATTCTTCATAACATTTTCCTGAGCAACATGTTTTGCAAAAATTGCTGCTAACTCAGAACTTACAATCTCCCCCTTTGGAATTTTTTTGGCCAAAACATAATTTGATCATACACATCATATTAAAGGAAAATGCAGCAGCAGAAAACAGAAGTCAGAACCTCTTTTTAGGCACATATCAATCACAATCAGTTTTACCAAAATTAATGCCAACACCAAAAATTGCAGAACTATCAAGATGCTACATTCATGACATAGTCATTGTATTGAGCAGATAAATGATCATATGATGATAGTTCATAAATTGGATGAGGGACATGGCACACAAATTCATTGAGATATGTAGGAGTTCTATGAGTTCTGCTGGATCTTCTGAGTTTAGGTGGATTGTGGTCATGTGGAACAATATGATTTGCATTAGGAATTGGATCAGCTTGAGCATTATTGTCAGAATGCTCAACAACATGGAATGGTATATTATTTTCATGGTCATGGGGAGAATATACACAAATAAGGTTGTGTATGACTACATTATGAAAGGGATCATCATGTGTGTTATTGTCAGAAATGGAGTGGAAAGGAAAAGTATCTTCATGAAACACAATATCTCTAGAAATATGAAAGGTTTTAGATACAAGATCATATACTTTAAAACCCCTATATCCAGCAGGATAGCCAAGAAAGACATAAGGAGTAGCTCTGGGTGTAAATTTGTTTCTATGTTGAGGAATTATTGAAATGTAGCATAAGCAACCAAAAACTTAGAATTCAGAGTATGTAGGTATTTTGTCATAGGGAAGCTCAAAAGGAGACTTACTTTTCAAGAACATGTAAGTTGTTCTATTTATGACGGAGGAGGTGGCTGTGGCTATGCAATCACCCAAAAACCCAAATGGCAGTTAGGCTTGAAACATTAAGGATCTAACCACATTTAGTAGGTGTTGATGCTTTCTCTCAACCACATAATTCTGCTCATGTCTGCAAGGACAAGAGTATTGGTGAATTGTGCCTTGATCCTAAAGAAACTGAGTCATCTATAATTCCTTGACATTGTCAGACCTCATAGCTTTAATAACCTTGTCAAATTGAGTCTTTATCATGGTAAAGAATTGTTTGATTTTGATAGGAGCCTCTGATTTGTTGGCAATAAAATAAACCCATGTAAAACGACTGAAATCATCAATAATTGTTAGAAAATAAAACTTTCCACCATAAGTAGTTTTTCCAAAGGGACCCCATAAATCACAATGAATAAGATCAAAAATGTTGGGAGAAAAATTATTAGCAGACTTAAAAGGAAGCCTCTTTAATTTGGCTAAGGGAAAAATGGTACATTTATTGGAATCAAAATTAGTGAGAACAATGATTTGTATTTTACTGCTAGCAGTCCTTAACATAGAATTAGAAAGATGTCCTAATCTATGATGCCATAATTTGGCATTGTTATTAGAAGAAAATGTATTACAATAGCTAAGATTATTACAAGGCTTATGTGAACTATCATTAGGCTTGGTATTGTTGGTCTTGAGAATGTACAATCCTGAAATGAGGTTACCCTTGCCAATCATCTTGGATTGTTTGGTGTCCTGAATGAAAAAATGATGACCATAGAAAATCAATTGTAGACTAGGTAACACAAGCAACTTGGCTACTGAAATGAGATTAACATGGAATGAGGGAATGTAGAGGACATTATGAAGGGTCAATTCATTATTGACAATGACTTTTCCAATGGCCTGTACAGGAATCTGAACTCCATTAGGAAGAGTGACAAATTTATCTATCAAGGGTTTATAGGAATGAAAAAAAGAGATATTGCAGTAAATATGGGAAGTAACACCTGAATCTATGATCCAAGTACCAGAAGATTGTGATTTATGTGAGTCAAGAGTGGAAAAACTCATACCTATGACAGAGTTGGCAGAAGAATTTTCCTCAGAAATCCCAGACTTTGACATTTGAGCTTGCAGATACTCAATAATCTGCTGGAAATTATGTGAAGACATGGCTGCCACATCAGATCCTGCTACATTGCTTGAACTGCTTTGCTCATGAACATTGTTGGTTTGTTGTAAAGGATTGGAACCTTGAGCAGTCTTCCTATAACCTGAAGGGTATCCATGAATCTTGAAGCATTTTTCTTTGAGATGGGCAAGCATGCCACAGTGAGCACAAGTTGGTATTTCCTTCTTGAAATTCTTAGAACCAGTTTGTACAACACATGCCATAGGGGTTTCATTGTGAGGAAGGGAAGTGAGTTCTCTTTGTTTCTCATCTTGAGTAACCTTTGAAAGAACGAAATTGATGGATGGTAATGGATACATGAGTAGGATTTTACCACACACTTGATTGAATGATTCATTATGTCCCATCAAGAAGTAAGGGTATCCTTACTTTGAAGATGATCAGCTATGGGTTGCTGTAGCTTGCGATTTTTGTCGGTGACGCGACCACCTTATCGCAATAGGGATTTCCTCACCTCAATAGGAGGAACGTTGGTTACTACTTTCTGATTACTTATTTATCCTGTGAAGCTGGAAGGGAAAGGGAAAGTTATCTAAAACAAACCTTGCACGCATCTGTTTAACTGAACAAACGTGTAACACCCATATATAAAACTCATACATCAAAGCATAAATATTATATATGAATCGAAGTATTTGGTACTGAAATACCATAAGTTCCTAGTTAACACATTGTATACATTACATGCCCAAAAATACAACAAACTAAAACCTAAAGGCATAATATACACAAGATGTTCAAAAGATAAAAACTAAGAACTAGATCAACAATGATCACAAAATAAACTCCACATCGGAAGCTAGCCATCAACAAGCAAGGAAAGATCACACGACCTTATCCTTACCCTTTGCGAGACCTAAAGTACCTGAAATAATCAACAAATAGTGGGGTGAGATACATCAAATCTCAATGAGTTCCCTATCTTATGGATTCTCTCGGCTTTACAAGGTTCTAAACAATCCTAACTCAAGTACGAGGGAAAGGGAAAAGGACTTTAAGTTCACACCCTAAATTCTCACACTATATGGAAACATGACATGAGTTCATTAACTCACTACATCACTATCGATAACCATACCAAGGCATCCCCTTATTCCCGTCCGCTTCTACGTCTAGAAGTTGACCCGAGTCATGGATCCTTGTAGTTACTTGGCATACGAAATGGATTCGGAGCTAAGGGATCATTATCACCTTAGTCATCACTTCACACGGCCCGTACACCATCACAAGTCTCTTTACCATATAGGCTCCATTCGTACTACACACGGGATTCAAACCTGCCAAGTAATTGTACATCCATTTCAGAGGAGCTCTAGACTCATGAAACTGTACCCAAGATAAACCGGTTACGATTACGTGATCTCACACACAATTTAATTGTATTCGACAATCACAAGGCCATAATTCCTTAAGGCCTCTCTTGCCTTTCACAAACCATAAAGGTCACAACATGTTCCATACAAGTGTTTCACTCATTACATAGTCCATTACTCGGCAATGATGTACCTTCCTACAACACATGCCCGAGCATCCGCCATCTAGAGTTATCTATCCACTCCTAGTTTCACTACTAGATTCTATTGTTATTCCATGTTAATTTCTCCTCACTTTTCCTATTTCATTTTCACAATTATCATGCATACTCATTCTATACTCATTCTAAATCATGTTGGAATCATAACAGGATAAACGAAACATATAATAATAGGACAATAGAACACACACACACACACATATATATATATATATATATATATATATATATATATATATATATATATATATAAGTTTGCTAATAATACACCATTCCGGGTTTCCTCTGATTATTTAATCGGGCGATAAAACCGACATCTTTTACCGTTATCGTAAAGATTATTTTTCACAACTTTCTATTGATATAAAGAACACCCAAATCGGATAAACGGATCGAAAGTTATAAATTAAACAAGAAATAATTTCATCCCTGGTCGCGCTAAGGGCGCAGCACCCGCGCTGAGCGCGCTAACTTCTGCCACGAAGGGGTGCAGATTTCCTCGACCCCGCTAAGCGCGCAGGTCCGCGCTAAGCGCGCTCTGCGTTGTGCTGAAAAATACCCTTATTTGACAGCAGAATTTCTCACACCAAAACAACCTCGATGCTATACCCAAGCAACCAACAAGGCATAAAAATCACGGTTCAACATTTGCTTATCCAAAAAAATCATAAAACATTTTATCCAACAACAACACATAGTTTCTACAAAAACCTAACATTTTCCAATCAATTCAAACTTCATAACAAGCATTGATAAATGACTCTACACATGTCATGATCATACTATGCGATTTATAACTCATTTCAACCGTTAGAAATCTTTGGTTTTGCAAAACATCCATTTTCTTCAAAGCCTAACATAACACAAAATCTCAAGAAAACTACAACTAAGGTTTCTAGCTAGAACCCACCTTGGTTTGAGGTTGAAGATGGAGAAGATGAGATGATTTGATGAAGAGTTGATGATGATTCTTGACTTTGAGTTCTTGGAATTTCTTCTTTTCTTCCTTCCCTTTTCTTTCCTTCTTTCTACTTCCTCTCTCTATTCTTTCTATCTTTTTCTTTTCTTTTGGCAAATGGGAGGAAAAGGAAATATATAGTAAGTATTATTAGTAACTAATACTACTAAATGTCCAAAAAGTCTCTAAAACTCCAAATAATAGAACCTCTGAGTTAGAAAATATTAATTTGATCAGCTCTGAGTTCGTCAGTTGCTCAAATTTATTTTCTCAAATAATTACTTAGAGTACACTGGAGCTCAACTGGTCTCAACTAATATTATCCAGAGCAATTATAATATGGGGTATTACATCCTCCCCTCCTTAAATAGAAATTCGTCCTCGAATTTAAAAGATTACCTGAACAGTTGAGGGTAAGCATCTCGCATTTCCGATTCAAGTTCCCAGGTAGCATCATCCGGATGCGTCACATCCCATTGCACCTTAACCAGAGGAATCTCCTTGTTCCTTAATACCTTAGTTTCTCTTCCCACAATGCGGCTCGGTTGAGGTTCAAAAGTTAAGTCTGCCTCTATTTCAACTGAGTCTGGTAGAACTGACTGAAGAGGATCTGGAACAAACTTGCGAAGCTGAGACACATGAAAGACATCATGCATTTCTGATAGAGAGGGTGGTAAGGCTAATCTGTAAGCTACTTCACCAATCCTTTCCAAGATTTGATACGGTCCCAAGTATCTCGGGCTTAACTTACGTGACTTAAACGGTCCTTTCAATCTCAATCTCGGAGTAACTTTCAAAAACACATGATCACCTTCCTTAAATTTTAAAGGTCTCCTCCGATTGTCCGCATAACTCTTTTGGCGATCTTGCGCTTGTTTAATTTTCTCAAGGATCATTCAAATCTTTTCCGTAGTCTCTTGGATAATTTCCGTCCCAAAATTCTATCTTCACCAACCTCCATCCAACAGAACGATGTTCTACATTTTCTACCATACAATGCTTCATAAGGAGTCATACCGATACTTGCGTGATAACTATTATTATAAAAAAACTCAATCAACGGCAGAAGTTCCTTTCAATTTCCTCTACTTTCTAGCACACAAGCTCTCAACATATCCTCCATTGTTTGTATTGTTCATCAATCTGACCATCCGTCTGAGGATGATTAGACGTGTTTAAACGCAACTTCGTACCCATAGCTTGTTGAAAAACTTTCCAAAACCTTGAAGTAAACTTTGGATCTCGGTCGGACACAACATTAGAGGGAATACCATGCAACCTCACAATTTCAGCAATAAACAACCTTGCAAGATGACTTGCCTTGAAAGTAGTCTTCACGGCTAAGAAATTCGTAGATTTTGTTAGACGGTCCACAATCACCCAAATTGAATCATAACCACCTTACGTACGGGGTAAACCTACTGCAAAGTCCATAGAAATACTATCCCACTTCCAAATTGGAATTTCTAAAGGTTGTAATAGACCACCCGGTCTTTGGTGTTCAATCTTTACTTGTTGGCACACTCCACACTCTGACACATACACTGCAATATCCTTCTTCATCCCGGACCACCAATAATCCTTCTTTAAGTCTTGATACATCTTTGAAGAACCAGGATGTATCGCAAAAGTACCTTTATGAGCTTCATCCAAAATTTTTCTTTTCAACACCGCCTCGTCCGGAACACAAATCCTTTCGTTAAACATAATAATTCCGTCGGTAGCTTGCACAAAACCTGGTAGAAGTAACACTTCTTGTAACTTCTCATCCAACATTTGTCCTCGTTGAAGCTCAACTCTTAGAGTAGAATTGACATTCAAATTTCCCATAATTACACCATCTGGAGTCCACACAAATTGAAGATTAAGATCTCTAAACTTTTCCAACAAGGCATACTCCAATATCATCAATTTCGCACTATGAACCACTTTTCGACTTAACGCATCTGCTACTTTATTCGCTTTTCCTGGATGATACTTCAATTCTAAGTCAAAATCCTTTAAGTACTCCATCCATCTTCTTTGTCGCATATTTAACTCCCTTTGGTCAAATAAATACTTCAGACTTTTATGGTCACTGAACATTTCAAAATGTACACCATACAAATAATGACGCCACACCTTTAATGCAAAAACAACCGCCGCTAACTCCAAGTCGTGAGTTGGATAATTATTTTAATGAATTTTCAATTGTCGGGAGGCATATGCTACCACCTGACCGCCTTGTATCAAAACACCTCCTAGTCCCATCTTAGAAGCATCGCAAAATACTTCGTAAGAGTTGTTAGGATCAGGAATGATTAACACCGGAGCCGTCGTCAATCTTTCCTTCAACTTCATGAAACTTTGCTCACAACTCGAATCCCACTCAAAGGTAAAATATTTCCGAGTAAGTTTCGTCATTGGCAAAGCCAACTGAGAGAAACCCTTGATAAACCTTCTATAATAACCTAACAATCCTAAGAAACTTCTGACTTCTGAAGCATTCTTCGGCCTCTGCCAATTTATTAGTGCTTCTACCTTCGACAGGTCTACTGCCACACCACCTTGTGATATAACTTGGCCAAGAAATTTAACTTCCGACATCCAGAATTCACACTTGCTTAACTTAGCGAAAAGATGCTTCTCTTGCAACACCGACAAAACAATCCTCATATGTTCTCCGTGCTCTTGTGGAGTACGAGAATAAATGAGAATGTCGTGAATGAAGATTACGACGAACTTGTCTAAGTAAGCTTGAAATATACGGTT
The DNA here is from genome assembly GCA_022829125.1 of Lathyrus tuberosus. Taxonomy (NCBI): domain Eukaryota; kingdom Viridiplantae; phylum Streptophyta; class Magnoliopsida; order Fabales; family Fabaceae; genus Lathyrus; species Lathyrus tuberosus. The sequence goes on from JALAZF010000579.1 coordinate 1,468,100, forward strand.
CATGTAGTCCATCAAAACCGCTGGAGCATTAGTCACACCGAAAGGCATCACTAAGAATTCGTAATGACCATAACGGGTTCTAAATGCAGTCTTTGGCACATCGGAACTCTTCAATCGGATTTGGTGATAACCCGACCTCAAATCAATCTTCGAGAACACACAGGTTCCTTTCAATTGATCTAACAGGTCGTCTATCCTGCGTAAGGGATACTTGTTCTTAATGGTGACTTTATTCAACTGACGATAATCAATACACAACCGCATCCCACCGTCTTTCTTCTTTACTAACAAAACTGGAGCTCCCCACGGTGATACACTAGGTCTTACAAAATGCTTAGCCATAAGCTCTTCCAATTGTTCCTTCAGTTCTCTCAATTCAAGCGGAGCCATCCGATACGGAGAAACAGATATAGGAGCCATTCCCGGTACCAGGTCAATAGAAAATTCCACTCCCCTCTCCGGAGGAAGAGAAGTGACATCTTCGGGGAAAACTTCAGGAAACTTGCAAACTACAGGAATGTCCAAAACTTGAAGGTCGTTACTCCCCTCCTTAGTGAGAACCAAAAGAACAGATTTCTCCTCCTCAAACAAGAAATTTATCATTCCAACCGTACCTTCTAAAATGGTTGTTAACACATCTTTCGGGGTAGCATCAACAGATGGAATGATGATAAGCTTCTCCTCACACCCAATCAACACCGAATTAGTAGAAAGCTAATCCATCCCCAAAACGACACCGACTTTCTTAAGCGGTAAGCAAATGAGATCAATCTGAAAAACTCTACCATCCACAGACAAAACACAGTTTTCACACATCAACGGTGTCTCAACCATTTCATCCATGGCAGTAGTGACCACCATAGGAGGAGATAAAGGGATTTCTTGCAACCCAAGTCGGTTCACACATTTCATTGACACAAAAGAGTGCGTTGCTCCACAATCAAATAAAACAAAACAAGGTAATCCGTTAACGAAGCACGTACCAGCAATCAAGGAATTGTCACTCTTTTTCTTCCTTGCATCTAAAGTATAAACCCTTCCTTGTGTCTGATTTCCATTCTGAGGACAATCTCTTTTCAGATGACCCATCTTCTGACATTGAAAGCACTTTACCCCTTCAAAGCCACACCTACCAAAATGGTTCTTACCACATGTACGACACACGGGAGGTGTACTCGCCCTAGAGTTCTGAACTTACTTCCCTTTGAAGACTTGTTGTCTAGGCCTAAATTGTTGGTTGGATCTCCCACGATCACCCTGATCCACCCTACTTGCAACACCTTCAGCTTGGACCTTCTTCAAACTATGCTCAGCCACATAGCATTGTCTTAGAACTTTAGCATAAGTAGCGAACTCCCTCTAAGATACACTATGTGAAATTTCAGCTTTCAATCCAAAAAGAAATTGGTCTATCTTCCACCTTTCATCTGGAGCATACATAGCCTGCTTAGAGTAAGCAGCCATGTCCTCGAACTTCTCAGCATAACTGGCCACAGTCATACTACCTTGTCGTAATTGTTGAAACTCAAATTCTTTCTGAGTCCTCAAAGAGCTCGGAAAATACTTCTCCATGAAGTTAGCTTTAAACTGTTCCCAGATTTTTGGCACACCTTGGATGGTCATCAACGCCGAAACACTTTCCCACCATCTCATAGCCAGACCCTTCAAAGAGTGAGAAGCGAAAAGCACCTTGTTCTCCTCACTACAGTGAACAATTAAAAAGATTCTCTCCATGCCAGAAATCCATTCGTGGGCTTTCACCGGATCTAATCCACCATAAAATTCAGGAGGATTCATGCAGATGAAATCCCGGAAACTCCCACCTATAGCTCCTGGAACCACTACCGGAGGATGCAGACCTCCATTCATTTGTTGCACCATTTCTTGCATGAACTGGTTCTGTTGTTGCTGCATCTGTTGCATAAACTGATACAGAGGAGCATTCCCATCGCCGCCTGGCGGATTCGTCCCAGCTGGAGGGTTTGTGGGTCTATCATGAGTGTTTCTACGCCCGTCTGCCATGTTCCTGGATGTCATACAAATAGAATTAAGTTGACCAGGCTCAATTCCATACATATAACACTCAAGGCCAAAGGCGACACGATGTATCTGAAACAGAAAGAAATAATTATACTATTTCATGGCTAGATCGAGGATACGACCTGCTCTGATACCAACTCTAACACCCATATATAAAACTCATACATCAAAGCAGAAATATTATATATGAATCCAAGTATTTGGTATTGAAATACCATAAGTTCCTAGTTAACACATTGTATACATTACATGCCCAAAAATACAACAAACTAAAACCTAAAGGCATAATATACACAAGATGTTCAAAAGATAAAAACTAAGAACTAGATCAACAATGATCTCAAAATAAACTCCACATCGGAAGCTAGCCATAAACAAGCAAGGAAAGATCACACGACCTTATCCTTACCCTTTGCGGGACCTGAAGTACCTGAAATAATCAACAAATTGTGGGGTGAGATACATCAAATCTCAGTGAGTTCCCTATCTTATGGATTATCTAGGCTTTACAAGGTTCTAAACAATCCTAACTCAAGTCCGAGGGAAAGGGAAAAGGACTTTAAGTTCACACCCTAAATTCTCACACTATATGGAAACATGACACGAGTTCATTAACTCACTACATTACTATCGATAACCATACCAAGGCATCCCCTTATTCCCGTTCGTTTCTACGTCTAGAAGTCGACCCGAGTCATGGATTCTTGTAGTTACTTGGCATACGAAATGGATTCGGAGCTAAGGGATCATTATCACCTAAGTCGTCACTTCACATGGCCCGTACACCGTCACAAGTCTCTTTACCATATAAGCTCCATTCATACTACACGCGGGATTCAAACCTGCCAAGTAATTGTACATCCATTTCAAAGGAGCTCGAGACTCATGAAACTGTACTCAAGATAAACCGGTTACGATTACGTGATCTCACACACAACTTGATTGTATTCGACAATCACAAGGCAATAACGCCTTAAGGCCTCTCTTGCCTTTCACAAACCATAAAGGTCACAACATGTTCCATACTAGTGTTTCACTCATTACATAGACCATTACTCGGCAAGGATGTACCTTCCTTCAACACATGCCCGAGCATCCGTCATCTAGAGTTATCTATCCACTCCTAGTTTCACTACTAGATTCTATTGTTATTCCATGTTGAGTTCTCCTCACTCTTCCTATTTCATTTTCACAATTATCATGCATACTCATTCTAAATCATGTTGGAATCATAACAGGATAAACGAAACATATAATAATAGGACAATAGAACACATATATATAAGTTTGCTAATAATACACCACTCCGGGTTTCCTCCGATTATTTAATCGGGCGATAAAACCGACATCTTTTACCGTTATCATAAAGATTATTTTTCACAACTTTCTATTGATATAAAGAACACCCAAATCGGATAAACGGATCGAAAGTTATGAATTAAACAAGAAATAATTTCATCCCAGGTTGCGCTAAACGAGCAACACCCGCGCTGAGCGCGCTAACTTCTGCCACGAATACAAACTTCACGATTTTACAAGAGATACAAGAGAAGGAAATTATGGTTTGTAGTATGTTTCAGAGTATGAGAGTTATGGTGATTCTCGATGTTGTCCGGAACATTTTCTGGGTACATTTGAAAAGCCGCTCCATGTACTGACTCTGCTGTTGATGAGGAACTTCCTGGAATTCTTTTAGGGATCCCTCCAGAAGCTGAAGATCTTCCTGGAAACTGAGAATTTGAGGATCCTCTTCTTGACATCCTGCATAAGCAATTTCATGAGCTAATCTGGATAACGTGTCAGCTAATACATTGTGCTTTCCTTTAATATGCTCAAACTTAACTTCTACCCCAGAACCATTAATAAAATCAGTAAAATTTGACCACCTAACTCTAGACGGTTTGTTTTAGACTGATTTATTGTAAAAACTTATGATCGCCTGACAATCAGTTCTAAGGGTGAGTTGTTGTTTATCCAGGTAATGGATTCTGAAATTCTGTAACGCACTCATGCAAGCATATATTTCTGCATCAATGGTTGATTTTACTTTAGGGAATTTTCCCGATGCATATGCACATATCCTTTCCTCGGATTTAGAATCTCCTTCAGCCCTTTTCCACTTGCAAATTCCTCCCCACCCTTCCATGCATCCATCAGTTTCAATAACTATGTATGCCTTCTAAGGAGGTAGTTCTAAATCTGGAAGATTTTGAACTATTCTTTTGACTTTGTTAACTATTTCCCAGTCGATGGGCTTCATTCTTTTGTCTCCATGGGGGCTTGTTTTTGAATGTAGAGGACCAACCAGTGTCCCTAGGTTAGGGATATAGTTCCTTGCATAATTCAGTAGTCCCAGCCACCCTCGTAGACCCCTTTTGTCTCGTAATTTTTCCTGCTTAAACTCCAGGATTTTCTTGATTATGTGGGGTTGTAGCTTGATCCTTCCTTTGCCTATAACTGCTCCTAGGAACTCAATTTCTTGTACTGCTATCTTCATCTTTGTTGGAGATAGGATTAATCTGTTTCTCTTGACAATTTCTGCGAACCGCATCAGGTGCTGTGCATGTTCTTCCTCTGTTTCTGAGAAAATCAGAATATCATCAATATAGACTGCGATGTAGCTTTCTGTTCCCTTAAAGCAATCATCCATCTTCCTCTGAAATACCGCAGGGGAATTTTTGAGACCAAACGACATTACTAGCCATTCGTACAATCCTCCTGGAACAATAAAGGCCGTCCATGGCACTGATTCCTCTTCCATAGCAATTTGGTGAAAACCCGACTTAAGGTCAAATTTTGAGTATATCTTGCTATTGCCGATTTTCTTTAGGATGGTATTGATTCCTGGTAAGCTGTACTGGTCTTTGTGAGTGTTGTCATTCAATGTACGGTAGTTGAATACCATACACTCCTTTCCTTTCCCTTCCTTTCCTGTGAGTGGATCAATCTCCGTTTCTGAGTTTACCATTATGGCCATTGTCCTGTGCTTGCTTTTGCTTGGCCTTATTACTCCTAGCTGAAGCAACGCCTCCACATGATTCCTAAAGGATTCCTCCATTGCTGGTGTCACATGTTTAAGGGGTTTGTCTTCAATGGTTACCTCTGGATTTATGATGTCAAGCCTGCATTTGATCTGGTTCTTTTGCCAATGCTTCAGGGGTTCATTTCCAATGTATCCTGCTGTTTTTAGGACTTCTATTTCCTTATAGAACTTATTCAAAAAGGAAGTTTTTGTTTCTCCTATGTTGAATAGCACTATCTCTTTTGTCGCCAAGTATTCGACTTCTTCCATGTCAAGTTCTTCTATTGCTGCTGCTACGGTGGCTTCCTAACTTGTGTTTATGGAGGTGATGTTTTTGTTGAAGGTCAAGGTGTTTCCTTCAATTCTCAATCCCCCATACATTGATTTTATAAAGTTGCAACCGATCAGCATTTGAATGCCATCTAATATACTCATGTCAAATGCGTGCACTAATGGTATTATGAACTTATTTTCCCCTATCTTCATCATTCCATACTCCAGCTTCCACTTTGCCTCTTGTTTTGTTGAGCTTATTCCACTGAAATAAGTGAGGTATGGATTGGGTTCCAAAGGTTCCTTTGGTACACTACTGACATTCAAGCAACAGGATGTTGCTCCTGGGTCCAGTATGGCTTGGACTTCAAAAGGTTTTACTCCTGGTATTTCGAACTCAACCACCATGTTGTAGAGTTTGTTCCTGATTCTCCCAGGTTTCTGAACTTCTGCGGCCTTCAAAATTTGTTCTTCTTGTCCTAATACCGCGGTTTCTGATAAGGCATCTTCATCCTCAATCCTTCTCTGAGCTTCCTTTTCTGATGCCCTGATTACTTCTTCTGCTTCCGTTTGGATTTGTTGGTCTACCAACCTTTGTAATCTTTCGTTTTATGTCTGGAGGTGGTCAACATACTGACATAACTCCTTAATGAGAACGTCCTTGTTGCCTATATACTTCTTCTGTTCTCCTTTAGGTTGGAGTTTTATTTGAAAATAGAAATTGGCGCAAAGCAGGCATATCACCAATTTGCACAGGGTGCAGCTCATCCTTCTGCTTGGGTCAATTCCATCTTTGCACGTCATGCAGAAGTATTGTGCTTTCTCTACAGTGTCTCTGGTCCAATAGTGTTCACATTTTTGCTGTTCCTCTGGTATTTTGACCCTATGCCTCCATCCTCCTTCTTCTGACCCTAGCATCAATGCTAATTCTTCAATTGGCAATTCTTCAACTGCTGCTTTGGCATTATTTATTGTCTGACCAGCTTCCCCTTCTGACATGCTACATATAGCATCGCTGTCTGACTCATTTAAATCTACTGACACAATGTCCCAGTTGTCTGGTAGATCTAGGTCCTGAATTACTGCAACTCTGGCGATGTTTCCTTGCTTATTTCGGCAATCTCGTGCAAAATGCCCTTCCATCCCGCAGATGTAACATTTGCACTTTCTCTGCTTGTCTTGGTGCTTTCTTTTGAACACCCTTACATGGGATTCATGAGGCTTTCCTTTGTAATTTGTCGCTTTTCGCAATCCGTATTTCTTCTTTGGTTCCCCGTAATATCCTGGGATTGGTATCTGGTTGCAAAAGGTTAAGTCCATGAGACTCCTTTGTAATGCTGCCTTTTTACATAATTCTGAGAGGTATTGGTATGTGAAGTGTATCCGTGGCATGACGCCTATTGTTGCTCCTGGGTATTTTTCTTCAAATGCAGTCTTTACTTCATCTCCAATCAGTGGGGGTAATTTTCTGAAATTTTTTTCAGATAGTTCCCCTGAGATATACAACCTTCCTGACTTTGCTGCTAGGAACTTGAAGTCATTCATGTATCTAATAATATCTTTCATACTATCACATGACAGTCTTTCAAGGTCTTTATAAGCCCTGTTTTGTTCCTCGGTGGAGCCTTGGTATGGATCTTCAAGTAAGAATATCCTCCTGATCTGGGATACCACATTCTGCGGGTCATCTGCTATGGCCTCTAGTGCTTCGTATTCGGTTGGGAAGGCCATTCTCCATTGGATCCAGACTTTCTTTTCTACTTCTCCTAGTAAATTCTCAATGAAATCCATCTTGCTTTTGTTGCTTTCGAACTGCTTTTCATTTGACAAATTCACCGTAATTGATCCCCATCTGTCTAGCACGTCTTCGTACATCCCTATGTTTTCTGGCAGTACTAGCATGGCACCACTGCATTGCTGTGCTGAAGGGAGGTTCCATTGTTCATTATTATTTCCTCCTCTGAACTTGGTCACTGCTGTCCTTAGGTCGCCAAACCTAGGTTGCTGGATCATTCCCGCGCTGCTTTCTGCAGGGGCATAGTTGACCGGTCCCATTACTGGTTCTGTTGGGAGTCTATAGGTCGATGATGCCGAGGAGTAAGCCTTTTCTTCATGCTTTCTGAGTTTTGGGTATGGTAAAACGTCTTCATCATCACTTTCTGCAGCGAATGCTGCTTCTGGTATGCTCTGACCGGGAAATTGTAATTTGTCCTTCCCTTTGTCTTCCTTAGACTCTTTCCCCCCACCTTCCGCGAAAGGGTTGTTAAACCCGTCATTGGGCGGTCTGGTCTTGTTTTTGTCTTTCTTTTGCTTTACCTCATTTTTGGGGGAGATTTCTTCAAGGTATTGACAATACGCCTCAAAGTCGTCAAAGTCCGCATTGATCATAAGGTCTCCCTCGTTGTCATCATCGTTTTCTTTGTCGTTGTTATCTTCATCCCATCCTGTGTTTTCAACATCGTCATCCCATCCTGTGGGTTGTATGTCTTCAACTCCTTCATACCATCCTGGTGGTGCGCTGTATTTGACCAGATAGTCAAATTTTCCACTTGGTTCTCCCAGAGTGTCCCAGTTTTCCTCAAATGAGGCTGCTGCGAATTCTTCACGCACGTCTTCCTCGTCCAATTCATTAACTGAGAGAGATTGCCTAGGTGGAAATTGATTGTATTGTCCAAATATTAACGAAGTATACCCGTCAGATCTGCTCCTTGTTTCCACGCTACTTGGTGCTTGTATTCCTTGTTGTTGGGGTGGTTTTAGCATCCACCTTTTCCCTTGCAGCTCCTGGGCTGTAAACTTTCTTCCTGGGATTGCTTTGACTCCTTTGCTGGCCAAGTAATCTGATACATTCTGAACATTGTACCTAAACGCTGCATAACTCGTGTTTGTCAGTCTGCCAATCAGAGATCTTGTGATTAACAGATTACTTTCAGCTCCTTGCCAGTCTTCATATCCACGCGTTTGGATTGCCAGCTGGATATGGTTGTAGAAGTCATGGATGCTTATCATCATTTCAGGAGCAATATAAACTAATTGCGTTCCTTCTGATAAGTCGATTTCCATAGACCATATGATGGATCTTTCGCCATTCCACCGAGTATCACGCAGTACAATCAACGCATTTGTTCCTGCGAATTTGTTGTGAAGTGGGTGTACCCTGATCATCATGAGGCCAAGATGAATATGTTGGAATCCTTCTCTTCTGAGTATTTCATAGCTGGTCTGATTTACAAAATTCAGATCTAACTGCTGATTTTCCCCTGTTACAAGGATCCTTTCTTCTGACCTGTGCTGGTACACACGATGCCTTGGTTCTTTCCATCTGGAATCATATAACACCTCTGCTGGTATCATCATGACTCTTCTTCTTTGGGACATCTCAAGTTCTTGGTTCTGGTCAACCTGACTTTCAAGGCTTCTTCGGTACTGGTTTCCAAATATCCTTGGTAGTCTCCTTTGAGCTTCATATCTCAACCTGGTTCCTAGACGGTAATCACGAACTTGATCCTCTTGTGAGGGTGTTTGCTCACTCCTTCCAACTCCCGCGAAAGGGGACAGCTGTTGTGTTCTGCTCATCTTGCGAGCTTCCTGAGTTCAGAGCTTAGTTCTTCTGCAAATTCTTTGTACCACTTTGCTAGAGCTCTTGCTTGTCCATTGTCTATGCCGGCGAAGAACTCCGATACGTCCCTACACCACCTGATCTTTAGCCTTGTTTCCACTCTATCTTTGTAGGATGGTTTTCGCTTCCAAGATCTTGACACAATTTTTCCACTTGGGCTTTTAAGGTATCCCGGATGATTCTGAGAAAAGAAAGGGCCTTGATTCAATGGGTCTTAATTCATCCGCGTTTCTTTTCCGTTGTGAAAATCTTCAAGGGATCCTTGAAGACGTAAAAGGGGGCCTTTTGTTTTGGCTTCTTCTCTACTGGCTTTCCGAGGGAAAGGCCTTCTAAGTTCCGTCTGATGCCTTCGAGAGCTTCTTCAAACTTGTCGCCTCCTGAGGCTGTTGTCTTTCCTTTTGTGTGTGCCTTTAGTTGTTGTAGTTCTTCGGACAAGTCTTCTAGCTTTTCACTGACCCGTACTAGAAGTTGGATGATTGTGTTGTTTTGTTTGAGAAGTGATATAGTGGCTCCTTTGAGATGATCTGTAGGTTTTACAAAACCGACCGAAGGTTCTTCTATGGATTCAGTTGCTTTTACAGCTTCTTTGTAAATGGCGGTTTCAGAAGTAATTCTCCGGCTCATAAACTCCGGAAGAACAATCCCTTCACCTTGCAAGGTTCTGGATTTTTCTTTGAAGTTTTTCCTTATGGATTCTGAAAGAGTCAGCAAGTTCAGGGTTCTCCTCTTTAAAGTGTTGGATTATGTCTTCCAACCACCTTAGTTGCACCCTAGCCTCAGCTAGTTCTGTGTAGTTTGGTTGAAGTATAAACTTTCGTGGAATAAGTTTTCCTCCTGGTGATTTAAGAAAACCAGGCACACTTAACATAAGATAACTCGGGACTCTTTTTTTTTTTTTTTTTTTTTTTTCCAGACTGGTTTATACGTTCCTAGGGTGGATTTCTAGACTTTTAAGGAAATTCTGGGTTTGAATTTGTTTGAGTTTTGAATCTTTTGAATTTGGCCCTTTCTTTTCTCAGAATCATCAGCAGAATTTCTCACACCAAAACAACCTCAATGCTATACCCAAGCAACCAACAAGGCATAAAAATCATGGTTCAACATTTGCTTATCCAACAAAATCATAAAACATATTATCCAACAACAACACATAGTTTCTACAAAACCCTAACATTTTCCAATCAATTCAAACTTCATAACAAGCATCGATAAATGACTCTACACATGTCATGATCATACTATGCGATTTATAACTCATTTCAACCGTTAGAAATCTTTGGTTTTGCAAAACATCCATTTTCTTCAAAACCTAACATAACATAAAATCTCAAGAAAACTACAACTAAGGTTTCTAGCTAGAACCCACCTTAGTTAGAGGTTGAAGATGGAGAAGATGAGATGATTTAATGAAGAGTTGATGATGATTCTTGAATTTGAGTTCTTAGAATTTCTTCTTTTCTTCCTTCCCTTTTCTTTCCTTCTTTCTACTTCCGCTCTCTATTATTTCTATCTTTTTCTTTTCTTTTGGCAAATGGGAGGAAAAGGAAATATATAGTAAGTATTATTAGTAACTAATACTACTAAATATCCAAAAAGTCTCTAAAACTCCAAATAATAGAACCTCTGAGTTAGAAAATATTAATTTGATCAGCTCTGAGTTCGTCAGTTGCTCTAATTTATTTTCTCAAATAATTACTTAGAGTACACTGGAGCTCAACTTGTCTCAACTAATATTAACCAGAGCAATTATAATACGAGGTATTACAAAATGCTTGACAGAGATTGGGGAGTCCAGGGTCAGGTTATACAATGGGGAGTTGTCAATTACCTATCCTATATGTGGTTATCCACAGGATGATAGTTCTAGGTTCTACTTGATATTGGAATGTTTTTATCTGTGAAATGGGAAAATTTGTTCTTGATGGATGTCTGAGAGAGAGAGAGATAGAGAGAGAGAGAGAGAGTTTTTGTTGTTTTTCGGGTTTTCCGATGTTTTTTTGTAAGGTTGGGGACCTAAGGTTTTTGTTTAGTGTGCTCGCTAAGATTTTACAATCTTATGCCTACGTATTCCCTGTTATGAAGTATAGGGAAATCAGAGCGATCATAGTTCCTCCTATTCTAAGGGAGAAACATATGTTTTGGTGTCTTGTTCAAAGCCCAAGATTGAAGCTAAAAGGTTATTTGTGTCTTGTTCAAAGCCCAAGATTGAAGCTAAAAGGTTTTGATTGGTAGAGAGAATTTGTCATCTCTAAAGAGAGATATCTCATCTGTTAATCACAGTTTGTTTGGGTAACTGGTTTAAAAAGGAGAATTACTTTAACTGGAATGCATGGAGACCAACAATGCCATAATTGCCTTTACAGGGTGATTTGTCCTGAAGGAGAAAACTTTAACTTAGTGTGAGCAATGCCATTTTCCTTAGGAATTCATGCTAAAAGAGGGACATGGGCTTGGATGTTTGTATCTGTAGGCTTGCCACTTACAACAATTAGATGAGGGTTTAACCAGGATAATGAGGGACAGACAACTTGGATGTTTCAATCAACAAGTGTGCTGTAACGCCCCGATTCCAATTATTCCCATTTTGTTGAGTCTTTTATTTAAATTGAGTGATAAATTATTTTGTTTGTGAAATTGGTGTGTTAATATGCTATGTTGACATGTTATGATATTTTACCGTTTTTGAGAGTTTTCGGGGAAATTAGAATGAAGGGTATTTTAGACATTTCTCAATTAATGGTAAGTTAGAAATTTAGTAAAATTGTTAGAAAAGTGATTAAGTGTAGAATTATGTGAGAAAATGAATTAATTGAATTTGAGTAGAAAATAAGAAAAGAAATAGAAAAGAAAAAGAGATAAGAAAAGAAATAGGAGAGAAAGAGAAAGAAAAGAGAAATAGAGAGAAAAAGGAGAGAAAGAAAGAGGAAGAAGAGAAAGGAGAAGAAAACTTGGAAAACCTAGAAAACCATCAAGAACAATCATCTAGTAAGCTTGGAATCCGGGTAAGGGTGTGAAATCTTATTATCTCATCAATGTATATCATTATGTATGATTGTGTTATTGTTGTTGTTGATTTTTATGAGTTTTTGTATAAACCATAAATGTAGAAAATGTTGTGAATGATGATCAAAACATGATTTTGTATGCATAAATGTGTTGTTGATGTTGTTTGAGGTTTGGATACTGATATGGATGTTATCAATTGGTATTTTTCTGAGTTTAGATGATGAATTTGGAGGTGTTTGGTTGGAAAAACGCAGAACCAAGTTCTGCAGAAATTTTTCTGGTTTTTCCAGGCCATACGCGTATGGGGCATGTTCATACGCGTATGGACCTTGGCAATACGCGTAATGGGGGCGAGCCATGGGCCAATACGCGTATGGTTTTCCTTTTCACTCGGCCATTTGCCCATTTGCGTATGATACGCGTAGCATTTAGGCCGTACGCGTATGGATCAGGTCATTACGCGTATGGACTTTTCAACGTGGAATTTGGGAAAAAATGGGTCTCTGCCCGTACGCGTATGACATGTGGCGGTACGCGTATGGCCAGGAGAATTGTAAAAATGGGATTTTTCAAAATGTGTTTTTCGTTTTCGTCCGTAACTTTTGTTCCGATTATCCGATTTTTACATTCTAGGTATCGTTGGAAAGCTATTGAACTGTACTATATGATTATGATGATTTGGAAATTTTTATCCGATTAAATAAGTCGGAAAAGTCGGGAATAGTATTATTTAGCGACTTTTACCGTTTTGAATGTGTGTTTGGATGTGAATCATACAATAGTGCATTGATGTGAATGTATATAGATTGTATGTGATTGTATGAGATGAATGCATGAATATATTATGAATATGTATGCATTTCAAGAATGTCTTGAGTCATTTTGTATGTGAAGCATAATGATGTACATTCTTGTGTGGTGTGATTCTAATGAGAATCCGTTGTAACGTCGTGTGCCTATGTGAGGTGTGAGCGATGATTACAATCGATTGTGTGCCTAGGTGAGGTGTGAGCAATCGGATTGTGTGCCTATGTGAGGTGTGAGCAATCGGGTCGTGTGCCCGTGTGGGGTGTGAGCGATCCATAAACATTGTGTGCCTATGTGAGGTGTGAGCAATGGGTGAACATCGTAGGCCCGACGGGGAGTTACATTGGTAACGAGCGATGGTTCCAATAAGTTCCTGAGTGAACTTGAGATGATTGAGTCGGTACCGCATTGCATTTGCATAGAGTCGTGAGTCAGTCTCTATGATTTGCATTTATCATCTTTATAATGGTGCATTGATGAATAAACATAAATGTGTATGTTTATGTGGAATGATAAGAATTGTGAAAGTATGCATGATGTATATGCTTGGTTTTGTATATATATACATTGTGATGTATATGAGTGAGTTGTGATGAATTGTGGTGAGGATGTGGAATATGTGTATTTTTATGCTAAGATATATAATTATATGCATTGTTATTATGATAATATTTCTCACCCTTCTGCTGTTTTATGATGCTCTATGAGGCATTGCAGAGTAGGTATGCTGGTGGTCTTTTTGTGAAGCGTGTCTTCATTCTTTTGGTCGGTCACTCTCTGATATGTAGCACCGGGTAGCTAGGAGGACTATGATTCTTTTGTGATACATTTGTACATGTATCTTGTTGATGAATGTTTATGTAAACATGAATTATGTTGGTGGATAATACTTGATGATATATATATGTATATATGTTTGATGTTATTCAATGTTTAGATTTTCCGCTTTTATTCTAAATATTGAGATGTGGGTGTAAGGACTGAGTTCCTCTGTTGCAAAGTTACCCCACTGTTGCATATCAATTGTTGAGCAGGTGTTGAATGTTTTAATTTCATGTATGATGTGACATACCTCTTTTATACTATGTTTATAATCATACTCTGACGAAATTTTTAATATGTGCCTAAATGATTATGTGATTAATTGGGGGTATAGAAAGGGGGTGTTACATTAAGTGGTATCAGAGCCAATGTTGAGTCAGTTGTGTCTGTCTTGTTGTTGTGATGGTTGAACTGTTGTTTAACTTTGTTGTCATTTTTGGGAATGATCAGAATATCGCTGGTAGGAACGACAATGCGATGGTTGCGCCGAACGTGAATGCTAATGACGAGTTCAGGAAGAATCAACCACCGGTCTTCAAAGGAAGATTTGATCCCGATGGTGCTCAAACTTGGTTGAAAGAGATTGAAAGGATCTTCAGAGTCATGGGCTGTGTAGAGGAGAATAAGGTGAGGCTTGGGTCTCACATGCTGAAGGAAGAAGCCGACGATTGGTGGGTCGGTATGCGTCAAGTTCTTGAGGTGGATGATGAAGAGATAACTTGGGATTTATTTCATACCGAGTTCTTGAGGAAGTATTACCCTGAAAGTGTGAAAGGTAAGAAGGAGATGGAGTTCCTTGAACTGAAACAAGGTAGTATGTCCGTGGTGGACTATACTGCTAAGTTTGTGGAGTTGGTTCAATTCCATCCTCACTATGCTGCGATTACTGCTGAGTTCTCAAAGTGTATTAAGTATGAGAATGGTTTGCGTCCCGAGATTAAACAAGCTGTGGGATATCAAAGGATAAGAAGGTTTACGGATTTGACGGAATATTGTAGAATCTTCGAGGAAGATAGCAAGGCTCGTTCTACACATTACAAAAGTTTGAATGAGAGGAAGGGGAAGCAACAAGCTAGAAGTGGACCTTATGTGACACCCGTTGATAAGGGCAAGCATAGGGGAAACTTTGAGAAGAGATCTGGAGGAGGTTCCGGTTCCATTAAGTGTTACAAGTGTGGTGAAATGGGTCATAAATCATTTGAGTGTGGGAAGACCGTGGTGAAATGTTCTAACTGTGGAGGCCTTGGGCATGCTACTACCGATTGTAGAAGGAATATGGTGAAGTGCTATAATTGTGGGGAACCTGGTCACATTAGCACGAAGTGTCCGAATCCGAAGAAAGCTCCAACTGGTGGGAAGGTATTTTCTTTGGCAGGAACTTAGACTTCAAGTGCAGATCGTCTGATTAAAGGTACTTGCTTTATTAATAGTACGCCTTTAGTTGCTATTATTGATACTGGAGCGACTCATTCGTTTATTTCGTCTGAGTGCGCGAAGCGTTTGAATCTTGTGTTGTCTCTGATGGATGGTAAGATGGTTGTTGATACTCCAGCAATGGGGTCAGTAACTACTTCTTTGGTTTGTTTGAGTTGTCCTTTGACCATTTATGGTAAAGACTTTGAGATGGATTTAGTGTGTTTGCCGTTGGAAGGTTTGGATGTGGTCTTGGGTATGAATTGGTTGCAATTTAATAGGGTTCATATTGATTGCTATCACAAGTTAGTGAGGTTTCCTTCTTTGGAAGAGGATGAAGATGAGAGTTTCCTATCCACTAAAGAGTTGAAGAGACTTTTAGCGGACGAAGCTCAATTGTTCGGTTTGTTTGCATCATTGTCGGTGGAGAGTAAAGTTGAGCTCGATGTGTTTCCTGTTGTGTGTGATTTTCCTGAAGTGTTTCCTGAGGATATTACGGATGTACCGCCGGAAAGAGAAGTTGAGTTTTCTATTGATCTAGTTCCGGGTACTAGACCGGTTTCGATGGCACCGTATCATATGTCGGCATCGGATTTGGTGGAATTGAAGAAGCAATTGAATGACTTGTTGGACAAGAGATTTGTAAGACCAAGTGTTTCTCCCCGGGGTGCTTCGATATTGTTGGTAAAGAAGAAGGATGAGAGTATGCGGTTATGCATTGATTATCGACAATTGAACAAGGTGACAATTAAGAACAAGTATCCGCTTCCAAGGATCGATGATTTGTTGGACCAATTGGTTGATGCGCGTGTTTTTAGCAAGATTGATTTAAGATCGGGATATCACCAGATTTGTGTGAAAGAAGAGGATATTCAAAAGACGGCCTTTAGGACACGGTATGGCCATTACGAATATTCCGTGATGCCATTCGGGGTTTCTAATGCGCCGGGTGTGTTTATGGAATAGATGAATCGTATTTTTCATGAACTGTTAGATCGTTTTGTGGTTGTGTTCATCGACGATATTTTGATTTACTCTAAGTCTCAAGAGGAGCATGAAGAGCATTTGAGGACCGTGTTACAAATTTTGAAAGAGAAACAATTGTATGCTAAGTTGTCGAAATGTGAGTTTTGGTTGTCGGAAGTAAGTTTTCTTGGACATGTTATTTCCGGTAGTGGTATTAGTGTTGATCCATCCAAGATTGATGCGGTGATGCAATGGGAGGCTCCTAGATCGGTTATGGAGATTCGAAGCTTTTTAGGCTTGGCAGGTTATTATCGGAGGTTTATTGAGGGATTTTCGAAGTTGGCACTTCCGTTAACGCAATTGACTTGTAAAGGAAAGGCTTTCATTTGGGATATTCATTGTGAAGAGAGTTTCAATGAGTTAAAAAGAAGGTTGACAATGACTCCGATCTTGATTTTGCCAAATCCGACGGAACCATTTGTTGTGTATTATGATGCTTCATTGGTTGGTTTAGATGGTGTTTTGATGCAAGATGGAAAAGTTGTGGCTTATGCTTCAAGACAATTGAGAGTGCATGAAAAGAATTATCCTACACATGACTTGGAGTTGGCGGCCGTGGTGTTTGTTTTGAAAATTTGGAGGCACTATCTTTATGGTGCATGATTTGAAGTTTTTAGTGATCACAAGAGCTTGAAATATTTATTTGATAAAAAAGAATTAAACATGAGACAAAGAAGGTGGTTAGAGCTTTTGAAGGATTATGACTTTGGTTTAAATTACCATCCGGGTAAGGCAAACGTGGTGGCCAATGCTTTGAGTCGGAAGTCATTACATATGTCCGCATTGATGATGAGGGAATGGGAACTTTTGGAGAATTTTAGAGACTTGAGTTTGGTTTGTGAAATGACGCCGAGAAGTGTGAGACTTGGTATGCTACATGTTACGAATGATTTTCTTGCAACCGTATGTGAAAAGCAAAAGTTGGATTTGAAGTTCGTTGATTTGATGATGAATGAGAATGAGGATTTCAAGGTTGATAATTTTGGAGTTTTGAGATTCCGTGGTAGTATTTGTATTCCCGATGATGCGGAGTTGAAAAAGATGATATTGGAAGAAGGACACCGAAGTAACTTAAGTATTCATCCGGGAGCGAATAAAATGTATCAAGATTTGAAGAAAATCTTTTGGTGGTCCGGGTTAAAGAGAGATGTGGCTCAATTTGTGTATGCGTGCTTAACTTGTCAAAAGTCTAAGGTGGAACATCAAAAGCCTAGTGGATTGATGCAACCGTTGGACATTCCGGAGTGGAAATGGGATAGTATATCGATGGATTTTGTTACGGGATTGCCGAATACGCAAAGAGGTCATAATGCTATTTGGGTAATCGTTGATAGGCTTACTAAATCTGCTCACTTCATTCCAATTGATATTAGTTATCCTTTGGAGAAGTTAGCCGAGATTTATATTCTTGCGGTTGTGAAGTTACATGGAGTTCCTAAGAGTATTGTATCAGATAGAGATCATAGATTCACATCGAGGTTTTGGGAGAGTTTATAAAAGGCTTTGGGTTCTAAGCTAAGATTGAGTTCGGCTTATCATCCGCAAACGGATGGTCAAACCGAGAGGACAATTCAATCGTTGGAGGATTTATTGCGTGCTTGTGTGCTCGAGCAAGGTGGTGCTTGGGATAGTTATTTGGCATTGATTGAGTTCACCTACAATAATAGTTTTCATTCAAGTATAAGTATGGCACCGTTTGAGGCTTTGTATGGTCGGAGATGTCGAACACCTTTGTGTTGGCATGAAACCGGTGAGAGGACGATAGTTGGACCGGAGATGGTACAACAAACGACGGAGAAAATGAAGTTTATTCGTGAGAAGATGAAAGCTTCTCAAAGTAGACAAAAGAGCTATCATGACAAGAGAAGGAAAGATCTTGAGTTTCAAGAAGGCGACCATGTGTTTTTGAGAGTTACGCCGGTTACGGGTGTGGGTCGTGCTTTGAAGTCGAAGAAGTTGACTTCTCGTTTTATTGGTCCGTATCAGATTTCTAGACGAGTTGGTGTTGTGGCTTACCGTGTGGCGTTGCCTCCGAATCTTTCGAATTTGCATGATGTATTCCATGTTTCGTAACTTCGGAAGTATGTTCCGGATCCGTCACATGTTATTCCTATGGACGAGGTTGAAGTGAGAGATAACCTTACGGTTGAAACTTTACCGATTAGGATTTTGGACCGTGAAGTTAAGAAGCTAAGAGGCAAGGATATTCCACTTGTGAAAGTAGCGTGGGGAGGCGCTGCGGAAGGCGATATGACTTGGGAAATAGAGAGTAGGATGCGAGAGTCGTATCCGGAGTTGTTTGAATCAGGTAATATTTTCGAGGACGAAAATTTCTAAAGTGGGGGAGAGTTGTAACGCCCCGATTCCAATTATTCCCATTTTGTTGAGTCTTTTATTTAAATTGAGTGATAAATTATTTTATTTGTGAAATTGGTGTGTTAATATGCTATGTTGACATGTTATGATATTTTACCGTTTTTGAGAGTTTTCAGGGAAATTAGAATGAAGGGTATTTTAGACATTTCTCAATTAATGGTAAGTTAGAAATTTAGTAAAATTGTTAGAAAAGTGATTAAGTGTAGAATTATGTGAGAAAATGAATTAATTGAATTTGAGTAGAAAATAAGAAAAGAAATAGAAAAGAAAAAGAGATAAGAAAAGAAATAGGAGAGAAAGAGAAAGAAAAGAGAAATAGAGAGAAAAAGGAGAGAAAGAAAGAGGAAGAAGAGAAAGGAGAAGAAAACTTGGAAAACCTAGAAAACCATCAAGAACAATCATCTAGTAAGCTTGGAATCCGGGTAAGGGTGTGAAATCTTATTATCTCATCAATGTATATCATTATGTATGATTGTGTTATTGTTGTTGTTGATTTTTATGAGTTTTTGTATAAACCATAAATGTAGAAAATGTTGTGAATGATGATCAAAACATGATTTTGTATGCATAAATGTGTTGTTGATGTTGTTTGAGGTTTGGATACTGATATGGATGTTATCAATTGGTATTTTTCTGAGTTTAGATGATGAATTTGGAGGTGTTTGGTTGGAAAAACGCAGAACCAAGTTCTGCAGAAATTTTTCTGGTTTTTCCAGGTCATACGCGTATGGGGCATGTTCATATGCGTATGGACCTTGGCAATACGCGTAATGGGGGCGAGCCATGGGCCAATACGCGTATGGTTTTCCTTTTCACTCGGCCATCTGCCCATTTGCGTATGATACGCGTAGCATTTAGGCCGTACGCGTATGGATCAGGTCATTACGCGTATGGACTTTTCAACGTGGAATTTGGGAAAAAATGGGTCTCTGCCCGTACGCATATGACATGTGGCGGTACGCGTATGGCCAGGAGAATTGTAAAAATGAGATTTTTCAAAATGTGTTTTTCGTTTTCGTCCGTAACTTTTGTTCCGATTATCCGATTTTTACATTCTAGGTATCGTTGGAAAGCTATTGAGCTGTACTATATGATTATGATGATTTGGAAATTGTTAGCCGATTAAATAAGTCGGAAAAGTTGGGAATAATGTTATTTAGCGACTTTTACCGTTTTGAATGTGTGTTTGGATGTGAATCATACAATAGTGCATTGATGTGAATGTATATAGATTGTATGTGATTGTATGAGATGAATGCATGAATATATTGTGAATATGTATTCATTTCAAGAATGTCTTGAGTCATTTTGTATGTGAAGCATAATGATGTACATTCTTGTGTGGTGTGATTCTAATGAGAATCCGTTGTAACGTCGTGTGCCTATGTGAGGTGTGAGCGATGATTACAAATGATTGTGTGCCTAGGTAAGGTGTGAGCAATCGGATTGTGTGCCTATGTGAGGTGTGAGCAATCGGGTCGTGTGCCCGTGTGGGGTGTGAGCGATCCATAAACATTGTGTGCCTATGTGAGGTGTGAGCAATGGGTGAACATCGTAGGCCCGACGGGGAGTTACATTGGTAACGAGCGATGGTTCCAATAAGTTCCTGAGTGAACTTGAGATGATTGAGTCGGTACCGCATTGCATTTGCATAGAGTCGTGAGTCGGTCTCTATGATTTGCATTTATCATCTTTATAATGGTGCATTGATGAATAAACATAAATGTGTATGTTTATGTGGAATGATAAGAATTGTGAAAGTATGCATGATGTATATGCTTGGTTTTGTATATATATACATTGTGATGTATATGAGTGAGTTGTGATGAATTGTGGTGAGAATGTGGAATATGTGTATTTTTGTGCTAAGATATATAATTATATGCATTGTTATTATGATAATATTTCTCACCCTTCTGCTGTTTTATGATGCTCTATGAGGCATTGCAGAGTAGGTATGCTGGTGGTCTTTTTGTGAAGCGTGTCTTCATTCTTTTGATCGGTCGGCTCTGATATGTAGCACCGGGTAGCTAGGAGGACTATGATTCTTTTGTGATGCATTTGTACATGTATCTTGTTGATGAATGTTTATGTAAACATGAATTATGTTGGTGGATAATACTTAATGATATATATATATATATATATGTATATATGTTTGATGTTATTCAATGTTTAGATTTTCCGCTTTTATTCTAAATATTGAGATGTGGGTGTAAGGACTGAGTTCCTCTGTTGCAAAGTTACCCCACTGTTGCATATCAATTGTTGAGCAGGTGTTGAATGTTTTAATTTCATGTATGATGTGACATACCTCTTTTATACTATGTTTATAATTATACTCTGACAAAATTTTTAATATGTGCCTAAATGATTATGTGATTAATTGGGGGTATAGAAAGGGGGTGTTGTGCCGCTTACATCAATTATCTGGAATTAGGGTTTGGTTTTGAATGACTGTTTTGAGATGTGATTATACAGAGAAGTATCTTCCTGCAGAGATTTTTGATTTCCTTTGAGAGGATGTTAATTTTTGTGTGCCTTGATTGAAGGCCAAGGTTGAAGCTAAGATATTGATTGGATTCCACTGGGGAAAATCATTATACAAAGCCTAAGAGGAGGCTGGAAAGACTGACTCAACAAGAGAGTGTTTATTTGTGTCTTGTACAAAGCCCAAGATTGAGGCTAAAATAGATTTGACTCTTTGGGGAAAAAGGTTTTATCTGTCTTGTACAAAGCCCAAGATTGAGGCTAAAAAGGTTTGACTCCGCAGGAGATTATCTGACATGTACAAAGCCCAAGATTGAGGCTGAAAATATTGACTCCACTCAGATGGGGGGATATTTATGTGTGTCTTGTAGAAAGCCCAAAATTGAGGCTAAAAGGGTTATGACTCTGCATATGGAGTGTTTAATATCTGTCTTGTACAAAGCCCAAGATTGAGGCTGAAAAAAAATTGACTCTACTGGAGATATTTTTAGGGGGGTGTCTTGTACAAAGCCCAAGATTGAGGCTAAAAGTTGTGACTCAGCTGAAGGGTTATCATTATACAAAGCCTAAGAGGAGGCTAACTGCTGAGGGAAAATCATTATACAAAGCCTAAGAGGAGGCTGGTTGGGGAAATTTCTTATATAAAGCCTAAGAGGAGGCTAACTGCTACTGAGGATTTATTGAAATCCAAAGACAGGTCCAAATTTGGGTAATTCAACTCTTATTGGGGATTACAGAAAAGTTGAGGTATCAGAGACCTTGAGGTTCTGATAAGGGTTGTGACAGTAAATTGACCTTAACTGGGTATTTAACTGAAGATGTAACAGTTGGGGTTCTTTCCTTTGGTGTTTTGTAAATGATGAATTTATAGTAATTGACCCAATGTTGGGGAAAATTAGAGTAAAGTTTGAATATTTGAGTTAGGAAACCTGTGGGTTTTAACTCTGCTTGGAGATTTGATCACATGATCAGGGTTATTTCCTTTTCTTGAAGGAAAATGGTTTCTTGAAATCCAAAGGGGAATTAGACAGTCCAAGTCTACAGGTATTGAAGAATTGGTTCTCAGATGGTGAATGATCTTTGTATGATGCCCAAGAAAAGGCTGGTATGTTAAGGGATGAAGGTCAACCCTTAACTGGTTTGATGTTTTGACTCAGAAAGACTGCTCTAGCAAATGATGACTAGGTTCTGTCCTATACCTTTAGGAGGTCTCTGGGTCCTTGTACTAAGCCCAAGAGGAGGCATGAGAACTTCTAAGAAGCCTGAAGGTCCTTGTACAAAGCCCAAGAGGAGGCTGGGGATGCTTTTAGGAAGCCTGTGGGTCCAAACTTAAGAATGTTCAAGAAAGGTTTCACCGGGAATAATTCCTTTCTTATGTGAACAGTTCTAAAGTTTGAAGAAATTCAAGAGAAGTTTCACCGGGAATAATTCTTCTCCGAGGAATTAAATTTCTTTGAAATTTCTAATAGTGACAGTCTGAGAAAAGGTTCACCGACAATACTACTTTTCTCTTTGTTCCATATTGTATAAGCCCAAGAGACGGCAAGACTGTATCTGGAAATCCTATGGGGATCTATGTTTAACTGTATTAAAAGAGTAAACAACTGGATTTACCTAATTCTAGACTTAGTTGCCGGGGGAAACTCTAAATAGATATACAAGTATATATATAGTTGATATATGACAAGTATTTAAAAGGATATGAAAGAAGGACTTACAGGTGTGCAAGCTTCCAGCAATACAGTTATATATATATATATATGACATGTATTTAAAATAATGAAAGGAGGACTTACATGCGTGCAAGCTTTCAGCAATACAATTATATATATAAACACATGTAAAAGAAAGCAGCTTAAAACTTACAGGTGAGCAAGCTTCCATGCTGTAATGTTAGTTGTTCAAAGAAATTGAAGAAAGTTTTGATAACAATTATACATTTGAGTTTTAATCACAAATGAAAGTTATTTTTAAAAGAGACTTGGGTCTTATACAACAAGAGAGGCCCAAATGAATTTATTTGACAAGGCGACGATCGTGCCGTAGTTTTGAAAAGTACAAAGGGACTTATACAAATGACTGAGGCCCAAGTTATTGTATTTACAAAAGAGAATGAGTCTTACACTCTATTAGAGGCCCACTATTTGTTTTTGTACAAAAGACAGGGCTTACAACTCAAGGAGTGGCACAGATGAAAACAATGATCGCACTGTTATTTTGAACACTGGATTGAGTCTTATACAATGACTGAGGCCCAAAAATAGTTTTGGTTAAAAATGGATTGGGTCTTACACTCTATTAGAGGCCCAAAGAGTTTGAAAAATGAATAAAGATGAGACTTATAACATAAGGGAGGCCCAGAGGTTTGATTTTGAATTGGCGATCGCGCCGAGATTTTTGAAAATGCAGCGGGACTTATACAATGTATGAGGCCCAAAATGGTTTTATTTACAAATGGATGGGACTTACACTCTATCAAGAGGCCCAAAAGTGTTTGAAAATTTTAAATCAAGAGGAAACCCTAATTTTAAATAAAAATACCATTTTTCAAAGGAATTTTAAATAATAAATGATAAAAACATCAAATATATCCAAAAAAAAAATTGTTCACTTTGAAAAATATTTTAAAAAATCATGTTTAATCACATGAAAGTTTGAAATTCATTTGGAATGAAAAATCAAAGTGGGAATTTCATTTTAAAAATGTTTAAAAACAATAAAATGAAATTAATTACAAAAAAATCTAACTATATTAAATAAATAATATAAATTGAATTTTTTTATTAAATAAAATATTTAAACATTTTTGTGAATTTTGTAAAAAAGAATCAATTCAAAATCATTAAAAATCAGAGAGAAATTAATTTTTGAATTCATTTAATAAAAATATCAAAATATTCAAAAATTCAAAAATTTGAATTATGGCGCCAACGGCCAAGGAAGAACACGCGCGTGTTCTTCATTTTGCAGATTTGCAAAATCCCTTCTGTCTCACTGAATACTTGATGAAATTACGCAATCCACATATCATCTTGCTCGTTTTCAACTCACGATCATGTCTATGGTAATTAATTTCATTTATTTTAAGTGTGGAATGAGAAATCAAAGGAAAACCTCAAGAACCCTAATTTCTGCAAGAGCACTAGGAAATTCCATACACGATTCATACAAAGCAATTAATTGAGGGGAAACACTCTATACATGATTATGAACATGTGGCAAAATTATTGTGCAGTAAAATATGCATGCATCATGGAGTTTGAAGAGTTCAGGCTTACCTCTTGCAGCTGATGATCGAATTCTGAATTAGAGGTGTTGTAAGTTGGTTCCAATTATCTGGATAGCTTCCTTAGGTGCCAAGGGTTGTGTCTAGATGCTTGGAGTGATTTGAAGTGAGCTGGAACTTGAGATGGTACCTCAACTGGAACTCTGTCAAGAACTTGAGCAGTTGGCTGGTGATTTTGTGAAATTGATGTTCCAGATGTTATATAAGTGTTTGGATAACTTCTATATGTTATATGTGAGGTGTGTGAACCATTGGTTCGGTTGGAATCACTCTCAAATGAAAAACCTGATAGTGACTTGCAAGAGAAGGTGTTTTGGGAGTGAAATTGGTGATTTTGAGAAAGGCATCTGTTTGGGGCCTTTGGTGTGCTTGAACTGATCATAAATGAGCTCTATTTATAGTAGAGCAAGTTTTTTTCGCAAGTAATAGTGAAAGGCAACTTGGATCAGATTGCATTTAATGTTTGGTTCTTTGGTCAATGGTCTCCTCTAGCCATTGACTTGCACCAGCTTTGCAGGTTTAGGTCCTCTGATTCTTGCAACAACCTTGACTCAATTGGACTGGTTTGTGGTTCATTCATGCCACCTCAATGCATCACTTTAATGCTTGATGCCAAAATTGAATTTCAAGATTCCATTCATGATGATTTTGAACATGGCAAGCTAAGTCTTTTGGCATTTTGTGTTATGGATCAGATCATCCACTCATTTGGATTGTAACTGAACAGAAATGCAATGATCAAAGTGTTCAAAATTGGTTTAAGGAATAGTGGGGTGCAAGTTTGCACAAAATCTTCCTAAAGCTGTCATGGAGGCAGTTTGCATCAAGGCAACTTTGGAGATCCATAACTCCTAGCTCAAATGGAGTTTGATGGAGTTCTTAGACAATTTTGAAAGCTGATGTATCCTACTTTAATGTGATGTCCAACTTTGGTTTTGAATCAACCTGCATCAAGTTGCAAAATGCCTCTACATTTTGGAAAAACTGAGGCAGATTCTGACTTAGTGAAAATTTCACTAACTGTTGGAAAAAGTGTGATTTTCATGTTTTTGTGATTTTGATCAGTCCATAACTTAAAATCCATGAAGATTTGGAATTTCTTGTAGTTGACACTTTTGAAGTATGTTAGAAGGAATTTCATTTGAGCTTTGAGTGGGAGAAAAAGGCTTTAGGGTTTGGGAGATATAGCCTTGCAAAGTTGGTACCCTAGCCACTTTGTTCCATAACTTAGAAAAATTCTAAGTTTTTTAAGATTACCCCTTTTACAAGTTATCTCAATTTCTTTGATTTTTCTTGATGAATGAAGATTCAAATCACACATTAACATCATTTTAGGGTTGAGGAGCCTTGGTTGACTAAAAATCCAAAAAGTCAAACTTGGATTTTGTACAGTTGACTTTTTTCACCAGATGAAATTTTGACTTTGTGATCCTTTTGTAAAATCAATCCTTGGGCCTAATTAAACTTCATGGATGGATTCTAGGGGTATTTAGGAATGTCTTGGACCCCTCTCCAAGTTTTGAGATCATGAGTAAGTCAAAAGTCAATGGTAGGGTTGACTTTTTTCATTAGAAACCTTAGTTTATGATCAGATGGTTCTGAGTTCTTGTGGCTTATGAACTAAGCTATTTGAGTCAATAAAATCTTGTAGATATATAAATATGATGTATTATAGGTCTTTGAAGTTCATCTTAAAGCTTCAAGTCATGCCTTGCTTCACAAGTTAACTCAAGGGTTGAATTAAGTCAAAACCCTAATTCCTGATTTTTTGATAGATGGTCCTTCAAGGTGATTTTGCCATTGTGGATAGGCTCTTGAGATTTTTTTTGAGCTTATTGGACCATATATTGAGGCATTGACTCATTCCCAAATGAAAATTTTCATCTGGAGGCCTTGGTCGACTAAAACCCTAATTTGGTGACACTGGCGATCCTGAGGCTTGATCCTCTTAGAATGTTGCATACTCATGCATGATTATTGATATAAGAAACCTCTTAATCCTTCATGGATGTTTGAGAGGTTAGACAAGTTGAAGATCATGTCAATTCTTGATTGATCCTTTGTCCAAATGCCCCGAGAGGGGTTAAAACCCTAATCTTTGATTGTAGAGAATGCTCAACAATCCCTGAGGAGATTGATGAGGCATGATGGTATATCCATATTGTGATGATGATTTGCACAATGATGGGAAATCTTGGTGGTCAAAATTTGGGGTATGACAGTTGCACACCACCATAGTGACACGTATGAATAGGCCTAAATTCGCCTAATTATTCCCACAAAGACTTAAATTGTGTGTAATAAGCACTGACAGTTGAAGAACCATTTTCCAGTTGAAACACACAAGGACCATTTTTCTGCTGAAATCAATCGTGCAACTCGCGCCATATTTCTGCTGCATTGGCTACATAGATCACACTTGCAGAGATTTTCTTGGAAACGAAATTGAGAATCCAAGAAGATACATAACTATTGTTTCAAATCCAAGAACAAAACTGAGGAGAATCTTCTGCAGGTTTTGGAATTGTGCCATCCACAAACCCCAATTTGTTCTTTCCATCAAGGGTCATGAGCATGGCACGGCGCCATGAATTGAAGTTATCTCCGACCAGTTGTTGAGATACCAAGACAACTCCGGGATGATCGGAAGAGTGAAGATAATAGGGATCATCATGGTTATCCATGAGAGCTACACATCACGAAGAAATATAAAGGAGGAAAGAAGTAGGAAGAAGGAAGAAGCGGAAGCGAAAATTAGAAGTTTTCTGCTGATACCATATTATAGTAAAGTGATTTCATGGTGGAAAGCTCCATAAAATCTTGTATTAACAGTGATCCAACATATTACAAAGGAGAAGCTCACTTATATATGAGTGAGAAATAGAGGAGAGTTAGTTATAACTAACTTTAGTTAGGTTGTTACACAACTTATTCATTAACTGACTAGCTAACTAATATTAAGCTAAAGGATCTTAATAAAGAATAAATAATAATAAATACTGGAGGGTATATTGAGGAAAATGCCATTAATATTGCACTGGGAATGTAAAGTGACTTATAATTTGAGACAATTTTTTTTGGCAAAGTGACTTATAATTTGGGATAGAGGTAGTACATAATTTTCACCCAATATTATTTTGACTTCATAAAAAGCTGCTGATTCATCTAGATCTAACCAATAAAGCTATTGTTTTTCTCCTTACGAATATAAAATCATAGGTTACAAATAATAAAATTCTCAAATTTAAACGTAAATTATTTATAGAACTAAGTCTTCCCTATATCTGAAAGCAATAATGCATAAAACACCAAAAAGATAAGAAGATTGATAGCTTTGAGAAGACATTTTTGTTGGATTTCACTTTATATTTTCTTTTGTATTACAAGACTAAATTCATATGCATTATATAGACTAAATAATTTGTTTAAATGAAAATAAACATTAATATTATTTTATTTTATTAAATTTCATTTAAATAAAGTAGTCCTATGTTTGAAGATTTATCATTTTACAAGACTTTTTTAGAATAGTCATAAATATTTGTATGGAAATATTTAAGTAATTTCAAAATAAAATAAAAATATGTTAATTAGTCAAATATAAATAATAAATAATACTAACGGTAGAAATCTATTATTTAATGAAAATAAGAATCATCCTTGTCTTTAAAACTTTTTGGTTTGACTGTGAGAATATTATATATAAAATCTAGGGTTAACTATATGTCACCCCTCTGTAATATTAGCCAATTTCAGTTTATCCTCTATAATATTTTTTTAGATTCCCCTTTATAATGTCTAGATTCTGTGTGTTTCGCTCCGGTTGATTATTCCAACCCATAATCTTTTTTAAATCCTACGTGGTTGTCCATGTGTTTTTTTTTTAAATTCACAAAGCATTTTTCTATTTTATTTATTTTTTATTTTTTAAAAAATTTTATTTTTTAAAATTTTTAAATAACTAGGGGGTAAATTAAAAATTGCTCACATTAAAGGGTAAAATATGTTTTTATTGTTTTGGATAGTAAACATCGAAAAAATTCTAACTTTGACTACCAACAGGATTTGAAGTTAGTACCTAAGCCTACTATGCGAGATTCTTAAGCACTAGGCTGATGTTCCTTTTTTTTTTATAATGTTTACATGTTAAATATATATTACATACTAAACCCTCTTCATTTGTTATAAAACCCCTTCTCACAATATCCGATTCCTCCTACAGAATGAGTGTAGCGAGCGAGTTTTTTGGACGTGCTTGCGAGGCACAACCGCTCTTCGGTGTTGCTACTACAACTCAATTCATTTTTTATCCTATTAAAGCTGATGAAGGAAGGGAAATAGATGTCTCCAACTAACCCTGCTTGCATACTGAGTTTGAACAACGGTCTGTTCGGTTACAGATGCTTCAAAGATTCAGGGTCTTACTCAGGTTATCTGTTCAATGAGATGTTTAGGATGTTAGGACTGATTGCTTTTCTGATAGATACGTGAAAGTATGGGATTTTGGGTTTTTGTTTAGTGTGCTCGCTAAGATCTTTTCTTTCGATCTTATGCCTACGTATTCCCGTTTACCGAAACAAGGAAATCAGAGCGTTCGTAGTTCCTCCTATTCTATGGGAGGAAATGGTGTTTTGGTGTCTTGTTCAAAGCCCAAGATGTGAAGCGAAAGGTTGTTTGTATCTTGATCAAAGCCCAAGATATGAAGCTGAAAGGTCTCAACTTTAGAGAGAATTTGTCATCTCTAAAGAGGGGAGAAGGAGAATTACTTTAACTGGGATACGCGGATCCGAGCAATGCCATAATTTCCGAAGAAGGGGTTTTAACCTGAAGGAGAAGACTTTAACTCTGTGTAGAGAGCAACGCCATCTTTCCTTAGGAATTCCTCATGCTAAAAGAAGGACAGTGGCATGGATATAGATGATCCAGAGGCTTGCCGCTTACAGCAATTAGATGAAAGGGAAGGAGTTGTTGATGTTTATTTACTGTGAACGAGGCACAGGTTTGATGCTAAAAGGTTGATTGGATTGACCAGTGGTTTTCTTATATAAAGCTTAAGAGGAGGCTAATTTCCGCTGGGGAAAATCATTATACAAAGCCTAAGAGGAAGCTAATATGTGTCTCGTATGAAGCCCGAGAGAGAGGCTAAAAGGGTTCGACCCAGTGGGGGATATCATTGTACAAAGCCCAAGAGGAGGCTAAAAGGGTTCGACCCAATGGGGGATATCATTGTACAAAGCCCAAGAGGAGGCTAAAAAAGAGTTGACTCAGCTGGAGAATCTTTTATAGCTCGTATGAAGCCCGAGATGGAGGCTGAAAAAAGAGTTTGACTCTTGCTTATGGAATTTGTATCTCGTACAAGGCCCGAGATGGAGGCGAAAGGATGATTGACTCAACGAGGGAGTCTTTTGTGTCTCATACAAAGCCTGAGAGAGAGGCTACAAGATTTTGACTCTACAGGGGAATCTTTTATATTCAACAAGAGAGTGTTTTTTTTTGTATCTCGTATGAAGCCCGAGATGAAGGCTGAAATTTGTTTGGCTCTATAAGAACCTTTTTGTATCCCGTATAAGGCCCGAGATGGAGGCTGAAAAGGTTTGCTCCGCTGGGGAGAATCATTTGTACAAAGCCCAAGAGGAGGCTAACTTATGCTGAGGATAAGAAGAATCATTATATGAAGCCTAAGAGGAGGCGATCTGCTGGTGACTGTTATAGTTAAGTGACAGGTCCAGTATACTGATCTTTAAAGAGAAAATCAGTTCTTATATGAGCAACACTGTACTCATGAGTTTGATCTGAGGATCGGGGTTGTTCCCTGTTCTTTAAGGAAAGGGGAAATCCAAAGGGTATTGAGACTGTCCGAGTCTGCGGGTTTCCTTCCTATTTAACGGAGGGGTCACTTGAGAATGTCTTTGAGACTCAAGGAAAATAGACTGTCCAAGTCTGGAGTTTTATCTTTTGTACCATGCTTTGAGAAATAGCAGTAGACTCTGGAAAGGACTGCTCTATGAAGATTACTAAGTTCTGTTCCTATACCTGTAGGAGGTCGTCGGGACAATTTGTACGAAGCCCAAGAGGAGGCTGGAAACTTTTAAGAAGCCGATCGGTCCTTGCACGAAGCCCAAGAGTAGGCTATCATTCCCGGAGGAAGAGATCATTATACAAAGCCTAAGAGGAGGCTGTTAATACTTCTAAGAAGCCGACGGGTCCTTGTACGATGCCCAAGAGGAGGCCGATGCTTTTAAGAAGCCCGTGGGTCCATCATCTCCTTTCCATTCGGAGAGATGACTCTTTTAAAGATAAAAACCACTGGTAAACTTGCGAGGTTTACTATCCAGCGACTTTTAACTTTTAAAGAGGGTTCCTTAGTTAGGGTCCAAGATTATGACCGTAGTGGGTTCCTAAACCCCGAGACATTCAAGGCAAGCTATTCACAAGGAATAGATCGAGTCAGGAACGTTCGAGAATTTGGAAGAAACTCAAAGATGCCATTCATGGAGAATACATTCACCTTTGGGAGTAGAGTTTCTTGACGATTCCTAAGGAGGACAGCCGAAGAGAAGACTGTATCTGGTGCTCCTATTGGGGATCTAGGTGTCTATTTCTACGAATAAACAGAACGAATTTACCTAGTTCTAGACGTAGTTGCCGGGGAAACTCAAAATATCTATACTATTATTACACAGTTGATATGAGTTTATGAAAGGAGACTTACAGCGGGCAGCCCCACAATACAGTTTATATTATATGAAAGCAGTAAATGAAAGCGATAACCACTTACTCGGTTGTAGAGCTTCCATGCTGTTTGGTTAGTTGTTCAACAAAGAAAGATTGAAAACAATAGTATATTCAAAATCAAAGGAGAAAGTGCTTTGAAAAAGAAAGATTTGGGGCTTACAGCTCAAGGAGAGACCCAGGGTTTTACCAGTGAGTGCACTGTTGAATTTGTACAGAGAGTCTTATACAAGTGACTGTGGCCCAAAAAGTTTTCTGTACAGAGGGATGGGTCTTACAATCTCTCAAGAGGCCCAAAAAGTTTAAAGAAAAAGAGTGGGGCTTATAACACGAAGGTAGGCCCAATTGACTTTTCGTTTAAAATGGCGATCGCGCCGAGGTTTTCTTTTAACGCAGAGGGACTTATACAATAAGTGAGGCCCAAAATAATTTTGGTTAAAAGGGGGTTGGGTCTTACACTCTAATAGAGGCCCAAAGTGTTTTGAAGAAGAAGAAATGGGTCTTACTACACGAGGGTAGGCCCAGGTGATTTTTTGAAAAGGCGACGATCGCGCCGTTTGTTTTTGACGGTATCGGGACTTATACAATAAGTGAGGCCCAAAAATGATTTGGTCAAAAAAGGATTGGGTCTTACACTATATTAGAGGCCCAAAGAGTTTTGAAAATGATTTATGAGGGTTGAATTAATCCAAAACCCTAATTTATTTCCAAAATGTATTTAATTAAATAAAAATTCAATTAAAATGATCAAAAATTGTTTAACACATGGGAAACAAATTGTGATCTTGGATTAATGCTTCAAAAATTAAGTATTGACCTACAAAATAAATAGAAAGCATTAAAAGTTGCAAAATCATTGTGGAAATAATATTTCAAATGTTAAAAACAATTAAAATATTAATTCTTTGCAAAAATATCAATTATATAAAATAAATAATATTTTTTGGGATTTTTTGGTAAAATAAAATATTTTAACATTTTTGTGAATTATTGAAAAAAGAATCAACTCAAAATCATTAAAACTCAGAGAGAAATTAATTTTTGAATCAATTAAACAAAATCACAAAATTCAAATATTCAAATTATTCAAAAATGGCGCCAAGAACAGCTGAAGAACACGCGCGTGTTTTGGGATTCTCAGATTTGCGTTTTCTCTCCAATCTGCATGAATACTTAATCATATCATGCAATCCACACATCATTGTGCTCGTCTCAACCTCACGATCATGTCTATGTACTTTAATTTCATTTAAATTAAACATACAACAAAAAATCACGAAGAAACCTCAAGAACCCTAATTTATGCATGAAGGCTAGGATTTTTGATACACGATTCAAACAATGCAATTAATTGAGGGAAAACATTCCATGCATGATTATGAACATATGGCCAAATTATTGTGCGAGGAAATATGCATAGATTGAGAGATGACCAAGTATGTGCTTACCTCCAAGTCGTGACAGCAAGAGCAAATTGATTTCTGAGCTGGAGGTGTTACAGATGAGTTGTGATGATCTGAACAGCTTCCCTACACCCTATAGAGTGTGTTTGAATGCTTGGACTTGATTAAAATTTGCTGGAACGATTTGTGGTACCTCAGCTGCAACTTGGTTAAAACCTTGAGCAACCAGCTGGTGATTTTGTGAAATCAGTGTTCCAGATGTTATGTGAGTGTTTGGATCACTTCTATATGATGTATGTGAGGTGTGTGAGTGATTGGTTTGGTTGGAATTGCTCTCAAACTCAAAACCCGATAGTGGCTTGCCTTTGAAGGTAAAATTAGAGTGAAAAAAGAGATTTTGAGGAAAGCATCTGTTTGATGGATTTGGTGTACTTAAACTGAACACAATTGAGCTCTATTTATAGTAGAACAAGTTTGTTTTGGCGGCAATAGTGAATGGCAACTGCAGCAGGTGTTTCCTCAATGTTGGCCAATGAAAATGCAAGTCTCCTCTAGCCATTGACTAGAGGTTAGGGCTCAGAGCTGTGGTTCCCTTGGTCTTGGATAAGTCTTGACTGATTTCAGATGAGAATGGCTCAGTCCATGCCACCTTGATGGTTCCATTGAATGCCTCATTCCAAATTTGGAGTCTTGTCCCTATTTTGGCAACTCTAGGTTCAACATGCTATTCCTTGTTCCTTGGACCTTGGAGGCTTGGCTCAGTGATTGTCCCCTTTGGATTCAATCCTCAGAGGTGTCCAAGTGGATTGGAGTAATTGAAATTGGCTGATTTTGGCAAATCGAGCCAAAATGCAAATTCTGCCTTGCTTTGACAGATTTCAGCAAGGCAACTTGCCAATGTTGTATCTCATGATGTAGGTTGAATTTGGCAATGTTCTTGGCCATTTTGGAAAGCCCTAACATGATACAACAACTGTTTGAACAAGTTTGGTTTTGATCTCTTTTGATTCCAAGTGAAAAATCCCCCTACATTTGGCAAAAAGTGAAAGCAAATTCGGAATTAGTGAAAATTTCACTAAGTGTTGGAAAAAGTGACATTTTCACTTTTCCGCCACATTGATCACTCCATAACTCAAAATCCTTAATGAATTGGAATGACTTGTAGTTGAAGCTTTTGTAGATGATAATGAGGTCTACAAATCAAGCTTTGGATGGAAAAAATTGGCCTTGTGGTTTAGGAGTTATGGTCCTCCAAAGTTGGTACCCTAGCCACTTTATTTTTTAACTTAGAATTTTTCTAAGTTTTTATGGTTACCCCTTTTACAAGTTATCTCACTTTTCTTGATTTTTCTTGATGAATGATGATTCAAATCATACATTAACATCATTTTAGGGTTAAAAATCCATTTTGGTGAAAAATCTCAAAAAGTCAAAGTTGACTTTTTGTGCACAGTTGACTTTTTATCAGATGAATTCCAAACTGTGCAATTCTTCAGGAAATCATGTCCTTGACCTAAATAAAACTTGATGGACATGTTCCATGGGTGTCATAGGGTATATTCATTCATGTATTAGGGCTTGGGAGCATGTCTAGGTCAAAAGTCAAAGTTACAGTTGACTTTTCTCACGAAACCCTAATTGTGGTGCAGATGAAAATGAAACTTGTTGCTCAAGCTTCTTGGATCAATCCATTGTTCCAAATGGATCAATATGGTATATCAAAGACCCTCAAATCATGTCTTGAGGTCATGGCTCATGGCTTGTCCCAAAAGTCAACTTAGGGGTGAATTAGGTCAAGAAACCCTAATTCCTGATTTTTGATGTATGCATCCCCTGAGGCAAAATTGACTTGATGAATGGGTTCATGAGGTTCCATGGAGTATATTAGGTTATGTTTTGGATCAATGGCTTGTGCCCAGATGAAATTTTTCATCTGGAGGCCCTGGGCGATCAAAACCCTAATTTGGTGATACAGTCGATCTGGAGGCTTGATCCACCTAGAAGGGAGCAGCATTGTGCTTAATCCTTGAAGTGGGAGTCCTTTTGATCCATTGTGGATGTTTGAGAGGTTTTAGACAAGTTGAAGATCAAGTTATTCCTTAATTGATCTTTTGTCTAAAAGCTCTGAGAGGGCTTGAAACCCTAACTCTGATTGCAGTCAATGCTCAACAATTCCTTGAGGAGATTGATGAGGCATGATGATTCATCCATATTGTGCTGATGATTTGCACAATGATGGGAAACTTTAGTGGTCAAAATTTGGGGTATGACAGATGCCCCTATTTAATCTTCTTGGACCCGAAGGTGTGAATGACGAAGGTGTTCGAGCATTCAGGGTGCAAGAGGATTAAATATCGGAATATCCGAAATTTTGATGACTATGAATGGCAGCTTGCGCATTCATCTTCTTTTGCTAACCAATGATGCTTAGAAAAGGTAAACTTCCCCTCGATCATGGTTTCCTACCAAGGAACTGGTCTTAGTTTCTGATTTGAACTTCCCCTCGATCCTGTTTTCCTACCAAGGAACTGGTCTCAGTTTCTGATGTAAACTTCCCCTCGATCCTGGTTTCCTACCAGGGAACTGGTCTCAGTTTCTTTTGTAAACTTCCCCTCGATCCTGGTTTCCTACCAGGGAACTGGTCTCAGTTTCTTTTGTCAATAAACTTTATTGACAAGGGACGCTATTCGTAGCGGTTTTCCTCAAACTTCTCACCGAATTTTCCTGGAGAGATGCCATTTGACGGAAAAGTTTTGACGTCAGACTTGCTGGGGAACCCATCGTCTGAGTTGTAGAGGTACACAAACTTCTCTGTTGGAGACGCCATTTGTCGATTCTACTGGGGAAAGCGAGTCTCTTGAGAGACTGCTTCTCTTGGGGATATTGCATCATACTTTTCTCGGGATCTTCCCAAAGAAACGTCATATGATGGGATCCAATTTTGAGGTGCCGATGACCTTTTCATCAGCGGGTTTTCGGAGAAACACTGATGTACTGCCGAATCTCTGTTTAAGAGGCTTTCTCTGGGGATTTTCCTTTAATCCGGGAAAGCAAGGATATCATCTTCAATGGCGAAGAGTGATATCTGTCGAAGGTTGCTCTGGTCTTTCAGAGGTCCAAGTTATCAAAGTGACCGAGTGCCGACTCTGGTATAGAGATACACTGGTAGCGAGATTGTTCAGACGAAGCAATTCCTGACGAGGAAAAAACTGACAAACTCGATTGAGAGGACGGTTATCGCGGCAGGATAAGACCGACTCAAGTGATAGTGATGCAATATAAAATGCGAATGCAAATAAAATGCATGATGTATGTATGCTTATGCTGACAAAACAGACGCAACATACATGCTGAAAGATGAACACGACTGGATACTCGGCCACTGCTGGGGACGAAAAGGGACCACTGGTTCAACAAGCAGCAATTCCACCTTGCTTAGGAGAGATAGTCCCTGTTGGGAGCTATGTTGGTCGGGCTTAGGAGATGAGAACTCGGCCGAAGGTATCAGACGGGAAAACCGCATCTGATACAGTTGATCCTTCATTCAGGCGCACTGGCTTAGAAGGAGTACTTTGATTCTGCACTTCGAAGTTCGCTTACTTCTGGAGAAGCGATCGGTGTTCTTCTGATGTTCAACAGTCAAAAGAAATGCCATCTTTAATTTAAAAGCAGAAAAAGTTTTAACAAGTAAATTCATTTTGTTTTATTTCAAGAGTCGCTGATTAAGTTAAACAACGTCGTTCTGTAAAGCTAAAACAAGTAAGAATTACAAACAAAAGCACAAGGGCTCAAATTTTATTGATAAGATGGAGATCAGCCAAACGCGTGATTCCAAAGAGTATATACAAAGTTTGAAAATGGTAATTTACAGGGAAAAGGGCTACGTTGAAACATAACGACCACTATCCTTCTACCAACTTTGAATTCTGGACATCCTGAGCTTCCGTCGAAAATGACCGTTGACTGGAGATTTCCTCCGATGGGTGATGTAACTGCTGCTGAGGGACTTGCCTCTATTGAACATAGTTACTTGCCATTATCCCTAATTTTTTCCTGGATTGTACTGTGATGTTTCCAATCCACCGGGATGATTTTTTTCATGTCTCTAACTTTTCCCTGGACCGCCCTTTCGGGTTTTCAGTCCATCGAGACATTTTTTTTTTTTTAGTTTAGGCGAAGTATTTCTTGACTACATCAACATTCGTGGGGTAGGCAAATTCCTCTCCGTCCATGGTTGCAAGTCTCAAGGCACCGCCTGAGAAATCTTTCGTGACCACATAGGGGCCATCATAATTCGGAGTCCATTTGCCTCGCGAATCAGAGAGAAATGATTGTATCTTCTTGAGCACGAGGTCTCCTTTCCTGAAGACACGAGGTCGGACCTTTTTGTCAAACGCCCTCTTCATTCTTTGTTGATACAACTGATCATGGCATAGTGTCGTTATTCGCTTTTCTTCGATCAGGTTCAGTTCGTCGTGTCGACTTTGACACCACTCAGCTTCGGTGAGCTTAGCTTCCATCAATACTTGGATTGACGGGATCTCTACTTCTATGGGGAGCACTGCTTCCATGCCATACACTAGAGAGAAAGGGGTAGCCCCTGTTGAAGTGCGGACAGATGTACGATAACCGTTCAGAGCAAAGGGTAGCATCTCGTGCCAAACTTTGTAGGTTACAACCATCTTTTGAACGATCTTCTTGATGTTCTTGTTAGCCGCTTCTACCGCTCCGTTCATCTTGGGTCGGTAGGGAGATGAGTTATGGTGTTCGATCTTGAACTCTGCGCACAACTCTTTCATCATCTTATTGTTCAAGTTAGATCCATTATCTGTAATGATCTGGCTTGGAACACCATAACGACAGATGATATTGTTTTTGATAAATCGGACCACCACTTGTCGGGTAACATTAGCGTACGATGCTGCTTCGACCCACTTGGTGAAGTAGTCAATGGCTACCAGAATGAACCGATGTCCGTTTGAAGCCTTAGGTTCAATCAAGCCAATCATGTCGATTCCCCATATGGAAAAAGGCCATGGGGAAGAAAGAACTTTGAGATGTGATGGCGGT
This sequence comes from Lathyrus tuberosus, assembly GCA_022829125.1. Lineage (NCBI taxonomy): Eukaryota > Viridiplantae > Streptophyta > Magnoliopsida > Fabales > Fabaceae > Lathyrus > Lathyrus tuberosus. The sequence continues at coordinate 1,505,485 of JALAZF010000579.1, forward strand.
ACATGAATTTTGTCGGAGTATATCTGACACTTGTGACACCTCCTCATGTACTTGTAGCAGTCGAATTCCATTGTCAACCAATAGTACCCAGCTCTGAGAATTTTTCTCGCCATTGTGTGTCCGTTGGCATGAGTGCCAAAGGATCCTTCATGAATTTCTTTCCTAAGCATGTCTGCTTCTGGTCTGTCCACACATCGGAGCAAGACCAAGTCGAAATTCCTCTTATAAAGAGTGTCACCGCTCAGGAAGAAGCTTCCGGCTAGCCTTCTGAGGGTTTTCCTGTCTTTTCTGAGTGCCCCAGGTGGGTACTCTTGTTTCTGAAGGAAGCACTTGATATCATGATACCAAGGTCTGTCGTCTATGACTGCTTCAATCGCGAAGAGTAGGCGGGCCGTTCAAGGCGCATAACGTCAATCTTAGGTAGGTCATTCCATCGACCTACGCTAATCAGGGAAGAAAGAGTGGCTAAAGCATCAGCCATGTGATTCTCACCACGAGGTATGTGATGAAACTCAACTCTGTTGAAGAAGGGCAACAACCTTCTTGCATAGTCTTTGTAAGGAATCAGTCCTGATTGGTATGTGTTCCAATCTCATGTGATCTGATTGATAACTAAGGCTGAATCGCCGTATACGTCCAAGTTCTTGATCCTTAAATCAATCGCTTCTTCAAGACCAATAATACAAGCTTCGTATTCGGCCTCGTTGTTCATACATTTGAACGTAAGTCTGGCAGTGAAAGGAATGTGGGTACCCTGAGGGGTAACAATGATTGCCCCAATTCCGTTTCCGTAATGATTAACTGCTCCGTCAAAGATAAGTCCCCACTGGGAACCTGGTTCCGGCCCTTCACAGGGTAGCGGTTCATCGCAGTCTTTCATTTTGAGATACATGACATCTTCGTCTGGGAAGTCAAACCCGATCAATTCCTGATCGTCAATCGGTTGATGAGCCAAATGATCGGCTAAAATACTTCCTTTAACGGCTTTCTGAGCGTGGTACTCTATGTCATATTCTGATAGTAACATCTGCCAACGGGGAATCCTTCCCGTGAGAGCAGGTTTTTCGAAGACATACTTGATTGGATCCATCTCGGAGACCAACCAAGTAGTATGACGAATCATGTACTGGCGAAGACGTTTAGCTGCCCAAGCCAAAGCGCAACAAGTTTTCTCAATCATTGTGTACCGAGTTTCACAGTCGGTAAACTTCTTGCTCATATAGTAAATGGCAGACTCTTTCCTTTTGGTTTCGTCTTGCTGGCCAAGTACACATCCCATTGAGTCCTCTAGGACCGTGAGGTAAATGATCAGTGGTCTTCCTTCCACTGGTGGTGATAGAATCGGCGGATTCAACATATATTCCTTAATACTGTCGAAGGCAGTTTGGCAGTCTTCTGACCAAACGCAATCCTGGTTCTTTTTCAGTAATTTAAAAATCGACGCACACGTGGCGGTCATAAGGAATATGAATCTGGAGATGTAGTTCAAATGTCCCAGGAATCCTCTGACTTGTTTTTCAGTTTTCGGAGAAGGCATTTCTTGAATGGCCTTGACCTTGTCAGGATTAACCTCAATTCCTTTCTGGCTGATGATGAACCCTAGTAGTTTCCCCGAACAGACACCGAAGGTGCACTTGTTGGGATTCAAGCGGAGCTTGAATTTTCTTAGACGTTCGAACAATTTTGACAGATGTTCAACGTGCTCATCCTCTGTTTTTGATTTTGCAATCAAATCATCGACATATACCTCGATTTCTTTGTGTATCATGTCATGAAACAGAGTGGTCATGGCCCTTTGATAGGTTGCCCCGGCATTTTTCAAACCGAACGGCATTACCTTGTAACAAAAGGTACCCCATGGGGTAATGAACGAAGTTTTCTCCATGTCTTTCGGCGCCATTTTGATCTGGTTATAGCCTGAGAATCCATCCATGAAGGAGAAAACTTTGAACTTTGCTGTGCTGTCTACCAGCATGTCAATGTGTGGTAAAGGAAAGTCGTCCTTTGGACTAGCCTTGTTCAGATCTCTGTAGTCGACACACATTCTGACTTTTTCGTCCTTTTTAGGAATGGGTATGATGTTGGCTAACCATTGAGGATATTCAGATGTAGCGAGGAAACCCGCGTCGATCTGTTTCTATACCTCCTCCTTGATTTTGATGGCCATGTCCGGGTGAGTGCGTATCAACCTTTGCTTTACTGGCGGACATTCCGATCTCAATGGTAAGTGATGTTCCACGATGCTGGTATCCAACCCAGGCATGTCCTGATAGGACCAAGCGAACACATCGGGAAATTCTTTGAGAAGCTTTATCAAACCCTCTCTGGCAGTTGGACTGAGCAGTGCTCCAATCCTGATTTCTTTTTTCTCTTTTTCTGAACCCAAGTTGACCGTTTCCAACGGCTCTTTGTGAGGTTCAATGGACCTTTCCCCTCGTCTGAGTAATCAGGAGATCTCTTCTGGAATTTCGTTGTCAACTTCTTCTTCAGCCCCAAATACCGGGAACTCAAAGTCGGGAGAAGGCATCGGATCGTATGTTTCAAAGGGGTGTAAAACAAGCAATCTGCATGACATGATGATTCATGTTTAGAAGAGATAGAGAAAATGCAAGTGTGTGCAGTGTTTTGATTTTACTGCTTGTTTTTTATTATTGATTTGTTTTTTAGGATTACCATTTTCTGAAAAAGCAAAAAGAGAAAACAGCAATAATGCGGAAATTACAGAACGACGTTATTTTATTAATGCACAAGTCGGTTCTTGAAACTACGGCCTTATAAAACAAAACTCTGTTGCTTCGGGCAAAGCGAAGAGGGAAATTTACAGAAAGCGAGCCCTATCAAAACATCCGTTTCACCTGGGCAAGGTGAAAGGCTTAAAGATGGCAATTACTTTGACTGGTGAATGACCTTCGGAACATCGACAGCAACCCACTGGCGGCGAACTCCTCGGTGAAACACAAAGTCTGGCACCTCCCTTGATTTGTCTTCAGAAATAACGCTGATTTCTGGTGGAGCATGATCATTGGAATCTGTCTCCCAGGCAGAAGTGTCGTAGGAGGATTCCTCTGTTGCATTTTACATAGCATTTGTACTCTCAACTGTATCTCCCCATCCAGTTGGCTGGATATCTTCGAGCCTGATACGAGAGCTTGCGGGAGCAGTGTACTTGACCATATAGTAGTATTTTCCACTTGGTTCTCCCAGAGTGTCCCAAACTTCTTTGGAACGGGAGGAGTCATCTCTCTCGATGACGTTGACCTCGGGAAAAGCATAATTGATGAATTCAAGTCCTGCAAACGTTGCAAATTCATCGTCATGTTGAGTAGTTTCTGAATGACCTGAGTGTTAATCCCATGACATGGCGGGGACACAGGTATTCTGTTCAATGACGGTCAGCTGATTTTCGTTGTTCGACTGACTCTCTTGCCCCAAGTTTCCTGGATAAGGTTGCCACATTGGTAGACCATCCATTGGGCCATAGTAGGTAGAATCAAAGTTGTCTTTCATCAGAGTGTCTTCCTCTAATGAATTCGGTGGAGCACGGCATCCTTCCGGATCACAATCTCCATAGATCATTTCGACGTCTGATCTGGGTATAAATTTCGGACTCTGTGCGGGATAGCAAAATGGCATTTGCGTTTCGTCCTGCGACACATAACCGTCCTCGTTAAGATAGGACTTCCAATCCTCATCTAGGTCAAAGGGATCCTCTTCATTGATAGCATGGACTACTTGAGTCACTGGTTGGAGGAAGCCTCCACTATGGAAGAAGTTCTGAATGGGATGAAAACTTTCATCACCGACAGCTGTCTGGGTGCAGGTTGTAGAAAAACCAAGACCCTTCTTTGTTTTGTTATCAATGGGAATGACAAGCTATCCCCATCCTTTCGTATCGGTACTCTCGACCGCTTTGATAGCATCCTTGTATGAGGAAATCGACGTTCCTCCTCCGGATTGATTGTTCTTGCCCACCGATAGTGCTTGGAACTGCGTTCCAATAACCTCTTCAGGTTCTATACCAGCAGATGATGACAAGTTATTCACGAGCAAAGCCTGTTCCCCACAGACTGTGACAAGTTGATCGTCCTTGACGAACTTTAGCTTTTGGTGGAGAGTCGAAGTGACCGCTCCAGCCTGATGTCTCCAAGGTCTTCCTAATAAATAACTGTACGTTGCCCGGATGTCCATGACCTGGAAAGTGACTTGGAAAGTGTGAGGACCAATAGTTATGGGAAGATAAACTTCGCCGATAACCGCTTTTCTGGATCCGTCGAACGCTTTGACAACGACCTCGCTGATTCTCATCGGAGGGCCTTTGAATGATAATTGCATCAAAGTGGACTTCGGCATAACATTCAGGGCTGACCCTGTGTCTACCAGTACACTGGCTAAAGCATCGTCCTGGCAGTTAACTGTGATATTGAGCGCCATGTTATGACGGCGACCCTCTTCAGGTAATTCCTCATCACTAAATCCCAAATTATTGCAGGAAGTGATGTTAGAGACAATGCTATCGAACTGTCTGATTGTTACATCCTGTTCCACAAAGGCTTGCTCCAAGACTTTCTGTAGAGCCTCCCTGTGGGCTTCTGAACTGAGTAACAGTGATAATACCGAGATCTTTGAAGGAGTCTGTAACAGTTGATCAACAATGTTAAATTCACTCCTCTGGATGAGCTTTAGCATCTCATCGTTGTTTTTCGAAAGGTCGGGATTACTGGATTGACCGACTGATGGATTGGGAGCTTCTGTCTGAAGTTCCTTTTCTTTATTGGACTCTCCAACTCCTCGGTTGAAGATTCGACCGCTCCGTGTCACACGACTGATGTCTGCAATATTCACGACGGAGGGTAATGGAAATTCCTTTCCATTTTCAATTGTTGTCGCACCGTATTTGTAAGGGATCACCTTAGCTGATTCATACGGTAATGGTCCCGGTAGATAGATGACTATGGGAACCTTTTGATTTTTCTGACCATCATAAGTAATCTCGATCCGTTCCCGGTTGGGAACTCTGGATTCATCAAGTAGAGGAATAATGGCAAAAACATCCCTGGTCCTGTGATGACCAGAGATCGTGAGGACATCCTCAACTTGCTCAGCAAGGTAGTTCGGCGACCAATCGTTAAGTCCAGAACCTGGATATGGACGAATTTCTCCGCGATCCACTTGACCCTGAAGAGCTGTTCTCACAAGGTAACACCCTTGGTTACTTTCTGAACACACGTTACAACTGTCATAGTTGTGTGGGGGCACCTGGCCACGCCCACTTTGAATACAATGTAACCTCACTAGGTTAGCTTCCACTGGTCGGACATCCTGATTTTGACGCCGAGTGGGATTTCTGTTACTGATACTAATCTGCTGAGTATCTTCATCCATATAGATGGGCATCCACCAATAATTTAACAAGTGTTGAAGTGCCTCCTGGACAAGGGTACAACCTCGATCGTTTTCGCAACCCGTTTTACAACTTTGATAGTTATGTGAGACCAGGAATCTGAGTCGGACCTGCTCAGCATGTAACTCTACCAGGTTGGTATTCATCACGCGAATATCGAAAATCTGAACCATGTTGATTTGATAGGGATTCCTATCATGGTAGTCTTGGATCCATCCAAGATCCATCTGACGCTGGAGGGCCTCTTGTATGAAAGAGCGTCCCTGTTTGTTTACCGAGCAAGTCAGACAGGAATTGTAATCGTGCCGCGACAGATTATGATACTGGCTTTGCCTTGAGTGCATCACCACCAAGTTGACATTCATTGCACGGATATCGTGGTTCTGAATGATGTTAGAATTCGCGTAGACCATGTTAACTCCACGAACTCTGTGCTCTTGGATCCATCCGAGATCCATCTGTTCCTGTAGAGCAGCCTGCACTACAGAACATCCCTGATTATCTTTAAAGTAGATATCACACTGGTGATAATTATGAGGTGGCACATGGCCATATCCACTCTGTCTACAATGCATCTTGACCAGATTGGTCTTCAACAAGAGTACATCGTGAATTTGATAGACATTGTTAGTCTCTTTCTCAATCAGATTGACTGCAGCCTTCTCATGTTGAGGCAACGGGTTCATGAGAACATTAGGATTCATATCTTTGAAAGATAAGAGCCCGCTCCTAACAAGCTTTTGCACGTCAGATTTGAAATTGAGGCAATTCTCTATGTTATGCCCCGATCCTCCTTGATGATAAGGGCATGTCTGATCCGCTTTAAACCAAAAAGACGGATTTTCCAGTACAGTAAGAGGAGACTTAGTCTGGATGTGCCCCTTAGCCAGTAGTAACGAAAATAGTTCTGCGTACAACATGGGTATAGGATCAAACCCTGATGATCGTGTTGTACGGTTGTTATTGTATTGAGGACGAGCCTGCTGAAGAGGCTGTTGAGTCTTTGCTGATTAGGTTGGCTCTGCGCAACCTGAGGTTGATACGTAGGAACAGGCGCGGGGCCGATAGCAGGAGTTACCACTGCTACTGGTTGATAACGACGCCTTTGCTTTCCGAGAGAGATATTCCCAATATCTTGCTCTTTTTTCTTAGGGAGAGCACTACCGTATTTCTTAGTACCACTCGTCGACCCAGTGTCTTTTACCAAACGTCCTTCTCGGACAGCTTCCTCAAGACGTACGCCCATACCGACCATCTCGGTGAAATCACTGGGCGCACTGGCGACCATTCGACCGTAGTAAAATGAGCTCAAGGTTTTTAAGAAGATCTTTGTCATCTCTTTTTCCTCAAGAGGTGGAAAAATTTGAGCGGCAATTTCACGCCACCTCTGGGCGTACTCCTTAAAGGTTTCTTTATCCTTTTGAGACATCGATCTGAGTTGATCTCTGTCAGGTGCCATGTCCAAATTGTATTTGTATTGTTGGACGAAGGCAGTGCCAAGATCTCTGAATGTGCTGATCGAGGCACGGTTTAAACCCATGTACCATTTTAAGGCAGCACCGGTTAAACTATCCTGAAAGTAATGAATCAGCAGGTCCTGATTTTCCGTCTGAGCTGACATTCGTCGAGCGTACATCGTCTAGTGACTCTGAGGGCAAGAGTTGCCCTTGTATTTTTCAAAGTCAGGCACTTGGAATTTGTGCGGAACTTTCACATTGGGGACCAGACAAAGTTCTGCGGCGTCCTTTCCAAAAAGATCCTGACCGCGAATGGCTTGCAGTTCCCTCTGCATTTCCAAGAACTGTTCCTGGAATTCATCCATTCGGTCAAACATAGTTTCCTTCTTGCCAGAAGGTATCTGTGGAATCTGTCCTTCCGGGACAGAGTACACCACAGGGGGTGGTACCGTAACTACGACGTTGAATCTTGGCGTCTCCCGAAGTTTGTAACCTTCAGGGGTCTTTAATATGCCTCTGGTATCTTCGCTTTCCCGAAGTTTGTAAACTTCAGGACCAGCGGCTCCTGCAGAAGTTCCCTGATCTTCGACGATCGGCGGAACATATCCTTCCGGGATATAGTTAACAGGCATGCCCCAGGGACGATCTTTCGGCATCTGATACCTAGGATCGAACTTCTCCACTATGGGCGTCGAGGTGACCTCCGAGATCACAGTCCTTTGTAGCTGAGCTTCTGCCATGGCTTGCATGTCGTTACGAAGCTTTCTCATATCCTCTCTCAGAGCGTCGAGCTCTTCTCTCAACTCTCTGTTTTCTTCCTCAAGATCATCCATCTTTTTCTGACGACTGACCCGAGTATTATACGAGTGAGACAGTTTGACTCTAGAATTGAGACACAAACGTAAGATTCGTAGGTAAGGAGAATACGCGACGTGAGAATGATAAAATGCAATGATTATGTTAATTGTTTGTTGATTTAATCAAAATAAACTGCGACAATTAGATTGCAAATATCAAACGGTGGGGAAACGCCTTTTTATTGAATTCAAAGGATTACAGAAATGGAAATACAGTAGATTACAAGGTGCGAAAATAGAAACCTAAACTAATGGGTCCTGGTACTTCCTCTTCTTTGACCGGGGCGCTTGGGCCGTTGTCGGGTTGTCATTCCTTTGCCAGGCGAAAGGAGCGAGCAAATTCCTTTGGTCGTCTTGATTCTCTACAACATGTTGCTCTAAAATCTCAATCAGAGCATCTTTCTCTCTTAGTAGTTGCTGTATTTGGATACACTCTATGTTGAGGGTGCGGTACTTGTTCTTCCAAGACCTTCTCTCCTTTTGAACTTTGTTGAGAGTAACCTGAAGCTTTTCAGTTTCCGTCATGAAGTACATGACAGATTCCCTCGGCGGAAGAATTCCGTAACGAGGATAAGGCATCTTTAGCTTGAGAGCTCTAGTTTGTACCCAATGGAGATAAGGCTCCACCGAGACACAGTCTGGTTTTCCTAGAGACTCTCGTCCTTTCTTATGAACGTGCTTCCACGCATGCACTATTTCCATCTTCAGTGCCCTGTCGTTTTCTCCTTCCTTGAAGAAAAGACCTTCCAGATGAGCGTTCTGCGGAACGAGCCTCATCGGGTATCCAAATTGACGAAGAACCAATACCGGATGGTAGTTGATTCCCCCCTTAATTCCTATGAGAGGTACGTTGGGGAAGTTTCCACAATGATCAATGATCCTGATCCCATCATAAATCTTAATGCACCAATCTATATCAGAGTTGGTAAGAGACATGATCTTCTGCGACCAGCGCAGGGCATTCTTGCAATCCCCAAAAGCAGCAGACTTAGGCAAATGAGAGATAAACCATTTGTAGAGCAAAGGTACACAGCATGTGATCTCCCATCCGCTGTACAAATTTCCTAAGTGTACAGAATGATACGCATCTGCGAGCAAAGTCGGAACAGGGTTTCCAATGAGAAAAACCTTAATAGCGTTGATATCGACGAAGTTATTGATGTTGGGAAACAAAAATAACCCGTAGGTGAGCAAGACAAAGATGCTTTCAAAAGCAGTCACGTTCCCTATACTAGCGAAGTACAGAGCTTTCTTTGTTAAGAACTGGGCTGGCAAACCTTGTATGCCACCCTTGGTAGTCAAGTGAGTCCTGACCTCAGACTCGTCCAAATGAATTGCTCTTGCAATGGTCTGATTCTTTGGAATTTCTTCCAGTCCAGAAAATGGAGCTCGATCAGTGATATGTAAATCAATCAGATGAGAATACTCCTCCAGCGTTGGTGCTAGCTGGTAATCCGGGAATGTAAAGCAGTGATATACCAGATCGTAGAATTGAACGAGCGCATCCATGATTCCCTCAATCACATGGACTCTTAACAGTGGTAGCAAACCACCATGCTTGGCTCTGAAAGCCTCTGGGTTAGTGATCATCCTCGCTAACCTTCTCAAATCCTCAAGCTTTGGAACCTTGAAGGTATATTGGTGAGTTCTCCTTCTACCGAAATCCATCGGTGCAATCCTTTTCTCTGATATTTGCAATCACAGTCTTAGTTTATTTTGAAAAACAGAGAGACTAGAAGAGAAAGTTTTTTGAATGTTTTAATGTTTTTTAGATGAATGCATGAATGCAGCACACAAAAACATAGAAAAAACATGGGGTCAGAGGGTCGTTGTCATGAAGTCAAGGCTCTACCCATCCCCAAAGGTTTACTAAGGTGATTTTTGTACCTGTACTCATTATCATTAGCTCCTCCCAGGAAGGCAGACAACAAGCGGATCGCCAGCGAGTTGTGTGCAATCTTAGAGTAAGTGCTATTCACCGAGAATAGATCACCAGCCTCAAATGAGGGTAGTATCGCGTAACAGCTATAGCTTCCGCACTACGAAAAGGGTTGGCTTTTCTAGGTGTATACTAAATCTTTCCACATACGGCATCACCCGCATTCCCATTAGCAGAAAAATAAACACGTATAGCAATTAGGAAAAGCAGTATATATATTTATCCTAAGCATCCTAGACTTTAAAAGCTAAGAATCTTAAGTTCCTGACAGAAATGGCTCCCCGGCGGAATCACCACTCTGTAGTTTCTATAAGCGAAGGTTTTTACCTAAGATCATAATAGAGTCAAAAAGTCTTATCTCAGTGAAGGCCTCTACCTAGGAGTAAAATAGATCATCAATAAATGAACGGTAATCCCCAGAAGAGTCGCCATTTTTCTTGTGAAAAGTGGGGACGATGCCCCAAGGCAAGATAGATCAAAAAATGACTTCCCCAGCAGAGTCGCCATTTTTCTGTAGCGAGCGATTTTTTTGGACGTGCTTTCGAGGCACAACCGCTCTTCGGTGTTGCTACTACAGCTCGATTAATTTTTTATCCTATTAAAGCTGATGAAGGAAGGGAAATAGATGTCTCCAACTAACCCTGCTTGCATACTGAGTTTGAACAGCGGTCTGTTCGGTTACAGATGCTTCAAAGATTCGGGGTCTTACTCAGGTTATCTGTTCATTGAGATGTTTAGGATGTTAGGACTGATTGCTTTTCTGATAGATACGTGAAAGTATGGGATTTTGGGTTTTTGTTTAGTGTGCTCGCTAAGATCTTTTCTTTCGATCTTATGCCTACGTATTCCCGTTTACCGAAACAAGGAAATCAGAGCGTTCGTAGTTCCTCCTATTCTATGGGAGGAAATGGTGTTTTGGTGTCTTGTTCAAAGCCCAAGACGTGAAGCGAAAGGTTGTTTGTATCTTGATCAAAGCCCAAGATATGAAGCTGAAAGGTCTCAACTTTAGAGAGAATTTGTCATCTCTAAAGAGGGGAGAAGGAGAATTACTTTAACTGGGATACGCGGATCCGAGCAATGCCATAATTTCTGAAGAAGGGGTTTTAACCTGAAGGAGAAGACTTTAACTCTGTGTAAAAAGCAACGCCATCATTCCTTAGGAATTCCTCATGCTAAAAGAAGGACAGTGGCATGGATATAGATGATCTAGAGGCTTGCCGCTTACAGCAATTAGATGAAAGGGAAGGAGTTGTTGATGTTTGTTTACTGTGAACGAGGCACAGGTTTGATGCTAAAAGGTTGATTGGATCGACCAGTGGTTTTCTTATATAAAGCCTAAGAGGAGGCTAATTTACGCTGGGGAAAATCATTATACAAAGCCTAAGAGGAGGCTAATATGTGTCTCGTATGAAGCCCGAGAGAGAGGCTAAAAGGGTTCGACCCAGTGGGGGATATCATTGTACAAAGCCCAAGAGGAGGCTAAAAGGGTTCGACCCAGTGGGGGATATCATTGTACAAAGCCCAAGAGGAGGCTAAAAAAGAATTGACTCAGCTGGAGAATCTTTTATAGCTCGTATGAAGCCCGAGATGGAGGCTGAAAAAAGAGTTTGACTCTTGCTTATGGAATTTGTATCTCGTACAAGGCCCGAGATGGAGGCGAAAGGATGATTGACTCAACGAGGGAGTCTTTTGTGTCTCATACAAAGCCTGAGAGAGAGGCTACAAGATTTTGACTCTACAGGGGAATCTTTTATATTCAACAAGAGAGTGTTTTTTTTTGTATCTCGTATGAAGCCCGAGATGGAGGATGAAATTTGTTTGGCTCTATAAGAACCTTTTTGTATCCCGTATAAGGCCCGAGATGGAGGCTAAAAAGGTTTGCTCCGCTGGGGAGAATCATTTTTACAAAGCCCAAGAGGAGGCTAACTTATGCTGAGGATAAGAAGGATCATTATATGAAGCCTAAGAGGAAGCGATCTGCTGGTGACTGTTATAGTTAAGTGACAGGTCCAGTATACTGATCTTTAAAGAGAAAATCAGTTCTTATATGAGCAACACTGTACTCATGAGTTTGATCTGAGGATCGGGGTTGTTCCCTGTTCTTTAAGGAAAGGGGAAATCCAAAGGGTATTGAGACTGTCTGAGTCTGCGGGTTTCCTTCCTATTTAACGGAGGGGTCACTTGAGAATGTCTTTGAGACTCAAGGAAAATAGACTGTCCAAGTCTAGAGTTTTATCTTTTGTACCATGCTTTGAGAAACAGTAGTAGACTCTGGAAAGGACTGCTCTATGAAGATTACTAAGTTCTGTTCCTATACCTGTAGGAGGTCGTCGGGACAATTTGTACGAAGCCCAAGAGGAGGTTGTAAACTTTTAAGAAGCCGATCGGTCCTTGCACGAAGCCCAAGAGGAGGCTATCATTCCCGGAGGAAGAGATCATTATAAAAAGCCTAAGAGGAGGCTGTCAATACTTCTAAGAAGCCGACGGGTCCTTGTACGATGCCCAAGAGGAGGCCGATGATTTTAAGAAGCCCGTGGGTCCATCATCTCCTTTCCATTCGGAGAGATGACTCTTTTAAAGATAAAAACCACTGGTAAACGTGCGAGGTTTACTATCCAGCGACTTTTAACTTTTAAAGAGGGTTCCTTAGTTAGGGTCCAAGATTATGACCGTAGTGGGTTCCCAAACCCCGAGACATTCAAGGCAAGCTATTCACAAGGAATAGATCGAGTCAGGAACATTCGAGAATTTGGAAGAAACTCAAAGATGCCATTCACGGAGAATACATTTATCTTTGGGAGTAGAGTTTCTTGACGATTCCTAAGGAGGACAGCCGAAGAGAAGACTGTATCTGGTGCTCCTATTGGGCATCTAGGTGTCTATTTCTACGAATAAACGGAACGGCTTTACCTAGTTCTAGACGTAGTTGCCGGGGAAACTCAAAATATCTATACTATTATTACACAGTTGATATGAGTTTATGAAAGGAGACTTACAGCGGGCAGCCCCACAATACAGTTTATATTATATGAAAGCAGTAAATGAAAGCGATAACCACTTACTCGGTTGTAGAGCTTCCATGCTGTTTGGTTAGTTGTTCAACAAAGAAAGATTGAAAACAATAGTATATTCAAAATCAAAGGAGAAAGTGCTTTGAAAAAGAAAGATTTGGGGCTTACAGCTCAAGGAGAGGCCCAGGGTTTTACCAGTGAGTGCACTGTTGAATTTGTACAGAGGGTCTTATACAAGTGACTGTGGCCCAAAAAGTTTTCTGTACAGAGGGATGGGTCTTACAATCTCTCAAGAGGCCCAAAAAGTTTAAAGAAAAAGAGCGGGGCTTATAACACGAGGGTAGGCCCAATTGACTTTTCGTTTAAAATGGCGATCGCGCCGAGGTTTTGTTTTAACGCAGAGGGACTTATACAATAAGTGAGGCCCAAAATGATTTTGGTTAAAAGGGGGTTGGGTCTTACACTCGAATAGAGGCCCAAAGTGTTTTGAAGAAGAAGAAATGGGTCTTACTACACGAGGGTAGGCCCAGGTGATTTTTTGAAAAGGCGACGATCGCGCCGTTTGTTTTTGACGGTATCGGGACTTATACAATAAGTGAGGCCCAAAAATGATTTGGTCAAAAAAGGATTGGGTCTTACACTCTATTAGAGGCCCAAAGAGTTTTGAAAATGATTTATGAGGGTTGAATTAATCCAAAACCCTAATTTATTTCCAAAATGTATTTAATTGAATAAAAATTCAATTAAAATGATCAAAAATTGTTTAACACATGGGAAACAAATTGTGATCTTGGATTAATGCTTCAAAAATTAAGTATTGACCTACAAAATAAATAGAAAGCATTAAAAGTTGCAAAATCATTGTGGAAATAATATTTCAAATGTTAAAAACAATTAAAATATTAATTCTTTGCAAAAATATCAATTATATAAAATAAATAATATTTTTTGGGATTTTTTGGTAAAATAAAATATTTTAACATTTTTGTGAATTATTGAAAAAAGAATCAACTCAAAATCATTAAAACTCAGAGAGAAATTAATTTTTGAATCAATTAAACAAAATCACAAAATTCAAATATTCAAATTATTCAAAAATGGCGCCAAGAACAGATGAAGAACACGCGCGTGTTCTGGGATTCTCAGATTTGCGTTTTCTATCCAATCTCCATGAATACTTAATCATATCATGCAATCCACACATCATTGTGCTCGTCTCAACCTCACGATCATGTCTATGTACTTTAATTTCATTTAAATTAAACATACAACAAAAAATCACGAAGAAACCTCAAGAACCCTAATTTCTGCATGAAGGCTAGGATTTTTGATACACGATTCAAACAATGTAATTAATTGAGGGAAAACATTCCATGCATGATTATGAACATATGGCCAAATTATTGTGCGATGAAATATGCATAGATTGAGAGATGACCAAGTATGTGCTTACCTCCAAGTCGTGACAGCAAGAGCAAATTGATTTCTGAGCTGGAGGTGTTACAGATGAGTTGTGATGATCTGAACAGCTTCCCTACACCCTATGGAGTGTGTTTGAATGCTTGGACTTGATTGAAATTGGCTGGAACGATTTGTGGTACCTCAGCTGCAACTTGGTTAAAACCTTGAGCAACCAGCTGGTGATTTTGTGAAATCAGTGTTCCAGATGTTATGTGAGTGTTTGGATCACTTCTATATGATGTATGTGAGGTGTGTGAGTGATTGGTTTGATTGGAATTGCTCTCAAACTCAAAACCCGATAGTGGCTTGCCTTTGAAGGCAAAATTGGAGTGAAAAAAGAGATTTTGAGGAAAGCATCTGTTTGATGGCTTTGGTGTACTTAAACTGAACACAATTGAGCTCTATTTATAGTAGAGCAAGTTTGTTTTGGCTGCAATAGTGAATGGCAACTGCAGCAGGTGTTTCCTCAATGTTGGCCAATGAAAATACAAGTCTCCTCTAGCCATTGACTAGAGGTTAGGGCTCAGAGCTGTGGTTCCCTTGGTCTTGGATAAGTCTTGACTGATTTCAGATGAGAATGGCTCAGTCCATGCCACCTTGATGGTTCCATTGAATGCCTCATTCCAAATTTGGAGTCTTGTCCCTATTTTGGCAACTCTAGGTTCAACATGCTATTCCTTGTTCCTTGGACCTTGGAGGCTTGGCTCAGTGATTGTCCCCTTTGGATTCAATTCTCAGAGGTGTCCAAGTGGATTGGAGCAATTGAAATTGGCTGATTTTGGCAAATCGAGCCAAAATGCAAATTCTGCCTTGCTTTGACAGATTTCAGCAAGGCAACTTGCCAATGTTGTATCTCATGATGTAGGTTGAATTTGGCAATGTTCTTGGCCATTTTGGAAAGCCCTAACATGATACAACAACTGTTTGAACAAGTTTGGTTTTGATCTCTTTTGATTCCAAGTGAAAAATCCCCCTACATTTGGCAAAAAGTGAAAGCAAATTCTGACTTAGTGAAAATTTCACTAAGTGTTGGAAAAAGTGACATTTTCACTTTTCAGCCACATTGATCACTCCATAACTCAAAATCCTTAATGAATTGGAATGACTTGTAGTTGAAGCTTTTGTAGATGATAATGAGGTCTACAAATCAAGCTTTGGATGGAAAAAATTGGCCTTGTGGTTTAGGAGTTATGGTCCTCCAAAGTTGGTACCCTAGCCACTTTATTTTTTAACTTAGAATTTTTCTAAGTTTTTATGGTTACCCCTTTTACAAGTTATCTCACTTTTCTTGATTTTTCTTGATGAATGATGATTCAAATCATACATTAACATCATTTTAGGGTTAAAAATCCATTTTGGTGAAAAATCTCAAAAAGTCAAAGTTGACTTTTTGTGCACAGTTGACTTTTTATCAGATGAATTCCAAACTGTACAATTCTTCAGGAAATCATGTCCTTGACCTAAATCAAACTTGATGGACATGTTCCATGGGTGTCATAGGGTATATTCATTCATGTATTAGGGCTTGGGAGCATGTCTAGGTCAAAAGTCAAAGTTACAGTTGACTTTTCTCGCGAAACCCTAATTGTGGTGCAGATGAAAATGAAACTTGTTGCTCAAGCTTATTGGATCAATCCATTGTTCCAAATGGATCAATATGTATATCAAAGACCCTAAAATCATGTCTTGAGGTCATGGCTCATGGCTTGTCCCAAAAGTCAACTTAGGGGTGAATTAGGTCAAGAAACCCTAATTCCTGATTTTTGATGTATGCATCCCCTGAGGCAAAATTGACTTGATGAATGGGTTCATGAGGTTCCATGGAGTATATTAGGTTATGTTTTGGATCAATGGCTTGTGCCCAGATGAAATTTTTCATCTGGAGGCCCTGGGCGATCAAAACCCTAATTTGGTGATACAGTCGATCTGGAGTCTTGATCCACCTAGAAGGGAGCAGCATTGTGCTTAATCCTTGAAGTGGGAGTCCTTTTGATCCATTGTGGATGTTTGAGAGGTTTTAGACAAGTTGAAGATCAAGTTATTCCTTAATTGATCTTTTGTCTAAAAGCTCTGAGAGGGCTTGAAACCCTAACTCTGATTGCAGTCAATGCTCAACAATTCCTTGAGGAGATTGATGAGGCATGATGATTCATCCATATTGTGCTGATGATTTGCACAATGATGGGAAACTTTAGTGGTCAAAATTTGGGGTATGACAATGAGGTCCCTGACTTTAAAGTGGTTACCGTTTTTGCTTCAAAATTGGAATAACCAACTCACTCAAAATCCTCCATTATTTAAGAAGATAGTGTTGGAACTAATGGAATTGAGTTTCAACCCCAAAACTACCTTATTCACGGTGGCATTACATGCTAAGATTATGACACCCATATAGGAAACCAAGATTGATGTCCATAAGAAATGGGGTTGGTCTGAAAAAAATATTTCCTCAACCTTTGTGATGTATATCTATGGTGTATGTTGACATCTGGGAATAATATCGAGGCATCAATTAATTTTTTTTGTCAATCACATGGGTTGGGATACCCTTTTGCTTTCCAAAAGTGTTTGACAACGTGTTTTTGAAGAGACATGTGAATCGATTTAAGGAAAAATCTTTTCAATTACTGGAATTGTATGAAGAGAAAAAAGATGTTTCAAATAAGGCTTTGTGAAAAGGTTTATGATTAATAATGACTTTTGAATCTAACATGACTTATGTATTTTGGTACACATCAAGGTCTATAATTAAGGTCTTCGATAATAACCTTGACTTTCAATATTTATTGCATAAGTAATGTTCATTCATGATCAGACATGGTATATAGTCTTGTAATACAATTTTGTTTGTGGTTTTGTTTATACATAAGTTTATTGTCCTCTCTACATACTTTGCTTATGATATTAATTTAAACTTGCGTACAAATTATATCCAAAAGAGTGTGAAAAGTATGATGTTTATTTGGAAAGAAACAAGAATACGTCTATTTTCTTCAAACAAATTTGTTGATAGCTTTGATGGCTTCATATACGAAGATGCTAATTATTCTTGTTGATGCACTGCCCTTTTTCGTTTTGATACATGTTTTGTTAGCAGTCGATCAACCTGTCTGGTTGCTTATTGTTTTAGTTATTCAGTCATATGTCTTCGAGTTGAGTAAAAGGAAGCAAAAATTGAACTATTATCCCTCATAAAATACGAGATATTTATGATCAACTGTGCGGTGGTATGAGCTTAGGACTGTGTGTGACTCATTTTTCAGTTGATTGGCTGTGGAGTTTCTTTAGTTGTGTAACACAACTTAATTTTCCATACAGTAAAACTAGGTAAAAAAAAAGCTGGTATGTAATATATATTTAACATTTAAAATTATAAACAAAAGGAACATCGGCTTAGTGGTTAAGAATCTCGCCCAGTAAGTTTAGGTACTGAGTTCAAATCCCATTGGTAGTATAAATTAAATTTTTTTTCAATGCTTTACTATCCAAAACAGCAAAAATTTATTTTACCTGTAATGTGAGCAATTTTTAATTTACCTCGTAATAAAAACGATGAAAAAATTATAGTAAAATTAAAAGAAAAATAAAAAAAAAAATAAAAATAAAAATATAAATTAAAAAATACTACGTGGATTTTAAAGAATAAATAAAAATACAAATAAAAAGCCACGTGGACAACCACATAGGATTTAAAAAAGATTATGGGTTTAAAAGTCAAATAGGGGCCAAACACACATAATCTATACATTATAAAGTGGGAATCTAAAAAAATCTTACATGGGATAAACTGAAACTCGCTAATATTATAAGGAGATGAGTTATATATTTAACCCTAAAATCTGAAATTGAAAACTCGAATTACAATTATTCTCCCTACATACAAATATTTATTAAATGTTGATCATTAAACCAATAATGAAATAAAAAATATTAAATAGAATACTTATTTTATAAAATAATTTTTAAATAAGATAAAAGTAGGTCAATTAGTAATATTTAATGTAATACCTACTAGTTACATGTCTAAAATAATAACTGGTTGTAATAATAATTGGTACTGGATAAATCAATTCAAATATCTAAAAGTGGACCAGATTAAAAAATTTCCAAAAATAGAATTAGGATAACTAATACATCAATGATTGAACAACATCTTCAACACAGCGGAGAGACACTTCATCAATTCCAACCCATTAACTACTCGCCTGAAAATAGCACAAATACATGGGATGAGATACTAATGTTACGGGTTCTCGACATAAACCAAGAAATCTCTGACTACCCTTCTACCGTAGTCAAGGTCTACTTGAAAAGTCCATTAGGGTATCTCACACCCATCACACAGGAATGAGTACCGACTAGACACCTCACGGTCATCTCATGAGAACCTTGAACCATGTTATCCAAGTATATAGCCAGAACCATATGTTGTGACCGGGTATTAAAAATACCCACACGTACTATTGAGATTTCCACGTTATCCCATACCCTATATATATATAACCCTACACACCCTAACAACAACAGTCCCCCACATTTGAGTCTAATTTATGAGATCATCAACATTCAACTACAACTCTGAGAGACTCCATCTCTACTCTAGGCTATACACCTATTTTATGCAGTGACATGTGTCAAGCTTCTATGTGTTTATAGTCAATTAACTTAAAGGTATTCACGAGCCTTCGAGTTGTCAGCAATCAAAACGAATATAACCGTCCAAAACGACTTTGGCTGTCCACGATTTTCTTACACCATACGTAATTAATCCAAATTTTCCGTGTGACACTCCTAGTATCACGTAACCATTATCCTATTTATTATGTTACTATCTTGTGGTACTAATCCATAGGAAATCCCATTCAAAACTTTGATATTCACAATCTCTCAGTCAACTCTAAGTTTGATCCAATGTCGAATGACTGATTTACACCTAAACATATAAAATATACTTTATTTATACAAAAAATAAGATGCCTTAATTAATATTGGATTATCTTTTTTTTCATTAACAATTATTTTGTGGATATAAACATTGTGATTAGATAAGTATGGGGTCCTTATCAATATTATGTATTAAACTATTATGACAATTGAAAAGACTAGCAATCCTTATCAAATTTTATTGTTCAATCTATGGCGAGTTCATAGATTTTATATCAGCTAAGAAATATGGCACTAATTTGTAACATAGATTTTTGATGAGACAAAATTTTTATTTTAAAGAGAATTCATTGATAAATGAGGATAAAGATTTCCAACATTACAAAAACTCCTTACACCTTGTAATTTTCAAACACAAATTATGGTGCATCTTTTATTTTTCAATGATTGGAGTGATACAACATAGCTTCTTAAATAAAACAACATTTGTCTTGACCACCCGGAAACCAACATTGTCCACCTTTTTGAAATCCCTTTCTAAGGCATTCCGTGCCACAATTTGAATTACAAGTATCTACGCAGCATGCTGGTGGTGGTCCATTTCTTCCATAAGGGCAATCTAGTGTAGCTGGAGTGTCTAAACTAGTAACAGACCCTGAAACAAAATAACATATAAATTATTATGCACACAAAGTAGTTTCTTTATATTTTACAAAATTTTCAAAAGTTGCTGAATCATGTAGATCTAACCAATAAAGCTATTGTTTTTCTCCTTACGAATATAAAATCATTGGTTACAAATAATAAAATTCAAAAATTTAAACGTAAATTATTTCATAAAAGTAAAAATGTTCAATAAGAGATATAGAACTAAGTTTTAATACCCCGTAAATTATTTTACTCTGGATAATATTGGTATGATCAACTGGGCTCCGGTTTACTCTGAGAATTTATTTGATAAAATAATTTGAGTAAACTGATGAGCTCAGAGCAGACCCAATTAATATTATCTGACTCTGAGGTTTTAATTGTTAGAGCTTTAGAGATTATTTGGACAATTAGTAGTGTTACTAATTGATGATATTTTACTATATCATTTCCTTTTCCACTCATTTTCCACTTAGAAGCAAAGAAAGGAAAAGATAGAAAGAATTTGGAGAGAAAGGAAAGGAAAGAAGAGGAAAAGCTCAAGAACACAAGTTCATCAATCATCACCCATTCTTCACCAAATCATCTTCCAATCTTCATCATCATCATCTATCCAAGGTGGGTTATCGATAGAAACTTTTGGTTTAGATTTTCTTGAGGTTTAACTTCTAGGTTAGAATTGTGAAAAATGAATAATCTGGAAGCTAACAATTGAAATGCGGTATAAACTGTGTAGGATAATCATTTGCAATGTATGATCATGTGTCAATGCCGGTTTGTTTGTTGGGTGGAGTTTTGGGTGGGATTTTGGCCCCAAAGCTCTGTTTTCACATTACTGAGAAACCCAGAATTCGCAGGTTCACACTGTGAGTCCCTCTAGCGAAGGGGAAAGCGAGCGTTCGCTGGACATTCGCACGACAAGTGTGAAGGCGAACATTCGCCAGAGGTTCGCACTGCGAACTTTACCTTGTTTTGGTTCTGTTTTGGTTCTGCCTTGGTTTGCCAGACGTTCGCACTACGAATGGGGCAGCGAACTAGTGTTGGCTAGGCATTCGCTGGGAGCTTCGCACTGCGAATGAGAAAGCGAGCATTCGCCGGATGCTTCGCATTGCGAACATGACAGATCCTCCAACTTGTTTCTTTCATAACTTTTGACTCGTTTATCCGTTGTGAGTGTTCTTGGTATCGTTGTGAAGCTATGAACATTCTCTAGCTAATGGAAGTGAGAAATATCTATTTATTTCCTGATTAAATAAATCGGAGGGAACCGTGAATTAGTGAAATTGTGGTATGTGGAATTATGCGTTCCCTTTATGCGCTTGATGATTATTTGCCTATGCTCTTACTGTTAAACATGTTTGAATATGTATGCATGTTAAAATAAGCAATAGGTAGAGTGAGGAATATTACCGTAAACAATGTAGGAAATTGTTGAATGACATAACGACGACGCTCGTGCAAGAGAGGCCGAGGCGTGCGTCGATTACCGAATGGTATGGAAAGATTTACACTAGTATGGATCATGTTTGGGTGTGTTTTAATTGATAAGGAAAGAGAGGTCTTAAGGCTAATACGGCCGGGTGATTGTCGAATACAATCACATTTGTGTATAGGTCATGTAATCGTAACCATCGCCCTTGGGAGGCATTTATGAGTCTCGAGCTCCTCTAGATGCAGGCATTACTACTTGGCAGGTTTGATTCCCAATGTTATAGTACGATGGAACCTACGGGTAGAGACTTGTGATGGCATGAGAGGCCATGAGAAGTGACGAATTAAGGTGATAATGCGTCCCTTAATTCTAAATCCATTTGTATGCCAAGTAATTACAAGGATCCATGACTCGGGTCGTCTTCTAGACGTAGAAGCGGACGGGAAAAGGGGATGCCTTGGTGCGGGTTAACGATTAGCGATGTTGTGAGTTAATAAGATTCACAAACATGGATCCATATAGTGTGTGTGTACTCAAAGTCACTTCCCTTCCCTTTTGACTTGAGTTAGGCTTGTTAGAACCTTGTAAAGCCGAGAGGACATATAAGATAGATAACTCACTGAGATTTGATGTATCTCACCCCACGTTGTTGTTTACATCACAGGTACTACAGGTTCGTCGAAGGGTAAGGACAAAGTTGTTTGACTTTTCCTTACGAATCGTGGCTTTTGTGTGGCAAGGCTTCCGTTGTAGATATTTTGAGATCGTTAGTGATCTAGTTCTTAGTTTTATCTTTTTGAACATCTTGTATATATAACATGCCATAGTTGTTGTATTAGGTTTTAGGCATTTATATGTATACTGTGTGACTAGGAACTTGTATATTTCAGTACCAAACGTATTATTCATGTATGATATATGCTTGGATGTATGTATTTATACATGGGCGTTACAGTTGGTATCAGAGCAGGTCGTATCCTCGGCCTAGCCATGAAATAGTATAAGTATTTTCTTTCCGTTTCATCTGTGTTGTGTCGCCATTGGTCTTACATGTTATAATTATGGTATTGAGCCTGATCAACTTAATCCTATCTGTATGACATTAAGGAACATGGCGGACCGACGCAGAAACAACCGGGCCAGACCGCGAATCGCTCCAGTCGGGACTAATCTACCAGGTAACGGGGAGAATGCCCCTTTGTATCAATTCATGCTGCAGATGCAGCAGCAACAAAATCAGTTTGTGCAACAAATGATACAACAAATGGTTGGTGGCCTGCATCCTCCAGTGGTTGTTCCTGAAGCTGCAGGGGGAAACTTTAGGGATTTCATTCGTATGAACCCTCCGGAGTTTCAGGGAGGATTAGATCCGGTGAAGGCGCATGAATAGATATCCGGGATGGAAAGAATTTTCTTAATAGTTCAGTGCAGTGAGGAAAACAAGGTGGTATTCGCTTCTCACTTGTTAAAGGGTCCTGCCATAAGGTGGTGGGAAAGCACTTCAGCCTTAATGACAATTCAAGAGGTACCGAAGGTATGGGAGCAGTTTAAGATAAATTTTATGGAGAATTATTTTCC
The DNA here is from genome assembly GCA_022829125.1 of Lathyrus tuberosus. NCBI lineage: Eukaryota > Viridiplantae > Streptophyta > Magnoliopsida > Fabales > Fabaceae > Lathyrus > Lathyrus tuberosus. The sequence goes on from JALAZF010000579.1 coordinate 1,528,153, forward strand.
AAGTTCCTTAAGGTCTCAGAAAGAATTTGAGTTTCAATAGTTGAGACAAGGCAACCTGACTGTGGCTTCTTATGCGAAGAAATTTGAGACTATGGCTGCTTATTCTAGACAAGCCATGTATGCTCCTGATGAAAGGTGGAAGATCGATCAGTTTCTGTTTGGTTTAAGGGCTGAAATTTCACATAGCGTATCTCAAAGGGAATTCACTAGCTATGCTGAATTGTTAAGGTAGTGTTATGTGGCGGAACATAGTTTGAAGAAGGTACAAGCGGAAGGAGAATTGAGTAGGTTGAATCCAAGTGACCGAGGGAGATTGAATCAACAATTTAGACCAAGGCAACAAGCTCTCAAAGGAAAGCAAGTTCAGGGTTCTAGATCTAGCGCACCTTCTGTGTGCCGTTTTTGTGGGAAGAGGCATGGTGGTAGATGTCATTTCGAAGGAGTGGAGTGTTATCGGTGTCATAAAATGGGTCATTTGGCGAGGGATTGCCCTCAGGGTAAAATTTTAGCGCAAGAAAAGAATACCGGCCGAGTGTATACCTTGGATGCAAGGAAAGCAAAGGGTGATAACTCTTTGATTGCTGGTACGTGTTTCGTAAATGGACATCCTTGTTTTGTGTTATTTGATTGTGGAGCAACACATTCCTTTATATCGGTACAATGTACGAAGCGACTGGGGTTGCAAGCTATTCCATTGTCTCCACCCATGGTGGTTACTACTGCCATGGATGAGATTGTTGAAACGCCGTTAATGTGTGAAAATTGTGTTCCTTCGGTGAATGAAAGAGTTTTCCAGATTGACCTTATTTGTTTGCCGCTTAAGAAAGTGGATGTTGTTCTGGGAATGGATTGGCTTTCTGCTAATTCAGTTTTTATCGATTGTGAGGAGAAGTTAATTATTATTCCATCCGAGGAGGCTACTCCGAAGGATGTGTTGACTACTATTTTAGAAGGTACGGTGGGAATGATTAATTTCTTGTTTGAGAATGAAAAATCTGTTCTTTTGGTTCTTACCAAGGAGGAGAACGACAACCTTCAGGTTCGGAGTATTCTAGTAGTCTGTGAGTTTCCGGAAGTTTTTCCCGAGGATATCACTTCTCTTCCTCCGGAGAGGGAAGTGGAGTTCTCTATTGACCTGGTACCGGGAACGGCTCCAATATCCGTTTCTCCGTATCGGATGGCACCGCTCGAGTTAAGGGGATTAAAGGATCAATTGGAAGAATTGATGGCTAAACAATTTGTTAGACCAAGTGTTTCACCTTGGGGAGCTCCAGTATTGTTGGTAAAGAAGAAGGATGGTGGAATGCAGTTATGTATTGATTACCGTCAGTTGAATAAGGTCACCATCAAGAACAAATGCCCATTGCCAAGGATAGACGATCTATTAGATCAACTGAAAGGAGCCTACGTGTTCTCGAAGATTGATTTACGATCGGGTTATCATCAGATTCAGGTGAAGAGTTCGGATGTACCGAAAACTGCATTTAGGACCCGTTATGGTCATTATGAATTCCTCGTAATGCCTTTCGGTGTGACTAATGCTCCGGCCGTTTTCATGGATTATATGAACCGGATATTTCAACCTTACTTGGATCAATTTGTGGTGATCTTTATTGATGACATTCTTATCTATTCTCGTGATTCTCAAGAGCACGGAGAACACCTAAGAATCGTTTTATCCATCTTGCAAGAGAGACAACTTTTTGCCAAGCTAAGTAAGTGTGGATTTTGGATGTCGGAGGTAAATTTTCTTGGTCACGTCATATCTCAAGGAGGTGTGGCGGTTGATCCATCAAAAGTTGAGGTGGTGATTAATTGGGAGAGACCGAAGGACGTTGCGGAAGTTAGGAGTTTCTTGGGGCTGGCAGGTTATTATAGAAGGTTTATTAAAGGTTTTTCCCAACTGGCTTTACCAATAACGCGACTTACTCGAAAGGATTGTTCGTATGAATGGAATTCGGCTTGTGAGAGAAGTTTTATGAGTTTGAAGAAGAGATTGATGACCGCACCTATTTTGATTATTCCTGATCCTAGCAAGTCGTATGAGGTATAATGTGATGCATCGAAGAAGGGATTAGGAGGTGTGTTAATGCAAGATGGACATGTGGTAGCTTATGCTTCTCGATAGTTAAAAGTACATGAAGAGAATTATCCAACGCACGATCTAGAATTGGCGGCAATTGTGTTTACTTTGAAAGTGTGGCATCACTATTTGTATGGTGTACATTTTGAGATGTTCAGTGACCACAAGAGCTTAAAGTACCTTTTCGATTAGAAAGAGTTGAACATGCGTCCGTAGCGAGCGATTTTGGACGTGGTTCTTAAGCACTGTCGCTCTCTTGGGGTTACTACAGGTCGATTCATTTTTTATCCTATTAAAGCTGATGAAGGAAGGGAAATAGATGTCTCCAATTAACCCTGCTTGCATACCGAGTTTAAATAGTGGTCTGTTAGGTTACAGATGCTATGTGGTCGTGGGGCCTTTCTCGTGTTTATTTTGACAGAATGACAAATTTATGGCGGGGAACAAGGATTATGATGTTAGGACTGATACTTTTTGATAGATATGTGAGAGTATGGGATTTTGGGTTTTTGTTTAGTGTGCTCGCTAAGATTTTTCTTTCAATCTTATGCCTACGTATTCCCGTTTACCGAAACAGGGAAATCAGAGCGTTCGTAGTTCTTCCTATTCTATGGGATGAAATGGGTGTTTGGTGTCTTGTTCAAAGCCCAAGACGTGAAGCGAAAGGTTGTTTGTATCTTGTTCAAAGCCCAAGATGTGAAGCTGAAAAATCTCGACTTTAGAGAGAATTTGTTATTTCTAAAGAAGGGTTTGTATGTTTGTAAAGGAGAACTACTTTAACCGGGATAGGTGAATCCGGCAATGCCATAATTTCCTAAGAAGGGGTTTTTTAACCTGAAGGAGAAGACTTTAACTCAGTGTAGAGCAATGCCATCTTTCCTTAGGAATTTCTCATGCTAAAAGAAGGACAGTGGCATGGATGTAAATATCTCTTGTACTATGTTTTGAGAAACAGTAGTAGACTCTTTGAAAAGACTGTTCTATGAAGATGACTAAATTCTGTTCCTATACCTCTAGGAGGTCGTCGGGACAATTTGTACGAAGCCCAAGAGGAGGCTGGAAACTTTTAAGAAGCCGAGAGGTCCTTGTATGAAGCCCAAGAGGAGGCTATCATTCCCGAAGGAAGAGATCATTATACGAAGCCTAAGAGGAGGCTGTGAATACTTCTAAGAAGTCGACGGGTCCTTGTACTAATCCCAAGAGGAGGCGGGGTTGCTTTTAGGAAGCCTGTGGGTCCTTGTACAATGCCCAAGAGGAGGCCGATGCTTTTAAGAAGCCCGTGGGTCCCCAAACCCCGAGAAATTCAAGGCAAGCTATTAAAAAAGAATAGATCAAGTCAGGAAAGTTCGAGAATTTTGAAGAAACTCAAAGATGCCATTCACGGAGAATACATTCATCTTTGGGAGTAGAGTTTCTTGACAATTCCTAATGAGGACAACCGAAGAGAAGACTGTATCTGGTGATCCTATTGGGGATCTAGCTGTCTATTTCTACGAATAATCGAAACGGCTTTTACCTAATTCTAGACGTAGTTGTCGGGGAAACTCTAAATATCTATACTATTATTACACAGTTGATATGAGTTTATGAAAGAAGACTTACAGCGAAACAGCCCCACAATACAGTTATATGTATATGAAAGCGGTAAATGAAAGCTTATAAATACTTACTCGGTTGTAGAGCTTCCATGCTGTTTGGTTAGTTGTTCAACAAAGAAAGATAAAAAACAACAGTATATTCAAAATCAAAGGGGAAAGTGCTTTGAAAAAGAAAGATTGGGGCTTACAGCTCAAGGAGAGGCCCAGGGTTTTACCAGCGATTGAACAGTTAGATTTGTACGGAGGGACTTATACAAGTGACTGAGGCCCAAGAAAGGTTTTCTGTACAAAGAGATGGGCCTTACACTCTCTTAAGAGGCCCAAAAAGTTTTAAAGAAAAAGAGTGGGGCTTATAACACGAGGGTAGGCCCAGATGGTTTTTCGTTTAAAATGGCGATCGCGCCGAGGTTTTCTTTTAACGCAAAGGGACTTATACAATAAGTGAGGCCCAAAAAGTTTAGGTTAAATGGGGGATTGGGTCTTACACTCTAATAGAGGTCCAAGTGAGTTTTGAATGGGTCTTATAGCTCGAGGAGAGGCCCTGATGTTTTAAACGGACGACAGTCATACCGTTTACTTGTACAGAGGGACTTATACAATAGGTGAGGCCCAAAAAGTTTTTTGTACAAGGGGGGTGGGTCTTACACTCTCTCAAGAGGCCCAAAAGTTTGAAAAATGATTTGTGAGGGTTGAATTAATCCAAAAACCCTAATTTATTTCCAAATTGTATTTTAATTGAATAAAAATCCAATTAAAATGATCAAAAATTGTGTAACATGTGGGAAACAAATTATGACTTTGGATTAATGCTTCAAAAATCAAGTATTGACCTACAAAATAATTAGAAGTCATTAATCTTTGTTAAATCAAGAGGGAAAAAATATTTTAAATGTTAAAAACAATTAAAACATTAATTCTTTGCAAAAATATCAATTATAAAATAAATAATATTTTTGGGATTTTTTTGGGAAAATCAAATATTTCAATATTTTTGTGAATTATTAAAAAAATAACCAATCAAAAATAATAAAAATTGAGTGAGAAATTAATTTTTCAAATCATTAACAAAATAATATGAAAAATAGGAAAAATAGGAAAAAGTGGTAAAAAAGAGGTCTGGGGCGAGGGGGATTCGAACCCCAGACCTTCCACTCACTCAATACACACAAACCAGCTGATCAACCACTGGGGCGCAATGCCAATTCATAATATACATGGCAAATGAAAAACATAAGGCAAACTTGGTTGGTTTTTTCTGAAAATGGCGTCATGGCCATCTCCTTCCTCCAGCTCGTGCATGAAGCACCCTATCTCTCTCAATTCTTAACCATTGGACATGATTCAAATACCAATCTCATGCGTTTTTTCACAAGGAACATGATGGCAATACCCAATTTTATTCATTTTCAGCGTGGAGTGAAATAATCATGATGAACACAGATAAACCCTAATTTGCAAAAGCAATCGTGCAGGCATGGTTATAAGGGCTATGATCAAATTTTTTGAGGGAAAACAATCAACACATGATGGCAATCAAATGGCAAAAATATCATGCGAGGAAATATGCATGGATCATGGAGTTGGAGTTTGAGGCTTACCTTGATGCAAGCTGAAATGGAACTTTGCATAGATGATGTTCCAGTCGTGAATTGATGATCCCTAGAGCTTCAATGGATGTTGTGGAGTGTGTTGCAAGCTTTGGAAAACTTTGAAACTCTTTGGATCAAGCTGGAGCACTCCACCTGCATAAATGAAGCATAATGGCTTGGTTGAAGGGTGATTTTGAGTCTGAGGTGTTACAGTTAGTGTTTAAGTGTTTGGACACCTCAAATACATCATATGTGATGTGTTTGAGCAATTGTAATTGATTGCTTATGGCTGTAACTCAAAACCCGATAGTGGTTACTCAAAAACAAGAAAACTTGAGGTTTAAGAAAGAATGAGAGAAAGCAGTGCTATAACTGGCTTTGGTGTGAGTTGAATGATCCATTGGAACCTCTATTTATAGGTGATCAACTCTTGTCTTGGAGGAATAGTGAATGGCTGCTGGATCAGACAACCTCCAATTGGATTGGCTTGGCATAAATGCCTCTTGAACTAGGCATAACAGCTGCTCCAAATAGATCAGCTATGCCTTGACTGAAATCACATTCTTCAGATTTTTTGTTATTGTTTAATCAGAGAACTTGACTGAGGAGAGTGAGAATCTTGACAATGCACTATTCCACATTAATGCCCTTTGAATTCAAGGCAAAATGTGCCACAATGCATGAACTTCAAGTTGGAAGATTCCTTGGCTTTGTGAATCAGCTTTGTTGGTTGGATCAGATGCAATGTGATTGGTTTGAATACATGTGGCATGCTGATCTTCAGTTTTTGGTTCAAAATCATGTGTGGCAAGCAAACATGCAAACTGATTTTTCCAAAACAGCTTGCAGCAGCATGACTTTGGGCATGGATTTTTGTTGGTTCAAGTTGAATCAATTCATGCTGTTAAGCTCTTTGAACTTGATTCAACTTACAACTATGTGAAAAGATCTCACAAGTTTTGGTGTTTCAACAAAAATCTGCCTTGCCCAGAATTTTTCTAAGTGTTGGAAAAGTTGTATTTTCATGTTTTTAGTGACTTTGATCACTCCATAACTCAAAATCCATGATGAATTTGGACATAGGTCAGTATGAAGTTTTTATAGAGGGCAATGTGATCTACAAATCAAGCTTTGAATGGGTAACAATGGCCTTGTAGTTTAGGAGTTATGCTCCTCCAAAGTTGGTGCATTAGTGGCACTTTTTCCATAACTTAGAAATTTTTCTAAGTTTTTATGGTTACCCCTTTTACAAGTTATCCCATTTTCTTTGATTTTTATTGATGAATGATGATTCCAATCATACATTAACATCATTTTAGGGTTAAAAATCCATTTTAGTGAAAAATCTCAAAAAGTCAAAGTTGACTTTTGTGCACAGTTGACTTTTTATCAGATGAATTCCAAACTGTGCAATTCTTCAGGAAATCATGTCCCTGACCTAAATAAAACTTGATGGACATGTTCCATGGGTGTTATAGGGTATATTGAATCATGTCTTAGGGTTTGGGAGCATGTCCTGGTCAAAAGTCAAAGTTACAGTTGACTTTTCCCGTAAAACCGTAACTGTGGTTCAGATGAAATTGAAACTTGTTGCTCACACTTCTTGGATTAATCCATTGTTCCAAGTGGATCAATATAGTATATTAGAGACCCTCAAATCATGTCTTGAGGTCTTGTTTCATGATTTGTCCCAAAAGTCAACTTAGGGGCGAATTAGGTCAAGAAACCCTAATTCCTGGTTTTGATGTATGCATCCCCTGAGGTCAAATTGACTTGATGCTTGGGCCCATGAGGTTCCATGGTGCATTTTAGGATATGATTTGAAGCATTGGCTCATGCCCAGAGGAAAATTTCCAACTGGAGGCCTTGGTCGACCAAAACCCTAATTTGGTGACACTGGCGATCTTGAAGCTTTATCCACCTGAAAGGGAGGAACCTTGTGCTTAGTCTTTGAAGTGGGAGTCCTCTTGATCCATTGTAGATTCTTGGGAGGTTAGAAAAGTTGAAAATCAAGTCATTCCTTGATTGATCCTTTGTCTAAGGCTCAAAGAGAGTTTGAAACCCTAATTTTGATTGTAGTGGATGCTCAACAACCCTTGAGGAGATTGATGAGGCATAAAGGTACATCCATATTGTGATGATGATTTGTACAATGATGGGAATCTTAGTGGTCAAAATTTGGGGTATGACAGATGCCCCTATTTAATCTTCTTGGACACGAAGGTGTGAATGGCGAAGGTATTCGGGCATTCGGGGTGCAAGAGGATTAAATATCGGAATATCCAAAATTTTGACGGTGTCCATGAATGGTAATTCACGCATTCATCTTCTTTTGCTAAGCAATGATGTTTAGAAAAGGTAAACTTCCCCTCGATCCTGGTTTCCTACCAAGGAACTGGTTTCAGTTTCTGAAATAAACTTCCCCTCGTTCTTGGTTTCCTACCAAGGAACTGGTCTCAGTTGACGTAAACTTCCCCTCGATCCTGGTTTCCTACCAAGGAACTGGTCTCGATTTCTGAAATAAACTTCCCCTCGATCCTGGTTTCCTACCAAGGAACTGGTCTCAGTTTCTGATTTAAACTTCCCCTCGATCCTGGTTTCCTACCAAGGAACTGGTCTTAGTTTCTTTTGTCAATAAACTTTATTGACAAGGGACGCTATTCGTAGCGATTTTCTTCAAACTTCTCGCTGAATTTTCCTGGGGAGATGCCATTTGACGGAAATTTTTTGATGTCAGACATGCTGGGGAATCCAGTCGTCTGAATTGTAGAGTTGCACAAACTTCTCTGTTGGAGATGCCATTTGTTTCTACTGGGGAAAGCGAGTTTCTGGAGAGACTGCTTCCGCTTGGAGTCTAACATCATACTTTCCTCGGGATCTTCCCGGAGAAATGCCATATGATGTGATCCAATTTTGAGGTGCCGATGACCTTTTCATTAGCGGATTTTCGGAGGAATACTTATGTACTGCCGAATCTTTGTTTAAGAGGCTTTCTCTGGGGATTTTCCTTAATCCGGGAAAGCAAGGATACCATCTTCAATGGCGAAGAATGACATCGGTTGAAGGTTCTCTGGTCTTTCAGAGGTTCAAGTTATCAAAGTGGTCGATTGTCGACTCTGATCTAAAAATACACTTGAGACGAGTTTGTTCAAACGCAGTGTTTCCTGACGAGGAAAGAACTGACAACTTGATTGAGAGGACCTCTATCACTAGGGGACAAAACCGACTAGAGTGATAGTGATGCAATATGAGTGTAAATGAAAAGAAATAATGCATGATGTATGTATGTATATGCTGACAAAACTGACACAACATACAAACTAGTAGATGAACATGACTAGATACTCGGCCACAGTGGGGCATGTAGTACCGTTGGTTCAGAATAGCAATTCCGCCATGCTTAGGAGAGATAGTCCCTGTTGGGAGCTATGTTGATCGGGCTTAGGAGATGAGAACTCAGCCGAAGGTATCAGACGAAAAAACCGCATCTGATACAGTTGATCCTTCATTCAGGCGCACTGGCTTAGAAGGAGTACTTTGATTTTGCACTTTGAAATTCAAACGCCTTTGGAGACGCAACCGATGTTCTTTCGATGTTCAACAGTCAAAATAAATGGCCATCTTTATTTTAAAAGCAGAAAAAGTTTGAACAAGTAAATTCATTTTGTTTTATTTCAAGAATCGTTAATCATGGTTAAAAACATCATTCTGTAAAGCTAAAACAAATAAGAATTACAAACAAAAGCACAAGGGCTCAAATTTTATTGATAAGATGGAGATCAGCCAAACGCGTGATTCCAAAGAGTATATACAAAGTTAGAAAATGGTAATTTACAGGGAAAAGGGCTACGTTGAAACATAACGACCACTATCCTTCTACCAACTTTGTTTCCTGGACATCCAGAGCTTCCGTCGAAGATAACCTTGACATGGAGTTTTCCTCCAATGGATGATGTAACTGCTGCTGAGGGACTTGCCTCTGTTGAACATAGTTACTTGCCATTATCCCTAACTTTTGCCTGGATTGTACTTTGATCTTTCCAATCCACCGGGATGATTTTTTTCATGTCTCTAACTTTTGCCTGGACCGCCCTTTCGGGTTTTCAATCCACCGAGACGTTTTTTTAGGCGAAGTATTTCTTGACTACATCAACATTCGTGGGGTAGGCAAATTCCTCTCCGTCCATGGTTGCAAGTCTCAAGGCGCTGCCTGAGAAAGCTTTCGTGACCACATAGGGGCCATCATAATTCGGGGTCCACTTGCCCCGAAAATCAGTGAGAAAAGATTGTATCTTTTTGAGCACAAGGTCTCCTTTCCTGAAGATGCGAGGTCTGACCCTTTTGTCAAACGCCTTCTTCATTCTTTGCTGATACAACTGACCGTGGCATAGTGCCGTTATTCGCTTTTCTTCGATCAGATTCAGTTCGTCGTGTCGACTTTGACACCACTCAGCTTCGGTGAGCTTGGCTTCCATCAATACCCGGATTGATGGGATCTCTACTTCTATGGGGAGCACTTCTTCCATGCCATACACTAAAGAGAAAGGGGTTGCCCCTGTTGAAGTGCGGACATATGTGCGATAACCGTGAAGAGCAAAGGGTAGCATCTCGTGCCAATCTTTATAGGTTATAACCATCTTTTGAACGATCTTCTTAATGTTCTTGTTAGACGCTTCTACCGCTCCGTTCATCTTGGGTCGGTAGGGAGATGAGTTATGGTGTTCGATTTTGAACTCTGCGTACAACCCTTTCATCATCTTATTGTTCAAGTTAGATCCATTATCAGTAATGATCTGGCTTGGAACACCATAACGGCAGATGAGATTATTTTTGATAAATCGGACCAAGACTTGTCGGGTTACATTAGCGTACGACGCTGCTTTGACCCACTTGGTGAAGTAATCAATGGCTACTAGAATGAAATGATGTCCGTTTGAAGCCTTAGGTTCAATCAAGCCAATTATGTCTATTCCCCATATGGAAAAAGGCCATGGGGAAGAGAGAACTTTGAGATGTGTTGGTGGTACATGGATTTTTTCGAAGTATATCTGACACTTGTGACACCTTCTCATGTACTTGTAGCAGTCGGATTCCATGGCTAACCAGTAGTACCCTGCTCTTAGATTTTTCCTCGCCATTGTATGTCCGTTGGCATGAGTGCCAAAGGATCCTTCATGAATTTATTTTATCAGCATGTCTGCTTCTGGTCTGTCGACGCATCGGAGCAAGGCCATGTCAAAGTTTCTCTTATAGAGTGTATCACCGCTCAGGAAGAAGCTTCCAGCCAGTCTTCTGAGGGTTTTTCTATCTTTCCTGGATGCCCCAGGTGGGCACTCTTGTTTTTGAAGGAAGCATTTGATATCGTGATACCAAGGTTTGTCATCTATGACTGCTTCGATCGTGAAGATGTAGGCGGGCCGTTCAAGAAGCATTACGTCAATCTTAGGTAGGTCATTCCATCGACCTACGCTAATCATGGAAGAGAGAGTGGCTAAAGCATCAACCATGTGATTCTCATCACGAGGGATGTGATGAAACTCAACTCTGTCGAAGAAAGGCAATAACCTCCTTGCATAGTCTTTATAAGGAATCAATCCTGATTGGTATGTGTTCCAATCTCCTGTGATTTGGTTAATAACCAAGGCTGAATCGCCGTATACGTCCAAATTTTTGATCCTTAAATCAATCGCTTCTTCGAGACCCATAATACAAGCTTCGTATTTGGCCTCGTTGTTCGTACATTTGAACATAAGTCTGGCAGTGAAAGGAATGTGGGTACCCTGAGGGGTAACAATGATTGCCCCAATTCCGTTTCCGTAATGATTAACTGCTCCGTCAAAGATAAGTCCCCACTGGGAACCTGGTTCTGGCCCTTCACTGGGTAGTGGTTCATCGCAATCTTTCATTTTTAGATACATGACATCTTCGTCTGGGAAGTCAAACCCGATTGATTCTCGATTGTCAATCGGTTGATGAGCCAAATGATCGGCTAAAATACTCCCCTTAACGGCTTTCTGAGCGTGATAATCTATGTCATATTCTAATAATAACATCTGCCAACGGGCAATCCTTCCCGTGAGAGCAGGATTTTCAAAGACGTACTTGATTGGATCCATCTCGGAGACCAACCAAGTAGTGTGGCGAATCATGTACTGGCGAAGACGTTTAGTTGCCCAAGCCAAAGCACAACAAGTTTTCTCGAGCATCGTGTACCGAGTTTCGCAGTCGGTGAATTTCTTGCTCAGATAGTAAATGGCGGACTCTTTCCTTTTGGTTTCGTCTTGTTGGCCAAGTACACATCCCATTGAGTCCTCTAGGACCGTGAGATAAATGATTAGTGGTCTTCCTTCCACTGGAGGTGATAGAATCGGCGGATTCAACAGATATTCCTTAATACTGTCGAAGGCAGTTTGGCAGTCTTCTGTCCAAACGCAGTCCTGGTTCTTTTTCAGTAACCTGAAAATCGGCGCACACGTGGCGGTCATAAGGAATATGAATCTGGAGATGTAGTTCAAACGTCCCAGGAATCCTCTGACTTGTTTTTCAGTTCTCGGAGAAGGCATTTCTTGAATGACCTTGACCTTGTCAGGATCCACCTCAATTCCTTTCTGGCTGACAATAAACCCTAAGAGTTTCCCTGAACGGACTCCAAAGGTGCACTTGTTGGGATTCAAGTGGAGTTTGTACTTTCTCAACCGCTCGAATAGTTTTGACAGATGGGTCACATGCTCCTCCTCTGTTTTAGGTTTTGCAATCATGTCATCGACATATACCTCGATTTCTTTGTGCATCATGTCATGAAACAGAGTAGTCATGGCCGTTTGATAGGTTGCCCCGGCGTTCTTCAAACCGAACGGCATCACCTTGTAACAAAAGGTACCCCATGGTGTAATGAACGAAGTTTTCTCCATGTCTTTCGGCGCCATTTTGATTTGATTATAGCCCGAGAATCCATCCATGAAGGAAAAAACTTTAAACTTTGCTGTACTGTCAACCAACATGTCAATGTGTGGTAAAGGAAAGTCGTCCTTTGGACTTGCCTTGTTCAGATCCCTGTAGTCGACACACATTCTAACTTTTCCATCCTTTTTGGGAACAGGTACGATGTTGGCTAACCATTGAGAATATTCAGAAGTGGCGAGGAAACCTGCGTCAATCTGTTTCTGTACCTCCTCTTTGATTTTGATGGCCATGTCTGGGTGAGTCCGTCTCAACCTTTGTTTTACTGGCGGATATTCCGATCTCAACGGTAAGTGATGTTCCACGATGCTGGTATCCAACCCTGGCATGTCCTGATAGGACCAAGCGAATACATCGGGGAATTCTTTGAGAAGCTTTATCAAACTCTCTTTAGCAGTTGAACTGAGCAGCGCCCCAATCCTAATTTTTTTTCTCTCTTTTTCTGAACCCAAGTTTACCGTTTCCAACGACTCTTTGTGAGGTTCAATGGACCTTTCCTCTTGTCTGAGTAATAGGGAGATCTCTTTTGGAATTTCGTCATCAACTTCTTCCTCAGCCCCAAATACCGAGAACTCAAAGTCGGGAGAAGGCATTGGATCGTATGTTTCAACGGGGCTTAAAACAAGCAATCTGCATGACGTTGATTTGTGTTTAGAAGAGATAGAGAAAATGCGAAAGTGTGTGCAGTGTATTTCTTTTTTAACTGCTTGTTTTTATTATTGAATTGTTTTTTAGGATTTCCATTTTCTGAGAAAAGCAAAAAGAGAAAACAACAATTAATGCGGAAATTACAGAAAGACGTTATTTTATTAATGAACAAGTCGAATCTTGAAACTACAGCCCTATAAAACAAAACTCTGTCGCTTTGGGCAAAGTGAAGAGGGAAAATTTACAGAAAGCGAGCCCTATCAAAACATCTGTTTCACCTGGGCAGGGTGAAAGGTTAAAGATGGCAATTACTTTGACTGATGAACGACCTCCGGAACCTTGACGGCAACCTATTGGCGGCGAAATCCTCGGTGAATCACAAAGTCTGGCACCTTCCTTGATTTGTCTTTAGAAATAACGCTGATTTCTGGTGGAGCAGGATCATTGGAAACTGTCTCCCAGGCAGAATTGTCGTAGGAGGATTCCTCAGTTGCATTTTGCATAGCATTTGTGCTCTCAGCTGTATCTCCCCATCCAGTTGGCTGGATATCTTCGAGCCTGATACGAGAGCTTTCGGGAGCGGTGTACTTGACCATATAATCAAATTTTCCACTTGGTTGTCCCAAGGTGTCCCACACTTCGTTAGAACTGGAGGAGTCATCCCTCTCGATGACGTTGACCTCGGGAAAAGCATAGTTGATGAATTCCAGTCCTGCAAACATTGCGAATTCATCGTCATGCTGAGTAGCTTCTGAATGACATGAGTGTTGATCCCATGACATGGTGGGGACACAGGTATTCTGTTCAATGATGCTCAGCTGAGTGTCATTACTCAGCTGACTTTCTGGTCCCAAGTCTCCTGGGTAAGGTTGCCACATTGGCAGACCATCCATCGAGCCATAGTAGTTGTGGTCAAAGTTGTCTTTCATCAGAGTGTCTTCCTCTAATGAATTTGGTGGAGCACGACATTCTTCTGGATCACAACCTCCATATATCATTTCGACGTCTGATCTGGGTATAAATCTCAGGCTCTATGCAGGATAGCAAAATGGAGTTTGCATTTCGTCCTGAGACATATAACCGTCCTCGTTAAGATAGGACTTCCATTCCTCATCTGTATCAGAGGGATCCTCTTCATTGATAGCATGGACTGCTTGAGTCACTGGTTGGAGGAAGCCTCCACTATGGAAGAAATTCTGAATGGGATGAAGACTTTCATTGTTAGCAGCAGTCTGGGTGCAGGTTGCAGAAAAACCAAGACCCTTCTTTGTTTTATTGTCAGTAGGAATGACAAGCTATCCCCATCCTGTTGTATTGGTACTCTCGACTGCTTTAATAACATCTTTGTATGAGGAAATCAAAGTTTCTCCTTCAGATTGATTGTCCTTGCTCATCGACAGTGCTTGGAACTGTGTCCCAATAACCTCCTCGGGTTCTACACAAGTAGATGATGATAAGTTACTCACGAGCAAGGCTTGTTCTCAACAAACCGTGATGAGTTGATCGCCCTTGACGAACTTTAGCTTTTGGTGGAGAGTCGAAGTGACCGCTCCAGCCTGATGTATCCAAGGTCTTCCTAATAAACAACTGTACGTTGCCCGGATGTCCATGACCTGGAAAGTGACTTGGAAAGTGTGAGGACCGATAGTTATGGGAAGGTCGACTTCGCCGATAACCGTTTTTCTGGATCCGTCGAACGCTTTGATGACGACCTCGCTGATTCTCATCGGAGGGCCTTTGAATGATAATTGCATCAAAGTGGACTTTGGAATAACATTCAGGGCTGACCCTGTGTCTACCAGTACGCCGGCTAAAGCATCGTCCTGGCAGTTGACTGTGATATTGAGCGCCATGTTATGACGGCGACCCTCTTCAGGTAATTCCTCATCACTAAATCCCAAATTATTGCAAGAAGTGATGTTAGAGAAAATACTATCGAACTGTCTAATTGTTACATCCTGTTCCACAAAGGCTTGCTCCAAGACTTTCTGTAGAGCTTCCCTGCGGGCTTCTGAACTGAGTAACAGTGATAATACCAAGATCTTTGAAGGAATCTGTAACCGTTGATCAACAATGTTGTATTCACTCCTTTGGATGAGCTTTAGCATCTCATCATTGTTTTTCGAAAGGTCGGTATCACTGGATTGACCGACTGGTGGATTAGGAACTTCTGTCTGAGGTTCCTTTTTTTTGTTAAGTTCTCCAACTCCTCGGTTGAAGATTCGACCACTCCGTGTTACTCGACTGATGTCCGCAATATTCACAACGGAGGGTAATGGAATTTCCTTTCCATTTTTAATTGTTGTTGCACTGTATTTGTAAGGGATAGCCTTAGCTGATTCATACGGTAATGGTCCCGGTAGATAGATGACTACAGGAGCCTTCTGATTTTTCTGACCATCGTACGTAATCTCGATCCGTTCCTGGTTGGGAATTCTTGATTCGTCAAGCAGAGGGATGATGGCACAAACATCTCTAGTCCTCTGATGATCAGAGATTACGACAACGTCCTTAATTTGATCGGCAAGGTAATTCGGCGTCCAACTGATGGGTCCAGAACCCGGATATGGACGAATCTCTCCACGATCCACCTGACCCTGAAGAGCTGCCCTCACAAGGTAGCATCCTTGGTTACTTTCTGAACATACTCTACACTGGTCATAATTGTGTGGTGGCACCTGGCCACGCCCACTTTGAATACAATGTAACCTCACTAGGTTAGTTTCCACAGATCAGGCATCCTGACTCTGACGACGAGTAGGATTCCTGTTATTGATACTAATTTGCTGAGTATCTTCATCCATATAGATTGGCATCCACCAGTGATTTAAAAAGTGATGAAGTGCCTCCCGGACAAGGGTACAACCTCGATCATTTTCGCAACCCGCTTTACAGCTTTGGTAATCATGTGATATTAGGAATCCGAGCCGGACCTGCTCAGCATGTAACTCCACCAGGTTGGTATTCATCACACGAATATCAAAAATCGGAACCATGTTGATCTGATAAGGGTTCCTATCATGGTAGTCTTGGATCCATCCAAGATCCATCTGACGCTGGAGGGCCTCCTGTATGAAAGAGCATCCCTGTTTGTTTACCGAGCAAGTCATACAAGAACTGTAATCGTGCCGCGACAGATTATGGTATTGGCTTTGCCTTGAGTGCATCGCCACTAAGTTGACATTCATCACACGGATGTCGTGGTTTTGAATGACGTTGTTAGACTCTTTCTCAATCAGGTTGACCGTAGCTTTCTCGTGTTGAGGCAGCGGGTTCGTGAGAACATTAGGATTCGTATCTTTGAAAGATAAGAGCCCGCTCCTAACAAGCTTTTACACGTCGGATTTGAAATTGAGACAATTCTCTATGTTATGCCCCGATCCTCCTTGATGATAAGGGCATGTCTGATCCACCTTAAACCAAAAAGGCAGATTTTTCGGTACTATAAGAGGAGACTTAGTCTGGATGTGCCCCTTAGCCAGTAGTAACGGAAATAGTTCTGCGTACGATACGGGTATAGGATCAAATCCTTGTGGCCGCGTTGTACGGTTGTTGTTATATGGAGGATGAGCCTGCCGAGGAGGCTGTTGTGTCCTTTGTTGATTAGGTTGGCTCTGCGCAACCTGAGGTTGATATGTAGGAACAGGCGCAGGATCGATAGCAGGAGTTACCGCTGCTACTGGTTGATAACGTCGCCTTTGCTTTCCGAGAGAGATATTCCCAATATCCTGCTCTCTTTTCTTAGGGAGAGCACTACCATATCGTTTTGTACTACTTGATGATCCAGCGTCTTTTGCCAAACGTCCTTCCCAGACGGCTTCCTCAAGACGAACCCCCATACCAACCATTTCGGTGAAGTCACTGGGTGCACTGGCGACCATTCTGTCGTAGTAAAATGAGCTTAAGGTCTTTAAGAAGATTTTTGTCATCTCTTTTTCCTCAAGAGGTGGACAAATTTGAGCGGCAATTTCACGCCATCTCTGAGCGTACTCCTTAAAGGTTTCCTTGTCCTTTTGTGACATTGATCTGAGTTGATCTCTGTCCGGTGCCATGTCCAAATTGTATTTGTACTGTTGGACAAAGGCAGTGCCAAGATCTCTGAAAGTGCCGATCGTGGCACGGTTTAACCCCATGTACCATTTTAAGGCGGCACCGGTTAAACTATCCTGGAAGTAGTGAATCAGTAGGTCCTAATTCTCTGTCTGAGCTGACATTCGCCGAGCGTACATCACTAAGTGACTTTGAGGGCAAGAGTTACCCTTGTACTTTTCAAAGTCGGGCACCTGGAATTTGTGCGGAACTTTCACATTGGGGACCAGACAAAGTTCTGCGGCGTCCTTTCCAAATAGATCCTGACCGCGAATGGCTTGCAGTTCCTTTTGCGTTTCCAAGAACTGTTCCTGGAATTCATCCATTCGGTCAAACATAGTTTCCTTTCTACTAGCAGGTATCTGTGGAATCTGTCCTTCTGGGACAGGGTGCACCACAGGGGGTGGTACCGTAACTACGGCAGTGAATCTTGGAGTTTCCCGAAGTTTGTAACCTTCAGGAGTCTTCAATATGCCTATGGCATCTTCGCTTTCCCGAAGTCTGTAACCTTCAGGACCAACGACATCTGTTGTGATTCCCTGATCTTCAGCGATCAGCGGAATATATCCTTCCGGGATATAGTTAGCAGGCATGCCCCAGGGACGATCTTTCGGCATTTGATACCTAGGATCAAACTTCTCCACTATGGACGCTGAGGTGATCTCTGAGATCACAGTTCTTTGTAGCTGAGCTTCTGCAATGGCTTGCACGTCGTTACGAAGCTTTCTCATATCCTCTCTCAGAGCGTCGATCTCTTCTTTCAACTCTCTGTTCTCTTCCTCAAGATCATCCATCTTTTTCTGACGATTGGCTCGAGTATTGTATGAATGAGACAATTTGACTCTAGAATCGAGACACAAACGTGAGATTCTTAGGTAAGGAGAATACGCGATGTGAGAATGATGAATGCAATGATTACATTAATTGTTTTTTAGTTTAATCAAAATAAACTTCGACAATTATATTGCAAATATCAAACAGTGGGGAAACCCCTTTTTATTGAAATTCAAAGGATTACAGAAATGGAAATACAGTAGATTACAAGGTGCAGAAACAGAAACCTAAGCTAAAGGGTCCCGAGAGAACTCGGGTGCTGATTCTGGTACTTCCTTTTCTTGGACCGGGGCTCTTGGGCCGTTGTCGGGTTATCATTCCTTTGCCAGGTGAAAGGAGCAAGCAAATTCCTTTGGTAATCCTGATTATCCACAGCATGTTGCTCCAAAATCTTGATCAGAGCATCCTTCTCTCTCAGTAGTTGCTGTATTTTGATGCACTCTACATTGAGGGTGCGATACTTGTTCTTCTAAGACCTCCTCTCCCGTTGAACTTTGTTGAGAGTAACCTGAAGCTTTTCAGTTTCCGTCATGAAGTACATGAAAGATTCCCTCGGCGGAAGAATTCTATGACGAGGATAAGTCATCTTTAGCTTGAGAGCTCTAGTTTGCACCCAGTGGAGATAAGGCTCCACCGAGACACAGTCCGGTTTTCCTAGAGACTCCCGTCCTTTCTTATGAACGTGCTTCCAAGCGTGCACTATTTCCATCTTTAGTGCCCTGTCATTTTCTCCTTCCTTGAAGAAAATACCTTCCAGATGAGCGTTGCGCGGGACATGCCTCATCGGGTATCCAAATTGACGACGAACCAATATCGGATGATAATTGATTCCTCCTTTAGTTCCTATGAGGGGTACGTTGGGGAAGTTTCCACAACGATCAATGATCCTTATTCCATCATAAATCCTATTACACCAATCAATGTCAGAGTTGGTGAGAGACATGATTTTCTGCGACCAACGTAAGGCACTCTTATGATCCCAAAAAGCAGCAGACTTAGGCAAATGGGAGATAAACCATTTGTAAAGCAAAGGTACACAACATGTGATCTCCCCTCCACTGTACAAATTTTCTAAGTGTACAGAATGATACACATCCGCGAGCAAAGTCGGCACAAGGTTTCCAATGAGAAAAAGCTTAATGGCGTTGATATCGACGAAGTTATTAATGTTGGGCAACAGAAATAATCCGTAGGTGAGTAAAACAAGGATGCTTTCAAAAGCAGTTTCGTTCCCTATACTAGCAAAGTACAGGGCTTTCTTTGCTAAGAACTGGGTTGGCAAACCTTGGATGCCACCCTTGGTAGTCATGTGAGTCTTGACCTCCGACTCACCCACATGAATTTCTCTTGCAATGGTCTGATCCTTTGGAATTTCTTCCAGTCCAGAAAATGGAGCTCAATCAGTAATGTGTAGATCAATCAGATGAGAATACTCCTCCAGCGTTGGTGCTAGCTGGTAATCCGGAAATGTGAAATAGTGATAAACCGGATCGTAAAACTGAACGAGTACATCCATGATTCCTTCAATCACATGGATTCTTAGCAGAGGTAGAAGACCTCCGTACTTGGCTCTGAAGGCCTCTTGGTTTGTGATCATTCTCACCAAACCTCTCAGATCCTCAAGTTTTGGAACCTTGAAGGTGTACTTATGAGTTCTCCTTCTACCGAAATCCATTAGCATAATCCTTTTCTCTGATATTTGTAATCACAGTCTTAGTTTAATTTGAAAAACAAAAAGACTAGAAGAGAATTTTTTTTTGTTTTAATGTTTTTTAAATGAATGCATGAATGCAGCACACAAAAACATAGAAAAAACATGGGGTCAAAGGGTCGTTGTCATGGAGTCAAGGCTCTACCCATCCCAAAGGTTTACTAATGATTTTTGTACCTGTTTCTCTTCATCATCAACTCTTGTCAAGAAAACACCAGTGGGCCGGGAACCGTGCTAGGTGATGTTTTTTGAAGAGTCCTCAGAAGAGGGTGGCATCGCATGACAACTATTTTTGATAGCCTCTGCGCCACTAAAGGGGTTTTTCCTAGGTGTATACTCAATCTTTCCACATGCGGCATCACACGCATTCCCATTAGCAGAAAAATAAACACATATATCAATTAGGAAAAGCAGTATATATATTTGTCCTAATGTCCTAGACTTTAAAGCTATGAATCCTATGTTCCTGACAGAAATGGCTCCCAGGCGGAGTCACCATTCTGTGGTTTCTACAAGAGAAGAGAAAAAAGGAAACTGAAAAGCCCCACGGTGGGCGCCATTTTTCTGTAGCGAGCGATTTTGGACGTGGTTCTTAAGCACTGTCGCTCTCTTGGGGTTACTACAGGTCGATTCATTTTTTTTCCTATTAAAGCTGATGAAGGAAGGGAAATAGATGTCTCCAATTAACCCTGCTTGCATACCGAGTTTAAACAGCGGTCTGTTAGGTTACGGATGCTATGTGGTCGTGGTCGCTAAGATTTTTCTTTCAATCTTATGCCTACGTATTCCCGTTTACCGAAACAGGGAAATCTGAGCGTTCGTAGTTCCTCCTATTCTATGGGAGGAAATGGGTGTTTGGTGTCTTGTTCAAAGCCCAAGACGTGAAGCGAAAGGTTGTTTGTATCTTGTTCAAAGCCCAAGATGTGAATCTGAAAAGTCTCGACTTTAGAGAGAATTTGTCATCTCTAAAGAAGGGTTTGTCTGTTTGTAAAGGAGAATTACTTTAACCGGGATAGGTGAATCCGACAATGCCATAATTTCCTAAGAAGGGGTTTTTTAACCTGAAGGAGAAGACTTTAACTCAGTGTAGAGAAATGCCATCTTTCCTTAGGAATTTCTCATGCTAAAAGAAGGACAGTGGCATGGATGTAAATAATCCAGAGGCTTGCCGCTTACATCGATTAGATGAAAGGAGTTGTTGATGTTTGTGTATTGTGAACGAGGCACAACTTTGATGCTAAAAGGTTGATTAGATCAACCGGTGGTTTTCTTATACAAAGCCTAAGAGTAGGCTATTGGCCCAACAAGAGGGAGTTTCTGTGTGTCTCGTACGAAGCCCGAGAGAGAGGCTAAAAGGGTTGATTCAACAGGAGAATCTTTTATACTCAACAAGAGAGTGTTTTTGTATCTCGTATGAAGCCTGAGATGGAGGCTGAAAGGTTTGCTATCTCAGTTAAGTGACAGGTCCAGTATACTGATTTTAAAGAGAAAATCAGTTCTTATATGAGTAACACTGTACTCATGGATTCGATCTGAGGATCAGGATTGTTCCCTGTTCTTTAAGGAAAAGGGAAATCCATAGGGTATTGAGACTGTCCGAGTCTATGGGTTTCTTCCTATTTTGAAGGGGACTTGAGAATATCTTTGAGACTCAAGGAAAATTAGTCTGTCCAAGTCTAGAGTTTTATCTCTTGTACTATGTTTTGAGAAACAGTAGTAGACTGTTTGAAAGGACTGTTCTATGAAGATGACTAAATTCTGTTCCTATACCTCTAGGAGGTCGTCGGGACAATTTGTACGAAGCCCAAGAGGAGGCTGGAAACTTTTAAGAAGCCGAGAGGTCCTTGTATGAAGCCCAAGAGGAGGCTATCATTCCCGAAGGAAGAGATCATTATACGAAGCCTAAGAGGAGGCTGTGAATACTTCTAAGAAGTCGACGGGTCCTTGTACTAAGCCCAAGAGGAGGTGGGGTTGCTTTTAGGAAGCCTGTGGGTCCTTGTACAATGCCCAAGAGGAGGCCGATGCTTTTAAGAAGCCCGTGGGTCCCCAAACCCCGAGAAATTCAAGGCATGCTATTAAAAAAGAATAGATCAAGTTAGGAAAGTTCGAGAATTTGGAAGAAACTCAAAAATTCCATTCACGGAGAATACATTCATCTTTGGGATTAGAGTTTCTTGACAATTCCTAATGAGGACAGCCGAAGAGAAGACTGTATCTGGTTATCCTATTGGGGATCTAGCTGTCTATTTCTACGAATAATCGAAACGGCTTTTACCTAGTTCTAGACGTAGTTGCCGGGGAAACTCTAAATATCTATACTATTATTACACAGTTGATATGAGTTTATGAAAGAAGACTTACAGCGAAACAGCCCCACAATACAGTTATATGTATATGAAAGCGGTAAATGAAAGCGTATAAATACTTACTCGGTTGTAGAGATTCCATGCTGTTTGGTTAGTTGTTCAACAAAGAAAGATCGAAAACAACAGTATATTCAAAATCAAAGGGGAAAGTGCTTTGAAAAAGAAAGATTGGGGCTTACAGCTCAAGGAGAGGCCCAGGGTTTTACCAGCGATTGCACAATTAGATTTGTACGGAGGGACTTATACAAGTGACTGAGGCCCAAGAAAGGTTTTCTGTACAAAGGGATGGGTCTTACACTCTCTCAAGAGGCCCAAAAAGTTTTAAAGAAAAAGAGTGGGGCTTATATCACGAGGGTAGACCCAGATGGTTTTTCGTTTAAAATGGCGATCGCGCCGAGGTTTTCTTTTAACGCAAAGGGACTTATACAATAAGTGAGGCCCAAAAAGTTTAGGTTAAAAGGGGGATTGAGTCTTACACTCTAATAGAGGCCCAAGTGAGTTTTGAATGAGTCTTATAGCTCGAGGAGAGGCCCTGATGTTTTAAACGGACGACGGTCGTACCGTTTACTTGTACAGAGGGACTTATACAATAGGTGAGGCCCAAAAAGTTTTTTGTACAAGGGGGGTGGGTCTTACACTCTCTCAAGAGGCCCAAAAGTTTGAAAAATGATTTGTGAGGGTTGAATTAATCCAAAAACCCTAATTTATTTCAAAAATGTATTTTAATTGAATAAAAATCCAATTAAAATGATCAAAAATTGTGTAACATGTGGGAAACAAATTATGACTTTGGATTAATGCTTCAAAAATCAAGTATTGACCTACAAAATAATTAGAAGTCATTAATCTTTGTTAAATCAAGAAGGAAAAAATATTTTAAATGTTAAAAATGATTAAAACATTAATTCTTTGCAAAAATATCAATTATAAAATAAATAATATTTTTGGGATTTTTTTGGGAAAATCAAATATTTCAATATTTTTGTGAATTATTAAAAAAATAACCAATCAAAAATAATAAAAATTGAGTGAGAAATTAATTTTTCAAATCATTAACAAAATAATATGAAAAATAGGAAAAATAGGAAAAAGTGGTAAAAAAGAGGTTTGGGGCGAGGGGGATTCGAACCCCAGACCTTCCACTCACTCAATACACACAAACCAGCTGATCAACCACTGGGGCGCAATGCCAATTCATAATATACATGGAAAATGAAAAACATAAGGCAAACTTGGTTGGTTTTTTCTGAAAATGGCGCCATGGCCATCTCCTTCCTCCAGCTCGTGCATGAAGCACCCTATCTCTCTCAAATCTTAACCATTGGACATGATTCAAATACCAATCTCATGCATTTTTTCACAAGGAACAAGATGGCAATACCCAATTTTATTCATTTTCAGTGTGGAGTGAAATAATCATGATGAACACAAATGAACCCTAATTTGCAAAAGCAATCGTGCAGGCATGGTTATAAGGGCTATGATCAAATTTTTTGAGGGAAAACAATCAACACATGATGGCAATCAAATGGCAAAAATATCATGCGAGGAAATATGCATGGATCATGGAGTTGGAGTTTGAGGCTTACCTTGATGCAAACTGAAATTGAACTTTGCACAGATGATGTTCCAGTCGTGAATTGATGATCCCTACAGCTTCAATGGATGTTGTGGAGTGTGTTGCAAGCTTTAGAAAACTTTGAAACTCTTTGGATCAAGCTGGAGCACTCCACCTGCATAAATGAAGCATAATGGCTTAGTTGAAGGGTGATTTTGAGTCTGAGGTGTTACAATTAGTGTTTAAGTGTTTGGACACCTCAAATACATCATATGTGATGTGTTTGAGCAATTGGAATTGATTGCTTATGGCTGCAACTCAAAACCCGATAGTGGTTACTCAAAAACAAGAAAACTTGAGGTTTAAGAAAGAATGAGAGAAAGCAGTGTTGTAACTGGCTTTGGTGTGAGTTGAATGATCCATTGGAACCTCTATTTATAGGTGATCAACTCTTGTCTTGGAGGAATAGTGAATGGCTGCTGGATCAGACCACCTCCAATTGGATTGGCTTGGCATAAATGCCTCTTGAACTAGGCATAACAGCTGCTCCAAATAGATCAGCTATGCCTTGACTGAAATCACATTCTTCAGATGTTTTTATTGTTGTTTAATCAGAGAACTTGACTGAGGAGAGTGAGAATCTTGACAATGCACTATTCCACATTAACGCCCTTTGAATTCAAGGCAAAATGTGCCACAATGCATGAACTTCAAGTTGGAAGATTCCTTGGCTTTGTGACTCAGCTTTGTTGGTTGGATCAGATGCAATGTGATTGGTTTGAATACATGTGGCATGCTGATCTTCAGTTTTTGGTTCAAAATCGTGTGTGGCAAGCAAACATGCAAACTGATTTTTCCAAAACAGCTTGCAGCAGTATGACTTTGGGCATGGATTTCTCTTGGCTCAAGTTGAATCAATTCATGTTGTTAAGCTCTTTGAATTCTTGGAAACATATGCAACAACATTGATGTTTATCTTTGGACTTGATTCAACTTGCAACTATGTGAAAAGATCTCACAAGTTTTGGTGTTTCAACAAAAATCTGCCTTGCCCAGAATTTTTCTAAGTGTTGGAAAAGTTGTATTTTCATGTTTTTAGTGACTTTGATCACTCCATAACTCAAAATCAATGAGGAATTTGGACATAGGTCAGTATGAAGTTTTTGTAGAGGGAAATATGATCTACAAATCAAGCTTTGAATGGGGAACAATGGCCTTGTAGTTTAGGAGTTATGGTCCTCCAAAGTTGGTGCATTAGTGGCACTTTTTCCATAACTTAGAAATTTTTCTAAGTTTTTATGGTTACGCCTTTTACAAGTTATCCCATTTTATTTGATTTTTCTTGATGAATTATGATTCCAATCATACATTAACATCATTTTAGGGTTAAAAATCCATTTTAGTGAAAAATCTCAAGAAGTCAAAGTTGACTTTTGTGCACAGTTGACTTTTTATCAGATGAATTCCAAACTGTGCAATTCTTCAGGAAATCATGTCCTTGACCTAAATCAAACTTGATGGACATGTTCCATGTGTTTTATAGGGTATATTGAATCATGTCTTAGGGTTTGGGAGCATGTCTTGGTCAAAAGTTAAAGTTACAGTTTACTTTTCCCGCAAAACCCTAATTGTGGTTCAGATGAAATTGAAACTTGTTGCTCACACTTCTTGGATTAATCCATTGTTCCAAGTAGATCAATATAGTATATTAGAGACCCTCAAATCATGTCTTGAGGTCTTGGTTCATGATTTGTCCCAAAAGTCAACTTAGGGGTGAATTAGGTCAAGAAACCCTAATTCCTGGTTTTTGATGTATGCATCCCCTGAGGTCAAATTGACTTGATGCTTGGGCCCATGAGGTTCCATGGTGCATTTTAGGATATGCTTTGAAGCATTGGCTCATGCCCAGAGGAAAATTTCCAACTGGAGGCCCTGGTCGACCAAAACCCTAATTTGGTGACACTGGCGATCTTGAAGCCTGATCCACCTGAAAGGGAGCAGCCTTGTGCTTAGACTTTGAAGTGGGAGTCCTCTTGATCCATTGTAGATTCTTGGGAGGTTAGACAAGTTGAAAATCAAGTCATTCCTTGATTGATCCTTTGTCTAAGGCTCAAAGAGAGTTTGAAACCCTAATTTTGATTGTAGTGGATGCTCAACAACCCTTGAGGAGATTGATGAGGCATAAAGGTACATCCATATTGTGATGATGATTTGCACAATGATGGGAATCTTAGTGGTTAAAATTTGGGGTATGACAGCGTCAAAGGAGGTGGATGGAGTATTTGAAGGATTATGATTTGGAACTAAAATACCATCCGGGTAAAGCGAATAAAGTGGCAGATGCACTGAGTAGGAAAGTGTTGCATAGTGCCGAATTGATGATGTTAGAGTATGCCTTAATGGAAAAGTTTAGAGATCTAAATCTTCAATTTAATTGGACTCCTAATTGTGTGGTTATGGGGAATTTGAATGTCACCTCTACTCTTAGAGAGGAAATCTGGCAAGGACAAGGATTGGATGAGAAGTTACAAGAAATGTTGACTCAACCGGGCTTCGTGCAAACTACCGACGAAATCATTGTATTTAACCAAAGGATTTGTGTTCCGGATGATGCGATTTTGAAAATAAGGATTTTGGAAGAAGCACATAAGAGTACTTTTACTATTCATCCTGGTTCTTCGAAGATGTATCAAGATTTAAAGGGAGATTATTGGTGGTCCGGGATGAAAAAGGATGTTGCGGTATATGTATCGGAATGTGCGGTATGCCAACAAGTGAAGATTGAACATCAAAGGCCGGGTGGCTTGTTGCAACCTTTAGAGATTCCGGTGTGGAAATGAGATAGTATTTCGATGGACTTCGCAGTGGGATTACCCCGTGCGCGGGGAGGTTATGATTCGATTTGGGTAATTGTAGATTGGTTGACGAAATCTGCTCATTTCTTGGCCGTAAAGACTACTTATAAGGCGAGTCATCTCGCAAGGTTGTTCATTTCGGAAATCGTGAGATTACATGGTGTTCCTTCTAGTATTGTTTCGGATAGAGATCCAAAGTTTACGTCTAGATTTTGGAGAGCTTTTCAACAAGCTATGGGAATGAAGTTGTGTTTAAGCACGTCGAATCATCCGCAAATGGATGGTCAGACGGAACGGACAATACAAACCATGGAGGATATGTTAAGAGCTTGTGTATTGGAAAGTGGTGGAAATTGGATAGAACTACTACCATTGATTGAGTTCTCTTATAACAACAGTTATCATGCAAGTATTGGTATGGCTCCTTATGAGGCATTATATGGGAGGAAGTGTAGAACGCCATTGTGTTGGGCGGAGGTTGGGGAAGATAGGATTTTGGGACCCGAGGTTATTCATGAGACTACGGAGAAGATTAGAATGATTCGTGAAAAAGTTAAACAAGCACAGAATCATCAGAAAAGCTATGCGGACAATCGTAGGAGACCTTTGGAATTTGATGAGGGTGATCATATATTTTTTAAG
Organism: Lathyrus tuberosus; assembly: GCA_022829125.1. Classification (NCBI taxonomy): domain Eukaryota; kingdom Viridiplantae; phylum Streptophyta; class Magnoliopsida; order Fabales; family Fabaceae; genus Lathyrus; species Lathyrus tuberosus. Next base: position 1,555,086 of record JALAZF010000579.1, read on the forward strand.
GTTACTTCGAGATTGAGATTGAAAGGACCATTTAAATCGCGAAAGTTGAGTCCAAGATACGTGGGACCGTATCAGATCTTAGAGAGAGTTGGTGAAGTAGCTTACAGATTAGCCTTACCGCCTTCTCTGTCCGAGATGCACGATGTTTTTCATGTATCTCAGCTTGGGAAGTTTGTTCCCGACCCTCTTCAGCCCATTCTACTCGATACTATTGAGACGGAAGCAGATTTAACGTTTGAGCCTCGACCGAGTCGTATCACGGGAAGAGAAACGAAGGTGTTAAGGAATAAGGAGATTCCTCTGGTTAGAGTTCATTGGGATGAGACGCATCCGGGAGATGCAACATGGGAACTAGAATCAGAGATGCGAGACAGTTATCCTCATCTTTTTAGGTAATTGTTTTAAATTCGTGGGCGTATTTCTATTTAAGGTAGGGAGGATGTAATACCCCGTAAATTATTTTACTCTGGATAATATTGGTATGATCAACTGGGCTCCGGTTTACTCTGAGAATTTATTTGATAAAATAATTCGAGTAAACTGATGAGCTCAGAGCAGACCCAATTAATATTATCTGACTCTAAGGTTTTAATTGTTGGAGCTTTAGAGATTATTTGGACAATTAGTAGTGTTACTAATTGATGATATTTTACTATATCATTTCCTTTTCCACTCATTTTCCACTTAGAAGCAAAGAAAGGGAAAGATAGAAAAAATTTGGAGAGAAAGGAAAGGAAAGAAGAGGAAAAGCTCAAGAACACAAGTTCATCAATCATCACCCATTCTTCACCAAATCATCTTCCAATCTTCATCATTATCATCATCTATCCAAGGTGGGTTATAGATAGAAACTTTTGGTTTAGATTTTCTTGAGGTTTAACTTCTAGGTTAGAATTGTGAAAAATGAATAATCTGGAAGTTAACGGTTGAAATGCGGTATAAACTGTGTAGGATAATCATTTGCAATGTATGATCATGTGTCAATGCAGGTTTGTCTGTTGGGTGGAGTTTTGGGTGGGATTTTGGCCCCAAAGCTCTGTTTTCACGTTACTGAGAAACCCAGAATTCGCAGGTTCGCACTGCGAGTCCCCTAGCAAAGGGGAAAGCGAGCGTTCGCTGGACATTCGCACGACGAGTGTGAAGGCGAACATTCGCCAGAGGTTCGCACTGCGAACTTTACCTTGTTTTGGTTCTGTTTTGGTTCTGCCTTGGTTCACTAGACGTTCGCACTGCGAATGGGGCAGCGAACCAGTGTTGGCTAGGCATTTGTTGGGAGCTTCGTACTGTGAATGAGAAAGCGAGCATTCGCCGGATGCTTCGCATTGCGAACATGACAGATCCTCCAACTTGTTTCTTTCATAACTTTTGACTCGTTTATCCGTTGTGAGTGTTCTTGGTATCGTTGTGAAGCTATGAACATTCTCTAGCTAATGGAAGTGAGAAATATCTGTTTATTGCCCGATTAAATAAATCGGAGGGAATCGTGAATTAGTGAAATTGTGGTATGTGGAATTATGCGTTCCCTTTATGCGCTTGATGATTATTTGCCTATGCTCTTACTGTTAAACATGTTTGAATATGTATGCATGTTAAAATAAGCAATAGGTAGAGTGAGGAATATTACCGTAAACAATGTAGTAAATTGTTGAATGACATAACGACGACGCTCGTGCAAGAGAGGCCGAGGCGTGCGTCTATTACCGAATGGTATGGAAAGATTTACACTAGTATGGATCATGTTTGGTTGTGTTTTAATTGATAAGACAAGAGAGGTCTTAAGGCTAATACGGCCGGGTGATTGTCGAATACAATCACATTTGTGTATAGGTCATGTAATCGTAACCATCGCCCTTGAGAGGCATTTATGAGTCTCGAGCTCCTCTAGATGCAGGAATTACTACTTGGCAGGTTTGCTTCCCAATGTTATAGTACGATGGAACCTACGGGTAGAGACTTGTGATGGCATGAGAGGCCATGAGAAGTGACGAATTAAGGTGATAATGCGTCCCTTAATTCCGAATCCATTCGTATGCCAAGTAATTACAAGGATCCATGACTCGGGTCGTCTTCTAGACGTAGAAGCGGACGGGAAAAGGGGATGCCTTGGTGCGGGTTAACGATTAGTGATGTTGAGAGTTAATAAGATTCACAAACATGGATCCATATAGTGTGTGTGTACTCAAAGTCACTTCCCTTCCCTTTTGACTTGAGTTAGGCTTGTTAGAACCTTGTAAATCCGAGAGGACATATAAGATAGATAACTCACTGAGATTTGATGTATCTCACCCCACGTTGTTGTTTACATCACAGGTACTACAGGTTCGTCGAAGGGTAAGGACAAAGTTGTTTGACTTTTCCTTACGGATTGTGGCTTTTGTGTGGCAAGGCTTCCGTTGTAGAGATTTTGAGATCGTTAGTGATCTAGTTCTTAGTTTTATCTTATTGAACATCTTGTATATATATAACATGCCATAGTTGTTGTATTAGGTTTTGGGCATTTATATGTATACTGTGTGATTAGGAACTTGTATATTTCAGTACCAAACATATTATTCATGTATGATATATGCTTGGATGTATGTATTTATATTTGGGCGTTACATAAGTCTTCCCTCTACCTGAAAGCAAAATTAAAATAATGCATAAAACACCAAAAAGATAAGAAGATTGATAGCTTTGAGATGACATTTTGTTGGATTTCACTTTATATTTTTCTTGTGTATTACAAGACTAAAATTATATGCATTATATAGACTAAATAATTTGTTTAAATGAAAATAAACATTAATATTATTTAATTTTATTAAATTTCATTTAAATAAAGTAGTCCTACGTTTGAAGATTTATCATATTATTAGACTTTTTAGGATATAAAAGTCATAAATATTTGTATAGAAATATTAAAGTAATTTTAATACAAAATAAAAACATGTCAATTATTCAAATATAAATAATAAATAATATTAATGGTAGAAATATATTATTTACTGATGGTAACATCATCTGTCAAAAGTCTCCAGTCAGAGTCACCTTCGACAGAAGCTCAGAATGTCCAGAGTTCAAAGCAGGTGGGAGGATAATGGTCGTTATGTTTCGATGTAGCCATTTTCCCTTTAAATTACCATTTTCTAACTTTGTACTGCTCTATGGTATCACGCTCTTGGCTGATTATCGTCCTATAAATAAAACTCGAGCCTTTGTGCCTTTTGTTTATAATTCTCATTTATTCTGCTTTGCAAAATGACATGTTTATTTGATTACCATTCTTGAAACAGAAAAAATGAATTTACTCTTGTTTTAAATTTATTTCCGCTTTTAAAGACGGAAATTACTTTTTCATCGAACACAAGAGGAATATCCATGTTTTCCCAAAAAACGGTCTAACTTCGAAGTGAAGGATCAAATGTCCTCGGTAGAATTCTTATTCTGGAAGCTATTGACAGGTCTCGTTCCCCCTAGAAGATTCTATCTCTAAAAAAAAAATAGGAGTGATTTCCAATCACTAATAGGTTTATACCTTCAACACAGAGATCTTGGTTCTCCAACAAAAGTACGACGTTTCAGTGATATTCTTATCCCCCACAGGGCGGTCAGATATCCCGTTATACACATCACCTGTCTATATGTTGTTTCTGTTTTGTCAGCATACATTCATTCATACACACATCATGCATTATTAGTTTATATTCATATTTATATTGCATCACTATCACTCTGGTTAGTCTCACTCCCAAGTGATAAAGTCCTCTTGTCGGTCGAGTCATCAGCATTCCTCTCGTCCGGAAACGTTCGTCTGAACAATCTCTCTTTGGTCTACTTCTAGATTGAAACCATTCTCGATCACTTTGATAACTTGAACCTCTAAAGGATAAGAAAACGTCTTACGGACATCCTTTGGAACATCACTCTTCGACATTGAAGATGATACCCTTTGCTTTCCCGGATTAAGGAAAATCCTCAAAGAAAGCCTTTCTTAACAAATGACTCTCGACAATACATCGTTCTGTCTCCAAAGAAACCCAATGTTAATGAAGTCATCAACACCTCAAAATTGGATTAGGTCACATGGCATTCCTTCGCTAAAAAAAAGGTTCGAAGAAAAGTGTGACATCCCCAAGCAAAAAACAATTCCTCAGAGGACTCGTTTTCCCCAGTAGAGTCTACAAATGGCATCTCCAATAGAGAAGTTTGCACCTATACAACCCAGGCCAATGGGTTTTTCCCAGCAAGTCTGACGTCAATGTTTTTTCCATCAAATGACATCTCTCTAGTAAACCTCGGCGAGAAGTTTGATGAAAACCGCTACAAATAGCATCCCTTGTCAAGAGAAAGACTCGATAAGAAGAAACCGAGACTAGTTCCTTGGTAGGAAACCAGGATCGAGGGGAAGTTTATTTCAGAAACTGAGACAAGTTCCTTGGTAGGAAACCAGGATCGAGGGGAAGTTTATTTCAGAAACTGAGACCAGTTCCTTGGTAGGAAACCAGGATCGAGGGGAAGTTTATTGACAAAAGAAACTGAGACCAGTTCCTTGGTAGGAAACCAGGATCGAGGGAAGTTTATTTCACAAATTGAGACCAGTTCCTTGGTAGGAAACCAGGATCGAGGGGGAAGTTTATTGACAAAAGAAACTAAGACCAGTTCCATGGCTGAAGACCAGAATCGAGGGGAAGTTTATTTCTAAAACTTAGACCAGTTCCTTGGTAGAAGACCAGGATCGAGGGGAAGTTTTACCTTTTCTAAGTAACAACGCTTAGTCAAAGAAGATGAATGCGTAAACTACCATTCATTGACACCATCAAAATTTCGGGTATTCCGATAATTAATCCTCTTGCACCTGAATGTCCGAATATCTTCGCCATTCACACCTTTGGGTCCAAGAAGATTAAATAGGGGCATCTGTCATACCCCAAATTTTGACCCCAAGAATTCACAACATTGTGAGAATCATCATCCTGTCATACCCCAAATTTTTACCCCAAGAATTCACAACATTGTGAGAATCATCATCACAATAAGGATACATCTATCCAACATTATCAATCTTCTCAGAAGTTGCTGAGCATTCACTACAATCGAGGATTAGGGTTTTGAGCCCTCTCAGAGCACTCAGACAAAGGATCAATCAAGAGTTGATGTGATCCTCAACTTGTCTAGTCTCTCAAACATCCACAAGCATCAAGAGATATCCCATATCAAGAATTAAGCACAAGAGTGCAACAGCTCAGGCTGATCAAGCCTCAGGATCGCCAGTGTCACCAAATTAGGGTTTTGGTCGACCAGGGCCTCCAGATGAAAATTTTAATCTAGTCATGAGCAAATACCTAAATTAGTGGTCCCACAAGCTCAAAGGAACCTCAAGAGTCCATCCATAATGGCCAAATCACCTTGAGTATTCATCTACCAAAAAATCAGGAATTAGGGTTTTGACCTAATTCAACCCTTGAGTCGACTTGTGAAGCAAGGCATGACTTGAAGCTTCAAGATGAACTTCAATGACTTCAAATACCTCATATTGACATGTATACAAGCTTTGATTGACCCAAGAAGCTCAATTCATAAGCCACAAGAATTCATATTCATCTTGTCACAAATTAGGGTTTTTTGAAGAAAAAGTCAACCCTACCATTGACTGTTGACCTACACTTGTTCTCAAACCTTGAGGAAGGGTCCAAGACATTCCTAAATACCCCTTGAGGCAATCCATGGAGTTTAATTAGGTCTAAGGATTGATTTCACAGAGGAATCACAAAGTCAAAATTCATCTGCTGAAAAAGTCAACTGTAAAAAATTCAAAGTTTGACTTTTTGAAATTTTGGTCAACCAAGGTCCCATTAACCCTAAAATCATGTTAATATGTGATTTGAATCATCATTCATCAAGAAAAATCAAGAAAAGTGTGATAACTTATAAAAGGCGTAACCATAAAAACTTAGAAATTTTTCTAAGTTATGGAAAAAAGTGGCTAGGGTACCAACTTCCAAGGATCATAACTTGAGATCCAAGCAACCATTTTGGGTGATCCAAAGATAGATTTGTAGGTCTTGCTAAACTCTACAAAAGCTTCAACTATTTTGTGATCAAAATGACAAAAATGAAGAAAATGACATTTTTCAACACTTAGTGAAAATCTGCCTAAGTTAAATAGCCTTGAACATCAATGTTCATGATGATTTTTCAATTGGATCCAAATAGTTTGTGAACAAACTATGATTACACATGTTTTGTATCATATAAGGGCTTTCTAAAAAGCACAAGGGCCTCTCATAACTCAATCTGAGTTGAGAGATATGAATCCCTCAAGATCACCATTTCCAACTGCCCTAAACAAGGTATATTTTGATTTTATGCTCGAATTTTGATTTTGTGCTTAACCACAAACATGGTTATCCATCTGAACACCTCATGGGGGAACCAAGGAGGGACAATCACTGAATTTCAAGCCTTGCAAGTCATGGAGTCTACATAGAGCCATGTGACCTCTAAAAGGCTAGAATTGCCAAATATCTTCAAGTCTGATCCAAAGCCATTAATTGATGCACCAAGGTGGCATGTATCAGTCCATAAAATTGCAAATGAGTCAAGGTTCAACTCTGAACCAAAGGACCACAGACCTGTACCCTAACCTCAAGTCAATGGTAGGAGAAGACTTGAGATTCCAAAATGCCTCAATTGGACAATGGCCTGCTGGAGTTGCCATTCACTATTGCTTGCAAAACAAACTTGTTATACTATAAATAGAGATCATTTGTGCTCATATTAAGTACACCAAAGGTCTATAACACTTGCCTTTCTCAAAATCACTCTTTCACTCCAAAAATGCCTTCATTTGCAAGTCACATTCATATTTTTCAGTAGAGAGTAATTCTATTCAAACCAATTGTTCTAACACCTCACATGTGTCATATGTAAGCTGATCAAACACTAAAATAACATCTGGAACATCAGAATCACAAAGTGCTACCCCATCTGCTCAATTTTTTACAAAAGTTCGAGTTGCGATGCCATAATCAGTTCCAGCCCATTTCAAATCATTCCAAGTGTTCAAACACACTCCATATGGTGTAGGGAAGTTGTTCAGATCATCACAACTCACCTGTAGCACCTCCAACTCAAAGATCACATTGCTCTTGCTGCCACGACCTTCAAGTAAGCCTAAACTTGGTCATCTCTTGATTTATGCACATTTCTTCGCACAATACTTTTGCCAAATATTTATAATCATGCATAAAGTGTTTCCCCTCTATCAATTGCTTTGTTTGAACCGTGTATGAAATTTCTCAGCCTTCATGCAAAAATTAGGGTTCTTGAAGTTTCTCCTTTATTTCTTGTTCCATACTTAAAATAAATGAAATTAAAGACCATAGACATGATCGTGAGTTGAAAACGAGCAGATTGATATGTGGATTGCATAGTTTCATCAAGTATTCAGTAAGATTGGATAGAAAATGCAAATCTGGGCAAAATAGAGTGCGCGTGTGTTCTTCCTCTTGTTCTTGGCGCCTTTTTCAAATTTTTGAATATTTGAATATTTGTGATTTTATTTAATTGATTCAAAAATTAATTTCTCTATGATTTTAAATGATTTTGAGTTGATTATTTTTTTTAATAATTCACAAAAATGTTAAAATATTATATTTTACAAAAATTTCCCAAAAAATATTATTTATTTCATATATTTGATATTTTTTCAAAGAATTAATATTTTAATTGTTTTAAACATTTCAAAATATTTTTCTTTCTTGATTTTTTCAATTTAAATGATTTTAATCATTCCATGGATAAAAACATGATTTTTCAAACATTGATCCAAGGTCATAACTCATTTTGACAATTTTTGATCATTTTTTATTAATTTTTAATCAAAATTAATCACCTTTTTAAACAAATTTAGGGTTTTGATTATTTTCACCCTAATCAATCTTTTCAAAACACTTTGGGACTCTAATAGAGTGTAAGACCCAACCCTTTTTTGTAAATAAAACAATTTTTGGGCCTCAATGCATTGTATAAGTCCCACTGTGTTTTCTAAAATATCGGCGCGATCACCTTTTCAACAAAAATCATCTGGGCCTACCCTTATGTTGTAAGTACCATTTCTTTTTCTTTTAAACTCTTTGGGCCTCTAATAGAGTGTAAGACCCAATCCTTTTCTTAACCAAAATCATTTTGGGCCTCAGTGTAATGTATAAGTCCCGATACGTCAAAAATGTCGACACGATCGCCGTTTTCAAAACAAAATTCATCTGGGCCTCTCCTTGAGCTGTAAGCCCCATCTTTTATTTTAAAATAACACTTTTGGGCCTCTAATAGAGTGTAAGACCCAACCCCCTTGTACAAAAATAATTTAGGCCTCAGTACTGTATAAGTCCCTCTGTACAGTTTTCAAAAACCCTAATGCAATCATTTCTTTTTTTTTTTATCAAAATACCCAATTCTCTTTGTAAATACTCTGTCAATAATACAGTCTTTATTTAAATCATCAGGGCATCTTTTGTTGAATAAGCCCCCAACTCTTTTCTGCTTTAATATAACTGTTGTCAAAACTTTCTTCAATTTCTTGTACAACTAACATTTACAGTATGGAAGCTTGCTCACCTGTAAGTTTTTATCTGCTTTCATTTACCGCTTTATATATATATATATATATATATATATATATATATACTGTATTGTGCGAAGCTGCGCATGGTTAGTCTCCTTTCATCTTTTAAATACCAGTCATATATATATATATTGTATTGTGGGAAGCTACGCATGGTTAGTCTTCTTTAATAACCTTTTTAAATACTAGTCATATATCAACTATATATATACTTGTATATCTGTTAGAGTTTTCCCAGCAACTAAGTGTAGAATTAGGTAAAGCCAGTTGTTTACTCTCTCATAACAGTCAAACATAGATCCCCATAGGATTTCCAGATACAGTCTTCCCTTCTCTTGGGGTTAAACAATATAGAACAAAGAGAAAGGCAGTATTCCTAGTGAACCTTTTCTCAGACTGTCACTTTAGAACTTGTTAAAAGAAATTCAATTCCCCAGAGATGAATTATTCCCGGTGAAACTTCTCTTGAATTTCTTCAAACTTTAGAACTGTTCACACAGGAAAGGAATTATTCCCGGTGAAATCTTTCTTGAACATTCCTAAGTTTGGACCCACATGCTTCTTAAAAGCATTCCCCAACCTCCTCTTGGACTTTATACAAGGACTCTCAGGCTTCTTAAAAGTTCTCAGCCTCCTCTTGGGCTTAGTACAAGGACCCAGAGAGCTCTACAGGTATAGGAACAGAACCTAGTCATCATTTGCTAGAGCTGTCTTTCTGAGTCAAGTGTCAGACCAGTTAACGTGTTGACCTTCATCCCTTAACATACCAGCCTTCTCTTGGGCATAATACAATGATTCCTTCACCATCTGAGAACCAATTTCTCAAAACCAGTAGACTTGGACAGTCTCAATACCCTTTGGATTTCCCATTTCCTTAAAGAACATGAAATAACCCTGGTCCTCTGATCAATCCCAAAACAGAACTTAAACCTTTAATTTTTTCTCACTCAAAGACAATTATCCTCAACTGTCACAATTCAGTTAAATCCCCGACTTGGATCATTTCATTGTCATAATCCTTATCAGAACCTCAAGGTCTCTGATACCTCAACTTTTCTGTAATCCCCAGCAAGAGTTGAATTACTAACACACTGGACCTGTTTCTAAACTGAAACAGTCTTCAACAGAGTTAGCCTCCTCTTAGGCTTTGTATAATGATTCCCCTTTTAGCCTCAATCTTGGGTTTGTACAAGACACATATAAATATCTCCCCATTGGAGTCTTCAAAACTTTTTAGCCTCCATCTTGGGCTTTGTACAAGATACAAACACTCTCTTGTTGAGTTAATCAATCTTTTAGCCTCCTCTTAGGCTTTGTATAATGATACTCTCTTGTTGAGTCAATCAGTCACTTTTTTTAGCCTCCATCTTGGGCTTTGTACAAGATATAAACACTCTCTTGTTGATTTAATCAGTCTTTCAGCCTCCTCTTAGGATTTGTATAATGAGACTCTCTTGTTGAGTTAATCAATATTTCAGCCTCCTCTTAGGCTTTGTATAATGAGACTCTCTTATTGAGTTAATCAGTCTTTCAGCCTCCTCTTAGGCTTTGTATAATGAGACTCCCTTGTTGAGTTAATCAGTCTTTCAGCCTCCTCTTAGGCTTTGTATAATGAGACTATCTTGTTGAGTTAATCAATCTTTCAACCTCCTCTTAGGCTTTGTATAATGAGACTCTCTTGTTGAGTTAATCAGTCTTTCAGCCTCCTCTTAGGCTTTGTATAATGAGACTCTCTTGTTGAGTTAATCAGTCATTCAGCCTCCTCTTAGGCTTTGTATAATGAGACTCTCTTGTTGAGTTAATCAATCTTTTAGCCTCCTCTTAGGCTTTGTATAATGAAACTCTCTTGTTGAGTTAATCAGTCTTTTTAGCCTCCGTCTTGGGCTTTGTACAAGATACCAAAATAATACTCTCTTGTTGAGTTAATCAGTCTTTTTAGCCTCCGTCTTGGGCTTTGTACAAGATACCAAAATAATACTCTCTTGTTGAGTTAATAAGTCTTTTTATCCTCCACCTTGGGCTTCGTACAAGATACCAAAATAATACTCTCTTGTTGAGTTAATCAGTCTTTTTAGCCTCCATCTTGGGCTTTGTACAAGATACCAAATAAATACTCTCTTGTTAAGTCAGTTAATTTCAGCCTCTTCTTAGGCTTTGTATAAAGATTTTCCTCAGTGGAATCCAATCAATCTCTTAGCTTCAACCTTGGGCTTCAATCAAGGTACACAAAAATCAACAAAACCTCAGTTGAGACATGGAACTCTCTCTGTAGGAAGACTTTCCCTCTGTATATCACAAAACAAAATCAAAACCATCAAAACCAACTTCCAGATAATTGCTGTAAGAGGCACACTTGTTGATTAGATTCAAGCTGTAGTCCTTCTTTTATCCTGGCAAACCTCTCCTCTAATTGCTGTAAGTGGCAAGCCTCTGGATTATTCCTTCATAACCCCCCTCTTTTAAAGGAACTTATGGCATTGTTGGATTCAATGCTTTCCAGTTAAAGTAAATCCCTTTGTAAACCAACAAATCTCTGTGATGGATAGTAGAGATTTCTCCTTTTAGAGATGACAAATTCTCTCTCAGTCAAACAAACTTTTAGCTTCACATCTTGGGCTTTGAACAAGATACAGATAACCTTTTAGCTTAATATCTTGGGCTTTAAACAAGATACAAAAAACATCTGTTTCTCCCTTAGATTAGGAGGAACTCGATTGCTCTGATTTCCCTATACTCCATAACAGGGAATACGTAGGCATAAGATTGCAATAATCTTAGCGAGCACACTAAACTAAAAACCTTAGGTCCCTGACCTTACCAAAAACAACTCTCTCTCTCTCTCAAACACCAAACAATAGATATTTTCCCATTTCACGGATAAACACGAATCAATACCAAGTATTTAGCATGATCCTAAAACTATAACCTGTGGATAACCACATACAGAATGGGTAATTGACAACTTCCCATTGTGTAACCTGACCCCAGACTCCCCAATCTCTTTACCGCATTTGTTCGGATAAACATTTACAAAGCAAGGTTAGTTTGAGATAACTTCCCTTTCCCTTCCAGCTTCACGGGATAAATAAGAAATCAGAAAGTAGCAACCCAAATCCCATCCGCAATGGCATATGCGGGCGGTCACAAAAACCGCGCTACATGTATCAATGGTGTATGTTGATATCTGGAAATAAAATCGAGGCATCAATCAATTTTTTTTGTCAATCACATTGGTTGGGATTCGCTTTTGCTTGCCAAAAGTGTTTCAAAATGTGTTTTTGAAGAGACATATGAATTGATTTAAGAAAGAATCTTTTGAAATAAGGCTTTGTGAAAAGGTTTGTGATTAATATTGACTTTTGAATCCAACATGAGTTATGTATTTTGGTACACATCAAGGTCTATAATTAAGGTCTTCGATAATAACCTTGACTTTCACTATTTATTACACAATTAATGTTCATTCATGACCAAATATGGTATATAGTCTTGCAATACAATTTTGTTTGTGGTTTTGTTTATACATAAGTTCACTGTCCTCTCTACATACTTTGCTTATGATATTAATTTAAACTTGCATACAAAGTATATCCAAAAGAGGGTGAAAAAGACGTGTTTATTTGGAAAGAAATAAGAATACGTCTGTTTTCTTCAAACAAATTTGTTGATAGCTTTGATGGCTTCATATACGAAGATGCTAATTATTTCTGTTCATGCACTGCCCTTTTTCGTTTTGATGCAAGTTTTGTTAGCAGTCGATTAACCTGACTGGATGCTTATTGTTTTAGTTATTCAATCATATGTCTTCGAGTTGAGTAAAAGGAAGCCAAGATTGAACTATTATTCCTCATAAAATACGAGATATTTATGATCAACTGTGCGGTGGTATGAGCTTAGGACTGTTTGTGACTTATTTTTCAGTTGATTGGTTGTTGAGTTTCTTTAGTTATGTAACACAACTCAATTTTCCATACAATAAAACTAGGTAAAAAAACCGGTATGTAATATATATTTAACATTTAAAATTATAAACAAAAGGAACATCGGCTTAGTGGTTAAGAATCTCGCCCAGTAAGTTTAGGTACTGAGTTCAAATCCCATTTGTAACACCCATATATAACAACATACATCAAAGCATATATATTATACATGAATCCAAGTGTTTGGTACTGAAATACCATAAGTTCCTAGTTAACACATTGTATACATTAAATGCCCGAAATACAAAGCACTAAAATTCTAAGGCATAATATACACAAGATGTTCAAAAGATAAAAACTAAGAACTAGATCAACAATGATCTCAAAATAACTCCACATCGGAAGCTAGCCATCAACAAGCAAGGAAAAATCACACGACTTTATCCTTACCCTTAGCGGAACCTGAAGTACCTGAAATATAATCAACAACATGGGGTGAGATAACAAATCTCAGTGAGTTCCCTATCTTATGGATTCTCTCGGATTTACAAGGTTCTAACAATCCTAACTCAAGTCCAAGGGAAGGGAAAGGGACTTTGAGTTCACAATTCAAATCTCACACTATATGGAATCATGGTCATGAGTTCATTAACTCATAATATCACTAATCGACAACCTTACCAAGGCATCCCCTATTCCCGTCCGCTTCTACGTCTAGAAGTCGACCGGAGTCATGGATCCTCGTAGTTACTTGGCATACGAATTAGATTCGGGATCATCGGCCTGTTAACCGTGAACCGTCACTTCTCATGGCCTATTAACCATCACAAGTCTCTACCCATAGCATAGGCTCCATTCGTACTACACGCGGGAAAATCAAACTTGCCAAGTAATTATGCATACGTTTCAGAGGAGCTCGAGACTCATGAAACTACATCTCAAGGGAAACGGTTACGATTACGTGATCATACACACAACGTGATTGTATTCGACAATCACAAGGCCACATTCGCCTTTTCTAAAAAAAAATCACAACGATTCTCCAATGTTCCATACTAGCGTTTCACTCTCACTAGACCCTTACTCGGCAAGGATGCACCTTTCTACAACACATGCCCGAGTATCGCCATCTAGAGTTTTCTATCAAGTTCTAGTTTCTTACTAGATTCTCCTATAGTTCAAGTTGAGGTTTTCTCACTCTTCCTATTTCATTTACGTATTAACATGCATATTTGTTCACAACCATGCTTAAACAATAATAGAACAACAAGGTATATCACAATTTCACAATAGAATTCCATATAACGAATAAAATATAATTATACCTCTTTTGGAATTTCCTTCGATTATTTAATCGGTGGTAAAATCTATATTTTTCACTTCCATAGTAAAGAATATTTTCTTAGCTTCAAATCGATATAAAGGACGTTAAAATCGGACACCCGAGTCAAAAGATATGAATTTTAGAAAAAAACTCTTTATTCCAGGTCGCGCTAAGCGCGCCCCAGCCGCGCTAAGCGCACAACTCCCTGACTCGAAGGGTTGCAAATCTTCCAGCCCGCGCTAAGCGTGCAGGCCCGCGCTAAGCGCGCTCTGCGTTATGTAGAAAAATACTTCCTTTTTCCAGCAACTTTCCACACTCCCAAATCATGTTCAAACAACCAATGGAGGTATATTTTCATGTTTCTATCATAGTTTATCCATCATGCTTCATATAACATGTTATTCAACAAATTTGCAAAGTTTCTACACAAAGCCTAATATTTCCAACCAATCCAAACCAATCCAAACTTCAAAACAATTATCGATAGATGATTTTATACATGTTATGATCATGCTACGCAATTTATAACACACTTCAACCGTTAGAAATCTTTGATTTTTCAAAACATCAATTTTTCCTCAAAACCTAACATAACTCAAAAACCCCAAGAAATCTACAACTAAAGTTTCTAACTAGAACCCACCTTGGTTAGAGGTTGAAGATGAAGAAGATGAGAGGATTTGATGAAGGGTTGATGATGATTCTTGCTCTTGAAATGTTGGATTTTCTCTTCTATTCTTTCTTCTCCCTTTTTTCTTCTTTCTCTCTCTATGTTACTATCTTTTTCTATTTTTTTTTTGTTTGGCAAATGGGAGGAAAGAGAATATATAGTAAGTATTATTAGTAAATAATACTACTAAATGTCCAAAAAATCTCTAAATCTCCAATAATTAAATACCTCAGAGTCAGAAAATATTAATTGGATTTACTCCAAGTTCAACAGTTATTCTAATTATTTTTTTTTGCAAATAACTTCTTAGAGTACACTGGGACTCAGTTGATCACAATTAATATTATTCAGAGTAATTAAAATACGGGGTATTACACCATTGGTAGTAAAAATTGAATTTTTTTTCAATGCTTTACTATCCAAAACAACAAAAATTTATTTTATCTGTAATGTGAGCAATTTTTATTTTACCTCCTCGTAATAAATACGATAAAAAAATTATAGTAAAATTAAATGAAAAATAAAAAATAAAAATAAAAGAAAAATATAAATTAAAAAATACTACGTGGATTTTAAAGAATAAATAAAAATAAAAATAAAAGCCACGTGGACAGCCACACATGATTTAAAAAAGATTATATGGGTTTAAAAGTAAAATAGGGGCCAAACGCACATAATCTATACATTATAAAGTGGGAATATAAAAAAAATCTTACATGGGATAAACTGAAACTCGCTAATATTATAAGGGGATGACTTATATATTTAACCCTAAAATCTGAAATTGAAAACTCGAATTACAATTAATCTCCCTACATACAAATATTTATTAAATATTGATCATTATCCCAATAATGAAATAAAAAATATTAATTAGAATACTTATTTTATAAAATTAATTTTAAATAAGATAAAAGTAGGTCAATTAGTAATATTTAATGTAATACCTACTAGTTACATGTCTAAAATAATAATTTGTGGTAATAATAATTGGTACTGGATAAATCAATTCAAATATCTAAAAGTTGACCAGATTAAAAAATGTACAAAAATAGAATTAGGACAACTAATACATCAATGATTGAACAACATCTTCAACACAGCGGAGAGACGCTTCATCGAGTCCTCAATGCCAAGTCTATAGCCACAAGTCCAACCCATTAACTACTCGCCTGAAAATAACACAAATACATGGGATGAGGTACTAATGTTATGGGTTCCCGACATAAACCACAAAATCTCTGACTACCCTTCTACCCTAGTCAAGGTCTACTTGAAAAGTCCATTAGGGTATCTCACTATCGCACCTCGAAAAAATCGCTTAATCGAAGACATGACCCTCGCGCGAAAGGCGCGGAACGGTTCGACAGAGTCGCCACCGAACTTTATTTATCCCAAAAGAGGGAAAGGAAAATATCGAGAAAACCTTTAAGGGAGGGATAAGAACATGGTCGTCGCAACCACATTCCGGGTTCGGGATTTAGTTATGTGAGGGGAAGGTACACGCACCCCCTCACGTCCGTTGTACTCAACGGGAACCTCTTAATTCTAATCGCGATACTCGTTAGCTAAGCTTGTTTTTTTTCTTCTCAAAAATAAATGCTAAAAGGTAATATGAAAGGGAAAGATGCTAAGGGGGAAATGGGTGTTTTTAGGATAGAGTGCTCGGCAAGATCATCGCAATCTTATGCCTACGTATGCTCATTCGGACGAGAATGAGTAATCAGAGCAATCGTAGTTCGACTACGGGGTTTGACGGAAAAAGATGGAAGTGTGGACGCAAACGGGGGAAAAAGAAAAAGTGTGCAAAAGGTAGACGCAAACGGGGGAAAAAGAAAAAAGTGTGCAAAAGGTAGACACAAACGGGGGAAAAAGAAAAAGTGTGCTCGCCAAGATCATCACAATCTTGTGCCTACGTATCTTTACTCGGACGAGAATAAAGAATCAGAACAATCGTAGTTCGTGGTACCCCCACGAAAAGAGGAGTGTTGGTTTGTTTTAAAGGCGTCGATTGCTCACACACGAGTAAGAGAACCCACACCTAAACAACCGAAGAGAGATCAAAGACTTGAACCCCCATTTTTCACCTTGAAAAGAGTTTCGATAGTTGTTAGTCATTTTTGAGTTTGTTTGTGAAAATTCGCTTGACGTTGGATCAAGGGTTTATTTGTATGCGAAGAGGTTAGTTTGAAAAAAAAGTTTGTTTAGAGGTTGATTTAAAAATGGCTCGAAGACGAATCGAGATTTTGGTTGAAAAGAGGTTTGTTTTGAAAATGGCTCGACGACGAATCGAGAGTTTGATGAAAATGGGTGTGAGAATCGATCCTAGTCCCTAGGGGAGCTCCTAGTAACGAAACCAATTTGAATTGTGAGAATGTGTGCGTTAGGTTGATGGCGAATGCTAATGAGCAATCGACTTACGAGGCTGTTTTGAAAAAGGGCTCGATGACGAATCGAGAATTAGTTTGAAAATGGCTTTCTATGCTAGTCCCTAGGGGTGCTCCTAGTGAACGAACCATAATCAAAAGAAAACTAAATGCGTACATCGAAATGGGAGAGGGGTACATGTAAAGTACAGGGGATGACATGAAATAAAAGGTCTCATTGTAAGGTAGCCCAAGAGGAAGCCATGTGTGTGCAAGGTGTCCTAAACAAAGCCTTGGGCAAGAGTCAGACAAAACCTCCATGCTAGGGTTTCTGTACAAAGTCCAAGCAAACAACAACAGCCCACCAATTGAGTTTTTAATTATTTCGATAATTTTAGTGTGTTTTCGAATAAAGTGTGAACAAAGAAAATGGTTAGATGAACAAGATATGAATATGATATGAACAATATGATAAGAAATAAGATAATATGACAAGAAAGTAAAGCAAGAATATATTGACAGAAAGTAAAGTTAGTTGCTAGTGGTTAATCGGATGAATCGAGTCCAATGTAGCGCTAAGCCATCGTAGCACGATCTATGACGAAGATCATACTATAGGAGGATGCGCAATTTGATTTTTGTGCTAAAACACAATAGAGAAATGATATTAAGGATCATTCTCCAATGGAATTGTGTCACACGAAAAGAAAAGGTGATGATCTCGTCTTAATCACATCATCAATTAATCGAAGGTAACCTATCACGATCTCAAAGTATAGAAAGTAATATCGATGATTACTCACTATAGATTTGAAATAATGAAGGTTAATCGCTTCAACCACCAACATTCGTGAATAGAAAGACTTCATCGATCGAAAATGAAAAAGAAGATAATGAAAACGAAATGGAAATAAAAAAGAAATAGAAAAGAAGATCGAAAATAAGAAAGGTCTCATCTTTACCAAGATTTTAAATCGATAAATCGACAATCCATGGTTTTAGATTTTCATTGACCAATAAAAAAGGAAATGACCTCATATTGATCAAGATTTTGAATCTAGATCTTTTGTTATATCATTGGCCATAAAAAGTAAAAGTAAAATCGAAACAAAAATCGAAAAATAGAAATTAACAAAAAGACCAATAGTTACATTTAAAGAAAAAGTAATAGGGGTGCAGACTAAAATGATGGTGCAGAAACATAATGGGATCATATGGGCTCAAAGGCCCATCACCCTTCCGTAAAAACATATGCGGGTCAGAAAAAAAGCAAAGGGTGGGAAGAAGCAAAAAACGGGCTTTGAAGCCCAAAACATTAATCCAAACGTGGTCCCTTTTTTAAGATAACAATAGCAACATCATAATAATAAAAAAACGTTAGCCTCACTCATCTCAACAAATGAACACGCTGAAACAGGGTCAAAAACAAATTGAAACACAGAGTATACTGAATCACATAAAGAACAAGCAACCAAGTTTCCTCTTTTTTCTTAAAAAATGCAGAAACAAAAACGAAGAGCAACAAATCACGACCTTCTCAATCTGCTTCTGTCTGAATCGATTTCCAGGTTCATTTAGATTCTACTTTTTCTTTGATTTCAATCGGTTTGGTTTCAATTTCTAAATGGGTTTTGGTTGTGAGCTTATTCAAAGAAATCCTCTCTTCATCTCTTCTTTCTGTTTCTGGTTCTGAATATGGATTTGAGAATGGGTTTCTGGGTGTGGTTTGTGAATCAATTTTGTTTTGGGTGTGAAGAGAAATGGAGGTTGGGTTGAATTGGTTTCTCACTTCATCTTTCTTTCTGGGTTTATTTGCTACTGAAAAGGTTTGAGCTTATTGAGTTTTGGTTTATGCACTGAGGTTTTGAACGATTAGGGAATGGAGGTTTCAAGGTTTAATGTTGTGGGTTGAATAATGGTTATTTAGGTTGAAGAGAGGGTGATTTGGGGTTGCGGTTGTTGGATGTTTCTGTTTATGAGAAGGGTTGGACGATGGAGGGATTAGGGGTTGAGGTGTGTGTTGAAGGAAATGGAAACTGGGTTTGAAGGTGGATTTGGAATGTAGGTGTTAATGAATAGAAGTTGGGGAGTAATTTCTGCAGAGGTTCGAAGGCTTATGGAGCTTTTTTCAGAGTGAAGAATTGAGGTCAATTTATAGAATAGGATTGAGGGTAAAATAGGAAAGGATTAGTGTGAAATTTGTGAGCTGGAAATGTAACGGTTTGGTGTGCGTACGAATTTGTTGGAGGCTTGCGTATTTGTGAATCCGTTTCGCTAGTCGTACAGGTTATTTTGATGCGGTTGGAGGAGTAAATCATGTTTCTGCAGAATGCGTTGATGCGTCGTTTTTGTTTTAACGGTTATACATGGCATGACGTACGTTTTGTGTGGGTCCGTTTAAATTAATCTTGTGTCTTTTTTTTGTGTACAGGATTTTGCAGGTGTGGTTTCCTTGTTTATACGTTGCAGGGTTTTGTTCCGTAATCCATGAAGGGTTGATTATTGTGTATTGATGGCGTGGTCGTATTGATGTGGCTGATGGGTATGGTTTTGTTGTGGAGAGATAATTGAAGGTTGTTATTTTGTGTGTGTGGGCCAGCTTATGATGCATTGCGGAACGACTTAGGGTGGTAGCTGGTATACATGAAGGCAACTTGATAAGCATTGGCATGGAGACCTTGGTAGTTTAGAGACATGAAGCAACATCCTGTTTTTATTTTGCTAAGTGTATGGCTGCTCTTGGTTTTAATCAATGACTTGTAAAGTTTGTTTTTTCATGTAACTTGTACAATCAATCTTGTATTGACACTGGAATTTTCAAATGTACATGGGCTTATCTCTATTTTTTGTGAATTTTTCTTGTAAGACTTTTGTATGAAACTTATTAATGGGCTTGAAAAATGTAATGGGCCTTCCACTTAATTCTTGAACCAACACCTAGCATTGTCTTATGAACCATGATGAAACACTTAAGTCTTGATTGAACTTTCCATATGGATACCACTTTTGAGAATAAAATCCATCAGGAATTGATCCTTAAGAAATAAGACTAATCATAAATCAATCTTAAAACCCTTGAATGAATCAGAGCTTTAAATTGAAATGAACCCAACATTGAAGCAATCTTTGGACCTTGTCATTTGCATTGATACAACAAGTCTTTCACCATGGATCAAATGAACTACAAATGATAATGATATAAGCTGACTTGACACAACCCTTAAACCCACACCACTTAAATCATCACATACCCTGACCTCTATGCCCTCAAATGAAACACATAATTAGGCAACAGGAAAAGAAACATATTTTTGGATTTTCTGAATAATGGTTAGTGGATGGAATGTACAGGTGAAAGTAATATACAGGTAGGACAAATTTGGGGTATGACAGATGCCCCTACCTAATTGGCTTAAACCGAGTAAGATGAACTACTACGGCGTTCATTCTTTCGAGGTAGAAGGCAATTAGATATGAAGAAGACCACGAATTTGACTAAAGAGAAAGAAAATGCTTGGGAGGTGGAATAACTGATCAATGTTAACCCTCGAGTGGACACTGAATAACTCGCAAATGTCGTTATCACCAAAAGGATGATAACAGAAAATCTGACACCAAAAGGATGATAGTAAACTCATGCACACAAACCTTTCCACCAAAAGGATGAAAATGAGGTCAAAGCCTGCTATTACCAAAAGGATAATAGGGCGCACACACAGACCCTTCCTCCAAAAGGATGAAAATGAGGTCAAAGCCTGCTATTACCAAAATGATAATAGGGCACACACACACACACACACACACACACACACAGACCCTTCCACCAAAAGGATGAAAATGAGGTCAAAGCCTGCTATTACCAAAAGGATAATAGGGCACACACACACACACACACACACACACACACACAGAGACCCTTCCACCAAAAGGATGAAAATGAGGTCAAAGCCTGCTATTACCAAAAGGATAATAGGGCATACACACACAGACCCTTTCACCAAAAGGATGAAAATGAGGTCAAAGTCTGCTATTACCAAAAGGATAATAGGGCACACACACACACACCTATCTGACACCAAAAGGATGACAGACCTATCACCAAAAGGATGATAGTAACACACGCACACAGACCCTTCCACCAAAATGATGAAAATGAGGTTACAACCTGCTATTACCAAAAGGATAATCAGGCACACACTCAATTATCTGACACCAATAGGATGACAGACCTATCACCAAAAGGATGATAGTAAACACACGCATAGAGACCCTTCCACCAAAAGGATGAAAATGAGGTCAAAGCCTGCTATTACCAAAAGGATAATAGGGCACACACACACAGCTATCTGACACAAAAAGGATGACAGACCTATCACCAAAAGGACGATAGTAACGCACGCACACAAACCTTTCCACCAATAGGATGAAAATGAGGTCAAAGCCCGCTATTACCAAAAGGATAATAGGGCACGTACACAACTATCTGACACCAAAATGATGACAGACCTATCATCAATAGGATGATAGTAACACACGCACACATACCCTTTCACCAAAAGGATGAAAATAAGGTCACAACCTGCTATTACCAAAAGGATAATAGGGCACACACACAACTATCTGACACCAAAAGGATGACAGACCTATCACCAAAAGGATAATAGTAACACACGCACACATACCCTTCCACCAAAAGGATGAAAATGAGGTCACAGTCTGCTATTACCAAAAGGATAATAGGGCACACACATAAAGACCCTTCCACCAAAAGGATGAAAATGAGGCAAAAGCCTGCTATTACCAAAAGGATAATAAACCACACACACAGGTTGTCATTCACCAAAAAGATGATACACAGACCAAAGGTTTACGGATCGGCGGCACCAATAGGATGTCAGATCAATACAAACTACTACCACCAAAAGGGCGATAAAAACTTCCCACTTTGTGAGGACCAACACCAAAAGGATGAAGGTTAAATTGAAACAACATGAGTGGCTGTAACGCCCCATTTTGTCTTATTTATTTAACCGATTCGATTTAATTAGTTTCGTTTTTATATTATTTTATTCTCGACTTTTATTTGGCAATATATTATTTTTCATCGTTGTTTATGTTTTATCGCGTTTTGAGAGCGTTTGCGAGATATTTGAGTTTGAGGGGTAAAATAGTCTTTTAGGGGTTTAGATATTTTATATAAATAGAAAGTGGAAAGAAAAAGAGAGAAAAGAAAGAAAAAGGAAAGAAAGAGAAAGGAAGGAAAGGAAGAGGAAAGAAAAGAGGAGAAAGAGGAAAAATCGCGGGAACTCCGTTTCGAGCGCGAATAATCGGGTAAGGGTGAGAAGTTTCAATTATATCTTGCTTGTGTATGTATATGTGTTGTTTGTTGTAATTGTTTTGATTGTTTCGTGACTTTTCGTATCGATTGGAATTAGGAGCGATTGATAGAAATCGACGTTTTCACGGATGAAATTCGATATAAACCGCGTAGAATACTCGTTGATTATGTCTAAACATGTTTTGGTTGTTCTGGTATGAATTAGAAGGGTTTGGGTGGTAAAAATGATGTATTTTGGTCCCATATGACCTATATTGACGCTGCTGCGAATTCTGGGTTTCGCGGGTTTGCCTAGCGAACCCCAGCGAAGGAACGGGCGAATGTTCGCTAGATGGTTCGCCTAGCGAACTTTATGACTGTTTTCCACTGCCTTGGTTCGCTAGGGTTCGCCTAGCGAATACTGGAGCGAACATGATATTTTCCAATTTTGTTTTGGTCGTAATTTTCAAACCGTAAGTCCGTTTTGGTCGCCGTTCGAAGCGTTAGAAAGCTTATGAAATGCTCTTGATTTTAAAAATGGGTTGGAGGTCATTAGATGATTTATTTAAGTCGTGATTTTGAAAAAGTGTTGGTTTGTCGGATTTTCACCATCGTATTGGTGTGCGAATGAAGTGTTATCATGCTATATGCTTTTAATATGTATCGTATGGCTTGTGTGCTGGTATATGATGTGAATATATATGATAAGTGTTAGTGATGATGGTTTGTGGTGTTATGGAGGAATAAATGTGTTTTTTGGGTTTTGATTTCAATGTGCGATAATGATGTGTTGTGAGTAGCATTTGATATGTAAATCCCTTGTGTGAGGAACTATGATGTTGTTGTGATTTGTGGTATGTGATATGATTGTGGTATTTATGGCTTGTGATGAAGTGCATTGTTTATGTGAAATTTCAATGTATGTTGTGTGGTGGCATTTAGGGTTTGAAATGCATTGTTTGAATTGCTTTGCAATGCATGAATGTGATGATGTTGAAGCATGTGATAAGTTGTTGTAATTGTTGTGGTTGTTGATTTGTGGCCTAAGGGCAAGAATATGCAATGTGTGGTATTTGATTATATATGCATGATTATGGATGTGTATGTGGGTGCAATGTGAATGTCATGAGTCATTGTATGCCAAGCATCATAATGTGCATTGTGGAAACGTCCTGAGTGACGGTTTGGTTCCAGAGAGAATATTCTATAACATCGTGGGCCTCAAAAATATGAGGCGCTGCCTGAGGACTTAAAGCGATGGGTATAGACGATTGTGGGCTCCTTTGGAGACTTAAAGCAATCCTTAACGTCGTGGGCCTCGAAAATATGAGGTGATGCCTGAGGACTTAAAGCGACGGGTGAACATCGTAGGCCCGACGGGGAGTTACTTGAGATTCTCAGTAACGAGCGATGGTTCCAATAGTTCCTGAGTGGACTAATGACGTGACAAAATGACGTGACAATGGAAGTCGGTACCGCATGGCATGTGCATAGAGTCGTGGTGTCGGTCTCTGTGCATTTGCATTCATCATGAATTAATTGTGCATGGAAAGGTGATTGTGATTGATGAGATAAAATATGTGCAATTGTATTGAATGGTATATGTTTGATTGATTATGTGATTATGTGTGGAAAAATCATGATTTGATTGATTATGTGTGGAAATTGTGCATTGATTTGTTATGTGTTGAGATTGTGATAGCATTGGTAATTGACGTGCATATGTGATAAATGCTATGACTTGGTATGCCTTAGGTGCAAATGTGTGATTATGTTAGTATAATTGTTATATGCTATGTGGTTGGATTGTTAGAAATATGTTATACATCTGTGGCTTGCTATATGCATTGGTATGTGATGTGTGAAGTGAGAATAACTGTGTATGTGATTTTTATGTGTTTTTGCATATTATTATGCAATCTTGGTTTAGTTGTTATTTCTCACCCTTCTGCTGGAATATGCTTTTTATGGCATAGTGCAGATTGCCAGCTTTAGAGGCGTGGAGGCAAGTGGAAGAGTTAGATCTTCGTTTGCTTAGGTCTTGGTGTCTGCTCTGATACGTAGCACGGGAGTCGGGGAACGCTTTAAGTTATTTGTATACAATTGTTGAATATGTTTTGTATGACCTTTGTATGTATATTTTGTTGTTATAAAACGATTCATTTTGTAAAACAAGTCGGTTATGGATCTTTCCGCTTTATTCCATAATTGACATTCATTTTATATAGAAAAAGGTTCCCTATGGGGTTAGCCTATTTTGTGCTATGTATCAAAATAATTGAGCAGGGTTTATATTTTCTTTCTTTAAGTGTGACATCCCTGTTTCCTGTCGGTAAAATAAATTTTTATTTACTCTGATTTAATTATGTGTTATCTATTCGCGATGGGAATTGGGGTGTTACAGTGGCTACCACCAAAAGGATGATTGTAAAATTCTAATTCTGAGGGTTACCAACACCAAAAGGATGAAGGTTGAGTTGAATTGACAGGGTTTGGCTATCACCAAAAGGATGATAGTCAAGCAATTGACAAAAGGTCAAGTTTGCTGGGGATATGATGAGTGAGACTTATTTTTGAGACATCAACAAAAGGTTGAAGAGACACGACTCAATGAGGAACGCCCACTGACTCGGAGAGATGCTTATTGGTTGGGCTGAGGATGACAACTTCATCAACAAAAGGTTGAGGAACACAACTCAATGAGGACGCCCACTGACTTGCTTGGAGATCACAGTTTCAACAAAAAGTTGAAGTAACTTCATGAGGAATGCCCATGAACTTGAAGAGGATGCCCCTGGCTGGGCAAAAGATTGCTTTGAGCTTGTCTTGATCAACAAAAGGTTGAAACAACTTCGTGAGGAACGCCCACGGATTTGAAGAAGATGCCACTAACTGGGCTGAAGATCATCTTGCAGTCTTGAGATTAATCCTGGATCTTGAATTGTGTATGATGATTGATTTTGTAATGAAGCTCCATATCGAATGGAAATGCAAATGCAAATGCCGACGCGTGGAGATGCAAGTTTTGGGGAAGTATGATTGATTTAGGAGTAGGCATATGATGTAAATGATGTTGAATGTGATGCATATGATGTGTATGATGCATATGATTGCAGACGAGTGATTGGATATGTTTTAAAGGTGCTTGCATGGTGGTCTTTTGGTAGTTGCCAATGCGGATTTGACTTCGTGTGGTGGGAGGGTTTTGATTTCCTCGACACTCTGTTCGTTGAAGATGCCATGATTGAAGCAGACGAATTAGTACTGACTGGACACCTCACGGTCATCTCGTTAGTGCCATACCTCTAATAACACATGCTTAATTCACATACTGAAATGATAAAGAAGCTTTGGTGTTACTTAAACCCCAACTCGAGAGTCATGTATTGTTACCAACTAAATCTCTATCAAAATAAATGAAGTGTCAACAACTGTTAAATTCCATATATGACTCACACGGCTCGTGACCACCGAGGGGCCTCCTATAAGTATATTATTTGGATTCAGACTATCCTACAGCGACCCCCAAAGACTCAATCCATGTATAAATTCCTGCAAGAGTATAGAACCAAAATTGCAACCATCCCTTATACTTATAGGCCATGGACCATAAATATAGTAGTCAACTATCAAGAGTGACATATGGGTCATATATCATCCTAATCTATCTCACGAGAACCTTGAACCATGTTATCCAAGTATATAGCCAGAACCATATATTGTGACCGGGTATTAAAAATACCCACACGTACTATTGAGATTTCCACGTTATCCCATACCCTATATATATATAACCCTACATACCCTAATGACAACAGTCCCCCACATTTGAGTCTAATTTATGAGATTATCAACATCCTACTACAACTCCGAGAGACTCCATCTCTACTATAGGTTATACACCTATTTTACGCAGTGACATGTGTCAAGCTTCTATGTGTTTATAGTCAATTAACTTAAAGGTATTCACGAGCCTTCGAGTTGTCAACAATCAAAACGAATATAACCGTCCAAAACGACTTTGGTTGTCCACGATTTTCTTACACCATACGTAATTAATCCAAATTTTCCGTGTGACACTCCTAGTATCACGTAACCATTATCCTATTTATTATGTTACTATCTTGTGGTACGAATCCATCAGAAATCCCATTCAAAACTTTGATATTCACAATCTCTCAGTAAACTCTAAGTTTGATCCAATGTCGAATGACTGATTTACACCTAAACGTATAAAATATACTTTACTTATACAAAAAATAAGATGGATTAATTAATATTGAATTATATTTTTTTCATTAAAAATTATTTTGTGGATATGAACATTGTGATTAGATAAGTATGGGGTCCTTATCAATATTATGTATTAAACTATTATGACAATTGAAAAGACTAGCAAACCTTATCAAATTTTATTTTTCAATCTATGACGAGTTCCTAGATTTTATATAAGCTAAGAAATATGGCACTAATTTGTAACATAGGTTTTTGATGAGAAAGAATTTTTATTTTAAAGAGAATTCCTTGATAAACGAGGATAAACATTTCCAACATTACAAAAACTCCTTACACCTTGTAATTTTCAAACACAAATTATGGTGCATCTTTTATTTTTCAATGATTGGAGTGATACAATATAGCTTCTTAAATAAAACAACAACAATTGTCTTGACCACCCGGAAACCAACATTGTCCACCTTTTTGAAATCCCTTTCTAAGGCATTCCGTGCCACAATTTGAATTACAAGTATCTACGCAACATGCTGGTGGTGGTCCATTTCTTCCATAAGGGCAATCTAGTGTAGCTGGAGTGTCTAAACTAGTAACAGATCCTGAAACAAAATAACTTATAAATTATTATGCACACAAAGTAGTTTCATTATATTTTAGAAATTTTTCACCCAATATTATTTTGACTTCATAAAAGTTGCTGATTCATGTAGATCTAACCAATAAAGCTATTGTTTTTCTCCTTACGAATATAAAATCATAGGTTACAAATAATAAAATTCAAAAATTTAAACGAAAATTATTTCATAAAAGTAAAAATGTTCAATAAGAGATATAGAACTAAGTCTTCCCTCTACCTGAAAGCAAAATAAAAAAAATGCATAAAACACCAAAAAGATAAGAAGATTGATAGCTTTGAGAAGACATTTTGTTGGATTTCACTTTATATTTTTCTTGTGTATTACAAGACTAAAATCATATGCATTATATAGACTAAATAATATGTTTAAATGAAAATAAACATTAATATTATTTAATTTTATTAAATTTCATTTAAATAAAGTAGTCCTATGTTTGAAGATTTATCATATTATTAGTTTTTCTAGAATATAAAAGTCATAAATATTTGTATAGAAATATTAAAGTAATTTTAATACAAAATAAAAACATGTCAATTATTCAAATATAAATAATAAATAATATTAATGGTAGAAATCTATTATTTACTGAAAATAAGAATCATCCTTGTCTTTAAAACTTTTTGGTTTGACTGTGAGAATATTATATATAAAATCTAGGGTTAAATATAGGTCACCCCTATGATATTATCCATTTTATGTTTATCCCCTATAAGATATTTTTAGATTCCCCTTTATAATGTCTAGATTCAGTGTGTTTGGCGCCCGGTTGATTATTCGAACCCATAATCTTTATTAAATCCTAAGTGGTTGTCCATGTGGTTTTTCTTAAAAAAATCCACAAAGCATTTTTCTATTTTATTTATTTTTTATTTTTTTAATATTTTTAAAAAATTTTAAATAATGAGGGGGTAAAATATGTAAATTAAAAATTAAAAATTAAAAATATGTAAATTTTTAAATAATCTTGTAAATTAAAAATTGCTCACATTACAGGGTAAAATATGTTTTTGCTGTTTTGGATAATAAAACGTCGAAAAGATTTTAACTTTTACTACCAATAGGATTTGAAGTCAGAACCTAAGCTTACTATGCGAGATTCTTAACCACTAGGCTGATGTTCCTTTTGTTTATAATGCTTACAAGTTAAATATATATTACATACTAAAACTTCTTCATTTGTTCTAAAACCCCTTCTCACAATATCCTATTCCTCCTACAGAATGGGGTCCCCGATTCTAAAGTGGCTACCTTTTTTGCATCAAAACTGGAATAACCTACTCACTCAAAATTCTCCATTATTTAAGAAGATAGTGTTGTAGCTAACGAAATTGAGTGTCAACCCCAAAACTACCTTATTTACGGTGGCATTACATGCTAAGATTATGACACCCATAT
The DNA here is from genome assembly GCA_022829125.1 of Lathyrus tuberosus. Lineage (NCBI taxonomy): Eukaryota > Viridiplantae > Streptophyta > Magnoliopsida > Fabales > Fabaceae > Lathyrus > Lathyrus tuberosus. The sequence continues at coordinate 1,583,554 of JALAZF010000579.1, forward strand.
GGGAAACCAAGATTGATGTCTATAAGAAATGGGGTTGGTCTGAAAAACATATTGCCTCAACCTTTGTGATGTATCAATGGTGTATGTTGATATCTGGGAATAAAATCGAGGCATCAATCAATTTTTTTTTGTCAATCACATTGGTTGGGATTCCCTTTTGCTTGCCAAAAGTGTTTGACAATGTGTTTTTGAAGAGATATGTGAATTGATTTAAGAAAGAATCTTTTCAAATACTGGAATTGTATGAAGAAAAAAAAGATGTTTCAAATAAGGCTTTGTGAAAAGGTTTATGATTAATATTGGCTTTTGAATCTAACATGAGTTATGCATTTTGGTATACATCAAGGTCTATAATTAATGTCTTCGATAATAACCTTGACTTTCACTATTTATTACACAAGTAATGTTCATTCATGATCAGATATGGTATATAGTCTTGCAATACAATTTTGTTTGTGGTTTTGTTTATAAATAAGTTCAGCGTCCTCTCTACATACTTTTCTTATGATATTAATTTAAACTTGCATACAAATTATATCCAAAAGATGGTGAAAAAGATGGTGTTTATTTGGAAAGAAACAAGAATACCTCTGTTTTCTTCAAACAAATTTGTTGATAGCTTTGATGGCTTCATATACGAAGATGCTAATTATTCCTGTTCATGCACTGCCCTTTTTCGTTTTGATACAAGTTTTGTTAGCAGTCGATCAACCTGACTGGTTGCTTATTGTTTTAGTTATTCAATCATATGTCTTCAAGTTGAGTAAAAGGAAGCAAATATTGAACTATTATTCCTTGTAAAATACGAGATATTTATGATCAACTGTGCGTTGGTATGAGCATAGGGCTGTTTGTGACTCATTTTTCAGTTGATTGGCTGTTGAGTTTCTTTAGTTATGTAACACAGCTCAATTTTCCATACAGTAAAACTAGGTAATAAAAAGCTGATATGTAATATATATTTAACATTTAAAATTATAAACAAAAGGAACATCGACTTAGTGGTTAAGAATCTCGCCCAGTAAGTTTAGGTACTGAGTTCAAATCCCATTGGTAGTAAAAATTAAATTTTTTTCAATGCTTTACTATCCAAAACAGCAAAAATTTATTTTACCTGTATTGTGAGCAATTTTTAATTTATCTCCTCGTAATAAAAACGATAAAAAATTATAGTAAAATTAAAAGAAAAATAAAAACGATAAATTTACCTGTATTGTGAGCAATTTTTAATTGACCTCCTCGTAATAAAAACGATAAATTTTTTTAGTAAAATTAAAAGAAAAATAAAAAATAAAATTAAAAGAAAAATATAAATTAAAAAATACTACTTGGATTTTAAAGAATAAATAAAAATAAAAATAAAAAGCCACGTGGACAGCCACATAGGATTTAAAAAAGATTATGGGTTTAAAAGTCAAATAGGGGCCAAACACACATAATCTATACATTATAAAGTGGGAATCTAAAAAATCTTACATGGGATAAACTGAAACTCGCTAATATTGTAAGGGGATGACTTATATATTTAACCCTAAAATCTGAAATTGAAAACTCGAATTACAATTATTCTCCCTACATACAAATATTTATTAAATATTGATCATTATCCCAATAATGAAATAAAAAATATTAATTAGAATACTTATTTTATAAAATAAATTTTAAATAAGATAAAAGTATGTCAATTAGTAATATTTAATGTAATACCTACTAGTTACATGTCTAAAATAATAATTTGTGGTAATAATAATTGGTACTGGATAAATCAATTCAAATATCTAAAAGTTGACCAGATTAAAAAATTTACAAAAATAGAATTAGGACAACTAATACATCAATGATTGAACAACATCTTCAACACAGCGGAGAGACGCTTCATCGAGTCCTCAATGCCAAGTCTATAGCTACAAGTCCAACCCATTAACTACTCGCCTGAAAATAACACAAATACATGGGATGAGATACTAATGTTATGGGTTCCAGACATAAACCACGAAATCTCTGACTACCCTTATACCCTAGTCAAGGTCTACTTGAAAAGTCCATTAGGGTATCTCACACCCATCACACACGAATGAGTACCGAATGGACACCTCACGGTTATCTCATTAGCGCTATACGTCTAGTAACACATGCTTGATTCACATACTGAAATGATAAAGAAGCATTGGTGTTATTAAACCCCAACTAGAGCGTTATGTAATGTTACCAACTAAATCACTATCAAAATAAATGAAGTGTCAGCAACTGTTAAATTCCATATATGACTCACACGGCTCGTGACCACTGAGGGGCCTCCTATAAGCATATTATTTGGATTCAGACTATCCTACAGCGAACCCAATGACCCAATCCCTGTATAAATTCCGGCACAGAGTATAGAACCGGAATTGCAACCATCCCTTATACTTAAAGGCCATGGACCATAAATATAGTAGTCAACTATCAAGAGTGACATATGGGTCATATATCATCCTAATGTATCTCATGAGAACCTTGAACCATTTTATCCAAGTATATAGCCAGAACCATATGTTGTGACCGGGTATTAAAAATACCCACACGTACTATTGAGATTTCCACGTTATCCCATACCCTAACAACAACAGTCCCCCACATTTGAGTCTAATTTATGAGATTATCAACATCCTACTACAACTCTGAGAGACTCCATCTCTACTCTAGGTTATACACCTATTTTATGCAGTGACATGTGTCAAGCTTCTATGTGTTTATAGTCAATTAACTTAAAGGTATTCACGAGCCTTCGAGTTGTCAACAATCAAAACGAATATAACCGTCCAAAACGACTTTGAGTGTCCACGATTTTCTTACACCATACATAATTAATCCAAATTTTCTGTGTGACACTCCTAGTATCACGTAACCATTATCCTATTTATTATGTTACTATCTTGTGGTACTAATCCATAGGAAATCCCAATCAAAACTTTGATATTCACAATCTCTCAGTCAACTCTAAGTTTGATCCAATGTCGAATGACTAATTTACACCTAAACGTATAAAATATACTTTATTTATACAAAAAATAAGATGCCTTAGTTAATATTGGATTATCTTTTTTTCATTAACAATTATTTTGTGGATATGAACATTGTGATTAGATAAGTATGAGGTCCTTATCAATATTATGTATTAAACTATTATGAGAATTGAAAAGACTAGCAATCCTTATCAAATATTATTTTTCAATCTATGACGAGTTCATAGATTTTATATCAGCTAAGAAATATGGCACTAATTTTTAACATAGATTTTTGATGAGAAATAATTTTTATTTTAAAGAGAATTCATTTATAAACGAGGATAAAGATTTCCATCATTACAAAAACTCCTTACACCTTGTAATTTTCAAACACAAATTATGGTGCATCTTTTATTTTTCAATGATTAGAGTGATACAACATAGCTTCTTAAATAAAACAACAACAATTGTCTTGACCACCCGGAAACCAACATTGTCCACCTTTGTGAAATCCCTTTCTAAGGGATTCCGTGCCACAATTTGAATTACAAGTATCTACGCAGCATGCTGCTGGTGGTCCATTTCTTCCATAAGGGCAATCTAGTGTAGCTGGAGTGTCTAAACTAGTAACAGATCCTGAAACAAAATAACATATAAATTATTATGCACACAAAGTAGTTTCTTTATATTTTACAAAATTTTCACCCAATATTATTTTGACTTCATAAATGTTGATGATTCATGTAGATCTAACCAATAAAGCTATTGTTTTTCTCCTTACGAATATAAAATCATATGTTACAAATAATAAAATTAAAAAATTTAAACGTAAATTATTTCATAAAAGTAAAAATGTTCAATAAGAGATATAGAACTAAGTCTTCCCTCTACCTGAAAGCAAAATCAAAATAGAGGTTTGTTTTGAAAATGGCTCGACGACGAATCGAGAGTTTGATGAAACTGGGTGTGAGAATCGATCCTAGTCCCTAGGGGGGCTCCTAGTAACGAAACCAAGTTGAATTGTGAGAATGTGTGCGTTAGGTTGATGGCGAATGCTAATGAACAATCGACTTACGGGGGTGTTTTGAAAAAGGGCTCGATGACGAATCGATAATTAGTTTGAAAATGGCTTTCTATGCTAGTCCCTAGGGGTGCTCCTAGTAAACGAACCATAATCAAAAGAAAACTAAATGCGTACATCGAAATGGGAGAGGGGTACATGTAAAGTACAGGGGATGACATGAAATAAAAGGTCTCATTGTAAGGTAGCCCAAGAGGAAGCCGTGGGTGTGCAAGGTGTCCTAAACTAAGCCTTGAGCAAGAGTCGGACAAAACCTCTATGCTAGGGTTTCTGTACAAAGTCCAAGCAAACAACAACAGTCCACCAATTAAGTTTTTTATTGTTTCGATAATTTTAGTGTGTTTTCGAATAAAGTGTGAACAAAGAAAATGGTTAGATGAACAAGATATGAATATGATATGAACAATAGGATAAGAAATAAGATAATATGACAAGAGAGTAAAACAAGAATATGTTGACGAAAAGTAAAGTTAGTTGCTAGTGGTTAATCGGATGAATCGGGTCCAATATAGCGCTAAGCCATCATAGCACGATCTATGACGAAGATCATACTATAGGAGGATGCGCAATTTGATTTTTGTGCTAAAACACAATAGAGAAATGATATTGAGGATCATTCTCCAATGAAATCGTGTCACACGAAAAGAAAAGGTGATGATCTCATCTTAATCACAAACTTTCATCAATTAATCGAAGGTAACCTATTACGATCTCAAAGTATAGAAAGTAATATCGATGATTACTCACTACAAATTTGAAATAATGAAGGTTAATTGCTTCAACCACCAACATTCGTGAATAGAAAGACTTCATCGATCGAAAATGAAAAAGAAGATAATGAAAACGAAATGGAAATAAAAAAGAAATAGATAAGAAGATCGAAAATAAGAAAGGTCTCATCTTTACCAAGATTTTAAATCGATAAATCGACAATCCATGGTTTTAGATTTTCATTGACCAATAAAAAAGGAAATAGCCTCATATTGATCAAGATTTTGAATCTAGATCTTTTGTTATATCATTGGCCATAAAATGTAAAAGTAAAATCGAAATGAAAATCGAAAATAGAAATTAACAAAAAGACCAATAGTTACATTTAAAGAAAAAGTAATAGGGGTGCAGACTAAAATGATGGTGGAGAAACATAATGGGATCATATGGGCTCAAAGGCCCATCACCCTTCCGTAAAAACATATGCGGGTCAAAAAAAAAAGCAAAGGGTGGGAAGAAGCAAAAAACGGGCTTTGAAGCCCAAAACATTAATCCAAACGTAGTCCCTTTTTAAGATAACAACAGCAACATCATAATAATAAAAAAAACGTTAGCCTCACTCATCTCAACAAATGAACACGCTGAAACAGGGTCAAAAACAAATTGAAACACAAAGTATACTGAATCATATGAAGAACAAGCAACCAAGTTTCCTCTTTTTTCTTAAAAAATGCAGAAACGAAAACGAAGAGCAACAAAACACGACCTTCTCAATCTGCTTCTGTCTGAATCGATTTCCAAGTTCATTTAGATTCTACTTTTGCTTTGATTTCAATCGGTTTGGTTTCAATTTCTAAATGGGTTTTGGTTGTGAGCTTATTCAAAGAACTTCTCTCTTCATCTCTTCTTTCTGTTTCTGGTTCTGAATATGGATTTGAGAATGGGTTTCTGGGTGTGGTTTGTGAATCAATTTTGTTTTGGGTGTGAAGAGAAATGGAGGTTGGGTTGAATTGGTTTCTCACTTCATCTTTCTTTCAGGGTTTATTTGGTACTGAAAAGGTTTGAGCTTTTTGAGTTTTGGTTTATGCACTAAGGTTTTGAACGATTAGGGAATGGAGGTTTCAAGGTTTAATGTTGTGGGTTGAATAATGGTTGTTTAGGTTGAAGAGAGGGTGATTTGGGGTTGCGGTTGTTGGCTGTTTCTGTGTTATGAGAAGGGTTGGACGATGGAGGGATTAGGGGTTGAGGTGTGTGTTGAAGGAAATGGAAACTGGGTTTGAAGGTGGATTTGGAATGTACGTGTTAATGAATAGAAGTTGGGGAGTAATTTCTGCAGAGGTTCAAAGGCTTATGGAGCTTTTTTCAGAGTGAAGAATTGAGGTCAATTTATAGAATAGGATTGAGGGTAAAATAGGAAAGAATTAGTGTGAAATTTATGAGCTGGAAATGTAACAGTTTGGTGCGCGTACGAATTTGTGGGAGGCCTGCGTATTTGTGAATTCGTTTCGCTAGTCGTACAGGTTATTTTGATGCGGTTGGAGGAGTAAATCATGTTTTTGCAGAATGCGTTGATGCGTCGTTTTTGTTTTAACGGTTATACATGGCATGACGTACATTTTGTGTGGGTCCGTTTAAATTAATCTTGTGTCTTTTTTTTGTGTACAGGATTTTGCAGGTGTGGTTTCCTTGTTTGTACGTTGCAGGGTTTTGGTCCATAATCCATGAAGGGTGGATTATTATGTATTGATGTTGTGGTCGTATTGATGTGGCTGATGGGTATGGTTTTGTTGTGGAGAGATAATTGAAGGTTGTTATTTTGTGTGTGTGGGCCAGCTTATGATGCATTGCGGAACGACTTAGGGTGGTAGCTGGTATACATGAAGGAAACTTGATAAGCATTGGCATGGAGACCTTGGTAGATTAGAGACATGAAGCAACATCCTGTTTTTATTTTGCTAAGTGTATGGCTGCTCTTGTTTTTTATCAATGACTTGTAAAGTTTGTTTTTTCATGTAACTTGTACAATCAATCTTGTATTGACACTGGAATTTTCAAATGTACATGGGCTTATCTCTATTTTTTGTGAATTTTTCTTGTAAGACTTTTGTATGAAACTTATTAATGGGCTTGAAAAATGTAATGGGCCTTCCACTTAATTCTTGAACCCACACCTAGCATTGTCTTATGAACCATGATGAAACACTTAAGTCTTGATTGAACTTTCCATATGGATACCACTTTTGAGAATAAAATCCATCCTGAATTGATCCTTAAGAAATAAGACTAATCATAAATCAATCTTAAAACCCTTGAATGAATCAGAGCTTTAAATTGAAATGAACCCAACATTGAAGCAATATTTGGACCTTGTCATTTGCATTGATACAACAAGTCTTTCACCATGGATCAAATGAACTACAAATGATTATGATATAAGCTGACTTGACACAACCCTTAAACCCACACCACTTAAATCATCACATACCCTGACCTCTATGCCCTCAAATGAAACACATACTTAGGCAACAGAAAAAGCAAAATATTTTTGGATTTTCTGAATAATGGTTAGTGGATGGAATGTACAGGTGAAAGTAATATACAGGTAGGACAAATTTGGGGTATGACAGATGCCCCTATCTAATTGGCTTAAACCGAGTAAGATGAACTGCTACGGCGATCATTCTTTCGAGGTAGAAGACAATTAGATATGAAGAAGACCACAAATTTGTACGAAAAGAAAGAAAATGCTTGGGAGGTGGAATAACTGATCAATGTTAACCCTTGAGTGGACACTGAATAACTCGCAAATGTCGTTATCACCAAAAGGATGATAACAGAAAATCTGACACCAAAAGGATGACAGACCTATCACCAAAAGGATGATAGTAAACTCATGCACACAAATATTTCCACCAAAAGGATGAAAATGAGGTCAAAGCCTGCTATTACCAAAAGGATAATAGGGCACACACACAGACCCTTCCACCAAAAGGATGAAAATAAGGTCAAAGCATGCTATTACCATAAGGATAATAGGGCACACACACACACATAGACCCTTCCACCAAAAGGATGAAAATAAGGTCAAAGCCTGCTATTACCAAAAGGATAATAGGGCACACATACACATACCCTTTCACCAAAAGGATGAATTTGAGGTCAAAGTCTGCTATTACCAAAAGTATAATAGGGCGCACACACACACACACACACCTATCTGACACCAAAAGGATGATAGACCTATCACCAAAAGGATGATAGTAACACACGCACACAGACCCTTCCACCAAAAGGATGAAAATGAGGTCACAGCCTGCTATTTCCAAAAGGATAATCAGGCACACACTCAATTATCTGACACCAAAAGGATGACAGACCTATCACCAAAAGGATGATAGTAAACACACGCACATAGACCCTTCCACCAAAAGGATGAAAATAAGGTTAAAGTCTGCTATTACCAAAAGGATAATAGGGCACACACACACACAACTATCTGACACAAAAAGGATGGCAGACCTATCACCAGAAGGATGATAGTAACGCACACACACAAACCCTTCCACAAATAGGATGAAAATGAGGTCAAAGCCCGCTATTACCAAAAGGATAATAGGGCACACACACAACTATCTGACACCAAAAGGATGACAGACGTATCACCAAAAGGATGATAGTCACACACACACACATACCCTTTCACCAAAAGGATGAAAATAAGGTCACAACCTGCTATTACCAAAAGGATAATAGGGCACACACACAACTATTTGACACCAAAAGGATGACAGCCCTATCACCAAAAGAATGATAGTAACACACGCACACAGACCCCTCCACCAAAAGGATGAAAATGAGGTCACAGCCTGCTATTACCAAAAGGATAATAGGGCACACACACAAAGACCCTTCCACCCAAAGGATGAAAATGAGGCCAAAGTCTGCTATTACCAAAAGGATAATAGAGCATACACACAGGTTATCATTCACTAAAAGGATGATACACAGACCAAAGGTTTACGGATCGGCGGCACCAAAAGGATGTCGGATCAATACAAACTACTACCACCAAAAGGGTGATAAAAACTTCCCACTTTGTGAGGACCAACACCAAAAGGATGAAGGTTAAATTGAAACAAAATGAATGGCTACCACCAAAAGGATGATAGTAAAATTCTAATTCTGAGGGTTACCAACACCAAAAGGATGAAGGTTGAGTTGAATTGACAGGGTTTGGCTATCACCAAAAGGATGATAGTCAGACAATTGACAAAAGGTCAAGTTTGCTGGGGATATGATGAGTGAGACTTATTTTTGAGACATCAACAAAAGGTTGAAGAGACACGAATCAATGAGGAACGCCCACTGACTCGGAGAGATGCTTATTGGTTGGGCTGAGGATGACAACTTCATCAACAAAAGGTTGAGGAACACAACTCAATGAGGAACGCCCATTGACTTGCTTGGAGATCACATTTTCAACAAAAAGTTGAAGTAACTTCATGAGGAACGCCCATGAACTTGAAGAGGATGCCCCTGGCTGGGCAAAAGATTGCTTTGAGCTTGTCTTGATCAACAAAAGGTTGAAACAACTTCGATAGGAACGCCCACGGATTTGAAGAAGATGCCACTAACTGGGCTGAAGATCATGTTGCAGTCTTGAGATTAATCCTGGATCTTGAATTGTGTATGATGATTGATTTTGTAATGAGGCTCCATATCGAATGGAAATGCAAATGCAAATGTCGACGCGTGGAGATGCAAGTTCTGGGGAAGTATGATTGATTTGGGAGTAGGCATTTGATGCAAATGATGTTGAATGTGATGCATATGATGTGTATGATGCATATAATTGGAGACAAGTGATTGGATATGTTTTAAAGGTGCTTGCGTGGTGGACTTTTGGTAGTTGCCAATGCGGATTTGAATTTGGGTGGTGGGAGGGTTTGATTTCCTCGACACCCAGTTCGTTGAAAATGCCATGATTGAAGCAGACGAATGAGTACTGACTGGACACCTCACAGTCATCTCGTTAGCGCCATAAGTCTAATAACACATGCTTGATTCACATATTGAAATGATGAAGAAGCTTCGATGTTACTTAAACCCCAACTCGAGCGTCATGTATTGTTACCAACTAAATCTCTATCAAACTAAATGAAGTGTCAGTAACTGTTGAATTCCATATATGACTCACACGGCTCGTGACCACCGAGGGGCCTCCTATAAGTATATTATTTGGATTCAGACTATCCTACAGCGACCCCCAAAGACCCAATCCATGTATAAATTCCTGCAAGAGTATAGAACCGAAATTGCAACCATCCCTTATACTTATAGGCCATGGACCATAAATATAGTAGTCAACTATCAAGTGTGACATATGGGTCATATATCATCCTAATCTATCTCACGAGAACCTTGAACCATGTTATCCAAGTATATAGCCAGAACCATATATTGTGATCGGGTATTAAAAATACCCACACGTACTATTAATATTTCCACGTTATCCCATACCCTCTATATTTAACCCTACATACCCTAACGACAACAGTCCCCCACATTTGAGTCTAATTTATGAGATTATCAACATCCGACTACAACTATGAGAGACTCCATCTCTACTCTAGGTTATACACCTATTTTAAGCAGTGACATGTGTCAAGATTCTATGTGTTTATAGTCAATTAACTTAAAGGTATTCACGAGCCTTCGAGTTGTCAACAATCAAAACGAATATAACCGTCCAAAACGACTTTGGCTGTCCACGATTTTCTTACACCATACGTAATTAATCCAAATTTTCCGTGTGACACTCCTAGTATCACGTAACCATTATCCGATTTAGTATGTTACTATCTTGTGGTACTAATCCATCAGAAATCCCATTCAAAACTTTGATATTCACAATCTCTCAGTCAACTCTAAGTTTGATCCAATGTTGAATGACTGATTTACACCTAAACGTATAAAATATACTTTACTTATACAAAAAATAAGATGGCTGAATTAATATTGGATTATCTTTTTTTCATTAAAAATTATTTTGTGGATATGAACATTGTGATTAGATAAGTATGGGGTCCTTATCAATATTATGTATTAAAGTATTATGACAATTGAAAAGACTAGTAATCCTTATCAAATTTTATTTTTCAATCTATGACGAGTTCATAGATTTTATATAAGCTAAGAAATATGGCACTAATTTGTAACATAGGTTTATGGTGCATCTTTTATTTTTCAATGATTGGAGTGATACAACATAGCTTCTTAAATAAAACAACAACAATTGTCTTGACCACTCGGAAACCAGCATTGTCCACCTTTTTGAAATCCCTTTCTAAGGCATTCCGTGCCACAATTTGAATTACAAGTATCTACGCAACATGCTGCTGGTGGTCCATTTCTTCCATAAGGGCAATCTAGTGTAGCTGGAGTGTCTAAACTAGTAACAGATCCTGAAACAAAATAACATATAAATTATTATGCACACAAAGTAGTTTCTTTATATTTTAGAAATTTTTCACCCAATATTATTTTGACTTCATAAAAGTTGCTGATTCATGTAGATCTAACCAATAAAGCTATTGTTTTTCTCCTTACGAATATAAAATCATAGGTTACAAATAATAAAATTCAAAAATTTAAACGTAAATTATTTCATAAAAGTAAAAATGTTCAATAAGAGGTATAGAACTAAGTCTTCCCTCTACCTGAAAGGAAAATTAAAATAATGCATAAAACACCAAAAAGATAAGAAGATTGATAGCCTTGAGAAGGCATTTTGTTGGATTTCACTTTATATTTTTCTTGTGTATTACAAGACTAAAATCATATGCATTATATAGACTAAATAATATGTTTAAATGAAAATAAACATTAATATTATTTCATTTTATTAAATTTCATTTAAATAAAGTAGTCCTATTTTTGAAGATTTATCATATTATTAGACTTTCTAGAATATAAAAGTCATAAATATTTGTATAGAAATATTAAAGTAATTTTAATACAAAATAAAAACATGTCAATTATTCAAATATAAATAATAAATAATATTAATGGTAGAAATATGTTATTTACTGAAAATAAGAATCATCCTTGTCTTTAAAACTTTTTGGTTTGACTGTGAGAATATTATATATAAAATCTAGGGTTAAATATAGGCCACCCCCTATAATATTATCCATTTTATGTTTATCCCCTATAAGATATTTTTAGATTCCCCTTTATAATGTCTAGATTCAGTGTGTTTGGCGCCCGGTTGATTATTCGAACCCATAATATTTTTTAAATCCTAAGTGGTTGTCCATGTGGTTTTTCTTAAAAAAATCCACAAAGCATTTTTCTATTTTATTTATTTTTTATTTTTTTAATATTTTTTAAAAATTTTAAATAACGAGGGGGATAAATTAAAAATTGCTCACATTACAGGGTAAAATATGTTTTTGCTGTTTTGGATAGTAAAACATCGAAAAGATTCTAAATTTTACTACCAATAGGATTTGAAGTCAGAACCTAAGCTTACTATGCGAGATTCTTAACCACTAGGCTGATGTTCCTTTTGTTTATAATGCTTACAAGTTAAATATATATTACATACTAAAACCTCTTCATTTGTTCTAGAACCCCTTCTCACAATATCCTATTCCTCCTACAGAATGGGGTCCCTGATTCTAAAGTGGCAACCTTTTTTGCATCAAAACTGGAATAACCTACTCACTCAAAATTCCCCATTATTTAAGAAGATAGTGTTGTAACTAACGGAATTAAGTGTCAACCCCAAAACTACCTTATTCACGGTGGCATTACATGCTAAGATTATGACACCCATATGGGAAACCAAGATTGATGTCTATAAGAAAAGGGGTTGGTCTGAAAAACATATTGCCTCAACCTTTGTGATGTATCAATGGTGTATGTTGATATCTTGGAATAAAATCGAGGCATCAATAAATTTTTTTTTGTCAATCACATTGGTTGGGATTCCCTTTTGCTTGCCAAAAGTGTTTGACAATGTATTTTTGAAGAGATATGTGAATTGATTTAAGAAAGAATCTTTTCAAATACTGGAATTGTATGAAGAAAAAAAAGATGTTTCAAATAAGGCTTTGTGAAAAGGTTTGTGATTAATATTGACTTTTGAATCTAACATGAGTTAAGTATTTTGGTACACATCAAGGTCTATAGGTCTTCGATAATAACCTTGAATTTCACTATTTATTACACAAGTAATGTTCATTCATGATCAGATATGGTATATAGTCTTGCAATACAATTTTGTTTGTGGTTTTGTTTATAAATAAGCTCATTGTCCTCTCTACATACTTTGCTTATGATATTAATTTAAACTTGCATACAAATTATATCTAAAAGATGGTGAAAAAGATGGTGTTTATTTGGAAAGAAATAAGAATACGTCTGTTTTCTTCAAACAAATTTGTTGATAGCTTTGATGGCTTCATATACGAAGATGCTAATTATTCCTGTTCATGCACTTCCCTTTTTCGTTTTGATACAAGTTTTGTTAGCAGTCGATCAACCTGACTGGTTGCTTATTGTTTTAGTTATTCAATCATATGTCTTCAAGTTGAGTAAAAGGAATCAAATATTGAACTATTATTCCTTATAAAATACGAGATATTTATGATCAACTGTGCGGTGGTATGAGCTTAGGATTGTTTGTGACTCATTTTTCAGTTGATTGGCTGTTGAGTTTCTTTAATTATGTAACACATCTCAATTTTCCATACAGTAAAACTAGGTAATAAAAAGCTGGTATGTAATATATATTTAACATTTAAAATTATAAACAAAAGGAACATCGGCTTAGTGGTTAAGAATCTCGCCCAGTAAGTTTAGGTACTGAGTTCAAATCACATTGGTAGTAAAAATTAAGTTTTTTTCAATGCTTTACTATCCAAAACAAAAAATATTTATTTTACCTGTATTGTGAGCAATTTTTAATTTTCCTCCTCGTAATAAAAACGATAAAAAATTATAGTAAAATTAAAAGAAAAATAAAAACGATAAATTTACCTGTATTGTGAGCAATTTTTAATTTACCTCCTCGTAATAAAAACGATAAAAAATTATAGTAAATTTAAAAGAAAAATAAAAAATAAAATTAAAAGAAAAATATAAATTAAAAAATACTACGTGGATTTTAAAGAAAAAATAAAAATAAAAATAAAAAGCCACGTGGACAGCCACATAAGATTTAAAAAATATTATGGGTTTAAAAGTCAAATAGGGGCCAAACACACATAATCAATACATTATAAAGTGGGAATCTAAAAAATCTTACATGGGATAAACTGAAACTCGCTAATATTGTAAGGGGATGACTTATATATTTAACCCTAAAATCTGAAATTGAAAACTCGAATTACAATTATTCTCCCTACATAAAAATATTTATTAAATATTGATCATTAGCACAATAATGAAATAAAAAATATTAATTAGAATACTTATTTTATAAAATAAATTTTAAATAAGATAAAAGTATGTCAATTAGTAATATTTAATGTAATACCTACTAGTTACATGTCTAAAATAATAATTGGTGGTAATAATAATTGGTACTCGATAAATCAATTCAAATATCTAAAAGTTGACCAGATTAAAAAATTTAATAAAATAGAATTAGGACAACTAATACATCAATGATTGAACAACATCTTCAACACAGCGGAGAGACGCTTCATCGAGTCCTCAATGCCAAGTCTATAGCTACAAGTCCAACCCATTAACTACTCGCCTGAAAATAACACAAATACATGGAATGAGATACTAATGTTATGGGTTCCAGACATAAACCACGAAATCTCTGACTACCCTTATACCCTAGTCAAGGTCTACAAGAAAAGTCCATTAGGGTATCTCACACCCATCACACACGAATGAGTACCGACTGGACACCTCACTGTCCTCTCATTAGCGCCATACGTCTAGTAACAGTTGCTTGATTCACATACTGAAATGATAAAGAAGCATTGGTGTTACTTAAACCCCAACTCGAGCGTTATGTAGTGTTACCAACTAAATCACTATCAAAATAAATGAAGTGTCAGCAACTGTTAAATTCCATATATGACTCACACGGCTCGTGACCACCGAGGGGCCTCCTATAAGCATATTATTTGGAGTTAGACTATCCTACAGCGACCCAAAGACCCAATCCATGTATACATTCCGGCACAGAGTATAGAACTGGAATTCCAACCATCCCTTATACTTAAAGGCCATGGACCATAAATATAGTAGTCAACTATCAAGAGTGACATATGGGTCATATATCATCCTAATCTACCTCATGAGAACCTTGAACCATGTTATCCAAGTATATAGACAGAACCATATGTTGTGACCGGGTATTAAAAATACCCACACGTACTATTGAGATTTCCACGTTATCCCATACCCTATATATATATATATATATATATATATATATATATATATATATATATATATATATATATATTATACACATATAACCCTACTTACCCTAACAACAACAGTCCCCCACATTTGAGTCTAATTTATGAGATTATCAACATCCTACTAAAACTCTGAGAGAATCCATCTCTACTCTGGGTTATACACCTATTTTATGCAGTGACATGTGTCAAGCTTCTATGTGTTTATACTCAATTAACTTAAAGGTATTCATGAGCCTTCGAGTTGTCATAAATCAAAACGAATATAACCGTCCAAAACGACTTTGGCTGTCCACGATTTTCTTACACCATACATAATTAATCCAAATTTTCCGTGAGACACTCCTAGTATCACGTAACCATTATCCTATTTATTATGTTACTATCTTGTGGTACTAATCCATATGAAATCCCATTCAAAACTTTGATATTCACAATCTCTCTATCAACTCTAAGTTTGATCCAATGTCGAATGACTGATTTACACCTAAACGTATAAAATATACTTTATTTATACAAAAAATAAGATGCCTTAATTAATATTGGATTATCTTTTTTTCATTAACAATTATTTTGTGGATATGAACATTGTGATTAGATAAGTATGAGGTCCTTATTAATATTATGTATTAAACTATTATGACAATTGAAAAGACTAGCAATCCTTATCAAATTTTATTTTTCAATCTATGACGAGTTCATAGATTTTATATTAGCTAAGAAATATGGCACTAATTTGAAACATAGATTTTTGATGAGAAAGAATTTTTATTTTAAAGAGAATTCATTGATAAACGAGGATAAAGATTTCCAACATTACAAAAACTCCTTACACCTAGTAATTTTCAAACACAAATTACGGTGCATCTTTTATTTTTCAATGATTGGAGAGATACAACATAGCTTCTTAAATAAAACAACAACAATTGTCTTGACCACCCGGAAACCAACATTGTCCACCTTTTTGAAATCCCTTTCTAAGGCATTCCGTGCCACAATTTGAATTACAAGTATCTACGCAGCATGCTGCTGGTGGTCCATTTCTTCCATAAGGGCAATCTAGTGTAGCTGGAGTGTCTAAACTAGTAACAGATCCTGAAATAAAATAACATATAAATTATTATGCACAAAAAGTAGTTTCTTTATATTTTACAAAATTTTCACCCAATATTATTTTGACTTCATAAAAGTTGCTGATTCATGTAGATCTAACCAATAAAGCTATTGTTTTTCTCCTTACGAATATAAAATCATAGGTTACAAATAATAAAATTCAAAAATTTAAACGTAAATTATTTCATAAAAGTAAAAATGTTCAATAAGAGATATAGAACTAAGTCTTCCCTCTACCTGAAAGCAAAATCAAAATAATGCATAAAACACCAAAAAGATAAGAAGATTGATAGCTTTGAGAAGACATTTTGTTGGATTTCACTTTATATTTTTCTTGTGTATTACAAGACTAAAATCATATGCATTATATAGACTAAATAATATGTTTAAATGAAAATAAACATTAATATTATTTAATTTTATTAAATTTCATTTAAATAAAGTAGTCCTATGTTTGAAGATTTATCATATTATTAGACTTTCTAGAATATAAAAGTCATAAATATTTGTATAGAAATATTAAAGTAATTTCATAAAAATATCTCAATTATTCAAATATAAATAATAAATAATATTAATGGTAGAAATATATTATTTACTGAAAATAAGAATCATCCTTGTCTTTAAAACTTTTTGGTTCGACTGTGAGAATATTATCTATAAAATATAGGGTTAAATATAGGTCACCCCCCTATAATATTAGCCATTTTATGTTTACCCCCTATAAGATATTTTTAGATTCCCCTTTATAGTGTCTAGATTCAGTGTGTTTGGCCCCCAGTTGATTATTCGAACCCATAATCTTTTTTAAATCCTAAGTGGTTGTCCATGTGGTTTTTCTTAAAAAAATCCACAAAGCATTTTTCTATTTTACTTATTTTTTATTTTTTTTAATATTTATTAAAATTTTTAAATAACGAGGGGGGTAAATTAAAAATTGCTCACATTACAGGGTAAAATATGTTTTTGCTGTTTTGGATAGTAAAACATCGAAAAGATTCTAAATTTTACTACCAATAGGATTTGAAGTCAGAACCTAAGCTTACTATGCGAGATTCTTAACCACTAGGCTGATGTTCCTTTTGTTTATAATGCTTACAAGTTAAATATATATTACATACTAAAACCTCTTCATTTGTTCTAAAACGCCTTCTCACAATATCCTATTCCTCCTACAGATTGGGGTCCCTGATTCTAAAGTGGCTACCTTTTTTGCATCAAAACTGGTATAGCCTACTCACTCAAAATTCTTCATTATTTAAGAAGATAGTGTTGTAACTAACGGAATTGAGTGTCAACCCAAAAACTACCTTATTCACGGTGGCATTACATGCTAAGATTATAACACCCATATAGGAAACCAAGATTGATGTCTATAAGAAATGGGGTTGGTCTTAAAAACATATTGCCTCAACCTTTGTGATGTATCAATGGTGTATATTGATATCTTGGAATAAAATCGAGGCATCAATCAATTTTTTTTGTCAATCACATTGGTTGGGATTCCCTTTTGCTTGCCAAAAGTGTTTGACAATGTCTTTTTGAAGAGATATGTGAATTGATTTAAGAAATAATCTATTCAAATACTGGAATTGTATGAAGAAAAAAAAGATCTTTCAAATAAGACTTTGTGAAAAGGTTTGTGATTAATATTGACTTTTGAATCCAACATGAGTTATGTATTTATGTACACATCAAGGTCTATAATTAATGTCTTCGATAATAACCTTGACTTTCACTATTTATTACATAAGTAATGTTCATTCATGATCAGATATGGTATATAGTCTTGCAATACAATTTTGTTTGTGGTTTTGTTTATACATAAGTTCATTGTCCTCTCTACATACTTTGCTTATGATATTAATTTAAACTTGCATACAAATTATATCCAAAAGAGGGTGAAAAAGATGGTGTTTATTTGGAAAGAAACAAGAATACGTCTGTTTTCTTCAAACAAATTTGTTGATAGCTTTGATGGCTTCATATACGAAGATGCTAATTATTCCTGTTCATGCACTGCCCTTTTTCGTTTTGATACAAGTTTTGTTGGCAGTCGATCAACCTGACTGGTTGCTAATTGTTTTAGTTATTCAATCATATGTCTTCAAGTTGAGTAAAAGGAAGCAAATATTGAACTTTTATTCCTTATAAAATACGAGATATTTATGATCAACTGTGCGGTGGTATGAGCTTTGGACTGTTTGTGACTCATTTTTCAGTTGATTGGCTGTTGAGTTTCTTTAGTTATGTAACACAGCTCAATTTTCCATACTGTAAAACTAGGTAATAAAAAGCGGGTATGTAATATATATTTAACATTTAAAATTATAAACAAAAGGAACATCGACATAGTGGTTAAGAATCTCGCCCAGTAAGTTTAGGTACTGAGTTCAAATCCCATTGGTAGTAAAAATTAAATTTTTTTTCAATGCTTTACTATCCAAAACAGCAAAAATTTATTTTACCTGTAATGTGAGCAATTTTTAATTTACCTCCTCGTAATAAAAACGATAAAAAATTATAGTAAAATTAAATGAAAAATAAAAAGTAAAAATAAAATATAAATATATATTAAAAAATACTACGTGGATTTTAAAGAATAAATAAAAATAAAAATAAAAAGGCACGTGGACAGCCACATAGGATTTAAAAAAGATTATGGGTTTAAAAGTCTTATTGGGGCCAAACACAAATAATCTATACATTATAAAGTGGGAATCTAAAAAAATCTTACATGGGATAAACTGAAACTCGCTAATATTATAAGGGGATGACTTATATATTTAACCCTAAAATCTGAAATTGAAAACTCGAATTACAGTTATTCTCCCTACATACAAATATTTATTAAATATTGATCATGATCCCAATAATGAAATAAAAAAATATTAATTAGAATACTTATTTTATAAAATAAATTTTAAATAAGATAAAAGTAGGTCAATTAGTAATATTTAATGTAATACCTACTAGTTACATGTCTAAAATAATAATTTGTAGTAATAATAATTGGTACTGGATAAATCAATTCAAAAATCTAAAAGTTGACCAGATTAAAAAATTTACAAAAATAGAATTAGGACAACTAATACATCAATGATTGAACAACATCTTCAACACAGCGGAGATACGCTTCATCGAGTCCTCAATGCCAAGTCTATAGCTACAAGTCCAACCCATTAACTACTCGCCTGAAAATAACACAAATACATGGGATGAGATACTAATGTTATGGGTTCCCGACATAAACCACGAAATCTCTGACTACCCTTATACCCTAGTCAAGGTCGACTTGAGAAGTCCATTAGGGTATCTCACACCCATCACACACGAATGAGTACAGACTGTGTAATACCCCGTATTATCTAAATGCTCAATTGGATATCAGGTGAGTATCTCCGTGCTCTATCTTAGGTAAATTGGATTTATGGAATCCTCTAAGTACTTTAAGTATTATTAATTTGGGATCAATAGAGCAACTGATGAACTCTAAAGAGATCAACTATTTAATTCAAGAGAGTATATTAAGGTAACTCTAATAATTAATCAATTGGGTTGAGATGACAAAATATCAATTGGAGATATTTTACCCTGTAGGATTATATTATATAATATTGGTTTATATATATAGTAAGAAGAAGAAAAGGAAAAGAGAAGGAGAAAGAGAGAAAGAAGAGAAAGAGGAAAATGGAAAAGAAGGAACAGTTTGGATCATCGATTCATCATCTTCTTCAAACTCCTCTTCGATTACCAGGTGGGCTCTAGTTAGACACTCTAAGTCTAGAAATATAAGTTTTGGACTTAGGTTAGATTTGAGAGAAAATGAAATCTAACGGATGAAATTCGATATAAATTGCGTAGAGTAGTCGTATAATGCATGTGATTAATTATTGATACTTGTTTTGATGTTTGGGAATTATTTGGTTGGGAAAGAATGGATTTTGGGCCGGTTGGAACCCTTAAAACGCAGCAGAAAATTCTGCATCTGATACGAAGCGTCGGGCGGCGCTCAGATCACCGGGCGACATGAAGTGGGCGCCTCTGCTTCACGGGCGATGCCCAAGACGCGCAGCAGGGCACACTTCTGTAACTTTTAATTTTTTTAGCAAAGGTCTTACACCTCTGCTTCGTCGGGCAAAGCACAGGCGAAGGGGCACCGCCGGGCAGAATTTTGTGGCGCCGGGCGCTCCTGGGAGTTTTCCAAATATTTATTTTCTTTAAAAATCCATAACTCCCGAACCGTAATTCTGAACCGTATACCGTAATTAGTGGCATTTGAGTGATAATAATGATATGTGATATGTTTAGGAATTGATATCTTTTGGATCGTAAACCCGATCGAGGCATATTTATAGCCGATGTAAAGCTGTGGAAATATCCCACGGGATAAAAGTGAAAAGTATTGATTTTGGTAACCGATTAAATGAATCGGAGGGAACCCAAAAGGGGTGTTTTATGTGATGAATCATTATGCGTGATTCTACTATACTATTGTAATATGTCTTTGTATAGCTTGTGATGGAATTATTATATGTAATTCAAAATGTGCAATTGTCATATGCTTTGCCTAATTGATGTTAAACTTAATTGAACATAAATGCATGTTAAAATATGGAATAGGCAGAGTGAGGAAACTTTACTCCAAAACAAATGGCATAGTTAATATTGTTATAATTCTAGGTTGTAAATAAAATTATGAAAAACTCGGAATGGCGACGCTCGTGCATTCATTGACGAGTTCTGGCCTAGAGTAGATAACTTAATGACAACGCTCGTGCATGAGAGGCCGACGCATGTGTCCATTACCGAATGGTATAGAATGAGTGAAACACTAGTATGGAACATGTGTAATTGTTATGTTTTATTGTTAAAGGCATGAGAGGCCTAAAGGCTAATGTGGCCTGGTGATTGTCGAATATAATCACGTTTATGTATGAGATCATGTAATCGTAACCATTTCTTTTGAGTTGCCCTAGAGAGGCATTCATGAGTCTCGAGCTCCTCTGAAGTGCAGGCAGAAATACTTGGCGGGTTTGATTCCCAATGTTATAGTACGAATGGAACCTACGGGTAGAGACTTGTGATGGCATGACAGGCCATGTGAAGTGACGAATTAAGGTGATAATATGTCCCTTATTTCCGAATCCATTTTGTATGCCAAGTAACTACAAGGATCTAGGACTCGGGTCGACTTCTAGACGTAGAAGCGGACGAGCAAGAGGGATACCTTGGTACGGTTATCGATTAGTGATATTGTGAGTTGATGAACTCATGACATGTTTCCGTATAGTGTGAGATTGTGAGATTGTGTACTCAAGTCTTTTCCCTTCCCCTTGACTTGAGTTAGGACTTGATAGAACCCTGTAAAGCCGAGAGAATCTATAAGATAGGGAACTCAGTGAGATTTGATGTATCTCACCCCACTACAGTTGCTTTATTTCAGGTGCAGGTTTGATTACAAGTGGAGCTATGCATGGATGTTTCAAGAGAAGCTTAGTTGAGCTTATTCCGCTGTGTATTATTTTCTTGTACAATGAGGAATATTGTATAATGATCTTAGTTTTATTGTTTTGCCTAATTTCCATGACGTGTACCATAGTTTGTATTTGTGTTTTAGAATGGGCAAGTATATGAATTACGTCATTAGGCACTTATGATGGTGTCAGTACCAAATAAAATGCTTGTATGGTTATAACACCCATATATAAATACATACATCAAAGCATATATCATACATGAATAATACGTTTGGTACTGAAATATACAAGTTCCAAGTTAACACATTGTATACATTAAATGCCCTAAATACAAAGTTCTAAAGTCTACGGCATAATATATATACAAGATGCCCCAAAATGCTCTAAGAACTAGATCAATACAATGATCTCAAAATAAAATGCCATAGCGGAAGCCATGCCATCTCAAAAGCTATGATCCGTAAGGAAAGTCAAATAACCTTGTCCTTACCCTTCGCCGAACCTGCAGAACCTGTGATGTAAACAACAACAGTGGGGTGAGATACATCAAATCTCAGTGAGTTCGCTATCTTATAGTCCTCTCGGCTTTACAAGGTTCTAACATCCTAACTCAAGTCAAAAGGGAAGGGAAGTGACTTTGAGTACACACACGCCAAATATGGATTTACCCTCGTAAGCCTGTTAACTCACATCAGTACCAAAGTAAATCCTGAGCCTGTTAACTCAAGAATCTCGCTAATCAATAACCGTACCAAGGTATCCCCCTATTCCCGTCTGCTTCTACGTCTAAAAGACGATCCGAGTCATGGATCCTTGTATTTACTTGGCATACGAATTGGATTCGGGATCATCGGCCTGTTAACCGTGAACAGTCACTTCTCATGGCCTATTAACCATCACAAGTCTCTTTACCCGTAGGCTCCAATCGTACTACATGCGGGAATCAAACCTGCTAAGTAATTATGCATACGTTTCAGAGGAGGTGCTCGAGTCTCATGAAACTACACCGTAAGATAAACTGGTTATGATTACTAGACACACGCCTCGGCCTCTTCTGCACGAGCGTTGTCACTATGTCATTTCCACACTTTTTGACATCATTTACGGTAATGTTCCTCACTCTACTTATTCATATTTTAACATGCATACATATTCAAACATGTTTAACAATAAGAGCATAGGCATATAATCATCAATCACATAATGGAAATACATAATTCAACATACCACAATTTATACCCATTTACGGTTCCCTCCGATTTATTTAAACGGGCAATAACCAGGTATTTCTCACTTCCATTGGCTAGAATATGTTCCTAGCTTCACAACGATACCAAGAACACTCACATCAGATAAACGAGTCAAAAGTTATGCAAGAAACAAGTTGGATGATCTGTCATGTTCGCATTGCGAAGAAGCCAGTGAATGCTCGCTGCTTCATTCGCAGTGCGAAGCGTCTAGCGAACGCCTAGCCAACACTTGTTCGCTACAACATTCGCAGTGCGAACAGCTGGCGAACCAAATCAGTAGCAAAAACAAGGTAACGTTCGCAGTGCGAACCTCTGACGAATGTTCGCCTTCGCCTTCGCAGTGTGAACAGCCAGCGAGTGCACGATTTCCCCTTCACTGGGGGATTCGCAGTGCGAATCTGGGAAATTGCAGGAATTCTGTTGCGTCCAGCTGCATTCCCTTGGGTCAAAAACCAACCCAAAACACACCCGCACATCCAAAAATCAAAAACAGATGATTCTACAGCCATATAGCTTATACTACTCAGTTTTTAACACATTTTAACCGTTAAATCCCATCGATTTCCAAATTAAGCAATTTCTCATAAACCTAACTTAAGCTAAAATCATCTCTAACTCTAAAACTTAAGTTTCTATCTAGAACCCACCTTGAATAGATGAAGATGGTGAAGATTGGAAGATGATTTGATGAAGATTTGATGATGTTCTTGATGATCTTGTCTTGGACTTTTTCCTCTTCTTCCTTTCCTTCTCTTTTCTTTCTCTCCACTTCTTTCTATCTTTTCCTTTTTTTGCTTCTAAGAGGAAAATGAGTGGAAAAGGAAATGATATAGTAAAATATCATCAATTAGCAACACTACTAATTGTCCAAAAAGTCTCTAAAGTCAAATACTTAAATATCTCAGAGTCAGATAATATTAATTGGATTTACTCCAAGTTCAACAGTTACTCTAATTATCTTTGCACATAATTTCTCAGAGCACACTGGGACTCAGTTTATCACAACTAATATTATCCAGAGTAAAATAATTTACGGGGTATTACATCCTCCCCCCCTTAAATAGAAATTCGCCCACGAATTTAAAACAATTACCTGAAAAGATGAGGATAGACCTCCCGCATCTCCGATTCCAATTCCCAAGTTGCATCACCCAGATGCGTCTCATCCCACTGGACCTTAACAAGAGGAATCTCTTTATTCCTTAACACTTTAGTTTCTCTTCCGGTGATACGACTCGGTTGAGGCTCAAATGTCAAATCTGTTTCTATCTCAATTGTATCTGGTAAAATTTGCTGAAGAGGATCTGGGACAAATTTCCGAAGCTGAGACACATGAAAAACGTCGTGCATCTCCGACAAGGTAGGCGGTAAGGCTAATCTGTAGGCTACTTCACCAATTCTTTCCAAAATCTGATATGGTCCCACGTATCTCGGACTTAACTTCCGCGACCGAAACGGTCCTTTCAACCGCAATCTTGGAGTAACCTTCAAAAACACGTGTTCGCCTTCCTCAAATTCTAAAGGTCTTCTTCGGTTATCCGCATAACTCTTCTGACGAACCTGTGCTTGCTTCACTTTTTCACGGATCATCTTAATCTTCTCCATAGTTTCGTGAATAATCTCTGGTCCTAACATCCTATTTTCACCAACTTCTGCCCAACACAACGGTGTCCTACACTTCCTTCCATACAACGCCTCATAAGGTGCCATACCAATACTTGCATGATAACTGTTATTATAAGAGAACTCAATCAACGGCAAAAGTTCTATCCAATTTCCTCCACTTTCAAGGACACAAGCTCTCAACATGTCTTCCATGGTTTGTATTGTCCGTTCCGTCTGACCATCCGTTTGCGGATGATTCGACGTACTCAAACATAACTTCGTTCCCATTGCTTGTTGAAAAGCTCTCCAAAATCTCGAAGTGAACTTTGGATCTCTATCCGAAACGATAGTAGTAGGAATACCATGCAATCTCACTATCTCCGAAATGAACAACCTTGCGAGATGACTCGCCTTATAAGTAGTCTTCACAGCTAAGAAATGCGCGGATTTCGTTAACCGATCCACAATTACCCAAATCGAATCATAACCGCCTTGCGCACGGGGTAATCCTACCGCGAAGTCCATCGAAATACTATCCCATTTCCACACCGGAATTTCTAAAGGTTGCAACAAGCCACCCGGTCTTTGGTGCTCGATCTTTACTTGTTGACACACCGCATATTCCGACACATACACCGCAATATCTCTTTTCATCCCAGACCACCAATAGTTTCTCTTTAGATCTTGATACATCTTTGAAGATCCCGGATGTATAGTAAAAGCACCCTTATGCGCTTCGTCCAAAATCCTCCTTTTTAACTCCATGTTATCCGAAACACAAATCCTTTGGTTAAATACAATAACTCTGTCGGTAGCTCGCACAAAACCCTGTTGCAATAACACTTCTCGTAACTTCTCATCTAGCCCTTGCTCTTGTTGGATTTCTTCCCGAAGAGTAGAAGTGATATTCAAATTTCCCATAATCACACAATTTGGAGTCCAATTAAATTGAAGATTTAAATCTCTAAACTTTTCCATTAAGGCATACTCTAACATCATCAAGTCGGCACTATGCAATACTTTCCTGCTTAAAGCATCCGCCACCTTATTCGCTGTACCCGGATGGTATTTTAATTCCAAGTCATAATCTTTCAAATATTCCATCCACCTCCTTTGACGCATGTTCAACTCCTTCTGATCAAAGAGGTACTTTAGGCTCTTGTGGTCACTAAACATCTCAAAACGTACACCATACAAATAGTGACGCCACACCTTCAAGGTAAATACAACTGCCGCCAATTCTAAATCATGCGTTGGATAATTCTCTTCATGGACTTTCAACTGTCTAGAAGCATAAGCCACTACATGTCCCTCTTGCATTAACACACCTCCTAATCCCATCTTCGATGCATCACAATATACCTTATACGACTTGCTAGGATCAGGAATAACCAAAACAGGAGCGGTCGTCAATCTCTCTTTCAAGCTCATAAAACTTTGCTCACAAGCCGAATCCCATTCATACGAATAATCCTTCTGAGTAAGTCTCGTCATCGGTAAAGCCAATTGGGAAAAGCCTTTAATAAACCTTCTATAATAACCTGCTAATCCCAAAAAGCTTCTAACTTCAGACACATTCTTCGGTCTCTCCCAATTTATCACTGCTTCAACTTTTAATGGGTCAACCGCTACACCTCCCTGTGATATGACATGTCCAAGAAAATTAACCTCCGACATCCAAAACTCACACTTACTTAACTTAGCAAAAAGTTGTCTCTCTTGTAAAATGGATAGAACGATTCTTAGGTGTTCTCCGTGCTCTTGAGGGTCACGAGAATAGATAAGAATGTCATCAATGAAAATCACCACAAACTGGTCCAAATTAGGTTGAAATATCCGATTCATATAATCCATGAAAACTGTCGGAGCATTCGTCACACCGAAAGGCATCACCAAAAATTCATAATGACCATAACGGGTTATAAACGGAGTCTTCGGTACATCTGAACTCTTCACCCGAATCTGATGATAACCCGATGTCATACCCCAAATTTTGACCACTAAGATTTCCCATCAATGTGCAAATCATCATCACAATATGGATGTGCCTTTATACCTCATCAATCTCCTCAAGGGTTGTTGAGCATCCACTACAATCAGAATTAGAGTTTCAAGCCCTCTCGGAGCTCTTAGACAAAGGATCAATCAAGAAATGACTTGATCTTCAACTTGTCTAACCTCCCAAGAATCTACAATGGATCAAGAGGACTCCCACTCCAAGGATTAAGCACAAGGCTGCTCCCTTTCAGGTGGATTATGCTTCAAGATCAATAGTGTCACCAAATTAAGGTTTTGATCGACCAGGGCCTCCAGTTGGAAATTTTCCTCTGGGCACAAGCCAATGATCCAAAACATAACCTAATATACTCCATGGAACCTCATGGACCCAGTCATCAAGTCAGTTTGACCTCAGGGGATGCATACATCAAAAATCAGGAATTAGGGCTTCTTGACCTAATTCACCCCTAAGTTGACTTTTGGGACAAAACATGAACCAAGACCTCAAGACATGATTTAAGGGTCTCTAATATACTACATTAATCCATTTGGAACAATGGATTAATCCAAGAAGTGTGAGCAACAAGTTTCAATTTCATCTACACCACAATTAGGGTTTCGCGGCAAAAGTCAACTGTAACTTTGACTTTTGGCCAGAACATGCTCCCAAACCCTAAGACATGATTCAATATACCCTATAACATCCATTTAACATGTCCATCAAGTTTGATTTAGGTCAAGGACATGATTTCCTGAAGGATTGCACAGTTTGGAATTCATCTGATAAAAAGTCAACTGTGCACAAAAGTCAACTTTGACTTTTTGAGATTTTTTACAAAATTGGATTTTTAACCCTAAAATGATGTTAATGTATGATTTGAATCATCATTCATCAAGAAAAATCAAAGAAAATGGGATAACTTGTAAAAGGGGTAACCATAAAACTTAGAAATTTTTCTAAGTCATGAAAAAGTGCCACTAATGCACCAACTTTGGAGGACCATAACTCCTAAACCACAAGGCCATTGTGCCCCATTCAAAGCTTGATTTGAAGATCTCATTACCCTCTACAAAAACTTCATACTGACCTATGTCCAAATTCCTTATGGATTTTGAGTTATGGAGTGATCAAAATCAAGAAAAGTCACTTTGTTCCAACACTTAGTGAAAATTTCACTAAGTCAGATTTTACCTCACTTTTTGCCAAATGTAGGGGGATTTTTCACTTGGATTCAAAAGAGATCAAAACCAAATATGTTCAAATAGTTGTTGTATCATGTAAGGGCTTTCCAAAATGGCCAAGAACATTACCAAATTCAACTTACACCATGAGATATGACATTGGCAAGTTGCCTTGCTGAAATCTGTCAAGGCAAGGCAGAATTTGCATTTTGGATCGATTTGCCAAAATCAGCCAAATTCAAATGCTCCTATCCACTTGGACACATCTGAGGATTGAATCTAAAGGGGACAATCACTGAGCCAAGCCCCCAAAGTCCTTGGAACAAGAAATAGCATGTTGAACCTAGAATGGCCAAAATAGGGACAAGACTCCAAATTTGGATTGAGGCATTCAATGGAGGCATCAAGGTGGCATGGATTGAGCCATTCTCAACTGAATTCAGTCAAGACTTATCCAAGACCAAGGGAACCACAGCCCTGTGCCCTAACCTCTAGTCAATGGCTAGAGGAGACTTGCATTTCCATTGGCCAACATTGAACAAACACCTGCTGCAGTTGCCATTCACTGTGGATCCCAAAACAAACTTGCTCTACTATAAATAGAGCTCAATTGTGTTCAGTTTGAGTACACCAAAACCATCAAACAGGTGCTTTCCTCAAAATCTCTTCTTTCACCTCAAATTTGCCTTCCAAAGCAAGTAATTCTGAGTTTTTGAGCTAGAGAGCAATTCCACTCAAACTAATCACACACACACACCTCATATATATCATATGTAAGCTGTGCAAACTATCAAAAGTGACCTGTAATCACAACATCACAAAGTCACCTCTCAAAACCTCAAAATAGTATTTTTTTTTCATGTTTCAAGCCATGTCTTGATTCAGTCACTTTCCAAACCAGATAAAACCTCAAACACACTCCAAATATCATCCTTGAACTGTCCCAAATGATTCCCACCATCTGGAACACCATTTGAGGGAGTTGCTATTTTGGTCACTTTTGACCCCTTTTGCAAGAAAGGGACTGTTTGTGTTTTTGCAGGTACCAGCTGATTCCAATCATCCTAAAAGCATCCAAGGGATCATTTGAGATGGTTCAAAGCATAAAATCATATCTGGAGAAAGAGGGTTGGTAGATTGCAGAGAAAACTCCAAAATCCCAAAGAAGGGTAAGCCTCTCAACTTGCACTCACCAAAACATGTGTGCATTTGAAGTCCACTGAGTATGCATCTATTATACATGTCATATGTGTTGTGTTTGTGCCAATTGATCATGTAATTCATGCCTGTATCAAAGTGTAGCATAGAAAATGCAATCATAGGCCATTTTCAAAACCACTATCGGGTTTTGAGGAGGGAGTGTGATCTGAAAAAACCACCAACACCATTGGATTCCTTGTGAAATTCTGGCCCAGATACATATAAATTTTGTCTCAAACCATTAAGAATTGAGAAAGTTATGACCTTCACGTTTTTGAGCCAAAACTTGCCTTGGGCAAGCCAAAACCAAGGCATGACTTATGTATTTGTTGTTTTGTTTCAAGCAATGGATGTATCACCACCCCAGTCGTAAGGCGCGCGCCTTGTATGCTTGAGGTCGTGGGTTCAAATCCCACCCATGCCATTTTGTGATTTTCCACATTTTTGCTATTTTTCCAACTATTTTCATGTTTTGTTAATTATTTGGAAAATTAATAACTCTTTCAATTTTAATTATTTTTTATTGGTTCTTTTTGCAAAATATCACAAAAATATTGAAATATTTTATTCCACAAAAAAATTAAGTTTATATTATTTATTTAATATAATTAGTATTTTTGTGACTAAATTTATTTTTATTTGTTTTTAAACATTTTTAAAATGAATATTCATCTTGAAAAATCAAGACCAAATGAGTTTAAATATCCCTTGTGATTAAACTCCACTTTTCAAAACCTTTAACAAAATCACAAGTGATTTATTCAAATTTATTTGGTATTTTGTTTGATTTTCTTTAAATATTTACTTTTAAAGAATAACAAATTAGGGTTTCTTTGATTCAACCCTCATCAAACTTTTTCAAACACATTTTGGGCCTCTAATAGAATGTAAGACCCAACCCTTTGTAAATACAACCTAATTTTGGGCCTCACTTATTGTATAAGTCCCGTTGTATTTCAAAAAGTTCGACGCGATCATCGTCCGTTGAAAAACCAAAACTGGGCCTCTCCTCGAGCTATAAGACCCATTCAAAACTTTGGGCCTCTATTAGAGTGTAAGACCCAATCCCCCTTTTAACCAAAACCATTTTGGACCTCACTTATTGTATAAGTCCCCCTGCGTTAAAAGAAAACCTCGGCGCGATCGCCATTTTAAACGAAAAATCATCTGGGCCTACCCTCGTATTATAAGCCCCACTCTTTTTCTTTAAAACTTTTTGGGCCTCTTGAGAGATTGTAAGACCCATCCCTTTGCACAGAAAACCTTTTTTTGGGCCACAGTCACTTGTATAAGTCCCTCTGTACAAATTTAACAGTAAAACCCTGGGTCTCTCCTTGAGCTGTAAGCTCCAAATCTTTCTTTTCAAAGCACTTTGAATATACTGTTGTTTTCAATCTTTCTTTGTTGAACAACTAACCAAACAGCATGGAAGCTCTATAACCGAGTAAGTGTTTATACGCTTTCATTTACTGCTTTCATATACATATAACTGTATTGTGGGGATGTTTCGCTGTAAGTCTTCTTTCATAAACTCATATCAACTGTGTAATAATAGTATAAATATTTAGAGTTTCCCCGGCAACTACGTCTAGAACTAGGAAAAGCCGTTTCGTTTATTCGTAGAAATAGACAGCTAGATCCCCACTAGGATCACCAGATACATTCTTCTCTTCGGCTGTCCTCATTAGGAATTATCAAGAGACTCTACTCCCAAAGATGAATGTATTCTCCGTGAATGGCATCTTTGAGTTTCTTCCAAATTCTCGAACTTTCCTGACTTGATCTATTCCTTGTGAATAGCTTGCCTTGAATTTCTCGGGGTTTGGGGACCCACGGGCTTCTTAAAAGCATCGGCCTCCTCTTGGTCATTGTACAAGGACCCACAGGCTTCCTAAAAGCATCCCCGCCTCCTCTTGGGCTTAGTACAAGGACCCGTCGGCTTCTTAGAAGTATTCACAACCTCCTCTTAGGCTTCGTATAATGATCTCTTCCTCCGGGAATGATAGCCTCCTCTTGGGCTTCATACAAGGACCTCTCGGCTTCTTAAAAGTTTTCAGCCTCCTCTTGGGCTTCATACAAATTGTCCCGACGACCTCCTAGAGGTATAGGAACAGAAATTAGTCATCTGCATAAAACAGTCCTTTCAAAGAGTCTACTACTGTTTCTCAAAGCATAGTACAAAAGACAAAACTCTAGACTTGGACAGTCTATTTTCCTTGAGTCTCAAAGACATTCTCAAGTGACCCCGTCGTTAAATAGGAAGAAACCCGTAGACACGGACAATCTCAATACCCTTCGGATTTCCCCGTTTCCTTAAAGAACAGGGAACAATCCTGATCCTCAGATCAAATCCATGAGTACAGTGTTACTCATATAAGAACTGATTTTCTCTTAATCAGTATAATGGACCTGTCACTCAACTAAAACAGTCACCAGCACGTCAGCCTCCTCTTGGGCTTTGTACAAATGATTATCCCCAGCGGAGCAAACTTTTATCCTCCATCTCGGGCTTCGTACGAGATACAAAAGACTCCCTCGTCGAGTCAAATAACTTTTAGCCTATCTCTCAGGCTTTTTATGAGACACACAAAAGACTCTCTCGTTGAGTCAAACAAATTTTAGCCTCCATCTCGGGCTTTGTACGAGATACAAAAAGGTTCTTATTGAGTCAAACAAAACTTTTAGCCTCCATCTCGGGCTTCGTACGAGATACAAAAAAAACACTCTCTTAGTTAGTATAAAAGATCCTCTTGTTGGGTCAACCCCTTTTAGCCTCTCTCTCGGGCTTCGTACGAGATACATAAAAACACCCTCTTGTTGGGCCAATAGCCTCCTCTTAGGCTTTGTATAAGAAAACCACTGGTTAATCCAATTAACCTTTTAGCATCAAAGCTATGCCTCGTTCACAATACACAAACATCAACAACTCCTTCCCTTTCATCTAATCGCTGTAAGCGGCAAGCCTCTGGATCAGCTACATCCATGCCACTGTCCTTCTTTTAGCATGAGAAATTCCTAAGGAAAGATGGCATTGCTCTACACTGAGTTAAAGTCTTCTCCTTCAGGTTAAAAAAACCCCTCCTTAGGAAATTATGGCATTGCCAGGATTCACATATCCCGGTTAAAGTAATTCTCCTTTACAAACAGACAAACCCCTCTTTAGAGATGACAAACTCTCTCTAAAGTCGAGACTCTTTAGCTTCACATCTTGGGCTTTTAACAAGATACAAATAGACTTTTCAGCTTCACATCTTGGGCTTTGAACAAGATACAAATCACCTTTCGCTTCAGGTCTTGGGCTTTGAACAAGACACCAAAACAACCCATTTCCTCCCATAGACTAGGAGGAACTACGAACGCTCTGATTTCCCTGTTTCGGTAAACGGGAATACGTAGGCATAAGATCGAGAGAAAAGATCTTAGCGAGCACACTAAACCAAAACCCAAAATCCCATACTTTCAATCAAAAAACGTCCGTCCTAACATCTCAAAACACCCCTTTGAACAAAATAACCAACGAGAAACCCCGAATCTTTGTAGCATCTGTAAACCAACAGTTTTGACTGTTTAACCTCAGTATGCAAGCAGGGTTAGTTGGAGACATCTATTTCCCTTCCTTCATCAGCTTCAATAGGATAAAAAATGAATCGAGCTGTAGTACTAGAGCGATCGTGCTTCGCAACCACATCCAAAAATCACTCGCTACACCCGACCGTAAATCAATCTTCAAGAACACACAGGCTCCTTTCAATTGATCTACCAAATCCTTTATCCTTGGTAATGGGTATTTGTTCTTGATGGTGACCTTATTCAACTGATGGTAATCAATACAAAACCGCATTCCACCATCCTTCTTCTTTACCAATAACACAGGAGCTCCCCAGGGCGAAACACTTGGTCGAACAAAATGATTAGCCAACAACTCTTCCAATTGATTCTTTAATTCTCTTAATTCAAGTGGTGCCATCCGATACGGAGAAACGGATATTGGAGCCGTTCGCGGTATCAGGTCAATAGAGAATTCCACTTCCCGCTCCGGAGGGAGAGAAGTGATATCCTCGGGGAGAACTTCAGGAAAGTCACAAACTACCGGAATACTCACAACTTGACGGTTACCACCCTCCTCCTTAGTAAGAATCAAAAGAACGGGTTTTTCCTCCTCAAACAAGAAATTAATCATTCCAACCGTACCTTCTAAAATAGTAGTTAACACATCCTTCGGAGTAGCTTCAGTAGATGGAATAATGATTAGTTTTTCTTCACACCCGATAAATACCGAATTAGCTGAAAGCCAATCCATTCCCAGAACAACATCCACTTTCTTAAGCGGTAAGCAAATCAAATCAATATGGAAAACTCTTCCATCCACAGATAAAACATAATTCTCACACATTAAAGGTGTTTCAACCATCTCATCTATGGCAGTAGTAACCACCATGGGTGGAGACAACAGAACTACTTGCAACCCAAGTCGCTTTACACATTGCATCGATACAAAAGAGTGCGTAGCTCCACAATCAAATAAAACAAAGCAAGGATTTCCATTCACAAAACACGTACCGACAATCAGAGAGTTATCACCCTTTGTCTTCCTTGCATCCAAGGTATACACTCGGTCGGCATTCTTTTCTTGCGTCTGATTCCTCCTCTGACGACAATCCATCAATACATGGCCCACCTTATTACACTGATAACACCTTATTCCTCCCCAACTGCACCTACCAAAATGATTCTTTCCACAAGTACGGCATACCGGAGGCACACCAGTCCTCGAACTCTGAACTTGTTTCCCTTTAAAAGATTGTTGTCTCGGTCTAAATTGTTGATTCGATCGCCCACGATCACTTTGATTCACTCTACTTAACTCTCCTTCTGCTTGCACCTTCTTTAAGCTATGCTCCGCCACATAACACTGTCGTAACAATTCAGCATAGCTAGCAAATTCTCTCTGAGACACACTATGTGAAATTTCGGCCCTTAAACCAAACAGAAACTGATCAATCTTCCACCTCTCATCAGGAGCATACATGGCTTGCCTAGAATAAGCATCCATAACCTCGAAATTTTCCGCATAAGAAGCCACAGTCAAGTTGCCTTGTCTCAATTGTTGAAACTCGAATTCCTTTTGAGACCTTAAGGAACTTGGAAAGTACTTCTCCATAAAAGTTATCTTAAACTGCTCCCGTACTTTCGGTACCTCTTGAATTGTCATTAAGGCTGAAGCGTTTTCCCACCATCTCATAGCAGGACCCTTTAACAAGTGAGAAGCGAAAACAACCTTATTTTCTTCACTACACTGAACTATCAAGAAAATCCGCTCCATACCGGATATCCATTCATGAGCCTTTACTGGATCTAACCCTCCCTGAAAACTCTGGAGCATTCATGCGAATGAAATCCCTAAAGGCCCCCCTACAGCTTCGGGAACAACCACTAGAGGATGCACACCACCAGCCATTTGTTGTACCATCTGTTGCACAAACTGATTCTGCTGTTGCTGCATCTGTTGCATAAATTGATACAAAGGGGCATTCCCTTCGTCCCCTGGCGGATTTGTCCCTGCTGGAGTAGTTCTCGGTCTACCACGGTTGTTTCTGCGCCGGTCGGCCATGTTCCTAAATGTCATACAGATAGGATTAAGTTGATAAGGATCAATACCATAAATATAACATGTAAGACCAATGGCGACACAACACATATGAAACGGAAAGAAAATACTTATACTATTTCATGGCTAGGTCAAGGATACGACCTTCTCTGATACCAACTATAACACCCATATATAAATACATACATCAAAGCATATATCATACATGAATAATACGTTTGGTACTGAAATATACAAGTTCCTAGTTAACACATTGTATACATTAAATGCCCTAAATACAAAGTTCTAAAGTCTACGGCATAATATATATACAAGATGCCCCAAAATGCTCTAAGAACTAGATCAATACAATGATCTCAAAATAAAACGCCATAGCGGAAGCCATGCCATCTCAAAAGCTACGATCCGTAAGGAAAGTCAAATAACCTTGTCCTTACCCTTCGCCGAACCTGCAGAACTTGTGATGTAAACAACAACAGTGGGGTGAGATACATCAAATCTCAGTGAGTTCGCTATCTTATAGTCCTCTCGGCTTTACAAGGTTCTAACATCCTAACTCAAGTCAAAAGGGAAGGGAAGTTACTTTGAGTACACACACGCCATATATGGATTTACCCTCGTGAGCCTGTTAACTCACATCAGTACCAAAGTAAATCCTGAGCCTGTTAACTCAAGAATCTCGCTAATCAATAACCGTACCAAGGTATCCCCCTATTCCCGTCCGCTTCTACGTCTAGAAGACGATCCGAGTCATGGATCATTGTATTTACTTGGCATACGAATTGGATTCGGGATCATCGGCCTGTTAACCGTGAACAGTCACTTCTCATGGCCTATTAACCATCACAAGTCTCTTTACCCGTAGGCTCCAATCGTACTACATGCGGGAATCAAACCTGCTAAGTAATTATGCATACGTTTCAGAGGAGGTGCTCGAGTCTCATGAAACTACACCGTAAGATAAACTGGTTATGATTACTAGACACACGCCTCGGCCTCTTCTGCACGAGCGTTGTCACTATGTCATTTCCACACTTTTTGACATCATTTACGGTAATGTTCCTCACTCTACTTATTCATATTTTAACATGCATACATATTCAAACATGTTTAACAATAAGAGCATAGGCATATAATCATAAATCACATAATGGAAATACATAATTCAACATACCACAATTTATACCCATTTACGGTTCCCTCCGATTTATTTAAACGGGCAATAACCAGGTATTTCTCACTTCCATTGGCTAGAATATGTTCCTAGCTTCACAACGATACCAAGAACACTCACATCAGATAAACGAGTCAAAAGTTATGCAAGAAACAAGTTGGATGATCTGTCATGTTCGCATTGCGAAGAAGCCAGCGAATGCTCGCTGCTTCATTCGCAGTGCGAAGCGTCCAGCGAACGCCTAGCCAACACTTGTTCGCTACAACATTCGCAGTGCGAACAGCTGGCGAACCAAGTCAGTAGCAAAAACAAGGTAACGTTCGCAGTACGAACCTCTGGCGAATGTTCGCCTTCGCCTTCGCAGTGTGAACAGCCAGCGAGTGCATGATTTCCCCTTCGCTGGGGGATTCGCAGTGCGAATCTGGGAAATTACAGGAATTCTGTTGCGTCCAGCTGCATTCCCTTGGGTCCAAAACCAACCCAAAACACACCCACACATCCAACAATCAAAAGCAGATGATTCTACAGCCATATAGCTTATACTACTCAGTTTTTAACACATTTTAACCGTTAAATCCCATCGATTTCCAAATTAAGCAATTTCTCATAAACCTAACTTAAGCTAAAATCATCTCTAACTCTAAAACTTAAGTTTCTATCTAGAACCCACCTTGAATAGATGAAGATGGTGAAGATTGGAAGATGATTTGATGAAGATTTGATGATGTTCTTGATGATCTTGTCTTGGACTTTTTCCTCTTCTTCCTTTCCTTCTCTTTTCTTTCTCTCCACTTCTTTCTATCTTTTCCTTTCTTTGCTTCTAAGAGGAAAATGAGTGGAAAAGGAAATGATATAGTAAAATATCATCAATTAACAACACTACTAATTGTCCAAAAAGTCTCTAAAGTCAAATACTTAAATATCTCAGAGTCAGATAATATTAATTGGATTTACTCCAAGTTCAACAGTTACTCTAATTATCTTTGCACATAATTTCTCAGAGCACACTGGGACTCAGTTGATCACAACTAATATTATCCAGAGTAAAATAATTTACGGGGTATTACAATGGTATTATTCTAGATATATATTATACAGGGCATTACAGTTGGTATCAGAGTAGGTCGTATCCTCGACCTAGCCTTGAAACATCATAAGTAAATCTTTTCCTACCTCTTAAGTGTGTCTTGCCAGCATGAAACTTAATATCATACTATGTAGTGTTGGGCCTGATCAACCTAATACTATGTATGTTATAGGTAGAATCATGGTTGAGCGACCACAAGGATTCCAAAGTGTTGTCGGAACTTGTGCTGTGAGGGAAGGCTCAAGCCAAGAGTTAGTAGTGAGGAGTTTTGGTCAACTCAGTGAGGTTTTGGTAGAAGTTGTGCTTGGGTAGCATGGAATTTAAGAGTAATGTGTCGTTCAAGTAATCCTTTGGAATTGATGGAGTCCGAAAGTTAAGAATCTCTGTCGGAAGATTAGTCAAGGTATTGAGGAATATGTAAAGTCGCTGGTGGAGCTGGTTGACCACTGGTATGAACGAGGATTTCAAGAAATCTCGTTCCGTGAAAAAGAAAGGATGTTTCGTGGAATGTGTGACGTAAGGTCCAGAAGTGAGATAGGTATTGGTGTTTCAGTTTTCTAAGGTCGCTATGGTATCTTGAATGGATGAGAGTACCTTAAGGAGGTGTCCGGAACAATATCTTCCGACTGGTTAAAAGTTGAGGGTCAAGGACGTTCGGCTTTTATGGGAACCTAAAGTAGTATAGAAGTGTGTGAAGGAACACAAAGATGTGTTTACATGCTTCAAGTGAAATAAGTATGGGCCGGACGAAGGGTAAGAGATGAGTTGCGCGTATTCAGATATGAAGAGAGATTAAGTTCAGGACAATACTTCAGGTTTTCTGTTTTCAGTAAGAGACCACTTTGGAATTTGTTAACTTACCCAAGGAGCAATATAAGATATTGTGTTGGAGGAAGAATGAACTCCATTTCGTAAAGGGAAGTGTAGTGATACGAACTGGAAGAAGGTTGTATTAAGAAACAGAGTAAGTATCTTGGATCAAAGGGAATCTTAGTAAGATGGTTTTGTATTTGGACCTAAGAGGATTACCTTGGAGAGCAAAGTAAATGCGATGTGGGAAATGGTATTAACGGTATGTTATGAGGACGTGATCAACGGAATGTATTTTGGACGAATGTGTGATAGAATCCTTAAGATGTTGTTGAAACTAAAATTAAGGAAGTGTAATGACGGATGGTTCGCCTGTGAGGAGTCTATGAGTATGAGGTGAAATGAGAAAATTACACGTTGGAATTAAGAACAAGCGTAGTAGTAACACCATGGTCACAAATTTACGTGATGGATTATTATTCTTGAGACAAGTGTGAAGGGACGTACTTTGTGGAACAGTGAATATGGGATTTTAAGAAGTAAGATTGCGGTAAAACGACGAGAAGCAAATCAAGATTGTTACGGACTAAGTGTAAATCATGGAACGGTGTATACCGGAAGGGTTTTATAAGTAGTCGATGAGAATTGTCGGTTGCGAATCTTCCATTAAGTATTTTGGTGTAATTGGGATGTGTAATGGATAATGAAGGGTAAGAAATTCTGGGTTAGTGTGCGACGTGATGAAAAGGTTCTTCAAGAGGATGCATTACCCCGATCTATTTTCAAGTATAGAGAACTTCTGTATTTGTGAATAATCGGTATAATTGGAATCTACCTTTTATTGAACTAAAGAGTAATTGTTTTAGCTCTCACCAAGGAGTCCAAGTGAGAGATTAAGGTTGTGTGCGGACATGAGATGTCCATCGTCTTGTGGTACCGTTTAATGGTTGTGTGTTGGGTTTTGCTTGTGGACAAATTAAGTATGAGTTGTGGCTAAAACCCTATAATGTCGTCATCATTGAACTATCCCGCTGAAGTTTTGTAGTGTGACCGCGTCAGAATTTGGAATTTTGCCTTGTCACTTGGTGGGAGTGTGTCGTCTGAATGTTTTGACTTTGTCGGTATTACCTTGAGTGGAATCATTGTCGGTGAATTGTTGTATAAGTTAAAGAACCGCGAGTTGAGAATGATATTGGGGGTTAGAGCAAGACGGATCGATGGTTTTGAATAGGGATGTTTTTTTGAATTATGAGAAATTGATTCTTGATTCTGTAGCAGTGTTAACCAATTAACACGTGCATGAAAGGTGTTTTACGTTGAATTTTGAGAAGTTAACCGATTAGTTCAGATAGGTAATCGTTTAACGGGTGTGTACATGGTGAAATCCCTTAAGAACCATCATCATTGTTTTGTTACCTTATGTTGCTCCGAGTGGAGAGTATTGTGTGAATGGGAAACAGGATGGTAAGTAAATGAAAGACGGATTGGTGTTTTGAAATCGGAACTTGTGGAAGGGTGTTACTTAGTCGATCATCTGTTTAGATGACAAGGGAAAGAGACTTCGAAGAAGTAATCTTGTGAATGGGGTTGAGTAGGAGAAAGTCTTAAGTGTATTATTATTGAAAGATTCGAGGGCAAAGTTAGAGGATACTCATGAGGTATTGATCTTGTAAAGATCGTTTCGGTAAGTTAATTGTTGGTGTTAGTAAGGTAGGAGCGGTTGGTCGGAGTTTAGTAATTGTTATCTTCCGAGAGTTCATGGTATTGGATTTAGACTCCGTGAGAGTGGTACCAGTGTGTGCAGATGTGTTTTACCTAGAGGAGAAATTTTAAAGTTATTTTTCCAAGTACGAGTAAGAATTTGATGTTCTGAAGTTCAGCATGTAACTTGAAATCGTTTATGGAATAGAACGATTAAGGAAAGTGGATTCAATTGAGAAACGTGGCATAGTCTTCGAAGTGTGGGGGTATGTGGAGTATTGTATGTGAATTGGTGAGTGGTATGGAAACTCACAATTACGTTCTGGATGGTTTAAGTTTTGTTAAGTGGTGATTTGTTTATGTTTGAAGTTCCGTGATGGTGTTACGTGTTATTGGTTGAGATCTCGTGTCAACAAGGAATCTTGAGTAAGTCAGAAAACCAGTAAGAAGAATCGATTTGGCATGTGGGAACTAGAATCGGAGGTTGTTAAACTATTTTGGATATGTTATTTCGAGTTTGGAAGGGATTTGGAGTTGTATATGTTACAGTTGTAGCAATGTAACTCCTGTATTTTTTTTATCATCTGGAGAGTGTTAGGCAGATGTTATAATATTGTGTGTTGGCGAGAAAATTGTTCTACCATAGGACATAAGTAAGTTTCTTGTACAGTTGATTAGTAAGGATCCCAGTGGATAAGTGTGTTCTCCGTGGACTGTTAGCTACTTGGTGGTGCTTAAGAATTAGTGGTATTCCATTGTTAGAATTGGAGTTGCACAGTGGAAGGCGAGACATGAAAGGTTTCAGTCGAGTTTATAAGTATCGAAGGAGAAATTGATTATAAGATTGGAAACAAGAAGAACTTGTCTTAAGCGTGTTACTTTTGGTGTGATACGAAAGAGATGAAATATCATATTTAATGAGTACCGTGTACAACATCAGACCAGATGGAACTGGTAAAGAGTAGTTTGACTAATTTATGAAGTGGTTTTGAATGTTAAAGGATTTATGAAAGAATAGTTGTCAGAAATTGTATGAAGTTAAGGAATCACTAAATTACATTGCGAAGATGGGCTGAGTGGTTGTTGTCTTAAACCAAGATAAGGTATTATGGTTTTGGTTGTGACTTAGTAGAGGAATATGGGATGGTACATTCTTTCCGAAGGTAGAATGTGACCAAGTGTCGTAGTATGAAACCACAGATGAATTGGGGGAAGCAAGTTTGAAGTTAACCCAATATTGGAAACAGAGCATGAGTAAGGACGTGAAGTTGTTAATTTGTGAGAATAAGGATTTTGATCTGTGAAGTCAAGTTGGATTTTTGTATTATGTCAGAAACTTTAACGGGAGTAAAGTCAATTGTGGAACTAAGACAATGATACAAGTTGTGGTTATTGTTGAATATAGGAAATTCGGGGGCGAATTTCAATTTAAGGGGGGGAGAGTGTAATACCCCGTATAATCTAAATGCTCAATTGGATATCAGGTGAGTATCTCCATGCTCTATCTTAGGTAAATTGGATTTATGGAATCCTCTAAGTACTTTAAGTATTATTAATTTGGGATCAATAGAGCAACTGATGAACTCTAAAGAGATCAACTATTTAATTCAAGAGAGTATATTAAGGTAACTAAAAAATTTAAATATAAATTATTTACTCAAAGTAAAAATGTTCAATAAGAGATATAGAACTATGTCTTCCCTCTACCGGAAAGCAAAATCAAAATAATGCATAAAACACCAAAAAGATAAGAAGATTGATAGCTTTGAGAAGACATTTTGTTGGATTTCACTTTATATTTTTCTTGTGTATTACAAGACTAAAATCATATGCATTATATAGACTAAATAATATGTTTAAATGAAAATAAACATTAATATTATTTAATTTTATTAAATTTCATTTAAATAAAGTAGTCCTATGTTTGAAGATTTATCATATTATTAGACTTTCTAGAATATAAAAGTCATAAATATTTGTATAGAAATATTAAAGTAATTTTAATACAAAATAAAAATATCTCAATTATTAAAATATAAATAATAAATAATATTAATGGTAGAAATATATTATTTACTGAAAATAAGAATCATCCTTGTCTTTAAAACTTTTTGGTTCGACTGTGAGAATATTATCTATAAAATATAGGGTTAAATATAGGTCACCCCCCTATAATATTAGCCATTTTATGTTTACCCCCTATAAGATATTTTTAGATTCCCCTTTATAGTGTCTAGATTCAGTGTGTTTGGCCCCCAGTTGATTATTCGAACCCATAATCTTTTTTAAATCCTAAGTGGTTGTCCATGTGGTTTTTCTTAAAAAAATCCACAAAGCATTTTTCTTTTTTTTTTTAAATATTTATTAAAATTTTTAAATAACGAGGGGGGTAAATTAAAAATTGCTCACATTACAGGGTAAAATATGTTTTTCCTGTTTTGGATAGTAAAACATCGAAAAGATTCAAATTTTACTACCAATAGGATTTGAAGTCAGAACCTAAGCTTACTATGCGAGATTCTTAACCACTAGGCTGATGTTCCTTTTGTTTATAATGCTTACAAGTTAAATATATATTACATACTAAAACCTCTTCATTTGTTCTAAAACGCCTTCTCACAATATCCTATTCCTCCTACAGATTGGGGTCCCTGATTCTAAAGTGGCTACCTTTTTTGCATCAAAACTGGAATAACCTACTCACTCAAAATTCTCCATTATTTAAGAAGATTGTGTTGTAACTAACGGAATTAAGTGTCAACCCCAAAACTACCTTATTCACGGTGGCATTACATGCTAAGATTATGACACCCATATGGGAAACCAAGATTGATGTCTATAAGAAATGGGGTTGGTCTGAAAAACATATTGCCTCAACCTTTGTGATGTATCAATCGTGTATGTTGATATCTTGGAATAAAATCGAGGCATCAATCAATTTTTTTGTCAATCACATTGTTCGGGATTCCCTTTTGCTTGCCAAAAGTGTTTGACAATGTGTTTTTGAAGAGATATGTGAATTGATTTAAGAAAGAATCTTTTCAAATACTGGAATTGTATGAAGAAAAAAGAGATGTTTCTAATAAGGCTTTGTGATTAATACTGACTTTTGAATCCAACATGAGTTATGTATTTTGGTACACATCAAGGTCTATAATTAAGGTCTTCGATAATAACCTTAACTTTCACTATTTATTGCACAAGTAATGTTCATTCATGATCATATATGGTATATAGTCTTGCAATACAATTTTGTTTGTGGTTTTGTTTATACATAAGTTCATTGTCCTCTCTACATACTTTGCTTATGATATTAATTTAAACTTGCATACAAATTATATCCAAAAGAGGGTGAAAAAGATGGTGTTTATTTGGAAAGAAACAAGAATACGCCTGTTTTCTTCAAACAAATTTGTTGATAGCTTTGATGGCTTCATATACGAAGATGCTAATTATTCCTGTTCATGCACGACCTTTTTTCGTTTTGATACAAGTTTTGTTAGCAGTCGATCAACCTGACTGGTTGCTTATTGTTTTAGTTATTCAATCATATGTCTTCGAGTCGAGTAAAAGGAAGCAAAGATTGAACTATTATTCCTTATAAAATACGAGATATTTATGATCAATTGTGCGGTGGTATGAGCTTAGGACTGTTTGTGACTCATTTTTCAGTTGATTTGCTATTGAGTTTCTTTAGTTATGTAACACAGCTCAATTTTCCATACAGTAAAATTAGGTAATAAAAAGCTGGTATGTAATATATATTTAACATTTAAAATTATAAACAAAAGGAACATCGGCTTAGTGGTTAAGAATCTCGCCCAGTAAGTTTAGGCACTGAGTTCAAATCGCATTGGTAGTAAAAATTAAATTTTTTTTCAATGCTTTACTATCCAAAACAGCAAAAATTTATTTTACCTGTATTGTGAGCAATTTTTAATTTACCTCCTCGTAATAAAAACGATAAAAAATTATATTAAAATTAAAAGAAAAATAAAAAATAAAATTAAAAGAAAAATATAAATTAAAAAATACTACGTGTATTTTAAAGAATAAATAAAAATAAAAATAAAAAGCCACCTGGATAGCCACATAGGATTTAAAAAAGATTATGGGTTTAAAAGTCAAATAGGGGCCAAACACACATAATCTATACATTATAAAGTGGGAATCTAAAAAATCTTACATGGGATAAACGGAAACTCGCTAATATTATAAGGGGATGAGTTATATATTTAACCCTAAAATCTGAAATTGAAAACTCGAATTACAATTATTCTCCCTACATACAAATATTTATTAAATATTGATCATTAGCCCAATAATGAAATAAAAAATATTAATTAGAATACTTATTTTATAAAATAAATTTTAAATTAAATAAACGTATGTCAATTAGTAATATTTAATGTAATACCGACTAGTTACATGTCTAAAATAATAATTTGTGGTAATAATAATTGGTACTGGATAAATCAATTCAAATATCTAAAAGTTGACCAGATTAAAAAATTTACAAAAATAGAATTAGGACAACTAATACATCAATGATTGAACAACATCTTCAACACAGCGGAGAGACGCTTCATCGAGTCCTCAATGCCAAGTCTAGAGCTACAAGTCCAACCCATTAACTGCTCGCCTGAAAATAACACAAATACATGGGATGAGATACTAATGTTATGGGTTCCAGACAAAAACCACGAAATCTCTGACTACCCTTATACCCTAGTCAAGGTCTACTTTAAAAGTCCATTAGGGTATCTCACACCCATCACACACGAATGAGTACCGACTGGACACCTCACGGTCATCTCATTAGCGCCATACGCCTAGTAACACATGCTTGGTTCACATACTGAAATGATAAAGAAGCATTTGTGTTACTTAAACCCCAACTCGAGCGTAATGTATTGTTATCAACTAAATCGCTATCAAAATAAATGAAGTGTCAGCAACTGTTAAATTCCATATATGACTCACACGGCTCGTGACCATCGAGGGGCCTCCTATAAGCATATTATTTGGATTTAGACTATCCTACAGCGACCCCAAAGACCCAATCCATGTATAAATTCCTGCACAGAGTATAGTGTAATGCCCTGTATAATATATATCTAGAATATTACCATATAAGCATTTTATTTGGTACTGACACATCAAAAGTGCCTAATGGCATAGTTCACATACTTGTCCATTTCTAAAACCTAAATACAACACACGGCACAAGTCATGGAAACTAGCCAAAATAATAAAAACTAAGAAAAATATACAATATCCTCAATTGTATACAACAAA
This sequence comes from Lathyrus tuberosus, assembly GCA_022829125.1. NCBI lineage: Eukaryota > Viridiplantae > Streptophyta > Magnoliopsida > Fabales > Fabaceae > Lathyrus > Lathyrus tuberosus. Next base: position 1,628,290 of record JALAZF010000579.1, read on the forward strand.
ATAATACACAGCGGAATAAGCTTTACTAAGCTTCTCTTGAAACATCTTTGCATCGCTCCACTTGTACCCAAACCTGCACCTGAAATATAGAAACTATAGTGGGGTGAGATACATCAAATCTCAGTGAGTTTCCTATCCTATAGGTCCTCTCGGCTTTACAAGGTTCTATCAAATCCTAACTCAAGTCAAGGGGAAGGGAAAAATGACCTTGAGTACACAATCTCACAATCTCACACTATATGGAAACATGTCATGAGTTCATCAACTCACACTATCACTAATCGATAACCACACCAAGGCATCCCCTTTTCCCGTCCGCTTCTACGTCTAGAAGTCAACCCGAGTCATGGATCCTGGTAACCTACTTGACATACGAATAGATTCGGGTTCTATGGGCCATTAACCGTTATGAACCGTCACTTCACACGGGCCATTAACCGTCACAAGCATACGCTCCCAGAGCACCATTCGTACTGCACGCGGGAATCAAACCTGCCAAGTAGTCGTGCACATGTTTCAGAGGAGCTCGAGACCCATGAAACGCACTCGCAAGATAACCGGTTACGATTACGTGATCTCACACACAAACGTGATTGTATTCGACAATCACAAGGCCACAATGCCTTAAGGCCACAGTCGCCTTTTCTCAAAGAACACAAATGTTCACACACATGTTCCATACTAGTGTCTCACTCACCTCTAGACCATTACTCAGCAAGGATGCACATCTACATCGAATGCACGAGCATCGCCATCTAGATTATTTATCAATCCTAGTCACAACCTAGAATCATATCATTAGGTTTGGGGTAAGGTTTCCTCACTCTTCCTAATTTGTTTTAGGCATGCATATTCTCTCATTCATACTTAACAACAATTATATAGACATGGCATAACACAAATATTACAAGAAAACACATATCACATAAAACATCACTTTTCGGGTTCCCTCCGATTCATTTAATCGGGTATCACAATCAATACTTTCACTTCTTATCCCGTAGGATATTTCCACAACTTTACATCGGCTATAAATATGCCTCGATCGGATTTACAATCCAAAAGATATGGATTTCAACATAACACAACACATTACTTTCCTTCATTTTCCACTAAATAATTTATCCCAAGAACGTCCCGATCCGAGTTACGGATCAAAAGTTATGAAGGAAACAAAACTGCACAAACTGTCATGTTCGCTAGGCGAACCTCCCAGCGAGAGTTCGCTACCGCCTTCGCTAGGCGAAGCTCCAAGCGAATCAACACACAGACCATAACAGACACAAAGTTCGCTAGGCGAACCCCTTGGCGAACCTTCGCCTTACCCTTCACTTCGCGAACCTCTAGGCGAACCAAGGCAGAACCAAACAGAACTGAAAAGATGCAAAGTTCGCTAGGCAAACAGCTTGGCGAACATTCACTGACCTTCGCTGCCGGGTTTGCCTCTCAAAAGCTGTTCGCTGTCCTTCGCTCCAGGTTCGCTAGGCGAACCAAGCGAAACCCAGAATTTCCAGCAGCGGTGTTACTCATCCAAATCAGTATTTCTCTCAATCCAAACACTTCCAAATCACACCATAACAATCAAAACATACTCCAATCATAACAATAAGTATTCTACACAGTCTATACCATATTTCATCCGTTAAATTCATTGATTTTATCCGATTAATCATTTTCTCTCAAATCTAACCTAAGTTCAAATCATTGATTTCTAGAACTTAGAGTTTCTATCTAGAACCCACCTGATAATCAAAGAGGAGTTTGAAGAAGATGGTTGTGATCCATGGGCTTTCTCTCTTCTTACTCTTCCTCCATTTCCTCTCTTTCTCTTCCTTTCCTCTTCTTCTTCTTTTCTTCTTTTTTCTTTTCTTTCCAAATATATATATATATATATATATATATATATATATATAATACAATATTATATAATATAATCCAATAGAGCAAAATATCTCCAATTGATATTTTGTCGTTTCAACCAAGTGATCAATTATTAGAGTTACCATTAAATCATCTCTTAAACTAATAATTATTGATCTCTACAGAGTTCATTAGTTTCTCTATTGCTCCCAATTGGCAATACTTAAAGTACTTAGAGGATCCCATTAATCCAATTATCCAAAGATAGAGTACATAGATACTCATCTGATCTCATCTGATATCCAATTGAGCATTTAAATAATATGGGGTATTACATATAGAACCGGAATTGCTACCATCCCTTATACTTAAAGGCCATGGACCATAAATATAGTAGTCAACTATCAAGAGTGACATATGGGTCATATATCATCCTAATCTATCTCATGAGAACCTTGAACCATGTTATCCAAGTATATAGCCAGAACCATATGTTGTGACCGGGTATTAAAAAAACCCACACGTACTATTGAGATTTCCACGTTATCCCATACCCTATATATATAACCCTACATACCCTAACAACAACAATCCCCCACATTTGAGTCTAATTTATGAGATTATCAACATCCTACTACAACTCTGAGAGACTCCATCTCTACTCTAGGTTATACACCTATTTTATGCAGTGACATGTGTCAAGCTTCTATGTGTTTATAGTCAATTAACTTAAAGGTATTCACGAGCCTTCGAGTTGTCAACAATCAAAACGAATATAACCGTCCCAAACGACTTTGGCTGTCCACGATTTTCTTACACCATACATAATTAATCCAAATTTTCCGTGTGACACTCCTAGTATCACGTAACCATTTTCCTATTTATTATGTTACTATCTTGTGGTACTAATCCATAGGAAATCCCATTCAAAACTTTGATATTCACAATCTCTCAGTCAACTCTAAGTTTGATCCAATGTCGAATGACTGATTTACACCTAAACGTATAAAATATACTTTATTTATACAAAAAATAAGATGCCTTAATTAATATTGGATTATCTTTTTTTCATTAACAATTATTTTGTGGATATGAACATTGTGTTAGATAAGTATGGGGTCCTTATCAATATTATGTATTAGACTATTATGACAATTGAAAAGACTAGCAATCCTTATCAAATTTTATTTTTCAATCTATGACGAGTTCATAAATTTTATATCAGCTAAGAAATATGGCACTAATTTTTAACATAGATTTTTGATGAGAAAGAATTTTTATTTTAAAGAGAATTCATTTATAAACGAGGATTAAGATTTCCAACATTACAAAAACTCCTTACACCTTGTAATTTTCACACACAAATTATGGTGCATCTTTTATTTTTCAATGATTTGAGTGATACAACATAGCTTCATAAATAAAACAACAACAATTGTCTTGACCACCCGGAAACCAACATTGTCCACCTTTTTGAAATCCCTTTCTAAGGCATTCCGTGCCACAATTTGAATTACAAGTATCTACGCAGCATGCTGCTGGTGGTCCATTTCTTCCATAAGGGAAATCTAGTGTAGCTGGAGTGTCTAAACTAGTAACAGACCCTGAAACAAAATAACATATAAATTATTATGCACACAAAGTCGTTTCTTTATATTTTACAAAATTTTCACCCAATATTATTTTTAATTCATAAAAGTTGCTGATTCATGTAGATCTAACCAATAAAGCTATTGTTTTTCTCCTTACGAATATAAAATCATAGGTTACAAATAATAAAATTCAAAAATTTAAACGTAAATTATTTCATAAAAGTAAAAATGTTCAATAAGAGATATAGAACTAAGTCTTCCCTTTACCTAAAAGCAAAATCAAAATAATGCATAAAACACCAAAAAGTTAAGAAGATTGATAGCTTTGAGAAGACATTTTGTTGGATTTCACTTTATATTTTTCTTGTGTATTACAAGACTAAAATCATATGCATTATATAGACTAAAAAATATGTTTAAATGAAAATAAACATTAATATTATTTAATTTTATTAAATTTCATTTAAATAAAGTAGTCCTATGTTTGAAGATTTATCATATTATTAGACTTTTTAGAATATAAAAGTCATAAATATTTGTATAGAAATATTAAAGTAATTTTAATACAAAATAAAAACATGTCAATTATTCAAGTATAAATAATAAATAATATTGATGGTAGAAACATATTATTTACTGAAAATAAGAATCATCCTTGTCTTTAAAACTTTTTGGTTTGACAGTGAGAATATTATATATAAAATCTTGGTTTAAATATAGGTCACCCCTATAATATTATCCATTTTATGTTTATCCCCTATAAGATATTTTTAGATTCCCCTTTATAATGTCTAGATTCTGTGTGTTTGGCCTCCGGTTGATTATTCGAATCCATAATCTTTTTTAAATCCTAAGTGGTTGTGAATGTAGTTTTTTTTTTAAATCCGCAAAGCATTTTTCTATTTTATTTATTTTTTATTTTTTTAATATTTTTTAAAATTTTTAAATAACGAGGGGGACAATTAAAAATTGCTCACATTACAGGGTAAATATGTTTTCGCTCTTTTAGATAGTAAAACATCGAAAAAATTCTAACTTTTACTACCAATAGGATTTGAAGTCAGAACCTAAGCTTACTATGCGAGATTCTTAACCACTAGGCTGATGTTCCTTTTGTTTATAATGCTTAAAAGTTAAATATATATTACATACTAAAACTGTAATGCCCTGTATAATATATGTCTAGAATAATACCATACAAGCATTTTATTTGGTACTGACACATCAAAAGTGCCTATGGCATTGTTCACATACTTGTCCATTTCTAAAACATAAATACAACACCTGGCACAAATCATGGAAACTAGCCAAAAAATAATACAAACTAAGAATAATATACAATATCCTCAATTGTATACAACAGAAGAATACACAGCGGAATAAGCTTAACTAAGCTTCTCTTGAGACATCCGAGCATCGCTCCACTTGTAACCAAACCTGCATCTGAAATAAAGCAACTATAGTGGGGTGAGATACATCAAATTTCAGTGAGTTCCCTATCTTATAGATTCTCTCGGCTTTACAGGGTTCTAACAATCCTAACTCAAGTCAAAGGGGAAGGGAAATGACCTTGAGTTCTCAATCTCACAATTTCATAATCTCACACTATATGGAAACATGTCATGAGTCTGTTAACTCATAAATATTATCACTAATCGGCATTACAAACCAAGGCATCTTTCCCCGACCAACCCTACAAGAGAGTTCAACACGGGTCACGGATCCTTAAAAGCGTAGACATCCATTCCCGGCCAGTCCTCTCAAAGGATTATGGACACGGGTCCCGGAGCTAACATAGATAACTTTCCCCGACCAGCCTACGCAAGAGGTTATGGACACAGGTCACGGTTACCTACACACGGTACTTTCCCCGGCCAACCTACATAAGAGGTTATGGACACGGGTCACTAATACCACCCACTAAGTAACTTTCCCCGGCCAGTCCTTCCAAAGGATTATGGACACGGGTCACGGTTACTTACTTAATAAACACTTTCCCCGGCCAGCCCTTCTCAAGAGTTATGGACACGGGTCACGGATATTTATTAAGGGATAAAAATAGTCTGATTATGTGATCATAAACACTACGTGATTTTATTCGACAATCACAAGGCCATATTCGCCTTATTACAAAATTACAATGATTTATACACACATGCTCCATCCTAGGGTTTCGCTCTTTCTATACCATGTTGTATTGGACACACGCCTCGGCCTCTCATGCACGAGCATTGTCATTCAGAGTTTCTCTCACAATTCTAGTCACAACCTAGAATTATACCAATCTTAACTATGCCATTTGTTTTCGGGGTAAAGTTTCCTCACTCTCCCTAACTCATTTTAACATGTGTATTATCTCATTCATTTTAACAACAATATTAGATAGACATGGCATAACACAAATATTACAAATAAATACATATAATCACACATCACTTTCGGTTTCCCTCCGATTCATTTAATCGGGTAACGAAAACAATATTTCTCACTCTTATCCCGTAGGATATTTTCACAGCTTTACATCGGCTATAAATATGCCTCGATCGGATTTACGATCCAAAAGATGTCAATTCCAACATTTCACAAAACATTACTTTCCTTCATTTTCCACTAAATGAAATATCCCACATCATAACTTTCTAATGAGGGTCGTCATAGCTTTCTAATGACACCAAGAATGTCCCGATCCGAGTTACGGATCAAAAGTTATGAAGGAAAGAAAACGAAAAAGCTGCCAGGTTCGCTTTGCGAAGAAGCCAACGAATGCTCGCTCCCTCACTCGCAGTGTGAAGATCCCAGCGAATGCCTAGCCAACACTGGTTCGCTGCCCCATTCATAGTGCGAACGTCTGGCGAACCAAGTCAGAACTGAAATGGGGATAAAGTTCGCAGTGTGAACCTCTGGCGAATGTTCGCCCTCACCTTCGCCGTGCGAATAGTCAGCGAGTGCTCGATCCCTCCTTCTCTAGGGGATTCGCAGTGCGAACCTGCGAATTCTGGGATTCCCAGCAGCGCTGTTATGGGTCATTTGGACCAAAATCCAACATTTCTTCAATCAAAACTCATCCAAATCATACCAAAACATATTCCAATCATACAACAAGTATTCCACACATTTTATATCACGTTTCATCCGTTAGATTTCATCGATTTATCCGTTTAATCATTTTCTCTCAATTCTAACCTAAGTTCCAAACATCTATTTTTAGAACTTAGAGTGTCTAACTAGAACCCACCTGATAATCGAAGAGGAGTTTGAAGAAGATGGTGATGATGATGATCCATGGGTTTTTCTCTTCTCCCTTCTTCTTCTCTTCTTCACTTCCTTTCCTCTTCTTCTCCTTTTACTACTTTTCCTCTTTTCTTTTCCAATATATATATATATATATGTATATATATATATATATATATATATATATATATATATATATATATATAATACCAATATTATATAATATAACCTAATAGAGTAAAATATCTCCCATTGATATTTTGTCATCTCAACCAATTGATCAATTATTAGAGTTATCATAATAGTCTCTCTTGAACTAATAATAAATTGATCTCTTCAGAGTTCATTAGTTGCTCTATTGATCCCAATTGATGATATTTAAAGTACTTAGAGGATTCCATTAATCCAATTTACCAAGGATAGAGCACATAGATGCTCATCTGATCTCATCTGATATCCAATTGAGCATTTAGATAATACGGGGTATTACAAAAACCTCTTCATTTGTTCTAAAATCCCTTCTCACAATATCCAATTCCTCCTACAGAATGGGGTCCCTGATTCTAAAGTGGCTACCTTTTTTGCATCAAAACTGGAATAACCTACTCACTCAAAATTCTCCATTATTTAAGAAGATAGTTTTGTAACTAATGGAATTGAGTGTCAACCCCAAAACTACCTTATTCACGGTGGCATTACATGCTAAGATTATGACACCCGTATGGAAACCAAGATTGATATGTAACTCCCACATATATATATACATACATCAAAGCATATATCATATATGAATAATACATTTTGGTACTGAAATATACAAGTTCCTAGTTAACACATTGTATACATTCAATGCCCTAAATACAAAGTTCTAAAGCCTACGGCATAACATATACAAGATGTCCAAAATACACTAAGAACTAGATCAATACAATGATCTCAAAAATAAATTCCATAGCGGAAGCCATGCCGTCTCAAAAGCTCCGAACCGTAAGGAAAAGTCAACCCACTTTATCCTTACCCTTCGCCGAACCTGCAGAACCTGTGATGTAAACAACAACAGTGGGGTGAGATACATCAAATCTCAGTGAGTTCGCTATCTTATTGTCCTCTCGGCTTTACAAGGTTCTAACATCCTAACTCAAGTCAAAAGGGAAGGGAGGTGACTTTGAGTACACACACAACGTATATGGATTTACACTCGTGAGCCTGTTAACTCACATCAGTACCAAAGTAAATCCTGAGACTGTTATCTCAAGAATCTCGCTAATCAATAACCGTACCAAGGTATCCCCTCTTCCCGTCCGCTTCTACGTCTAGAAGACGACCCGAGTCATGGATCCTTGTATTTACTTGGCATACGAATTGGATTCAGGATCATCGGCCTGTTAACCGTGAACCGTCACTTCTCATGGCCTGTTAACCATCACAAGTCTCTTTACCCGTAGGCTCCAATCGTGCTACACGCGGGACTCAAACCTGCCAAGTAATTGTGCATACGTTTCAGAGGAGGTGCTCGAGTCTCATGAAACTACACCGTAAGATAAACTGGTTATGATTACTAGACACACGCCTTGGCCTCTTCTGCACGAGCGTTGTTACTATGTCATTTCCAAACTTTTCGACAATTGTTTACGGTAATATTCCTCACTCTCCTTATTCATATTTTTAACATGCATACATATTCAAACATGTTTAACAATGAGAGTATAGGCATATAATCATCAATCACATAACGGAAGTACACAATTCAACATACCACAAATTATACCAATTTACGGTTCCCTCCGATTTATTTAATCAGGCAATAACCAGGTATTTCGCACTTCCATTGGCTAGAATATGTTCCTAGCTTCACAACGATGCCAAGAACACTCACAACGGATAACCGAGTCAAAAGTTATGCAAGAAACAAGTTGGATGTTCTGTCATACTCGCATTGTGAAGAAGCCAATGAATGCCCCTACTTCATTCACAGTACGAAGCGTCCAGCGAACGCCTAGCTAACACTTGTTCTCTGCATCATTCGCAGTGCGAACAGCTGGCGAACCAAGTCAGTAGCAAAAACAAGGTAACGTTCACAGTGCGAACCTCTGGCGAGTGTTCGCCTTTGCCTTCGCAGTGCGAGTAGCCAGCGAGCGCACGATTTCCCCTTCGCTGGGGGATTCGCAGTGCGAATCTGGGAATTTTAGAAGTTCTTCAGCGGAACAGCTGAGTTTCCCAAGGGTCCAAAACCAAACCAAAACACACCCACACATCCAACAATCAATAACAGATGATTCTACACTCATATAGATTATACTACTTAGTTTTTAACACATTTTAACCGTTAAATTCCATCGATTATCAAATTAAGCAATTTTCTCACAAACCTAACTTAAGCTAAAATTTCATTTCTAACTCTAAAACTTAAGTCTCTATCTAGAACCCACCTTGAATAGATGAAGATGGTGAAGATTGGAAGATGATTGATGAAGGTTTGATGATGTTCTTGATGAGTGGTTCTTGAGCTTTTCCTCTTCTTCCTTTCCTTTCCTCCTCGATTCTTTCTCTCCACTTCTTTCTATCTTTTCCTTTCTTTGCTTCTAAGAGGAAAATGAGTGGAAAAGGAAATGATATAGTAAAATATCATCATTTAGCAACACTACTAATTGTCCAAAAAGTCTCTAAAGTCAAATACTTAAATATCTCAGAGTCAGATGATATTAATTGGATTTACTCCAAGTTCAACAGTTACTCTAATTATCTTTGCAGATAATTTCTCAGAGCACACTGGGACTCAGTTGATCACAACTAATATTATCCAGAGTAAAATAATTTACGGGGTATTACATCCTCCCCCCCTTAAATAGAAATTCGCCCACGAATTTAAAACAATTACCTGAAAAGATGAGGATAGACCTCCCGCATCTCCGATTCCAATTCCCAAGTCGCATCACCCGGATGCGTCTCATCCCATTGGACCTTAACAAGAGGAATCTCCTTATTCCTTAACACTTTAGTTTCTCTTCCGGTGATACGAATCGGTTGAGGCTCAAATGTCAAATCTGATTCTATCTCAATCGTATCTGGTAAAATTGGCTGAAGAGGATCTGGGACAAATTTCCGAAGCTGAGACACATGAAAACATCGTGCATCTCGGACAGAGAAGGCGGTAAGGCTAATCTGTAAGCTACTTCACCAATTCTTTCCAAAATCTGATATGGTCCCACGTACCTCGGACTTAACTTCCGCGACCGAAACGGTCCTTTCAACCGTAATCTCGGAGTAACCTTCAGAAACACGTGATTGCCTTCTTCAAATTCTAAAGGTCTTCTTCGGTTATCCGCATAACTCTTCTGAAGATCCTGTGCTTGCTTAACCTTTTCACAGATCATCCTAATCTTCTCCATAGTTTCATGAATAATCTTTGGTCCCAACATCCTATTTTCACCCACTTCTGCCCAACACAACGGTGTCCTACACTTCCTTCCATACAACGCCTCATAAGGTTCCATACCAATACTTGCATGATAACTGTTATTATAAGAGAACTCAATCAACGGTAAAAGTTCTATCCAATTTCTTCCACTTTCAAGGACATAAGCTCTCAACATATCTTCCATGGTTTGTATTGTCCGTTCCGTCTGACCATCCGTTTGCGGATGATTCGACGTACTCAAACATAACTTCGTTCCCATTGCTTGTTGAAAAGCTCTCCAAAATCTCGAAGTGAACTTTGGATCTCTATCCGAAATGATAGTAGTAGGAATACCATGCAATCTCACTATCTCCGAAATAAACAACCTTGTGAGATGGCTCGCTTTATAAGTAGTCTTTACGGCCAAGAAATGAGCAGACTTCGTTAACCGATCTACAATTACCCAAATCGAATCATAACCGCCTTGCGCACGGGGCAATCCCACCGCAAAGTCCTTCGAAATACTATCCCATTTCCACACCGGAATTTCTAAAGGTTGCAACAAGCCACCCGGTCTTTGGTGCTCGATCTTCACTTGTTGGCACACCGCACATTCTGACACATACACCGCAATATCTCTTTTCATCCCGGACCACCAATAGTCTCTCTTTAGATCTTGGTACATCTTTGAAGATCCCGGATGTATAGTAAAAGCACCCTTATGCGCTTCGTCCAAAATCCTCCTCTTTAACTCCGTGTTATCCGGAACACAAATCCTTTGGTTAAATACAATAATTTCGTCGGTAGCTCGCACAAAACCCGGTTGCAATAACACTTCTTGTAACTTCTCATCTAACTCTTGCTCTTGCTGGATTTCTTCTTGAAGGGTAGAAGTGATATTCAAATTTCCCATAACCACACAATTTGGAGTCCAATTAAATTGAAGATTTAGATCTCTAAACTTTTCCATTAAGGCATACTCTAACATCATCAAGTCGGGACTATGCAACACTTTCCTGCTTAAAGCATCCGCCACCTTATTCGCTCTACCCGGATGGTATTTCAGCTCCAAGTCATAATCTTTCAAATATTCCATCCACCTCCTTTGACGCATGTTCAACTCTTTCTGGTCAAAGAGATACTTTAGGCTCTTGTGGTCACTGAACATCTCAAAACGTACACCATACAAATAGTGACGCCACACCTTCAAGGTAAACACAACTGCCGCCAATTCTAAATCATGCATCGGATAATTCTCATCATGGACTTTCAACTGTCTAGAAGCATAAGCCACTACATGTCCATCTTGCATTAACACACCTCCTAATCCCCTTTTTGATGCATCACAATATACCTCATACGACTTGCTAGGATCAGGGATAACCAAAACAGGAGCGGTCGTCAAGCTCTCTTTCAAGCTCATAAAACTTTGCTCACAAGCCAAATCCCATTCATACGAATAATCCTTCAGATTAAGTCTCGTCAGTGGTAAAGCCAATTCGGAAAAGCCTTTAATAAACCTTCTATAATAATCTGCTAGTCCTAAAAAGCTTCTAACTTCAGACACGTTCTTCGGTCTCTCCCAATTTATCACTGCTTCAACTTTTGATGGATCAACCGCTACACCTCCCTGAGATATAACATGTCCAAGAAAATTAACCTCCGACATCCAAAACTCACATTTACTTAACTTAGCAAAAAGTTGTCTCTCTTGTAAAATGGATAAAACGATTCTTAGGTGTTCTACGTGCTCTTGAGGGTCACGAGAATAGATAAGAATGTCATCAATGAAAATCACCACAAATTGGTCCAGATAAGGTTGAAATATCCGATTCATATAATCCATGAAAACTGCCGGAGCATTCGTCACACCGAAAGGCATCACCAAAAATTCATAATGACCATAACGGGTTCTAAACGTAGTCTTCGGTACATCTGAACTCTTCACCCAAATCTGATGATAACCCGACTGTAAATCAATCTTCGAGAACACATAGGCTCCTTTCAATTGATCTAACAAATTGTCTATCCTTGGTAATGGGTATTTATTCTTAATGGTGATCTTCTTCAATTGACGGTAATCAATACACAACCGCATACCACCATCCATTTTCTTTACCAACAACACTGGAGCTCCCCAGGGCGAAACACTTGGTTGAACAAAATGCTTAGCCAACAACTCTTCCAATTGATTCTTTAATTCTCTTAATTCAAGTGGTGCCATCCGATAAGGGGAAACGGATATTGGAGCCGTTCCCAGTATCAGGTCAATAGAGAATTCCACGTCCCGCTCCGGGGGTAGAGAAGTGATATCCTCGGGGAAAACTTCAGGAAAGTCACAAATTACCGGAATACTCGAAACTTGAAAGTTACTACCCTATTCCTTAGTAAGAATCAAAAGAACGGATTTTTCCTCCTCAAACAAGAAATTAATCATTCCAACCGTACCTTCTAAAATAGTAGTTAACACATCTTTCGGAGTAGCTTCAGTAGATGGAATAATGATTAGTTTTTCTTCACACCCGATAAATACCGAATTAGCTAAAAGCCAATCCATTCCCAGAACAACGTCCACTTTCTTAAGCGGTAAGCAAATAAGATCAATCTGGAAAACTCTTCCATCCACAGATAAAACACAATTCTCACACATTAAAGGTGTTTCAACCATCTCATCCATGGCAGTAGTAACCACCATGGGTGGAGACAACGGAACTGCTTGCAACCCAAGCCGTTTTACACATTGCATCGATACAAAAGAGTGTGTAGCTCCACAATCAAATAAAACAAAGCAAGGATTTCCATTCACAAAACACGTACCAGCAATCAAAGAGTTGTCACCCTTTGCTTTCCTCGCATCCAAGGTATACACTCGCCCAGTATTCTTTTCTTGCGTCTGATTTCTCCTCTGAGGACAATCTCTCGATAAATGGCCCACCTTATTACATTGAAAACACCTCATTCCTTCCAAACTGCACCTACCATAATGATTCTTTCCACAAGTACGGCATACCGGAGGTGCACTAGTCCTGGAACTCTGAACTTGTTTCCCTTTGAAAGATTGTTGTCTCGGTCTAAATTATTGATTTGATCGCCCATTATCACTTTGATTCACCCTACTTAACTCTCCTTCTGCTTGTACCTTCTTTAAACTATGTTCCGCCACATAACATTGTCGTAACAATTCAGCATATCTAGTAAATTCTCTCTGCGACACACTATGTGAAATTTCAGCCCTTAAACCAAAAAGAAACTGATCAATCTTCTACCTCTCATCAGGAGCATACATGTCTTGCCTAGAATAAGCAGCCATAACCTCGAACTTTTCCGCATAAGAAGCCACAGTCAAGTTGCCTTGTCTCAATTGTTGAAACTCGAATTCCTTTTGAGAACTTAAGGAACTTGGGAAATACTTCTCCATAAAAGTTATCTTAAGTTGCTCCCATACTTTCGGTACCTCTTGAATTTTCATTAAGGCTGGAGCGTTTTCCCACCATCTCATAGCATGACCCTTTAACAAGTGAGAAGCGAAAACAACCTTATTTTCTTCACTACACTGAACTATCAAGAAAATCCGCTCCATACCGGATATCCATTCATGAGCCTTCACTGGATCTAACCCTCCCTGAAACTCCAGAGGATTCATGCGAATGAAATCCCTAAAGGTTCCCCCTGCAGCTTCAGGAACAACCACTGGAGGATGCACACCACCAGCCATTTGTTGTACCATTTGCTCCACAAACTGATTCTGCTGTTGCTGCATCTGTTGCATGAATTGATACAAAGGGGCATTCTCCTCGCCGCCTGGCGGATTTGTCCCTGCTGGAGTAGTTCTCGGTCTACCACGGTTGTTTCTGCGTCGGTCGGCCATGTTCCTAAATGTCATACAGATAGGATTAAGTTGATCAGGCTCAATACCATAAATATAACACGTAAGACCAATGGCGACACCACACATATGAAATGGAAAGAAAATACTTATACTATTTCACGGCTAGGTCGAGGATATGAACTGCTCTGATACCAACTGTAACGCCCACATATATATATATATACATACATCAAAGCATATATCATACATGCATAATACATTTTGGTACTGAAATATACAAGTTCCTAGTTAACACATTATATACATTCAATGCCCTAAATACAAAGTTCTAAAGCCTACGGCATAACATATACAAGATGTCCAAAATACACTAAGAACTAGATCAATACAATGATCTCAAAAATAAATGCCATAGCGGAAGCCATGCCGTCTCAAAAGCTACGAACCGTAAGGAAAAGTCAACCCACTTTATCCTTACCCTTTGTCGAACCTGCAGAACCTGTGATGTAAACAACAACAGTGGGGTGAGATACATCAAATCTCAGTGAGTTCTCTATCTTATAGTCCTCTCGGCTTTACAAGGTTCTAACATCCTAACTCAAGTCAAAAGGGAAGGGAGGTGACTTTGAGTACACACACACCGTATATGGAATTACCCTCGTGAGCCTGTTAACTCACATCAGTACCAAAGTAAATCCTGAGCCTGTTAACTCAAGAATCTCGCTAATCAATAACCGTACCAAGGTATCCCCTCTTCCCGTCCGTTTCTACGTCTAGAAGACGACCCGAGTCATGGATCCTTGTATTTACTTGGCATACGAATTGGATTCAGGATCATCGGCCTGTTAACCATGAACCGTCACTTCTCATGGCCTGTTAACCATCACAAGTCTCTTTACCAGTAGGCTCCAATCGTACTACACGCGGGAATCAAACCTGTCAAGCAATTGTGCATACGTTTCAGAGGAGGTGCTCGAGTCTCATGAAACTACACCGTAAGATAAACTGGTTATGATTACTAGACACACGCCTCGGCCTCTTCTGCACGAGCATTGTCACTATGTCATTTCCACACTTTTCGACAATTGTTTACGGTAATGTTCCTCACTCTCCTTATTCATATTTTTAACATGCATACATATTCAAACATGTTTAACAATGAGAGTATAGGCATATAATCATCAATCACATAACGGAAGTACACAATTCAACATACCACAAATTATACCAATTTACGGTTCCCTCCGATTTATTTAATCGGGCAATAACCAGGTATTTCTCACTTCCATTGGCTAGAATATGTTCCTAGCTTCACAACGATACCAAGAACACTTACAACGGATAACCGAGTCAAAAGTTATGCAAGAAACAAGTTGGATGTTCTGTCATACTCGCATTGCGAAGAAGCCAGCGAATGCTCGCTACTTCATTCGCAGTGCGAAGCGTCCAACGAACGCCTAGCTAACACTTGTCCGCTGCACCATTCGCAGTGCGAACAGCTGGCGAACCAAGTCAGTAGCAAAAACAAGGTAACGTTCGTAGTGCGAACCTCTGGCGAGTGTTCGCCTTTGCCTTCACAGTGCGAGCAGCCAGCGAGCGCACGATTTCCCCTTGGCTGGGGGATTCGCAGTGCGAATTTGGGAATTTCAGAAGTTCTTCAGCATAACAGCTGAGTTTCCCAAGGGTCCAAAACACACCCACATATCCAACAATCAATAACAGATGATTCTACACTCATATAGCTTATACTACTTAGTTTTTAACACATTTTAACCGTTAAATTCCATCGATTATCAAATTAAGCAATTTTCTCACAAACCTAACTTAAGCTAAAATTTCATTTCTAACTCTAAAACTTAAGTCTCTATCTAGAACCCACCTTGAATAGATGAAGATGGTGAAGTTTGGAAGATGATTGATGAAGGTTTGATAATGTTCTTGATGAGTGGTTCTTGAGCTTTTCCTCTTCTTCCTTTCCTTTCCTCCTCTTTTCTTTCTCTCCACTTCTTTCTATCTTTTCCTTTCTTTGCTTCTAAGAGGAAAATGAGTGGAAAAGGAAATGATATAGTAAAATATCATCATTTAGCAACACTACTAATTGTCCAAAAAGTCTCTAAAGTCAAATACTTAAATATCTCAGAGTCAGATAATATTAATTGGATTTACTCCAAGTTCAACAGTTACTCTAATTATCTTTGCAGATAATTTCTCAGAGCACACTGGGACTCAGTTGATCACAACTAATATTATCCAGAGTAAAATAATTTACAGGGTATTACATGATATCTATAAGAAATGGGGTTGGTCTGAAAAACATATTGCCTCAACCTTTGTGATGTATCAATGGTGTATGTTGATATCTGGGAATAAAATCGAGGCATCAATCAATTTTTTTGTCAATCACATTGGTTGGGATTCCCTTTTGCTTGCCAAAAGTGTTTGACAATGTGTTTTTGAAGAGATATGTCAATTGATTTAAGAAAGAATCTTTTCAAATACTGGAATTGTATGAAGAAAAAAAAAGATCTTTCAAATAAGGCTTTTTGAAAAGGTTTGTGATTAATATTGACTTTTGAATCCAACATGAGTTATGTATTTTGGTACACATCAAGGTCTATAATTAAGGTTTTCGATAATAACCTTGACTTTCACTATTTATGACACAAGTAATGTTCATTCATGATCAGATATGGTATATAGTCTTGCAATACAATTTTGTTTGTGGTTTTGTTTATATATAAGTTCATTGTCCTCTCTACATACTTTGCTTATGATATTAATTTAAACTTGCATACAAATTATATCCAAAAGAGGGTGAAAAAGATGGTGTTTATTTGGAAAGAAACAAGAATACGTCTGTTTTCTTCAAACAAATTTGTTGATAGCTTTGAAGGCTTCATATACGAAGATGCTAATTATTCTTGTTCATGCACTGCACTTTTTCTTTTTGATACAAGTTTTGTTAGCAGTCGATAAACCTTACTGGTTGCTTATTATTTTAGTTATTCAATCATATATCTTCGAGTTGAGTAAAAGGAAGCAAAGATTGAACTATTATTCCTTGTAAAATACGGGATATTTATGATCAACTGTGCGGTGGTAGGAGCTTAGGACTGTTTGTGACTCATTTTTCAGTTGATTGGCTGTTGAGTTTCTTTAGTTATGTAACACAGCTCAATTTTCCATACAGTAAAACTAGATAATAAAAACCTGGTATGTAATATATATTTAACATTTAAAATTATAAACAAAAGGAACATCGGCTTAGTGGTTAAGAATCTCGCCCAGTAAGTTTAGGTACTGAGTTCAAATCCCATTGGTAGTAAAGATAATTTTTTATTCAATGCTTTACTATCCAAAACAGCAAAAATTTATTTTACCTGTAATGTGAGCAATTTTTAATTTACCTCCTCGTAATAAAAACGATAAAAAATTATATTAAAATTATAAGAAAAATAAAAAATAAAATTAAAAGAAATATATAAATTAAAAAATACTACGTGGATTTTAAACAATAAATAAAAATAAAAATAAAAAGCCACGTGGACAGCCACATAGGATTTAAAAAAGATTATGGGTTTAAAAGTCAAATAGGGGCCAAACACACATAATCTATACATTATAAAGTGGGAATCTAAAAAAATCTTACATGGGATAAACTGAAACTCGCTAATATTATAAGGGGATGACTTATATATTTAACCCTAAAATCTGAAATTGAAAACTCGAATTACAATTAATCTCCCTACATACAAATATTTATTAAATATTGATCATTATCCCAATAATGAAATAAAAAATATTAATTAGAATACTTATTTTATAAAATTAATTTTAAATAAGATAAAAGTAGGTCAATTAGTAATATTTAATGTAATACCTACTAGTTACATGTCTAAAATAATAATTTGTGGTAATAATAATTGGTACTGGATAAATCAATTCAAATATCTAAAAGTTGACCAGATTAAAAAATTTACAAAAATAGAATTAGGACAACTAATACATCAATGATTGAATAACATCTTCAACACAGCGGAGAGACGCTTCTTCGAGTCCTTAATGCCAAGTCTATATCTACAAGTCCAACCCATTAACTACTTGCCTGAAAATAACACAAATACATGGGATGAGATACTAAGTTTATGGGTTCCCGACATAAACCATGAAATCTCTGACTACCCTTATACCCTAGTCAAGGTCTACTTGAAAAGTCCATTAGGGTATCTCACACCCATCCCACACACGAATGAGTACCGACTGGACACCTCACGGTCATCTCATTAGCGATATACGTCTAGTAACACATGCTTGATTCACATACTGAAATGATAAAGAAGCTTTGGTGTTACTTAAATCTCAACTCGAGTGTTATGTATTGTTACCAACTAAATCGCTATCAAAATAAATGAAGTGTCAGCAACTGTTAAATTCCATATATGACTCACACGGCTCGTGACCACCGAGGAGCCTCCTATAAGCATATTATTTGGATTCAGACTATCCTACAGTGACCCCAAAGACCCAATCCATGTATAAATTCCTGCACAGAGAATAAAACCGGAATTGCAACCATCCCTTATACTTAAAGGCCATGGACCCTACATACCCTAACAACAACAGTCCCCCACATTTGAGTCTAACTTATGAGATTATCGACATCCTACTACAACTCTGATAGACTTCATCTCTAGTCTAGGTTATACACCTATTTTATGCAGTGACATGTGTCAAGCTTCTATGTGTTTATAGTCAATTAACTTAAAGGTATTCATGAGCCTTCGAGTTGTCATCAATCAAAACGAATATAACCATCCAAAACGACTTTGGCTGTCCACGATTTTCTTACACCATACATAATTAATCCAAATTTTCCGTGTGACACTCCTAGTATCACGTAACCATTATCCTATTTATTATGTTACTATCTTGTGGTACTAATCCATAGGAAATCTCATTCAAAACTTTGATATTCACAATCTCTCTGTCAACTCTAAGTTTGATCCAATGTCGAATGACTGATTTACACCTAAACGTATAAAATATACTTTATTTATACAAAAAATAAGATGCCTTAATTAATATTGGATTATCTTTTTTTCATTAACAATTATTTTGTGGATATGAACATTGTGATTAGATAAGTATGGGGTCCTTATCAATATTATGTATTAAACTATTATGACAATTGAAAAGACTAGCAATCCTTATCAAATTTTATTTTTCAATCTATGACGAGTTCATAGATTTTATATCAGCTAAGAAATATGGCACTAATTTGTAACATAGATTTTTGATGAGAAAGAATTTTTATTTTAAAGAGAATTCATTGATAAACGAGGATAAAGCTTTCTAACATTACAAAAACTCCTTACACCTAGTAATTTTCAAACACAAATTATGGTGCATCTTTTATTTTTCAATGATTGGAGTGATACAACATAGCTTCTTAAAAAAAACAACAACAATTGTCTTGACCACCCGGAAACCAACATTGTCCACCTTTTTAAAATTCCTTTCTAAGGCATTCCGTGTGTAATGCCCACATATACATACATGCATCAAATCATATATTATACATGAAAAGTACGTTTGGTACTGAAATAAACAATAAGTTCTTAGTAAACACATTATACATATATATGCCCAAAACCTAATACCAAAAAAATAAAACTACGGCATAGTATATCTACAAGATGTTTCAAAAGTCAAAACACTAAGAACTAGATCACTAAGGATCTCAAAACTTCACAACGGAAGCAAAGCCATCAGATAAGTAAGGATAATCACACGGCCTTATCCTTACCCTTCGTGGAACCTGCAGAACCTGTGATGTAAACAACAACAGTGGGGGGAGATACATCAAATCTCAGTGAGTTCCCTATCTTAAAGTCCTCTCGGCTCTACAAGGTTCTAATAAACCTAAATCAAGTCAAAAGGGAAGGGAAATGACTTTGAGTACACACACTACAAAAGTATCCACACCGGTGAGCCTGTTAACTCACACAAGTACCAAAGTACGTCCTGAGCCTGTTAGCTCAAGAATCCCACAAATCAATAACCATACCAAGGCATCCCCTTTTTCCCGTCCGCTTCTACGTCTAGAAGACGACCCGAGTCATGGATCCTCGAAATTACTTTGCATACGAAATGGATTCGGGAACAACGGCCTGTTAGCCGTGAACCGTCACTTCTCATGGCCTGTTAACCATCACAAGTCTCTACCCTTAGGTTCCATTC
This sequence comes from Lathyrus tuberosus, assembly GCA_022829125.1. Classification (NCBI taxonomy): domain Eukaryota; kingdom Viridiplantae; phylum Streptophyta; class Magnoliopsida; order Fabales; family Fabaceae; genus Lathyrus; species Lathyrus tuberosus. Next base: position 1,648,439 of record JALAZF010000579.1, read on the forward strand.
ATACGAAACACGGGAATCAAACCTGCCAAGTAATGGTGCATATGTTTCAGAGGAGCTCGAGACCCATGAAACACACTATCAATAATAACTGGTCACAATCACACAATACACACGCCTCGGCCTTACTTGCACGAGCGTTGTCACTATTCCATCACACACACACAACATTGTTTAGGGTAAATCCTCACTCTACCTACTTCATATTTTAACATGCATACATATTCAACAACAATTACACACTATTTAACGATAAAAGTCGGCAAAACGACACGATTCCCAAAAATCCCGACATAATTAAATCGGCCAATAACTTTAAAAACCATTGTAATAAGAAAGTACATTTTATTATCTTTCCAACGATACCAAAAATGTTCCAATCCGAGTTACGTACAAAAAGTTACGGCATTGGAAAGAAACGATCGGAAAAATAATCACAACAGCAGAATATCTGCAATTCTCCTGGCCATACGCGTATTGGCACATCCCATACGCGTATTGCCCAAAATTATCGCCCAGCCATACGCGTATTGCCCAAGGCCATACGCGTACTGCCCATGCCCCATACGTGTAAGGCCATGCCCCATACGCGTATGGGCAGAGGAAAAATGCAGAAAAACCAGCAGAAAAACCTGCTGCGGGTTTCACCAAAATCAACCCCAAAACTCCATTTTGATCAATCACAATGCATCAAAACCTGTCATAACACAACTACCAGCATACTATACAACCATACATTGAATTTTAGCAGTTAGATTCATGATTTCATACCAAATTATTCAATTTTCACAAATTCCCATCTAACTCTAAACTCAAAAATAACTCTACTCTAAAGAGTCTAACTAGAACCCACCTGGATTACAAGACGAGGATGATGAAATTGAGATGAAAAGATGAAGAATGGATGCTTGATGATAATCTTGAGCTCTTGGGAGAATTTCCTCTTCTTCCTCTTCCTTTTCCTTCCTTTCCTTTTTCTCTAAGTTTTTTCTAACTTTTCCAAATAAGGAAAATGAAAAGAACTATATTAGGAAATATAAATTGGCAACACTACCAATTATCCAAATTATCTCAAATACACCAATTAATAAAATTCCGAGTTAAACAATATAAATATAATCAAATTCCGAGTTCGTCGGTTTACTCTATTTACTTTATCCAATAATTGCTCAGAGTACCCCGGAACCCAGTTGATCATAAAAATATTATCCAAAGCGTTTATAAATTTATGGGGTATTACATCCTCCCCCCTTAAATAGAAATTCGTCCTCGAATTTACAACATTACCTGAACAGATGTGGATAAGAATCTCGCATTTCCTATTCTAGTTCCCAAGTAGCATCACCCGGATGCGTCCTATCCCATTGCACCTTAACGAGTGGAATATCTTTGTTCCTTAACACTTTTGTTTCTCTTCCCACAATACCACTCGGTTGTGGTTCAAAAGTCAAATCCGCTTCAATTTCCACTGATTCTGGTAAAATTGGCTGAAGAGGGTCAGGAATAAACTTACGAAGCTGAGATACGTGAAAAACATCATGCATCTCAGATAGAGAGGGTGGTAAGGCTAATCTGTAAGCAACTTCCTCAATCCTTTCTAAAATCTGATATGGTCCTTTCAATCTCAACCTCGGAGTAACTTTCAGAAATACGTGATCACCTTCCTCAAACTCCAAAGGTCTCCTACGGTTGTCCGCATAACTCTTTTGACGATCTTGTGCTTGTTTAACTTTCTCACGGATCATTCGAATCTTTTTCGTAGTCTCCTGAATAATCTCGGGTCACAAAATTCTATCTTCGCCAATTTCAGCCCAACACAAAGGGGTTCTACACTTCCTCCCATACAATGCTTCATAAGGAGCCATACCGATGCTCGCATGGTAACTATTGTTATAGGAAAACTCAATTAACGGTAAAAGTTCTTTCCAATTTCCTCTACTCTCTAACACACAAGCTCTTAACATATCCTCCATCGTTTGTATTGTTCGCTCAGTCTGACCATCCGTCTGAGGATGATTCGACGTGCTCAAACGCAAATTCATACCCATCGCTTGTTGGAACACCTTCCAAAACCTCGAAGTAAACTTCAGATCTCTATCGGACACAATACTAGAAGGAATACCATGCAATCTCACAATTTCAGCAATAAACAACCTTGCAAGATGACTTGCCTTATAAGTAGTCTTCACGACTAAGAAATGCGCAGATCTCGTCAGTCAATCCACAATTACCCAAATAGAATCATAACCACCTTGTGTACGGGGTAAACCCACTGCAAAATCCATAGAAACACTATCCCACTTCCAAACTGGAATATCCAAAGGTTGCAACAGACCGCCCGGTCTTTGGTGTTCAATCTTCACCTGTTGGCACACTGCGCACTCTGACACATATTCTGCTATATCCTTTTTCATTCCAGACCACCAATAATCCCTCTTTAAATCCTGATACATCTTCGAAGAACCAGGATGTATCGTAAAAGTACCTTTATGAGCTTCATCTAAAATCTTTCTTTTTAATGCCTCATCCTTCGGAACACAAATCCATTGATTAAACAAAACAATCCCATCTGTTGCTCGTGTAACGCCCGGTTGAAGTAACAACTCTTGTAACTCCTCCTCTAACATTTGTTCTTGTTGAATCTCAACTCTTAAAGTAGAATTGACATTCAAATTTCCCATAATTACACCATTCAGAGTCCACACAAATTGGAGATTAAGATCTCTAAACTTTTCCAACAACGAATACTCCAAAATCATCAATTCTGCACTATGAACCATTTTCCGACTTAAAGCATCCGCTACTTTACTCGCCTTTCCTGGATGATACTTCAATTCTAAGTCATAATCCTTTAAGTACTCCATCCACCTTCTTTGTCGCATATTCAACTCCTTTTGGTCAAACAAATACTTCAAACTTTTGTGGTCACTGAACATTTCAAAACGTACACCATACAACATAATGACGCCACACCTTCAGCGCAAACACCACGGCAGCTAATTCTAAATCATGAGTTGGATAATTCTGCTCATGAACTTTTAACTGTCGAGAAGCATAAGCTACTACTTGACCGCCTTGCATTAGAACACCTCCTAATCCCCTCTTAGAAGCATCACAGAAAACTTCTAACCTCTGACACATTTCTCGGTCTCTCCCAATTAATCACTGCTTCTACCTTCGATGGATCCACTGCCACACCACCTTGAGATATAACATGTCCAAGAAAATTTACTTCCGAAATCCAAAACTCACACTTACTCAACTTAGCAAACAATTGCTTCTCTTGAAATACCGATAAGACAATTCTCAGATGTTCTCCGTGCTCTGGTGGAGTACGTGAATAAATAAGAATGTCGTCAATGAAAATCACCACAAATTGGTCCAAGTAAGGTTGGAATATCCGATTCATATAATCCATGAAAACTGCCGGAGCATTCGTCACACTGAAAGGCATCACCAAGAATTCATAATGACCATAACGGGTTCTGAACGCAGTCTTTGGTACATATGAACTCTTCACACGAATCTGATGGTAACCCGACCGTAAATCAATCTTCGAGAACACACAGGCTCCTTTCAATTGATCTAACAGGTCGTCTATCCTTGGTAATGGGTATTTGTTCTTGATGGTGACCTTATTCAACTGACGGTAATCGATACCCACTCGCATTCCACCATCCTTCTTCTTTACCAATAACACTGGAGCTCCCTAGGGTGAAACACTGGGTCGAACAAAATGCTTAGCCAACACTTCTTCCAATTGGTCCTTTAATTCTCTTAATTCAAGTGGTGCCATCCGATACGGAGAAACGGATATTTGAGCCGTTCCCGGTATCAGGTCAATAGAGAATTCCACTTCCCGCTCCGGAGGAAGAGAAGTGATATCCTCGGGGAAAACTTCAGGAATGTCCCAACTACTGGAATACTCAGAACTGGAATGCTACTACTCCCTTTAGTAAGAATAAAAAGAACAGACTTTTCTTCCTCAAACAAAATTAATCATTCCCACCGTACCTTCTAAAATATTTGTTAACACATCTTTCGGAGTAGCCTCTTCGGACGGAATAATAATCAACTTTCCTCACACCCACTATACACCGAATTAGCGGAAAGTCAATCCATTCCCAGAACAACATCCACTCTCTTAAGCGGTAAACAGATAAGGTCAAATTTAGAAAACTCTTTCATTCACAGCCAAACACCATTTTCACAAACTAACAACGTTTCAATAATCTCCTCTATGGCAGTAGTAACCACCATGGGTGGAGACAATGGAATAGCTTGCAACCCGAAACGCTTCATACATTGCATCTACACCAAAGAGTGTATTGCTCCACTAACAAATAATATAAAACAAGGGTGTCCATTAACGAAACACGTACCAGTAATCAAGGAGTTATCGCTCTTTGCTTCATTCCCTTGCGTCAGCTTCCTCCTCTGAGGACAGTCTCTCGCAATATGGCCAAACTTCTGACATTGATAACACTTCACTCCTTTGAAGCAACGTCCACTAAAATGCATCTTACCATACGTACGACACACAGGAGGTGCACAATTCCGAGAATCCTGGACTTGTTTCCTTTTGTAAGCTTGTTGCCTAGGCTTAGACTGTTGGCTGGATCTCCCGCCATCATTCTCAACCATGTAACCCTGCCTTAACTGTTGGAATTCAAACTCTCTTCGGATCCTCAAAGAACTAGGAAGGTATTTTTCCATAAAAATAGCCCTGAACTGCTCCCACACTTTAGGTACACCTTGCATAGTCATAAAAGCTGAAGCAACATCCCACCATCTCTCAGCAGGACCCCTAAGTGAGTGAGAAGCAAATGCTACCTTGTTCTCCTCACTACAGCAAATTATCAGGAAGATTCTCTCCATGCCAGCAATCCAGTCATGAGCTTTCACAGGATCCAATCCGCCATGAAATTCTGGAGGATTCATGCGGAGGAAATCCCGAAAACTTCCACCTTCAACATCTGGAACAACCACCTGAGGATGAAGACCTCCATTCATCCGTTGCATTATCTGTTGCATGAATTGGTTCTGCTGCTGCTGCATCTGTTGCACAAACTGATACAAAGGAGCATTCTCATCGCCGCCTAGCGGATTCGTCCCAGCTGGAGGATTTGTAGGTCTACCAAAAAGGTTTCTGCGCCTGTCAGCCATGTTCCTGGATTTCATACAGATAGGATTAAGTTGATCAGACTCAATAATATATATATAACACACAAGACCCATGGCGACACGCCGCATATGAAATGGAAAGAAAACTTATTCTATTTCATGGCTAGGTCGAGGATACGACCTGCTTTGATACCAACTGTAATGCCCACATATACATACATGCATCAAATCATATATTATACATGAAAAGTACGTTTGGTACTGAAATAATTAATAAGTTCTTAGTAAACACATTATACATATATATGCCCAAAACCTAATACCAAAAAAATAAAACTACGGCATAGTATATCTACAAGATGTTTCAAAAGTCAAAACACTAAGAACTAGATCACTAAGGATCTCAAAACTTCACAACGGAAGCAAAGCCATCAGATAAGTAAGGATAATCACACGGCCTTATCCTTACCCTTCGCGGAACCTGCAGAACCTGTGATGTAAACAACAACAGTGGGGTGAGATACATCAAATCTCAATGAGTTCCCTATCTTAAAGTCCTCTCGGCTCTACAAGGTTCTAATAAATCTAAATCAAGTCAAAAGGGAAGGGAAATGACTTTGAGTACACACACTACAAAAGTATCCACACCGGTGAGCCTGTTAACTCACACAAGTACCAAAGTACGTCCTGAGCCTGTTAGCTCAAGAATCTCACAAATCAATAACCATACCAAGGCATCCCCTTTTTCCCGTCCTCTTCTACGTCTAGAAGACGACCCGAGTCATGGATCCTCGAAATTACTTGGCATACGAAATGGATTCGGGAACAACGGCCTGTTAGCCGTGAACCGTCACTTCTCATGGCCTGTTAACCATCATAAGTCTCTACCCTTAGGTTCCATTCGTACGAAACACGGGAATCAAACCTGCCAAGTAATGGTGCATATGTTTCAGAGGAGCTCGAGACCCATGAAACGCACTATCAATAATAACTGGTCACAATCACACAATACACACGCCTCGGCCTTACTTGCACGAGCGTTGTCACTATTCCATCACACACACACAACATTTTTTAGGGTAAATCCTCACTCTACCTACTTCATATTTTAACATGCATACATATTCAACAACAATTACACACTATTTAACGATAAAAGTCGGCAAAACGACACGATTCCCAAAAATCCCGACATAATTAAATCGGCCAATAACTTTAAAAACCATTGTAATAAGAAAGTACATTTTATTATCTTTCCAACGATACCAAAAATGTTCCAATCCGAGTTACGTACAAAAAGTTACGGCATTGGAAAGAAACGATCGGAAAAATAATCACAACAGCAGAATTTCTGCAATTCTCCTGGCCATACGCGTATTGGCACATCCCATACGCGTATTACCCAAAATTCTCGCCCAGCCATACGCGTATTGCCCAAGGCCATACGCGTACTGCCCATGCCCCATACGTGTAAGGCCATGCCCCATACGCGTATGGGCAGAGGAAAAATGCAGAAAAACCAGCAGAAAAACCTGCTGCGGGTTTCACCAAAATCAACCCCAAAACTCCATTTTGATCAATCACAATGCATCAAAACCTGTCATAACACAACTACCAGCATACTATACAACCATACATTGAATTTTAGCAGTTAGATTCATGATTTCATACCAAATTATTCAATTTTCACAAATTCCCATCTAACTCTAAACTCAAAAATAACTCTACTCTAAAGAGTCTAACTAGAACCCACCTGGATTACAAGACGAGGATGATGAAATTGAGATGAAAAGATGAAGAATGGATGCTTGATGATAATCTTGAGCTCTTGGGAGAATTTCCTCTTCTTCCTCTTCCTTTTCCTTCCTTTCCTTTTTCTCTAAGTTTTTTCTAACTTTTCCAAATAAGGAAAATGAAAAGAACTATATTAGGAAATATAAATTGGCAACACTACCAATTATCCAAATTATCTCAAATACACCAATTAATAAAATTCCGAGTTAAACAATATAAATATAATCAAATTCCGAGTTCGTCGGTTTACTCTATTTACTTTATCCAATAATTGCTCAGAGTACCCCGGAACCCAGTTGATCATAAAAATATTATCCAAAGCGTTTATAAATTTACGGGGTATTACATCCTCCCCCCTTAAATAGAAATTCGTCCTCGAATTTACAACATTACCTGAACAGATGTGGATAAGAATCTCGCATTTTCGATTCTAGTTCCCAAGTAGCATCACCCGGATGCGTCCTATCCCATTGCACCTTAACGAGTGGAATATCTTTGTTCCTTAACACTTTTGTTTCTCTTCCCACAATACCACTCGGTTGTGGTTCAAAAGTCAAATCCGCTTCAATTTCCACTGATTCTGGTAAAATTGGCTGAAGAGGGTCAGGAATAAACTTACGAAGCTGAGATACGTGAAAAACATCATGCATCTCAGATAGAGAGGGTGGTAAGGCTAATCTGTAAGCAACTTCCCCAATCCTTTCTAAAATCTGATATGGTCCTTTCAATCTCAACCTCGGAGTAACTTTCAGAAATACGTGATCACCTTCCTCAAACTCCAAAGGTCTCCTACGGTTGTCCGCATAACTCTTTTGACGATCTTGTGCTTGTTTAACTTTCTCACGGATCATTCGAATCTTTTTCGTAGTCTCCTGAATAATCTCGGGTCACAAAATTCTATCTTCGCCAATTTCAGCCCAACACAAAGGGGTTCTACACTTCCTCCCATACAATGCTTCATAAGGAGCCATACCGATGCTCGCATGGTAACTATTGTTATAGGAAAACTCAATTAACGGTAAAAGTTCTTTCCAATTTCCTCTACTCTCTAACACACAAGCTCTTAACATATCCTCCATCGTTTGTATTGTTCGCTCAGTCTGACCATCCGTCTGAGGATGATTCGACGTGCTCAAACGCAAATTCATACCCATCGCTTGTTGGAACACCTTCCAAAACCTCGAAGTAAACTTCGGATCTCTATCGGACACAATACTAGAAGGAATACCATGCAATCTCACAATTTCAGCAATAAACAACCTTGCAAGATGACTTGCCTTATAAGTAGTCTTCACGACTAAGAAATGCGCAGATCTCGTCAGTCAATCCACAATTACCCAAATAGAATCATAACCACCTTGTGTACGGGGTAAACCCACTGCAAAATCCATAGAAACACTATCCCACTTCCAAACTGGAATATCCAAAGGTTGCAACAGACCGCCCGGTCTTTGGTGTTCAATCTTCACCTGTTGGCACACTGCGCACTCTGACACATATTCTGCTATATCCTTTTTCATTCCAGACCACCAATAATCCCTCTTTAAATCCTGATACATCTTCGAAGAACCAGGATGTATCGTAAAAGTACCTTTATGAGCTTCATCTAAAATCTTTCTTTTTAATGCCTCATCCTTCGGAACACAAATCCATTGATTAAACAAAACAATCCCATCTGTTGCTCGTGTAACGCCCGGTTGAAGTAACAACTCTTGTAACTCCTCCTCTAACATTTGTTCTTGTTGAATCTCAACTCTTAAAGTAGAATTGACATTCAAATTTCCCATAATTACACCATTCAGAGTCCACACAAATTGGAGATTAAGATCTCTAAACTTTTCCAACAACGAATACTCCAAAATCATCAATTCTGCACTATGAACCATTTTCCGACTTAAAGCATCCGCTACTTTACTCGCCTTTCCTGGATGATACTTCAATTCTAAGTCATAATCCTTTAAGTACTCCATCCACCTTCTTTGTCGCATATTCAACTCCTTTTGGTCAAACAAATACTTCAAACTTTTGTGGTCACTGAACATTTCAAAACGTACACCATACAACATAATGACGCCACACCTTCAGCGCAAATACCACGGCAGCTAATTCTAAATCATGAGTTGGATAATTCTGCTCATGAACTTTTAACTGTCGAGAAGCATAAGCTACTACTTGACCGCCTTGCATTAGAACACCTCCTAATCCCCTCTTAGAAGCATCACAGAAAACTTCTAACCTCTGACACATTTCTCGGTCTCTCCCAATTAATCACTGCTTCTACCTTCGATGGATCCACTGCCACACCACCTTGAGATATAACATGTCCAAGAAAATTTACTTCCGAAATCCAAAACTCACACTTACTCAACTTAGCAAACAATTGCTTCTCTTGAAATACCGATAAGACAATTCTCAGATGTTCTCCGTGCTCTGGTGGAGTACGTGAATAAATAAGAATGTCGTCAATGAAAATCACCACAAATTGGTCCAAGTAAGGTTGGAATATCCGATTCATATAATCCATGAAAACTGCCGGAGCATTCGTCACACTGAAAGGCATCACCAAGAATTCATAATGACCATAACGGGTTCTGAACGCAGTCTTTGGTACATATGAACTCTTCACACGAATCTGATGGTAACCCGACTGTAAATCAATCTTCGAGAACACACAGGCTCCTTTCAATTGATCTAACAGGTCGTCTATCCTTGGTAATGGGTATTTGTTCTTGATGGTGACCTTATTCAACTGACGGTAATCGATACCCACTCGCATTCCACCATCCTTCTTCTTTACCAATAACACTGGAGCTCCCTAGGGTGAAACACTGGGTCGAACAAAATGCTTAGCCAACACTTCTTCCAATTGGTCCTTTAATTCTCTTAATTCAAGTGGTGCCATCCGATACGGAGAAACGGATATTTGAGCCGTTCCCGGTATCAGGTCAATAGAGAATTCCACTTCCCGCTCCGGAGGAAGAGAAGTGATATCCTCGGGGAAAACTTCAGGAATGTCCCAACTACCGGAATACTCAGAACTGGAATGCTACTACTCCCTTTAGTAAGAATAAAAAGAACAGACTTTTCTTCCTCAAACAAAATTAATCATTCCCACCGTACCTTCTAAAATATTTGTTAACACATCTTTCGGAGTAACCTCTTCGGACGGAATAATAATCAACTTTCCTCACACCCACTATACACCGAATTAGCGGAAAGTCAATCCATTCCCAGAACAACATCCACTCTCTTAAGCGGTAAACAGATAAGGTCAAATTTAGAAAACTCTTTCATTCACAGCCAAACACCATTTTCACAAACTAACAGCATTTCAATAATCTCCTCCATGGCAGTAGTAACCACCATGGGTGGAGACAATGGAATAGCTTGCAACCCGAAACGCTTCATACATTGCATCTACACCAAAGAGTGTATTGCTCCACTAACAAATAATATAAAACAAGGGTGTCCATTAACGAAACACGTACCAGTAATCAAGGAGTTATCGCTCTTTGCTTCATTCCCGTGCGTCAGCTTCCTCCTCTGAGGACAGTCTCTCGCAATATGGCCAAACTTCTGACATTGATAACACTTCACTCCTTTGAAGCAACGTCCACTAAAATGCATCTTACCACACGTACGACACACAGGAGGTGCACAATTCCGAGAATCCTGGACTTGTTTCCTTTTGTAAGCTTGTTGCCTAGGCTTAGACTGTTGGCTGGATCTCCCGCCATCATTCTCAACCATGTAACCCTGCCTTAACTGTTGGAATTCAAACTCTCTTCGGATCCTCAAAGAACTAGGAAGGTATTTTTCCATAAAAATAGCCCTGAACTGCTCCCACACTTTAGGTACACCTTGCATAGTCATAAAAGCTGAAGCAACATCCCACCATCTCTCAGCAGGACCCCTAAGTGAGTGAGAAGCAAATGCTACCTTGTTCTCCTCACTACAGCAAATTATCAGGAAGATTCTCTCCATGCCAGCAATCCAGTCATGAGCTTTCACAGGATCCAATCCGCCATGAAATTCTGGAGGATTCATGCGGAGGAAATCCCGAAAACTTCCACCTTCAACATCTGGAACAACCACCTGAGGATGAAGACCTCCATTCATCCGTTGCATTATCTGTTGCATGAATTGGTTCTGCTGCTGCTGCATCTGTTGCACAAACTGATACAAAGGAGCATTCTCATCGCCGCCTAGCGGATTCGTCCCAGCTGGAGGATTTGTGGGTCTACCAAAAAGGTTTCTGCGCCTGTCAGCCATGTTCCTGGATTTCATACAGATAGGATTAAGTTGATCAGACTCAATAATATATATATAACACACAAGACCCATGGCGACACGCTGCATATGAAACGGAAAGAAAACTTATTCTATTTCATGGCTAGGTCGAGGATACGACCTGCTTTGATACCAACTGTAATGCCCACATATACATACATGCATCAAATCATATATTATACATGAAAAGTACGTTTGGTACTGAAATAAACAATAAGTTCTTAGTAAACACATTATACATATATATGCCCAAAACCTAATACCAAAAAAATAAAACTACGGCATAGTATATCTACAAGATGTTTCAAAAGTCAAAACACTAAGAACTAGATCACTAAGGATCTCAAAACTTCACAACGGAAGCAAAGCCATCAGATAAGTAAGGATAATCACACGGCCTTATCCTTACCCTTCGCGGAACCTGCAGAACCTGTGATGTAAACAACAACAGTGGGGTGAGATACATCAAATCTCAATGAGTTCCCTATCTTAAAGTCCTCTCGGCTCTACAAGGTTCTAATAAACCTAAATCAAGTCAAAAGGGAAGGGAAATGACTTTGAGTACACACACTACAAAAGTATCCACACCGGTGAGCCTGTTAACTCACACAAGTACCAAAGTACGTCCTGATCCTGTTAGCTCAAGAATCTCACAAATCAATAACCATACCAAGGCATCCCCTTTTTCCCGTCCTCTTCTACGTCTAGAAGACGACCCGAGTCATGGATCCTCGAAATTACTTGGCATACGAAATGGATTCGGGAACAACGGCCTGTTAGCCGTGAACCGTCACTTCTCATGGCCTGTTAACCATCATAAGTCTCTACCCTTAGGTTCCATTCGTACGAAACACGGGAACCAAACCTGCCAAGTAATGGTGCATATGTTTCAGAGGAGCTCGAGACCCATGAAACGCACTATCAATAATAACTGGTCACAATCACACAATACACACGCCTCGGCCTTACTTGCACGAGCGTTGTCACTATTCCATCACACACACACAACATTGTTTAGGGTAAATCCTCACTCTACCTACTTCATATTTTAACATGCATACATATTCAACAACAATTACACACTATTTAACGATAAAAGTCGGCAAAACGACACGATTCCCAAAAATCTCGACATAATTAAATCGGCCAATAACTTTAAAAACCATTGTAATAAGAAAGTACATTTTATTATCTTTCCAACGATACCAAAAATGTTCCAATCCGAGTTACGTACAAAAAGTTACGGCATTGGAAAGAAACGATCGGAAAAATAATCACAACAACAGAATTTCTGCAATTCTCCTGGCCATACGCGTATTGGCACATCCCATACGCGTATTGCCCAAAATTCTCGCCCAGCCATACGCGTATTGCCCAAGGCCATACGCGTACTGCCCATGCCCCATACGCGTATGGGCAGAGGAAAAATGCAGAAAAACCTGCTGCGGGTTTCACCAAAATCAACCCCAAAACTCCATTTTGATCAATCACAATGCATCAAAACCTGTCATAACACAACAACCAGCATACTATACAACCATACATTGAATTTTAGCAGTTAGATTCATGATTTCATACCAAATTATTCAATTTTCACAAATTCCCATCTAACTCTAAACTCAAAAATAACTCTACTCTAAAGAGTCTAACTAGAACTCACCTGGATTACAAGACGAGGATGATGAAATTGAGATGAAAAGATGAAGAATGGATGCTTGATGATGATCTTGAGCTCTTGGGAGAATTTCCTCTTCTTCCTCTTCCTTTTCCTTCCTTTCCTTTTTCTCTATGTTTTTTCTAACTTTTCCAAATAAGGAAAATGAAAAGAACTATATTAGGAAATATAAATTGGCAACACTACCAATTATCCAAATTATCTCAAATACACCAATTAATAAAATTGCGAGTTAAACAATATAAATATAATCAAATTCCGAGTTCGTCGGTTTACTCTATTTACTTTATCCAATAATTGCTCAGAGTACCCCGGAACCCAGTTGATCATAAAAATATTATCCAAAGCGTTTATAAATTTACGGGGTATTACACCGTGCCACAATTTGAATTACAAGTATCTACGCAGCATGCTGCTGGTGGTCCATTCCTTCCATAAGGGCAATCTAGTGTAGCTGGAGTGTCTAAGCTAGTAACAGATACTGAAACAAAATAACATATAAATTATTATGCACACAAAGTAGTTTTCTTATATTTTACAAATTTTTCACCCAATATTATTTTGACTTCATAAAAGTTGCTGATTCATGTAGATCTAATCAATAAAGCTATTGTTTTTCTCCTTATGAATATAAAATCATAGGTTACAAATAATAAAATTCAAAAATTTAAACGTAAATTATTTCATAAAAGTAAAAATGTTCAATAAGAGATATAGAACTAAGTCTTCCCTCTACCTGAAAGCAAAAGCAAAATAATGCATAAAACACCAAAAAGATAAGAAGATTGATAGCTTTGAGAAGACATTTTGTTGGATTTCACTTTATATTTTTCTTGTGTATTACAAGACTAAAATCATATGCATTATATAGACTAAATAATATGTTTAAATGAAAATAAACATTAATATTATTTAATTTTATTAAATTTCATTTAAATAAAGTAGTCCTATGTTTGAAGATTTATCATATTATTAGACTTTTTAGAATATAAAAGTCATAAATATTTGTTTAGAAATATTAAAGTAATTTTAATACAAAATAAAAACATGTCAATTATTCAAATATAAATAATAAATAATATTAATGGTAGAAATATATTATTTACTCAAAATAAAAATCATCCTTGTCTTTAAAACTTTTTGGTTTGACTGTGAGAATATTATATATAAAATCTAGGGTTAAATATAGGTCACCCCCTATAATATTATCCATTTTATGTTTATCCCCTATAAGATATTTTTAGATTCCCCTTTATATGTCTAGATTCAGTGTGTTTGGCCCCCGGTTGATTATTCGAACCCATAATCTTTTTTAAATCCTAAGTGGTTGTCCATGTGTTTTTTTTTTTTAAATCCACAAAGCGTTTTTCTATTTTATTTATTTTTTGTTTTTTTTTTTAATATTTTTTAAAATTTTTAAATAACGAGGGGGGTAAATTTAAAATTGCTCACATTACAGGGTAAAATATGTTTTTGCTGTTTTGGATAGTAAAACATCAAAAAGATTCTAACTTTTACTACCAATAGGATTTGAAGTCAGTACCTAAGCGTACTATGCGAGATTCTTAACCACTAGGCTGATGTTCCTTTTGTTTATAATGCTTACAAGTTAAATATATATTACATACTAAAACCTCTTCATTTGTTCTAAAACCCCTTCTCACAATATCATATTCCTCCTACAGAATAGGGTCCCTGATTCTAAAGTGGCTACCTTTTTTGCATCAAAACTGGAATAACCTACTCACTCAAAATTCTCCTGTAATGCCCACATATACATACATGCATCAAATCATATATTATACATGAATTTCACTTTTGGTACTGAAATATACAATAAGTTCCTAGTGAACACATTATACATATACATGCCCAAAAAGCCTAATACAAAAAAACTACGGCATAGTATATCTACAAGATGTTTCAAAGACAAAATACTAAGAACTAGATCACTAATGATCTCAAAAACTCCACAACGGAAGCAAAGCCATCAGATAAGTAAGGATAATCACACGGCCTTATCCTTACCCTTCGCGGAACCTGCAGTACCTGTGATGAAAACAACAACAGTGGGGTGAGATACATCAAATCTCAGTGGGCTCCCTATCTTAAAGTCCTCTCGACTCTACAAGGTTCTAATAACCTAACTCAAGTCAAAAGGGAAGGGAAGTGACTATGAGTCACACACAAACATAAGTATCCACACTGGTGAGTCTGTTAACTCACACTAGTACCAAAGTACGTCCTGAGCCTGTTAGCTCAAGGATCTCACTAATCAATAACCGTGCCAAGGCATCCCCTTTTCTCGTCCGCTTCTACGTCTAGAAGACGACCCGAGTCATGGATCCTTGAAGTTACTTGGCATACGAAATGGATTCGGGATCATCGGCCTGTTAGCCGTAAACCGTCACTTATCATGGCATGTTAACCATCACAAGTCTCTTTACCCGTAGGCTCCATTCGTACTATACGCGGGAATCAAACCTGCCAAGTAATTGTGCATACGTTTCAGAGGAGGTGCTCGAGTCTCATGAAACTACACCGCAAAATAACTGGTTATGATTATTACACACACGCCTCGGTCTTTCATGCACGAGCGTTGACACTATGTCATTTCACACTTTCCGACATTGTATATGGTAATGGTTCTCACTCTTCCTATTCCATATTTTAGCATGCATACATATTTAACAACAATTACACACCATTAAACGCTAAAAAATCAACAAAACGACACTATTCCCAAAATCCCGACATAATTAAATCGGCTGACAATCTTGAAACCATTTTCATAAGAAAGTACATTCTATTATCTTTCCAATGATAGCAAGAATATTAAAAACGGATAACCGAGTCAAAAGTTATGGACATAACGAGAAAGAGTATCGCGAGAAAACACAATTTTACAATTTTCCTGACCGTACGCGTATTGCCTTGTGCCATACGCGTACCGCCCAGCTGGCTCGCCCAGCCCTACGCGTATTGCCCAAGGTGATACGCGTATGGGCAGAGGCTGTTTTCCCTTGAAAATTTCATTTAAAACTCCAATACGCGTTCCGCACTTGCCATACGCGTAAGGCCATGCCCCATATGCGTATTGCCTTGCCTAATACGCGTATGGGCAGTGGAAATTTCCTGCAGAATTTTTCTGCTACGGGTTCCCCAAAATCAACCCCAAAAATCCATTTTCCACAACCACAATGCATCAAAACATGTTATAGACATAACAAGCAGTATACTACACAATCAATTATTGAATTTCAGCAGTTATATTCATGATTTATGTGCAAAATTACTCAATTCTCATAATTCCAAACTAACTCTAAACTCAATAAAACTCTACTCTAAAGGGTCTAACTAGAACCCACCTGGATTACAAGATGAGGAGGTTGAAGCTGAGATGAAAAGATTGGAGATGGGTTGAAGAATCAATCCCTTGAGCTCTTGAGCAATTTTCTCTTCTTTTCTCTTCCCTTTTCTTTTTCCTTTCCTTTTGCTTTCTATCTTCTTTTTCCAAGTAAGGCAAAGAAAAGAAAATAAAATACACATAGAAAATATTAATTGGCAACACTACTAATTATCCAAATTATCTCTAATGCACCAATTACTCAAATTCCAAGTTAAATAATATTAATCTACTCAAAATTCGAGTTCGTCGGTTTACTCTAATTACTTTATCCAATAATTGCTCAGAGTACCCCAGAACCCAGTTGATCATAAAAATATTTTCCAAAATGCTCATAAAATTATGGGGTATTACATCTCCATTATTTAAGAAGATAGTGTTGTAACTAACGGAATTGAGTGTCAACCCTATAACTACCTTATTCACGGTGGCATTACATGCTAAGATTATGACACCCATATGGGAAACCAAGATTGATGTCTATAAGAAATGGGGTTGGTATGAAAAACATATTGCCTCAACCTTTGTTATGTATCAATGGTGTATGTTGATATCGGGGAATAAAATCGAGGCATCAATCAATTTTTTTTTGTCAATCACATTGGTTGGGATTCCCTTTTGCTTGCCAAAAGTGTTTGACAATGTGTTTTTGAAGAGATATGTGAATTGATTTAAGAATCTTTTCAAATACTGGAATTGTATGAAGAAAAAAAAGATGTTTCAAATAAGGCTTTGTGAAAAGGTTTGTGATTAATATTGACTTTTGAATCCAACATGAGTTATGTATTTTGGTACACATCAAGGTCTATAATTAAGGTCTTCGATAATAACCTTGACTTTCACTATTTATTACACAAGTAATGTTCATTCATGATCAGATATGGTATATAGTCTTGCAATACAATTTTGTTTGTGCTTTTGTTTATACATAAGTTCATTGTCCTCTCTACATACTTTGCTTATGATATTAATTTAAACTTGCATACAAATTATATCCAAAAGAGGGTGAAAAAGATGGTGTTTATTTGGAAAGAAACAAGAATATGTCTGTTTTCTTCAAACAAATTTGTTGATAGCTTTGATGGCTTCATATACGAAGATGCTAATTATTCCAGTTCATGCCCTGCCCTTTTTCGTTTTGATACAAGTTTTGTTAGCACTCGATCAACCTGACTTATTGCTAATTGTTTTAGTTATTCAATCATATGTCTTCGAGTTGAGTAAAAGGAAGCAAAGATTGAACTATTATTCCTAATAAAATACGAGATATTTATGATCAACTGTGCGGGGGTATGAGCTTAGGACTGTTTGTGACTCATTTCTCAGTTGATTGGCTGTTGAGTTTCTTTAGTTATGTAACACAGCTCAATTTTCCATACAATAAAACTAGGTAATAAAAAGCTAGTATGTAATATATATTTAACATTTAAAATTATAAACAAAAGGAACATCGGCTTAGTGGTTAATAATCTCGCCCAGTAAGTTTAGGTACTGAGTTCAAATCCCATTGGTAGTAAAAATTAAATTTTTTTTCAATGCTCTACTATCCAAAACAGCAAAAAATTATTTTACCTGTAATGTGAGCAATTTTTAATTTACCTCCTCGTAAAAAAACGATAAAAAATTATAGTAAAATTAAAAGAAAAATAAAAAATAAAATTAAAAGAAAAATATAAATTAAAAAATACTACGTGGATTTTAAAGAATAAATAAAAATAAAAATAAAAAGCCACGTGGACAGCCACATAGGATTTAAAAAAGATTATGGGTTTAAAAGTCAAATAGGGGCCAAACACACATAATCTATACATTATAAAGTGGGAATCTAAAAAAATCTTACATGGGATAAACTGAAACTCGCTAATATTATAAGGGGATGACTTATATATTTAACCCTAAAATATGAAATTGAAAACTCGAATTACAATTATTCTCCCTATATACAAATATTTATTAAATATTGATCATTAGCCCAATAATGAAATAAAAAATATTAATTAGAATACTTATTTTATAAAAAAAAATTTAAATAAGATAAAAGTAGGTCAATTAGTAATATTTAATGTAATACCTACTAGTTACATGTCTAAAATAATAATTTGTCATAATAATAATTGGTACTGGATAAATCAATTCAAAAATCTAAAAGTTGACCAGATTAAAAAATTTTAAAATTAGAATTAGGACAACTAATACATCAATCATTGAACAACATCTTCAACACAGCGGAGAGACGCTTCATCGAGTCCTCAATGCCAAGTCTATAACTACAAGTCCAACCCATTAACTACTCGCCTGAAAATAACACAAATACATGGGATGAGATACTAAGGTTATGGATTTCCGACTGTAACGCCATGTATAATATTTATCTAGAATAATACCATACAAGTGTTTTTATTTGGTACTGACACATCAAAAGTTCCTAATGGCATAATTCACATAATTGTCCATTACTAAAACATAAATACAATATATGGCGCAAGTCGTGGAAAATAGCCAGAAATGAAAAATCTAAGAACATTATACAATATTCCTCATTATACAAGAACAATAAAATACACAGCGGAATAAGCTTAACTAAGCTTCTCTTGAAACATCCAAGCATCGCTCCACTTGTAGACCAATCCTGCAAACCACACCTGAAATATAGCAACTATAGTGGGGTGAGATACATCAAATCTCAGTGAGTTCCCTATCCTATAGATCCTCTCGGCTTTATAGGGTTCTATCAATCCTAACTCAAGTCAAGGGGAAGGGAAATGACTTTGAGTTCACAAACTCACAATCTCACAATCTCACACTATATGGAAACACGATATTGAGCCCGTTACTCAAAAGTTTCACTAATCGATAACTTGTCAAGGCATCCCCTTTCTCTCGACCTCTTCTACGTCTAGAAGTAGGAACGAGTCATGGACCCTCGTAGATTTCTTGGCATACGAAATGGATTCGGGATCATCGGCCTGTACACCGTGATCCGTCACTTCACATGGCCCGTACACCGTCACAAGTCTCTTTACCCGTAGGCTTCATTCGTACTATAACATTGGGAATCAAACCTACCAAGAAATCGTACATTCATTACAGAGGAGCTCGTTACTCATGAAATGGCACATAATAGAATAATGGTTACGATTTCGTGATTTCACATACAACCATAATTGTATTCAACATTTCTAGGCCACATTAGCCTTTAGGCCTCTTTTGCCTTTATCAATTCAACATAAATAAATACACGTGTTCCATATTAGTGTTTCACTCTCTCCTAGACCAATACTCGTCACGGATGCACCGTTATACATCAAGTGCCCGAGCATCGCCATTAGGTTATCTACTCTAGGCCAGAACTCGTCAAGGATGCACCTTTCTACATCGAATGCACGAGCATCGCCCTACAGAGTTCCTATCAATTTTCCTAGCCATTACTAGGTTCCACTATCTTAAACTATGCCATTTGTTTTGGGGTAAAGTTTCCTCAATCTTCCTAATTCATATTTTAACATGCATATTTCTTTCATTCATACCTAACAACAATATTAAACAAGCAAATTACAATATCAATCATAAAACACACATGATAACATAACATGTCAAACATAACCACATTATAGTTCACACACGTTTTCAAGGCATACTAGCCACTACTATCCCCTACCAAACATCCTTGGTTAAACATGGTCTAACATCACCATTTAATAGCACATTGGATTCTCTTTCCAAGGCTTCAAGTCCCTTATCAATCGGATTCCCGATTCATGAATTTTTGGTGGAAACATAAACCACACTTTTCACACATACATTACTTTTCCATATTCTCCTTATCAATCCATGGCATAAACATATGTTTCTATTTCACTATCAGCGTATATCTGACACTTGTGACATTTTCTCATGTACTTGTAGCAGTTGGATTCCATTGTCAGCCAATAATACCCGGCTCTCAGAATTTTTCTTGTCATTGTATGTCCGTTGGCATAAGTGCCAAAGGATCCTTCGTGAATTTCTTGCATCAATATTTCTGCTTCATGTCTGTCCATGCATCTCAGCAAAACCATGTCGATGTTTCTTTTGTAAAGTACATCACTGTTCAGGAAGAAGTTGCCAGCCAGTCTTCGGAGGGTCTTCCTATCTTTCTTTGATGCCCCAGGTGGGTACTCTTGTCTTTGAAGAAAACACTTGATAACGTGATACCAAGGTTTGTTGTCGAGAATGATTTCCACAACAAATATGTAAGCAGGCCTATCCAGACGCATTATGTCAATCTTGGGCACGTCGTTCCATCGACTCACACTAATCATGGAGGATAGAGTAGCTAGTGTGTCTGCCATGTGATTCTCATCGCGAGGAATGTGATGAAACTCAACTCTGTTGAAGAAAGGTAGCAACCTTCTTGCATAATATTTGTAAGGAATCAAACCTGTCAGATATGTGTTCCACTCTCCTTTGATCTGATTTATGACCAGGGCTGAGTCTCCGTAAACATCCATATTTTTTATTCTTAAGTCAATTGCTTCTTCGAGACCCATGATACATGCTTCGTACTCGGCTTCGTTGTTCGTACATTTGAATGCCAGTCTGGCAGTGAAAGGAATATGGGTACCCTGACGGGTAACATTGATTTCCCCAATTCCGTTTCCGTAAGCGTTGACAGCTCCGTCAAAAATTAGTCCCCATTGGGATCCTGGCTCTGGCCCTTCGCTTGGTAGCGGTTCATCGCAGTCTTTCATTTTTAGATACATGACATCTTCGTCTAGGAAGTTGAACTCGACAGATTCCTGATCGTCGATCAGTTGATGAGCCAAATGATCGGCTAAAATGCTTCCTTTAACAGCTTTCTGAGCATGATATTCGATGTCGTATTCTGATAACAACATTTGCCATCGGGCAATCCTTCCTGTGAGAGCAGGCTTTTTAAAAACGTACTTGATCGGAATCATTTCTGAGATTAACGAAGTAGTGTGGCGAATCATGTACTGGCGAAGACGTTTAGCTGTCCAAGCTAAAGCGCAGCAAGTTTTCTCGAGCATAGTGTATCGAGTTTCACAGTCTGTGAAATTTTTGCTTAAGTAATAAATGGCAAATTATTTTCTTTTTGTTTCGTCTTGCTGACCCAGTACACATCCCATGGAATCTTCCAAGACTGTAAGGTAAATGATCAGTGGTCTTCCTTCCACTGAGGAGACAGAATTGGTGGATTCAACGGATATTCTTTGATACTGTCAAAAGCGTTTTGGCAATCTTCTGTCCATAGACAGCTTTGATCTTTTCTGAGGAGTTTGAAAATTGGCGCGCATGTCGCGTTCCTGAGGGATATGAATCTGGAAATGTAATTGAGACGTCCCAAGAATCCTCTTACTTGTTTTTCAGTCTTCGGAGAAGGCATTTCTTGAATGGCCTGGACCTTGTCGAGATCAACCTCAATTCCTTTCTGGCTGGCGATGAAACCCAAGAGCTTTCCTGAACGAACACCGAAGGTGCACTTGTTAGGATTCAAGCGGAGTTTGTATTTTCTTAGACGTTCGAACAATTTTGTCAAGTTTTCTACATGCTCTTCTTCTGTTTTTGATTTGGCGATCATATCATCGACGTACACCTCAATTTCTTTGTGCATCAAGTCGTGGAAAAGAGTAGCCATCGCCCTTTGGTAAGTTGCCTCGGCGTTCTTTAGACCGAACGGCATTACCTTTTAACAAAAAGTGCCCCGTGGGGTGATGAAGGAAGTTTTCTCCATATCTTCCGGCACCATTTTGATTTGATTATAGCCCAAAAATCCATCCATGAAGGAGAATACTTTGAACTTTGATGTACTGTCAACCAGCATATCAATGTGCGGTAGAGGAAAGTCGTCTTTTAGACTTGCTCTGTTTAAATCTCTGTAGTCTACACACATTCTGACTTTTCCATCCTTCTTCGGAACTTGCACTATGTTTGCCAACCACTAAGGATATTCTAAAGTGGCGAGGAAACCTGCGTCGATCTGTTTCTGCACATCCTCTTTGATTTTGATAGCCATATCCTGATGAGTCCTTCTTAACCTTTGTTTAACCGGAGAACAATCTGGCTTTAGTGGCAAATTGTGTTGCACGACGTGGGTATCCAACCCTGGCATGTCCTGGTTGGACCAAGCAAACAGATCTGAAAATTCTTTGAGAAGTTTTATCAAACCTTCTTTGACAGTTGAACTGAGTAGTGCTCCAATCTTAACTTCTTTATTTTCTTCTTCTGATCCCAAGTTAACCGTTTCCAACGGTTCTTTGTGAGGTTCAATAGATCTTTCCTCTTGTCTGAGTAGTCGAGAGATCTCTTCTGGAATTTTCATGTCCTCTTCTTCTTCGGCTTCGAATACCGGGAACTCAAAGTTGGGATAAGGCATCGGATCGTATGTTTCGATGGGGTTCGAAGCAGGTGATCTGCATGACGTGATGATTTTGTTCAGAAAAGATAGAGAGAGAATGCAAAAGTGGGTGCAGTGTTTTGTTTTTAATTTCTGGGTTGTTTTTAGGATTACCATTTTCTTGAAAAAGCGAAAAGTGAAAACAGCAATAAATGCGGAAATTACAGAATGACATTATTAATTTATGATTCGTCGATTCTTGAAACACAACCCTATAAAACAAAACTCTAACGCTTTGGGCGGAGCGAAGAGGGATATTTACAGAAAAGTAAGCCCTATAAAACATCTGTTTCACTCGGGCGAAAGTGAAAGGTTAAAGACTCGACAATTACTTTGACTTGCGAACAACATTCGGGACATCGACGGTGACCCAATGGCGACGAACTCCTCGGTGAATGACAAAGTCTGGTATCTTTCTTTCTGGATTAGCTTTAGAAATAAAGCTGATTTCTGGTGGAGTCGGGTTGTTAGAGTCTTCTTCCCAAGCAGATTTGTCGTAGGAGGACTCTTCAGTTGTTTCAACAGTGTTTGTACTTTCAACAGAATCTCCCCATCCAGTTGGCTGAATGTCTTCAATTATGATGCGAGAACTCTCGGGAGCAGTGTATTTTACCAGGTAATCATACTTTCCGCTTGGCTGTCCCAAGGTATCCCAAACTTCTTCAGGAGAGGATGAGTCATCTTTTTCAATGACGTTAACTTCAGGAAACACATAGTTAACGAATTCTTGTCCTACCAATCTTGCAAATTCATCGGCGTGACGTTGATCATTCTCGAAATGCTCTGGATATTGAGTCCATGATGCTGGAGGAACAGGCAGATTCCTATCAAAGTCGTTCAGCTGATATGCTGGATCAGGCTGACTCTGTTGTTCCAAATCCTCTGTATAAGGTTTCCAAATGGGAAGATCGTCCATCAGATCATAAAAAGTGTAATGAGAGTTATCTTTCCAGAGGGTATCATTCTCTAAGGTGTTGGGTGGAGCACAACATCCTTCGGGATTACAGTCTCCATAGGTTTCCCTGACCTCTGACCTTGGTATATATCTTGGGATGTAGATGGGAAAGCAGAACGGTCTGCGTGTTTCCTCTTGAGATATATATCCTTCTTTGTTGAAATATGTTTTCCATTCTTCATCTGAATCGTCTGAATTATTTTCTTCGAAGTTGTGAACCTCTTGGGATACCGATGTAAAAATCCTCCGCTGTGGAAGAAATCCTGAATGGGACGAATACTTTCATCCTTCTTGATATCCGGGGAACATGTTGTGGAGAAACCAAGAACCTTCCTGGTTTTATTGTCAATGGGAATTACCAGCTGTCCCCATCCTTTTATGTCCTTATTTTCTATCACTTTGAGAGCATCTTTGTATGAGGAAATCGATGTTCCTTTGTCTTGTTGATTCTCATTGCTCACCGAAAGTGCCTGGAATTGCGTTCCTATCACCTCTTCTGGTTCCAACTGAGAGAGTGATGACATGTTACTCACGATCAGAGCTTGCTCCCCGTAAACTGTGATTAACTTGTTGTTCCTAAAAAACTTCAGCTTCTGGTGAAGTTTCGAGGTGACTGCCCCTGCCTCATGTATCCAAGGTCTTCCTAATAAACAAATGTATACTTCCCAAATGTCCATGACCTGGAAAGTGACTTGGAAAGTGTGGGGACCAATAGTTATGGGAAGATCGACTTCGCCTATAACTGTTTTCCGAGATCCGTCAAAAGCTTTAACAACGATCTCACTGCCTCTCATCGAGGTTCATTGATATGAAAGTCGTGCTAGAGTCAACTTTGGCATAACGTTCAAAGAAGAACCTGTATTTACCAATACGTTGGCTAAAGCATCGTCCTGGAAATTTAATGTTATGTTGAGAGCCATGTTGTGATTTTTCCCTTCTTCGGGAAGATCTTCATCACTGAATCCTAGATTGTTGTTGGAAGTGATGTTGGAGATGATGCTGTCGAATTGCCCTATCGTCACATCTTGTTCTAAAAATGCATGTTCTAAGACCTTCTGCAGAGCTTCTCTGTGAGCTTCGGAGCTGAGTAAAAGAGATAATTCAGAAATCCAAGATGGAGTTTGTAACAGTTGGTCCACAATGTTGTACTCACTTTTCTGTATCAACTTCAACATTTCATCGTTGTTTTTTACAGGTTCCGTATTACTGGATTGACCCATCTGTGGATTAGGAACATCAGCTTGTGGTTCCTTTTCTCTGGTGGGATCTCCAACTCCTCTGTTGAAGATTCGTCCGCTCCTGGTAACTCGACTGATGTCAGCAATGTTTACGACGGAGGGTAATGGAGTTTTCTTTCCATTTTCGATGGTAGTTGCACCGTACTTGTATGGGATAGCCTTATCCGACTTGTATAGTACTAGTCCTGGTAAGTAGATGACCACAGGAACTTTCTGGCTTTTCCGGCCGTCATAGGCAATCTCAATCAGTTCCATGTTGGGAACTTTCTTAATATCAGGAGGGACCTTTGATTCGTCTAGCAAAGGAATTATGGCGTGAACAGTCTTGACTACTCCATAATTGTTGATCTCCTTTTTGTTGGTGATGAAGATGATTCCCTTGCTTTGTGACCCTTGTTTTTTTTGGGAACCGGAGTATAACTTTGTATCATGTTAATAAATTATGAATCCCAATATGGTGGAATTTCTTTGCGATCGAACTAATCTTGGAGGGCAGCGCCCACCAAATAACATCCTTGGTTATTCTCTGAGCAGACTCTGCAGCATTTGTAATTGTGAGATGACACTCTTTCGTACCCACTTTGTATGCAATTCATTGTGACTAGATATGTTTCCATGGACCGGACGTCAGCCGTTTGATGTCTACTCGGATTTCCATTAATCATACTGATTTGTTGTGTTTCTTCATCCAAATAGACCAGAAGCCACCAGTGATCTAGAAGGTGTTGAAGAGTTCTCTGTACCAAGGCACAACCTTGATTGTTGATGCAACACTCGTTGCATTCTTGATAATCATGTGAAGCCAGGAAACCGAGCTGAACTTGTTTGGCATGTAGCTCCACAAGACTAGTGTTCATCAAGCGAATATCGAAGATCTGAACTATAATAACTTGATGGCTATCTCTTTGATGGTAATCCTGGATCCATCCAAGATCCATCTGACGCTGGAGGGCCTCTTGTATGAAAGAGCAACCCTGATTGTTTTGCGAGCAGATCGAGCAGTCGTCGTAATCATGACGAGGCAAATCGTAGTATTGACTTTTCCTGGAGTGCATGGCTACCAGGTTGACATTCATTGCTCGGATATCATGATTTTGAACAATGTTTGGGTGTGACTATGACATGTTTACTTCACGGACCCTATGTTCCTGAATCCAACCTAGGTCCATCTGTTCCTGAAGGTCTCTTTGCACAGTAGTGCATCCTTGATTATTTCTCGAACAGATATCACACTGATGATAGTTATGAGCTGGGACATGACCGTATCCGCTCTTTTTACAATGCATCTTCACTAGATTCGTCCTTAGTAAGAGTACATCGTAAATTTGATAACTACCACCTAGTTCTCCCTCAACCAGGTTAACTGTAGTCTTCTCATGCCGTGGTAGTGGATTTTTCTGGACATTTGGGTTAGTATCTTTGAGAGATACAAGCCCGCTCCTTACAAGCTTTTGTACGTCAGACTTGAAACTGAGGCAATTCTCAATGTTGTGTCTCGATCCTCCTTGATGATATGGACTAGTTTGATCAGCCTTGAACCAGAAAGGTGGATTCTCTGGTATTGCGAGAGGAGCCCTGGTTTGGACGTGCCCCATGGCTAGTAAAAGTGGAAACAATTCAGCATACAACACTGGTATCGGGTCGAACCCTGATGGTCGACGATTGTTGTTGTTGTACTGTGGGCGAGTCTATTAAAAAGGTTGTTGTTGCCTTTGCTGATACTGTTGTTGATTTGGTTTCTGAGAAACATGAGGTTGATAAGTCGGAACCGGTGCTAGGCTGATAGTAGGGGTTATTGCTGCTATTGGTTGATACCTTCGCCTTTGTTTTCCCAGAGAGATGTTACTGATCTCTTATTCC
The DNA here is from genome assembly GCA_022829125.1 of Lathyrus tuberosus. NCBI lineage: Eukaryota > Viridiplantae > Streptophyta > Magnoliopsida > Fabales > Fabaceae > Lathyrus > Lathyrus tuberosus. The sequence continues at coordinate 1,675,175 of JALAZF010000579.1, forward strand.
TTTTTCTTTTGGAGAGTGTTACCGTATTTCTTCGCACCGCTGGATGACTCTGTATTTTTGACCAGACGTCCTTCTCGAACTGCTTCCTCCAGACGTACTCCCATGTTTACCATCTCGGTGAAATCACTGGGCGTACTGGCTACCATTCTGTCGTAGTAGAAAGAACTCAATGTTTTCAGGAAAATCTTTGTCATTTCTTTTTCTTCAAGAGGTGGAGAGATTTGAGAGGCTATTTCACGCCATCTTTGAGCGTACTCTTTGAAAGTCTCCTTGTCCTTTTGAGACATTGCTCTGAGTTTATCCCTGTCTGGGGCCATGTCCAGGTTGTATTTGTATAATTGAACGAAGGCTGCCCCGAGATCTCTGAAAGTACTGATCTTTGAGCGGTTTAAACTCATGTACCATTTGAGTGTGGCACCGGTTAAACTGTCTTGGAAATAGTGGATCAGTAGTGGTTGATTTTCTAGCTGAGTAGACATCTTTCGAGCGTACATTACCAAATGACTTTGAGGACAAGTGCTACCCTTGTATTTTTCAAAGTCGGGCACTTTAAACTTGCGTGGTATCTTCACATTTGGAACCAAGCAGAGGTCGGCGACATCTTTTTCGAATAAATCCTGTCCGCAGATGGAGTGCAGTTCCTTCTGCATTTCCGAGAACTATTCCTAAAATTCGTTCATCCTTTCATACACTTCTTCGTTGTATGTGACTTGCGAATATTGCTCCTCAAGGATTGTGCGCACCAACGGCGACGGTATTGTCATTACTTCTGTGACTCTTGGCGCTTCAGTGACCTGAAGTTTGTAACCTTCAGGATTTTCTGTCGTTCTCTTTGCGTCTTCAATTACCCGGAGTTTGTAACCTTCAGGCCTTGAATTTCCTGCCGGAGCTTCCGGATCTTCAATGAATGGTGGGACTTATCCTTCTGGCATAAAGTCGGGAGGCATGCCCTAGGGGCGACCTCTTGGCATGTTGTACCGAGGATGATTGTCGTGCTTTCCTGGTACTGGGGTGGATGTAACCTCTGAGATTACAGTCCTTTGTTGTTGTAACTCTTGATCCGTTTGCAAATCATTGTGAAGCTTTTCCAGACTTTCCTTTAGAACGTCGATTTCTTCTCCCGACTCTCTATTCTCTTCCTCGAGTTTGTCCATTTTCTTTTGTCGATTAGCCCGTGTATTGTATGAATGAGACAATTTGAAACTAGAATCGAAATATACACGTGAGACTCGAGAAGAAGGAGAATGCGTTATGTTAGAATGATGAATGATAATGCAGATATATTTATTGTTATTATTTGTTTTTCTTAAAAAAAAACTGAACAAACTAATTGCAAATATCACACAGAGAGGGGAGACCCCTTTTTATTGAAAATGAAAAGTTGCGATACGTTACAAAGGAAAGTACAATATTTTACAAAGTGCTTAGAAGGAAAACTAGATTTGAAAATCAAGAGTTCTCTCTGAGGGGAGCTCAGATGCTGGTTCCTGAACTTTTCTTTTCTTTGATTGGGCATCTTTGGCCATTGTCGGCTCACTGATTCTTTTCCAAGTGAAGCTTCTTTGTTCCTCCTGATTCTCCACAGCATGTTGCTCTAGTATCTCAATCAGGGAATCCTTTTCCTTTAGCAGTTCTTAAAAATTGGTACATTCCAAATTGAGAATCTGATATTTGTTTTTCCAAGCGTCCTTTTCCCGTTGAACTTTGCTGAGAGTGATTTGGGGTTTTTCCATGTTAGACATGAAATAAAGGACAGATTCCTTAAACGGAAGAACTTCTTGATGAGGGTAAGGCATCCTTAATTTGAGGGCCCTAGCCTGTACCCACTGGAGATATGATTCTGTAACGGAACAATTTGGTCTTCCCAAAGACTCTTTTCCTTTCAAGTGAATGTGTTGCCAAGCATGCACTATTTCTTTCTTCAGTGCTCTGTCATTTTCTCCTTCCTTGAAGAAAAGGCCTTCCAGATGAACATTATGCGGGATATGTCTCATCGGGTATCCAAGTTGACGACGGACTAAGATTGGATGATAGTTAATTCCTCCTTTAACACCAATGAGGGGGACATTGGGAAAATTTCCACAACGATCGATGATGTTTATCCCCTCAAAGATCCTATTGCCCCAATCTATGTCAGAGTGGGTAAGAGACATAATCTTCTGTGACCATCATAGGTTATTTTTGAGATCCCAAAATGCAGCTGACTTGGGCAAATGAGAGATGAACCACTTGTAGAGTAAGGGTACACAACATGTTATCATTCATGCCTTATATAAATACCTTAAATGTATAGAATGATAAGCATCTGCGAGGAAAGTCGGAACGGGGTTCCTAATCAAGAAAATCTTAAGGGCGTTCATATCGACGAAGTGATCGAAGTTCGGAAAGAGGAATAGTCCATAAGTGAGCAAAACAAAGATATCCTCGAAAGCAGTAATGTTTCCTATACCGACAAAGTATAAAGCTTTCTCTGTCAGGAATTTAGCTGGTAAACCCTGAATTCCTCCCTTGGTGGTCATATGAGCCCTGATCTCTGATTCTTCCATGGAGATTGCCCTTGCAATGATTAGATCCTTTGGAATTTCTTCCAATCCAGAAAATGGAGCTCGATCGGTGATAGGAAAGTCAATCAGATGTGAATATTCTTCCAGTGTTGGTGCTAGCTGGTAGTCTGGAAAGGTGAAGCAATGGTACAGCGGGTCGTAGAACTGAACGAGTGTAGACATGATTCCTTCAACTACGTTAACCTTCAGAAGAGCCAACAATCCTCCGTGCTTAGTTCTGAAAGCTTCTAGATTTGTAATCATCCTTGCTAGTTTCCTTAAGTCCTCTAGTTTTGGAGCCTTGAAGGTGTAGTTGTGCACTTTCCTTCTACCGAAATCCATAACGCAACTCTGATATTTGCAATTACTGTTTAGTTTAATTTTGAAAAACAAACAGAGGGAATAGAAGAGAAATGATTTTTTTTGTTTTAAGTTTTTTTTAGAATAAATGCATGAATGCAACACACAAAAACATATAAAAAACATGGGTTCAAAGGTTCAGCGTCACGAGCATGGAGTCATGGCTCTGCCCATCCCCAAAATGGTTTGTTTGTACTAAAGGGTTTTGTGGAAACCTCCACAGTTCTCAATGATCCCTTCCTAGGAACTTAACAACAAGTGGAATCACCCGAACAGGCTGAAAATTCACTAGGAAAGAATTTCTTTTGAGTGTAGTATCGCATATCAACTATTTCCGATAGTCACCGCACTACTTTAATGTTTTCAAAAAGGCTAAGAACCAGCTTCTTTGATACCACACTGGGATTGCCATGCTTTTGCGACAAAATCAGGCGCGCAACACTTCGTATCCACACGGTTATCTCCACAGGATGATGGTCTACCAGGTTCGTTTTACCAGGATTCACTCCCGGTAAGCCTTCCCTCGTCTATGCCATCACTTATCTTATGGTTTTCTCTCTTTCCAGATGCGACATCACTCGCAGTCCTATTAGCAGAAAAATAAACATGGATATCAAGTAGGAAAGCGATATATATAGTATTTGATCCTAAACTAACATCCTAGACCTCTTAAGAGCTAGTTCTATAATCTTATACAGACAATGACTCCCCAGCAGAGTCACCATTTTCCAGTAGCACGGTTTTTGTGATCGACCGTATCGGCCGCTTTGACGGATGGGATTTGGGTTGCTACTTTCTGATTTCTTATTTATCCCGTGAAGCTGGAAGGGAAAGAGAAGCTATCTCAAACTAACCTTGCTTTGCAAATGTTGTTTTGAACAAATTGCGGAGTCCAGGGTCAAGTTACACAATGGAAAGTTGTCAATTACCCATCCTGTATGTGGTTATCCACAAGTTATAGTTTTAGGATCATGCTTAATACTTGGTATTGATTCGTGTTTATCTGTTAAATGGGAAGATGTCTGTTGTTTGGTGTTTGAGAGAGAGAGAGAGAGAGAGAGAGAGAGTTGTTTTTGTTGTTTTTAGGTTTTCTGATGTTTTTGGTAAGGTCTGGGATCTAAGGTTTTTAGTTTATTGTGTTCGCTAAGATTATTGCAATCTTATGCCTACGCATTCTCTGTTATGGAGTATAGGGAAATTAAAGCAATCGTAGTTCCTCTTAATCTAAGGGAGAAATAGGTTTTTTGGTTTGTATCTTGTTCAAAGCCCAAGATGTGAAGCTAAAAGTTTGTTTGTAACTTGTTTAAAGCCCAAGATGTGAAGCTAAAAGGTTTAATTTGACTGTATCTTGTTCAAAGTCCAAGATATGAAGCTAAAAGGTTATTTGTATCTTGTTCAAAGCCAAAGATATGAAGCTAAAAGGCTATTGAGAGAGAATTTTTCATCTCTAAAGGGAGAAATCTCTATTATCCATCACAGAGATTTGTGGGTTTACAAAGGGGTTTACTTTAACTGGAAAGCACTGAATCCAGTAATGCCATAAGTTCCTTTGAAAGAGGGGGGTCATGAAGGAATAAACTTTAACTCAGTGTAAAGCAATGCCATTTTTTATTAATGGACATTTTATGCTAAGAGAGGGACATTGACTTGGATGTAAATAATCCAGAGGCTTGCCACTTATAGCAATTAGATGAGAAGTTTTCCAGGATAAAAGAAGGACTACAGCTTGGATCTGATCAATAAGTGTGCCTCTTACAGCAATTATCGAGAAGTTGGTTTTGATGGTTTTGATTTTGGTCTATGATGTACAGAGGGAAAGTCTTCCTACAGAGAGAGTTCCTTGTCTCAACTAAGGTTTTGTTGATTTTTGTGTGTCTTGATTAAAGCCTAAGGTTGAAGCTAAGAGATTGATTAGATTCCACTGGGGAAAATCATTATACAAAGCCTAAGAAGAGGCTATCTCTGCTAGGGGAGTCCTTATACAAAGCCTAAGAGGAGGCTAAAAAAGATTAACTCAACAAGAGAGTGTTTATTTTTTTGTATCTTGTACATAGCCCAAGATGGAGGCTAAAAGACTGATGACTCAACAAGAGAGTATTATATTTGGTATCTTGTACAAAGCCTAAGATGGAGGCTAAAAGACTGTTAACTCAACAAGAGATTATCATTATACAAAGCCTAAGAGGAGGCTAAAAGACTATTTAGACTCAACAATAGAGTATCATTATACAAAGCCTAAGAGGAGGCTTAAAGAGAGTTTAACTCAACAAGAGAGTGTTTTATTTTGTATCTTGTACAAAGCCCAAGATGAAGGCTAAAAGACAGTTTAAACTCAACAAGAGAGTATCATTATACAAAGCCTAAGAGGAGGCTAGCTTTGACTGTTTAACTCAACAAGAGAGTATTTGTATCTTGTACAAAGCCCAAGATGGAGGCTAAAAGACTGATTAACTCAACAAGAGAGTGTTTGTATCTTGTACAAAGCCCAAGATAGAGACCAAAAGACTGGTTAAACTCAACAAGAGAGTATCATTATACAAAGCCTAAGAGGAGGCTAGAAAAGTGATTGTTAACTCAACAAGAGAGTATCATTATACAAAGCCTAAGAGGAGGCTAGCTCTGATGAAGACTGTTTCAGTTTAGAGACAGGTCCAGTATGTTGGTAATTCAACTCTTGTTGGGGATTACAGAAAATTTGAGGATAATTGTCTTTGAGTGAGGAAGAATTAAAGGTTTAAGTTTTTTTTTTGGGATTGATCAGAGGATCAGGGTTATTTCCTGTTCATTAAGGAAATGGGAAATCCAAAGGGTATTGAGATTGTCCATGTCTATTGGTGTTGAGAAATTTGTTCTCAAATAGTGAGGGAATCATTGTATTATGCCCAAGATAAGGCTGGTATGTTAAGGGATGAAGTTCAACCCATTAACTGGTCTGACACTTGACTCAGAAAGACAGCTCTAGCAAATGATGACTAGGTTCTATTCCTATACATGTAGAGGTCTCTGGGTCCTTGTACTAAGCCCAAGAGGAGGCTGAGAACTTTTAAGAAGCCTGAGGGTCCTTGCATAAAGCCCAAGAGGAGGCTGGGGAAATGCTTTTAAGAAGCCTGTGGGTCCAAACTTAAGAATGTTCAAGAAAGGTTTCACCGGGAAAAATTCCTTTCTTGTGTGAGCAGTTCTAGAGTTTGAAGAAATTCAAGAGATGTTTCACCGGGAATAATTCATCTCTGGGGAATTGAATTTCTTTTGACAAGTTCTAAAGTGACAGTCTGAGAAAAGGTTCACTGAGAATACTGCCTTTCTCTTTGTTTCGTATTGTTTAACCCCAAGAGAAGGGAAGACTGTATCTGGAAATCCTATGGGGTTCTAAGTTTGACTGTTAAAAGAGAGTAAACAACTGGCTTGTATTCTAAGTCCTAGACCTAATTGCCGAGGAAAACTCTAACAAATATACAAGTATATATACATTTGATATATGACAAGTATTTAAAAAGTTTATGAAAGAAGACTAACCGTACGCAGCTTCCCACAATACAGTATATATATATATGACATGTATTTAAAAGATGAAAGAAGACTAACCGTGCGCAGCTTCCCACAATACAGTATATATATAAAGCAGTAAATGAAAGCAGATAAAAACTTACAGGTGAGCAAGCTTCCATGCTGTAATTGTTAGTTGTACAAGAAATTGAAGAAAGTTTTGATACAGTTATATTAAAGCAGTAAAGAGTTGGGGCTTATTCAACAAGAGATGCCCTGATGATTTAAATACAGACTGTATTGTTAACAGAGTATTTACAGAGGGAGTTGGGTCTTATACAACAAGAGAGCCCAAAGATCATTTTTTGTACAGAGATGTGTGACTTACAACTCAAGGAGTGGCCCAGAGTATTTGTTAAGAAGGCGATAACCGCGTAAGGGTTTTGAAAACTGTACAGAGGGACTTATACAATACTGAGGCCCAAATTTTTTTTGTACAAGCGGGTTGGGTCTTACACTCTATTAGAGGCCCAAAAGTGTTGTTTTAAAGTAAAATATGCGGCTTACAGCTCAAGGAGAGGCCCAGATGAAATTTGTTTTGAAAACGATGATCACACCGAGATTTTTGACGTATCGGGACTTATACAATACACTAAGGCCCAAAATGATTTTGGTTAAGAAAGGGATTGGGTCTTACACTCTTTTAGAGGCCCAAAGTTGATTTTGAAAGAAATATGAGACTTATAACACAAGGGTAGGCCCAGATGATTTTTTTTTAAAACGACGATCACGCCGCAGTTTTGAAAATATACAGAGGGACTTATAGAATAAGTGAAGCCCAAAAAAGGTTTTATTTACAAAAAGGGTTGGGACTTAAACTCTATTAGAGGCCCAAAGTGTTTTTAAAATATTGATTAGGGTGAAAATAATCAAATCCCTAAATTTGTTTTAAAAAGGTAATTAATTTTGATTAAAAATTAATAAAATGATCAAAATATGTCAAAAATGAGTTATGACCTTGGATCAATGTTTGAAAAATCATGTTTTTATCCATGGAATGATTAAAAATCATTTAAGTTGGAAAAATCAAGAAAGAAAAATATTTTGAAATGTTTAAAACAAATAAAATATTAATCCTTTGAAAAAATATCAAATATATAAAATAAATAATATTTTTGGGAAATTTTTGTAAAATAAAATATTTTAACATTTTTGTGAATTATCAAAAAAAAAGAATCAACTCAAAATCATTTAAAATCTGAGAGAAATTAATTTTTGAATCAATTAAATAAAATCACAAAATTCAAATATTTGAATTTAAGAAAAAAGGCGCCAAGAACATGGTCCAAGAACACGCGCGAAGGGAGTTTTGCCCAGATTTGCATTTTCTATCCAATCACTCTGAATACTTGATGAAACCATGCAATCCACATATCAATCTGCTCGTTTTCAACTCACGGTAATGTCTGTGGTATTTAATTTCATTAATTTTAAGTATGGAATAAGAAATCAAAGAAAAACCTCAAGAACCCTAAGTTTTGCATGAAGGCTCAGAAATTCCATACACGATTCATACAAAGCAATTGATAGAGGGGAAACACTCTATGCATGATTATGAACATTTGGCAAAAGTATTGTGCGAGGAAATATGCATGAATCAAGAGATGACCAAGTTTAGGCTTACTTGAAGGTCGTGGTAGCAAGAGCAATGTGATTTTTGAGTTGGAGGTATTTCAGGTGAGTTGTGATGATCTGAACAGCTTCCCTACACCCTATGGAGTGTGTTTGAACACTTGGATTGATTTGAAATAGACTGGATCAGTTTATGGCATCTCAACCGCAACTCTGTCAAAAGCTTGAGCAGATGGCAAGTCATTTTGTGATTTTGATGTTCCAGATGTAATCTTAGTGTTTGATCAGCTTACATATGATATATGTGAGGGGTGTGTGTGTGATTGGTTTGAATAGAATTGCTCTCTACTGAAAAATTCACATGTGACTTGCAAATGAAGGCATTTTTGGAGTGAAAGGGTGATTTTGAGAAAGGCAAGTGTTATAGGCCTTTGGTGTACTCAAACTCATCAGAAATGATTCCTATTTATAGTGGAGCAAGTTTGTTTTGGAATCAATAGTGAATGGCAACTGCTGCAGAAGTTTGGCAAATGTTGTTCAATAGGAATCCAAGTCTCCTTTGAACATTGACTTGAGTCAATAGAACAGGCCTGTGGTCCTTTGCTGCAGGGATATGGCTTGACTGAACTTGGATAACATTGCCCTGATGAATGCCACCTCTATGTATCAGTTAAATGCTTGGAAAAAAATTGACCATTTGAAGCATCTTTGAACTTTAGGTGTGTCATGCCTAAACCTAGCTCCATGGACTTGTGAGGCTTGGTGATCAGTCTTTGTCCCTTAATTGTTCCCCCTTAAGGTGTGCAGATGGACAAGCATGCTTGGAATTGCACAAATTGGGCAATTCGAGCCCTAATGCACTGATCTGCCTTGCCAAGACAGTTTACAACAAGGCATGTTGCAGCTGTCATAATTCCTAGCTCAAATGGAATTTGATGAAGTTCTTGGTCATTTTGGAAAGCTTACATATCCTATTTTAATGTGATGTTCAACTTTGGTTTTGAAACATCTTGAATTTGGTTGAAAATTGCCTCTACATTTTGGAAAAACTTAGGCAGATTTTAGACTTAGTGAAAATTTCACCAAGTGTTGGAAAAAGTGTGAAATTCAAGTTTTTGTCATTTTGATCACTCCATAACTTAAAATCCATGAGGAATTGGAGTTTCTTGTAGTTGAAGCTTTTGTTGAGTGTAGCAAGACCTACAAATCCATTTTTGGATCACCCAAAATGGTTGCTTGGATCTCAAGTTATGATCCTTGGAAGTTGGTATGCATGTCACTTTTTCATAACTTAGAAAATTTTCTAAGTTTTTTATGGTTACCCCTTTTACAAGTTATCCCACTTTGCTTGATTTTTCATGATGAATGATTATTCAAATCACATATTAATATGATTTTAGGGTTAATGGAACCTTGGTTGACCAAAATTTCAAAAAGTCAAACTTTGACTTTTGTACAGTTGACTTTTTCAGCAGATGAATTTTGACTTTGTGATTCCTCTGTGAAATCAATCCTTGGGCTTAATCAAACTTCATGGATGTCCTCTATGGATGTTTAGGAATGTATTGTATCCTTCCCCAAGGTTTGAGATCAAGTGTAAGCCAACTGTCAATGGTAGGGTTGACTTTTTCTTTTAGAAAACCCTAATTTGTGATCAGATGATTCTGAGTTTTTGTGGCTTATGAATTGAGCTTCTTCAGTCAATCAAAGCTTGTAGACATGTCAATGAGATTTATTTAAGGTCCTTGAAGTTCATCTTGAAGCTTCAAGTCATGTCTTGTTTCACAGGTTAGCTCAAGGGTTGAATTAAGTCAAAACCCTAATTCCTAATTTTTTGGTAGATGAATACTCAAGGTGATTTGGCCATTGTGGATGGACTCTTGAGGTTCCCTTGGGCTTGTTGGACTATTAATTGAAGTATTTGCTCATGCCCAGATGAAAATTTTCATCTGGAGGCCCTGGTCGACCAAAACCCTAATTTGGTGACACTGGCGATCCTAAGGCTTGATTAGCCTGAGATGTTGCACTCTTGTGCTTAATTCTTGATGTGGGATATCTCTTGATCCCTTGTACATGTTTGATAGACTAGACAAGTTGTAGATCATGTCAATTTTTGATTGATCCTTTGTCTGAGTGCTCTGAGAGGACTCAAAACCCTAATCCTTGATTATAGTGAATGCTCAGCAACTCATGAGAAGGTTGATGATGTAGGATAGATGTATCCTTATTGTGATTATGATTTGCCCAATGATGAGAATTCTTGGGGTCAAAATTTGGGGTATGACAGAAAGAAACATGAATACGTATGTTTTCTTCAAACAAATTTGTTGATAGCTTTGATGGCTTCATATACGAAGATGCTAATTATTCTTGTTCATGCACTGCCCTTTTCGTTTTGATACAAGTTTTGTTAGCAGTCGATCAACCTGAATGGTTGCTTATTGTTTTAGTTATCCAATCATATGTCTTCGAGTTGAGTAAAAGGAAGCAAAGATTGAACTATTATTCCTCATAAGATATGAGATATTTATGATCAACTGTGTGGTGGTATGAGCTTAGGACTGTTTGTGACTCATTTTTCAGTTGATTGGATGTTGAGTTTCTTTAGTTATGTAACACAACTCAATTTTCCATACAGTAAAACTAGGTAAAAAAAGCTGGTATGTAATATATATTTAACATTTAAAATTATAAACAAAAGGAACATCGGCTTAGTGGTTAAGAATCTCGCCCAGTAAGTTTTGGTACTGAGTTCAAATCCCATTGGTAGTAAAAATTAAATTTTTTTTCAATGCTTTACTATCCAAAACAGGAAAAATTTATTTTACCTGTAATGTGAGCAATTTTTAATTTACCTCCTCGTAATAAAAACGATAAAAAATTATAGTAAAATTAAAAGAAAAATAAAAAATAAACTTAAAATAAAAATATAAATTAAAAAATACTACGTGGATTTTAAAGAATAAATAAAAATAAAAATAAAAAGCCACCTGGACAGCCACACAGGATTTAAAAAAGATTATGGGTTTAAAAGTCAAATAGGGGCCAAACACACATAATCTAGACATTATAAAGTGGGAATCTAAAAAAATCTTACATGGGATAAACTGAAACTCGCTAATATTATAAGGGGATGACTTATATATTTAACCCTAAAATCTGAAATTGAAAACTCGAATTACAATTATTCTCCCTACATACAAATATTTATTAAATATTGATCATTAGCCCAATAATAAAATAAAAAATATTAATAAGACTACTTATTTTATAAAATAAATTTTAAATAAGATAAAAGTAGGTCAATTAGTAATATTTAATGTAATACCTACTAGTTACATGTCTAAAATAATAATTGGTGGTAATAATAATTGGTACTGGATAAATCAATTCAAATATCTAAAAGTGGACCAAATTAAAAAATTTACAAAAATAGAATTATGACAACTAATACATCAATGATTGAACAACATCTTCAACACAGCGAAGAGACGCTTCATCGAGTCCTCAATGCCAAGTCTATAGCTACAAGTCCAACCCATTAACTACTTGCCTGAAAATAACACAAATACATGGGATGAGATACTAATGTTATGGGTTCCCGGCATAAACCACGAAATCTCTGACTACCCTTCTACCCTAGTCAAGGTCTACTTGAAAAGTCCATTAGGGTATCTCTCACCAATCACACACGAATGAGTACCGACTGGACACCTCACGCTCATCTCATTAGCGCCATACGTCTAGTAACACATGCTTGATTCACATACTGAAATGATAAAGAAGCTTTGGTGTTACTTAAACCCCAACTCGAGCGTTATGTATTGTGACCAACTAAATCTCTATCAAAATAAATGAAGTGTCAGCAACCACTAAATTCCATATATGACTCACAAGGCTCATGACCACCGTGGGGCCTCCTATAAGCATATCATTTGGATTCAGTCTATCCTACAGCGACCCCAAAGACCCAAGCCATGTATAAATTCCTGCACAGAGTATAGAACCGGAATTGCAACCATCCCTTATACTTATAGGCCATGGACCATAAATATAGTAGTCAACTATCAAGAGTGACATATGGGTCATATATCATCCTAATCTATCTCATGAGAACCTGGAACCATGTTATCCTAGTATATAGCCAGAACCATACGTCATAACCGGGTAGTAAAACTACCCACACGCACTACTGAGATTTCCAATTTATCCCATACCCTATATATAACCCTACATACCCTAACAACAACAGTCCCCCACTTTTGAGTCTAATTTATGAGATTATCAACATTCTGCTACAACCCTGAGAGACTCCATCTCCACTCTAGGTTATACACCTATTTTATGCAGTGACATTTGTCAAGGTTCTATGTGTTTATAGTCAATTAACTTAAAGTTATTCACGAGCCTTCGAGTTGTCAACAATCAAAACGAATATAACGTCCAAAATGACTTTGGTTGTCCACGATTTTCTTACACCATACATAATTAATCCAAATTTTCCGCGTGACACTCCTAGTATCACGTAACTGTTATCCTACTTATTATGTTACTATCTTGTGGTACTAATCCATAGGATATCCCATTCAAAACTTTGATATTCACAATCTCTCATTCAACTCTAAGTTTGGTCCAATGTCGAATGATTGATTTACACCTAAACGCACAAAATATACTTTATTTATACAAAAAACAAGATTCCTTAATTAATATTGGATTATCTTTTTTTCATTAACAATTATTTTGTGGATATGAACATTGTGATTAAATAAGTATGGGGTCCTTATCAATTTATGTATTAAACTATTATGACAATTGAAAAGACTAGCAATCCTTATCAATTTTTTTCAATCTATGACAAGTTCATAGAATTTATATCAGCTAAGAAATATGGCACTAATTTATAACATAGATTTTTGAGGAGAAATAATTTTGATTTTAAAGAGAACTCATTGATAAATGAGCATAAAGATTTCCAACATTACAAAAACTCATTACACCTTGTAAGTTTCAAACACAAATTATGGTGCATCTTTTATTTTTTAATGATTGGAGTGATACAACATAGCTTCTTAAATAAAACAACAACAATTGTCTTGACCACCCGGAAACCAACATTGTCCACCTTTTTGAAATCCCTTTCTAAGGTATTCTGTGCCACAATTTAAATTCCAAGTATCTACGCAGCATGCTGCTGGTGCTCCATTTCTTCCATAAGGGCAATCTAGTTTAGCTGGAGTATCTAAACTAGTAAGGAACATCGACTTAGTGGTTAAGAATCTCGCCTAGTAAGTTTATGTACTGAGTTCAAATCCCAATATTGGTAGTAAAAATTAAATTTTTTTTCAATGCTTTACTATCGAAAACAACAAAAATTTATTTTACCTATAATGTGAGCAATTTTTAATTTACACCCTCGTAATAAAAACGATCAAAAAAATTATAGTAAAATTAAAAGAAAAAAAAATAAAAATTAAATAAAAATAAAAATTAAAAAATACTACGTGGATTTTAAAGAATAAATAAAAATAAAAATAAAAAGCCACGTGGATAGCCACATAGGATTTAAAAAAAGATTATGAGTTTAAAAGTCAAATATGGGCCAAACACACATAATCTATACATTATAAAGGGGGAATCTAAAAGAATCTTACAGGGGATAAACTGAAACTCGCTAATATTATAACGGGATGACTTATATATTTAACCCTAAAATCTGAAATTGAAAACTCGAATTACAATTGTTCTCCCTACATACAAATATTTATTAAATATTGATCATTAGCCTAAAAATGAAATAAAAAATATTAATTAGAATACTTATTTTATAAAATAAATTTCAAATAAGATAAAAGTAGGTCAATTAGTAATATTTAATGTAATACCTACTAGTTACATGTCTAAAATAATAATTGGTGGTAATAATAATTGGTACTGGATAAATCAATTCAAATATCTAAAAGTGGACCAGATTAAAAAATTTACAAAAATAGAATTAGGACAACTAATACATCAATGATTGAACAACATCTTCAACACAGCGGAGAGACGCTTCATCGAGTCCTCAATGCCAAGTCTATAGCTACAAGTCCAACCCATTAACTACTCGCCTGAAAATAACACAAATACATGGGATGGGATACTAATGTTATGGGTTCCCAACATAAACCACGAAATCTCTGACTACCCTTCTACCCTAGTCAAGGTCTACTTGAAAAGTCCATTAGGGTATCTCACAAACATCACACATGAATGAGTACCCACTGGACACCGCACGGTCATCTCATTAGCGTGAAATGTCTAGTAACACATGCTTGATTCGCATACTGAAATGATAAAGAAGCTTTGGTGTTACTTAAACCCCAACTTGAGCATTACGTATTGTTACCAACTAAATCTCTATCAAAATAAATGAAGTGTCAGCAACTGTTAAATTCCATATATGACTCACACGGCGCGTGACCACCGAGGGGCCTCCTATAAGCATATCATTTGGATTCAGTCTATCCTAAAGAGACCCAAAGACCCAAGCCATGTAAAAATTCTTGCACAGAGTATAGAACCGGAATTGCAATCATCCCTTATACTTATAGGCTATATACCATAAATATAGTAGTCAACTATCAAGAGTGACATATGGGTCATATATCATCCTAATCTATCTCATGAGAACCTTGAACCATGTTATCGAAGTATATAGCCAGAACCATACGTTGTGACCGGGTAGTAAAAATACCCACATCCACTATTTAGATTTCCATGTAATTTCGTACCCTATTTATAACCTTACATACCCTAACAACAACAGTCCCCCACATTTGATTCTAATTTATGAGATTATCAACATCCTACTACAACTCTGAGAGACTCAATCTCTACTCTAGGTTATACACCTATTTTATGCAGTGACATGTGTCAAGCTTTTATGTGTTTATAGTCAATTAACTTAAAGGTATTCACGAGCCTTCGAGTTGTCAACAATCAAAACGAATATAACCGTCCAAAACGACTTTGGTTGTCCATGATTTTCTTACACCATACATAATTAATCCAAATTTTTCGTGTGACAGTCCTAGTATCACGTAACCATTATCTAATTTATTATGTTATTATCTTGTGGTACTAATCCATAGGAAATCCCATTCAAAACTTTGATATTCACAATCTCTCAGTCAACTCTAAGTTTGATCCAATGTCGAATGACTGATTTACACCTAAACGTATAAAATATTCTTTATTTATACAAAAAATAAGATACCTTAATTAAATTGGATTATCTTTCTTTCATTAACAATTATTTTGTGGATATGAACATTGTGATTAGATAAGTATGGGGTCCTTATCAATATTATGTATTAATTTATTATGACAATTGAATAGACTAGCAATCGTTATCAAATTTTATTTTTCAATCTATGACGAGTTCATAGATTTTATATCAGCTAAGAAATATGGCACTAATTTGTAACATAGATTTTTGATGAGAAAGAATTTTTATTTTAAATAGAATTCATTGATAAATTAGGATAAAGATTTCCAACATTAAAAAAACACCTTACACCTTGTAATTTTCAAACACAAATTATGGTGCATCTTTTATTTTTCAATGATTAGAGTGATACAACATAGCTTCTTAAATAAACCAACAACAATTGTCTTGACCACCCGGAAACCAGCATTGTCCAACTTTAAATCCATTTCTAAGGCATTCCGTGCCACAATTTGAATTACAAGTATCTACGCAGCATGCTGCTGGTGGTCCATTTCTTCCATAAGGGCAATCTAGTTTAGCTGGAGTGTCTAAACTAGTAACAGATCCTGAAAACAAAATAACTTATAAATTATTATGCACACAAAGTAGTTTATATTTTACAAAATTTTCACCCAATATTATTTTGACTTCATAAAAGTTGCTGATTCATGTAGATCTAACCAATAAAGCTATTGTTTTTCTCCTTAAGAATATAAAATCATAGGTGACAAATAATAAAATTCTCAAATTTAAACGTAAATTATTTCATAAAAGTAAAAATGTTCTATAAGAGATATATAACTAAGTCTTCCCTCTACCTGAAAGCAAAATCAAAATAATGTATAAAATACCAAAAAGATAAGAAGATTGATATCTTTGAGAAGACATTTTGTTGGATTTCACTTTATATTTTTCTTGTGTATTACAAGACTAAAATCTTATGCATTATATAGACTAAATAATTTTTTTCAATGAAAATAAATATTAATTTTATTTAATTTTATTAAATTTCATTTACATAAATTAGTCCTATGTTTGAAGATTTATCATATTATTAGACTTTTTAGAATATAAAAGTCATAAATATTTGTATAGAAATATTAAAGTAATTTTAATACAAAATAAAAATATGTCAATTATTCAAATATAAATAATAAATAATATTAATGGTAGAAATATATTATTTACTTAAAATAAGAATAATCCTTGTCTTTAAAACTTTTTGGTTTGTCTATGAGAATATTATATATAAAATCTAGGGTTAAATATAGGTCACCCCCTATAATATTATCCATTTTCTGTTTATCCCCTATAAGATATTTTTAGATTCCCCTTCATAATGTCTAGATTTTGTGTGTTTGTCCCCCGGTTGATTATTCGAACCCATAATCTTTTTTAAATCCACAAAGCATTTTTCTATTTTATTTATTTTTTACTTTTTTAATATTTTTTAAAGTTTTTAAATAACGAGGTGGGTAAATTAAAAATGGCTCACATTACAGGGTAATATATATTTTTGCTGTTTTGGATAGTAAAACATCGAAAAAATTCTAACTTTTTACTACCAATAGGATTTTAAGTCAATACCTAAGCTTACTATGCGAGATTCTTAACCACTAGGATGATGTTCCTTTTGTTTATAATGTTTACAAGTTAAATATATATTACGTACTAAAACCTCTTCATTTGTTCTAAAACCCCTTCTCACAATATCCAATTCCTCTTACAGAATGGGGTCCCTGATTCTAAAGTGGTTACCTTTTTTGCTTCAAAACTTGAATAACCTACTCACTCAAAATTCTCCATTATTTAAGAAGATAGTGTTGGAACTAATGGAATTGAGTTTCAACCCCAAAACTACCTTATTCATGGTGGCATTACATGCTAAGATTATGACAGCCATATGGGAAACCAAGATTGATGTCTATAAGAAATGGGGTTGGTCTGAAAAAAATATTGCCTCAGCCTTTGTGATGTATCTATGATGTATGTTGATATCTGGGAATAAAATCCAGGCATCAATCAATTTGTTTGTCAATTACATGGGTTGGGATTCCCTTTTGCTTGCCAAAAGTGACGATGTGTTTTTGAAGAGACATGTGAATTGATTTAAGGAAGAATCTTCTCAATTGCTGGAATTGTATGACGAGAAAGAAGATGTTTCAAATAAGGCTTTGTGAGAAGGTTTGTGATTAATAATGACTTTTGAATCCAACATGAGTTATGTATTTTGGTATACATCAAGGTATATAATTAAAGTCTTCGATAATAACCTTGACTTTCACTATTAATGCACAAGTAATGTTCATTCATTTCCATACATAGTATATAGTCTTACAATACAATTTTGTTTGTGGTTTTGTTTATACATAAGTTCATTGCCCACTCTACATGTAACGCCCATATATAATTACATACATGAAAGCACATATTATACATGAATAATACGTTTGGTACTGAAATATACAAGTCCCTAGTAAACACATTATACATATACATGCCCAAAATCACCTAATACAAAAAAAAACTATGGCATAATATATATACAAGATGTTCCACAGATAAATACTAAGAACTAGATCAAACAATGATCTCAAAAAAATCTTCACAACGGAAGCCTTGCCACACAAAAGCCACGATCCGTACGGAAAAGTCAAACATTTTTGTCCTTACCCTTCGCCGAACCTGTAGTACCTGTGATGTAAACAACAACGTGGGGTGAGATACATCAAATCTCAGTGAATCGCTATCTTATAAGTCCTCTCGGCTTTACAAGCTTCTACTAAGCCTAACTCAAGTCAAAATGGGAGGGAAATGACTTTGAGTACTCACACACACTATATGGATCCACGTTACCGAGTCCGTTAACTCAAAAGTGTCACTATCGATAATCCTGTCAAGGCATCCCCTTTCTCCCGTCCTCTTCTACGTCTAGAAGTAGGAACGAGTCATTGACCCTCGTAGATTTCTTGGCATACGAAATGGATTCGAAAATAAGGGACATATTATCACCTTAAATCGTCACTTCACACGGCCCGTACACCGTCACAAGTCTCTTTACCCGTAGGCTCCATTCGTACTATAACATTGGGAATCAAACCTACCAAGAAATCGTGCATTCATCACAGAGGAGCTCGTTACTCATGAAATGCCACACATTAGAATAATGGTTACGATTTCGTGATTTCACATATAACCATAATTGTATTTACGTTTCTAGGCCACTTTAGCCTTTCCTCAACACTTAACCTCATTTACACGTGTTCCATACTAGTGTCATTATTCTTTCCTATACCGTTAGGTAATAGACGCACGCCTCGGCCCCGCACGCACGAGCGTCGTCACCACGTTGTCCAACAATTTCCTAGCCATTACTAGGTTCCAACATAATTCAATGGTGATATTCCTCACTCTACCTATTTCATATTTTAGCATGCATACCCTCACAATCAAATTAAACAACAAGAGAAGTAGGAAATAACAAGTCAATAATATAATAGGACACATAAACAACAAATCACAACTTACACCGATTCTGGTTCCCTCCGATTTATTTAATCGGGCATCAAAACTAATATTTTTCACTTCCAACAGGTAGAATATTTCCCTAGCTATCCATCGGTACCAAGAACACTTAAATCGGGTTAACGAGTCAAAAGTTACGGATTTTAGGAAATAATCTTTTTTTTTCTTTTTGCTCCAGGTCGCGCTAAGCGCGCACCCCTCCGCGCTAAGCGCGCTGCTCTCGGGTTGGGAAGGTTGGAAATTCTGCATACCGCGCTAAGCGGGCATGACCGCGCTAAGCACGCTCTGTGTTATGCAGAAAAATTCCCCTTCGTAACAGAACTTCCAAACCACCATTTTCCACCCTCAAATCATACCAAATCAACAATTAAGGGTTTATGATCATGATTCCATCATAGTTTAACCAACAAACATCCAAACACATAATTTCCAACAATTCCACAAAGTTTCTACACAAAACCTAACATTTTCAAAAAAACCCATTTCATTCCAAAATCATTCCAATCAATACCAACATCATAACAATAATCTATAGATGTTTCTACACACACATTGATCATAATACATAATTTATATCGATTTCTAACCATTAAGTTCATGATTTTAGCAAGATTATTCATTTTCTCTCAAAACCAACCCTAAATCTAGAACTCAAGAAATCCTACCACTAAGCATCTAACTACAACCCACCTTGAATAGATGATGATGATGAAGATTGGAAGATGTTTGATGAAGAGGAAATGATGATCCAAGCTTTTCTCTTCAATTCCAAGTTTTCATCTTTTTCTTTCCTTTGCTCTTCCTTCTCTCTATTTTCTCTCTCTCAAATGTTACTATGTTTGGAAAATGAGAGGAAAGAAAAGATATAGAAACTATCATTAATTTAGTAATACTACTAAATGTCCAAGTTATCTCAATTGCACAAATTAATAAAACCCCAAAGTTAAATAATATTAATCTGATCAGTTCTGAGTTCGTCAGTTTACTCTAATTATTTTATCCAATAAATTCTCAGAGTAACCCGGAACCCAGTTGATCGTTATAATATTATCCCGAGTGGAATAATTTACGGGGTATTACATCCCCCCCCCCTTAAATAGAAATTCGCCCACGAATTTAAAACAATTACCTGAAAAGATGAGGATAAGCTTCTCGCATCTTGGATTCTAATTCCCATGTTGCATCACCCGGATGCGTCTCATCCCACTGAACCTTAACAAGAGGAATCTATTTATTCCTTAACACCTTAGTTTCTCTTTCTGTGATACGACTCGGTTGAGGCTCAACCGTCAAATCTGCTTCTATCTCGATCGTATCAGGTAAAATTGGCTGAAGAGGATCGGGAACAAACTTCCGAAGCTGAGATACATGAAAAACATCGTGCATCTCCGACAGAGAAGGCGGTAGGGCTAATCTGTAAGCTACTTCACCAATTCTTTCTAAAATTTGATACGGTCCCATGTATCTCAGACTTAACTTTCGCGACTTAAACGGTCCTTTTAACCTCAATCTCGGAGTAACTTTCAAAAACACGTGATCACCCTCATCAAACTCCAAAGGTCTTCTATGGTTATCCGCATAACTCTTCTGATGATCTTGGGCTTGTTTGACCTTATCAAGGATCATCCGAATCTTTTCCGTAGTCTCTTTAATAATATCGGGTCCCAAAATTCTATCTTCGCCAACCTCCGCCCAACACAATGGCGTCCTACACTTCCTTCCATACAATGCCTCGTACGGAGCCATACCAATACTTGCATGATAACTATTGTTATAAGAGAACTCGATCAATGGTAAAAGTTCTATCCAATTTCCTCCACTCTCGAGTACACAAGCTCTTAACATATCTTCCATTGTTTGTATTGTTCGTTCCGTCTGACCATCTGTTTGCGGATGATTCGACATGCTCAAACACAACTGCATTCCCATGGCTTGTTGAAAAGCTCTCCAAAATCTTGAAGTAAACTTTGGATCTCTATCCAAAACAATACTAGAGGGAATACCATGCAATCACACTATTTCCGAAATGAACAACCTTGCGAGATGACTCGCCTTGTAAGTAGTCTTTACGGCCAAGAAATGCGCAGATTTCGTCAGCCGATCCACAATTACCCAAATCAAATCATAACCACCCTGAGTACGGGGTAGTCCAACGGCGAAGTCCATAGAAATACTATCCCACTTCCATACCGGAATTTCTAAAGGTTGCAACAAGCCACCTGGTCTTTGGTGTTCAATCTTCACTTGTTGGCATACCGCACATTCAGACACATACACCGCAATATCCTTTTTCATCCCGGACCACCAATAGTCCCTTTTTAAATCTTGATACATCTTCGAAGAACCAGGATGTATAGTAAAAGTACCCTTATGTGCTTCTTCTAAAATCCTTCTTTTCAACACCGCATCATCCGGAATACAAACTCTTTGGTTAAACAAAATAATTTCGTCGATAGCTCGCACAAAACCCAGTTGTACTAACACTTCTTGTAACTTCCCATCTAACATCTGTCCTTGTTGAATTTCCTCTCTAAGAGTAGAATTGATATTCAAATTTCCCATAATCACACCATTAGGGGTCTACACAAATTAAAGATTCAGATCTCGAAATTTTTCCAACAAAGTATATTCCAAGATCATCCATTCGGCACTATGAACCATTTTTCGACTTAATGCATCTGCCACTTTATTTGCTTTTCATGGATGGTACTTAAGTTCCAAATCAAAATCCTTCAAATACTCCATCCACCTCCTTTGACGCATGTTCAACTCTTTCTGATCAAAGAGATACTTCAAGCTCTTGTGGTCACAGAACATCTCAAAACGTACACCATACAAATAGTGACGCCACACCTTCAAAGTAAACACAACTGCCGCCAATTCTAAATCATGAGTTGGATAATTCTCTTCATGAACTTTTAACTGTCGTGAAGCATAAGCCACTACATGACCATCCTGCATTAACACACCTCCTAATCCCCTCTTTGATGCGTCACAATATACCTCATACGACTTTCTAGGATCAGGAATAATCAAGACAGGAGCGGTCGTCAATCTTTCCTTCAAACTCATAAAACTTCTTTCACAAGCCGAATCCCACTCATACGAACAATCCTTTCGAGTAAGTCTCGTCATTGGTAAATCCAGTTGAGAAAATCCTTTAATAAATCTTCTATAATAACCTGCCAAACCCAAGAAACTCCTAATCTCTGCAACATTCTTCGGTCTCTCCCAATTAATCACCGCTTCAACTTTTGATGGATCTACCGCCACACCTCCTTGAGATATGACGTGACCAAGAAAATTAACCTCCGACATCCAAAACTCGCACTTGCTTAGCTTGGCAAAAAGTTGTCTGTCTTGTAAGATCGTTAAAACGATTCTTAGGTGTTCTCCGTGTTCTTGAGAATCACGAGAATGGATAAGAATGTCATCAATAAAGATCACCACAAACTGGTCCAAGTAAGGTTGAAATATCTGGTTCATATAATCCATGAAAACTGCCGGAGCATTAGTTACACCGAAGGGCATCACTAAGAATACATAGTGACCATAACGAGTTCTAAATGCAGTCTTCGATACATCCAAACTCTTCACACGAATCTTATGATATCCTGACCTTAAATAAATCTTCGAGAACACACAGGCTCCTTTCAATTGATTTAATAGGTCGTCTATCCTTGGTAGTGGGTATTTGTTCTTGATGGTGACCTTATTCAACTGGCGGTAATCGATACACAACCGCATTCCACCTTCCTTCTTCTTTACTAATAACACCGGAGCTCCCCAAGGCGAAACACTTGGTCGGACGAAATGCTTAGCCATCAACTCTTCCAATTGATCCTTTAATTCCCTTAATTCAAGTGGTGCCATCCGATACGGAGAAACGGATATTGGAGCCGTTCCCGGTATCAGGTCAATAGAGAATTCCACTTCCCTCACTAGAGGAAGAGAAGTGATATCCTCGGGGAAAACTTGGGGAAATTCACAGACTACCGGAATACTCAACACCAGAAGGTTGTTACTCTCCTCCTTAGTAAGAACCAAAAGAACAGACTTTCCCTTTTCAAACAAGAAATTAATCATTCCAACCGTACCTTCCAAAATAGTAGTTAACACATCCCATGGAGTAGCCTCATCGGATGGAATAATGATTAGCTTTTCTTCACAACCGATAAACACTGAATTAGCAAAAAGCCAATCCATTCCCAAAACAATGTCCACTTTCTTAAGCGGCAAACAAATCAGGTCAATTTGGAAAACTCTTCCATTCACAGATAGAACACAATTTTCACACATTAAAGGTGTTTCCACTATCTCATCCATGGCAGTAGTAACCACCATGGGTGGAGACAACGGGACAGCTTGCAACCCAAGTCGCTTCATACATTGCATCGATACAAAAGAGTGTGTGGCTCCACAATCAAATAACACAAAACAAGGATGTCCATTAACAAAACACGTACCAGCAATTAAGGAATTGTCACCCTTGGTCTTCCTTGCATCCAATGTATAAACTCGGCCGGTATTCTTTTCTTGCATTTGATTCCTATTTTGGGGACAATCCTTCGCCATATGGCCCACTTTGTGACACCGATGACACTCCACTCCTTTGAAGTGACACCTACCGAAATGCATCTTTCCACAAGTACGGCGCACCGGAGGTTCACTAGCCCTGGAATTTTGAACCTGCTTTCCCTTAAAAGTTTGTTGCCTTGGCCTAATTTGTTGATTCGATCTTCCACGGTCACCTTGATTCAACCTACTCAAGTCTCCTACTGCTTGCACCTTCTTTAAGCTATGCTCCGCCACATAACACTGTCGTAACAATTCGGCATAGCTAGTGAATTCCCTCTGAGACATGCTATGTGAAATTTCAACCCTCAAACTAAACAGAAATTGGTCGATCTTCCATCTCTCGTCAGGAGCATACATGGCTTGCCTAGAGTAAGCAACCATAACCTCGAACTTTTCCGCATAAGAAGCCACGGTCAAGTTACCTTGTCTCAACTGTTGAAACTCGAATTCCTTCTGAGACCTTAAGGAACTTGGAAAATACTTCTCCATAAAATTTATCTTAAACTGCTCCCATACGTTCGGTACCTCCTGAATTTTCATTAAGGCCGAAGCACCCTCCCACCACCTCATGGCAGGACCCTTTAACAAGTGAGAAGCGAAGACCACCTTATTTTCCTCATTGCACTGAACTATTAAGAAAATACGCTCCATATCGGATATCCATTCATGAGCCTTTACTGGGTCTAACCCTCCCTGAAACTCCAGAGGATTCATACGAATGAAATCCCTAAAGGTTCCCCCTGCAACTTCAGGAACACCCACTGGAGGATGCAGGCCACCCGTCATTTGCTGTAACATTTGTTGCACAAACTGATATTTTTGCTGCTGCATCTGTTGCATGAATTGATACAAAGGAGCATTCCCCTCGTCGCCCGGTGGATTTGTCCCAGCTGGAGTGGTTCTCGGTCTACCCCGGTTGTTTCTGCGCCCGTCAGCCATGTTCCTAAATGTCATACAGATAGGACTAAGTTGATCAGGCTCAATACCATAAATATAACACGTAATACCAATGGCGACACAAGGCATATGAAACGGAAGGAAAAATACTTATACTATTTCATGGCTAGGTCAAGGATACGACCTACTCTGATACCAACTGTAACGGCCATATATAATTACATACATGAAAGCATATATTATACATGAATAATACGTTTGGTACTGAAATATACAAGTCCCTAGTAAACACATTATACATATACATGCCCAAAATCACCTAATACAAAAAAAAACTATGGCATAATATATATACAAGATGTTCCACAGATAAATACTAAGAAATAGATCAAACAATGATCTCAAAAAAATCTTCACAACGGAAGCCTTGCCACACAAAAGCCACGATCCGTAAGGAAAAGTCAAACAACTTTGTCCTTACCCTTCGCCGAACCTGTAGTACCTGTGATGTAAACAACAACGTGGGGTGAGATACCTCAAATCTCAGTGAGTCGCTATCTTATAAGTCTTCTCGGCTTTACAAGGTTCTACTACGCCTAACTCAAGTCAAAAGGGGAGGGAAATGACTTTGAGTACTCACACACACTATATGGGTCCACGTAACCGAGTCCGTTAACTCGAAAGTGTCACTATCATTAATCCTGTCAAGGCATCCCCTTTCTCCCGTCCTCTTCTAGGTCTAGAAGTAGGAACGAGTCATTGACCCTCGTAGATTTCTTGGCATACAAAATGGATTCGTTAATAAGGGACATATTATCACCTTAAATCGTCACTTCACACGGCCCGTACACTGTCACAAGTCTCTTTACCCGTAGGCTTCATTCGTACTATAACATTGGGAATCAACCTACCAAGAAATCGTGCATTCATCACAGAGGAGCTCGTTACTCATGAAATGGCACACATTAGAAAAATGGTTACAATTTCGTGATTTCACATACAACCATAATTATATTTACGTTTCTAGGCCACTTTAGCCTTTCCTCAACACTTAACCTCATTTACACGTGTTCCATACTAGTGTCGTTATTCTTTCTTATACCGTTAGGTAATAGACGCACGCCTCGGCCCCGCACGCACGAGCGTCGTCACCATGTTGTCCAACAATTTCCTAGCCATTACTAGGTTCCAACATAATTTAATGGTGATATTCCTCACTCTACCTATTTCGTATTTTAGCTTACATACCCTCACAATCAAATTAAACAACAAGAGAAGTAGGAAATAACAAGTCAATAATATAATAGGACACATAAATAACAAATCACAATTTACACCGATTCCGGTTCCCTCCGGTTTATTTAATCGGGCATCAAAACTAATATTTTTCACTTCCAACAGGTAGAATATATCCCTAGCTCTCCATCGGTACCAAGAACACTTAAATCGGGTAAACGAGTCGAAAGTTACAGATTTTAGGAAATAATCTTTTTTTCTTTTTTCTCCAGGTCGCGCTAAGCGCGCACCCCTCCGCGCTAAGCGCGCTGCTCTCGGGTTGGGAAGTTTGGAAATTCTGCAGACCGCGCTAAGCGAGCATGACCGCGCTAAGCGTGCTCTGCGTTATGCAGAAAAATTCCCCTTCGCAACAAAACTTCCAAACCACCATTTTCCACCCTCAAATCATACCAAATCAACAATTAAGGGTTTATGATCATGATTCCATCATAGTTTAACCAACAAACATCCAAACACATAATTTCCAACAATTCCACAAAGTTTCTACACAAAACCTAACATTTTCAAAAAACCCATTTCATTCCAAAATCATTCCAATCAATACCAACATCATAACAATGATCTATAGATGTTTCTACACACACATTGATCATACTACACAATTTATATCGATTTCTAACCGTTAAGTTCATGATTTTAGCAAGATTATTCATTTTCTCTCAAAACCAACCCTAACTCTAGAACTCAAGAAATCCTACCACTAAGCATCTAACTACAACCCACCTTGAATAGATGATGATGATGAAGATTGGAAGATGTTTGATGAAGAGGAGATGATGATCCAAGCTTTTCTCTTCAATTCCAAATTTTCATCTTTTTCTTTCCTTTGCTCTTCCTTCTCTCTATTTTCTCTCTCTCAAATGTTACAATGTTTGGAAAATGAGAGGAAAGAAAAGATATAGAAACTATCATTAATTTAGTAATACTACTAAATGTCCAAGTTATCTCAATTGCACAAATTAATAAAACCCCAAAGTTAAATAATATTAATCTGATCAGTTCTGAGTTCGTCAGTTTCCTCTAATTATTTTATCCAATAAATTCTCAGAGTAACCCGGAACCCAGTTGACCGTTATAATATTATCCCAAGTGGAATAATTTACGGGGTATTACACTACATACTTTGCTTATGATATCAATCTCAACTTGCATACAAATTATATTCAAAAGAGGGTGAGAAGGAAGGTGTGCATTTGGAAAGAAACAAGAATACATCAATTTTCTTCAACAAAATTTGTTGGTAGCTTTGATGGCTTCATATACGAAGATGCTAATTACTCCTGTTCATGCACTGCCCTTTTTCGTTTTGATACAAGTTTTCGATCAACCTGACTGGTTGCTTATTGTTTTAGTTATTCGATCATATGTCTTCGAGTTGAGTAAAAGGAAGCAAAGATTGAACTATTATTCCTCATAAATACGAGATATTTATGATTAATTGTGCGGTGGTATGAGATTAGGAATGTGTGTGACTCATTTTTCAGTTGATAGGCTGTTGAGTTTCCTTAGTTATGTAACACATCTCAATTTTCCATACAGTAAAACTAGGTAAAAAAAGCAGGTATGTAAAAATTTTCCATCGGCTCAGTGGTAAAGAATCTTGCCTAGTAAGTTTAGGTACTGAGTTCAAATCCCATTGGTAGTAAAAATTAAAATTTTTTTCAATGCTTTTCTATCCAAAACAACGAAAATTTATTTTACTTGTAATGTGAGCAATTTTTAATTTACCCCACGTAATAAAAACGATAAAAAAAATTATAGTAAAATTAAAATAAAAATAAAAAAATAAAATTAAAAGAAAAATATAAATTAAAAAGTACTACGTGGATTTTAAAGAATAAATAAAAATAAAAATAAAAAGCCACATAGACAGCCACATAGGATTTAAAAAAGATTATGGGTTTAAAAGTCACATAGGGGCCAAACACACATAATTTATACATTATAAAGGGGGAATCTAAAAAAATCTTACAGGAAATAAACTCAAACTCGCCAATATTATAAGGGGATGACTTATATATTTAACCTTAAAATCTGAAATTGAAAACTCGAATTACAATTATTCTTCTTACATACAAATATTTATTAAAAATTGATCATTAGCCCAATAATGAAATAAAAAATATTAATTAGAATACTTATTTTATGAAATAAATTTTAAATAAGATAAAAGTAGGTCAATTAGTAATATTTAATGTAATACCTACTAGTTACATGTCTAAAATAATAATTGGTTGTAATAATAATTGGTACTGGATAAATCAATTCAAATATCTAAAAGTGGACCAGATTAAAAAATTTACAAAAATAGAATTAGGACAACTAATACATCAATGATTGAACAACATCTTTAACACAGCGGAGAGACGCTTCATCAAGTCCTCAATGCCAAGTCTATAGCTACAAGTCCAACCCATTAACTACTCGCCTGAAAATAATACAAATACATGGGATGAGATACTAATTTTATGGGTTCCCGACATAAACCTCGAAATCTCTGACTACCCTTCTACCCTAGTCAAGGTCTACTTGAAAAGTCCATTAGGGTATCTCACACCCATCAAAAACGAATTAGTACCGACTGGACACCTCACAGTCATCTCATTAGCGCCATACGTCTAGTAACACATGCTTGATTCACATACTGAAATGATAAAGAAGCTTTTGTGTTACTTAAACCCCAAATCGAGCGTTATGTATTGTTACCAACTAAATCTCTATCAAAATAAATGACGTGTCTGCAACTGTTAAATTCCATATATGACTCACACGACTCGTGACCACAGAGAGGCCTCCTATAAGCATATCATTTGGATTCAGTCTATCCTACAGCGACCCTAAAGACCAAAGCCATGTATAAATTCCTGCACTGAGTATAGAACCCGGATTGCAACCATCCCTTATACTTATAGGCCATGGACCACAAATATATTAATCAACTATCAAGAGTGACATATGGATCATATATCGTCCTAATGTATCTCATGAGAACCTTGAACCATGTTATACAAGTATATAGCCAGAACCATACGTCATGATCGAGTAGTAAAAATACCCACATGCACTATTGAAATTTCCATGTTATCACATACCCTATATATAACCCTACATACCCTAACAACAATAGTCCCCCGCATTTAAGTCTAATTTATTAGATTATCAACATCCTACTACAACTCTGAGAGACTCGATCTCCACTCTAGGTTATACACCTATTTTATGCAGGGACATGTGTCAAGGTTCTACGTGTTTATAGTCAATTAACTTAAAGGTATTCACGAGCCTTCGAGTTGTCAACAATCAAAACGAATATAACCGTCCAAAATGACTTTGGTTGTCCACGATTTTCTTACAACAGACATAATTAATCCAAATTTGCCGCGTGACACTCCTAGTATCACGTAACCGTTATCCTACTTATTATGTTACTATCTAGTGGTACTAATCCATAGGATATCCCGTTCAAAGCTTTGATATTCACAATCTCTCAGTCAACTTTAAGTTTGATCCAATATCAAATGACTGATTTACACTTAAAAGCATAAAATATACTTTATTTATACAAAAAATAAGATGCCTTAATAAATATTAGATTATCTTTTTGTCATTAACAACTACTTTGTGGATATGAACATTGTGATTAGATAAGTATGGGGTCATTATCAATTTATGTATTAAACTATTATAACAATTGAAAAGACTAGCAATCCTTATCAATTTTTTTTCAATCTAAGACGAGTTAATAGAATTTATATCAGCTAAGAAATACGGCACTAATTTTTAACATAGATTTTTGATGAGAAATAATTTTAATTTTAAAGAAAATTCATCGATAAATGAGCATAAAGATTTTCAACATTACAAAAACTCCTTACACCTTGTAATTTTCAAACACAAATTATGGAATAAAAGATTGGAGTGATACAACATAGCTTCTTAAATAAAGCAACAGCAATTGTCTTGACCACCCGGAAACCAACATTGTCCACCTTTTTGAAATCCCTTTCTAAGGCATTCTGTTCCACAATTTGAATTACAAGTATCTACGCAGCATGCTGCTGGTGGTCTATTTCTTCCATAAGGGCAATCTAGTTTAGCTGGAGGGTCTAAACTAGTAACAGGTCCTGAAACAAAATAACATATAAATTATTATGCACACAAAGTTGTTTCTTTATATTTTACAAAATTTGCACCCAATATTATTTTGACTTCATAAAAAGTTGCAGATTCATGTAGACCTAACCAATAAAGCTATTGTTTTTCTCCTTACGAATATAAAATCATAGGTTACAAATAATAAAATTCTCAAATTTAAACGTAAATTATTTCATAAAAATAAAAATGTTCTATAAGAGATATAGAACTAAGTCTTCCCTATACCTGATATCAAAATCAAAATAATGCATAAAACACCAAAAAGATAAGAAGATTGATAACTTTGAGAAAATTTTTTGTTGGATTTCACTTTATATTTTCTTGTGTATTACAAGACTAAGATCATATGCATTATATAGACTAAATAATTTGTTTAAATGAAAATAAACATTAATATTATTTAATTTTATTAAATTTCATTTAAATAAAGTAGTCTTAGTTTGAAGATTTATCATATTATTAGACTTTTTAGAATATAAAAGTCATAAATATTTGTATAGAAATATTAAAGTAATTTTAATACAAAATAAAAATATGTCAATTACTCAAATATAAATAATAAATAATATTAATGGTAGAAATATATTATTTAATGAAAATATGAATCATCCTTGTCTTTAAAACTTTTTGGTTTGACTGTGAAAATATTATATATAAAATCTAGGGTTAAATATACGTCACCCCCTATAATATTAGCCTGTTTCTGTGTAACGCCCACACATATATATACATGCATCAAATCATATATTATACATGAAAAGTACGTTTGGTACTAAATATACAATAAGTTCCTAGCAAACACATTATACATATACATGCCCAAAAAGCCTAATACAAAAAAACTATGGCATAGTATATCTACAAGATGTTTCAAAGACAAAATACTAAGAACTAGATCACTAATGATCTCAAAAACTCCACAACGGAAGCAAAGCCATCAGATAAGTAAGGATAATCACACGACCTTATCCTTACCCTTCGCGGAACCTGCAGTACCTGTGATGTAAACAAAAACAGTGGGGTGAGATACATCAAATCTCAGTGAGTTCCATATCTTAAATTCCTCTCGGCTCTACAAGGTTCTAATAAACCTAACTCAAGTCAAAAGGGAAGGGAAATGACTATGAGTACACACACAAACATAACTATCCACACCGGTGAGCCTGTTAACTCACACTAGTACCAACGTACGTCCTGAGCCTGTTAGCTCAAGAATCTCACTAATCAATAACCGTACCAAGGCATCCCCTTTTCCCGTCTGCTTCTACGTTTAGAAGACGACCCGAGTCATGGATCCTTGAAGTTACTTGGCATACAAAATGGATTCGGGATCATCGGCCTGTTAGCCGTGAACCGTCACTTCTCATGGCCTGTTAACCATCACAAGTCTCTTTACCCGTAGGCTCCATTCGTACTATACGCGGGAATCAAACCTGCCAAGTAATTGTGCATACGTTTCAGAGGAGGTGCTCGAGTCTCATGAAACTACACCGCAAAAATAACTGGTTATGATTATTACACACACGCCTCGGCCTTTCATGCACGAGCGTTGACACTATGTCATTTCACACTTTCCGACATTGTTTAGGGTAATGGTTCTCACTCTTCCTATTCCATATTTTAGCATGCATACATATTTAACAACAATCACACACCATTAAACGCTAAAAATCAACAAAACGACACTATTCCCAAAATCCCGACATAATTAAATCGGCCAACAACCTTAAAACCATTTTCATAAGAAAGTACATTCTGTTAGCTTTCCAATGATATCAAGAATATTAAAAACGGATAACCGAGTCAAAAGTTATGGACATAACGAGAAATAGTATATCGAGAAAACACAATTTTACAATTTTCCTGACCGTACGCGTATTGCCTTGTGCCATACGCGTACCGCCCAGCTGGCTCGCCCAGCCATACGCCTATTGTCCAAGGTGATACGCGTATGGGCAGAGGCTGTTTTCCCTTGAAATTTTCCATTTTTCCTCCAATACGCGTACCGCCCTTGCCATACGCATAAGGTCATGCCCCATACGCGTAAGGCCATGCCCCATACGCGTATGGGTAGTGGAAATTTGCAGAATTTCCTGCAGAATTTTTCTGCTACGGGTTCCCCAAAATCAACCCCAAAAATCCGTTTTCCACAACCACAATGCATCGAAACATGTTATAGACATAACAAGCAGTATACTACACAATCAATTATTGAATTTCAGCAGTTAGATTCATGATTTATGTGCAAAATTACTCAATTATCACAATTTCAAACTAACTCTAAACCCAATAAAACTCTACTCTAAAGGGTCTAACTAGAACCCACCTGGATTACAAGATGAGGAGGTTGAAGCTGAGATGAAAAGATGAAGATTGGTTGATGAATCAATCCCTTGAGCTCTTGAGCAATTTTTCTCTTCTTTCCCTTCCTTTTTCCTTCTCCTTTCTTTCTTTCTCTTATGTTTCTATTTATTTTTCCAAATAAGGCAAAGGAAAAGAAAATACACAAAGGAAATATTAATTGGTAATACTACTAATTATCCAAATTATCTCTAATGCACCAATTACTCAAATTCCAAGTTAAATAATATTAATCTAATCAAAATCCGAGTTCGTCGGTTTACTCTAATTTCTTTATCCAATAATTGCTCAGAGTACCCCGGAACCCAATTGATCATAAAAATATTATCCAAAATGCTCACAAAGTTATGGGGTATTACATCCTCCCCCCCTTAAATAGAAATTCCCCCACGAATTTAAAAGATTACCTGAAAAAGATGAGGATAAACTTCCCGCATTTCCGATTCCACTTCCCAAGTTGCATCGCCTGGATGCGTCTCATCCCACTGAACCTTAACAAGAGGAATCTCTTTATTCCTTAACACTTTAGTTTCTCTTCCAGTGATACGACTCGGTTCAGGCTCAAACGTCAAATCAGCTTCTATCTCAATTGTATCTGGCAAAATTGGCTGAAGAGGATCTGGGACAAATTTCATAAGCTGAGACACATGGAAAACGTCGTGCATCTCTGACAGAGAAGGCGGTAGGGCTAATCTGTAAGCTACTTCTCCAATTCTTTCTAAGATTTGATACGGTCCCACGTATCTTGGACTTAACTTCCGCGATTTAAATGGCCCTTTCAATATCAATCTCGAAGTAACCTTCAAAAATACATGATCACCCTCATCAAACTCCAACGGTCTCCTACGGTTGTCCGCATAGCTCTTCTGACGATCTTGGGCTTGTTTAACTTTTCCACGAATCATTCTAATCTTTTCCGTGGTCTCGTGAATAATCTCAGGTCCCAAAATTTTATCGTCGCCAACTTCCGCCCAACACAATGGCGTTCTACACTTCCTACCATATAACGCCTCATAAGGTGCCATACCAATACTTGCATGATAACTATTATTATAAGAGAATTCGATCAATGGCAAAAGATCTATCCAATTTCCTCCACTTTCAAGTACACAAGCTCTTAACATGTCCTCCATGGTCTGTATTGTCCGTTCCGTCTGACCGTCCGTTTGCGGATGGTTCGACGTACTCAAATGTAACCTCGTTCCCATGGCTTGTTGAAAAGCCCTCCAAAATCTGGAAGTAAACTTTGGATCTCTATCCGAAACGATACTAGTATGAATACCATGCAATCTTACTATCTCTGAAATGAACAACCTTGCGAGATGACTCGCCTTATAGGTAGTCTTCACAGCCAAGAAATGCGTTGATTTCGTTAACCGGTCCACAATTACCCAAATTGAGTCATAACCACCTTGCGCACGGGGTAAACCCACTGCGAAGTCCATCGAAATACTCTCCCATTTCCACATCGGAATCTCTAAAGGTTGCAACAAGCCACCCGGCCTTTGGTGCTCAATCTTCACTTGTTGGCACACCACACATTCCGATACATACACCGCAATATCCTTTTTCATCCCGGACCACCAATAGTCCCTCTTTAAATCTTGATACATCTTTGAAGATCCCAGATGTATAGTAAAAGCACCCTTATGCGCTTCCTCCAAAATCCTTCGTTTTAACTCAGTGTTATCCGGAACACAAATCCTTTGGTTAAACAAAATAGTTTCGTCGGTAGCTCGCACAAAACCCGGTTGTAATAATACTTCGTGCTATCCGGAACACAAATCCTTTGGTTAAACAAAATAGTTCCGTCGGTAGCTCGCACAAAACCCGGTTGTAATAATACTTCCTGCAACTTCTCGTCTAACCCTTGTTCTTGTTGGATTTCTTCCCTAAGAGTAGAAGAGATATTCAAATTTCCCATAATTACACCATTTGGAGTCCAGTTAAATTGAAGATTTAGATCTCTAAACTTTTCCATTAGGGTATACTCTAACATCATCAATTCGGCAATATGCAACACTTTCATGCTCAATGCATCCGCCACCTTATTTTCTTTACCTGGATGGTATTTTAACTCCAAGTCAAAATCCTTCAGATATTCCATCCATCTCCTCTGACGCATGTTCAACTCTTTCTGATCAAATAAGTACTTTAAGCTCTTGTGATCGCTAAACATCTCAAAATGCACACCATACAAATAGTGACGCCACACTTTCAAGGTAAAAACAACTGCCGCCAATTCTAAATCACGCGTTGGGTAATTTTCTTCATGGACTTTCAACTATCGTGAAGCATAAGCCACTACATGTCCCTCCTGCATTAACACTCCGCCTAAACCCTTCTTCGATGCATCACAATATACCTCATATGACTTGCTAGGATCAGGAATAACCAAAACAGGAGTGGTAGTCAATCTCTCCTTCAAACTTCTAAAACTTCTTTCACAAGCCGAATCCCACTCATACGAATACTCCTTCCGAGTAAGTCTCGTCAATGGTAAAGCCAACTGCGAAAACCCCTGAATAAACCTTCTGTAATACCCTGCCAATCCCAAGAAACTTCTAACTTCAGAAGCATTTTTCGGTCTCTCCCAATTAATCACTGCTTCAACTTTTGAAGGATCGATTGTTACACCTCCCTAGGATATGACATGACCAATAAAATTAACCTCAGTCATCCAAAACTCACACTTACTTAACTTAGCAAAAAGTTGCTTCTCTTGTAAGATGGATAAAACAATTCTTAGGTGTTCTCCGTGCTCTTGAGGATCACGAGAATAAATAAGAATGTCATCAATGAAAATCACCACAAATTGGTCCAAATAAGGTTGGAATATCCGATTCATATAATCCATGAAAACTGCCGGAGCATTAGTCACACCGAAAGGCATCACCAAAAATTCATAATGACCATAACGAGTTCTAAACGCAGTCTTTGGTACATCGGAACTCTTCACACGAATCTGATGATAACCCGACCGTAAATCAATCTTCGAGAATACACAGGCTCCTTTCAATTGATCCAAAAGGTCGTCTATCCTTGGTAATGGGTATTTATTCTTTATGGTGACGTTATTCAATTGACGGTAATCAATACACAACCGCATTCCACCATCCTTTTTCTTTACCAATAACACTGGAACTCCCCAGGGTGAAACACTGGGTCGAACAAAATGCTTAGCCAACAAGTCTTCCAATTGATCCTTTAATTCTCTTAATTCAAGTGGTGCCATCCGATACGGAGAAACGGATATTGGAGCCGTTCCCAGTATCAGGTCAATAGAGAATTCCACTTCCCGCTCCGGAGGAAGAGAAGTGATATCCTCGGGGAAAACTTTAGGAAAGTCATAAACTACCGGAATACTCAAAACAGGGATGTTACTACTCTCCTCCTTGGTAAGAATCAAAAGAACAAACTTTTCTTCCTCAAACAAGAAATTAATCATTCTCATCGTACCTTCTAAAATAGTGGTTAACACATCCTTCGAAGTAGCCTCTTCGGACGAAATAATGATCAGCTTTTCCTCACACCCAATAAATACCAAATTAGCAGAAAGCCAATCCATTCCCAGAACAACATCCACTTTCTTAAGAGGTAAACAGATAAGGTCAATCTGGAAAACTCTTTCATTCACCGACAAAACACAATTCTAACACATCAACGGTGTCTCTACAATCTCATCCATGGCAGTAGTAACCACCATAGGAGGAAACAAAGGAACAACTTGCAACCCAAGTCGCTTCACGCAACGCGTGGACACAAAAGAATGTGTTGCCCCACAATCAAATAAAACAAAACAAGGATGTCCATTTACGAAACACGTACCCGCAATCAAGGAGTTATCACCCTTTGTCTTCCTTGCATCCAAAGTATACACTCGGCTGGTATTCTTCCCTTGTGCCTGATTCCTACCCTGAGGACAATCCTTCGCCATGTGGCCCACCTTGTTACACTGATAACACCTTATTCCCTCTAGTCCGCACCTACCATAGTGATTCTTCCCACAAGTACGGCATACCGGAGGCACACTAGTCCTAGAACTCTGAACTTGCTTCCCTTTAAAAGATTGTTGTCTTTGCCTAAACTGTTGATTCAATCTTCCACGGTCACTTTGAGTTTCCCTGATCAAATCTCCTTCCATCTGTACCTTTTTCAAACTATGTTCCGCAACATAACACTGTCGTAACAATTCAGCATAGCTAGTAAACTCTCTCTGAGATACACTATGTGAAATTTCAGCCCTTAAACCAAACAGAAACTGATCAATCTTCCACCTCTCATCAGGAGCATACATAGCCTGTCTAGAATAAGCAGCCATAACCTCGAACTTTTCAGCATAAGAAGCCACAGATAAGTTACCTTGTCTCAATTGTTGAAATTCGAATTCTTTTTGAGACCTTAAGGAACTTGGAAAATATTTCTCCATAAAAGTTATCTTAAACTGCTCCCACACCTTTGGTACCTCTTGGATTGTCATTAAGGCTGAAGCACTTTTCCACCACCTCATGGCAGGACCCTTCAGCAAATGTGAAGCGAAGACCACCTTGTTTTCCTCACTGCACTGAACTATTAGGAAAATCCGCTCCATACCTGATATCCACTCATGAGCCTTTACTGGATCTAACCCTCCCTGAAATTCTAGAGGATTCATACAGATGAAATCCCTGAAGGTTCCCCCTGCAGCTTCTGGTACCACCACCGGAGGATGTACACCACCAGCCATTTGTTGTACCATTTGTTGCACAAACTGATTCTGTTGTTGCTGCATCTGTTGCATAAATTGGTACAAAGGAGCATTCCCAGCGTTACCTGGTAGATTAGTCCCTGCTGGAGTGGTTCTTGGTCTACCACGGTTGTTTCTGCGCCTGTCAGCCATGTTCCTGAATTTCATACAGATAGGATTAAGTTGATCAGACTCAATACTATAAATATAATAGACAAGACCAATGGCTACACGCCGCATATGAAATGGAAAGAAAACTTATTCTATTTCATGGCTAGGTCGAGGATACGACCTGCTCTGATACCAACTGTAACGCCCACACATATATATACATGCATCAAATCATATATTATACATGAAAAGTACGTTTGGTACTGAAATATACGATAAGTTCCTAGCAAACACATTATACATATACATGCCCAAAAAGCCTAATACAAAAAAACTATGGCATAGTATATCTACAAGATGTTTCAAAGACAAAATACTAAGAACTAGATCACTAATGATCTCAAAAACTCCACAACGGAAGCAAAGCCATCAGATAAGTAAGGATAATCACACGGCCTTATCCTTACCCTTCGCGGAACCTGCAGTACCTGTGATGTAAACAACAACAGTGGGGTGAGATACATCAAATCTCAGTGAGTTCCCTATCTTAAAGTCCTCTCGGCTCTACAAGGTTCTAATAAACCTAACTCAAGTCAAAAGGGAAGGGAAATGACTATGAGTACACACACAAACATAAGTATCCACACCGGTGAGCCTGTTAACTCACACTAGTACCAACGTACGTCCTGAGCCTGTTAGCTCAAGAATCTCACTAATCAATAACCGTACCAAGGCATCCCCTTTTCCCGTCCGCTTCTACGTCTAGAAGACGACCCGAGTCATGGATCCTTGAAGTTACTTGGCATACGAAATGGATTCGGGATCATCGGCCTGTTAGCCGTGAACCGTCACTTCTCTTGGCATGTTAACCATCACAAGTCTCTTTACCCGTAGGCTCCATTCGTACTATACGCGGGAATCAAACTTGCCAAGTAATTGTGCATACGTTTCAGAGGAGCTGCTCGAGTCTCATGAAACTACACCGCAAAAATAACTGGTTATGATTATTACACACACGCCTCGGCCTTTCATGCACGAGCGTTGACACTATATCATTTCACACTTTCCGACATTGTTTAGGGTAATGGTTCTCACTCTTCCTATTCCATATTTTAGCATGCATACATATTTAACAACAATCACACACCATTAAACGCTAAAAATCAACAAAATGACACTATTCCCAAAATCCCGACATAATTAAATCGTCCAACAACCTTAAAACCATTTTCATAAGAAAGTACATTCTGTTAGCTTTCCAATGATATCAAGAATATTAAAAACGGATAATTGAGTCAAAAGTTATGGACATAACGAGAAATAGTATCGCGAGAAAACACAATTTTACAATTTTCCTGACCGTACGCGTATTGCCTTGTGTCATACGCGTACCGCCCAGCTGGCTTGCCCAGCCATACGCGTATTGCCCAAGGTGATACGCGTATGGGCAGAGGCTGTTTTCCCTTGAAAATTTCCATTTTTCCTCCAATACGCGTACCGCCCTTGCCATACGCGTAAGGCCATGCCCCATACGCGTAAGGCCATGCCCCATACGCGTATGGGCAGAATTTCCTGCAGAATTTTTCTGCTACGGGTTCCCCAAAATCAACCCCAAAAATCCATTTTCCACAACCACAATGCATCGAAACATGTTATAGACATAACAAGCAGTATACTACACAATCAATTATTGAATTTCAACAGTTAGATTCATGATTTATGTGCAAAATTACTCAATTCTCACAATTTCAAACTAACTCTAAACTCAATAAAACTCTACTCTAAAGGGTCTAACTAGAACCCACCTGGATTACAAGATGAGGAGGTTGAAGCTGAGATGAAAAGATGAAGATTGGTTGATGAATCAATCCCTTGAGCTCTTGAGCAATTTTTCTCTTCTTTCCCTTCCTTTTTCCTTCTCCTTTCTTTCTTTCTCTTATGTTTCTATCTATTTTTCCAAATAAGAAAAAGGAAAAGAAAATACACAAAGGAAATATTAATTGGTAATACTACTAATTATCCAAATTATCTCTAATGCACCAATTACTCAAATTCCAAGTTAAATAATATTAATCTAATCAAAATCCGAGTTCGTCGGTTTACTCTAATTTCTTTATCCAATCATTGCTCAGAGTACCCCGGAACCCAGTTGATCCTAAAAATATTATCCAAAATGCTCACAAAATTATGGGGTATTACATTCTGTTTATCCCCTAAAAGGTTTTTTTAGATTCCCCTTTATAATGTATAGATTCAGTGTGTTTGGCCCCTGGTTGATTATTTCAACCCATAATCTTTTTTAAATCCTAAGTGGTTGTCTATGTGTTTTTTTAAATCCACATAGCAATATTTATTTATTTTTTATTTTTTATAAAAAATTTATATTTTAAATTTTTTAATAACGAGTTGGGTAAATTAAAAATTGCTCACATTACAGGGTAAAATATATTTTTGCTGTTTTGGATAGTAAAACATCAAAAAAATTCTAACTTTTACTACCAATAGGATTTGAAGTCAGTACCTAAGCTTACTAGGCGAGATACTTAACCACAAGGTTGATGTTCATTTTGTTTATAATGTTTACATGTTAAATATATATTACATACCGAAACCCCTTCATTTGTTCTAAAACCCCTTGTCATACCCCAAATTTTGACCACCAAGATTTCCCATCATTGTGAAAGTCATCATCACAATATGGGTGGGTCATCATGTCTCATCAATCTCCTCAGGGATTTTTGAGCCTTCTCTACAATCAAGAATTAAGGCTTTAACCCATCTCAGAGCATTTGGACAAAGGATAAATCAAAGAATTGACATGATCTTCAACTTGTCTAGTCTCTCAAACATCCATGAAGGATCAAGGGGTCTCCCATATTAAGAATTAAGCATAAGTATGCAGCATTCCAAGAGGATCAAGCCTCAGGATCGCCAGTGTCACCGAGCCCATCCACAATGGCAAAATCACCTTGAAAGACCATCTGTCAAAAAATCAGGAATTAGGGTTTTGACCTAATTCAACCCTTGAGTTAACTTATGGAGTAAGGCATGGCTTGAAGCTTCAAGATGAACTTCAGGGACCTCAAACACATCATATTGATATATCTACAAGATTTGATTGACTAAAATAGCTTGATTCATAAGCCACAAGAACTCAAAACCATCTAATCACAAATTAGGGTTTCTGATGGAAAAAGTCAACCCTACCATTGACTGTTGAACTACCCATGATCTCAAACCTTGGGGAAGGGTCCAAGACATTCATAAATACCCTTAGAGGCCATCCATGAAGTTTAATTAGACCCAAGGATTGATTTCACAAAAGGATCACAAAATTCAAAACTCATCTGATGAAAAAAGTCAAATGTGCCAAAACCAAGTTTGACTTTTGAAATTTTTGGTCAACTAAGGCTTCCTCAACCCTAAAATGATGTTAATATGTGATTTGAATCATCATTCATAAAGAAAAATCAAGAAATTTGAGTTAACTTGTAAAAGGGGCAACCATAGAAAACTTAAATTTTTTCTAAGTTATGGAACAAAGTGACAAAGGTACCAACTTTGCAAGGCCAAAAATCCCAAACCATAAAGCCTTTTTCTCCCATTCAAAGCTCAGATTGAAGTTCATCTTACATACTTCAAATATGTCAACTAGACCTCATTCCAATTCATTATGGATTTTGAGTTATGGATTGATCAAAATCACAAAAAAGTGAAAATGGCCACTTTTTCAACACTTCGTGAAATTTTACAAAACCAAAATCTGTTTCAGTTTTTCACCAACTTTGAAGCCAATTTTCAATGTAATGCAACTTGATTCAAAACCAAAGTTGGACATCATGTTAAAGTAGGATACATCATCTTTCCAAAATGTCCAAGAACTCAATCAAACTCCATTTGAGCTTGGAGTTA
This sequence comes from Lathyrus tuberosus, assembly GCA_022829125.1. NCBI lineage: Eukaryota > Viridiplantae > Streptophyta > Magnoliopsida > Fabales > Fabaceae > Lathyrus > Lathyrus tuberosus. The sequence goes on from JALAZF010000579.1 coordinate 1,716,006, forward strand.
TGGATTTCACAAAATGCCTTGACGCAAACTGTCTTCATGACAGCATTAGGAAGATTGTGTGCATTTCTTGTGCCACACGATTTCTTTGTCCAATTTTGTCATCTTACCAACTTTTTCATCTTCCCAAATCAATGAGGATCAGATTGAAGCAAGGATCTCTGAACCACCAGCCTTGCAAGTCAAGAAACCATCAATGTTGGCATGTGGGATTCAATGATGAAAATTCCAAAAACTCCAAATTTGGCATAGAGTATTCAATAGATGCATCAAGTTGGCATGGACTGAGACAAATCCAACTGAATGAGTCAAGATAAACTCCAAGATCAGAAGACCATAGGTCTGCTCCATTGACTCGAGTAAATGGCTAGTGAAGACCGAAGATTCCATTTGATCACCATTGAAGAAAAGACTGCTGCAGTTGCCGTTCATTATTGATGCCAAAACAAACTTGACACACTATAAATAGAGCTCACTTGTGATCAGTTTAAGCACACCAAAGCCCCCAAACTGAGGCTTTACTCAAAATTTCTCTCTCACTCCCATTTTGCCTTCTAACTCAAGTTACTACCGAGTTTCAAGTTTGAGAGTGATTCCAACCAAACCAATGATTCACACACCTCATAAACATCATATGTAGATGATCTAAACACTGAACCAACATCTGGAACATCAAATTCATCAAATCATCAGCCAATTGCTCAAGTTTTTGACAGAGTTACAGTTGAGGAGCTATAATGTAATGCCCTGTATAATATATATCTAGAATAATACCATACAAGCATTTTATTTGGTACTGACACATCAAAAGTGCCTAATGGCATAATTCACATACATGACCATTTCTAAAAACATAATACAATCTATGGTACAAGCTATGGAAACTAGCCAAAACAAAAATCTAAGAGCATTATACAATATTCCTCATTGTACAAGAAAAAAATACACAGCGGAAATAAGCTCAACTAAGCTTCTCTTGAAACATCGAAGAATAGCTCCACTTGTAAATCAAACCTGCAAACCACACCTGAAATATAGCAACTATAGTGGGGTGAGATACATCAAATCTCAGTGAGTTCCCTATCTTATAGATTCTCTCGGCTTTACAAGGTTCTATCAATCCTAACTCAAGTCAAGGGAAGGGAAATGACTTCGAGTACACAAATTTACACTATATGGAAACACGTTATTGAGCCCGTTACTCAAAGTATTCACTTATCGATAACCTTGTCAAGGCATCCCCTTTCTCCCGACCTCTTCTACGTCTAGAAGTAGGAACGAGTCATGGACCCTCGTAGATTTCTCGGCATACGAAATGGATTCGGAAATGAGGGACATATTATCACCTTAAATCGTCACTTCACACGGCCCGTACACCGTCACAAGTCTCTTTACCCGTAGGCTCCATTCGTACTATAACATTGGGAATCAAATCTACCAAGAAATCGTGCATTCATTACAGAGGAGATCGTTACTCGTGAAATGGCACATAATAGAAATAATGGTTACGATTTCGTGATTTCACATACAACCATAATTGTATTAACATTTCTAGGCCACATTAGCCTTTAGGCCTCTTTTGCCTTTATCAATTAAACATAATAATTACATGTGTTCCATACTAGTGTCCCATTCTCTCCTAGACCAATACTCGTCACGAATGCACCGTTATACATCAAGTGCCTGAGCATCGCCATCTAGGTTATCTACTCTAGGCCAGAACTCGTCAAGGATGAACCTTTCTACATCGAATGCACGAGCGTCGCCATATAGAGTTTTTATCAATTTTCCTAGCCATTACTAGGTTCCATTATTTTAAACTATGCCATTTGTTTTTGGGGTAAAGTTTCCTCACTCTACCTAATTCATATTTTAACATGCATGTTCTCTCATTCATTTTAACAACAATATTAGATAGATATGGCATAACACAAATATTACAAGTAAACACATATAATCCCACATTGCATAAAACATCACTTTTCACATAGTAGTTCACACACATTTTAAGGCATACAAGCCCCTACTATTCTCTACCAAGCATCCTTGGTTAAATCATGGTCTCTCATACCATTTAACAGCACATTGGATTCTCTTTCCAAGGCTTCAAGTCCCATATCAATCGGATTCCCGATTCATGAATTTTGGTGGAAACGGGGACTACAATATTCACACATACATTACTTTCCCATATTTATCTTATCAATCCATAGCATATAACTATGTTTCTACCACATCACCACATAGAGCATAAAATTAGCTTTCCAACGCTTCGAACGGGGGTCAAAACGGACTTACGGTTCAAAAGTTACGAAGAAAACAAAATCTGACATTATGGAAAATTCAGTGATCATGCGCCGACGCATGGTTCTATGAGTTGACGCATGAACCTAGAAATTTCGCACGGGTCAGCGCACGATATCATGTGTCGACGCATGATCCCGGGGGTTAGCGCATAAATGTGCAGATTCTGCTAAAAACTCAGTTTTCGACCGTTAAATGCCTTTCGGACCTCCGATTTCGATTCCGTAAAAAGCCTCGGTCTCAGAATTCGATATACTATGATATTTTCTCCATAAAAAGGCCATACAACATAATTACAAAATTAATACCAATTTATCAAATAGGAAAAGTTTAGGTTTTTCAACCAACCCATTCAATTCAACTCAATCCAACATACCCAATCCATACTATATCAGTCAAACATGTTTCAAACATAACAACAAGTATTCTATGCAGTTTAACCACATTTCATCCGTTAGATTTCATTGATTAACCGTTTAATCATTTTCTCTCAATTCTAACCTAAGTTCAAAACATGGAATTTCTATAACTTAGAGTTTCTAACTAGAACCCACCTGATAATCGAAGAGGAGTTTGAAGAAGATGATGATGATCCATGGCTTCTTCTTCATCCTTGAGCTTTTCCTCTCTTTCCCTATTCTCTTCTCTTCCTTTCCACGTTTCTTCTTCTATTCTTCTCACCCACTTTCTCTTTTTCTTCTACTTTACTAACTTCTTCTTTCTCTTTCTTTATAACAATTATATATATATATATATATATATATATATATATATATATATATATATATATATATAAAAAAACCAATATTATATAATATAATGCAATAGAGTAAAATATCTCCAATTGATATTTTATCGTCTCACACCAAATGATCAATTATTAGAGTTACCATAAAATCCTCTCTTGGAATAATCCATTTAATAAAATAATTGATCTCTTCAGAGTTCATTAGTTGCTCTATTGATCCCAATTGGTAATAATTAAAATACTTAAAGGATTCCATTAATCCAATTATCCAAAGATAGAGTACACCAAAGCTCATCTGATCTCATCTGATATCCAATTGAGCATTTAAATAATATGGGGTATTACATATAATCAATTCCAGCACATTTCAATTTGTTCTAAACATTCAAACACATCCCTTGAGGCACAAGGAAGCTGTCCAAATCATTGGAACTCATCTGCAACACCTCCAAGCTAGGATTCGATTCTCACCTGCAGAGGTAAGCCACAAACTTCTAAACTCATTGAATCATGCATCATAAACACATTTTGTGATTACCATTGTGTTTCTGGTTGTTTATAGAACATTTACCCTCAATCAATTGGTGTTTATGATTCTTGTATGAGATTTCATTAAGTTTTTCAATTTTTAGGGTTCATCTGGTTTTACCATGCTATCTCTTGATTCAATTAATTTAAACAAAATCGTGTATTGCCATTGCATTCCTTGTTCAAAAACGCATGATTTTCATATTCGGATCATGTGAACTGATTGAGAAACGAGTGAGATAGGAGGGTTCACGCATTTGGCTCAAGGAAGAAGATGAAGTCTTGCGCGGAATTTAAATTTGCAACGCATTTTTCATATATTATGTGTTGGTTTGGTTTAGTTATCACCAGCACACGCTGGCTCAGTTGGCAAGGGCGTGTTTTGTGAGTTGGAGGGCGAGAGGTCGTGGGTTCAATCCCCACCCATGACCAATTTTTTTATCACTTGTCCAACTTCTTTATATTTTTCATATTATTTTCTTAAATGATTTGAAAAATTAATTTCTCTTTGAATTTTTATCTTTTTGAATTAATTATTTTTTTCAAATTTCATAAAAAGGGTAAAATATTTTATTTTGCCAAAATTTCACAAAAAACTATTATATATTTTATTATCTAATATTTTCGTAAAGAACTTATTTTATTTGTTTTTAAACAATTGAAAATATTTCTTTTCTCTTGATTTTTCAAACTCAAATGATTTTTAAATCATTCTAGGAATAAAAAATGATTTTTCAAACATTTATCCTTGATCATAACTTGTTTTTTTACACATGTTTAATAATTTTGATTATTTTAAATGATTTTTATTCAAATAAAAATGTATTTTTTAATCAAATTAGGGTTTTTGATTAATTCCAACCTCACCAATCTTTTCAAACACTTTTGGGCCTCTAATAGAGTGTAAGACCCAATCCCTTTACTAAGCAAAACTTTTTGGGCCTCAGTCATTTTATAAGACCCAATGCAATTTCAAAAATCTCGGCGCGATCGCCAGTTTAAAACAAAAATAACATGGGACTCTACTTGAGTTATAAGTCCCATTTCTTTTCTTTAAAACACTTTTGGGCCTCTAATAGATTGTAAGACCCAACCCCTTTTTAAACCAAAATATATTGGGCCTCAATCATTGTACAAGACCCACTGCGATTTCAAAAATCTCGGTGCGATCGCCAGTTTAAAACAAAAAATCACTTGGGCCTCTCCTTGAGCTATAAGTCCCATTCCTTTTCTTTAAAACACTTTTGGACCTCTAATAGAGTGTAAGACAACCCCTCTTTGTACATAAATAATTTTTGGACTTCATTCATTTGTATAACTCCCAATACAGTTTTCAAAATGACAGTGCGATCATTGTTTTCTTCTGGGCCTCTCCATGAGTTGTAAGCCTCATCTCTTGTACAAAAATAACCTTTGGGCCTCTAATAGAGTGTAAAACTCTTTGTAAATTACAATAACCTTGGGCCTCTGCTTTGCTATAAGTCCCACAACATCTGTAAATATTACAGTCTGATCAATGTTATCAAATAAGTCATCTGGGCATCTCTTGTTGAATAAGCCCCAAGCTTTTGTTTCAAAACAACTTTCTTTTTAATTTAAATTCAAATGCATAGTTGTTATCAAAACTTTCTTCAATTTCTTGAACAACTAACCTTACAGCTATGGAAGCTTGCTCACCTGTAAGTTTTTATCTGCTTTCTTTTACATGCTTTTATATATATAAATGTATTGCTGGAAGCTTGCACACCTGTAAGTCCTTCTTTCATTCTTTTAAATACATGTCATATATATATATATATATATATATATATATATATATATATATATATATATATATATATATAACTGTATTGTTGGAAGCTTGCTCACCTGTAAGTCCTTCTTTCATATCCTTTTAAATACTTGTCATATATCAACTGTATATATACTTGTATATCTATGTAGCGAGTGGTTTTTGTCGATGACGCGACCACCTTATCGTTGAAATTTGGGTATTCCTCACCTCAGTGGGAGGAACATTGGGTGCTACTTTCTGATTACTTATTTATCCCATGAAGCTGGAAGGGAAAGGGAAAGTTATCTAAAACGAACCTTGCATGCATCTATTTTACCGAACAGACGCTTGACAGAGATTGGGGAGTCCGGGGTTAGGTTATACAATGGGAAGTTGTCAGTTACATATCCTATATGTGGTTATTCACAGGTTATAGTTTTAGGATCATGCTTTAGTACTTGGTATTGATTCATGTTTATCTGTGAAATGGAAAAATGTCTGTTGTTTTGTGATGTTTGAGAGAGAATATGTTTTTGTTGTTTTCGGGTTTTCTGATGTTTTTGGTAAGGCAGGGACCTAAGGTTTTTAGTTTATTGCGCTCGCTAAGATCATTGCAATCTTATGCCTACGTATTCCCTGTTATGGAGTATAGGGAAATCAGAGCGATCGTAGTTCCTCCTATTCTAAGGGAGAAACTGATGTTTTTGTATCTTGTTCAAAGCCCAAGATATGAAGCTAAAAGGTTTATTTGTATCTTATTCAAAGCCCAAGATATGAAGCTAAAAGGTTTGATTTGTATCTTGTTCAAACCCCAAGATGTGAAGCTAAAAGGTTATTTGTATCTTGTTCAAAGCCCAAGATATGAAGCTAAAAGGTTTTGATTGAGAGAGAATTTTTCATCTCTAAAGAGAGATATCTCAGTTGTTTGGAGTAACTGGTTTGAAAAGGAGAATTACTTTAACTGGAATGTATGAAGACCAGCAATGCCATAATTGCCTTTATAGGGTGATTTATCCTAAAGGAGAAAACTTTAACTCAGTGTGAGCAATGCCATTTTTCCTAAGGAATTCATGCTAAAAGAAGGACATGAGTTTCGATGTTTGTATCCAGAGGCTTGCCACTTACAACAATTAGATGAAAGATTTTAACCAGGATAATGATGGGCAGACAGCTTGGATGTTTTTATCAAAAAGTGTGCCACTTACAATAGTTATCTGGAATTAGGGTTTTGTTTTGATTGACTGACTCCACTGGTTGAAAAGGTTGACTGACTCCACTGGGGAGAATCATTATACAAAGCCTAAGAGGAGGCTGAAAAGACTGACTCAACAAGAGAGTGTTTTATTTGTATCTTGTACAAAGCCCAAGATGGAGGCTTAAAGATTGATTAACTCAACAAGAGAGTATTTATTTGGTGTCTTGTACAAAGCCTAAGATGGAGGCTAAAAGACAATTAACTCAACAAGAGAGTATTTATTTTGTATCTTGTACAAAGCCCAAGATGGAGGCTAAAAGACAATTAACTCAACAAAAGAGTATTTATCTATATCTTGTACAAAGCCCAAGATGGAGGTTGACTCTGTGGAGAAGAATTCATTATACAAAGCCTAAGAGGAGGTTGATTGTGGGGACACAACTGAGGAGTTTATCATTATACAAAGCCTAAGAGGAGGCTAACTTTGCTGGTGAAAGACAAAGAAAGAAATCCTAATACAAAGCCTAAGAGGAGGCTATCTTCTGCCGAGGATTGTTGAAATCCAGAGACAGGTCCAAAGTGAGGATTAACTCTTACTGGGGATTACAGAAGACCTAAGATATCAGAGACCTTGAGGTTCTGATGAAGATTGTGATAGTAAAATGACCCATGCTGGGGATTTTAACTGAAATGTGACAGTTAAGAGTTTTTGAATTTACAGTAATTGACCCTGATTAGGGAAAATTAAAGAAAAGGTTTGAGTTATGAAAACTGTTGGTTTTATTCTGCTTTGGGATTGATCTGGATAATCAGGGTCATTTGCTGTTCTTTAAGGAAATGGGAAATCCAAAGGGTATGAGATTGTCCAAGTCTACTGGTATTGACGAATTTGTTTCTCAGATGATGGATGATCATTGTACTATGCCCAAGAGAAGGCTGGTATGTTAAGGGATGAAGGTCAACCCTTAATTGGTCTGATGTTTTGACTCAGAAAGACAGCTCTAGCAAATGATGACTAGTTTCTGTTCCTATACCTGTAGGAGGTCTCTGGGTCCTTGTATTAAACCCAAGAGGAGGCTGAGAACTTTTAAGAAGCCTGAGGGTCCTTGTACAAAGCCCAAGAGAAGGCTGGGGAATGCTTTTAGGAGGCTTTTGGGTCCAAACTTAAGAATGTTCAAGAAAGGTTTCACCGAGAATAATTCCTTTCTTATGTGAACAGTTCTAAAATTTTAAGAAATTTAAGAGAAGTTTCACCGGGAATAATTCATCTATGGGGAATTGAATTTCTTTGACAATTTCTAATAGTGACAGTCTGAGAGAAGGTTCACCGAGAATACTGCCTCTCTCTTTGTTCCATATTGATTTTACCCAAGAGAAGGCAACACTGTATCTGGAAATCCTATGGGGATCTATGTTTGACTGTATTAAGAGAGTAAACAACTGGCTTTACCTAATTATAGACTTAGTTGTCGGGGAAAACTCTAAACAGTTATACAAGTATATATACGGTTGATATATGACAAGTATTTAAAAGGATATGAAAGAAGACTTACAGAGGAGCAGCTTCCCACAATACAATATATATATGTGACATGTATTTAAAAGATGAAAGAAGGACTTACAGGCGTGCGGCTTCCCACAATACAGTATATATATATATATATATATATATATATATATATATATATATATATATATATATATATATATATATATATAAAGCAGTAAAAGAAAGCAAATAAAAACTTACAGGTGAGCAAGCTTCCATGCTGTAATTGTTAGTTGTTCAAAGAACTGAAACAAATCTTGATAACAGTTATTTTAAAGCAGGAAAACTTGGGGCTTATTCAACAAGAGATGCCCTGATGATTATTTGAATACAAACTGTAAAATTAAGAGAGTATTTACAAAGAGAGTTGGGTCTTATAGCTCAAAGAGAATCCCAAAGATTATTTTTGTACAATGTGGAACTTACAACTCAAGGAGTGGCCCAGATGATTTGATTTTGAACTGGCGATCGCGCCGAGATTTTGAAAATACAGTGGGACTTATACAATAAGTGAGGCCTAAAATGATTTTGGTTGAAAAAGGATTGGGTCTTACACTCTATTAGAGGCCCAGAGAATTTGAAAATGAATAAAGGTAGGACTTATAGCTCAAGGAGAAGCCCAATTGATTTTGGTAAAAAGGCTACGATCGCTCCGTTATTTTGAAAATGTACAGAGGGACTTATACAATAAGTGAGGCCCAAAATGGTTTATATACAAAGAAATTGGGTCTTATAGCTCAAAGTGAGGCCCAAAGATTTAAAAAAAAGAAATGGGACTTACAACACAAGGGTAGGCCCAGTTGAAATTGTTTGAAAATGACGATCGCATCGCGATTTTAGAAAACACAGTGGGACTTATACAATGCATTGAGGCCCAAAAAGGTTTTTATATACAAAGGGGTGGGTCTTACACTCTATTAGAGGCCCAAATATGATTTGAAAAAGATTGATGAGGGTGAAATTAATCAAAACCCTAATTTTGTAAAAAATAGAATTAATTTTGATTAAAAATTAATAAAATTATTGAAAACATGTGAGAAATAAGTTGTGATCTTGGATCAATGTTTCAAAAATCATGTTTTTATCCACAAAATGATTAAAAACCAATTAAGTTTGGAAAATCAAGAAAAAGAAAATTTTTAAAATGTTAAAAAACAAATAAAAATTAATTCTTTGCAAAAATACCAATTATATGAAATAAATAATATTTTTGGGAAATTTTTGTAAAAGAAAATATTTTAACATTTTTGTGAATTATTAAAAAAAAGAATCAACTCAAAATCATTAAAATTCAGAGAGAAATTAATTTTTTGAATCAATTAAATAAAATCACAAAATTCAAATATTCAAATATTTGAAAAAGGGCGCCAAGAACAAGAAAGAACACGCGCGTGTTCTGAATTTTGTCCAGATTTGCATTTTCTCACCAATCTCACTGAATACTTGATGAAATCATACAACCTACATATCAATCTGCTCGTTTTCAACTCACGATCATGTCTATGGTCTTTAATTTCATTTATTTTAAGTATAGAATAAGAAATCAAAGAGAAACCTCAAGAACCCTAATTTTTGCATGAAGGCTGAGAAATTTCATACACGATTCAAAAAAGCAATTGATAGAGGGGAAACACTTTATGCATGATTATGAACATATGTCAAAAGTTTTGTAAGAGGAAATATGCATAAATCAAGAGATGACGAAGTTTAGGCTTACTTGAAGGTCGTGGCAGCAAGAACAATTTGATTTTTGAGTTGGAGGTGTTACAGATGAGTTATGATGATCTGAACAGCTTCCCTACACCATATGAAGTGTGTCTGAATGCTTGGATTGATTTGAAATGAACTGGAACAGATTATGGCACCTCAATTGCAACTTTGTTGAAAACTTGAGCAATTGAGTGATGATTTCATGAATTTGGTGTTCCAGTTGTTGGTTTAGTGTTTTATCAGCTTACATATGATATTTATGAGGTGTGTGTGATTGGTTTGGTTAGAAACTCATTCTAAATACAAAACCGATAGTAGCTTGCATTAGAAGGCATTTTTGGAAGTGAGAGAGTGATTTTGAGAAAGGCAAGTGTTATAGGCCTTTGGTGTACTCAAACTGATCAGAAATGAGGTCTATTTATAGTGTGTCAAGTTTGTTTTGGCAACAATAGTGAATGGCAACTGCAGCAGGCCATTGTCCAATTGAAACACTTTGGAATCTCAAGTCTCCTCCTACCATTGACTTAAGATTATGGCACAGGTCTGTGGTCCTTTGGTTCAGAGTTGAACCTTGACTCATTCAGTGAGAATTGCTTCAGTTTATGCCACCTTGATGCATCCATTCAATGCATTGAAACAAAATTGAAGTCTTTGCACATTTTAGCCTTTTTAGGTTTGTCATAGCTACTTGTAGATTCTTGGACTTGGGAGGCTTGTGGATCAGATCATTCCTCTTTGTTTTTATCCTCTGATGTGTCCAAATAGATGACAAGGCTTGGAGTTGTCCAATTTTTCCAAATCGAGCAAAAGTGCAAAATTCTGCCTTGTGTAGACAGTTGGGAATGGTCATTTTGATGGATTCATATCTCTCAACTCAGGTTGAGTTATGGGAGCCTCTTGTGCTTTTTAGAAAGCCCTCATATGATACAAAACATGTGTGATCTTAGATTTTTAACAAACTATTTGGATCCAATTGAAAAATCATCATGAACATTGATGTTCAAGGCTGCTAATTTAGGCAGATTTTCACTAAGTGTTGAAAAATGTCATTTTCATGTTTTTAGCCATTTTGATCACTCCATAACTTAAAATCCATGAGGAATTGGAGTTTGATGTAGTTGAAGCTTTTGTAGAGTGTAGCAAGACCTACAAATCCAGCTTTGGATCACCCAAAATGGTTGCTTGGATCTCAAGTTATGATCCTTGGAAGTTGGTACCCTAGCCACTTTATTCCATAACTTAGAAAAATTCTAAGTTTTTTTATGGTTACCCCTTTTGCAAGTTATCTCATTTTCTTTGATTTTTCTTGATGAATGATTATTCAAATCGCATATTAACATGATTTTAGGGTTAAGGGAACCTTGGTTGACCAAAATTTCAAAAAGTCAAACTTGGGTTTCTGTACAGTTGACTTTTTCAGCAGATGAATTTTGACTTTGTTATTCTTTTATGAAATCAATCCTTAGGCCTAATTAAACTTCATGGATGGCCTCTAAGGGTATTTAAGAATGTCTTGGACCCTTCCCCAAGGTTTGAGAACAAGTGTAGGCCAACAGTCAATGATAGGGTTGACTTTTTCTTCAGAAAACCCTAATTTGTGACCAGATGATTCTGAATTCTTGTGGCTTATGAATTGAACTCTTTGAGTCAATAAAATATTGTAGTCATGTCAATGTGATGTATTTGAGGTCTTTGAAGTTCATCTTGAAGCATCAATTCATGCCTTGCTTCACAAGTTAACTCAAGGGTTGAATTAGGTCAAAACCCTAATTCCTGATTTTTTTAATAGATGGTCCTTCAAGGTGATTTTGCCATTATGAATGGACTCTTGAGACTCTTTTGATCTTATTGGACCATATATTGAAGTATGGGCTCATGCCCAGATGAAAATTTTCATCTAGAGGCCCTAGTCAACCAAAACCCTAATTTGGTGACACTAGATATCCTGAGGCTTGATCCTCTTAGGATGATGCATACTTATGCTTGATTTTTGATATGGGAGACCTCTTGATCCTTTGTTGGATATTTAAGAGGTTAGACAAGTTGAAGATCAAGTCCTTTCTTGATTGATCTTTTGTCTAAATGCTCTAAGAGGGATGTAAACCCTAGTTTCTGATTGTAGTGAATGCTCAACAATTCCTTGAGGAGATTGATGAAGCATGATGGTATACCCACATTATGGTGATGATTCTCACAATGATGTGAAATCTTAGTGGTCAAAATTTGGGGTATGGCAATCTGGTTAGAGTTTTCCCCGGCAACTAAGTCTAGAATTAGGTAAAGCCAGTTGGTCACTCTTTCAATACAATCAAAACTAGTTCCCCGTAGGACTTACCATATACACTCTTGCCTTCTCTTGGGTTTAAACAATATGGAACAAAGAGAAAGGCATTATTCCCGGTGAAACTTTTCTCAGACTGTCACTATTGGAAATTGTCAAAGAAATTCAATTCCCCAGAGAGGATTAATTCCCGGTGAAACTTCTCTTGAATTTCTTCAAACTCTAGAATTGTTCACTAAAGAAAGGATTAATTCCTGGTGAAACCTTTCTTGAACATTCTTAAGTTTGGACCCACAGGCTTCCTAAAAGCATCCCCAACCTCCTCTTGGGCTTTGTACAAGGATCTTCAGGCTTCTTAGAAGTTTTCATGCCTCCTCTTGGGCTTAGTACAAGGACCCAGAGACCTCTTAAAGGTATAGGACAAGAACCTAGTCATCCTTTGCTAGAGCAGTCTTTCTGAGTCAAAACATCAGACCAGTTTAGGGTTGATTCTCATCCCTTAACATACCAGCCTTCTCTTGGGAATTATACAAAGATTATTCACCAGCTGAGAGCCAATCTCTCCCTACTAGTAGACTTGGACAGTCTCATCCTCATCCCCTTGGATTTCAAAGAAACCTTTATTTCCTTAAAGAACAGGAAATAACCCTGATCATCTGATCAATCTCCAAACAGAGTTAAAACCTCAACAGGTCTCTCAACTTAATCTCTAAACCCTCACTCTAAAAACCCCCAGCTAGGGTCAACTACTGTTAATTTAATATTAACAAAATCCCCAACAGAATCAGAACCTCAAGGTATCTGATATCTCAACTCTTCTGTAATCCCCACCAAGAGTTAAATTCCCTAATTTGGACCTGTCTCTGGATCTCATTAATCCTCAGCAGAAGCTAGCCTCCTCTTAGGCTTCATATAAGGAATTCCACCAAGCAGCCTCCTCTTAGGCTTTGTACAAGACACAAATAAACACTTTCTTGTTTAGTCAGTCTTTCTCAGCCTCCTCTTAGGCTTTGTATAATGATTTCCCCAGTGGAATCCAATCAATCTCTTAGCTTCAACCTTGGGCTTCAATCAAGGAACACAAAAATCAACATCCCCTCAGAGGAAATCAAAATATCTCTGCAGGAAGATATTTCTCTGTATAATCACATCAAAACAGTCAATCAAAACAAAACCCTTAATCCCAGATAACAGCTGTAAGTGGCACACTTGTTGATACAAACATCCAAGCTGTAGTCCCTCATTATCCTGGTTAAAACCTCATCTAATTGATGTAAGTGGCAAGTCTTTGGATACAAACATCCAAGCCAATGTCCCTCTCTTAGCATGAATTTCTGAGGAAAAATGACATTGCTCACACATGAGTTAAAAGTTTTCTCCTTCAGAACAAATCACCATGTAAAGGAAATTATGGCATTACTGGTCTCCATGCATTCTAGTTAAAGTAATTCTTCCTTTTCAAACCAATTACTCAAACAATTGTGATTAACAGATGAGATATCTCTCTTAGAGATGACAAATTCTTTCTAAGTCAAAACCTTTTAGATTCAATCTTGGGCTTTGAACAAGACACAAACAATACAACCTTTAGCTTCAATCTTGGGCTTTGAACAAGACACCAGACATCTGTTTCTTCCTTAGAATAGGAGGAACTACGATCGCTCTGATTTCCCTATACTTTATAACAGGGAATACATAGGCATAAGATTGTGAAATCTTAGTGAGCACACTAATCAAAAACCTTAGGTCTAGTACCTTACCAAAAACATCGGAAAACCCGAAAAACAACATAAATACTCTCTCTCTCAGACATCCACAAAGAAGAAACTTTTCCATTTTACATATGTCGCGGTGAAAATTGAATACCATAGTTATTTGTTAACTAGGATCACATTTCTTTTATGTCACCACCGGTCTTTGATTTTATCCAAGGGAAGGGAGAAAAACCGAATTCCCACAATGCAATGCAAATGCACTAAGATTCTAAGTTCGGGGGTTGGTTATACCTAGGGAAGGTGTTAGCATCCTAGATATATGTAGTACTCTACAGGAACCTCTTGATTTATTTTATATTATCTGTTATTTGTTTTGCTAAGGGTTTAAGGGTAGATGATTTATTTTTAATCCTAAGTGTGCTCGACGAGATATCGCATCTTGTGCCTGCATATCCTGTCCAGAGGGAATCAGAGCATCTGTAGTTCCTTATTCAAGGATACTAAATGTTTAAAGTTTTAGGAGAGAAGATGAGTCATCATCTTAAGAAAACCACCACAGTTTTGAAAATGTTTGTATTTTGTGGGGTATGGGATTGTATGTCCCATCTTTGAGATGATTAACATCTAATTCTCTTGTGTGGAGAATTAGGTGGGCTAAAGTTTGATACAAAAATCAAAATTAAGGGGGACTAACCTAGGAAATCTATCCTAAGTTATCTAATTGATTTACCTTAGGGTGTTGATTATGAGATGCAAATGATGTGCACCATGCACAATAACATGGTTATCATGCATGGGATTTTTCCTTGGATATTTATGCAGTTTAATTATTGTTATTTAGGTGAGGTGCTAGCAAAGTGATGCTAGACTTGTTTCTTGTGATCGATAGGTCGAATGCGATGCCCTAAGGCGATCGACTTACATGGGTAGAAAATGGGCTCGGCGTTGGATCGAGAATTTTTTTAATGTTTTGAAAGGGTTTTGACAAATAGTAACAAGCAATCATCAAATATGATAATAAGGCATGATAACAATCACAATCGTAATATTAAAGAACACACAAACGGACACTCAAGTACGAGGGATCTAACGAGTTTTTGATTAATTGAGAAAAAGAGTTAATTTGATTTTAAGGTTTATTAAGAAAAAAGTTAAAGGTTTATTATTATTAAGAGGACTACACTAAAGATTATCTTATTTTAAAAAAGGGTTATTATCAAATTGGAATTATACTTAAAGATAAATAACAAAAGGTTTTAATTATTATTTTTTTTAAGTTTTATTTTGTTTTAAAGCTATATTAGAAAAAAGTTAATAAAGTCTTTCTTTCTGATAAGAAAAGACTTTAATCTTAATATTTTTAAAGGGTTTTTTTATTAAAAGGTTTTCTAATTAAAAAAAGGTTTAATTAAAAGCTTTTATTATTATTTTAGTTTTAAAGTCTTGTTAAAAGGGAAAATAAGTTATTTAGAAAAAGTTAGACGAGTTTTCATTAATTTAGAAAAATTTTACTTTTAATATTTTTGTAAATAAACCTTTATTATTATTGTTAATTTTAAAGTTATATTAAAAAGTTAATAAAGTTGTTTTCTTACTAAAAATTTTAATTTTAATGTTTTAAAGAAAAAGTTTTTTTTTTTTAAAAGTTCTGACTTTCTTTTTAAAAAGGTTACTTAATTTAAATATGATGAATTTGTTTAATAAAAAGAAAAAGTTAAATTAAAAGATGGATTATTTAAACGGAGGGATAAGGCGTTACGAGGGAGAGAGGGTCCATCGCGGACCCTCGGATCCCAACCGTGCGATGGGGATTGTTATGATCTGAATGGAAGTAAAGAAGGGTGCACCGTAGTCCCTTTAGTGCATGTGTGCGTGTGATTATTAGGTAAAAACAAAAAGAAGAAAATGAAGCGAACACTCCCCTCGCTCATTTCACTCAGAATCTCTCGCCTCTCTCAAAAGGGTTTCAGAAGCCCTAAACACCTCCTCTCAAATTCATCTCCCTCGCCCCTTCGTTCCATCTTTCAACCTCTCAAACTTTCTCGTTCGTCTTTTGTTCTCTCTATCTTTCTCGATCGCGACGGATGACGAAACCTAAACGAAACCCTAAACCCCTAAAAATCCCAGCCCCAATTTATTATGATTTCATAGATTACAAATTACAACAAATATAAGTAAAGCGAAAAAGGGAAAAAGGGAAGGGTCGGCGACGGTCGTAGGCACGACGCGAGCGGCTTCACGGATCTCCATTCGGGGATGAGTTTTCTTTCATCTTTATACCTTTTGTATGACTTTGATTGAGAATCTGTGTCCTTTGAGTTGTTGTTCAACCTTTGCCTCTTTTCTGAAATTGAAACTCTTGATGGATTTGATGTTAAGGATTGATTTTTGTGTGAGAGGATGACGAACGGATAGTCTTCTGATCTTTCTGTTTTTGCGTACTCTGAGGAATAGATGTGAGTTAGTTTGCGTTGATGGTTTTATTTTTGGTTTGTCGTGATGCCGATTTTGTTGACGTTTTTCTGGTGTAGTCCTCCCCCTCTATAGTGATGCGTGTATGTGTATGGTTATGAACTTTTTCTTCTTGATCCCCCTTCTGTTGTTATGCCTCCTTTTATAACCTCTTGGAAATTTGAATTCTGCTATTTGACTTGAATGCTTTCCTTATCCATGCTAAACATGTTTGGAGCATGTTCTATTCCTTCCATTTTGAACCCGATATGTCTGATGTGTTTTGGAAGGAATTAAATACTGTCTGAACATGTTTGAATATGTTTGATTATGTTGGTGAATTTGCTTGCCATGAATATTGGGATAAAACTTGGCATTTTCAAATTATCTTGTTTGATCGTGTTTGTGAATTTTGAACTTTCCCTCATTCTCACGTTTTAGACTATTTTGCGGCTTCTTGAATGTCTTTTATGATGGAAAAATATTGATGGAGCAAATCACAGGTCTTTCTCTCTTTATGAGGTACGAATTACGTGCGTCTATGTATCTGCTTTAGCAACCAAACTCTATCGTAATTCAATGATATGCAGTACAAAGGATGCAATGGATTTCACAGATTCAAGAAAGGTAAACTGGATAGTCCTATTCGCGAGACATTTTTTATCTTTCTCCACTTAACTTGACATGTCTGATTTTGTGTTGTGTCTGTAACATGCTGTAAGCATTCTCATTTCTTGCCAAGTTTTTTTTTAACAACTTTCCATGAATGCTTAGTTTTCCTTGAATGATGATGACTATCCATGTTGGAAAGATTAATATTGTACAACTTGACATTTTTGCCTAGGTACGGATCTTGGTTTCACTATCATGTAATTCTCAAAAGTAAGTTACTCTTCATCATCCTTAGATTCATTGGGTGCTTAATGACATTGAATAGTCGATGTTACAGGATCCACTGATTCATGAAAGCCTCAAACGTCATTGAGGATATTACTGCAAGTAGGACAGGCGTGATTGTGAGACTTTTGGTGAGTTCGGTATCATTATGCCCATTGTTTTTATATATTTCCAATAATGCCAATTATCATTTGATACTTCCTGTGCGTTTTAATTTTCAGGAGGTTTTCATGGTCTGTTTACTTTGTAACTACATTCAAACCTCCACATCGACACCGCTAGAAATTGGTGACGGAATGGCTTCCATTGCTTCGAAATTAAGCGGTTTGGGAATGAAGTTGATGGTAACTTAATCAATTCTTCCTTCCATGTGTATTGCTTGTTGATTGGGGTGTTTCGCCACTAGCAGGTATACCAGCTGCACTCTCAAGTTTATTAACATTAGAACCACGCCGAAGCCCATCTTTAATACTACCAGTGATAGCTGCTGCTGAAAAGAGGGTATCGAGTTCTGATGCGTCTATTTCTAGAGACCCTTGAATCACTGCCTTATTTACCCTATGATTTAAATGTGATGTTGTTCATGTCTTTCTTGTGTTTTCTTTTTTCAATTTAGCATGGCATTGATCTTTGCCACTTTGACTTGGCTAGTTTTAGAAAAACCAATGCACTTTGATTAGCAATATGCCATAGAAATTGTGTATAAAATGTTGTTGTCATTTCGAAAGGAGTTCACGGTATCTGTTATATATTTGAACTCGCCAAACATGACTGCAGTCTAATGCATTTCATGGATTTCAGGATCAAGGTGGTCACCGAACATGGAACCAGCTTTATCCAAAACCAAATGTTTAAATTTGGTAGAAACACGATCCTTTCATCAATGTACTGAAGAATCTTACGAGGAGTTCCAATGTTTAGGCCAATTGAGGAATTCGGCTTTTCGTTACCTGATGAAACACGAACCTTCACAGATTTCAATTCTGCATCATGGATGATATTAATGCCTAGATTTTTGAATGCAGGTTCAAACTTATGTTTGGAAGCCTCTTCCGGAAGTGTAAACATGACTGGCTGTGACTCAAGACGTTTGAAAGTTCGTAGAATATCAACTAAGGTCTGCAGAGCCAAGTCAAGAAGCATCGTCGTGAATAACCTTAGCTTTGATCCCTCATCTGTTGTTGGCGTCGTCTTTACTCAACAGGAACTTCATTATTTTCTTTAATGGCATCAATAACTTCTTTCTCAACTTTTTTAATTCTTTATGACATGAAGTGTTAAAGCTTATATCAGTATCATGGTGTTGACAAGGCTGCAGCCCATTTGTTCTTTGAATCAAAGCTTGTATCTTATTTGCATACCAACTCTAATTTATACATTGTGTAACCTCTTTTGTTGTAATTTGCTATAATAAAATTATGATATTTAAAGCTTTTGGAAACTTTGTATCAGAACTAGGACAAAGGCTTGTGACCACGAATGATGTTGAATTTATTTGCACCTAATTGTACATTGGATTCCATTTGAAAAGGGTCGGAGAGGAATTTGAGTAATTGGCTAAATTATAAGAGTGTGCTCAGAGAGTGCTTGTTCAACAATTGTCAAACAAAATGATGTTTCCTTGTATTGGTAACTTGAATGAAATTTCTGCAAAACCAAATGGATTTTGAAATTCCCCTATACCTTACGTCTTGAATTTGAATAGCAACGGTTCGAATGTCTTGGACTCATCCACTTAAGACTTGTATTTCATGCAAGCTGTAAGCATGGATTATGACCTTTCCCTGATTAAGGCTTTACCTTTAGTCAGATTCTTGAGCATAAATGTTCCAAATACATTGAGGTCATTCGAATAAATTTGAATCAAAGAACCTATCAGTCTTAATTTAAATTCAAATCACTCATATTCCTCCTGATGAAATTTAGTCCGTAGTTTAATCAAGCAAAGACTCTTGACCACAGCCAGAATCTTCATGACTACGCTCAAAACTAATGGAAAGAACCACAATCCTCCTTGGGGAGCACACTGAAACTTCTGAGAACATCTGAGGAAAATAAATAGTAGAAAACCTTAGGACTCTTTGAATCAGAATCTATTGATCTCTTCTCGAGGTACTCGACAGAGAAAATGATTGCTATTTATACTTGAAACCAATGATTTTGTACAAATTGGTTAGTGATAATAAATGCACACAAGACCTATGACCTAAAAAAAGCTATGCAAAAAGAAAAGGGATCTTAGGGTCAAAAATTAGGGTGCGACAGATGCCCCTATTTAAGTTTTTCCTATTCGGAGATATGGAGATTGAAATCTTTGTCTCGACGAGATAAGAGAGACTTAAATACAAACATGCACAAATTTTTGGCCCTAAGATGCCGCCAAATGCACATGATATGATATGCAATGCAAGACAAGGAATCTGTGAAGGCATAATGTGACCCGGACCCGACGAGGACGACTCAGCGAGACAAGACTCCACGGGAAAAGATCTAACTCCACTGGGGGAAAAGACTACCCACTGACAATCACAAGGTATCTTAAGCATCTGGTTGTTGAACTTGCGATGAAATCTTCTAACAAAATCTACTTGAGGATCCTGCTTCAGTGGTCAACTGGAGGAATCTTAGAACTTCATTTGAGAATACTTTCTGCCAAGGTCTTATTGAAAAGGCGTCAACTGGGGATCTGCTGAGAAAAGAGATGACTGTCTGTCAAAGTTTAAAATTAACCAGGGAATCTACTACCGAGATCCTGGAAATAAGCGACTGTTGGTCGAAGTTTAAAGTTAACCAGGGAATCTACTGCTGAGATCCTGGAAAGAAATGACTGTTTGTCGAAGTCTGCTGGAGATCTACTGCCGAGAATAACCAGAGAATTTGAAATGAAATACCTACTGCCGAGGTCTTCTTGAAATCTACTGCCGAGAATAACCAGGAAAATACCTTCTAATAATCAAGCAATTTGTTTAAAGGATAGTAAACTTCCCCTCGTCTCGGGTCAGAAGCCCCGGACTGGTCACAATTTCTTCATTAATCAAGTATTTCGCTTGAAAAGGGAAAAATATAAACCTCCCCTAGTCTCGTGTCATAAGCCACAGACTGGTCTCAGTTTCCTCTTTGGGGATATAATATCTACTACCGGTTTACTGGGTAGTCCTCAAAGAAAATATTACCTACTACAGATTTATTGGGTAGTCAGCAAAGAAAAAGATTGTCTGCTACCGATTTACTGGGTAGTCTATAAAGAAAATATTACTCGCTACCGGTTTACTAGGTAGAAAAATATTACTTACTACCGATTTACTGGGTAGTCAGCGAAGAAAAGATCATATGCTACCGGTTTACTGGGTAGTCCTTAGAGAAAATATTATCTGCTACCGATTTACTGGGTAGTCAGTGAAGAAAAAGAATTATCTGCTAGGGATAGACAAACTATTTTGAGGAGACTGCCATTCGTCATCCAAATAGAAAACCAGATAACCAAACTGCTCAAATAAAGAGTTGCTACTTGTCGTCTGGTATGAATTCCAAGAAAATGTTGTAATAACTGCTGGAGAAATAATTTTCGTCTTCCATAGCAATTTTCAAATAAGCTCTTCTTGGGGAGATAGAGTGCAAAATAAATGCACGCTCGATCTAGGTTCAACAACCTAGAGATATCCAAAAAAATGTGATTGTCAGGGACCAAAGTTCAATTCAGGAAATAACTGAAAAGAAACGGTCAAACAAGACTCAATTCGATGAGGAATGAACTCAAACGGGGTTTATCTTTATCCAAAAATGGAAAAGAAAACTAAAGCAACCATCTTCCACGAGGATCGAACTCAGTGAGGAATTGGGAAGGATGTGCTCTTTTTGCCTAGGGCCAACAACTCTACTTGGAGGGATCAGACAAAACCCAGTCACTTGGAGATAAGCGCAACCAAAGTGAAAGAACAAACAAACAAACACAGAATGCGAGATGCAGAATGCACACATGCCATGAATCTACATGCAAGGATGCCATGCTATGCTTATGCTTATGCTGACAAAACAACGACAAAAAGCAAACTGGAGATAAACAACAAGCATCTCGATACGGATACTCGGCCATTCTTCGCAATATAAAAGCATCATTGGGGATGAAAGGAGAGCCATATATGGAAACATGTCCTGCATTAGGGTTTCAAATTTCTCTGGGGAAAAAAAGAGTACTCCACTTGGGGATGAACATCATGACTTCACTGACGGGATTGTCAAGATGAGTCTGGCTACTTTGTTGGAGATGAGAAAGATTCACTGGGAACGAATCAAACTCAATGATCAAAAAGACTTCATGGGGGATAAAATAAATATCTACTTCATCCGGGAAGCTTGGATCAGTAACAGTTGAAGATATCAGAGATAAAACTTCGAGGAGATGAAATAAACATCCGCCTTCACTGGAGAAGATTGAGATAGTGAGGAAGTCCAATAAGGAGTGAAATAAACACTCGCTTCGCTGGAGAAGGTTGAAACCGAAGAATTTCACCGGGGATTCTTAGGCTGCCAGTCGGAGGAGTCTTGCATCAAAGGTGTCATAACTTCTTGAAGTGGAGGTTTACCAGGGAATAGTCATGACTACCTGGAGCAAAGACTTACGGGGGGTCGTCACATTACTCGAGACAAAAACTCTTTGAGGTATGAATGAATAATGTCGTGAGACTGACATAACTCTGCATTGATGACCTGCATGGTAGTCGCCATTTTGAATAACAATTGTTGTGGATGAGAAGCAATCTTTATTTCTCAAATGCCCAAGATCACTTGTTTTATAAGAAGAAGTCATCCCAAGAGGATTTTACAAAAAACTTGGCGTCCAACTACCCCAATGTTTTCAAACTCTTGGAGAGATTGTCGAATCTCGACGTAACTATCCCGGATTGACTGTGTTCTGTAACCGAGTCTTCAAATTCTTTGAGAGATTTACCAAATCTCGACGTAACTGCCCCAGATGGACGATGTCTTTAGTCTTCGAACTTGCCCCTTGGGGTCAGACAGTGAAAGAGATAGCTGGGAGGCAACCTGCCCCTGCTCAGAAAAGTCTTCGGGTATCGTGCCCCAGGGTATAGTCATCCTTTTGAAATGATTTGCCATTTACTCATTAGAGTCGCAGGTCTCAAAGGATTGAGTTTATCGTTGATGCTCGTATGCTAGCTTCTATGATGTCAAGCAATGTTAGCAAGCAAGAAAAATGTTAATTCTGAAATTGCTAATGCAACAAACGTTTGTCTTGAAGTTTTTATTTAAAATATTTTTGTGATTGAATTACCGATTTTATAATGCTAACAACTTGAGTATAACTCATAGGAGTCAGGAAACGATATCTCAATGAGTATGCTTTTGAAATAACCCCTGCTTCAACTAGGTCTTTTGAGGGTGGTATCGTGGTTTGGTTCACGGTTTAAGAAATAAAGGATATAAGGCTCAAAGTTTGTTTGTGCCCACCCAATCTTCGTGATATTTTACTCCCTTTTTTTTTAAAATCACCCTGCCCCAGGTTAAGAATTAGGGTTTTTTGATTTGTAGAAGAAAACTACTACTTCAAAGGCTCAAAAGGGTTAATGAGGGTTTATCTCCTTATATCTCCAGTGTTTAGGGATTTGAAACAAATGCTTTACATCACTAACAGAGTTTTATTCAAAGCATACAACAAGAGATCTTGCGTTTGATTTCATCATCCTCCATACAATTCTCTGCCGAGGCAAGAGATTGGGCAGCATTGGCATTATAAAATAGAAAAAGCATTTTGAAACGAGTGAAACGAATGGATTTCTTCAAGACAAACATTATTCATTGCATTACATATTCAAAATAACAAGTTCTTGCACGCAAATAACAAATGCATTAATAGACAAAAAGCATTACATGCGAAGAGCAGTAAATTAACTAAAGCCTTGAGGAGACTGTCTCAGTCTAAGCTTATGGTTTTCACATTAGGTCCAGAGTTTTCAAAAAACAATACGCCGCGTCGCATTAGCCTTTGTACTTCATGTTTCAAAGGAAAACAATCTTCGATGTCGTGTCCGGGCGCACCTTGATGGAAAGCACAACGAGCCTCAGGTTTATACCACCACGAGATATCCTTCGGGATGGCTGGCGGAGTTTGTGTCTGCACCATATTCCTCTGTATCAAAAAAAGGATGCAATTTTGCATAGGTCATCGGAATCGGATCAAACTGTCTTTGAACGCGGTTTTGATTATTGAATGATAGACGAGCCTGCGGTTGATAAGCAATAGTGTTGGTGACGGGAGATATTGCAGCGATATGTTGAGGTCGTTGATACCTTCTTCTTTTTTATCGTCCTTGATGCACAACATTTACTTCTTGTTCCTTCTTTTTCTCGAAGTTACTTCCATATTTCTTGGCATTGTTGGAAGCACTTCCTTCTCTAACCAATCTTCCTTCACGCACACCTTCTTCCAAACGCATCCCCATGTTTACCATCTCAGTAAAATCGCTAGGGGCACTTGCTACCATTCTCTCATAGAAAAACGGGCTCAGTGTTTTCAGAAAAATTCTAGTCATCTCTTTCTCCTCTAGAGGTGGAGTACCTTGAGCAGCTAGTTCACGCCAACGCTGGCGTACTCTTTAAAATTCTCTCTTTCCTTCTGGGCCATGGCTCTCAACTGGTCTCTATCCGGTGCCATGTCGACATTATATTTATATTGCTTGATAAAAAGTTCACATAGGTCATTAAAACTGTGGACCTTTGAACTGTTTATCCCCATGTACCACTTGAGGGTTGCGCCAGTCAAACTAACCTGGAAATAATGTATCAATAGGGGATCGTTATCCTTATGAGCAGACATTTTCCGGGCATACATAACTATGTGACTATATGGGCAAGAATTTCCCTTATACTTCTCAAACTCAGGGACTTTGAACTTTGGGGGAACCTTAACATGAGGAACCAAACACAGCTCAGAAGCACTCTTTCCAAACAGCTCTTTCCCACGAAGGACCTTGATTTCTTTCTGCATCTCCAAAAATTGGTCCTGGAAATCATCCATTCGTTCTTCCATCCCAATACTTTCACTAGGAGTAGCATGGAACACAGGCTCTTTTAGCCGGAAAGGAGTAACATTGACCACGGGTGGTGGCACAGTCATTACAACAGTTGTGGCAATAACTTGAGAAACCGGCGGGCGGTATCCGGCTGGAATAAAGTTAGGAGGCATGCCCCACGGATACCCAGGAGGCATAGAATACTTAACTCACTTGTAGTGGGAACCATTGGGATCAGTGCAGATATCATTATAGTTCCTTGCTCTGGCACATTATGTGATGACTGATTCTGAGCGGTCATCAATGTTTCCATCATCCCATTGATCTTCTCCATATTTCCTTTCAGTGTTGAAACCTCTTCCCAAAGTGCTCTGTTTTCCTGCTCGAGTTGATCAATTCTTTTCTTGCGACCGGCTCGAGTATTGTATCGATGATTCAGAGTCTGAGAAGAGAGACACGAATGAGAACCTGGAATGTAAAGGAATGCAAATGCAAATGCGAATGATGCTTATGATGCAACATGCACTTCAAGGAACTCAAAAGCGTATTTTAAACATCGTAATTGGAAATTTATCTTATTTAAAATTTAAACTTTCATAACAAACGATACACCTTCAGGGCTTTATTATTACAAACAAGACAGAATACAAAAGGGAACTAGGGCTTCGATCCACTGGATGATGCTCCCTTTCTTTCACTGAGTTCTTCCATCAACTTGTCAATCCTTTCCTACAATATAAACTTGTCCAGGGTCAGCTTCTCTACTTCTGCTTTCAACCTTGAAACTTCATTTGATTCCACCACAGGAGGCTTGGGTCGAGGATACGACATTGTCAGAACGAGAGCCCGTTTGCGTGACCACTCCAGGCAAGATTCCGTAACTGTGCAGTTAGGGTTTGTTGTCGCAGTCATCCCTTGTCTGTTGATGCGACGCTAAGAAAACATAAGCTGAATCTTCAGCTGAGGGTCCTCTCCCTCATAGAGGAAGATTCTCTTTAGGTTCTCTGGATCAGGTATTTCATTCATCGGATGTCCAAGCTGGCGACGGGCGAGAATAGGATTGTAACTAGTGCATCCTTTTGTACTAAGGAGAGGCACATTGGAAAAATCTCCACATCTGTGAATCATGGGAATTCCTCCATACATTTGATCATGCCAAACAACGTCCGAGTGCGTAAGAGCCATGAGTTTAACGGGCCATTCAGAACCATCTTTCACATCCCAAAAGGCCGCAGACCTCGGTAGGTGCGAAATAAACCACCTATAGAGGATAGCAGTGCAGCAAACAATCTGACCTTCTCCTTTCAGAATCTTTGAATGAATCGAGTGATAGGCATCGGCCAATAGTGTTGGAACAAGATTTTTGAGCATGAAAATTCTGATTGCATGGACATCGACGAAGCCTTCTACATTAGGAAACAGGAACAAACCATAAGCTAGTAGCGCGAACAGATTCTCAAAGGCTTCAGTACTCCCCTTGTTGGTGAATTGTCGAGCTTTCTCAAATAAGAACTGAGCAGGCAAACCGTCGATCCCTCCTCTGACCGTCATGTGAGTCTGGATCTCCAACAGCTTGATGTGGGTCACCCTTGCGATGTCTTCCTGACTGGGTCTTCCTTATCCACCGTAGAACGGAGGTGAGTCGTTGATGGGAATTCCCAATAGAGCGGAATATTCCTCCAATGTGGGCGTCAACTGGAAATCTTGAAAGATAAAGCAATGGTAGATTACATGATAGAGTTGAACCAGCGTCTCTAATAAACCAGCAGCTACTCAGACCTGCAATAAAGAGAGGATCTGTCCATGCTTTGCAGCGAAGGCATCTGGATCCTTTATCTGACCTCCTAGTTCCCTTAGTTGTTCCACATCAAGGACCCTGAAAGTGTATGGCAAAACTCCTTTCTTTCCATAATCCATTTTACGATATCTAAAACAAGTTTGAGTTCTTTGAAGAGAAAGAGAATGAAAAAGAGAATGCAGATGATATGCAAAAAGATTCATGGAAACTTAGCTATTTATAATCATTTTGGGATATCAGAAGTCTCATTCTTAATAATCATAAAAAAAACGGTTACAGTCATTAGTACCGGAATACTAAATGATTGATTTAATACAAAAATTAAAACGCGTTTGTACGCCTTACAACAGTCATAATGTAAAGCTAAATAAAAGCTAATAATGATGGATCTAAGGAGACTCTTCCAACGGTCCTTTTTTGAGTCCTTTGACTTCCTCCAATTGAGCTTCTTCTAAAAATGTTGTCCGAAGATTAGAATGGGAAAAGGCGTCTTGGACCTTTCCTTTCTTGCAAGCAATAGCTTCTTTCCAATATATCCTCCTTTTGTAGGTATCTTGGCTTGAATATGAACCTAAGATAAGAAGTGAACTTTTGTCCTGAAATAGTAACTTGGTCAGCTAAGAATATTCTTCATAAGGTGCCACCAACTAGTCCTCAGGAATAATGGTAGGCGGCAGTAGAATAACTTTTTATCTTGTCTTGAATTCTTTGTCTGGCCGCAAGGTCTCCAATCTCCTTAGATCGTCCAAGTTATGACTATTGTAAGAGCACTTCAACGTTTTTTTTAAGAGTCTATGATATTCTTACGATGTTTACAAATGAGACTAAGTTCCATGAATCTTTATGATATGATGCTAATGCAACACAAAGGCAAAGCACAAAACATAGAGCACACATAAGCAAACAAACAAACAAGGGTCCTAGGTTCAAAGGAGCGTGAACGGAGTCAAGGTCTACCCATCCCATAAGGTAGTATGGTTTCAAATGTACCTGTCGAACGGGTTCTAAAAGTTCCCAGAGTTTACGACCCATCTTTCAGATATTTTCGACTTCCCAAATCACTTGGTATTCAATAATATTCTCAAGAGGATCTCGTCCGAGTGTAGTATCGCGTAACAACTATTTGGAAATAGACTCCCGCATAGTCACCGTACCACATTCTAAAAGTCCAAGTGGGTTAAAGGTGCTACGGTCCTCAGTCTCTAGGGTTCTTGGTCAAAATTAATACCGTTTTCACGAATGGACTCGTTCAAACAATATTAATTTCAAAAGAACCTAAACTGAGCGATGATTTTCTCAATTCGACTTTTTAGGAATCGACTCCGTCAAAGTACCCTTGACCATATCATCTCCTATAATTACACTCATGTCCGGGTCTAGGACTCCTCACCACTCAAGAATCCCTCCAAACAACAAAACAAATATATAACAGATAACAATAAAAGATTCAAGTTAGGGGGAACCCTCTTATAATGATTCCCCAGTGAAGTCGCCATTTCTGTCGCGGTGAAAATTGGATACCATAGTTATTTGTTAACTAGGATCACATTTCTTTTATGTCACCACCGGTCTTTGATTTTATCCAAGGGAAGGGAGAAAAACCGAATTCCCACAATGCAATGCAAATGCACTAAGATTCTAAGTTCGGGGGTTGGTTATACCTAGGGAAGGTGTTAGCATCCTAGATATCTGTAGTACTCTACAGGAACCTCTTGATTTATTTTATATTATCTGTTATTTGTTTTGCTAAGGGTTTAAGGGTAGGTGATTTATTTTTAATCCTAAGTGTGCTCGACGAGATATCGCATCTTGTGCCTACATATCCTGTCAGGAGGGAATCAGAGCACCTGTAGTTCCTTATTCAAGGATACTAAATGTTTAAAATTTTGGGAGAGAAGATGAGTCATCATCTTAAGAAAACCACCACAGTTTTGAAAATGTTTGTATTTTGTGGGGTATGGGATTGTATGTCCCTTCTTTGAGATGATTAACATCTAATTCTCTTGTGTGGAGAATTAGGTGGGCTAAAGTTTGATTTAAAAATCAAAATTAAGGGGGACTAACCTAGGAAATCTATCCTAAGTTATCTAATTGGTTTACCTTAGGGTGTTGATTATGAGATGCAAATGATATGCACCATGCACAATAACATGGTTGTCATGCATGGGATTTTCCCTTGGATATTTATGCAGTTTAATTATTGTTATTTAGGTGAAGGTGCTAGCAAAGTGATGCTAGACTTGTGTCTTGTGATCGATAGGTCGAATGCGATGCCCTAAGGCGATCGACTTACATGGGTAGAAAATGGGCTCGACGTTGGATCGAGAATTTTTTTAATGTTTTGAAAGGGTTTTGACAAATAGTAACAAGCAATCATCAAATATGATAGTAAGGCATGATAACAATCACAATCGTAATATTAAAGAACACACAAACGGACACTCAAGCGCGAGGGATCTAACGAGTTTTTGATTAATTGAGAAAAAGAGTTAATTTGATTTTAAGGTTTATTAAGAAAAAAGTTAAAGGTTTATTATTATTAAGAGGAATACGCTAAAGATTATCTTATTTTAAAAAAGGGTTATTATCAAATTGGAATTATACTTAAAGATAAATAACAAAAGGTTTTAAGTATTATTTTTTTAAAGTTTTATTTTGTTTTAAAGCTATATTAGAAAAAAGTTAATAAAGTCTTTCTTTCTGATTAGAAAAGACTTTAATCTTAATATTTTTAAAGGGTTTTTTTATTAAAAGGTTTTCTAATTAAAAAAATGTTTAATTAAAAGCTTTTATTATTATTTTAGTTTTAAAGTCATGTTAAAAGGGAAAATAAGTTATTTAGAAAAAGTTAGAAGAGTTTTCATTAATTTAGAAAAATTTTACTTTTAATATTTTTGTAAATAAAGCTTTATTATTATTGTTAATTTTAAAGTTATATTAAAAAGTTAATAAAGTTGTTTTCTTACTAAAAATTTTAATTTTAATGTTTTAAAGAAAAAGTTTTTTTTTTAAAAAAAGGTTCTGACTTTCTTTTTAAAAAGGTTACTTAATTTAAATATGATGAATTTGTTTAATAAAAAGAAAAAGTTAAATTAAAAGATGGATTATTTAAACGGAGGGATAAGGCGCTACGAGGGAGAGAGGGTCCATCGCGGACCCTCGGATCCCAACCGTGCGATGGGGATTGTTATGATCTGAATGGAAGTAAAGAAGGGTGCACCGTAGTCCCTTTAGTGCATGTGTGCGTGTGATTATTAGGTAAAAACAAAAAGAAGAAAATGAAGCGAACACTCCCCTCGCTCATTTCACTCAGAATCTCTCGCCTCTCTCAAAAGGGTTTCAGAAGCCCTAAACACCTCCTCTCAAATTCATCTCCCTCGCCCCTTCGTTCCATCTTTCAACATCTCTAACTTTCTCGTTCGTCTTTTGTTCTCTCTATCTTTCTCGATTGCGACAGATGACGAAACCTAAACGAAACCCTAAACCCCTAAAAATCCCAGCCCCAGTTTATTATGATTTCAGAGATTACAAATTACAACAAATATAAGTAAAGCGAAAAAGGGAAAAAGGGAAGGGTCGGCGACGGTTGTAGGCACGACGCGAGCGGCTTCACGGATCTCCATTCAGGGATGAGTTTTCTTTCATCTTTATACCTTTTGTATGACTTTGATTGAGAATCTGTGTCCTTTGAGTTGTTGTTCAACCTTTGCCTCTTTTCTGAAATTGAAACTCTTGATGGATTTGACGTTAAGGATTGATTTTTGTGTGAAAGGATGACGAACGGATAGTCTTCTGATCTTTCTGTTTTTGCGTACTCTGAGGAATAGATGTGAGTTAGTTTGCGTTGATGGTTTTATTTTTGGTTTGTCGTGATGCCGATTTTGTTGACGTTTTTCTAGTGTAGTCCTCCCCCTCTATAGTGATGCGTGTATGTGTATGGTTATGAAATTTTTCTTCTTGATCCCCCTTCTGTTGTTATGCCTCCTTTTATAACCTCTTGGAAATTTGAATTCTGCTATTTGACTTGAATGCTTTCCTTATCCATGCTAAACATGTTTGGAGCATGTTCTATTCCTTTCATTTTGAACCCGATATGTCTGATGTGTTTTGGAAGGAATTAAATATTGTCTGAACATGTTTGAATATGTTTAATTATGTTGGTGAATTTGCTTTCCATGAATATTGTGATAAAACTTGGCATTTTCAAATTATCTTGTTTGATCGTGTTTGTGAATTTTGATCTTTTCCTCATTCTCGCGTTTCAGACTATTTTGCGGCTTCTTGAATGTCTTTTATGATGGAAAAATATTGATGGGGCAAATCACAGGTCTTTCTCTCTTTATGAGGTACGAATTACGTGCGTCTATGTATCTGCTTTAGCAACCAAACTCTATCGTAATTCAATGATATGCAGTACAAAGGATGCAATGGATTTCACAGATTCAAGAAAGGTAAACTGGATAGTCCTATTCGCGAGACATTTCTGATCTTTCTCCACTTAACTCGACATGTCTGATTTTGTGTTGTGTCTGTAACATGTTGTAAGCATTCTCATTTCTTGCCAAGTTTTTTTTAACAACTTTCCATGAATGCTTAGTTTTCCTTGAATGATGATGACTATCCATGTTGGAAAGATTAATATTGTACAACTTGACATTTTTGCCTAGGTACGGATCTTGGTTTCACTATCATGTAATTCTCAAAAGTAAGTTACTCTTCATCATCCTTAGATTCATTGGGTGTTTAATGACATTGAATAGTCGATGTTACAGGATCCATTGATTCATGAAAGCCTCAAACGTCATTGAGGATATTACTGCAAGTAGGACAGGCGTGATTGTGAGACTTTTGGTGAGTTCGGTATCATTATGCCCATTGTTTTTATATATTTCCAATAACGCCAATTATCATTCGATACTTCCTGTGCGTTTTAATTTTCAGGAGGTTTTCATGGTCTGTTTTCTTTGTAACTACATTCAAACCTCCACATCGACACCGCTAGAAATTGGTGACGGAATGGCTTCCATTGCTTCGAAATTAAGCGGTTTGGGAATGAAGTTGATGGTAACTTAATCAATTCTTCCTTCCATATGTATTGCTTGTTGGTTGGGGTGTTTCGCCACTAGCAAGTATACCAGCTGCACTCTCAAGTTTATTAACATTAGAACCACGCCGAAGCCCATCTTTAATACTACCAGTGATAGATGCTGCTGAAAAGAGGGTATCGAGTTCTGATGCATCTATTTCTAGAGACCCTTGAATCACTGCCTTATTTACCCTATGATTTAAATGTGATGTTGTTCATGTCTTTCTTGTGTTTTCTTTTTTCAATTTAGCATGGAATTGATCTTTGCCACTTTGACTTGGCTGGTTTTAGAAAAACCAATGCACTTTGATTAGAAATATGCCATAGAAATTATGCATAAAATGTTGTTGTCATTTCGAAAGGAGTTCACGGTATCTGTTATATATTTGAGCTCGCCAAACATGACTGCAGTCTAATGCATTTCATGGATTTCAGGATCAAGGTGGTCACCGAACATGGAATCGGCTTTATCCAAAACCAAATGTTTAAATTTGGCAGAAACACGATCCTTTCATCAATGTACTGAAGAATCTTACGAGGAGTTGCAATCTTTAGGCCAATTGAGGAATTCAACTTTTCGTTACCTGATGAAACACGAACCTTCACAGATTTCAATTCTGCATCATGGATGATATTAATGCCTAGATTTTTGAATGCAGGTTCAAACTTATGTTTGGAAGCCTCTTCCGGAAGTGTAAACATGACCGGCTGTGACTCAAGACGTTTGAAAGTTTGTAGAATATCAACTAAGGTCTGCAGAGCCAAGTCAAGAAGCATCGTCGTGAATAACCTTAGCTTTGATCCCTCATCTGTTGTTGGCGTCGTCTTTAATACCGTTCGGATGAACTCAACAGGAACTTCATTATTTTCTTTAATGGCATCAATAACTTCTTACTCAACTTTTTGAATCCTTTATGACATGAAGTGTTAAAGCTTATATCAGTATCATGGTGGTGACAAGGCTGCAGCCCGTTTGTTCTTTGAATCAAAGCTTGTATCTTATTTGCTTACCAACTCTAATTTATACATTGTGTAACCTCTTTTGTTGTAATTTGCTATAATAAAATTATGATATTTAGAGCTTTTTGGAAACTTTGTATCAGCACTAGGACAAAGGCTTGTGACCACGAATGATGTTGAATTTATTTGCACCCAATTGTACATTGGATTCCATTTGAAAAGGGCCGGAGAGGAATTTGAGTAATTGGCTAAATTATAAGAGTGTGCTCAGAGAGTGCTTGTTCAAGAATTGTCAAACAAAATGATGTTTCCTTGTATTGGTAACTTGAATGAAATTTCTGCAAAACCAAATGGATTTTGAAATTCCCCTATACCTTACGTCTTGAATTTGAATAGCAACGGTTCGAATGTCTTGGACTCATCCACTTAAGACTAGCATTTCATGCAAGCTGTAAGCATGGATTATGACCTTTCCCTGATTAAGGCTTTACCTTTAGTCAGATTCTTGAGCATAAATGTTCCAAATACATTGAGGTCATTCGAATAAATTTGAATCAAAGAACCTATCAGTCTTAATTTAAAGTCAAATCACTCATATTCCTCCTGATGAAATTCAGTCCGCAGTTTAATCAACCAAAGCCTCTTGACCACATCCAAAATCTTCATGACTACGCTCAAAACTAATGGAAAGAACCACAATCCTCCTTGGGGAGCACACTGAAACTTCTGAGAACATCTGAGGAAAATAAATAGTAGAAAACCTTAGGACTCTTTGAATCAGAATCTGTTGATCTCTTCTTGAGGTACTTGACTGAGAAAATGATTGCTATTTATACTTGAAACCAATGTTCCTGCACAAATTGGTTAGTGATAATAAATGCACACAAGACCTATGACCTAAAAAAAGCTATGCAAAAAGAAAAGGGATCTTAGGGTCAAAAATTAGGGTGCGACAACATACAAACACAATTAAGTACCAAAGCAGAACCTAAACTATCATCTCAGGGATAACCATGTATAGGATGGGTAATTGACAACTCCCCATTGTATAACCTGACCTAGGACTCCCCAATCTCTGTCAAGCGTTTGTTCAGTTAAACATTTGCGTGCAAGGTTAGTTTTAAATAGCTTTACCTTTCCCTTCCAGCTTCACAGGATAAATTAAGAAATCAGAAAGAAGCACCCAACGTTCCTCCCACTGAGGTGAGGAAATCCCATGGCGATAAGGTGGTCGCGTCACCGACAAAAGTCGCACACTGTAAAAAAATGGCGACTCTGCTGGGGAGCCATACTAGGACTAGAAATCATAAGGGATCTCGGATGTTAGTTTATGAATTAATATTATATACTATATATACTGCTTTTCCTACTTGATATCCGTGTTTATTTTTCTGTCAATGGGAATGCGAGTGATGTCGCATCTGGAAAGTTTGAGAGAAACCATAAGATAAGTGATGGCAGAGACGGGGAACATTTATAGGGAGTGATTCCCAAATAAGTTGAACCTGGTAGACCATCAAATCAGTGGAGGTACCCGTGTGATACTATGTTGAACAACCGTTTGTTATGAAAGTAGACGATATCATAGTGCGGTGACCCGTGAAACTGAGGATTTAGTAGACCTTAACCATGTGGCCTTTTGGTAGTGCAGTGGCTATCGGGAATAGTTGATACGCGATACTACACTCAAACTGAGATTTCTTCTGGAATACTATAGCTCGCTCGGGTGAACCAACTTGCTGTTGTTATCTCTAGATTAAGTCAGTGATTTTTGAGAACCTTAACCCATTCTACAGGTACAAAAATCACCAAAATAGTACAACCTTTTGGGATGGGTAGAGCCATGACTCCATGCTCGTGACGCTGAACCTTTGAACCCATGTTTTTTCTATGTTTTTGTGGGCTGCGTTCATGCATTCATCTAAAAAACTCTTTACAAACAAGAAAAAAATATTTTTTCAAAATTAAACTAAACGATAAATTGCAACTATCAGAAGGATTGCGTTATGGATTTCGGTAGAAGAAAGACGCACAAGTACACCTTCAAGACTCCAAAACTAGAGGATTTAAGGAAGTTGGTGTAGCGCGGTTTTCGTGACCTGTATCACTTAACTCCGTTGATTTTCATTGTGGTTGCGAATCACTATCAATGGTCTATAGCTCGATTCATTTTTTATCCTATTTAGCTGTTTAAGGAAGGGAAATAGATCTCTCCAATTAACCCTGCTTGCTAACTGAGTTTCAACAGTCTTTATGCGGTAATAGAGATTGGGGGGTCCGGGGTCCGATTACACAACGGGAAGTTGTCAATTACCCATTCTGTATGTGGTTATCCACAGGTTATAGTTTTAGGATCAGTGCTTAAATACTCGGTATTGATTCATGTTTGTCTGTAAATGGGAGAAGTTTGTTTATGATGTCTTTGATGCAATGGGAGAGAGTTTTTGTTGTTTTTGGTTTTCTGATGTTTTTGGGAAGGTCAGGGACCTAAGGTTTTTAGTGGATTGTTCTCGCTAAGATTTGTTGCAAATCTTTTGCCTACGTATTCCCTGTTATGAGGTATAGGGAAATCAGAGCGGTCGTAGTTCCTCCTAATCTAAGGGAGAAACAGGTGTTTTTGTTTGTTGTATCTTGTTTAAAGCCCAAGATGTGAAGCTATAAAGGTTGATTTGATTGTATCTTGTTCAAAGCCCAAGATGTGAAGCTAAAAGGGTTGATTGAGAGAGAATTTGTCATCTCTAAAGAGAGGAATCTCTGTTGAGGAAAATCATTATACAAAGCCTAAGAGGATGCTATATTTACTGGTTCCGCTGGGGAAAGATGATTATATAAAGCCTAAGAGGAGGCTGAAAAGATTGACTGACTCCACTGGGGAGAATTATTATACAAAGCCTAAGAGGAGGCTTAAAAAGGACTGATTTATACTCAATAAAAGAGTGTTTTTATTTGGTATCTTGTACAAAGCCCAAGATGGAGGCTAAAAGACTGTTTAAACTCAACAAGAGAGTGTGTTTTTATACTCAACAAAAGAGTGTTTGTATCCTGTACAAAGCCCAAGATGGAGGCTAAAAGATTGTTTATACTCAACAAGAGAGTGTTTGTATC
Source organism: Lathyrus tuberosus (assembly GCA_022829125.1). NCBI lineage: Eukaryota > Viridiplantae > Streptophyta > Magnoliopsida > Fabales > Fabaceae > Lathyrus > Lathyrus tuberosus. The sequence continues at coordinate 1,751,132 of JALAZF010000579.1, forward strand.
TTGTATGAAGCCCAAGATGGAGGTTAAAAAACTGTTTATACTCAACAAGAGAGTGTTTTGACTTAGTGGGGAAAAGTTTATCTGTCTTGTACAAAGCCCAAGATTGAGGCTAAAAGAAAATGACTGTTTATACTCAACAAGAGAGTGTTTTATACTCAACAAAAGAGTGTTTTATATCTCGTACAAAGCCCAAGATGAAGGCTAAAAGGTTTAGACTCAACAAGAGAGTATAATTATACAAAGCCTAAGAGGAGGCTAAAAGGTTTAGACTCAACAAGAGAGTGTCATTATGCAAAGCCTAAGAGGAGGCTAACTGTTTTAGACTGACTCAGCTGGAGATTATCTGTCTTGTACAAAGCCCAAGATTGAGGCTAACTTTGCTAGGGGAAAATCATTATACAAAGCCTAAGAGGAGGCTATTTCTGCTGAAAGGTGTTTTAGTTTAGTGACAGGTCCAGTATATTGGTAAAAATGATCCATGCTAGGGATTTAACTGGGATGGTTTAAGTTGTAAAAACTGCTGGTGCTTTGGATAATTTGTCCAGAGGTTCAGGGTTATTTCCTGTTCTTTAAGGAAATGGGAAATCCAAAGGGTATTTAGACTGTTCAAGTCTACTGTTGTTGAGAAATTTGTTCTCAGATAGTGGGGGAATCATTGTGTTATGCCAAAGGGAAGGCTGGTATGTTAAGGGATGAAGGTCAACCCAATAACTAGTTTGATGATTGACTCAGAAAGATAGTTCTAGCAAATGATGACTAAGATCTGTCCCTATACCTGTAGAGGTGTCTGGTGTAACGACCCGAAAAATCTAAATTATTTATTTAATCATTTATTTAATTAATTTAGAAGGAATTAAGGGGTTTGTGATGATTTTGGAGAATTATGGATTAAAAGATACATTTTGAGTAATTTTAATAAAAGGAATAATCATGTATTATTTATGTTATTATTGTTATTATTAAAAATTGAAATAAAATGAGGAAGGGCAAGGTGGTCTTATGAGAAAATAAGTGAGGATAGGATGGGAAGTTCATAAACTGGAATATATGACTAAAAGAGAAAAGGGAACGATCATTCTAACTGATCATTTTTTGGTGAAGGAAACTGAAACAGAGAAGAGGAAGAAGAAACCTAAGGGGCTGAGGAATTTCGAGAAGAATCTTGAAGAAGGAAAAGAAAGGTTTCTGATTACTCTAAGGTATGGGGAGAATTCCTAATTCTTTGTAGTTTATGAAATTGGGGATTGAATAGATTAGGATTGTGTGAAATTGTGTTTTGATTTTGATGATCTTGATATGAAATGTATAATATGATGAACTTCACTGGTATATGTTGACATATGTGTGTCTTATGAGTATTTTGATCAATTTTCGTGTAGAACATTCGTTTTGGGGGATATGGGGATCAAAATTGCAGAAAATCAGATTTTTGGAAAAAGTGGGTTTTGTCGCACTCTGACACGGGTCGTGTCACAGGACACGGGCGGCCGTGTCAGCTTTCTGGTCGTGTATGAAAAATTTGATTTTTGGAAATTGGTCTCTGACTCTCTGACACGGGCCGTGTCACAGGACACGGGTGGCCGTGTCAGGCTGCTGACTTGCTACTTTTTTTGATGTTTTGGAATCGTGTCTCAGGTCTTCTGACACGGGCCGTGTCACAGGACACGGGCGGCCGTGTCAGACTGCTGGTTGTCTTATATTTGTGCTGTTTTCTTGAAGTTTCTCGCTGTTTTCTCGTGTTGTTTCCTTAGAGTCGAGGTGGATGACATATAACTGATGAAATATGATATTTAGGATGAATATTGTTGAGATGAAATGAATGATGCACACGTTGATATTTGGATGAAATGAGGAGTTTAGCATCATTGCATTTCATGGCATATTTTTATGTTGGGGCTTCGGCCTAGTGGTAGCTTCAATACCATAGTGCGGATTGGAGTGATATGTTGTTATGTTGTGCTCCCAGTGTGGAGGGTTGATGGCCAGTGTCCATCACATGGAGAAAAGTCGGTACCGCATTGCATACGTTGCATATTCATTGAAGTTGGCATTGCATTTTTTTTATGAAGTAATCGTGAGGAGTTGTATTATGAATTTTAAGTTGATGATGATGTGAATGAATGTGGATGATGATCTGTTGTTGTTGCTGCTTAATTTATTTAATTTCCATGTCTTGTATTACTGTATCAAATTATGTTTTCTCACCCTGCCTGCTTGGAAATGTTGCCTCTTATATGGGTAACTTGCAGATAACCAAGAGTAGCTTCGAGGTGACGAAGGAGGTAGCTTGGAGTGTCTCGTTTATGTCGTTTAAGTTTAGAGGTGTCCTGCTCTGTGTCATGTAACATCGGGTTGGGATAGATTGCGAACTTCGTGTTATTTTGATTTATGTTGGAATTTTATACTGATGATGTTGTTCTAGATTGGATAAGTTTCTTATGAAGTTTTTAATTGAATTTAAAATGATAAGTTGATTCCGCTGCAAGATTATGATTTCTTTTGACGATGTTTGAGTAACCCGTGTTACGGGACAGGACTATGAGAATTGTATGATGTTTTTTAATATGTACACCCTTGGTTGTGGATTTTACTCTGATAATATGATTTATTTCTTTACAATTGTATGTGGGTTAGAAGGGTGTTACATTAGTGGTATCAGAGCAGGTCAGTCTGTCCGGCCAAGTTTTGTGTGGTCAGTCTGTTGTCAGTCGTTACTTGTTAATGATTATTTGTTTTTCTGACGTGGTGAGTGTTGTACAGAATGGCTGGAAACAACACACGCGCTCTTGCTGATACTATTGCGGCTCTTGCTCGGAACCATGCTCCTGATGAGTTTCTTGCGTTGGAGAAGTTTCAGAGGAACAACCCACCGAAGTTTGAAGGTACTCATGACCCGGCGAGCGCACAAAAGTGGCTCAAGGCGATGGAGAAGATTTTTAGAGTGATGGGGTGCTTTGATGCGCAGCAAGTGCAGTTCGGAACGCATATGCTGGAAGAGGAGGCCGAGGACTGGTGGGATAACACCCGTCAGAGGTTGGAAGATGTTGGCACTGCGGTGACTTGGAATGTGTTCAAAAAAGAATTTCCAGGCAAGTATTTTCCTGAAGATGCTCGTGGTAAGATGGAAGTGGAATTCATTGAATTGAAACAAGGAAATATGACTGTGGTGGAGTATGCTGCCAAATTTGAGAGGCTTGTGAAGTTTTGTCCTCATTACAACCGTGCAGATGCGGAACTTTCTAAGTGTCTCAAATTTGAGAATGGGCTGAGACCAGAGATTAAACAAGGGATCGGATGCCAACAGATCCGCAGGTATGCGGAACTGGTGGATAAGAGTAGGATCTATGACAAAGATAGTCGAGCTCGATTTGCTCACTACAAGCAGCTTAGTGAAAAGAAAGATAGGGTCAGTTTAGAGGAAAACCTTATGCGACCCCAGGTGATAAAGGGAAGCAGAAGGTATCAGATGAGAAGAAGTCAAGTAAGGGAGCTGCTAATGCACCTACTAAGTGCTATAAGTGTGGGGAGTCAGGTCACAAAGCTGATGTGTGTACTAACAAAGTTCTGAGGTGTTACCGTTGTGGCAAGACTGGGCATAGAATTGGTGATTGTCCGAATGAGGGTCCAACCTGTTTCAATTGTGGCGAACATGGGCATATCAGTACTCAATGCCAGAAACCAAAGAAGACTGCTACTGTTGCCCAGACTACTGGAAGAGTGTTTGCTTTGGCTGGCTCAAAAGTTCCCAAGAAGGACAACTTGATTCGAGGTACTTGTTTTATTAACAATGTTGAGTTGATTGCTATTATTGATACTGGAGCTACGCATTCATTTATCTCTCTTGAGTGTGCTACTAGGTTTTGTTTGAATTTGTCTAACATGAATGGTAGTATGATAATAGAGACTCCGGCTAATGGTTCGGTGACTACCATGCTTGTTTGTTTGAAGTGTCCTTTGACAATCTTTGAGAAGAGTTTTGTGATGGATTTGGTGTGCTTACCTTTGCACCAAATCGATGTTATCCTTGGTATGAACTGGTTGGAGTTCAACTACGTTCATATTAATTGTTATATCAAGGCTGTGAGGTTTCCAGAGTTAGGTGAGGATGGTGAACTGATGTTCTTATCTGCTAAACAAGTGGATGAACTTTTATTAGATGAAGCGTTGATGTTCGTAGTGTTTGCATCGTTGCCAGTTGATGGTGAAACCGTCAGTGCTGAGTTGCCTGTGGTTTGTGAGTTTCAAGATGTGTTTCCTGAGGATATAAGTGATTTACCTCCGGAACGTGAAGTTGAGTTTACCGTGGACGTAATACCAGGTACGAGTCCAGTGTCGATGGCTCCGTATCGGATGTCTGCTTCAGAATTGAATGAGCTGAAGAAACAACTAGAAGAATTGTTAGAAAATAAGTTCATTCGACCTAGTGTTTCTCCGTGGGGTGCTCCGGTGTTGTTCGTTAAGAAGAAAGACTGTAGTATGAGATTGTGTGTCGATTATCGGCAGTTGAATAAGATGACCATCAAGAATAAGTATCCGCTTTCGAGAATCGACGATTTAATGGATCAACTCGTAGGTGCTTGTGTGTTCAGTAAGATTGATCTGAGGTCCGGTTATCATCAGATTAGAGTTAAAGCTGATGATATTCCGAAAACAGCTTTCAGAATGAGGTATGGTCATTATGAATATACGGTGATGCCATTTGGGGTTTCTAACACGCCTGGTGTGTTCATGGAGTATATGAACAGGATCTTTCACGAATATCTTGATAAGTTTGTGGTGGTTTTCATAGATGACATCCTGGTATATTCTAAATCAGAAGAAGAACATGTAGAACATTTGAAGGTTGTGTTACAAGTGTTAAGGGAAAAGAAATTATATGCTAAGTTGTCAAAGTGCGAGTTCTGGTTGAAAGAAGTGAGTTTCCTAGGCCATGTGATTTCAAGTGGTGGGATTTCTGTGGATCCCTCGAAGATTGATGCGGTGTTGCAGTGGGAGACTCCGAAGTCGGCTACGGAAATTCATAGTTTTCTTGGATTGGCTGGTTATTATCGTAAGTTCATTGAAGGTTTTTCTAAGTTGGCTTTGCCTTTGACGCAATTGACTCGAAAGGGGCAAGCGCACGTATGGGATGTCGCTTGTGAAAAGAGTTTTGTGGAACTAAAGAGAAAGTTGACAACTGCTCCGGTGTTTATTTTGCCAGACCCGAATGAATCCTTTGTGGTTTATTGTGATGCTTCAAAGATGGGCCTTGGTGGAGTTTTAATGCAGAATGGTAAGGTGGTCGCCTATGCTTCTAGGAAGTTAAGAGTCCATGAGAGGAATTACCCTACACACGACTTAGAGTTGGCTACTGTAGTATTTGTGCTGAAGATTTAGAGGCATTATCTTTTTGGTTCGAAATTTGAGGTATTTAGTGATCATAAAAGTTTGAAATACTTATTCGATCAGAAAGAGTTAAACATGAGGCAGAGAAGATGGCTAGAATTGTTGAAGGATTTTGAGTTTGACTTGAATTATCATCCAGGTAAAGCAAACATAGTGGCTGATGCTTTGAGTAGAAAGTCGTTGCATATTTCGATGCTTATGGTGAAAGAACTTGAAATGATTGAGCAATTCAGAGACATGAGTTTGTTGTGTGAGACGACCGCTGATAGCGTGAAATTGGGCATGCTAAAGCTGACTAGTGGAATTTTGGAGGAAATTCGGGAAGGTCTGAAATCAAATTTTAAATTAGTTGACCAATTAATGAAGATTAATCAAGGTAATGGAGGTGAATTCCGAATTGATGAAGATGGAGTTTTGAGATTTCGAGATAGAGTATGTATTCCGGATATTTCTGGAATCAAAAAGAGTATTCTGGAAGAAGGACAAAGAAGTCGATTTAGTATTCATCCTAGTGCTATGAAGATGTATCAAGACCTACGTAGATTATTTTGGTGGCCAGGTATGAAAAGAGATATTGCTGAGTTTGTGTATGCCTGTTTGACTTGCCAGAAGTCCAAGATTGAGCATCAGAAGCCTTCAGGTATGATGCAGCCGTTGAATGTTCCTGAATGGAAATGGGATAGCATTTCCATGGATTTTGTGGCTGGGTTACCGAAGACTGCAAGAGGTAATGACTCGATATGGGTGATTGTGGATAGGTTAACTAAGTCGGCACATTTCTTGCCAATGAGAATTAATTACTCTATGCAGAAGTTAGCTGAAATTTATATTGAGGAAATCGTGAGGTTGCATGGAACACCTTCGAGTATTGTATCGGATAGAGATCCGCGGTTTACGTCACGATTTTGGAAGAGTCTACAGGATGCTTTGGGTACTAAGTTGAGGATGAGTTCTGCTTATCACCTGCAGAAAGATGGTCAGTCGGAAAGAACAATCCAATCTTTAGAAGATTTGTTGAGAGCTTGTGTGCTGGATCAAGGAGGATCTTGGGATAGTCACTTGCCGTTGATCAAGTTTACATACAACAACAGTTTTCATGCTAGTATTGGAATGACTCCATATGAGGCGTTGTATGGTAGACGTTGTCGAACTCTGATGTGTTGGTATGAGTCGGGAGAGAGCACTGTACTTGGGCCTGAGATTATTCAAGAGACAACAGAGAAGATTAAAATGATTCGGGATAAAATGAAGACGTCGCAGAGTCGTCAGAAGAGTTACCATGATAAGAGAAGAAAGACACTGGAATTCCAAGAAGGAGACCACGTGTTCTTAAGAGTTACTCCGATGACTGGTGTGGGACGAGCTTTGAAGTCTAAAAAGCTCACTCCGTGCTTTGTTGGTCCGTATCAGATTATGCAGAGGATAGGAGAGGTTGCCTATCGGGTGGCTTTACCACCGTCACTTGCGAATTTGCACGATGTGTTTCATGTGTCGCAGTTGAGGAAGTATATTCCGGATCCGTCACATGTAATTCAGATGGATGACGTTCAGGTAAGGGATAACCTGACAATAGAAGCTTTGCCTGTGAGGATTGATGGTCGAGAATTTAAGCAACTTCGGGGTAAAGAGATTGCTTTAGTGAAAGTATGGTGGGGCGGACCAGCTGGTGATAGTTGGACTTGGGAGCGTGAAAATCAGATGAAGGAGTCGTATTCGACTCTGTTTACTTCAGGTAATTTTCGAGGACGAAAATTCTTAAAGTAGGGGCGAGTTGTAACGACCCGAAAAATCTAAATTATTTATTTAATCATTTATTTAATTAATTTAGAAGGAATTAAGGGGTTTGTGATGATTTTGGAGAATTATGGATTAAAAGATACATTTTGCGTAATTTTAATAAAAGGAATAATCATGTATTATTTATGTTATTATTGTTATTATTAAAAATTGAAATAAAATGAGGAAGGGCAAGGTGGTCTTATGAGAAAATAAGTGAGGATAGGATGGAAAGTTCATAAACTGGAATATATGACTAAAAGAGAAAAGGGAACGATCATTCTAACTGATCGTGTTTTGGTGAAGGAAACTGAAACAGAGAAGAGGAAGAAGAAACCTAAGGGGCTGAGGAATTTCGAGAAGAATCTTGAAGAAGGAAAAGAAAGGTTTTTGATTACTCTAAGGTATGGGGAGAATTCCATATTCTTTGTAGTTTATGAAATTGGGGATTGAATAGATTAGGATTGTGTGAAATTGTGTTTTGATTTTGATGATCTTGATATGAAATGTATAATATGATGAACTTCACTGGTATATGTTGACATATGTGTGTCTTATGAGTATTTTGATCAATTTTCGTGTAGAACATTGGTTTTGGGGGATATGGGGATCAAAATTGCAGAAAATCAGATTTTTGGAAAAAGTGGGTATTGTCGCACTCTGACACGGGCCGTGTCACAGGACACGGGCGGCCGTGTCAGCTTTCTGGTCGTGTATGAAAAATTTGATTTTTGGAAATTGGTCCCAGACTCTCTGACACGGGTCGTGTCACAGGACACGGGTGGCCGTGTCAGGCTGCTGACTTGCTACTTTTTTTGATGTTTTGGAATCGTGTCTCAGGTCTTCTGACACGGGCCGTGTCACAGGACACGGGCGGCCGTGTCAGACTGCTGGTTGTCTTATATTTTTGTTGTTTTCTTGAAGTTTCTCGCTGTTTTCTCGTGTTGTTTCCTTAGAGTCGAGGTGGATGACATATAACTGATGAAATATGATATTTAGGATGAATATTGTTGAGGTGAAATGAATGATGCACACGTTGATATTTGGATGAAATGAGGAGTTTAGCATCATTACATTTCATGGCATATTTTTATGTTGGGGCTTCGGCCTAGTGGTAGCTTCAATCCCATAGTGCGGATTAGAGTGATATGTTGTTATGTTGTGCTCCCAGTGTGGAGGGTTGATGGCCAGTGTCCATCACATGGAGAAAAGTCGGTACCGCATTGCATTCGTTGCATTTTCATTGAAGTTGGCATTGCATTTTTTTTATGAAGTAATCGTGAGGAGTTTTATTATGAATTTTAAGTTGATGATGATGTGAATGAATGTGGATGATGATCTGTTGTTGTTGCTGCTTAATTTATTTAATTTCCATGTCTTGTATTACTGTATCGAATTATGTTTTCTCACCCTGCCTGCTTGGAAATGTTGCCTCTTATGTGGGTAACTTGCAGATAACCAATAGTAGCTTCGAGGTGACGAAGGAGGTAGCTTAGAGTGTCTCGTTTATGTCGTTTAAGTTTAGAGGTGTCCTGCTCTGTGTCATGTAACATCGGGTTGGGATGGATTGCGAACTTCGTGTTCTTTTGATTTATGTTGGAATTTTATACTGATGATGTTGTTCTAGATTGGATAAGTTTCTTATGAAGTTTTTAATTGAATTTAAAATGATAAGTTGATTCCGCTGCGAGATTATGATTTCTTTTGGCGATGTTTGAGTAACCCGTGTTACGGGACATGACTATGAGAATTGTATGATGTTTTTGAATATGTACACCCTTGGTTGGGATTTTACTCTGATAATATGATTTATTTCTTTACAATTGTATGTGGGGTAGAAGAGTGTTACATCTGGGTCCTTGTATTAAGCCCAAGAGGAGGCTGAGAACTTCTAAGAAGCCGGAGGGTCCTTGTACAAAGCCCAAGAGGAGGCTGAGAACTTCTAAGAAGCCGGAGGGTCCTTGTACAAAGCCCAAGAGGAGGCTGGGGATGCTTTTAGAAAGCCTGTGGGTCCAAACTTAAGAATGTTCAAGAAAAGTTTCACCGGGAATAATTCTTTTCTTGTGTGAACAGTTCTAAAGTTTGAAGAAATTCAAGAGATGTTTCACCGGGAATAATTCATCTCTAGGGAATAGAATTTCTTTTGACAGTTTCTAAAGTGACAGTCTGAGAAAAGGTTCACCGGGAATACTGCCTTTCTCTTTGTTCCATATTGTTTAACCCCAAGAGAAGGGAAAACTGTATCTGGAAATCCTATGTGGGATCTATGTTTGTCTGTTATAAGAGTGAACAACTGGCTTTACATAAGTTCTAGACCTAATTGTCGGGGAAAACTCTATACAAGTATATATACAATTGATATATGACAAGTATTTAAAAGTTTAATGAAAGAAGACTTACAGTGTGCAGCTTCCCACAATACAGTATATGTATAGAAAGCGGTAAATGAAAACATGTAAAAACTTACAGGTGTTGTAGAGCTTCCATGCTGTAAAGGTTAGTTGTACAAGAAATTGAAGAAAGTTTTGATACAGTTATATTAAAACACTAAATGGGGCTTATTCAACAAGAGATGCCCTGATGATTATTGAATACAGACTGTATTATTTACAGAGGAGAATTGGGTCTTATACAACAAGAGAGCCCAAAGATTATTTTTGTACAGAGATGTGGGTCTTACAGCTCAAGGAGTGGCCCAGATGATTTGTTAAAAAGGCGATAACCACGTTAGGGTTTTGAAAACTGTACAGAGGGACTTATACAAGGCTGAGGCCCAAATTATTTCTGTACAAGGAGGTTGGTTCTTATACTCTATTAGAGGCCCAAAGATGTTATTTTAAAAGAAAAGATGGGCTTACTGCTCAAGGAGAGGCCCAGATGAAATTTGTTTTGAAAACGATGATCGCGTCGGGTTTTTTGACGTATCAGGACTTATACAATACACTGAGGCCCAAAAAGGTTTTGGTCAAAAAGGGATTGGGTCTTATACAACAAGAGAGGCCCAAAGATGATTTTGAAAGTTGTATGGGACTTACAACACAAAGGTAGGCCCAGTTGAAAATGTTTGAAAACGACGATCGCGCCGCGGTTTTAGAAAACACAGTGGGACTTATACAATAAGTGGGGCCCGAAAAAGGTTTTATTTACAAAGGAGTTGGGACTTACACTCTATTAGAGGCCCAAGAGTGTTATGAAAAGATTGATTAGGGTGAAAATGATCAAAACCCTACTTTTATTTAAAAGATAATTAATTTTGTTTAAAAATTAATAAAAATGATCCATAATTGTCAAAAATGAATTATGACCTTAGGTTAATGTTTCAAAAATCATGTATTTATCCATGAAATGATTAAAAATCACTTAAGTTGGAAAAATCAAGAAAGAAAAATATTTTAAAATGCTTAAAACAATTAAAATATTAATTCTTTGAACAATATTAAATATATAAAATAAATAATATTTTTGTGAAATTTTGGTAAAATAAAATATTTTAACATTTTTTGTGAATTATTAAAAAAAGAATCAACTCAAAATCATTAAAAATCAGAGAGAAATTAATTTTTGAATCAATTAAAAGAAATCACAAAATTCAAATATTTGAAATTTGAAAAAAAGGCGTCAAGAACAAAGGAAGAACACGCGCGACCCCCCTGTTTCTGCAGATTTGCAAATTCTATCCAATCTCACTGAATACTTGATGATATCATGCAATCTGTTGCGATGAGAATTGGATACCATAGTTATTAATGAACTAGGATCACATTTCTTTAAATGTTCACCACCGTCTTTGATTTATCCAAAAGAAATGTTCAAAAGCGAAAAAACCTAAAGATCTAAGGTTCGGGGGTTGGTTACGCCTAGGGAAGGTATTAGCATCCTAAACGTCCGTAGTACTCTACGGGAACCTCTCGTTAGTATTTATATTATCTCTTACTCACTTGCTAAGGGTGCTATGCTAAAGGTTGAACCCTAGGGGTTAGTATCTAAGTATACTCGATAAGGTACCGCACCTTACGCCTACGTATCCTCGGGAGTAGAATCAGAGTATGCGTAGTTCTGAAAAGAGGAACTTCTTGACGGGGTCAAGGTTCCAAGGGGAAGTAAAGTCTTAGGCAAGACCTTACATAGAGTGCGGCGACTCTAAAGTTGTAGGTTGGTTTAAGAGGGGTAGGATTGTAAATGTTCGCGGCGGAGCATTTACTTGGAGTGCGGCGACTCCGACCCTAAGGCTAAGATTCTAAGTGTCTACGGCGAGACGTGGAGTACAGCGACTCCGAATCCTATGGCCAAGGGTTCTAAGGTGTTAGTCTTATGACATGGCAATCAATATTAAGGGAACCTTCCTTTGGAATGCCGAGGGGACAAACTTAGATTATTAGTGCGCACTAGCAAAGTGGGCTAGTTAAAGTGTATTGTGACCGAAAAGGTTGAATGCGAGGCCCGAAGGCGATCGACTTATATAGGTAGAAAATGGGCTCGACGTTGGATCGAGAGTTTTTGTTTTTTTGAAAGGTTTGAAGCATAGTAACAAGCATATTCATCAAGCAACAATAAGCAAAAATATCAATCATAAAATAGCACATAGCATGCGATTCACTCAAACGTGAGGGGGATCTAACAGGTTTGACTTTTAAGAAAAAGAGTTGATTGAGAAAAGTTGATTTTAAGGTTATCTTTAGTTAGTGTTTCTTATAAAAGGTTTTAATTTATTTGAGGATTATTATTTTTTAGGATTGTGTTTATAGGTTTTTATTAACTTGAAGTTAGAGGTTTACTTGTGAAAGGTTTTTAATCTTGAATAAAAAAGGTTAATTTTAATGTGAAGGTTTATTATGTGAGAAATTGTGTTAATGATTATTTTTTTTAATTAGAGTTTTCTTAAAAGATTTTAATATTAAGTTTTATTAAAAGAAAAAAGGTTATTAAGAGTTTTAATTAAAAAGAGTTTTTTTTTTTAAATAAAATAGTTTTATTATTATTTTAGAGATTACTCATTATTTTCTAAAAAAAGTTAAAGGTTTTGTTATAATAAGAGTTAACATTAATTTTAAAGTAGAGAAAACGTTAAGTAATGGTTTAAAAAATACTTGTTAAATTAAAGTAGTTAAAACTAAAAAAAACAAAAACGGGCCGAAAAGAAGGACAAAAACTAAGGGCAAGCCCAACATGAGCACAAGGTTTGGAGAGACCGGGTCGGGTTATCCGACTCAGTTCACTTGAAATGCAGAAGAACATGGTTCATACATAACGAACCCTAAATCCCAAATTGCCAGAAAAAACAAATCCCCTCTCGTCTGCGACCTCGCTATCTCCGTTCATCGCCCTCTTGTTGCTCTATCTCTCGCGACAAATATCAAAACCTCTCCTTGTCGCTCACTCCCGCGAGCAACCTCGCCCTCTCACCGGCCGTGCCACAGTCCTCGAACTCTCTTCTCGCTCCTTTCTATGAAATAGGGTCTTTGGAACCCTAGCTTCTCGCCGCCGTAACCACTCATCTCTCTCTCGATTTCTCTCGCCAAACACGAATCCTAGAAATCTACAGCAAGAAGCAAACAAACCCAATCCCCAGCAGAAACCCTAAACCCCAATTCACTAATAATATTGTTTACAAATTACAACGATTAGATCGATGGAAAATAAAGAAAATGCTGGCGGTTGAAGGCAAAGAAAGGCGGTGGCAACCATCAAGATCTCATCTCCAGATAAGTCTTCTTCCTCTTTTCCGTATTCTTGCATGTTGTTGTGATTTTTGACGAATTCCGCTGTTGATGTGTGGTGTTTTAATCCCGTGAAATTGTGGTTCTGCTTTGAAAAATTGGCGATGATTTCTTTGCTCTTTTGGTGTGTTGTTGTTGGTTTTGCTGTACGTTTCGCCGCGTGTGTTTGTGAATTTCTCTGATGATGATGAATTGTTAGATTTCTGGTTTGGAAATGATGACTGTTTTTTTTGGTATTGATGTTATGGACTGATGTTTAGTTGTGAGGATTTGCTGAATTATGGTATTTTTGACTGGTGTTTGATTGGTATTGATATGCGAATTGTTTTTGAGTCGTGATAATTTGGTGAAGGTTTTATGGCTTGTGAAATTGGCTGCGTATTGAACTTGAAAAGTGTTTGTGCAAAGCTGATATGAGATGGCTTGTGATGAAATGGTTTTTGTCTGGTTCCCCCCTCAAGTGCGTGTGAATGTGGTTATATATAGGTCAAAATATGAGCATAGGAATCTCCTCCTTGAATGCTCTTGAATTCTATATTTGAGCATGTTTTATTAGTTTAGGAATACAACTTAACTGTTGCTGAAACCTGTTTAGTTTGATTAGGAAAGTTTAAAAAAAAATGTCCAAGACATGTCATTTTGTATTTGGAAAGTTCTTAACAAAGTTTCTAAGTTGGAAGACTTGATTTTGTCTGAGACATGTTTTATTTGGTTTTGGAAACAACATGGTGACTATGATTTCTTGCTCGACTGCCTTTGAGAACCTTCCGTTCTCATCTTGGACATGTCTAATCCTACCATAATGGGATTTGTACTCTGAATTTTTAACTATGAGCTTCTTATTCGGACCACCTTGCTTGAAACATGGTGTGAAACGGTGGGTTTTTGGGAAAGGTAATAAAGATGTTTGATTCATTGTGCTGACTTTACATTTATGATATCCTATGCGTCATTCCATAAACTATTATCAATTCATTGTCTCTTTCCGATTTCTCCGATAAGGGTAATATATCTGCCAAGCTTTAAATAGAATTGTCCTTTCTAACAGATAATTTCTGCAATTGGCACAGATATGTCAATCATATTGGGAGCTGCACACTTTTCGAAGTTTGGGAGTGAAAGCAACGACTGGTTGGGATTTCATGTCGAGGCAGGTTTACTTCCACTTGATGTTGAGAATCATGATTCCTTAGCTTGCAACTACTTTTACTAACTATACCATGCCTAAAATTACAGCGACGCCAGGATCATTAAAGAGGCCTTAAAGAGGGTTCAAGAGCAATGTAGTGGGCCCTAACATCATCAACGTTGACAGGAGTCCCCAAAGAGTGTTCGCTCAAGAAATCACCAACCAAATTGAAATTTCCTTGAATTTTTATGTAATGATGTAGTGTGGACTTTGTAAGGACCAATGAGCTTTGTATCTTCTTGTACTCATAATCATTGAGTCCTTACGATCTTTTTTTGTAAAATATCTTAGACTTTAAGATTCAAATTGGAACTTGATTGTTTGCGCTCACTTGGACATGGTGGTCTTGTATTAAAATTTTTGTAATTGTGACTCCTGTTAAATTTTCCTTGTAAAAATTAAATTATATTATTTATTCCAAGGGATTTCCATTTACTGCTATTATTACCATTGGATAGCAAGAATTGTGGTTCGGTGCAGCTAGTGATAACTGTAGACCGGGTAGTCTTTTATAGAGAAATGGCTACAGGAATGTATTTCTCAGGCAAGCATTGAGTTTGTACATTTATCAAGAAGTCAAACTCTACATTTGGAATCGTGAATTTGAACCTTGATCTTTGGATGGACTTTGAACTATTGATATTATTCTCTGAATTGAAATACACCCTTCATGAACCCAATTCCATTTTCTTGGATTTTGAACTTCAACTTGAGTCTTATGAAAAGCATGAATCTTGCACTTTAACTTTAGGGATCCAACTCTTAAAATCTTGAATCTTCTTGTAACTTATATTTGTCATGAGTTTGGATTTCTTCATAATGAACTTATGAATTCAATTTTGCGAACCTTGAATGGCATCTTGATCTTTTGATAATCTTTAACATTTGCAATTAATTTAAACTTTAACTCTTTGAATTCCACCTTAAAAAAACTTGGATTTCATGATAATTTGCATCTTTGAATTTCGCCTTGAAAACTCTCATGAGAAAAGTCTTGCAAACGATCCTTTAAGGTGTATAGAAACCGACTTAAAAAATTGGAAGCCACAATTAAATATTTCTAAGAGTTTTAGAAAGTGCAAAAAACTTTGATACAAACTTGATGCAACGTTACGGGCCAAAACTTCCCAACTAAACAGCTATGACATTCCACCTTCACTACGTGGTCCTAAAGCCTTGTACAGATTTCAAATCTTTATTAATTGCCAACAGATATTGAACAATACTCTCCCGATGATTCAAACTTGCTTGAAGAGTACCTCGGTAGCTTTAAGAATATAAAGAAATCCTTCTTGGAACAAAGGGCGTGGGCTTCATGCTGTTACCACACGTGGATTAAAATCATAGGAATGATGTAGGGGCTTTAAGTTGATCTTGTAAACTTGTGACAACCACTGACTTGAATTTGCAATTATAAATCAACCTTCTTATTTCCTTCCAACGTGAACTTTCCTGCCGCACCAATGCTTAAGAATAAGGAACAAACACACTATCTCAAACTTGAGGCTCTGGCAGAGGGGGAGAGATACCAACTTGTAACACAACCAGTGGTCAGTCTTGAGGGACCAATCGTCATATCCCACGGGTATAAAGGACTTAATCTTCTACAAGGGGAAAACTTCTGAGGAATGTGAAGGAAGAAAGGCTTTGGTTGTAATTTAGGGATCAGAGGACAGAGGCGCACAATATCACAGGAATCCACACACACTTGTCAAGACCAGAGAACCTTCACAACCGTACACACAACACCGTCTTCACGACCTTGAGTCTTCTGCAGCAGCACCTGTGTTCACAAATGAAACAAGCACACAAACTAGATAAAGAGGTTAGTTATGCACAAATGATTAACCTAAGATGACATGCAGACGAAATAATGGATCTAAGGGAAAAATTTGGGGTACAACAGTTGCCCCTATTTAAATATCTTCACCGGATGACAGGGCGATGAAGATCGTCATTAGGTCATGGTGAAAGATATTTAAATACAAATAACTGAAATTTTTTCCCTTAGATGCAATGATCATGCAATACTATGGACAAAACCTAGACCTAATGCTGACATGCCATGAACTCTAGCATGATGAAAATGATGGGATGGTAAAAATGCAAGATGCAGACAAAAACGAAAGCAAACAAAGAGCGGAAGACGAACTCAATGAGCAACAAACTCACTGGGGACGACCAGACGCACCGGGGAAAAGAAACAAACAATGGGGAAACCGGGGCGACGAATCAATAGGTTCAAGTGTGACCAGTTGTCGTCTAAGCAATAAAGCAGGATCCACATGGCAGTAGGATCGAAAGATGAGCTCCAAAGGACTGTATATAAAGAGATTGTTCATAACGTTCAAGTAGGAAAAGATCCTTAACGAAGGTTGATTCAGAAAGACTGTCTCGACTGGGAAAAGTTTCACAACAAGTGGTTTCGTCAAGTAGTTGTCAGTAAAGTAGTACATTTCACTGAAGAGTGACGTCATCCAAGAGTCTGATGTAGATACACACTTCACTGGAGAGCAACCGTCGAAGAGTCTAGAGAGATACACTTCACTGGAGAGCAATACCATTGAAGAGTCTGGAGAGATACACATTGCTGGAGAGCAACACCGTTGAAGAGTCTGGAGAGATCCACTTCACACTGGAGAGAACACCGTCGAAGAGTCTGGAGAGATCCACTCGTTGAAGAGCAGCACCGTTGAAGAGTCTAGAGAGATTCACTTCCTTGGAGAGCCACCGTTGAAGAGTCTTAAGAGATCCACTTCCTTGGAGAGCCACCGTTGAAGAGTCTGGAGAGATCCACTTCACTAGAGAGCAACACCGTCGAAGAGTCTAGCGGAGATGACTGCCTGAGAGTAGAAATGAGTTGTATTTGCAATGTAGTTGAGTAAAATTCCGGATTTAGGCTGCCACTTGTTGTTTGGCTTTAGATTCCACGGAGACATCGTTCTAATCAATCACTGTTAGAGAACAGATTCTTCAAAGAGGATCTATAAAAGATTAATCCATGAGACGCAATGCAACATAAATGCACGCTCAAAAATAGGTTCGAAGACCTAAAGCAAAGGTGGTATCCCCAGGGACCAAAGTTCAATCTAGGATCAACCTAGAATGAAACTGTCAAACAAGACCCGCCATTGAGAAACGAACTCGAATGACGATTTATCTTATCCAAGCACGGAAAAAGATAACTGAAATAACCATCATCCACGAGGGTTGAACTCGGTGGGGAAACTTGGAAATGATTAGCATTTTCTGCCTAAGGTTGACGACCTACTTGGAGAGATCGGACTAACCCAAAATATGGCGCAAACAAAAACAAAGATCAAGATAAAGCGACAAGAAACAAACAAAAAGAAAACACGCACGGAGGCGAATGCAAAAGATGTCATGTCATGCTTATGCTCATGCTGACAAAACAGACAAAGAAAAACAAGAGGAAAAAGAAAAAAGTCGAGGAAGCCCGTCCATCCTCTGCACGGGAGATACATCTGTCAAGCTTGTATAGAAATCCAAAGGTGGAACCCAATAGTTGAACTTCAAAGTCCAAACTTCTCTGGGGGAATAACAATCCACTTGGGGATATAACATCCTGACTTCACTTAGGAATCGTCAAGGTGAAATCTGATACCCCGGATGAGAAAGACCCACTGGGAACGGATCAAACTCGTGTTCAGAGAGGCTTTGATGGGGATAAAATAAATATCCGCTATAATTGAGATAATCCAAAGTGAGAATGTAGTAGTAGATGCCACGGGGATAAAATAAATATCCACCACTTCGTCGGGGAAGCTTGAACCCATACTGTAGTTGCAGACGTCAGAGTCTAGTCTTCAGTGGGGATGAAATAAACATCCATGGTTGAGAGAAATTGAAATCCGAGAAAAACATTGCGGAGTGAAATAAACACTCGCTTCATCGGGGAAGGTTGATGCCAAGGAGATTTGCTGGTGATTCTTTGGGTCAACCAGATGCTGAAATTCTTGTACTGATCCTGTCATAATTGCCTGAAATAATGATTCACTGAGGAATCGTCATGACTTTCTTGAGTCGGTCCTTGTTGGGGGAATAATCATACCATTAGAATATCTTCGGGAAATTTGGTGAAGAGATGCTGCGAATTTAATGTAGCTTTGTCTTGCATGGTAGTCGCCATTTTCCAGTATCAAATGTTGAAAAAGTCTTCAAGCCTCAATTGTCCTGGATTACATGATTCTGAAAAGGAGTCATCTCAAAAGGATTTTACAGAAGATCCGGTGTTCAAAAATAATCCAGTGTCTTCCAACTCTTGAGAGATTTGTAGAATCTCGACGTAACTGGCTCAGATTGACGGTATTCTGTATATTGAGTCTTCCAAGTTGCCCCTTGGGTAAGTCAATTTGTGGAGGTTACAAACTGAAGAAAACCTCTTGCCCCTGCTTAACTGGGTCTTCAAGTACCATGCCCCAGGCTGGTTATCCTTAACAATAAAGTAACCATCTTCAAAAAGGTTCCAATCAGAAATTGAATCTCTCATAGCTGTTTGCAATAAGGTTTCTATGATATTAAGCAATATTCACATGCAGAAGGTGTACATTCTGAAACTGCTAGTACAACGTCATGTTTGTTTTGAAGTTTTATCAAAGAAAAGTATATCACAAACTTGTGACTGAATCACTAGTTAGGATATGATATTAGTTTTCCTTTTTATAAAGCCAATGCGAACTTTGAGCGTGGCTCATAGGAGTCAGGAAACACTATCTCATCGAGTATGCTTTTGAAATGAACTTTGCTTCAATAAGGTCTTTGAGAGTGATTTAGTTTAAGAAGCAAAAAGGTATAGAGGTCAAAGTTTGTTTGTACCCACCCCTTTTTGTGAGGTTATTTTGAAAGTTTGAGGGTCAAGATGTACTTGTACCCACTCATATTTTGATAGTTTGGAAGCTCGGTCGCTTTAATTGAGGGTTACCCTGCCCCAGGTTAAAAATGAGGTTTTAATTTCGATGCTCCAAAAGGTTAACGAGAGGTTATTTCTGGTATTGAAACAATGCCTTATATCCTTAGCAGGGTTTTCGTTCAAAAGCATACGACAGAAGAGATTGCGTTTTAGTTCATCATCCTCCATTCAGTAGGATTGGCATTATAAAATGGTAAACAGTTTTAAAATGAGCGAAGAGAATGGATTTCTTCGAAACAAACATTAAATTGCCTTAACATTCAAAATAACAAGTTCTTATATGTAAACATGTTTTAATAATCAAAGCAAGCGATAAATGCAAATAAATAAACAACTGATACTCCTGGGAATGACTTCTTCTTTATTTGACATTTGAGCTAACCATCTTCAAAATCGACTTTCGAGATCGATTTGAGGATTATTTTCATACCCACTCTCGGTAAATTCTTCCATAACCGGGACTGATGAACTCGCCTGGTTCGGTGAAGGAATATTGATTTGAATTCCATGAGGCGTGAATGAAATCATTTTGGAGTCAAGCAGATTCTGAACCTTACTCGGGAGTACCTTATAGTCGTTAGTTGAATGCCCCGGTGCCCCAACATGGTAATCGCATCGGGCGTTAATGTCAAAACCTGGTGGATAGGGAAAAGGTACTGGCTTCAATTCCTTCGGCACTATAAGTCCACTTTTGATTAAATCTGGCAAGAACTGACTGTATGGCATTGGTAGCGGAGTGAAATTCCTCTTCTTCTTTGGTCTTAGTCTATCATGTTGACGCGGCTGTAGGCGATGTGACTGTCGATACCGAGGAGGTATTCGATTTGGAGAATAATATTTCCCCTGAAGAGATAATGACGTCTGACGCAGAGACCCAAATGAATGCTCACTCTGAATACTTGAGTTGCGTGAGTGCCGAGACTGATATATTGGATACTCCTCAATGGAATTATTTTCTTCTTCCTGTTTTTCTTGAGAATGCACAATTGGTTTACTCTCAATGGCTCGGATGTTTGAGGTACCTCGGATTTTTCCTTTCTTAAGACCAATCTCGATGCGCTCTCCGGCTATTACCACATCAGAGAAATTTCTTGTCACAATGCTAAACAACTTTTCTCGGTATGGGCCTTGCAAAGTATCCACAAAAGAATCAACCAATTCTTTATCCAAAAGTGGTGGTTGAACGCGAGAAACTATTTCTCTTCACCTCTGAGCATACTTTCTGAAGGATTCATTGTCCTTTTGAGATAGGTCTAGCAAATGCAGGCGACTAGGAGCCAAGTCAAGATTGTAGTTATATTGCTTCATAAAAGCACTGGAAAGGTCTAACCATGATTGAATGTCGCTACTCTTTAGCTGCATATACCAATTTAGTGATGCCCCACTCAGGCTATCTTGGAAACAGTGGATCATAAGCGGTTCATTACGGATATACGGAGTCATTTTTCTGCAAAACATCACCAGATGCTGCTTTGGACAGCTGTCCCCTTCGTATTTCTCAAACTTTGGTGTCTTGAACTTTGGAGGCATTGCAAGGTCGGGTACCAAGCACATATTCAAGGCATTCAAATCACCAGCGTCACGGCCCTTAATGGCGTCAAGTCTTCTTTCCAAAGCACGAAATTTTTCCAAAATATCAGCATCTCGTGGATTTTCAGTTTTCACCTCAGGAATCACCTTTTGGGAATCTGGTTCTGAGAAAGCGACACTACGATATTTCATAGCATCAACAGAAGAAGGATGTCTATCCTGGATGGTAGTTTGTTCTTGTATAACCTGGTTCTCCGCAGGAATCTGCACAAATTGATCCTGGGTGACATTGTTCACAACAGTCCTCTGAGTACTAACGTCCCTTCTTGCCAAGGCTGTCATAGCTTCCACAAGTTGACTGAACTCAAGATCTGCTACGGTCGCAAACTGGCTTTGCTCTTCTAAATTCATGATCTTTCCAAAATTTTCCCTAGGTTTCGAGATTACTGTCGGGAAATCACAGACGAATCATGAACAGAGGATGGACGGGATCACAGGAACAAACAAAAGAAAAGGAAACAATGCAAAGAATGCAAAATGATATGAGATGCAAATGCAAGAACGATGCAACTATCAAGGAACTTAAACTCGTATTTGCAGTCATTGCAGATATTAAAACATTTTATTAAAATTTTAAGAGCTGGTACACCTCCAGAGTTTTATTACATAAGCACATAACACAAAAGGAACTAGGAGTCTAAACTGCTGGATGATGCCCATTGTCTTCCATGGAGTTCTTCCATCAGCCTGTCGATCTGGTGTTGCATCCTTGCTTTATCCAGAGTAAGCTTCTCTATTTCAGCCTTCAACTTCGAAACTTCATCTGATTGGACAACGGGAGGCTTGGGATGAGGATAAGGCATCCTCAAGATCAGGGCCCTTTCACGCGCCCATGCTAGACATTCTTTAGTAATTGAGCAATCAGGATTTGTTGTCGCCGTCATTCCTTGCCGATTGATGCGACGCCAAGCAAACACAATTCCGGTTTTCAAATTCAGGTTCTCTCCTTGATAGAGAAAAAGTCTTGTCAAATTCTTCGGATCAGGTACTTCTTCCATTGGGTGCCCTAGATGACGACGGGCGAGCACGGGGTTGTAGCTGACACATCCCTTTGTACCAAGAAGAGGTACATTGGGAAAATCTCCACAGCTATGAATCATGGGGATCCCTCCATACATTGGGTCATTTCAAATGATATCCGAGTGAGTAAGAGCCATGAGCTTCACAGGCCATTCTGAACCGTCTTTCACGTCCCAAAAATCAGTAGACCTCGGTAGGTGCGAAATAAACCACCTATAAAGGATAGCGGCGCAACACGTTATCCGACCTTCTCCCTTCAGGGCCTTTGAATGGATAGAGTAGTAGGCATCGGCTAACAATGTAGGAACTGGATTCTTGAGCATAAAAATCCTTATGGCACGGACGTCGACAAAATCTTCAACATTGGGAAATAAGAACAAACCATAGGCCAACAGTGCAAAGATGTGCTCGAACGCTCCAGTGTTCCCTACACTAGCAAAGTGTCGAGCTTTCCCGAACAAGAATTGGGCAGACAAACCGTCAATTCCTCCTCTAACCGTCATATGAGTTTGGATCTCTAACAACTTTATGCGGGTCGCTCTTACGATGTCTTCCTGGCTGGGTCTTCCTTCTCCACCGGAGAATGGAGGTGAATCTTTGACCGAGATACCCAACAGAGCGGAGTATTCTTTCAACGTAGGCATCAGCTGGAAATCTTGGAAGATGAAGCAATGGTAGATCAAGTCGTACAGTTGAACCAGCGTCTCCAATAGACCAGCAACTATTCGAGTCTGTAACAACGAGAGGATTCTTCCATACTTCGCGGCAAACGCCTAAGGATCCTTGATCTGATCTCCTAGTTCCCTAAATTGTTCAACATCCGAAACTTTAAAGGTGTATGGCAAAACTCCCTTCTTTCCGTAATCCATCGTACAACGCTTGCAAAACAAATTTCGAGTTCCTTGATAGAGAGAGAAAAGAAAATGCGAATGCTATGCAACAAGATTCATGGAAACTCAGCTATTTATAATCATCGTGGGATATCAAAAGACTCGTTTTAAGAATCATAAAAGGAATCAGTTACAACCATTAGTACTGGAATACTAAAGATTGGTTTGTTACAAAATTTATTATAAAACGCGTCTGTACGCCTTACAACAGTCATAACGTAAAGCTAAATAAAAGCTAATAATGATAGATCTAAGGAGACTCTTCCAACGGTCTTCTTGAATCCTTTGACTTCTTTCTTCCATCCAAGCTTCTTCTAGAATAGTGTTGACTGATGACTTAGAATGGCATAAGACGTATTGAGCATTCCATTTCTTGCAATAAGTAGTTTTTTTTTTTAATAAATCCTCCTTTTAGTTAGCTTGAATACTAACCGAAGTTGAGAAATGGATATTTGTCTTGAATTAGTAACTCCATCAGCTAAGAATATTCTTCATGAGTTGACACCCACTGGTAATCAGGAATAGTGGTGATAGCTTCCACATCTAATTTTGAACCTTTCTACATTTGTCAGCAAGATCTTCAGTCTCCTTAGATCGTCCAAGTTATGACTTTTGTAAGTGTACTTCGTCGTTTTTTTTTTTGGAGTTTATGGTATCCCTACGATGTTTACAAATAAAGCTAAGTTCCATGAATCTTTATGATATGATGCTTATGAATGCAGGGATGCAAGCACACAAAGCACAAAGCACAGATAAGCACACAAGATCAAACAGACAAGCAAAAGTCCAAGGTTTGAGAGGTCACAGCGTGGAGCCAAGGTCTACCCTCCCATAAGGTATGCACTATAGTTTCAAAATGTACCTGTCGAACGGGTTCTACAAAGTTCCCAGAGTCTACAATCCATCTTTCAGATATTATCGATTTTCTAAATCACTTGGTAGTCAATAATATTCTCAAGAGAATCTCGTCCGAGTGTAGTATCGCATAGCGACTATTGCAGAAATAAACTCCCGCATAGTCCCCACACTACATCCTAATAGGCCAAGTTGGGTTAAAGGTAACTACGGTCCCCAGTCTCGATGGCCTTTAGTTCGAAATAATAGCGTCTTCACGAATAGACTCGTTGGACAAAATTAAATTCGAGAGGGCCTAGACTGAATGGTGAAGTCTCAATTCAACTTCTTCAGGAATCGACTCCCTCAAAGTATCCTTGAATTCTCACCGTTCCTATCATAATTTTCACTCCAGTCCGGGTGTAGGACTTCGTCTCACCACACAAATAGTAACCCAGAAAACCAGCACAACAGATAATAAGCAAACAAGTAAGGAAAGATAACATAAGTAAAAAAAAACAAGATAGGGGAAACCCTCGACACGTCCTCAGTGAAGTCGCCATTTCTGTTGCGATGAGAATTGGATACCATAGTTATTAATGAACTAGGATCACATTTCTTTAAATGTTCACCACCATCTTTGATTTATCCAAAGGAAAGGTTCAAAAGCGAAAAAATCCTAAAGATCTAAGGTTCGGGGGTTGGTTACGCCTAGGGAAGGTATTAGCATCCTAAATGTCCCTAGTACTCTACGGGAACCTCTCGTTAGTATTTATGTTATCTCTTACTCGCTTGCTAAGGGTGTTATGCTAAAGGTTGAACCCTGTCGCTCCCGGGATTTTCATCCTAGTACAAACGCGAAAGTGGCACCGAAACAGAGTCGCCAGCAATGTGTATTTATCCCAAAAAAGGGAAAGGAAACACCGCATAAACCTGAAGAGAAAGGAAAGAGCATGGTCTTGCAACCAAGAGAAAGGGTAAGGGAGTCGGTTACGCGAGAGGAAGGTATTAGCACCCCCACGCGTCCATCGTACCCGATGGGATCCACACTTGCTTGTTTCGATCAAAGGGTGTAAGAAAAGATACTGGAAAAAGGGAACAGGAACAGGAAAGAAGATAGAAAGAGAAACAAATGTAGGGAAAATAAAAGAAGTGCTCGAATGGGCCCTACCCCACTGCCTACGTATCTCATCGGGAACATGAGAATCAGAGCGACGTAGTTCCCCTCACTAGGGATGGTTTGTTTGTGTTTTTTAGTGGAATACGTCAACGTTCGCGTCCTAGCAGTTTAGGTGTTGCAGCTCGCTGTAGGGAGACTTAGGCATTACCTGTTTGCGGTAGCACGGAAATGACGCATCCTTAAGGAAGGATTGAAGGAGATGAGGAAAGACTTCCTGAAGGAAAGACGTTATTGTTTGTTTTTGTCTTTTAGAAGTTTTTTCATTTGTTTGCATATGACGGTGTATCTAAATCTTAATCATTGGAATGTATACATCCTCACATTCCAAGATGGAATGAGTAAGAAAGTACACTAAGGGTGAAGAAGACCCTCACACTTAGTTCCAATCATCAAGGTTCAAACACACTAACATACTTGTATTTATTAAGTGTTTTTGTTGATTATGAAATGAAGAAGTGTTTTTCTTTATTTGTATCTTCAA
Source organism: Lathyrus tuberosus (assembly GCA_022829125.1). Lineage (NCBI taxonomy): Eukaryota > Viridiplantae > Streptophyta > Magnoliopsida > Fabales > Fabaceae > Lathyrus > Lathyrus tuberosus. The sequence goes on from JALAZF010000579.1 coordinate 1,776,124, forward strand.
CAAGTATTGCATTTAAGTCCCTCATACAAGATCAAATGTTTAACACATTGACCCAAGATGGGCTATATACTACACATTCTAAGATTATAAGAGAAGACCCCTTATAATCTTTTCTTTATATGAAAGGCCTAAATGCAATAAATGCCTACCTTCATTAGATATTTTGAATTTTTTTTTTAGATGAGAAGATGAAAGACTCAAGGAGAGAAAGGCAAAATCTATGTGAACTAAGACTCAATCCTAATTGATTAGTTAAGGGAGGGATCCTAATGGTTTGTGAGGTTGCAAAACCTAAAATCTAAAGAAGAAATGAATTAAACAATTCACTTCTAAAGTAGAAGATGAATTGTAATTCAAAAGGGAAAGTAATGAGTTAATCAAAGAAAGCACATAAGTGCTTAACAAAACACAAGATTGAATTGTAAAAGATGAAAGGAAAGAAGTTTGAATGTGGATTCCTTATCCACACTCAATTTCAACTTACCAAAGCCCCTACATTGTTAGTAAACAAGGAAACATGCATAAGAAGTAAAAGTTCTTAATACACATCAAAGTTCAAAAGAATAAGATAAAAAAAATCAAATCCTATTATATCAACCACCATGTGCATCATATGGATAACAAGTGAATATCATCATACAAGTTCCAATGAATAAGCAACAATCATCATCCATAGCATTCAAACATGTTTTCATAAGAAAGGAAAATGAAAGATGAAAAGAAAGGAAAAGGACATGCATAAATGGAACATGTAGTCTAAGGATCAGAATTGAAACTAAATGGAAAATGATTTATAAACATATCAAAAGTATTCATGAATCAATATTCAAGACATCCCAGAAGTGTTAGAAGAAGAATGGAAGTGGAATTTCAAAAGGAAAGTGCAAACAAAACATGTTAAGGATGCACAAAGTTCAAATTGAAATGAGCAAGTAAAGATGACCTATAATGTATACCAAAGACCTATAATATCATACAAATGGTTCATAACATATGCAAATGCTCACACAAATATGCACAAAAGAAATCATGTAAACATGCACTAAAGGTTAAAATGATATAACATGGATTATGCTTCAAATGTAATGCATCAAACAAAAACCAAATGGATTCATGAAAATTATGCAAGAATATTATTGGAATGCCTAAGTCATAATCAAATCATACATCAAGATAGCATGTCAAAATTCAAGGCAAAATGACTCTAACCAAAGCAAGTAGGTCAAGTTGAAACATCAAACAAAGTGGTGCAAAGATAAGCATCAAAACATGTCATAAAATGACCTAAAAAATCAAACAAAACTCATCTAACATGCTTCAATGTATCAGTGAATCAATGCAAAAAGAATCAGGTCAAAAGAATTTATAATGAGCAAGAAAAAAATTATGCAAATTCATGTATCACAATTGAAATGCACACAAACGGAAATTCAAAGAAAATTATGGAACAGGGGTAGAACTGTAATAAAATCATGAAATAAAAATATCAAAAATTTGATAAATGTCTTTATGATATTCATGAATTTTTCTAGAATTTTATGATGTCATTTTGTAATTTTAAAAATTAAAAGGGAAACGTGTATGAAATGGGGAGAACAAAAAGAAATGGAAAACAAGCGGGGGGTGCAGATATAGTAAACAAACAGTTCAACATGTTTGGGCCTTGGCTTTAGGGGGGTGCGAAAAACAACTTTCCTATCCACTAAGCTGCAGGATCGCATGTGATAATGTGCATCTTGATTCCGTGTACATGCAATTCAAACCACATGATCAAGTTGAAATCTCCAATCAATGGCTGATGATGCGCGCTCACCTAATCTACAATGCACTCGCCCACACGCAGTCAAGCTGAAAAGTCTCAAGGTTTCATCACGTGAGGACTTCATGAACTCATTAATGTGGTGCTAGCTTGTGATTGGTCCGCCGAAAAGCCATATGCATTCACCAATTAAAACGCGCTACACTCCTTCTCTCTCTCCTCAATCATCATTCCATCATCATTTAATCATTGCTTATTATTCTTTAATCATTATCTAATCATTAAAGTGGAATAACACTACCAATAAAACATTGACACCTCATTTTCTGCATAATTAATTCATGCAAAAGTGCAGAATCTCTAAAAAACGCAGCATTTCCTCCAATTTTCTACCTCACATAACTCCATCAATTCTTAATGAAAATTAACAAAGTAAGATACCAAACTGAAGCCCAAACTTTATAGATCATGAATATACCAATTAAATCACCAAAAGATCATTCTAACACCAGGAAAAATGGCACGAAAGTGACACATTCAACATGAATTTCACAAAAATCACAAAATCACATAATTTCCAAATTGAACAAACAGAGGTGTGCCATCATTTCAGGACTTCCAGATGCAATGCATGAGTACTAATTTCACATTCTAACTCTCTAAAAATATGATGAACTAAAGGAAAAGTGTCAAGATCTCTACCCTTGTGAGATGCAATTTTTTGTTTTAGAAATCCAATAACTTCTTGCAAGATCCTCAAATCAACACTTTGTGCCAAATAAAGGAGAAAACCTGATCCAATACTTGCTTGGATTAGAAATTGGAAGTGATGAGTGAAACTTGAGATATTTCGATGGTGGATTCAATCGAATCTAATGCATACAGTAGAAAGAGGAGATTATGGAGATGATTCTGCTTCAAAGATCTTCGAAAATGATGAAGAAACGAAAGAGAAATCTGGATCTAAAGTCTTGAGAGTGAAAGAGAAAGTTGAGATTTCTTGAGAAATTGTGATGAAAAGTGTGAGAAATGTGTGAGATTAGAGAGAAAATTGAGAGGATGATTGAGAATGGGTTCTGAGAAATGTGGAAAAAATGAGAGAGAGAGAGAGAAATTATGAAGTGAGTTTTGTTTATATAGTTAGGGTTTAGTGTGATTAACCATGGTAAACTGAGTGAGTTAAGTGAGTTAGAGTTGGGTTAATTGAGTGGGTTCTAACTAACTGAGTCATGACAGTTAGAGGTGAGTTGGAAAAATTTATTATGGTGTGGGTGAGTTTATGAAGTTGTATGGTGGAGCTTAAAATGGATGGTGGTGATGTAAGGAAATTTTAGTTTAATGAAATGGAATGTGGACTGGTATGTAGTATGTATGAGAATATTTGAATTAACAATAACAACAATATTATTTTTCTGGTTTTATAGCAGCATAAAATCAATTAAAACAAGGAAGTTTGGTGATGAATTTCTCTCACTTTAATGAATGGAAATGTGTAATTTTTGTGGCAAATGAAAGAGTAGATATAGGAGAATAATTTTGATGTTGAAATTGAATTGAATAGAGGCTTGTAGGATAGTGTAAAATGACTCCAAACATCATGGTTCAGAACTGGCGCATGGGCTTGGCAGGTTGGTAGGGTGGCATGGCAATCTGTCTTGAAAATTCAGCATGAACACATCAACTTAGGACCATCATAACTCTATCATAACTTGCTCACATGGAAAAATGTCCAACATCAAAGTTGAAGAGGACATTGAGATGAACAACTTTGATGTTCAACATTTTTCCGTTTGGAGCTTCCATCATAGAGAAAAGTGGCTGGACATTTGGCCCACAAAGTGTTCGTAAATATGATGGCGCGCGGGCCTAGGCATTCTTGGTCATGACCTGATTTTGGACCTACTTTTCTCAAACTTTGATCATCCATATCTCACTCAATTTTTATCCAATGGAGCTGTTCTTTATATGGATTTGAAGCTTGAAACAAGATCTTTTGTTGTGGCCTGGTGGAATTTTTATTTGATGTCTCAATTTTGAATGGCCTTGGTTCAAAGTTTGGTGCAAAATGGCCAAAACTTACTATTTTTGGAAACTCCAAAATCTCTATTTTTGGCAGTTTTGTAATTTCTTGATTTTTCATTATTCCTCCATCATTTCTTGATCAAATTTTGTCCATTAAACGTATATAACATGAATTTCATGAATTTGACCCCAAAAAGTCAGGATTTGACTTTTTCACTGCACAGTTGACTTTTTCCCCAATTTCGCGATTATCAAGTAACTGATCAATTGAGACCCTTCTGAAACCAATTGAGAGGCAATTTTCCACACACATACACTTAAGGACATGTAAAATACCATGACATCAAGTTTTGTCCAAAAAATCAGAGATAACCTGATTTAATTGGAAACCCTAGTTTTGGTACCCACCTCCTAAGGGGAAAAATATGCAGTCTTCAATTTCAAATTCCTCAGAGTATGTTGTGTATCCTCTTAAAGGATGATGAGATGTGCCACTTGAGGGTGATTTTGAACCAATGAACCATCTCTTTTGAGGGTTTTTCCTTCATTTTTTGGATCTCTTGCATAGTGAAGGATGTAATGCTTCGATCTCCTATTGGATCTCACTTTCTTGAGGTTTTGGATGATCAATTGAGATAGTATGAGACATGAAAGACCTCTTGGCTTGCCTTGAGGCAACTTGTTTGTCCTTTTGTGCCTTGACTGATTCCTTGATTGTCCATCTTTCCCTTGATCACATGCCTTGATGGTAAGAGGGATGCTATGCTTCATTTTTCTATGTTAAAGATGCAATGCAATGCTAATGAGATGGATATGATATGATATATGATAATGCTATGCTATGATGACAAAAGAGAGAGCAAATTTTGGGGTATTACAGTTGCCCCTATTCAAACGCTGTAGACCTGAATGCCTGAAAGCGATTGCTTTCAGACTTTCGAGGTATATAGTGATTGAATACCAAATATAACCAAAAATTTGTTCTGGATGATGAAGAACAAAAGGGATATAAACCCAACGAGGCTGCTAGATTAACTCTTCATTAAAACATTGTCGGAGAGATCTGTCTTCTGAATGACGCCAGATGACTACTGGCTTGCCACACTATGGATGGACTTTAATAATGTCTTTTTGAACGACGCCAGACGACTACTGGCTGGCCACACTGAGGGTGGACTTTAATAATGTCTTTTTGAACGACGCCAGACGACTACTGGCTGGCCACACTGAGGGTGGACTTTAATAATGTCTTTTTGAATGACGCCAGACGACTACTGGCTGGCCACACTGAGGGTGGACTTTAATAACGTCTTTTTGAACGACGCCAGACGACTACTGGCTGGCCACACTGAGGGTAGACTTTAATAACGTCTTTTTGAACGATGCCAGACGACTACTGGCTGGCCACACTGAGGGTGGACTTTAATAACGTCTTTTTGAACGACGTCAGACGACTACTGGCTGGCCACACTGAGGGTGGACTTTAATAATGTCTTTTGTACGACGCCAGGCGACTACTGGCTGGCCACACTGAGGGTGGACTTTAATAATGTCTTTTGTACGACGCCAGGCGACTACTGGCTGGCCACACTATGGGTGGACTTTAATAATGTCTTTTGTACGATGCCAGGCAACTACTGGCTGGCCACACTGAGGGTGGACTTTAATAACGTCTTTTGTACGACGCCAGACGACTACTGGATGGCCACACTGAGGGTGGACTTTAATAACGTCTTTTTGAACGACGCCAGACGACTACTGGCTGGCCACACCGAGGATGGACTTTGCTGAGAATATAGCTGTTTATCATCATCCCACATGCTGGAATAATATGAATAAACCGTCTGTATGCCAAAAATAAATTGGACTTTGAGTTGTGAATGAGCGATGTTGAGAATTACACCACCTGCTGGGGAAATTGCTATTAAATCTCTGCGGGGACATCGCTGGGGAGAAAATAATTCAGCCAGGAATTGGTCTTTGACAAATTTCACATGCTGAAACCTGCGGGAAATATGCCTTGTTGACATTACCACCTGCTGGTAAGTCCTGCTGAGAATAAACTCCACAGGGGATGCTACTGTTAGAAGCTTCGTCTCTTAGGAGGATTTTATAGAAAACCAAGCGTTTTCAAACTCTATTGGGGAGAATAGATCTGGACCATCTCCTGCCAGGGAAATTTAAATGCTCCATGCCTGGAAAGGTCAACAACTTGCTTTTTGTCCCGTGGTATAAGACTGATATGAAGAAACGCCATAAGAGGATTTTACAGAAGATTAAGCATCTTCCAACTCCTGGTGACTTCACTGGGGATTGACCATCAACTTCGGTGTCTGCGAAGCAACTTTACTGGGGAATTTGCAACCATTATCGACACAGAAAAGCTTGTAGCTGTTGGAAGTACTGAATGAGAGAATCGACTTAATAAGATACAACAGTATCAAGTCATAGCAAATATCTGTTGGTGCTGAGAGATAACTTTCGTGTCGCTTGGACCGATCATACTCATTACCTGCAACAGAAAAAATATATGCACTTGCCCCAGGATATTGCGTGGTTTTTTTTTTTAGTCCACCATCCAAGGTTGTCCAACAATCAAAGCAATTTTAATTGTCCTTTTTTGTGCACGTTTTTGCAAGGCCATGATATTTTTAAAGCAATGTTTTATTATAAAAAATCGGACGTTTTTGCAAACAAAGCATGTAAAATGAAAATAAAAGCTTGTGATTGAATATTCAATTTTATTGATGAAATGCCAAAATTGGCGAATTTACAATTGGAAGCAAACCCCCTGAAAGAGTTGATTGCCATAAAATTGAGAAAAGAAATCTATCCTAATGACAATGCGGAAATTGGATTCCAACTGATTTCTGATTCGGTTATAGCCAGTATGTATTCCAACTCTCTTGATTATCTTCGCCTTCGGAAGTTCGTGGTCGGAACAATTCCTCCTTCGGAAACTTGGCTTTTTGCTGAAGAGTAGAGAACGTACAGATTAATTCAGACTGCAGTCATTCGCTTAAATCCCTCTTTTGCGTGGATCGCCTTTTCAGGTTTTCAATCCACCGGGATACCTCTTTTTGCCTAAGTTGCCCTTTCGGGTTTTCAACTTACCGGGTGTACAATTCTTTTCAATTATATCCCTAATTTTTGCCCGAACCTTTATTCTGTTTTTGGTTCGCCGGGATGCCCTTTTTTGCCTGGATTTTTTCTCTCTTTTTTTTTATCAAGCGGGTCTATTTATACGAAGTATTTTTTAACTGCATCTGAATTAACAAGGGATGAAAAGTCTTCACCATCCATGGTTGTCAGCAATAAGGCTCCACCTGAGAAAACCTTTTTAACCACGAATGGACCTTCATAATTAGAAGTCCATTTGCCCCTGTGATCTGTACTCGAAGGAAGTATTCTCTTGATTACCACTTCTCCGACTTTGTAGACTTGAGGTCGAACCTTTTGATCGAATGCCTTCTTCATTCTGCGCTGGTATAGCTGGCCATGACATATTGCAGCTAATCGCTTCTCCTCAATAAGGCTTAGTTGATCAAACTTGGCTCGTACCCATTCAGCTTCATCTAGTTTAACATCCATCAATACTCGGAGAGAAGGAATTTCAACTTCGATCGGTAAAACTGCCTCCATACCATATACAAGTGAGTATGGTGTTGCCCCAGTGGACGTGCGGACTGATGTTCGGTACCCATGCAAAGCCAATGGTAACATCTTATGCCAATCTTTGTACGTGACAACCATCTTTTGCACAATCTTCTTGATATTTTTGTTGGCCGCTTCGACCGCGCCGTTCATCTTTGGGCGGTACGGAGAAGAATTGTGATGTTCGATTTTGAAGTCCCGGCATAGCTCAGCCATCATCTTGTTGTTCAAATTAGAACCATTATCAGTAACGATTCTTTCGGGAACTCCATATCGGCAAATGATATCTCTTTTCAAGAAACGAGCTACTACTTGCTTAGTGACATTGGCATAAGATGCTGCTTCAACCCATTTAGTGAAGTAATCAATGGCGACCAAGATGAAACGATGGCCATTTGAAGCAGTAGGCTCAATTTTCCCGATCATATCAATGCCCCACATGGCGAACGGCCAGGGTGAAGACATGATACTCAACGGATTTGGAGGCACGTGCACTTTATCTGCATAGATCTGGAATTTGTGACACTTGCGGGCATACTTACAGCAATCTAACTCCATTGTCAACCAATAATACCCCGATCTCAACAATTTCTTAGCCATCCCATGTCCTCCGACATGGGTACCGAAAGAGCCTTCGTGCACTTCAATCATCAACAAGTCTGCTTCGTGTCTATCCACACATCTGAGCAAAACCATGTCAAAATTTCTTTTATACAGCACGCCATCTTTGTTCAAGAAGAAACTACCGGTTAGCCTTCTTAATGTTTTCTTGTCTTTGGAAGATGCCCCAGGCGGGTATTCTTGATTTTTCAAGAAGCATTTAATGTCATGGTACCGAGGCTTGTCGTCAGATACTGCATCAACATCAAACACAAAAGCAGGTCTATCAAGACGAGATACATCAATCCTGGGTACAAAGTTCCAACCATGCACTTTGATCATCGAAGATATGGTGGCCAAGGCGTCTGCAAATTTATTTTCATCTCTAGGAACATGGTGTAACTTGACAGTTGTAAAGAATGTCTGCAATCTCCTCGTATAACCTCTATACGAAATCAAATTCTGCTGATGCGTATACCAAGTTCCTTTTACTTGATTGATTACCAGTGCTGAATCACCAAAGATATCGAGGGTCTTGATTCCTAAATCGATAGCCTCCTCAATCCCTAGTATGCAGGCTTCGTATTCTGCTTCATTGTTGGTACACCCGAAAGTTACTCGGGCAGTGAAGGGCATGTGAACACCTTCTGGCGTAATGAGAACTGCACCAACTCCGCACCCATTCATATTAACTGCCCCATCAAACATCAAACTCCATTTGGATTCAGGGTCAGGCCCCTCCTCCAGAAGTGGTTCCTCGCAGTCTTTCGCTTTGAGAAACATGATGTCCTCATCAGGGAAATCAAACTTCATGGGTTGGTAATCATCAAGAGGCTGTTGCGCAAGATAATCTGATAGTATACTTCCTTTGATTGCTTTTTGCGAAGTATATTGAATATCGTACTCTGTCAATACCATCTGCCACCTTGCAACTCTGCCTGTAAGCGCTGGTTTCTCAAAAATATACTTGATCGAATCCATTTTCGAGATCAACCGGGTTGTATGTGTGAGCATATATTGTCTAAATCGCTTTGCGGCCCATGCGAGTGCACAACATGTCTTCTCAAGCATTGAATAACGCGATTCACAATCTGTAAACTTCTTGCTCAGGTAGTATATAACATGTTCTTTCCTACCTGTCTCGTCGTGTTGACCGAGAACACAACCCATGGATCCTTCGAGAACTGTCAAGTACATAATCAGTGGTCTCCCTTGAACTGGAGGTATCAGAATCGGAGGTTCCTGTAAATATCTTTTTATTTTATCGAATGCATTTTGACAATCATCATTCCACCTAACCGTTTGATCTTTTCTTAGCATTTTGAATATCGGTTCGCAGGTGGCAGTTAAGTGAGATATGAACCTTGAAATGTAGTTCAATCTACCTAGAAAGCCGCGAACTTCTTTCTCGGTCCTCGGTACAGGCATATCTTGTATAGCTTTCACTTTAGCAGGATCAACCTCTATTCCTTTTTCACTGACAATGAAACCAAGCAATTTTCCGGACTGCATGCCAAAAGTACACTTGTTAGGATTCAGTCTCAACCTGAATTTCCTCAACCTCTCAAACAACTTCTTCAAGTTGATCAGATGTTCTTCTTCTGTCTTTGATTTAGCAATCATGTCATCCACATAGCACACGATCTTTTTATGGATTAGATCGTGGAATAATGTCACCATTGCTCTTTGATAAGTTGCCCCTGCATTCATCAACCCAAAAGGCATTACTTTGTAACAGAAGGTGCCCCACGGGGTAATGAATGTCGTCTTCTCCATATCTTCAGGCGCCATCTTTATCTGATTGTACCCGGAGAATCCATCCATAAATGAGAACACTGAAAACTGAGCAGTATTGTCAACTAGCACATCAATATGAGGGAGTGGAAAGTCATCTTTAGGGCTCACCCTGTTGAGATCTCTGTAATCTACACACATTCTGACCTTGCCATCTTTCTTCAGCACCGGTACTATATTGGCCACCCAGGGAGGATAGTCGGTTACTGCCAGAAAACCTGCATCCAACTGTTTCTGTACCTCTTCCTTGATCTTCAAAGCCATTTCTGGTTTTGGTCTGCGCAGCTTCTGCTTGACCGGTGGACAGTCTTCTTTCAATGGTAGTCTATGCACAACTATGTCTGTATCTAAACCTGGCATATCTTGATATGACCAAGCAAAGATGTCAACGTATTCACGTAGCATGACTATCAGCTCTTGCTTTACATCAGCCCGCAGATTTGCACCAATCTTGATCTCTTTCTTGTTTTCCTCTGAACCAATATTGATAACCTCAAGCTCTTCCTGATGAGGCTGAATGGTCTTTTCTTCCTGTTTCAACAACCTAGCCAACTCTTCCGGGAGTTCATATTCTTCATCACTTTCCTCCTCAGCTTGATAAATCGGATTGTCGAAATCATACGTGGGCATAACAGAATCATTTTCAGAGGAATCCACAAAATCAAGTCTGCATGATTGGATTGATGCTTTATTTTAGATTATTATTTCTTTGCTTGAAAACAAAAGAAAAGAAAGTGCATTGTCATTTTTTAATTTTCTTTGTGCAAAAATAAAAATAAAGAAGAAATAAAGGAACACAAATTTGTAAACAAAAACGTCCTTTTTATTGATGTTTGAACATTACATGAGAAAATATGGTGGCCCTACAAATGGATCCTCACACCTTGGGCAGAGTGTGGGATTTTATGCATTATGAACGACAAGAATTATTACTTTGAATGGTGTACAACATGAATGATTTCTTCACTAGACCAGTTTTGCAATGCCTCGCCTGGAGCCAGTGAATACACCCATCTGTCTAGATAATCTGAGATTTCAGCGTCATCTTCTATTGCTGAGCAGGATTGATTAGGGTTGATAATTCCTCCACTGTTGAAATTGATTGGCCCACGGAATCGGGGAACTGGCGTCTGGCCCGGTTGGTATCCAATGCCAAACTTATCTTCCTTCACGAACACATCAATAGCTTTACCCCAACCTTGGGCATTTCCGCTTTCAACCACTTCTTTGGCCTGCTTGTAGGACACAATCGATGTACTTGGCCCAACTGGCACATTTGACACCGCTGCTGTTGAAGTAGATTCTGGGACATTGTTGATATTCAGGGCTTCAAAAGACTGGCACAGGGTTTCGTGAATCTCTCCATCCATTTCCACATATTTGAAAGTGGAAAGATGACTCACAAATATATCTTCCTCACCGCAAACGGTAACCACTTGACCCTCGAACTCGTATTTGAGCTTCTGGTGTAGTGTGGAGGTCACTGCGCCGGCTGCGTTAATCCACGGTCGTCCCAACAAACAGCTATAAGCAGGCTGAATGTCCATAACGTGAAAGATCGTCTTGAATATCTGTGGACCCACCTGTATTGGTAATTCTACCTCTCCAAATACCGATCTTTGGGATCCATCAAAAGCTCTCACAATCAAATCGATGGGTCTAAGAATCAATCCATCTACCTCAATTTTCATCAGGGCCTTTTTGGGTAATATATTCAATGAAGAACCTGTGTCGACCAGCACATGCGACAAAACAGCTCCTTTGCATTCAAGCGTGATGTGCAACGCTTTGTTGTGATTACGTCCATCTGGAGTCAAATCCCTATTCGTAAACCCTAACCCGTGGCTCACGTTGACATTAGAAATTACTCCCTCCAACTGATTCACCGTGATCTCTTGGGGAACGTATGCCATATTCAGAACCTTCAACAAAGCAGCCCGGTGTGCGTCTGAACTCATTAACAGGGATAATATTGAGATTTTAGAGGGTGTCTAGTTGAGCTGATCAATGATCTTGTAATCTCTCTTTTTGATGATCCTCATAAATTCCTCAACATCATTATCAAAATTGATCTTAGGGTCCTCTTCCAGAACAAGCACCTTGTCATCAACAACTTGTTTTCCTTTTGCTCTTGCAGCAGCTTCAGCCTCTTTATCACTCCTTAGAGTCTGGGGAGCAAAAAGTCGACCACTTCTGGTGAAACCACTTGGTCCACTGACATTCTCAACACTGGTACCAACAGCAGCCTCTGCTTTCTGTTGACTTGCTCCTTGATGAGCATTAGTTCCATATTGCCATGGAACTGCCCGATTAGACACATAAGAAGCAGATTCAGGCACTATAATCATAACTGGTCTCGGCCTCTCAGGCATAACAACAGGAGCTTCAACAGGCACCTGTATTTCAATTGGATTATAATAAATGGTAACGGCAGAAACATCTTTTTCCTTCTCTACTTTATCAAACTGAAGGCTTCCTTCGTCCATAAGATTCTGCAGTCCAACTCTCAACTTACTGCAGCCATTAATCTGTCTCGAACAATCCTCACAATCAGAATCACATCCAGGAAATACATTTCCTTTTAACAAACGTTCTTTTACAATTAACAGCGGAGTTTTTACCAAATTAACATCGGCAATCAGATTCAGTTTCTCGCCATCAGAAATAGCATGCACGCCTGCATCTCCATGATGAGGCATTGGATTATCGTGAACATTCGGCGACTTGGAGAAATTAATAGCTTTTGCATTAATCAGGTCCCAAACCTTATGATGAAAAGTCCAGCACTTTTCTATCGAGTGACCTGGTGCACCAGAATGAAATTCACATCGAACATTAGCATCATAATTTTGAGGCAATCTCCCAGTATCTGACGGCCTCATGGTCCTAAGTTCAACCAGCTTCTCTTTGAGCAATTTTGGTAACAAAGCAGCATATGTCATAGGCAAGGGATCAAACTTACAGTCCCTTTGTCTATTAGTCTGAAATCGGGGTCTAGCTTGCTGATCTGGAGCTGGCTGTCCTGCTGGGACCGGAATGGTCACAGCGTCCACCTGATGATAGGATTGATTCCTGCCTCTTCCCTGTCCTCTATGCACAGCACTGGACTCCCCTTCTCTTTTCCTTGGTTCATTAGCAAAGGGTTTCCTCGAACTCGCAGCACTAGTCCCACTGACATCTTGAATCTTGCCCAACTTTAGCAGACTCTCTATTCGTTCCCCAGCAATAAAAATGTCGGCAAACCCTGTAGAAGGACACGCAGCCAATCTATCCAAATACGTCCCTTGGAGTGTGCTCATGAACATATCAGCCATCTCACGATCAGCCAAAGGTGGTTAAACTTGAGCAGCCAATTCCCTCCATCTCTGTGCGTACTGCTTAAAGCTCTCCTTATTATCCTGAGTCATACTCTGCAGTTGAGTACGATTAGGTGCCATGTCCAAATTATATTGATACTGTTTCAGAAACGCAGCGCACAAATCTTTCTAGCTCTTTATATGAACCCTGTCCAGCTTAATGTACCATTCCAAGGAAGCGCCTGACAGGCTATCCTGGAAGAAATACATCCAGAGCTTTTGGTCTTCAGTATAAGCGGCAATCTTGCGATTGTAAGCCTGCAAATGTGTTTTGGGACAGGTACTGCCATTGTACTTATCCAAGGTAGGAAGCTTGAACTTGGGAGGGATTCTCACGCCTTGCACGAGACCCATATCCTCTACGTCAATCCCCAGAGGGTTTTGGCTCTCAATAGCCTTGAGTGTTTCATCTCACCCTTCATACTTCCGGTCGTCATGGTAGAAACCTCTTTCGTTGTTGAGTGTGGTAAACTGATCCTCTGGACCATCTTCCAAACCATTATCATCAAGTCCCAGATGTACCCCACCAGCGGGGATGTTGCCAACAGGGGGAGTGCGCACATTGTGATTCGGGATTTCAGTCTCCAGCCTCTGAATAGTGGCTCTCATGGCATCTTGACCAACCCTCATCTCCTGCTGACCTTGAGTAATCCCTTGCATAAGGTTCATGAACTGCTCCATTCTTCCCCTCAAATCAGCTAACTCAGTTTTAACTTGCTCCATTACTCTGGCTTGATTACGTCGGGTAGAATATCGGTGGACTGGGGAATCAGCTATCGTGCCTGAAAACCAAATAAAGGTTAGCAGGCGCCTGCAAAAAAAAGAAAACCTGCAATGTAAAAATGATATGCAAATGCAAATGCACAGTTATGTTTGTCATTTCAAGATACTTTTCATATCCTGATTCCAATCGTAACCAGGAATTTATGACGACCAGAAATCATGATTATTGAGTTTTGCCTTGAAGAAAAATTCATATACGCCAACCACAAATATCTGAAGACCAGAAATAGTGATTTTTGTAGTGTGCCAGTGTGCAGATAACCCATCACATATATCTGAAGACCAGAAATTGTGAACGGAAATAGCTCATTTCATACAAATTCCCAAAAGTTTTGGAGTACATTTGTCACAGTTTCAGCAACAGAAAAAGAAACAAGTAGTCAAATGGATCCATCAACAATTCTGATGGTAACCATTGCGAATTACAAAGAAATGACAAAAATCATTAATCTGATAGCTCTACGTCTTTCAGCTTCTGGCTGGAATACTTAATCTCTTCGAACAGGATGCGGGTACGCTGATGATGTGGCTTCTCAATCAGCTCTTTGATTACGACGTCCCTTTTTTCTAATGCATCAGATAATGAGCCCATGTGCATCAGCAAGGCTTCATCTTCATTGGCTCCTTTGCGTCTCTTAATTCCAGCTTGAATTTTAACCAGCTTCAGATCTGCTGTGACATCTTCAAGCTCTTTGTTGGCAATTTTTAGCTTATCTTCAGCATTCCTTACCTGTTCTTGACTTTTGCCAAGGTCCTCTCGATATTTTCTTCTTTCTACATGTGCTTTCTTCAGCTCTTCATCTTTATCTTTTAACTGGGTCAGCAATTCAGAGTTTTCAATTCGGACCTCATCCCAAGCTTGACGAAGTTTAGCTAATGAATCCCTGCTTCGGGCTAAAGCCTGCTTTGTAGTCTTGTGAGCCTGACTAGTATCATCTGCTCCCAAAGTAAGCTTCCGAAAGTATCGGGCTCTATCATCAAAATCTTCTTCTTTGTCTGCCAAGATTTTCTCTGCTTTCAATGCTCTCTTTTCCAGCTCTTTGTTGTCAGCTAAAGCTTTCTGAAGACATCTGCTCATTCCAGAGTTCTCTATCTGCAATTCTCTAACCATTTTCTTCCATTTCTCGCACTCTTCTGCCGGTACCATGGAGTGTTGATTTGGACATAAGAGAATTTCTCTTGAGAAGGGTAACAACAACTCTTTGACCTTCATCTCAATCCAAGCATCATAGTCAGGGTATGATCTACAGTCTCCTTTGCCAAAAGTTAACTTTCCCTCTCTTTGCCTAAATTTCCAGGCATTTACTACTTCTGGCACTCTTTCATTCTTGGTTCCCACGAAAAACAGAGAAGCACTAACCTCTTCATCAGCAGGAGGATTTCTGGAAGCGTAACCAAATTGTCTAACAGCCAACACCGGGTTGTAATTAATCCCACCTCTTCTTCCAAGTAGAGGCACATTCGGAAAACTTCCACATTTAACAATAAGCTCTATTGTCAGTAACTTGGGATCAAACCAAACGATGTTATTGGCAGACAAACCTATCAATCTCTTGGACCATTTCATTGTCTCAATAGTTTCTACGAAAGCACCAGTTCAAGGTAAATGCTTGAAGAGCCAATGACATAACAATTGGGTACAACAACTAACCAGACTTCCTCTTCCCTTCTCATTTTTGTAGTGTACTGAGTAATAAAAATCCCCTAGCAGGGTAGGAATCGGATTCTTCGAAATGAACACTTTCATCGCCTGCATATCAACAAAGTCAGGTTGACCGGGGAAAAGCACCAAACCATAGATACAAAGAGCTAACACAACATTGTAAGTAGTCCAGTTCCTAGCCTTGGCAGCTTCCTGAGCTTGTTGGAAAAGAAATTCCAAATGAAATCCTTCATCTTCTTTAAGTTTACTCAGGCCACTTTTCACAACAGACAGGTCCAGATGTAGAACAGCAGCAATTACTTTGGGGGTAAGAGCACCTTCAGAAAAATATGGTATAGAAGACGTGACTGGAATTCCCAAAATAAATGAGAATTCCTCCAGAGTGGGCATCAGAATGTAGTTAGGGAACAGGAAACATCTCATTGATGGTTCATAGAACTGTAAGAAAGTGTGCAACCCATCCTTCTCATACTTTGTGAATGCACATACCATTTTAATCAGCTCTCCATATTCCTTCTGAAAAGTGCTGAGAACACCAGAACCAGCCATGCCTATCATCTTGTTCAATGAACCCAGCTTAGGATCAGGGAATTTATATGACACATTATTCTTCCTTTTAACCTCAACTTCTTGGAAACTCATGATTGGAATCAGAAAATATGGTAGGTACCTGAAAATGACAAACATAACCTGTTATGATATGAGTATGCAAATGCGAAAGGCATGTGATCAAGTATTCAGATGTCTGTGTCTGTGTTGAACTGTGTGCACTGTGTCTCTGTACTGAATTTGGCAATATATCTGAGATGGATACTCAAACCACTGTCATAGGATACACTGTCTATAACAATCATAGAATCACAAGTAAGGTATGTAGGAGGCTAGGTCACCTGCAAACCTGTAAACATCCCGCCCATACTCACATGTGGTTCCTAGAAAACAAGGCTTGTCAGCTTCGGAGGTTTGAGAAGCGATAGCACATTCAGCCCGTAGGATACAATGCTAGGCCAATCAAAGAGGTCGTCCACTGACTCACCTTAGAAAATAAAGGTCATCCTATGCAAGTTCCAAAGTGGGCCCTCGGGTGCGAGTGGGTTTGCCACAGAATGTGGTCTGCCACTGTCACCACTAAAGAGAGATGTTTCCACTAAGGTCCTCATGATCGGTCACTAGAGTCGACAGCTCTCTAGATCGACATCCTGGAATACGCAAGATGCGCACGCCATGATGGGTCCCAAGATAGCCTCGTCTAGCTGTGAATTTCGTGATTACCCAACATACACAGATGGCACGTAGGTCCCACTACTCTCCACTCTAAGTCTAAGTGTGCACTCGAGCCTTGGTAATGGGCTCATCTCTCAGAACTCCCATCCCGCCAAACAAACAGAACAGTACAACACAATATAATATATATAATGTAAATGCTAACATGCTGTAAATATGGTACAAGTAATAAAATAAAGTAAACAACAAATACAAGATAACAGTAAACACCCAATGAAAGAAAGCAAACAAGCGCTAGGATTGACTCGCTTAGGATGGACCAGCAATAGGTCAACCTGTCCCCAGCAGAGTCGCCAGCTGTCGCTCCTGGGATTTTCATCCTAGTACAAACGCGAAAGTGGCACCGAAACAGAGTCGCCATCAATGTGTATTTATCCCAAGAGAGGGAAAGGAAACACCGCATAAACCTGAAGGGAAAGCAAGGAAAGAGAGTGGTCTTGCGACCAAGAGAATCTGGGTTCGGAAGTCAGTTACGCGAGAGGAAGGTATTAGCACCCCCTCGCGTCCATCGTACCCGATGGGATCCACGCTTGCTTGTCTCGATCAAAGGGTGTCGTCGTCTGGAGCTCCGCTGCTACTGGAAAGGAAAAGGAACAAGAATGGAAAGGAATGAAGAAACAAATCTAGGGAAAATAAAAGAAGTGCTCGAATGGGACCTACCCCACTGCCTACGTATCTCATCGGGAATATGAGAATCAGAGCGACGTAGTTCCCCTCACTAGGGTTGGATTGTTTGTGTTTTTTAATGGAATACGTCAACGTTCGCGTCCTAGCAGTTTAGGTGTTGTGGCTCGCCGTATGGAGACTTAGGCGTTACCTGTTTGCGGTAGAACGGAAATGACGTATCCTTAAGACTGGAATGAAATAGATGAGAAAAGAATTATTTGTTTGTTTGAAGTGTTTTAAAAGTTTCTTTATTTATTTGCATATGATAGTGTATCTAAATCTTAGTCATTGGGGTGTATACATTCTCACAATCCAAGATGGAATGAGCAAGAAAGTATACTAAGGGTGAAGAAGCAATAGGTCAACCTGTCCCCAGCAGAGTCGCTTAGGATGGACCAGTAATAGGTCAACCTGTCCCCAGCAGAGTCGCCAGCTGTCGTTCCCGGGATTTTCATCCTAGTACAAATGCGAAAGTGGCACCGAAACAGAGTCGCCAGCAATGTGTATTTATCCCAAAAAAGGGAAAGGAAACACCGCATAAACCTGAAGAGAAAGGAAAGAGCATGGTCTTGCAACCAAGAGAAAGGGTAAGGGAGTCGGTTACGCGAGAGGAAGGTATTAGCACCCCCACGCGTCCATCGTACCCGATGGGATCCACACTTGCTTGTTTCGATCAAAGGGTGTAAGAAAAGATACTGGAAAAAGGGAACAGGAACAGGAAAGAAGATAGAAAGAGAAACAAATGTAGGGAAAATAAAAGAAGTGCTCGAATGGGCCCTACCCCACTGCCTACGTATCTCATCGGGAACATGAGAATCAGAGCGACGTAGTTCCCCTCACTAGGGATGGTTTGTTTGTGTTTTTTAGTGGAATACGTCAACGTTCGCGTCCTAGCAGTTTAGGTGTTGCAGCTCGCTGCAGGGAGACTTAGGCGTTACCTGTTTGCGGTAGCACGGAAATGACACATCCTTAAGGAAGGATTGAAGGAGATGAGGAAAGACTTCCTGAAGGAAAGACGTTATTGTTTGTTTTTGTCTTTTAGAAGTTTTTTCATTTGTTTGCATATGATAGTGTATCTAAATCTTAATCATTGGAATGTATACATCCTCACATTCCAAGATGGAATGAGTAAGAAAGTACACTAAGGGTGAAGAAGACCCTCACACTTAGTTCCAATCATCAAGGTTCAAACACACTAACATACTTGTATTTATTAAGTGTTTTTGTTGATTATGAAATGAAGAAGTGTTTTTCTTTATTTGTATCTTCAACAAGTATTGCATTTAAGTCCCTCATACAAGATCAAATGTTTAACACATTGACCCAAGATGGGCTATATGCTACACATTCTAAGATTATAAGAGAAGACCCCTTATAATCTTTTCTTTATATGAAAGGCCTAAATGCAATAAATGCCTACCTTCATTAGATGTTTTGAATCTTTTTTTGAGATGAGAAGATGAAAGACTCAAGGAGAGAAAGGCAAAATCTATGTGAACTAAGACTCAATCCTAATTGATTAGTTAAGGGAGGGATCCTAATGGTTTGTGAGGTTGCAAAACCTAAAATCTAAAGAAGAAATGAATTAAACAATTCACTTCTAAAGTAGAAGATGAATTGTAATTCAAAAGGGAAAGTAATGAGTTAATCAAATAAAGCACATAAGTGCTTAACAAAACACAAGATTGAATTGTAAAAGATGAAAGGAAAGAATTTTGAATGTGGATTTCTTATCCACACTCAATTTCAACTTACTAAAGCCCCTACATGGTTAGTAAACAAGGAAACATGCATAAGAAGTAAAAGTTCTTAATACACATCAAAGTTCAAAAGAATAAGATAAAAAAAATCAAATCCTAATATCACAACCAGAATGTGCATCATATGGATAACAAGTGAATATCATCATACAAGTTCCAATGAATAAGCAACAATCATCATCCATAGCATTCAAACATGTTTTCATAAGAAAGGAAAATGAAAGATGAAAAGAAAGGAAAATGACATGCATAAATGGAACATGTAGTCTAAGGATCAGAATTGAAACTAAATGGAAAATGATTTATAAACATCTCAAAAGTATTCATGAATCAATATTCAAGACATCCAAGAAGTGTTAGAAGAAGAATGGAAGTGGAATTTCAAAAGGAAAGTGCAAACAAAACATGTTAAGGATGCACAAAGTTAAAATTGAAATGAGCAAGTAAAGATGACCTATAATGTATACCAAAGACCTATAATATCATACAAATGGTTCATAACATATGCAAATGCTCACACAAATATGCACAAAAGAAATCATGTAAACATGCACTAAAGGTTAAAATGATATAACATGGATTATGCTTCAAATGTAATGCATCAAACAAAAACCAAATGGATTCATGAAAATTATGCAAGCATATTATTGGAATGCCTAAGTCAGAAGAAAATCATACATCAAGATAGCATGTCAAAATTCAAGGCAAAATGACTCTAACCAAAGCAATTAGGTCAAGTTGAAACATCAAACAAAGTGGTGCAAAGATAAGCATCAAAACATGTCATAAAATGACCTAAAAAATAAAAAAAAAACTCATCTAACATGGTTCAATGTATCAGTGAATCAATTCAAAAAGAATCAGGTCAAAAGAATTTATAATGAGCAAGAAAAAAATTATACAAATTCATGTATCACAATTGAAATGTACACAAATGGAAATTCAAAGAAAATTATGGAACAGGGGTAGAAATGTAATAAAATCATGAAATAAAAATATCAAAAATTTCCTAAATGTCTTTATGATATTCATAAATTTTTCTAGAATTTTATGATGTCATTTTGTAATTTTAAAAATTAAAAGGGAAACGTGTATGAAATGGGGAGAACAAAAAGAAATGGAAAACAAGCGTGGGGTGCAGATATAGTAAACAAACAGTTCAACATGTTTGGGCCTTGGCTTTAGGGGTGTGCGAAAAACAAATTTCCTATCCACTAAGCTGCAGGATCGCATGTGATAATGTGCATCTTGATTCCGTGTACATGCAATTCAAACCACATGATCAAGTTGAAATCTCCAATCAATGGCTGATGATGCGCGTTCACCTAATCTAAATTGCACTCGCCCACACGCAGTCAAGCTGAAAAGTATCAAGGTTTCATCACGTGAGGACTTCATGAACTCATTAATGTGGTGCTAGCTTGTGATTGGTCCGCCGAAAAGCCATATGCATTCACCAATTAAAACGCGCCACACTCCTTCTCTCTCTCTCCTCAATCATCATTCCATCATCATTTAATCATTGCTTATTATTCTTTAATCATTATATAATCATTAAAGTGGAAGAACACTACCAATAAAACATTGACACCTCATTTTCTGCATAATTAATTCATGCAAAAGTGCAGAATTTCTAAAAAACGCAGCATTTCCTCCAATTTTCTACCTCACATAACTCCATCAATTCTTAATGAAAATTAACAAAGTAAGATACCAAACTGAAGCCCAAACTTCATAGATCATGAATATACCAATTAAATCACCAAAAGATCATTCTAACACCAGGAAAAATGGCACGAAAGTGACACATTCAACATGAATTTCACAAAAATCACAAAATCACATAAATTCCAAATTGAACAAACAGAGGTGTGCCATCATTTCAGGACTTCTAGATGCAATGCATGAGTACTAATTTCACATTATAACTCTATAAAAATATGATGAACTAAAGGAAAAGTGTCAAGATCTCTAACCTTGTGAGATGCAATTTTTTGTTTTAGAAATCCAATAACTTCTTGCAAGATCCTCAAATCAACACTTTGTGCCAAATAAAGGAGAAAACCAGATCCAATACTTGCTTGGAGTAGAAATTGGAAGTGATGAGTGAAACTTGAGATTTTTCGATGGTGGATTCAATCAAATCTAATGCATACAGTAGAAAGAGGAGATTATGGAGATGATTCTGCTTCAAAGATCTTCGAAAATGATGAAGAAACGAAAGATAAATTTGGATCTAAAGTCTTGAGAGTGAAAGAGAAAGTTGAGATTTCTTGAGAAATTGTGATGAAAAGTGTGAGAAATGTGTGAGATTAGAGAGAAAATTGAGAGGATGATTGAGAATGGGTTCTGAGAAATGTGGAAAAAATGAGAGAGAGAGAGAAATTATGAAGTGAGTTTTGTTTATATAGTTAGGGTTTAGTGTGCTTAACCATGGTAAACTGAGTGAGTTAAGTGAGTTAGAGTTGGGTTAACTGAGTGGGTTCTAACTAACTGAGTCATGACAGTTAGAGGTGAGTTGGAAAAATTTATTATGGTGTGGGTGAGTTTATGAAGTTGTATGGTGGAGCTTAAAATGGATGGTGGCGATGTAAGGAAATTTTAGTTTAATGAAATGGAATGTGGACTGGTATGTAGTATGTATGAGAATATTTGAATTAACAACAACAACAATATTATTTTTTTGGTATTATAGCAGCATAAAATCAATTAAAACAAGGAAGTTTGGTGATGAATTTCTCTCACTTTAATGAATGGAAATGTGTAATTTTTGTGGCAAATGAAAGAGTAGATATAGGAGAATAATTTTGATGTTGAAATTGAATTGAATAGAGGCTTGTAGGATAGTGTAAAATGACTCCAAACATCATGGTTCAGAACTGGCGCATGGGCTTGGCAGGTTGGTAGGGTGGCATGACAATCTATCTTGAAAATTCAGCATGAACACGTCAACTTGGGACCATCATAACCCTATCATAACTTGCTCACATGGAAAAATGTCCAACATCAAAGTTGAAGAGGACATTGAGATGAACAACTTTGATGTTCAACATTTTTCCGTTTGAAGCTTCCATCATCGAGAAAAGTGGCTGGACATTTGGCCCACCAAGTGTTCGTAAATATGATGGCGCGCGGGCCTGGGCATTCTTGGTCATGACCTGATTTTGGACCTAGTTTTCTCAAACTTTGATCAGCCATATCTCACTCAATTTTTATCCAATGGAGCTTTTCTTTATATGGATTTGAAGCTTGAAACAAGATCTTTTGTTGTGGCCTGGTGGAATTTTTATTTGATGTCTCAATTTTGAATGGCCTTGGTTCAAAGTTTGGTGCAAAATGGCCAAAACTTACTATTTTTGGAAACTCCAAAATCTCTATTTTTGGCAGTTTTGTAATTTCTTGATTTTTCATTATTCCTCCATCATTTCTTGATCAAATTTTGTCCATTAAACGTATATAACATGAATTTCATGAATTTGACCCCAAAAAGTCAGGAGTTGACTTTTTCACTGCACAGTTGACTTTTTCCCCAATTTCGCGATTATCATGTAACTGATCAATTGAGACCCTTTTGAAACCAATTGAGAGGCAATTTTCCACACACATACACTTAAGGAAATGTAAAATACCATGACATCAAGTTTTGTCCAAAAAATCAGAGATAACCTGATTTAATTGGAAACCCTAGTTTTGGTACCCACCTCCTAAGGGGAAAAATGTGCAGTCTTCAATTTCAAATTCCTCAGAGTATGTTGTGTATCCTCTTAAAGGATGATGAGATGTACCACTTGAGGGTGATTTTGAACCAATGAACCATCTCTTTTGAGGGTTTTTCCTTCATTTTTTGGATCTCTTGCATAGTGAAGGATGTAATGCTTCGATCTCCTATTGGATCTCACTTTCTTGAGGTTTTGGATGATCAATTGAGATAGTATGAGACATGAAAGACCTCTTGGCTTGCCTTGAGGTAACTTGTTTGTCCTTTTGTGCCTTGACCGATTCCTTGATTGTCCATCTTTCCCTTGATCACATGCCTTGATGGTAAGAGGGATGTTATGCTTCATTTTTCTATGTTAAAGAGGCAATGCAATGCTAATGAGATGGATATGATATGATATATGATAATGCTATGATATAATGACAAAAGAGAGAGCAAATTTTGGGGTATTACAAACCCTAGGGGTTAGTATCGCACCTTACGCCTACGTATCCTCGGGAGTAGAATCAGAGTATGCGTAGTTCTGAAAAGAGGAACTTCTTGACAGGGTCAAGGTTCCAAGGGGAAGTAAAGTCTTAGGCAAGACCTTACATAGAGTGCGACGACTCTAAAGTTGTAGGTTGGTTTAAGAGGGGTAGGATTGTAAATGTTCGCGGCGGAGCATTTACTTGGAGTGCGGCGACTCCGATCCTAAGGCTAAGATTCTAAGTGTCTACGGCGAGACGTGGAGTACGGCGACTCCGAATCCTATGGCCGAGGGTTCTAAGGTGTTAGTCCTATGACATGGCAGTCAATATTAAGGGAACCTTCCTTTGGAATGTCGAGGGGACAAACTTAGATTATTAGTGCGCACTAGCAAAGTGGGCTAGTTAAAGTGTATTGTGACCGAAAAGGTTGAATGCGAGGCCCGAAGGCGATCGACTTATATAGGTAGAAAATGGACTCGACGTTGAATCGAGAGTTTTTTTTTTTTGAAAAGGTTTGAAGCATAGTAACAAGCATATTCATCAAGCAACAGTAAGCAAAAATATCAATCATAAAATAGCACATAGCATGCGATTCACTCAAACGTGAGGGGGATCTAACAGGTTTGACTTTTAAGAAAAAGAGTTGATTGAGAAAAGTTGATTTTAAGGTTATCTTTAGTTAGTGTTTCTTATAAAAGATTTTAATTTATTTGAGGATTATTATTTTTTAGGATTGTGTTTATAGGTTTTTATTAACTTGAAGTTAGAGGTTTACTTGTGAAAGGTTTTTAATCTTGAATAAAAAAGGTTAATTTTAATGTGAAGGTTTATTATGTGAGAAATTGTGTTAATGATTATATTTTTTAAGTAGAGTTTTCTTAAAAGATTTTAATATTAAGTTTTATTAAAAGAAAAAAGGTTATTAAGAGTTTCAATAAAAAAGAGTTTTTTTTTTTATTTTAAATAAAATAGTTTTATTATTATTTTAGAGATTACTCATTATTTTCTAAAAAAAGTTAAAGGTTTTGTTATAATAAGAGTTAACATTAATTTTAAAGTAGAGAAAACGTTAAGTAATGGTTTAAAAAATACTTGTTAAATTAAAGTAGTTAAAACTACAAAAACAAAAACGGGCCGAAAAGAAGGACAAAAACTAAGGGCAAGCCCAACATGAGCACAAGGTTTGGAGAGACCGGGTCGGGTTATCCGACTCAGTTCACTTGAAATGCAGAAAAACAAGGTTCATACAAAACGAACCCTAAATCCCAAATTGCCAGAAAAAGACAAATCCCCTCTCGTCTGCGACCTCGCTATCTCCGTTCATCGCCCTCTTGTTGCTCTATCTCTCGTGACAAATATCAAAACCTCTCCTTGTCGCTCACTCCCGCGAGCAACCTCGCCCTCTCACCGGCCGTGCCACAGTCTTCGAACTCTCATCTCGCTCCTTTCTATGAAATAGGGTCTTTGGAACCCTAGCTTCTCGCCGCCGTAACCACTCATCTCTCTCTCGATTTCTTTCGCCAAACACGAATCCTAGAAATCTACAGCAAGAAGCAAACAAACCCAATCCCTAGCAGAAACCCTAAACCCCAATTCACTAATAATATTGTTTACAAATTACAACGATTAGATCGATGGAAAATAAAGAAAATGCTAGCGGTTGAAGGCGAAGAAAGGCGGTGGCAACCATCAAGATCTCATCTCCAGATAAGTCTTCTTCCTCTTTTCCGTATTCTTGCATGTTGTTGTGATTTTTGACGAATTCCGCTGTTGATGTGTGGTGTTTTAATCCCGTGAAATTGTGGTTCTGCTTTGAAAAATTGGCGATGATTTCTTTGCTCTTTTGGTGTGTTGTTGTTGGTTTTGCTGTACGTTTCGCTGCGTGTGTTTGTGAATTTCTCTGATGATGATGAATTGTTAGATTTCTGGTTTGGAAATGATGACTGTTTTTTTTGGTATTGATGTTATGGACTGATGTTTAGTTGTGAGGATTTGCTAAATTATGGTATTTTTGACTGGTGTTTGGTTGGTATTGATATGCGAATTGTTTTTGAGTCGTGATAATTTGGTGAAGGTTATATGGCTTGTGAAATTGGCTGCGTATTGAACTTGAAAAGTGTTTGTGCAAAGCTGATATGAGATGGCTTGTGATGAAATGGTTTTTGTCTGGTTCCCCCCTCAAGTGCGTGTGAATGTGGTTATATATAGGTCAAAATATGAGCATATGAATCTCCTCCTTGAATGCTCTTGAATTCTATATTTGAGCATGTTTTATTAGTTTAGGAATACAACTTAACTATTGCTGAAACCTGTTTAGTTTGATTAGGAAAGTTTTAAAAAAATGTCCAAGACATGTCATTTTGTATTTGGAAAGTTCTTAACAAAGTTTCTAAGTTGGAAGACTTGATTTTGTCTGATACATGTTTTATTTGGTTTTGGAAACAACATGATGACTATGATTTCTTGCTCGACTGCCTTTGAGAACCTTCCGTTCTCATCTTGGACATGTCTAATCCTACCATAATGGGATTTGTACTCTGAATTTTTAACTATGAGCTTCTTATTCGGACCACCTTGCTTGAAACATGGTGTGAAACAGTGGGTTTTTGGGAAAGGTAATAAAGATGTTTGATTCATTGTGCTGACTTTACATTTATGATATCCTATGCGTCATTCCATAAACTATTATCAATTCATTGTCTCTTTCCGATTTCTCCGATAAGGGTAATATATCTGCCAAGCTTTAAATAGAATTGTCCTTTCTAACAGATAATTTCTGCAATTGGCACAGATATGTCAATCATATTGGGAGCTGCACACTTTTCGAAGTTTGGGAGTGAAAGCAACGACTGGTTGGGATTTCATGTCGAGGCAGGTTTACTTCCACTTGATGTTGAGAATCATAATTCCTTAGCTTGCAACTACTTTTACTAACTATACCATGCCTAAAATTGCAGCGACGTCAGGAGCATTAAAGAGGCCTTAAAGAGGGTTCAAGAGCAATGAAGTGGGACCTAACATCATCAACATTGACAGGAGTCCCCAAAGAATGTTCGCTCAAGAAATCACCAACCAAATTGAAATTTCCTTGAATTTTTATGTAATGATGTAGTGTGGACTTTGTAAGGACCAATGAGCTTTGTATCTTCTTGTACTCATAATCATTGAGTACTTACGATCTTTTTTTGTAAAATATCTTAGACTTTAAGATTGAAATTGGAACTTGATTGCTTGCGCTCACTTGGACATGGTGGTCTTGTATTAAAATTTTTGTAATTGTAACTCCTGTTAAATTTTCCTTGTAAAAATTAAATTATATTATTTATTCCATGGGATTTCCATTTACTGCTATTATTACCATTGGATAGCAAGAATTGTGGTTCGGTGCAGCTAGTGATAACTGTAGACCGGGTAGTCTTTTATAGAGAAATGGCTGCAGGAATGTATTTCTCAGGCAAGCATTGAGTTTGTACATTTATCAAGAAGTCAAACTCTACATTTGGAATCGTGAATTTGAACCTTGATCTTTGGATGGACTTCGAACTATTGATATTATTCTCTGAATTGAAATACACCCTTCATGAACCCAATTCCATTTTCTTGGATTTTGAACTTCAACTTGAGTCTTATGAAAAACATGAATCTTGCACTTTAACTTTAGGGATCCAACTCTTAAAATCTTGAATCTTCTTGTAACTTATATTTTTCATGAGTTTGGATTTCTTCATAATGAACTTATGAATTCAATTTTGCGAACCTTGAATGGCATCTTGATCTTTTGATAATCTTTAACATTTGCAATTAATTTGAACTTTAACTCTTTGAATTCCACCTTAAAAAAACTTGGATTTCATGATAATTTGCATCTTTGAATTTCGCCTTGAAAACTCTCACGAGAAAAGTCTTGCAAACGATCCTTTAAGGTGTATAGAAACCGACTTAAAAAATTGGAAGCCACAATTAAATATTTCTAAGAGTTTTAGAAAGTGCAAAAAACTTTGATACAAACTTGATGCAACGTTACAGGCCAAAACTTCCCAACTAAACAGCTATGACATTCCAACTTCACTACGTGGTCCTAAAGCCTTGTAGAGATTTCAAATCTTTATTAATTGCCAACAGATATTGAACAATACTCTCCCGATGATTCAAACTTGCTTGAAGAGTACCTCGGTAGCTTTAAGAATATAAAGAAATCCTTATTGGAACAAAGGGCGTGGGCTTCATGCTGTTACCACACGTGGATTAAAATCATAGGAATGATGTAGGGGCTTTAAGTTGATCTTGTAAACTTGTGACAACCACAAACTTGAATTTGCAATTATAAATCAACCTTCTTATTTCCTTCCAACGTGAACTTTCCTGCCGCACCAATGCTTAAGAATAAGGAACGAACACACTATCTCAAACTTGAGGTTCTGGCATAGGGGGGGAGATACCAACTTGTAACACAACCAGTGGTCAGTCTTGAGGGACCAATCATCATATCCCACGGGTATAAAGGACTTAATCTTCTACAAGGGGAAAACTTCTGAGAAATGTGAAGGAAGAAAGGCTTTGGTTGTAATTTAGGGATCAGAGGACAGAGGCGCACAATATCACAGGAATCCACACACACTTGTCAAGATCAGAGAACCTTCACAACCGTACACACAACACAGCCTTCACGACCTTGAGTCTTCTGCAGCAGCACCCGTGTTCACAAATGAAACAAGCACACGAACTAGATAAAGAGGTTAGTTATGCCCAAATGATTGACCTAAGATGACATGCAGACGAAACAATGGATCTAAGGGAAAAATTTGGGGTACAACACAATCCACGTATCAATCTACTCGTTTTTACCTCATGATCATGTCTATGGTCTTTAATTTCATTTGTTTTAAACATGGAATAAGAAATCAAAGCAAAACCTCAAGAACCCTAAATTTGGCCTGAAGGTTCAAAAATTCCATACACGATTTAAACAATGCAATTAATGGAGGGGAAATAATCTATGCATGATTATGAATGTTTGGAAAAAGTATTGTGCGAGGAAATATGCAAGAATCAAGAGATGACCAAGTTTAGGCTTACTTGAAGGTCGTGGCAGAAAGAGCAAAGTGATTTTTGAGTTGGAGATGTTACAGTTGAGTTGTGATGATCTGGACAGCTTCCCTACACCATATAGAGTGTGTTTGAACACTTGGAGTGATTTGAAATGGACTGGATCAGTTTATGGCATCTCAGCTGCAACTTAGTTGAAAACTTGAGCAGATGACATGTGATTTTATGAAATTGATGTTCCAGATGTTGTTTAAGTGTTTGATCAGCTCATATACGATGTTTATGAAGTGTGTGAGTGATTGGTTTGAACAGAAATGATTTCTAATGAAAAATTCGATAGTGACTTGCAAATGAAGGTATTTTTGAGAGTGAGGAAGTGATTTTGAGAAAGGCAAATATTTAGGGCCTATGATGTACTCAAATTGATCATAAATGATGCCTATTTATAGTGTGTCAAGTTTGTTTTGGCAGCAATAGTGAATGGAAACTGCAGCAAGTGTTGGACCAATTGGATCATTTTGGAATCTTAAGTCTCCTCCTACCATTGACTTGAGGTTAGGGCACATGCTATGAGTCATCTGCTGCACGGATCAGGCTTGACTCATTCAGTTTGAATGGACTCAGTTCATGCCACCTTGGTGTATCCATTGAATGCTCCAAACCAAAATTGGAGTCTTGTCCCTCTTTTAGGCTTTTTAGGTTTGGCATGCTACTTGTAGATTCTTGGACTTGGAAGGCTGATGGATCAGAGCTTGTCCCTCTTTGGTCTCCCCCTGAGGCGTTCAGATGGATAAACTTGTTGGTCATTTGTAAAATTTGCCCAAATCGAGCAAAATGCACAAATCTGCCTTGCCAAGACAGTTTGCAACAAGGCATGTTGTAGCTGTCATAACTCCTAGCTCAGATGGAGTTTGATGATGTTCTTGGTTATTTTGGAAAGCTCTCATATCCTATTTTAATGTGATGTCCAACTTTGGTTTTGAAGAAACTTGCATTTGGTTGAAAACTGCCTCTACATTTTGGAAAAACTTAGGCAGATTTTGACTTAGTGAAAATTTCACAAAGTGTTGGAAAAAGTGTGAAATTCATGTTTTTGTCATTTTGATCATTTAATAACTTAAAATCCATGAAGAATTGGAGTTTCTTGTAGTTGAAGCTTTTGAAGTATGCCATGAGAACTACAAATCCATATGTGGATCATCCAAAATGGTTTCTTGGATCTCAAGTTATGGTCCTTGGAAGTTGGTACCCTTGTGACTTTGTTTATAACTTAGAAAAATTTCTAAGTTTTTTATGGTTACCCCTTTTACAAGTTATCCCACTTTTCTTGATTTTTATTGATGAATGATGATTCAAATCACACATTAACATGATTTTAGGGTTAATGGAACCTTGGTTGACCAAAATTTCAAAAAGTCAAACTTTGACTTTTTGCACAGTTGACTTTTCAGCAGATGAATTTTGACTTTGAGATTCCTCTGTGAAATCAATCCTTGGACTTAATCAAACTTCATGGATGGCCTTTAGGGGTGTTTAGGGATGTCTTGGACCCTCCCCCAAGGTTTGAGATTAAGTGTAGGTCAACAGTCAATGGTAGGGTTGACTTTTTCTTGAAAAAAACCCTAATTTCTTGATTTTTTGCAGATGAATACTCAAAGTGATTTGGTACATTATGAATGGACTCTTGAGGTTCCTTTGAGCTTATTGGACCATTAATTGAGGTATGGGCTCATGCCCAGATGAAAATTTTCATCTAGAGGCCCTGGTCGACCAAAACCCTAATTTGGTGACACTGGCGATCCTGAGGCTTGCTCAGCCTGAAATGTGGCACTTTTGTTCTTAATCCTTGATGTGGGATGTCTCTTGATCCCTTGTGGATGTTTTAGAGACTATACAAGTTGAATATCAAGTCACTACTTGATTGATCCTTTGCCTGAGTACTCTGAGAGGGCTCAAAACCCTAATTCTTGATTGCAGTGAATGTCTTGACAAGGTGATATAGGATAAGTGTATCCTCATCATGATGATGATTTGTCCAAGTGATGAAGATCCTTGGGGGGTCAAAATTTGGGGTATGACAGATGCCCCTATTTAATCTTCTTGGACCCGAAGGTGTGAATGGCGAAGATATTCGGGCATTCGAGGTGCAAGAGGATTAAATATCGGAATACCCAAAATTTAGATAGTGTCTATGAATGGTAGTTTACGCATTCATCTTCTTTTGCTAAGTGTTGTTACTTAGAAAAGGTAAAACTTCCCCTCGATCCTGGTTTCTTACCGAGGAACTGGTCTTAGTTTCTTTTGTCAATAAACCTCCCCGTGATCCTGGTTTCCTACCAAGGAACTGGTCTTAGTTTCTGAAATAAACTTCCCCTCGATCCTGGTTTCCTACCAAGGAACTGGTCTCAATTTCTTCTTGTCGAGTCTTTCTCTTGACAAGGGATATTATTCGTAGCGGTTTTCATCAAACTTCTCGTCGAGGTTTACTGGAGAGATGCCATTTGATGGAAAAAGTGTTGATGTTAGACTTGCTGGAGGAATGCCCATTGGTCTGAGTTGTAGAGGTGCAAACTTCTCTGTTGGAGATGCCATTTGTAGACTCTACTGTGGGAAAACAAGTCTGTTAGGAGACTGCTTTCTGTTTGAGGATGTCACACTTTCCTTCAGAATTCTTTCGACGAAGAAATGCCATGTGATCCGATCCAATTTTGAAGTGTTGATGACTTCATTAACATTGGTTCCTTTGAAGAAAGACTGATGTATTGTCGAGAGTCATTTGTTGAGAGACTTTCTCTGGGATTTTCTTTAATCCGGGAAAGCAAAGAGTATCATCTTCAATGGCGAAGAGTGATGTTTCAAAGGATGCCCGTTGAACGTTTTCTTGTATTCAGAGGTTCAAGTTATCAAAGTGATTGAGAACGATTCCAATCTAGAAGTAAACTGAAGAGAGATTGTTCAGACGAACATTTCCTGACGAGGGGAATACTATGACTCGACCGACGAGAGGACTTTATCACTTGGGAGTGAGACTGACCAGAGTGATAGGGATGCAATATGAATATGAATATGAAATAATAATGCATAATGTATGTATGAATTAATGAATGTATGCTGACAAAACAGACATGACATATAGACAGGTGATGTGTACAACGGGATATCCGACCGCTCTGGGGCTAAGAGTATCGTTGAATCGTCGTACTTTCGTTGGAGAACCAAGATCTCTGTTGTTGAAGGTATAAACCTGTTAGTGATCGGAAATCACTCATGCTTTTTTCGAGAGATAGAATCTTCTGGGGGGAACGAGACCTATCAATGGCTTCCAGAGTAAGAATTCTACCGAGGACACTTGATCCTGCACTTCGAAGTTTGACCGTTTTTCGGGAAAACATAGATATTCCACTTGTGTTCGATGAAAAAGTAATTGCCGTATTTAAAAAAACGGAAATAAACTTAAAACAAGAGTAAATTCATTTTTTCTGTTTCAAGAATGTTAATCAAATAAACATGTCATTTTGCAAAGTAGAATAAATGAGAATTATAAACAAAAGGCACAAAGGCTTGAGTTTTATTTATAGGATGGTAATCAGCCGAGAGCGTGATACCATAGAATAGTACAAAGTTAGAAAATGGTAATTTAAAGGGAAAAGGGCTACATCAAAACATAACAACCGTAATCCTCCCATCAACTTTGAATCCTGGACATTCTGGGCTTCTGTCGAAGGTGACTCTGACTGGAAACTTTTCTTGACAGATGATATTACCGCTGAGGCGTTTGTGAGAATGTAGTTACTTGCCATGAATCCCTAACTTTTTCCTGGATTTTCTATTCGAATTCCAATCCACCGGGATGATTTTTATGTCTCTAATTTTTGCATGGACCGCCCTTTCAGGTTTTTAATCCACCGAGACATTTTTTTTTCATTTAGGCGGAGTATTTCTTGACTACATCTACGTTTGTGGGATAAGTGAATTCTTCTCCATCCGTTGTTGCGAGTTTCAGGGCACCGCCTGAGAAAGCTTTCTTGACAACGTAAGGGCCATTGTAATTCGGGGTCCACTTACCCCTGGAATCAGTGAAAAATAATGGTAGCTTCTTGAGCACAAGGTCTCCTTCTCTAAAGACTCGGGGTCGAACCTTTTTGTCAAACGCCCTTTTCATTTTTTGTTGATATAGCTGACCGTGGCAGAAAGCCGTCATTCTCTTTTCTTCGATGAGGTTCAACTCATCATGCTTGCTCTGGCACCATTCAGCTTCTGTTAGCTTGGCTTCCATCAAGACTCTCATTGATGGGATCTCTACTTCTATGGGGAGCATTGCTTCTATGCCATACACTAGAGAGAAATGGGTTGCCCCTGTTGAAGTGCGGACTGATGTACGATAACCGTGAAGAGCAAAAGGTAGCATCTCGTGCCAGTCCTTGTAGGTCACAACCATCTTTTGAACGATCTTTTTGATATTCTTGTTAGCCGCTTCTACCGCTCCGTTCATCTTTGGCCGGTAGGGAGATGAGTAATGGTGTTCAATCTTGAATTCAGCGCACAAATCCTTCATCGTCTTATTATTTAGGTTAGATCCATTGTCTGTAATGATTTGGTTTGGAACACCATAATGACATATGAGATTGTTTTTTATAAAACGGACCACCACTTGTCTGGTCACATTGGTGTATGAAGCTGCTTCGACCCATTTGGTGAAGTAGTCAATGGTGACTAGGATGAACCGATGTCCGTTTTAGGCTTTGGGTTCAATCATGCCGATCATGTCGATTCCCCATATAGAAAAAGGTCAAGGGGAAGAGAGAACTTTGGGATGCGTTGGTGGTACATGGATTCTGTCAGCGTATATCTGACACTTGTGACACTTTCGCATGTACTTGTAGCAGTCGGATTCCATTGTCAACCAATAATACCCTGCTCTCAGGATTTTTCTTGCCATTGTATGTCCGTTGGCGAGAGTACCAAAGGATCCTTCATGAATTTCTTTCATCAACATGTTTGCCTCGTGTCTGTCCATGCATCTGAGCAGAACCATGTCGAAGTTTCTTTTGTAAAGTACATCATTGTTCAGGAAGAAGTTGCCAGCCAGTTTTCGGAGGGTCTTCCTATCTTTCTTTGATGCCCCAGGTGGGTACTCTTGTCTTTGAAGAAAACACTTGATGTCATGATACCAAGGTTTGTTGTCGAGAACGACTTCTACAGCAAATATGTAAGCAGGCCTATCTAGGCGCATTATGTCAATATTGGGCACGTCGTTCCATCGACTCACACTGATCATGGAGGATAGAGTAGCTAGTGGGTATGCCATGTGATTCTCATCGCGAGGAATGTGATGAAAATCAACTCTGTTAAAGAAAGGTAGCAACCTTCTTGCATAGTCTTTGTAAGGGATCAACCCTATCTAATATGTGTTCCACTCTCCTTTGATCTGATTGATGACCAGGGCTGAGTCTCCATAGACATCCAAATTTTTTATTCTTAAGTCTATTGCTTCTTCGAGTCCCATGATACATGCTTCATACTCGGCTTCGTTGTTCGTGCATTTGAATGTCATTCTGGTAGTGAATGGAATGTGGGTACCCTGAGGGGTAACAATGATTGCCCCAATTCTGTTTCCGTAAGCGTTGACAGCTCCGTCAAAGATTAATCCCCATTGGGATCCTGGCTCTGGCCCTTCATTGGGTAGCGGTTCGTCGCAGTCTTTCATTTTGAGATACATGACATCTTCGTCTAGGAAGTCGAATTCGATGGATTCTTGATCGTCGATTGGTTGATGAGCTAAATGATCGGCTAAGATACTTCCTTTGACAGCTTTCTGAGCATGGTATTCGATGTCGTATTCTGATAACAGCATTTGCCATCGGACAATCCTTCCCGTGAGAGCAGGCCTTTCAAAAACGTATTTGATCAGATCCATCTCTGAGATTAACCAAGTAATGTGGCGAATCATGTACTGGCGAAGACGTTTAGCTGCCCAAGCTAAAGCACATCATGTTTTCTCTAGCATAGTGTATCGAGTTTCACAGTCTGTGAATTTCTTGCCTAAGTAATAAATGGCGAATTCTTTTCTTTTTGTTTCGTTTTGCTGGCCAAGTACACATCCCATGGAATCTTCCAAGACTGTAAGATAAATGATGAGTGGTCCGCCTTTCACTGGAGGAGATAGAATCGGTGGATTCAGCAGATATTATTTGATACTGTCAAAATCTTTCTGGCAATCTTCTGTCCATACACAGCTTTGATCCTTTCTGAGGAGTTTGAAAATTGGCGCGCATGTCGCAGTCATGAGGGATATGAATCTGGAGATGTAATTCAATCGTCCGAGAAATCCTCTAACTTCTTTTTCTGTTTTCGGAGAAGGCATTTCTTGAATGGCCTTGACCTTGTCGGGATCAGCCTCAATTCCTTTCTGGCTGACGATGTAACCCAAGAGCTTTCCTGAACAAACACCAAAGGTGCACTTGTTGGGATTCAAGCAGAGTTTGTATTTTCTCAGACGCTCGAACAATTTCGACAGATGTTCAACGTGCTCTTTCTCTGTTTTTGATTTGGCGATCATATCGTCGACGTACACTTCAATCTCTTTGTGCATCAAGTCGTGGAAAAGCATAGTCATTGCTCTTTGGTAAGTTGCCCCGAAGTTCTTCAGACCGAACGACATTACCTTGTAACAGAAGGTGCCCCATGGGGTGATGAATGAAGTTTTCTCCATGTCTTCCGGCGCCATTTTGATTTGATTATAGCCCGAGAATCCATCCATGAAGGAAAAGACTTTGAATTTTGCCGTGCTTTCAACCAGCATGTCAATGTGTGGTAGAGGAAAGTCGTCCTTTGGACTTGCTCTGTTTAGATCTCTGTAATCTGCACACATTCTGACTTTTCTGTCCTTCTTCGGAACTGGCACTATGTTGGCCAACCACTGAGGATACTCTTAGGTGGTGAGGAATCATGCATTGATCTATTTCTGCACTTCCTCTTTGATTTTGATAGCCATGTCCAGATAAGTTCTTCTTAATCTTTGTTTAACCGGAGAACATTCTGGCTTTAGCGGAAAACGGTGTTGTACAATGTGGGTATCCAACCCTGGCATGTCCTGATAAGACCAAGCAAACACGTCTGAAAATTCCCTGAGAAGTTCTATCAAATCTTCTTTGACAGTTGAACTGAGCAGTGCTCCAATCTTAACTTCTTTCTTTTCTTCCTCTGATCCCATATTAACCGTTTCCAGCGGTTCTTTGTGAGGTTCAATAGATCTTTCCTCTTGTCTGAGTAATTGAGAGATCTCTTCTGGAATTTCCGGGTCCTCTTCTTCTTCAGCTTCGAATACCGGGAACTCAAAGTTGGGAGAAGGAATCAGATTGTATGTTTCGATGGGGTTCAAAGCAGGTGATCTGCATGACGTGATGATTTCGTTTAGAAGTGATAGAGATAAAGAGAATGC
This sequence comes from Lathyrus tuberosus, assembly GCA_022829125.1. NCBI lineage: Eukaryota > Viridiplantae > Streptophyta > Magnoliopsida > Fabales > Fabaceae > Lathyrus > Lathyrus tuberosus. The sequence continues at coordinate 1,812,137 of JALAZF010000579.1, forward strand.
AAAAGTGTGTGCAGTGTCTCGTTTTTAATTTCTGGGTTGTTTTTAGGATTACCATTTTCTGAAAAGCGAAAAGAGAAAACAACAATAAATGCGGAAATTTACAGAATGACGTTTTATTTATGATTTGTCGATTCTTGAAACACAACCCTATAAAACAAAACTCTGTCGCTTTGGGCAAAGCGAAGAGGGATATTTACAGAAAAGTAAGCCCTATAAAACACCCGTTTCACTCGGGCGAAAGTCAAAGGTGAAAGACACGGTAATTACTTTGACTTGTGAACGACATTCGGGACATCGACGGCGACCCAATGGCGACGAAATCCTCGGTGAATTACAAAGTCTGGTATCTTCCTTTCTGGACTAGCTTCAGAAATGACACTGATTTCTGGTGGAGTTTGGTTGTTAGACTCTTCTTCCCAAGCAGAATTGTCGTAGGAGGACTCTTCAGTTGTTTCAACAGTATTTGTACTTTCAATGAAATCTCCCCATCCAGTTGGCTAGATGTCTTTGATTCTTATGTGAGAACTCTCATGAGCAGTGTATTTTACCATGTAATCGTACTTTCCGCTTGGCTGTCCCAAGGTATCCCAAACTTCTTCGGGAGAGGATGAGTCATCTTCTTCAATGACGTTGACTTCAGGAAATGCATAGTTAATGAATTCTTGTCCTGCTGTTATACCCCAAATTTTACCCTTAGATCCATTGATCTTTTACATATCATCTTAGGTCAATCATATTGCATACCTAACCCAATCCACCAGGTTTTGTTTGTTTTGTTTGGGAATCAGGTTTTATTTCAAGAGGCATCAAGGGTTGATCAACCAAGGTCATGGATGGGTCATTCACCAGTTTTGTAAGACTGAATCAGGAATCAGGCAAGGTTACCAGGTTAAGGGTTTGTGTGCAGTGTTGGTGGAATTCAGTGGAATTTGATCTATTTCTGGTTGGAGAAGTGGTTTGTTTCAGTATCAGATTATCAGGTTGCGGCAAAGATTCTGAATCAGGTTTTTGGTTCTCATCAAGTTACTGTTTCAGTGTGCGCTCAAGGCGGAGATTAAGGCTTCTCACCCTTTTGTGTTTAACATGAACGGGTGTCGTTCAATTGTGTTTCACCTGAAGCTAGCAGATTGAGTGTATGTGTGCAGTGGCTTTTAGGTCAATTAGTTGTGATCCTAGTTTTGGTCAGGAAAGTGGAGGTTGTTTCATATCTGAAGATCATCAGACTAAGCTTTCCATATCAATTAAACTTCGTCGGAGAAATTCAAGTGGCAGGGCCATTCAGTTTCAAGACAGTTGATATATTCTCATGCCCTGTGGCGATTAAGTGTAATTGTCAAAGTTTTCAAGTGTGGTTCAGAGTTAAAGGCATGTCACAAAAACCATATCCTATCCATTTCTTACACAAAACATTAAACCATTTTTTTCTCCATTTTAATCAATCTTTCGATATTCATTTTTTCAGCTATCCATCAATATCCATCATTTTCTGATCTTTATTCATTTCAAGTTCTTATCCATATTTATCCAAATTCTCTTCATTCCAACTAGGTATATTTGTCCATACATCCATTTTTATTATCTTTTACCCAATTATTTATTTTTATTTTTAATCTTTTTTTTGTTTAATTATCCAATATCCTTGTTTTTTTTACAAAATAGAGATCTCTACAAGAAATCATTTTTAGAAATAAATATTAGGCCCATTTCTTTTGTTTTCTTCCTAGGCCCATTGGTACTCTTTTTATTCTGTTCCACAAAATTACAAAAAGTTTCCAGGAATAATATCTCCCACGCCTTGACCGTGCTTTGACCCTGCATCCCAACTACACATTGCTCTTTGCAGCAAATGAAGCCAAAAACCTGTTACTACCTGCAACGAGAAAAGGGACAAATCATACAACAGACCAACAAGCACCATACACCAAAACAAGTTGTTTTGCAGACCTGCATATTTTTGTACAACCCTGCACCACAAAAGCGATATAACACAAACAAAATGCCAAAGCTCTGCTATCATGAAAGTAACATCACACTGCCATACACATACATTCCCCTCTAAGAAAACTTTAAACCTTGACCAAACTGATACCACCATACTGCTGCACACCAGACCTGCATCAACGATGCAACATGCCATATGAAAATAACTGTTTAGAATCAAAATCGAGGATTGAGAAAGGAATAAGTTTGGAGTTGTACATAAAGTAGGGCTAACAACAAGAAAAGGAGGGAGGAAAGTTTCAAAAAGAAGGAGAGAGCATATCGAGACGAAAAAAAAACATCACAGTCTAACAGACCTTCTCCATTTTCTCTCTCAGAGAACAAAGACATCTACTGCTTCCCTCAGACACCTCACATAACTAAATCATCAGCAACAACAAGCTTGATTCTTTTCCTTCCTTCATCAACTCCTAACCTTTTTACTTGACCAAAGAACCATTCTTCAATGGAATAACGACATCAAGACCTTCAGTATGCTAACACAAGCATAACAGTGACAAACAACCATCACCTCGCCTATCATCTTCATCAACTCCATTCAGCCCTACCTTACCTCCACCGCCCGTGCAGCATAAGCCTCAACCAAACGACACTCATCACCACCTCCTTACTCCGTCTGACTCCTTTTCATTGGTTTTCCACCAAAAACATCTACAACATCCCAAATCACAACCTAAACTCAACCTCAAATCTGAAACAAACTTCTCTCATTCTCCTTCACAAACCCTCCTTCAATCTTAATCTCAAATCTGCTTTTCCAATAAACTTTTTTTCAACCCAAATCCTCCGAATCTCCAAATCAACGGTTCAACCAAAATCAGATAAATAGAAGAAGAAAGGACAGTTTGAATCTGAGTATGCGAGGATGAGACCGAGATCAAACCTGAAACGGAAAAGAGAATAAAACACGACGACCACAACTTACGCCGCGAGACCGAGAGAGCCGCAAATGAGCAGAGGAAAAGAAGGAAGAATCCACAACATTTTGAAAGAGCGAGATTGGTTGTAAGCTGCTGGGTGAAGGAGAAGAATCGCGTGGAAATAAGATCACAGACGGCGGAAGAAACAGAGAGGCAAGTTTCTCTTCTGAATGTGTTTTGAATTTCGTTCCAAAAATGCGTTCAACTTTAGACTAAGCTTCCTAGCATTTTTTTCCTTTTAGGGTTTAGGTTAATTTTTATCAGTGTCTATTGGGTCATAGTGATCCGACCCCAAGATCTTCTCTGGGCTTCATCTCAATGAGTTTTATCATCCCACTATACTATTTTTTCTTTAAAATTTAGGATTGTTAAAATTTAAGTTAGTTTTAGTTAGAAATTAGCTTAATAAATTTTTAGATTAGAATTAGAATTAAGAATTAGTTTTAATTATTAGCTTTTAGTTTTAATTAAAATGTTGTTATTTAATTTTACGTAGTTAGATTCTTTTTAATTAGTTATCTCTAGAATTAGTTTTATTTTCAATTAGCAAATTTTTAGGGTTTAGTCAATTGGCTTTTATAATTAGCTTATGGTAGTTTGTTAATTGATTTTAGAATTTATTTAAATTAGTTTTTTATTAGATATTAATCCTTTTAGGTTTTAATTTACTTAAAGACTTTATCTAATTTCCAATTTATTTTGACTTTTTTTTAATTCCTGGCATTCGGTTTCACATTTGACTCTTGATGCTCGCTGTATATATATTGTTTAACTTTACATTTGATCCTCAAGGACTTCCTCGTCGTCCTGCTATTATTTATGTCCCTTATTCCAAAGGAAAGTCTCTCTATTGACCTCATAGTCATAGAAAGCTCATTACCATCCTTTGACCTCATAGTCATAGGAAGTCTCTCTATTGACCTCATAGTCATAGATAACTCATCTTCTCCCCTTGGCCTCATAGCCATCCACTATCACAACTTAGACTTAGAGAGTTTCTTAAACTCTATATGAGCTCATACTCATTCCCCTTGGAACTTTGGCCATAGTCAATGGTTCCTCACCCTTAACCAGGTGAACTACGGTTGCTCTGATTCTTTAGTCAGATACGTAGGCACAAGATGCAACGTCTTGGCGAGTAAACTTAGTGTACATACCCTTAGGTCTTTACCTTAACATAGATATCTTAGCTAGCAAACATAACATAATACAAACTAAACAAGAGGTTCATGTAGAGTACTACAGATATTAAGGGTGCTAATACCTTCCCTTAGTATAACCAACCCCCGAACCTTAGATCTCCCCCTTTTAGGTTTTTCTCGATCTTGAACCTTTCCTTTGGATAAATCAAAGTCGGTTGTGAATTCATAGTTTTGCGATGCAAGTTAATTAATAGCTTGTTATCCGATTCTCACCGCAACAGAAATGTCGACTTCACTGGGGATCACTCTGAGGGTTAAGCCCACCTTGTTTTCGCTTATGTTATTTATGTTTGTTTGCTATACTTGTACATATCTGTATATATCTGTATACCTGTCTGCTTGGGATCTTCTGTGTGCAGGGTGCTACTATTGAGTAGTGAGATAAGTCCTAACCCGGACTCGAGAGCACATATGATAGGATCGTGGTGTAATCAATAGTCGGTTGTTGGCAGTAGTACTAACAATCTATGGCATATGATGACCACACTCAGATGATGCCCTTTGGGATTATTGATGTCTGATGTGAGCAGTCGCATTGATATTACTCTTCCAAATGGGAGCTGGGGATTCTGAGAACTGTAGTTACCTTCACCCCACTTGACCTTTTAGGATGTAGTGCGATGGATGCGAGGGAGTAAGTCCCAAGTAGTTGTTACGTGATACTACACTCAAACAAGTTTATCTTGAGAATATTATTAACCCGCGTGAGTAGTCATGCCGGCCGATAATATCCGAAGGATTTACGTAGACTCTGGGAACTTTTTTAGAACCCTGTTCTGCAGATGAAAACCCATAGTACACACCTTTTGGGATGGGTTGACCATGGCTCCATGCTCGTGACTTTCAAACCTAGGCCCTCATTTGTTTTCCTGTACATATGTGTGAATATGTGAATACCTGTATATGTGTGTTTGTGCATACATTCATAATAGTCCTTTGGTTTCAAGGAATTCAGATGCTCTTTCCTTTGCAAAATCAAAAGAGACCATGGATTTTAAAACAAAACTTTTCAATTTTTTCCAAAAAGTTTCAACTTGCTGTTGAGCTCCTTGAAACAATTTGGCTTGCGTTAGCATCGCATGCGCATTTGCATTGCATTTGCATTTCTCAGTCTTGAGTCTCATCCACCCTCTGTCTGTAACCCAGTTGACTTCCTGAAGCCATCATTGGACTTGAAGTAGCTTGTGAAGGATCATGAACTCAGAAGAGCAGAGCCAGTTTGTAACCAGAGCAGATTTTGACTTGTTGAGAAACCAGTTGGATCAGATTATGACAGCCTTGGCAAAGAGAGATGACAATATTCTGGGTATGTCTGTGAACAATGTTGCCCAAGCTCAACCTGTGCAGATTCCTGTTGAGAATCAGGTTATACAAGAACATGCCATTGTCCAAGATGGGCATTCCTCTTCTGTTGATGCTGTGGAATATCGTAGTTTCACATTCTCTGAGCTAGATTCCCAAGAGGTAGTCCCTGTGTTGAAAACCAAGGATCCACGAGACGTTGAGTTAATGGAAAAATGTCGTGCCTTGGAGAAGAAGCTTGATGCACTTAAGGATCGTGACTCTGCTGATTTGAATGCTCTGAACATGTGTTTGGTACCTGACCTTGTGATACCTCCTAAGTTCAAGACCCCAAAGTTTGAGAAGTACAAAGGGGATAGTTGTCCGAAGCAGCATTTGGTGATGTTTTGCAGAAGAATGACTTCACATGTCCGTAACGACAAACTTATGATCCACTGTTTCCAAGACAGTCTGAGTGGGGCATCATTGAATTGGTATATGCAGCTAGAGAGTCGCAATATCCGATCATGGTCAGACCTATCTAATGTCTTTGTTAAGCAATACAACTACAATCTTGACTTGGCTCCCAGTCGTTTGCATTTGCTAGACTTATTTCAAGAAGATAATGAATCCTTCAGAAGGTATGCTCAGAGATGGAGAGAAGTAGCTGCTCGTGTTCAACCACCACTCTTAGATAAGGAATTGGTTGATTGGTTTGTGGATACCTTGCAAGGCCCGTACCAAGAAAAGTTGTTTAGCATGGTGACATCAAATTTCTATGATTTGGTAAAAGCCGGAGAGCGCATTGAGAGCGGTCTCAAGAGCGGAAAAATCTGAGGCATTTCAAACATCCCTGCTAGTGAGAGTGAATCAGTTGTCAGTTCTCAAGAAGAATGGGGAGAAAGAAAGTGATTCCATTTGGGAATCTCTGACACTTCAACCTCAGCGTTCATGCAACTCAAGTGTTCAGAGTCAACAATCTTTTGGGTCTCCACGTCAGACACCATTTTATCCTCAAAGGCAATATTCTTCCCCAAATCAACGGTCCTACCGCCGCCAGCCGCGTCAGCATGCACGACAAAGGCCGAGAAATCCAAAAAGGGATTTCACTCCATTTCCAATACCATAAAGTCAGTTCTTACCAGATTTAAACAAAAGTGGATTGATAGTGCCAGAGGAGATAGATCCAACGTCTTTTCCAGACTCGTCGGGCTTTGAAACCGACGTCCGTTGTGACTACCATGCTGGGGCACAGAGGCATTCAACTGAAGATTGTAGAGTGCTCAGAAACAAGGTTCAGACTCTGCTTGACTCCAATATGTTCTCATTCACGACTCAAGGCATTCAAATCAACAATCTTTCACCTAATCAAGCGGATTCATCAGGCTCTGAAGTGGAAGAAATTTTTGAGAGTGGATGTGAAGATGATTCTCAGACTGATCTCGACAAACAACTCTGAAGACGGTTATCACAACTTGGCAAATCATGAAAGGAAAGCCTAATTCCCCGAAGCTGGCAACTTTTGGCTGTTTAGCATTTTGTTGTATTTTTCTTTGCATGTTTGAATTTGTATTTGCTTATAAGCTTTTGTTTTTCAAATCGACAAGATTAATGAAGTGTTTATGCATCTTTTGATTAAGTCCATTCGTTTCACTCATTTACTTTTACGAAAAACAAAAAAAAAAGACAAATTTTTTCCAAACCTTTGTTCAAGCAAAGATTGGGGAGGATGACGAAAACCTCATATTCATTATTGCTGTGGTATGCTTTCGATTTAACCTTGCCGAGGATGTAAGGCATTGTTTCAATTCCCAAACACTGGAGAAATAAGGAAGATAATCCCTCTGTCATACCCCAAATTTTGACCACTAAAGTTTCCCATCATTGTGCAAATCATCATCACAATATGGATGAATCATCATGCCTCATCAACCTCCTCAAGGAATTGTTGAGCATTGACTGCAATTAGAACTAGGGTTCAAGCCCTCTCAGAGCCTTAGACAAAAGATCAATCAAGGAATGACTTGATCTTCAACTTGTCTAACCTCTCAAACATCCACAATGGATCAAAAGGACTCCCACTTCAAGGATTAAGCCCAAAGCTGCTCCCTTCTAGGTGGATCAAGCCTCCAGATCGACTGTGTCACCAAATTAGGGTTTTGATCGCCCAAGGCCTCCAGATGACAAATTTCATCTAGGAACAAGCCATTGATCCAAAACATAACCTAATATGCTCCATGGAACCTTATGGACCCAATCATCAAGTCAATTTTGCCTCAGGGGATGCATACATCAAAAATCAGGAATTAGGGTTTCTTGACCTAATTCACCCCTAAGTTGACTTTTGGGACAAATCATGAGCCAAGACCTCAAGACATGATTTGAGGGTCTCTAATGAACCATATTGATCCATTTGAAACAATTGATTAATCCAAGAAGCTTGAGTAACAAGTCTCAATTTCATCTGCACCACAATTAGGGTTTCGTGAGAAAAGTCAACTGTAACTTTGACTTTTGACCTGGACATGCTCCCAAACCCTAATACATGATTCAATATACCCTATGACACCCATGGAACATTTCCATCAAGTTTGATTTAGGTCAAGGACATGATTTCCTGAAGAATTGCACAGTTTGGAATTCATCTGATAAAAAGTCAACTGTGCACAAAAGTCAACTTTGACTTTTTGAGATTTTTCACGAAAATGGATTTTTAACCCTAAAATGATGTTAATGTATGATTTGAATCATCATTCATCAAGAAAAATCAAGAAAAGTTGGGTAACTTGTAAAAGGGGTAACCATAAAAACTTAGAAAATTTTCTAAGTTAAAATTAAAGTGGCTAGGGTACCAACTTTGGAGGACCATAACTCCTAAACCACAAAGCCATTTTTTCTCATCCAAAGATGGATTTGTAGCCCTCATTATCATCTATAAAAACTTCAACTACAAGTCATTCCAATTCATTAAGGATTTTGAGTTATGGAGTGATCAAAGTGGCTGAAAAGTGAAAATGTCACTTTTTCCAACACTTAGTTAAATTTTCACTAAGTCAGAATCTGCCTTCACTTTTTGCCAAATGTAGGGGGATTTTTCACTTGGAATCAAAAGAGATCAAAACAAAACTTGTTCAAACAGTTGTTGTATCATGTAAGGGCTTTCCAAAATGGCCAAGAACATTACCAAATTCAACTTACACCATGAGTTATGACATTGGCAAGTTGCCTTGCTGAAATCTGTCAAAGCAAGGCAGATTTTGCATTTTGGCTCGATTTGCCAAAATCAGCCAAATCCAAACACTCCTATCCACTTGGACACCTCTGAGGATTGAATCTAAAGGGGACAATCACTGAGCCAAGCCTCCAAGGTCCAAGGAACAAGGAATAGCATGTTGAACCTAGAATGGCCAAAATAGGGACAAGACTTCAAATTTGGATTGAAGCATTCAATGGAACCATCAAGGTGGCATGGACTGAGCCATTCTCATATGAAATCAGTCAAGACTTATCCAAGACCAAGGGAACCACAGCTCTGAGCCCTAACATCTAGTCAATGGCTAGAGAAGACTTGCATTTCCATTGGCCAACATTGAGGAAACACCTGCTGCAGTTGCCATTCACTATTGCAACCAAAACAAACACGCTCTACTATAAATAGAGCTCAATTGTGTTCAGTTTGAGTACACCAAAGCCATCTAACAGATGCTTTCCTCAAAATCTCTTCTTTCACTCCAATTTTGCCTTCCAAAGCAAGTAATTCTGAGTTTTTGAGTTAGAGAGCAATTCCACTCAAACCAATCACACACACACCTCATATATATCATATGTAAGCTGTGCAAACCATCAAAAGTGACCTGTAATCACAGCATCACAAAGTCACCTCTCAAAACCTCAAAATATCACTTTTTTGCATTTTTCAAGCCATGTCTTGATTCAGTCACTTTCCAAACCAGATAAAACGTCAAACACATTCCAAATATCATCCTTGAACTGTCCCAAATAGTTCCCAACATCTGGAACACCATTTGAGAGAGTTGCTATTTTGGTCACTTTTAACCCCTTTTGCAAGAAAGGGACAGTTTGTGTTTTTGCAGGTACCAGCTGATTCCAATCATCCTCAAAGCATCTAAGGGATCATTTGAGGTTGTTCAAAGCATAAAATCATATCTGGAACAAAAGGCTTGACAGATTGCTGAGAAACCTCCAAAATCTCAAAGAGGGGTAAGCATCTCAACTTGCAGTCACCAAAACATGTGTGCATTTGAAGTCCATTGATTATGCATCTCCCATACATGTCATATGTGTTGTGTTTGTGCCATTTGATCATGTAATTCATGCCTGTATTAAGCTATAGCATAGAAAATGCAATTATAGGTCCTTTTCAAAACCACTATCGGGTTTTGAGGAGGGAGTGTGATATGAAAAAACCACCCCCACCATTGGATTCCATGTGAAATTATGGCCCAGATACATATAAATTTTGTCTCAATCCATTAAGAATTGAGAAAGTTATGACCTTCACGGTTTTGAGCCAAAACTTGCCTTGGGCAAGCCAAAACCAAGTCATGCCTTGTATATTTGTTGTTTCATTTTAAACAATGGATGTATCACCACCCCAGTGGTAGGGCGCGCGCCTTGTATGCTTGAGGTCGTGGGTTCAAACCCCACCCATGCCATTTTGTGATTTTTCATATTTTTGCTATTTTTCCAATTATTTTCATGTTTTGTTAATTATTTGGAATATTAATAACTCACTCAATTATAATTATTTTTTATTGGTTCTTTTTGGAAAAAATCACAAAAATATTGAAATATTTATTTCCACAAAAAAATAGATTTATATTATTTATTTAATATAGTTAGTATTTTTGTGAATAAATGCCTTTTATTTGTTTTTAAACCCTTTTAAAAATAAATATCCATGTTGAAAAATCAAGACCAAGTAGGTTTTAATTCATCTTGTGATTGAAACCTCATTTTTCAAACCTAAAACCAAAATCACAAGTTGTTTATTTCAAACTTATATGGAATTTTGTATCATTTTAATTAATTTTTCATTGAATAATTACTTTAAAATGATGAAATTAGGGTTTTATTGATTTTCCCCTTTAACAAACTTTGTTAAAACTCTTTGGGCATCTAATAGAGTGTAAGACCCAACCCCTTTTTTTGACCAAATCATCTTTGGGCCTCACTTATTGTATAAGTCCCGATACCGTCAAAAAACAAACGGCGCGATCGTCGCCTTTTCAAAAATCATTTGGGCCTCTAATAGAGTGTAAGACCCAACCCCCTTTTTAACCAAACCTTTTGGGCCTCACTTATTGTATAAGTCCCTTTGCGTTAAAAGAAAACCTCGGCGTGATCGCCATTTTAAAACAAAAATTCAACTGGGCCTACCCTCGTGTTATAAGCCCCACTTTTCTTCTTCAAAACTCTTTGGGCCTCTTGAGAGAGTGTAAGACCCATCCCTTTGTACAGAAAACCTTTTTGGGCCACAGTCACTTGTATAAGTCCCTCTGTACAAATTCAACAGTGCAATCACAGGTAAAATCTTGGGCCTCTCCTTGAGATGTAAGCCCCAAATCTTTCTTTTTCAAAGCACTTTCTCCTTTGATTTTGAATATACTGTTGTTTATCTTTCTTTGTTGAACAACTAACCAAACAGCATGGAAGCTCTACAACCGAGTAAGTGTTTATACACTTTCATTTACTGCTTTCATATCATATAACTGTTTTGTGGGGCTGCTCACTGTAAGTCTCCTTTCACAAACTCATATATATATAATTGTTTTGTGGGGCTGCTCACTGTAAGTCTCCTTTCATAAACTCATATCGACTGTGTAATAATAGTATAGATATTCAGAGTTTCCCCGGCAACTACGTCTAGTACTAGGAAAAGTCGTTTCGTTTGTTCATAGAAATAGACAGCTAGATCCCCAATAGGATCACCAGATACAGTCTTCTCTTCGGCTGTCCTCATTAGGAATTGTCAAGAAACTCTACTCCCAAAGATGAAATGTATTGTCCGTGAATGGCATCTTTGAGTTTCTTCCAAATTCTCGAACTTTCCTGACTTGCTCTATTCCTTGTGAATAGCTTGCCTTGAATTTCTCGGGGTTTGGGGACCCACGGGCTTCTCGAAAGCATTGGCCTCCTCTTGGGCATTGTACAAGGACCCACAGGCTTCCTAAAAGCAACCCCGCCTTCTCTTGGGCTTGGTACAAGGACCCGTCGGCTTCTTGGAAGTATTGACAACCTCCTCTTAGGCTTCGTATAATGATCTCTTCCTCCGGGAATGATAGCCTACTCTTGGGCTTCGTACAAGGACCGATCGGCTTCTTAAAAGCTTCCAGCCTCCTCTTGGGCTTCGTACAAATTGTCCCGACGACCTTCTAGAGGTATAGGAACAGAACTTAGTAATCTTCGTAGAGCAGTCCTTTCCAGAGTCTACTACTGTTTCTCAAAGCATAGTACAAAAGATAAAACTCTAGACTTGGACAGTCTCTTTTCCTTGAGTCTCAAAGACATTCTCAAGTGACCCTTTTCGTTAGATAGGAAGAAACAGTAGACTCGGGCAGTCTCGATACCCTTCGGATTTCCCTGTTTCCTTAAAGAACAGGGAACAACCCCGATCCTCAGATCAAACCCATGAGTACAATGTTGCTCATATAAGAATTGATTTTCTCTTTCAAAATCAGTATACTGGACCTGTCACTTAACTAAAACAGTCACCAGCATAATAGGCTCCTCTTGGGCTTTGTACAAATGATTCTCCCCAGTGGAACAAACCTTTTCAGCCTCCCTCTCGGGCTTCGTACGAGATACAAATGACTCCCTCGTTGAGTCAAACAAACCTTTTAGCCTCTCTCTCGGGCTTTATACGAGATACAAAGATTCTCATGTAGAGTCAAAACCTTTTCGCCTCCATCTCGGGCTTTATAAGAGATACAAAAAGGTTCTTATTGAGCCAAACAAGCAACAACCTCCATCTCGGGCTTCATACGAGATACAAAAACACTCTCTTGTTGAGTATAAAAGATTCTCTTATTGAGTCAAACCCTTCTAGCCTCTCTCTCGGGCTTTGTACGAGACACAAAATAGCCTCCTCTTAGGCTTTGTATAATGAGTTTCCCTAGAGGAAATTAGCCTCCTCTTGGGCTTTGTATAAGAAAACCACTGGTTGATCCAATCAACCTTTTAGCATCAAACCTGTGCCTCGTTCACAGTAAACAAACATTAACAACTCCTTCCCTTTCGTCTAATCGCTGTAAGCGGCAAGCCTCTGGATCATCTATATCCATGCCACTGTCCTTCTTTTAGCATGAGGAATTCCTAAGGAAAGATGGTGTTGCTCTATACTGAGTTAAAGTCTTCTCCTTCAGGTTGAAAACCCCCCTTTCTTCGGAAATTATGGCATTGCTAGGATCCGCGTATCCCAGTTAAAGTAATTCTCCTTCTCCCCTCTTTAGAGACGACAAATTCTCTCTAAAGTCGAGACCTTTTCAGCTTCACATCTTGGGCTTTGAACAAGATACAAACAACCTTTCGCTTCACGTCTTGGGCTTTGAACAAGACACCAAAACCCCATTTCCTCCCATAGAATAGGAGGAACTACAAACGCTCTGATTTCCCTGTTTCGGTAAATGGGAATACATAGGCATAAGATCGAAAGAAAAGGTCTTAGCGAGCACAATCAACAAAAAACCCAAATCCCATTTCAAAAGCAGTAATTCAAAAAGCATCAGTCCTAATATCCTAATCCTTATTCCCCTCCAGAAACCTTCTGCCCAAATAAAAAGAAAGAAAGCAGTATTGGCGAAAATACAAATAACCAGTACAAAGGCCCCTCACATTGTAGCATTCGTAACCTAACAGACCGCTGTTTAAACTCAGTATGCAAAGCAGGGTTAATTGGAGACATCTATTTCCCTTCCTTCATCAGCTTACAATAGGATAAAAAATGAATCGACATGTAGTAAACTCAACCGCAGAGAGCGACCTGTGCTTAAGAACCACGTCCAAAATCGGTCGCTACACCCTCGTTAACCCTTCGAGCCTAGAAGTAGGAGTTTTATTTTCTTATACAAAAAAACCTTAAATCTCAACCTTGGGGTGGGTAGTTCTCAGTTTAACTCGGTTATGCATTCTAATGCAAGCGCTTCATGCAAGGCATCAGTCGGCTCTCTCAAATCAAATGAGTCAGCGTTGTACAAGTTGTTCCTCCAAACAGCAAATAAGGAAGGATCATCAAGAAATCCTTAATCGAAGAATAAGTTGAGTCCCTTTCAAGGTAAAAGCCAAGAAAGATGGGAAGCCCAAAACTTCGCCTTATACAAGAAGGTTTGTACAACAATCAAGAAAAGAAGAGGTCTCAAAACCTCAACCAAAGCAGAATCTCATAATCTCAATCAATAAAAAAGAGGTCTCAAAACCTCAGCAAAGATAAGAAGAGGTTCCAAAACCTCAGCAATAAAGGATAACCAAATGCTATAGGGGAGTAATGACTACCCAAGATGTCTGAATCATCATCAACTATTATCAATTCATTCCTAGTCTATAGGAACGTAAATGTGTAGCCTAAGTTAACTGAGCGTAAGATTGGAGTTCATCAGGGAGTTTGGGTGGGGACAAATAAGCTTTGAGCCTTATCCTTTGTTTCATAAACCGTGAACCAGGCCACATTTCAACCCTTAAAAGACCTAATTGAGGTATGGTTGTTTTGAAAGCATACTACAACGAGATTGATTAACCTGACTCCTAATGTTCTTTACGAATTGCGTGTGTTGATCATTTCATCTGTCATTCTGTAAATGACTAGATCCACTTTGTTTTTGATTATTTAATCATTCCACCGTGTGTGTTTCATCAATAAACTTTGTTTTCAAAAGCTTGCATGAGTTTTGCATTGAAATTGCCAATTTTAAATGAATAATACTTGTTTGCAAACAATTCAATATCAAAGGAATCCCGACAAATGCAGCCAGCTAGGGAATTTGACTTGATAAAGGAAGCTCAGTCAGGGGCAACCAAGCGGAAGGATCTGCCAATCCAACATTCCAAAAGCTATTGAATCAAGGGCAGAAACTTTTCAAATTTAGGATATTGGGGCAAGCCTTCTTGAGGTCATCTTATGACAAGTGTGGACTCCAGTGACCCACCAACAGGGGCAAGTTTGTTCCCCAGTCGTCACTACCACAGTCTGAGTACTTTGTTTTGCAAATGCAGTTAAACAGGGGCAGTTATGTCATTTCCCCTTCAAAAGTTTGAAGACATTGAAGCATCTGGTTTGCCATTTCTTCTGTAAAATCCTTTTGATGACTTATCCTCGCATACCGTTAATCAGGGGCAATCAGGTCGAGATTCGGTAAATCTCTAAAAGGCCAATCAGTCTGGGGCATCTCTTTCACAGATCAGCCAGTTTGAAGAACAAGTTCAAAGACTTTGTCGTGCAAACGCTGTTAATCTGGGGCAGTTACGCCAAGATTCATGAATCTAAGAGTTTGAAGATATTGAGGCATTTAGTATGCCGATTCTTCTGTAAAATCCTCTTAGTATTTTCTCCCAACACACCATGTAATCTGGGGCAGAGAAGATTTGAAGATTACCTGTTGCAAGAGTTGTTCATTATGGTGATCATCATACAAGTCAGGATGCATAACTACTCTGTTCTTGTGATATCCTTTGCCAGCTTCCCAGTAAATTGTTACATCAGCTAATCTTGGCAATTCTTCATGGATTTTTCTCCAGTAAAGAAATTAAGCTCATGATGGCAATCCTAGTGAAGTCATGACGCTATACCTCAGGTGGAATACTCTTTTTCCCAGTGAAGTAGATCTGTTGATCCTACTTACTCACCCCCAGTGATGGTCTAATCTGATGAGTTTGGATGGGTATCCTTGTCGAGATGTTTATTTCATCTCCAATCTCGTTTCCTTTTGTCTGTTTTGTCAGCATAAGCATAAGCATGGCATAAGCACCCATATGCATAGCATCTTAGCACTTTGCTATCTTCTTGGTGTTTACCTGTCTTTGATTCACTTTGGCGTTTATCTCCCCAAGTGATTGGGTTTGTCTATTCACTCCAATAGAAAGTCAGCCCTAGGCATAAAGTGCCCATCTTTTCTGAATTCCCCACAGAGTTCGATTCTCGTGGATGATGGTTGGTTTAGTTATCTTTTCCGTGTTTGGATAAGATAAATTCCCATTTGAGTTCATTCCTCAATTGGAGTCTTGTTTGACCGTTTCTTTCTAGTTTGTTCCTAGATTGAACTTTGATCCCTGGCAGGTGTGGTTTCTGAGCCCATCTTGCACGTGCATTTATTTTGCACTGTGTCTCGCAGAAGAATCTTCTACAAATCCTCATTGAAGACAATTACTTCTCCAACAGTGTTGTAATATCAACATCTCTTTGGAATTTATACCCAACAACAAGTGGCAATCTCCTTGAGAAGCTTATTTTGCTATCATTACCTTCACAACGATAAGTGGCAATCTCTTTCCCGAGAAGCTTAGTCGTCCTTGGTTTTATTCATACTTCTATAGTTACCAATGGTGTTACCTTTAATCAGTCACTTTCCATCAACCTGTTTGATGTGATCCCTATTTGAGGTTTTCCTTGCCGTCAACCTATTTGATGAGGTGTTCCGAGTTCAGGTTTTGTACCCTCGGATATGTATTATTTCCTTTCCATCAACCTGTTTGATGTGATCCCTATTTGAGGTATTCCTTCCCGTCAATCTATTTGATGAGGTGTTCCGATTTCAGGTTTCTTACCCTCGGATATGTATTATTTCCTTCCCGTCAATCTGTTTGATGAGGTGTTCCGAGTTTAGATTTCGTACCTTCGGATATATTCTATTTCCCTTCCCATCAATCTGTTTGATGAGGTGTTCTGAGCTCAGGTTTCGTACCCTCAGATGTGTTTTCCTTTCCATCAACCTGTTTGATGTGATCCCTATTTGAGGTGTTTCTTCCCGTCAATCTGTTTGATGAGGTGTTCCGAGCTCAGGTTTTGTACCTTCGGATGTATTTTTTTTCCTTTCCATCAACCTATTTGATGTGATCCCTATTTGAGTTTTTCCTTGCCGTCAAACTTCTTGACGATGTGATCCCTATTCTGTTTTCCTTTCCGTCAAACCTCTTGATGATGTGAAATCTCCAGATATGCTTTATTCCTTGCCATCAATCAGGTTATCGTGAACCTAAACTTCTGGTTATCGTGAACCAGTTGTTTGTATCAGGTTATCGTGAACCTAAACTTCTGGTTATCGTGAACCAGTTGTTTGTATCAGGTTATCGTGAACCTAAACTTCAGGTTATCGTGAACCCGTTGTTTGAAACCAGGTCAGATGTGAACCTAAACCAAAATTACAAATCCAGCTCATACTGGTTTTCTTCATAAAAGCAACTCAAATTGTTATCTTATCCAACTTAAATCAGTATCTCTTGACGTATCACTTCTGAGTCAAATCCTTGTTGGCACTTTAATCTGGTTCCCAGCAGAAGTTCAGTCATTATCAATATCTCTTTGGAAGTCCTTGTGATTGATCATCATCTGGCGTACAGAGTTTTATCTCTGTCTCTTCTGGTTCTTGTTCTTGAAGATCCCGTTTGAACTCTTCAGTATAGGAAATCCCCAGAAAATCTTTGTAGGATGTCTATCCTTTTATTTCAAGTTGATCCCCAATGGAGATCATGTCTTCTTTCTGGTTTCATGCCCAATAAGAATGTGTTCTTTCCCCAGTGTCGTCCGGTCACATATGAACCTGTCGCCCATCTCTCGGGATCTTTCCCCAGTGGAGAACACCTCTTTGGCTCCTATCTCCAGTGAGGATCTGTAGGGTTTCCCCCTTTATTTTTCCATCCCCAGTGTTTCCTCAGAGTCTCCCCAGTGAGTCTCTTTCGTTGGTTAGCCTGTATCCCCAGTGAGTTTTCCTCAGGAATACTAACCTTCATCCTTCCCTAGTAAGCTCACATGTGGTTGTTTGCTTTTTTTGTCCTTTGGTTTCTTGTCTTGTCTGCATTTTTGCACTATCATGACATTATATCATCATACTAGTAGCTCATGGCATGTCAGCATTATAGATTAGTTTGGTCCATAGCATTGCATATCATTGCATCTTGTAGCGAGCGATTTTGGACGCGGTTCTTAAGCGCTGGTCGCTCTCTATGGTTGAGCTTGAACTACAGGTCGATTCATTTTTTATCCTATTGTAAGCTGACGAAGGAAGGGAAATAGATGTCTCCAATTAACCCTGCTTTGCATACTGAGTTTAAACAGCGGTCTGTTAAGTTACGAATGCTACAATGTGGGGGGCCTTTGTACTGGTTATTTGTATTTTCGCCAATACGGTTTTCTTTCTTTTTATCTAGGCAGAGTGTTTCTAACAGGGAATGAGGATTAGGATGTTAGGACTGATGCTTTTGAATTACAATATGAGAGTATGAGATTTGGGTTTTTTGTTTAGTGTTCTCGCTAAGATCTTTTCTTTCGATCTTATGCCTACGTATTCCCGTTTACCGAAACAGGGAAATCAGAGCGTTCGTAGTTCCTCCTAGTCTATGGGAGGAAATGGGGTTTTGGTGTCTTGTTCAAAGCCCAAGACGTGAAGCGAAAAGTTGTTTGTATCTTGTTCAAAGCCCAAGATGTGAAACTGAAAGGTCTCGACTTTAGAGAGAATTTGTTGTCTCTAAAGAGGGGAGAAGGAGAATTACTTTAACTGGGATACGCGGATCCTAGCAATGCCATAATTTCTTAAGAAGGGGTTTTTTAACCTGAAGGAGAAGACTTTAACTCAGTATAGATCAACGCCATCTTTCCTTAGGAATTCCTCATGCTAAAAGAAGGACAGTGGCATGGATGTAGATGATCCAGAGGCTTGCCGCTTACAGTGATTAGATGAAAGGGAAGGAGTGTTGATGTTTGTGTACTGTGAACGATGCACATATTTGATGCTAAAAGGTTGATTGGATCAACCAGTGGTTTTCTTATACAAAGCCTAAGAGGAGGCTAATTTCCGCTAGGGAAAATCATTATACAAAGCCTAAGAGGAGGCTAATATGTGTCTCGTACAAAGCCCGAGAGAGAGGCTAAAAGGGTTTGACTCAACAAGAGAATCTTTTATACTCAACAAGAGAGTGTTTTGTATCTCGTACGAAGCCCGAGATGGAGGCTATTGTTTGTTTGGCTCAAGAAGAACCTTTTTGGTATCTCGTATAAAGCCCGAGATGGAGGCGAAAAGGGTGATTGACTCAACGAGGGAGTCTCTTATGTGTCTCATACAAAGCCTGAGAGAGAGGCCAAAAGTCATTTGGTTCAATAAGAACCTTTTTGTATCTCGTACAAAGCCCGAGATGGAGGCGAAAGGTTTGCTCCGCTGGGGATAATCATTTTTATAAAGCCCAAGAGGAGGCTATGGTGACTGTTTCAGTTGAGTGTCAGATCCAGTATACTGATTTTAAAAGAGAAAATCAGTTCTTATATGAGCAATATTGTACTCATGGTTTTGATCTAAGGATCGGGGTTGTTTCCTGTTCTTTAAGGAAGCGGGAAATCCAAAGGGTATTGAGACTGTCCGAGTATACGGTTTCTTCCTATCTAACGAAAGGGTGCTTGAGAATGTCTTTGAGATTCAAGGAAAATAGACTGTCCAAGTCTAGAGTTTCAACTCTTTGTACTATGCTTTGAGAAACAGTAGTAGACTCTAGAAAAGACTGATCTATTGAGATGACTAGTTTTTGTTCCTGTACCTTTAAGAGGTCGTCGGGACAATTTGTACGAAGCCCAAGAGGAGGCTGGAAACTTTTAAGAAGCCGATCGGTCCTTGTATTAAGCCCAAGAGGAGGCTATCATTCCCGGAGGAAGAGATCATTATACGAAGCCTAAGAGGAGGCTGTGAATACTTCTAAGAAGCCGACGGGTCCTTGTACTAAGCCCAAGAGGAGGCGGGGTTGCTTTTAGGAAGCCTGTGGGTCCTTGTACGATGCACAAGAGGAGACCGATGCTTTTAAGAAGCCCGTGGGTCCCCAAACCCCAAGAAATTCAAGGCAATGCTATTCACCGAGAATAGATCAAAGTCAGGAAAGTCCGAGAATTTGGAAGAAACTCAAAGATGCCATTCACGGAGAATACATTCCTCTTTGGGAGTAGAGTTTCTTGACAATTCCTAAGGAGGACAGCCGAAGAGAAGACTGTATCTGGTGCTCCTATTTGGGTTCTAGCTGTCTATTTCTACGAATAAACGAAACGGCTTTACCTAGTGCTAGACGTAGTTGCCGGGGAAACTCTGAATATCTATACTATTATTACACAGTCGATATGAGTTTATGAAAGGAGACTTACAGTGAGCAGCCCCACAAAACAGTTATATGTATAGGAAAACAGTAAATGAAAGCGATAACCACTTACTCGGTTGTAGAGCTTCCATGCTGTTTGGTTAGTTGTTCAACAAAGAAAGATTGAAAACAACAGTATATGCAAAATCAAAGGAGAAAGTGCTTTGAAAAGGAAAGATTGGGGCTTACAGCTCAAGGAGAGGCCCAGGGTTTTATTAGTGAGCGCACTGTTGAATTTGTACAGAGGGTCTTATACAAGTGACTGTGGCCCAAAAAGGTTTTCTGTACAAAGGGATGGGTCTTACACTCTCTCAAGAGGCCCAAAAAGTTTTAAAGAAAAAGAGTGGGGCTTATAACACGAGGGTAGGCCCAGTTGACTTTTCGTTTAAAATGGCGATTGCGTCGAGGTTTTCTTTTAACGCAAAGGGACTTACACAATAAGTGAGGCCAAAAATGATTTTGGTTAAAAGGGGGATTGGGTCTTACACTCTAATAGAGGCCCAAAAGGTTTTGAATGGGTCTTATAGCTCAAGGAGAGGCCCAAATGATTTTTGAAAAGGCGACGATCGCGCCGTGGCTTTTGAAAACGTATTGGGTCTTATACAATGACTGAGGCCCCAAAATGATTTGGTTTTCAAAAAGGGTTGGGTCTTACACTCTAATAGAGGCCCATGAGTGTTTTAAAAAGTTGATGAGGGTTGAATTGATTCAAAACCCTAATTTGTTTTCAAAGTGTACTTTTAATTGAACAAAAATTTAATTAAAATGATTAATATTTGTTAAATACATGAAAACAAATTATGATCTTGGACCAATGTTCCAAAAATCAGGTTTCCTCCTACAAAATGATTGAAATCAAATTAGGGTTAGAAAATGAAAAGAAAAGAAACCTTTTAAATGCTAAAAAACACATAAAACATTAATTCTTTTCAAAAATATCAAATGTAGGAAATAAATAATATTTTTTTGGGATTTTTGGTAGAATCAAATATTTAAACATTTTTGTGAATTATTGCAAAAAGAACCAATCATAAATGATAAAAATTGAAGGAGTTATTAATTTTTCAAATCATTAAAAATAATAGTATGAAAAATAATAAAATAAACAAGTGATAAAAAGAAGTCTGGGGCGAGGGGGATTCGAACCCCAAACCTCTCGCTTGCCAATACACACAAAACCAGCTGATGAACCGCTGGGGCGCAACGCCAATTCAAATAATATGTGGCAAGGGAAAAATATATAGCAAACTTGGTTGGTTTTCTGAAAATGGCGCCATGGCCATCTTCTTCCCCGAGCTCGTGCATGAAGCACCTTATCTCACTCATCTCTCAACCATTGGACATGATTCAAACACCAAACTCGTGCGTTTTTTCACAAGGAACAAGATGGCAATACCCAATTTTATTCATTTTCAGTGTGGAGTAAAATAATCATGATGAACACAGATGAACCCTAATTTGCAAAAGCAATCGTGCAGTCATGGTTATGAGGTCTATGATCCAATTTTTTGAGGGAAAACAATCAACACATGATGGCAATCAAATGGCAAAAATATCATGCGAGAAAATATGTATGGATCATGGAGTTTGAGTTTGAAGCTCACCTTGATGCAAGCTGAAATGGAACTTTGCCCAGATGGTGTTCCAGTCGTGAATTGATGATCCCTACAGCTTCAATGGATGTTATGGAGTGTGTTGCAAGCTTTGGAACACTTTGAAATTCTCTGGATCAAGCTGGAGACCTTCACCTGCAAAATTGAAGCATAATGGCTTGGTTGAAGAGTGATTTTGAGATGGGGGTGTTACAGATGGTGTTTAAGCATTTGGACACCTCAAATACATCATATGTGATGTGTTTGAGCAATTGGAATTGATTGCTTATGGCTGCAACTCAAAACCCGATAGTGGTTACTCAAAAATAAGAAAACTTGAAGTTCAAGAAAGAATGAGAGAAAGCAGTGCTGTAACTGGCTTTGGTGTGAGTTGAATGATCCATTGAGACCTATATTTATAGGTGATCAACTCTTGTCTTGGAGGAATAGTGAATGGCAGCTGGATCAGATCACATTTGCATGGATTGGCTTGGCATAAATGCCTCTTGAACTAGGCATAACAGCTGCTCCAAATAGATCAGCTATGCCTTGATTGAAATCACATTCTTCAGATGTTTTTAATGTTGTTTAATCAGAGAACTTGACTGAGGAGAGTGAGAATCTTGACAATGCACTATTCCACATAAATGCACTTTGAATTCAAGGCAAAATGTGCCAAAGTGGATGAATTTCAAGTTGGAATATTCCTTGGCTTTTTGACTCAGCCCTATCAGTTGGATCAGTTGGTTTATGGTCAGATTAAAGGCATGTGGCATATTGATCACTCCTCTTGACTTAGAAATCGTGTATGGCACAAAACTCCCAAACTAATTTTTCATGGCAGCCTTGACATGGCATGTTGTGGCAGCCATAATTCTTGGCACAAATGGACTGGTTTCATGCTATTGAATTGCTTGGATTCTTGTTAACATTTGCAACAATATTGATGTTTATCTTTGGGACTGATTCAGCTTGCATCTATGTGCAAAAATCCCACAAGTTTTGGTGTTTCAACACAAAATCTGCCTTGCCCAGAATTTTTCTAAGTGTTGGAAAATGGTATACTTTCATGTTTTCAGCCACTTTGGCTCACTCATAGCTCAAAATCCATAATGAATTGGAGTTAGGCCTAGTTGAAGTTTTTGTAGAGGGTAATGAGATCTACAAATCAAGCCTTGGATGGAAAAAATTGTCCTTGTGGTTTAGGAGTTATGGTCCTCCAAAGTTGGTACCCTAGCCACTTTATTTTTAACTTAGAAATTTTTCTAAGTTATTATGGTTACCCCTTTTACAAGTTATCCCACTTTCTTTGATTTTTCTTGATGGATGATGATTCAAATCATACATTAACATCATTTTAGGGTTAAAAATCCATTTTGGTGAAAAATCTCAAAAAGTCAAAGTTAACTTTTTGTGCACAGTTGACTTTTTATCAGATGAATTCCAAACTATGCAATTCTTCAGGAAATCATGTCCTTGACCTAAATCAAACTTGATGGACATGTTCCATGGGTGACATAGGGTATATTGAATCAAGTCTTAGGGCTTGGGAGCATGTCCAGGTCAAAAGTCAAAGTTACAGTTGACTTTCCTCGCGAAACCCTAATTGTGGTGCAGATGAAATTGAAACTTGTTGCTCAAGCTTCTTGGATCAATCCATTGTTCCAAATGGACCAATATGGTATATCAAAGACCCTCAAATCATTTCTTGAGGTCTTGGCTTTTGATTTGTCCCAAAAGTCAACTTTGGGGTGAATTAGGTAAAAAAACCCTAATTCCTGATTTTTGATGTATGCATCCCCTGAGGCAAAATTGACTTGATGCTTGGGTTCATGAGGTTTCATGGAGTATATTAAGTTATGTTTTGGATCCTTGGCTTGTGCCCAGATGAAATTTTTCATCTGGAGGCCCTGGGCGATCAAAACCCTAATTTGATGATACTGGCAATCTGGAGGCTTGATCCACCTAGAAGGGAGCAGCTTTGTGCTTAATCCTTGAAGTGGGAGTCCTCTTGATCCATTGTAGATTCTTGGGAGGTTAGACAAGTTGAAGATCAAGTCATTTCTTGATTGATCCTTTGTCTAAAAGCTCTGAGAGGGCTTGAAACCCTAGTTCTGATTGCAGTCAATGCTCAACAACCCTTGGGGTATTTGATGAGGCATGATGATTCACCCATATTGTGATGATGACTTGTACAATGATGGGAAACTTTAGTGGTCAAAATTTGGGGTATTACACATCTAAGGGGAAAATTTTCGGTTTTCTATATTTAAATATCTTTCACTATGATTTCATGAGGATTTTGATCTCTCAAGTCATCCGGTGAAGATATTTAAATAGGGGCAACTGTTGTACCCCAAATTTTACCCTTAGATCCATTGATCTTTTACATATCATCTTAGGTCAATCATATTGCATACCTAACCCAATCCACCAGGTGTAGTTTGTTTTGTTTAGGAATCAAGTTTTATTTCAAGAGGCATCAAGGGTTGATCAACCAAGGTCATGGATGGGCCATTCACCAGTTTTGTAAGACTGAATCAGGAATCAGGCAAGGTTACCAGGTTAAGGGTCTGTGTGCAGTGTTGGTGGAATTCAGTGGAATTTGATCTATTTTTGGTCGAGAAGTGGTTTGTTTCAGTATCAGATTATCAGGTTATGGCAAAGATTCTGAATCAGGTTTTTGGTTCTCATCAAGTTACTGTTTCAGTGTGCGCTCAAGGCGGAGATTAAGGCTTCTCACCCTTTTGTGTTTAAGATGAACGGGTGTCGTTCAGTTGGGTTTCGCCTGAAGCTAGCAGATTGAGTGTATGTATGCAGTGGCTTTTAGGTCAATTAGTTGTGATCCTAGTTTTGGTCAGGAAAGTGGAGGTTGTTTCATATCTGAAGATCACCAGACTAAGCTTTCCATATCAATTAAACTTCGTCGGAGAAATTCAAGTGGCAGGGCCATTCAGTTTCAAGATAGTTGATATATTCTCATGCCCTGTGGCAATTAAGTGTAATTTTCAAAGCATTAAACCATTTTTTTCTCCATTAAACCATTAAACCATTTTCTAATCTTTCGATATTCTCTTACACAAAACATTAAACCATTTTTTTTCTCCATTTTAATCAATCTTTCGATATTCATTTTTTCAGCTATCCATCAATATCCATCATTTTCTAATCTTTATTCATTTCAAGTCCTTATCCATATTTATCCAAATTCTCTTCATTCCAACTAGGTCCATTTGTCCATACATCCATTTTTATTATCTTTTACCTAATTATTTATTTTTATTTTTAATCTTTTTTTGTTTAATTATCCAATATCCTTATTTTTTTTTACAAAATAGAGATCTCTACAAGAAATCATTTTTATAAATAAATATTAGGCCCATTTCTTTTGTTTTCTTCCTAGGCCCATTGGTACTCTTTTTATTCTGTTCCACAAAATTACAAAAAGTTTCCAGGAATAATATCTCCCACGCCTTGACCGTGCTTTGACCCTGCATCCCAACTACACATTGCTCTTTGCAGTAAATGAAGCCAAAAACCTGTTACTACCTGCAACGAGAAAAGAGACAAATCATACAACAGACCAACAAGCACCACACACCAAAACAAGTTGTTTTCCAGACCTGCATATTTTTGTACAACCCTGCATCACAAAAGCGATATAACACACACAAAATGCCAAAGCTCTGCTATCATGAAACTAACATCACGCTGACATACACATACACTCCCCTCTAAGAAAACTTCAAACCTTGACCAAACTGCTACCACCATACTGCTGCACACCAGACCTGCATCAACGATGTAACCTGCCATATGAAAATAACTGTTTAGAATCAAAATCGAGGATTGAGAAAGGAATAAGTTTGGAGTTGTACATAAAGCAGGGCTAACAACAAGAAAAGGAGGGAGGAAAGTTTCAAAAAGAAGGAAAGAGCATATCGAGAGGAAAAAAAACATCACAGTGTAACAGACCTTCTCCATTTTTTCTCTCAGAGAACAAAGACATCTACTTCTTCCCTCAGACACCTCACATAACTAAATCATCAGCAACAACAAGCTTGATTCTTTTCCTTCCTTCGTCAACTCCTAACCTTTTTACTTGACCAAAGAACCATTCTTCAATGGAATAACGACAACAAGACCTTCAGTATGCTAACACAAGCATAACAGTGACAAACAACCATCACCCCGCCTATCATCTTCATCAACTCCATTCAGCCCTATCTTACCTCCACCGCCCGTGCAGCATAAACCTCAACCAAACGACACTCATCACCACCTCCTTACTTCGTCTGACTCCTTTTCATTGGTTTTCCACCAAAAACATCTACAACATCCCAAATCACAACATGAACTCAACCTCAAATCTGAAACAAACTTATCTCATTCTCCTTCACAAACCCTCCTTCAATCTTAATCTCAAATCTGCTTTTCCAATAAACTTTCTTTCAACCCAAATCCTCCGAATCTCCAAATCAACGGTTCAACTAAAATTAGATAAAGAGAAGAAGAAAGGACAGTTTGAATCTGAGTATGCGAGGATGAGATCGAGATCAAACCTGAAACGGAAAAGTGAATAAAACACGACGACCACAACTTACGCCTCGAGACCGAGAGAGCCGCAAATGAGCAAAGGAAAAGAAGGAAGAATCCGCAGCATTTTGAAAGAACGAGATTGGTTGTAAGCTGCGGGGTGAAAGAGAAGAATCGCGTGGAAATAAGATCACAGACGGCGGAAGAAACAGAGAGGTAAGTTTCTCTTCTGAATGTGTTTTGAATTTCGTTCCAAAAATGCGTTCAACTTTAGACTAAGCTTCCTAGCGTTTTTTTTCCTTTTAGGGTTTAGGTTAATTTTGTTCAGTGTCTACTGGGTCATAGTGATCCGACCCCAAGATTTTCTCTGGGCTTCATCTCAATGAGTTTTATCAGCCCACTATACTGTTTTTTCTTTAAAATTTAGGATTGTTAAAATGTAAGTTAGTTTTAGTTAGAAATTAGCTTAATAAATTTTTAGATTAGAATTAGAATTAAGAATTAGTTTTAATTATTAGCTTTTAGTTTTAATTAAAATGTTGTTATTTAATTTTAAGTAGTTATATTTTATTTAATTAGTTATCTCTAGAATTAGTTTTATTTTCAATTAGCAAATTTTTAGGGTTTAATCAATTGGCTTTTATAATTAGCTTATGGTAGTTTATTAATTGATTTTAGAATTTATTTAAATTAGTTTTTTATTAGATATTAAATTTGCTTAAAGACTTTATCTAATTTCCAATTTATTTTGACTTTTTTTTAATTCCTGGCATTCGGTTTCGCATTTGACTCTTGATGCTCGCTGTATATATATTGTTTAACTTTACATTTGATCCTCAAGGACTTCCTCGTCGTCCTGCTATTATTTATGTCCCTTATTCCAAAGGAAAGTCTCTCTATTGACCTCATAGTCATAGAAAGCTCATTACCATCCTTTGACCTCATAGTCATAGGAAGTCTCTCTATTTACCTCATAGTCATAGATATCTCATCTTCTCCCCTTGGCCTCATAGGCATCCACTATCACAACTTAAACTTAAAGAGTTTCTTAAACTCTATATGAGCTTATACTCATTCCCCTTGGAACTTTGGCCATAGTCAATGGTTCCTCACCCTTAACCAGGTGAACTATGGTTGCTCTGATTCTTTAGTCAGATACGTAGGCACAAGATACGACGTCTTGGCGAGCAAACTTAGTGTACATACCCTTAGGTCTTTACCTTAGCATAGATATCTTAGCTAGCAAACATAACATAATACAAACTAAATAAGAGGTTCCTGTAGAGTACTACAGATATTAAGGGTGCTAATACCTTCCCTTAGTATAACCAACCCCCGAACCTTAGATCTCCCCCCTTTAGGTTTTTCTCGATCTTGAACCTTTCCTTTGGATAAATCAAAGTCGGTTGTGAATTCAAAGTTTTGCGATGCAAGTTAATTAATAGCTTGTTATCCGATTCTCACCGCAACACCTGCCAATCTTGTAAATTCATCGGCATGGTGCTGATCATTCTAAGAATGCTCTGGATGTGGAGTCCACGATTGTGGAGGAACAGGAAGATTCCTATCAAAGTCGTTGAGCTGATATGTTGGATCAGGCTGACTCTGTTGTTCCACATTCTCTGTATGAGGTTTCCAAATGGGAAGATCGTCCATTAAATCATAAAAAGTGTAATTAGAATTGTCTTTCCAGATAGCATCGTCTTCTAAGGAGTTAGGTGGAGCATGGCATCCTTCGGGATCGCAATCTCCATAGATTTCCCTAACTTCTGATCTTGGTATATATCTCGGACTGGAGAGGGGAAAGTTGAATGGTTTGTACATTTCCTCTTGAGATATATATCCTTCTTCGTTGAAGTATGTTTTCCATTCTTCATCTGAATCGTCTGGATCATTTTCTTCAACGTTGTGAACCTCTTGGGATACTGGCTGTAGGAATCCTCCGCTGTGGAAGAAATCCTGAATGGGACGAAAACTTTCATCCTTCTTGATATTCGGGGAACATGTTGTGGAGAAACCAAGACCTTTCCTAGTTTTTTTGTCAGTGGGAATTACCAGCTGTCCCCATCCTTTAATGTCTTTGCTATCTATCACTTTGCGAGTATCTTTGTATGAGGAAATTGATGTTCCTCTGTCTTGTTCATTCTCATTACTCACCGAAAGTGCATGGAATTACGTTCCAATCACCTCTTCCGGTTCCAACCGAGAGAGTGATGATAAGTTACTCACGATCAGAGCTTGCTCTCCACAAACTGTGACTAATTTGTTGTTCCTGACAAACTTCAACTTCTGGTGAAGTGTCGAGGTGACTGCGCCTGCCTCATGTATCCAAGGTCTTCCTAATAAATAACTGTGTGCTGCCCAGATGTTCATGACCTAGAAAGTGACTTGGAAAGTGTGGGGTCCAATAGTTATGGGAAGATCGACTTTGCCGATAACTGTTTTCCGAGATCCGTCGAAAGCTTTAACAACGATCTCACTGCTTCTCATCGGGTTTCCTTGAAATGAAAGTCGTGCTAGAGTTTGGCATAACGTTCAAATAAGAACCTGTATCTACCAACACGCTGGCTAAAGCATCGTCCTGGAAATTTACTGTTATGTTGAGAGCCATGTTGTGATTTTTCCCTTCTTCGGGAAGATCCTCATCACTGAATCCTAGATTGTTGTAGGAAGTGATGTTGGAGATGATGCTGTCAAATTGTCCTATCGTCACATCTTGTTCTACAAATGCCTGTTCTAAGACCTTCTGCAGAGCTTCTCTGTGTGCTTCGGAGATGAGTAAAAGAGACAATACAGAAGTCCGAGATGGAGTCTGTAATAGTTAATCCACAATGTTGTATTCACTCTTCTGTATCAATTCCAGCATTTCATCGTTGTTTTTGACAGGTCCCGTGTTACTGGTTTGACCTATCTGTGGATTAGGAACATCAGCTGGTGGTTCCTTTTCTTTGGTGAGATCTCCAACTCCTCTTTTGAAGATTCGTCCGCTCCTGGTGACTCGACTGATGTCGACAATGTTCACGACGGAGGGTAATGGAGTTTCCTTTCCATTCTCGAAGGTAGTTGTACCGTACTTGTAGGGGATAACCTTATTCGACTTGTATGGTACTGATCCTGGTAAGTAGATGACCATAGGAGCTTTCTGGATTTTCTGGCCGTCGTTAGGAATCTCAATCTGTTCCATGTTTGGAATTTTCTTAATGTCAGAAGGAACCTTTGATTCGTCTAGCAATGGGATTATGGCGTGAACAGTCTTGACTACTCCATAGTTGTTGATCTCTCTTTTGTTGGTGATGGAGATGAATCCCTCGCCTTGTGACCCTTGATTTTCTTCGAGAACCAAAGTATCACTCTGTATCATATTGATGAAGTGTGAATCCCAATAGGGTGGAATTTCTTTGCGATCGAACTGATCTTGGAGGGCAGTACGCACCAAATAACATCCTTGGTTATTTTCTGAGCAGACTGTGCAGTGTTCGTAATTGTGAGCTGGCACTCTTCCGTACCCACTTTGTATGCAATGCATTGTGACCAGATATGTTTCCATGGACCGGACGTCGGCAGTTTGATGTCGACTCGGGTTTCCATTGATCATGCTGATTTGTTGTGTTTCTTCATCCAAATAGAATGGAAGCCACCAATTATCCAAAAGGTGTTGAAGAGTTCTCTGTACCAAGGCGCAACCTTGATCGTTGATGCAGCACTCGTTGCATTGTTGATAATCGTGTGAAGCCAAGAAACCAAGCTGAACTTGTGTGGCATGGAGCTCCACAAGGATAGTGTTCATCAGGTGAATATCAAAGATCTGAACCATGTTAACTTGATGGCTATCTCTTTGATGATAATCCTGGATCCATCCAAGATCCATCTGACGCTGGAGGGCTTCTTGTACGAAACAGCAACCCTGATTGTTTTGCGAGCAGATTAAGCATGCGTCGTAATTATGACGAGGCAGATTGTGGTATCGACTTTGTCTGGAGTGGAGTGCATGGCCACCAGGTTGGTATTCATTGCTCGGATGTCATGATTCTGAACAATGTTCGGATATGAATTTGACATGTTTACTTCACGAATTTGATAATCTCCGCCTAGTTCTTCCTCAACTAGGTTAACTGCAGTCTTCTCGTGCTGCGGTAGCGGATTCGTCTGGACATTTGGGTTAGTATCTTTGAAAGACACAAGCCCGCTTCTTACAAGCTTTTGTATGTCCGATTTGAAATTGAGGCGGTTCTCAATGTTATGTCCCGATCCTCCTTGATGATAAGGACAAGTTTGATCAGCCTTGAACCAGGAAGGTGGATTCTCCGGTATGGCGAGAGGAGCACTGGTTTGAAAGTGCCCCTTGGCTAGTAAAAGTGGAAACAATTCAGCATACAGTACTAGTATTGGGTCGAATCCTGGTGGTCGACGATTGTTGTTATTGTACTGTGGGCGAGCCTGTTGAAAAGGAAGTTGCGGCCTTTGCTGATACTGTTGTTGATTTGGTTGCTGAGCAACCTGAGGTTGATAAGTCGGAACTGGTGCTTGGCTGATAGCAAGAGTTATTGCTGCTATTGGTTGATACCTTCGCCTTTGTTTTCCCAATGAGATGTTACTGATCTCTTGTACCTTTTTCTTTTGAAAAGTGCTACCGTATTTCTTCGTACTGCTGGATGATTCTGGATTTTTGACCAGACGTCCCTCTCGAACTGCTTCTTCCAAACATACTCCCATCTTTACCATCTTGGTAAAATCACTGGGCGCACTGACGACCATTCTGTCGTAGTAGAAAGAACTCAATGTTTTCAGAAAGATCTTCGTCATTTCCTTTTCTTCAAGAGATGGAAAGATCTGTGGGACTATTTCACGCCATCTTTGAGCGTACTCTTTGAAAGTCTCCTTGTCCTTTTGAGACATTGATCTGAGTTGATCTCTGTCTGGGGCCATGTCTAGGTTGTATTTGTATTATTGAACGAAGGCTTCCCCAAGATCTCTAAAAGTACTGATCTTTGAGCCGTTTAAACTCATGTACCATTTGAGTGTGGCACCAGTTAAATTGTCTTGGAAATAGTGGATCAGTAGTGGTTGATTGTCTAGCTGAGTAGACATCTTTCGAGCATACATCATCAAATGACTTTGAGGGCAAGTACTACCCTTGTATTTTTCGAAGTCGGCCAATTTGAACTTGCGTGGAATCTTTACATTCGGAGCCAGGCAGAGGTCAGCGACGTCTTTTCCGAATAGATCCTGGCCGCGAATGGAGTGCAGTTCCTTCTGCATTTCTGAGAACTGTTCCTGGAAATCATTCATTCTTTCACGCACTTCTTCACTGTAGGTGAACTGCGGATATTGATCTTCAGGGATTGTGTGTACCACCGGTGGTGGTATTGCCATCACTGTTGTGACTCTTGGCACTTCAGAGACTTGAAGTTTGTAACCTTCAGGGTTTCCCGTCATTTCCCTTGCGTTTTCAATTACCCGAAGTTTGTAACCTTCAGGCCATGAATTTCCTATCGTAGCTTCTGAATCTTCACTGACTGGTGGAATGTATCCTTCTGGAATGAAGTCGGGAGGCATGCCCCAGGGACGACCTTTTGGCATGTTGTACCGAGGGTGGTTGTCATGCCTTCCAGCTATTGGGGTGGATGTAACCTCTGAGATTACAGTCCTTTGTTGTTGCTGTTCCTGAGCTGTTGCTAGGGTTTGCATATCGTTGTGAAGTTTTTCCAAACTTTCCTTTATAGCGTCGATTTCTTCTCTCAGCTCTCTGTTCTCTTTCTCGAGTTCGTCCATTTTCTTTTGTCGATTAGCCCGAGTGTTGTACGAATGAGACAGTTTGAAACTAGAATCAAGACGTAGACGTGAGATTCGATAGGAAGGAGAATGTGTTATGTTAGAATGATGAATGATAATGCAGATATTTTTTTTAGTTATATTTGTTTTTTTAAAAGAAAACCAAACAAACTAATTGAAAATATCACGCAGAGAGGGGAGACCCCTTTTATTGAAGATTGAATAGTTGCGATACATTACAAAGAAAAGTACAATATTTACAAAGCGCTAGAAGGAAAACTAGATCTGAAAACCATGAGTTCTCTCTGAGGAGAGCTTAGATGCTGGTTCCTGAACTTTTTTTTTCTTTGATCGGGCCCCTTCGGCCGTTGTCGAATCGCTGGTTCTTTGCCAAGTGAAGCTTCTTTGCTCATCCTGATTTGCCACAACATGTTGCTCTAGTATCTCAATCAGGGAATCTTTTTCTCTTAAGAGTTCTTGAATCTTGGTACATTCCAAATTGAGGATCTGGTACTTGTTCTTCCAAGCGTCCTTTTCCCGTTGAACTTTGTTGAGGGCAATTTGGAGTTTTTCCGTGTTAGACATAAAGTAAAGGACAGACTCCTTAAACAGAAGAACTTCTTGATGAGGGTAAGGAATCCTTAACTTAAGGGCCCTAGCTTGTACCGACTGGAGATATGATTCTGTAACGGAACAGTTTGGTTTTCCCAAAGACTCTTTTCCTTTTAGATGAACGTGTTGCCAAGCATGCACTATTTCTTTCTTCAGTGCTCTGTCATTTTCTCCTTCCTTGAAGAAAAGACCTTCCAGATGAACATTATGTGGTATATGTCTCATCGGGTATCCAAGTTGACAACGAACTAAGATTGGATGATAGTTGATTCCTCCCTTGATACCAATGAGGGGGACATTGGGAAAATTTCCACAACGATCGATGATGTTTATCCCCTCAAAGATCCTATTGCACCAGTCTATGTCAGAGTGGGTAAGAGACATAATCTTCTGCGACCATCGCAAGTTGTTCTTGAGATCCCAAAATGTAGCTGATTTAGGTAAGTGAGAGATGTACCACTTGTAGAGTAAGGGTACACATCATGTTATCATTCCTGCCTTGTATAAATTCCTTAAATGTATAGAATGATAAGCATCTGCGAGCAGAGTCGGAACAGGATTCCTAATCAAGAAGATCTTAAGGGCGTTCATATCGACGAAGTGATCGAAGTTCGGAAAGAGGACTAGTCCATAAGTGAGCAAAACAAAGATATCCTCGAAAGCGGTAACGTTTCCTATACTGGCGAAGTATAGGGCTTTCTCTGTCAGGAATTTAGCTGGTAACCCTGAATTCCTCCCTTGGTGATCATATGAGCCTTGATCTCTGATTCTTCCATGGAGATTGCCCTTGCAATGGTTAGATCCTTTGGAATTTCTTCCAGTCCAGAAAATGGAGCTCGATCGGTGATAGGCAAGTCAATCAGATGGGAATATTCTTCCAACGTTGGTGCTAGCTGATAATTTGGAAAGGTGAAGCAATGGTACACCGGGTCGTAGAACTGAACGAGTGTAGACATGATTCCTTCAACTATGTTAACCTTCAAAAGAGCTAACAGTTCTCCGTGCTTTGTCCTAAAAGCATATGGATTTGTAATCATCCTTGCTAGTTTCCTTAAATCCTCCAGTTTTCGAGCTTTGAAAGTGTACTTGTGCGTTTCCCTTCTACCGAAATCCATAACGCAACTCTGATATTTGCAATTACTGTTTAGTTTAATTTTGAAAAACAAACAGAGGGAATAGAAGAGAAGTGATTTTTTTTGTTTTAAGTTTTTTAAATGAATGCATGAATGCAGCACACAAAAACATAGAAAAAACATGGGTTCAAAGGTTCAGCGTCACGAGCATGGAGTCATGGCTCTACCCATCCCCCAAAATGGTTTGTTTGAACTAAAGGGTTTTGTGGAAACCTCCAGAGTTCTCAATGATTATTTCTTAGGAACTCAACAGCAAGTGGAATCACCCAAGCAAGCTGGAATTCAACCAAGAAACAATTTATTTTGAGTGTAGTATCGCGTATCAACTATTTCCGATAGTTACCGCACTACATTAATGTCTAAAAAAGTTAAGAACCAACTTCTCTGATACCACACTGGGATTGCCATGCTTTTGCAACAAAATTGGTCACGCAACACTTCGTATCCACACGGGTATCTCCACCGGCCGATGGTCTACCAGGTTAGTTTTACCAGGATTCACTCCCAGGTAACCCTTCCCCTGTCTATGCCAGCACTTATCTTACGGTTTTACTCTCTTTC
Organism: Lathyrus tuberosus; assembly: GCA_022829125.1. Lineage (NCBI taxonomy): Eukaryota > Viridiplantae > Streptophyta > Magnoliopsida > Fabales > Fabaceae > Lathyrus > Lathyrus tuberosus. The sequence continues at coordinate 1,846,084 of JALAZF010000579.1, forward strand.
CAGATGCGACATCACTCGCAGTCCCATTAGCAGAAAAAATAAACACGGATATCAAATAGGAAAGCGATATATATATAGTATTTGATCCTAAAACTAACATCCTAGACCTCTTAGAAAGCTAGTTCTATATCCTAAACAGAACAATGACTCCCCAACAGAGTCGCCATTTTTCTGTAGCGCGGTTTTCGTGACCTCTATCACTTAACTCCATTGATTTTCATTGTGGTTGCGAATCACTATCAATGGTCTATAGCTCGATTCATTTTTTATCCTATTTATTTGTTTAAGGAAGGGAAATAGATGTCTCCAATTAACCCTGCTTGCTAACTGAGTTTCAACAGTCTTTATGCGGTAATAGAGATTAGGGAGTCCGGGGTCAGATTACACAACGGGAAGTTGTCAATTACCCATTCTGTATGTGGTTATCCACAGGTTATAGTTTTAGGATCAGTGCTTAAATACTCGGTATTGATTCATGTTTGTCTGTGAAATTCTGGCCTATATATCAGATGTCCTATCGAGATGTCAAGACACTGATATACGACAACAATGAACAAGTTCAATACAATAGTGTGCAGAAAATCTAAAGAATACCAGAAATTGTTAACCCAGTTCGGATCTAACTATCCTACATCTGGGGGCTACCAAGCCAGGGATGAAATCAATATTCGATAGTATCAATTCACTGATAACCACACCCGGTTCAATCAGCTCACTTAATCACTACCCTTCCTATGACTTCTACCTAAGACTCCCCTAGGTATGAGGCCCTCCTCAAATCCCTCTACAATCACAACCCGTGACTGGTTCCTTACAAGACAAGTAACAATGGTCGAAACACAAATTCTCAATACTTCACAGCTTATGAGAATTAACACACAACCACTCAATGCTTAAAAGCTTATGAGCAACCTTACACAACTTACACTACAGTCCTTATACTGTTATCATAAGATACCAGTTAGGCTCACAAAATTCAAGCACACAACCCTAAAAATTCATGTAAGTTCGACACCTAAAACTAGGTTTACATCAGTCAATATATGCGCTCCCAGGATTTTCATCCAAGTACAAACGCGAAAGTGGCACCGAAACAGAGTCGCCAGCAATGTGTATTTATCCCAAGAGAGGGAAAGGAAACACTGCGTAAACCTGAGAGAAAGGAAAGAGCATGGTCTTGCGACCAAGAGAACTGGGTTCGGGAGTCGGTTACGCGTGGGGAAGGTATTAACACCCTCACGCGTCCATCGTACCCGATGGGATCCACGCTTGCTGCTTCAATCAAAGGGTGTCGTCGTCTGGAGCTCCGCCGCTACTGGAAAAGGAAAGGAACGGGAAAAAGGGAAAGGAAAAGAGAGAAAAAGAAACAAATCTAGGGAAAATAAAAGAAGTGCTCGAATGGGCCATACCCCACTGCCTACGTATCTCATCGGGAGCATGAGAATCAGAGCGACGTAGTTCCCCTCAACGAGGGTCGCTTTGTTTGTGTTTTTTTGGGAACGGCTAACATTCTAGCTCAGGTGTTGTAGGCTCGCTGGTCCGAGTGCGTTACCATCTTGCAAGAGAACGAGTAGGAGCACGTTCGTACGCTAAGAGTGAGTGAGATGAGAAAAGAATTCCCGAAGGAAAGACGTTATTGTTTGTTTGAAATTTTTTAGAAAGAAGTGTTTTTATTGTTTTGTGTTTTGTAACGCGCATTGTATTTAAGTCCCTCATGTAAGATCGAATGCCCCGCATAACGACCCGAGATGGGACGCACGCTAAACATTCCAAGAAAATGAGAGAAGATCCCTCACTATCTTATTCTTAAATGAAAGGCCTAAATACAATGGTTGTTTTGCCTTTATTAATTATTTTTTAACTTTTGTTTGAAGATTAGAAGAGAGAAAACGCAAAGGAAACTCTAAAGGGAGACTAAGGGTCCTAATGTTATCATGCATGGATGTCCTATGGTTAATGAGGTTTAGGAGAAAAGACTACCTAAGACCTAATGCTAATCCTACTCCAAGCTTAATCAAAAATTAAGTTGGACTAGGTAGCTCTAAAGGGAAAGAATCCAAGACTTGAACAAGTCTTGAGATTCATGGGATGTGAAAGAGTGAAAGAGAAGAAAAGAGAAGAAGAAGAAAGAGGAAAGTGATGGGGCAGCAAGCACATCATAATCATCATATCCAAATCAAAATAGAACATGTTTCAAAGATCATACAAGCACATATCAAGTATACAAGTGAAGGCACACAAGAAAGGATGCAAGTAAACTTGCACAAGATTCACAATTTCACACACTAAGGTCTCATACAAAGATGACATCAACAATATAAGATGAAAGTGCAACCAAGTCAGAATTTAATTCACATCATGATCATCCAATCCAAACATGCAAGAATGTTTCACATTATGATGCATTATGAGCCAAAGAAACCACAAAACCAATGATGATGATATGCATCATACAAATCAAACCATGATGATCAAGTGAGATGAAAACCAAGTAATGAACTCAAGAGGGCAGTATCATATGCATCAAAAACATACCAAGATCAAACTCAAGTCATACAAGCTTAATCATCAAGCAACACATTCCAAACATGCATCAAAATTAAACAAAACATCCACTTATCAATCATGCAAGCAAACCAAAGGACATGTGAAGCAAAGAGTGAGAACATGTCACATAAAGCAACTTAAACCAAAAGGGTCAGAATCTCTAACATGTCATCCAAGTCAAACAAAAGGCCTCATGCATTGGTTGTTTCAAACAAAGGGGCATTGCACAAGATTAGGTCAAACATACCACAAAATTCAAGTCAAAATAACATCAACTTAGAAAATCAAGATCAAATTGGAAAATGAATCAATGAAGATGATTCCGAAGCCACAAACAATCTCAAACAGAACATGATCACACCATATAATCATTTCAAGCATCAATCAATCACAAGTAAACAAATGCACTCAAACTAGGTCAAGTGTCTAAGCATGCCTCAACCAAATTCAAACCACAAGTGAAAATCAACCAAAAATAGAAAAATGGTCCAATAAATTCCCAAAAAATAATCAAAGGCAATTTTAAACATCCAATTAACATGTGCAAAAATATTGGAACAGAACTAGCTCAAGAACATGTTCAAAGGAGCTTCACAAGACAAGGTATGCAAGTGATCGTGTATGAATCGAGGAGCATAAAAAATCACATGAAAAAACAATCAAAGGTGATCACCAAGGCAGCAAGATAACATTCAAACATTTATCATCCACATGTCAAAACAAGGAAAAAAAATCGGCTCAAGAAGGCATGGTAAAGTCATCAAACATAAGTATTAATCACAAGGGCTAACATGAAAGACACTTTGGAAAAGAAAATCGGAATTAATCATCAAAATAAATGGAAAATGAGAATAAAATTCATATAAAATTAAATAAAACATTAAAGTACGTTCATGATTTTTTTTGGAATTTTTGAATAAAAGGAATTATTTTTAATAACTAAAAAAGGTAACGAAAATAAATAACAAAAAAAAAAGAAAATAAAGAGTGATTTAAAAGAGGGGTGTATTAGCAAGAGAACAACATGGCTACGACTGAGCCTGAACGGTGGGGTGTGAACATAATTTTTCATAAGCCCAATGAGAAACATGTCATGTAAGTTCAGAATTTATTTATGAAAAGAAATATATGGAATAAGTTGTAACAAATATTATGTAGACTAGACACCAATTGGTCACAACAACTTAAGTCACTAGAAGACAAAACAAATACCAACCAACCAGACGCTGCCACGCGTCCTTCTTCTTCCTTTTTCATGCAAAAAACGCAGCAATATATTCATGAACAAGTGCAGAATTCGTATTTCCAACAATAGCAACCATCAAACTTCAAATCTCCATAACTCACTCAATTCTCAAAGAAATCAAACGAAATTTAAACCAAAATTGAAGTACAAAGAACAAGGATCATCATTGTACCATTAGTTTCTCAAAACAATCACTCAAGCACAAAGATAATAGGCATGAAAGTCATAGGTTCAAGTATGTAAACCAACACACATTCAAAAATAGCACGAAATATTTGAGCCTAGCTCCAATGCCTTTGTGAAAAGGACTTCAGATGCAAGATGTGGATGCTTCTAACATACATTAAAACCCTAAAATGAGAGATATATAAAGGAAGCAACTTACTAAGTGGAGAATGGTCCACTGCCTTCTTCAACTTCCAGTACAAAAGAAACCCAATAATCTTGATCTTTAAGCTCCAATGATGAAGAATAAACCCAGAAATCAAAGCTTCCTTGAGTGAGTTGAGAGAAATAGTGAAAACTTTGAAAAACAAGCAAGAAGTTCAGATCCGGAAATGAGCCAATGTGTGGCTGGTTTGGAGTGTTTTTAGCTTATATATGAAGAGTTTAGGGTTGGGAACGAAGCTAATGGGTCAGACTTGGTTGCTTTGGCTTGGAGAGGAAAAAAAAGAAAAATTGCACATGGTATGGTGTAGGTTCGGATGGGGTTTGGTTTGGAATATTTGGTTCTGATTTTGGCTTGGAATAGGGTACAAATTCATGCAATATTGGGCTGGTATCATATACTAGCTTGGTGAGTTCAAACAAACCCAATTTGAATTTACCAAAAATGGCCACTTTTGGTGATTCTCTCTCTTTCATGGCAGGTGGTGTGTTTAGTTATTTTGAGTAACAATTAGTGATGCATGATGGGCCTCATGCGCATGAAATGGTGAGACAAAAGTTGCTGCAAAGTGTCACACAAAGTCATCCTCAATTCTTGCCAAGAAAAAAAGTTGGAAAACCTCCACTTTTCATGAATAAATCTTGATGAATTCTTAACTAAATGATGATTTCTTGGGCTCTTTAAAAAGCTAACATAGTAGAGAACAAAATTGATGTTGAAAAAGAATTGAAATGATGCTTGGAAGTATATGAAAAATAGCCATAAAAACCTGTCCATAAATATGCCAAGAAATAACTTAGAAAAATTTCTAAGTTTTTGAACTTGGTGGATGAAAATGTCCCACTTTGAGAAACCATAACTCACTAAAAAAAACTCAAATGCCATGGTTCTTGTGCTCATTTTGAAGAGAAAACTTCATACTACAACTTTCATGTTAGAGTTATCTCAATTCAAAACTTGGAAGTTGATCAAAATTGAGCATGAACATTGATGCATAAAACTGTCCCAAAATGACTTAGAAAAAATTCTAAGTCTATGAGTTTCACAACTTGAAGATTCCAACTTTGGGACACCATAACTCTCTCAAAAATAATCCAAATGAGGCAAACTTTACATGGTTGGAAAGCTTGGAACAAGCTCTACAACTTTCACGTGAGAAAGATTTCCAAATGGAGCTGGCATCAAGGTGAAAAATGGCCATGAAGATGACTGATCCAAGCTTAGAAATTTCCCAAAATAGAAAGTTTCTAAAACCTAGTTCCTTCCAAAAATGACAAATTTTCAACTTTCTTGATTTTTCATGAATCCTTGAACATTCTTGATCAAATCTCATACAAGGACCATATTTGACTTGAAAATCAACATGTTGACCTCAAGAAGCCAGGAGTTGACTTTTTCGCTGCACAGTTGACTTTATTCCCCATTCTCCTGGTTTTTCAAACCTCTGATCAATTGAAACTTTTCTGAACCAACTTGATGGCTAATTCTCCAATCCTAGACACTTGAGGACATGAGGAATATCATGGAATCAAGTCTTGCCCAAAAAATCAGAAATAAACTGATTTTCTGGCAAACCCTAGTTTTGGTGCCTTCAGTCTAGGAGGAATCAACACATCCTCCAAATCCCAATTCCTCTGAATATGATGTGCATCCTCTCAAACAACGATGAGATATGCCCTTTAGAGATGATAAAAACTCAAGGAGGTTGCCCATTTAGGGGGTCAGATCCCAACTTTTGACTGCCTTGTATAGGAGATCATGCACTGTCCAATCTTCTTGATGAATTCTCCTCTTCCCATGACTTGTGAGATCAAATGGAGATGATACATGATGTAAGAGGTCCTTGAAGCTTGTGAGAAACACTTGGTCTTCTTCTTTGGATGATCAACACCTTAGAGAATCACCTGATCACATGCCCTTATGCAAGATGCAATGCTAAATGCTTGATGCTTTATTTTTCTATGCTTGAATGCAATGCAATGCAATGAAAACTCATGCTAAAAGATATGAGGAAAAGAGAGGTCAAATTTTGGGGTATTAAAATATATAGCAATTAATCTGGACTGAATTGGGCTTCGAAAAACGCAGCAATTAGACTGCTCACAAATCTGCAAAATTAACTCCAACAAAATAGGTCTTCAATCCAAAGTTTCCTATTTTGTCTCCATAATTAGAAACAGCAGCAAATCCGAAAACCACCAAATAACCACAATCCAAAAATTATTTGGATGCCACATAGGATAACCAAATATTCACCGAATATTTAGTTACAAATCATAGTAACAGAATCTGCATTAAAACTGACTTCACAACGCGATGTCCTATGAGCTGCCATGGAACATCTTCATTCGACATGTTGAAAGCAGCCACTTAGAACATTATGATTCAACATCTTGCTGCTATAATAGTTTTAGCAAAATAAATGCCAACCACAAAAGCCACAGGAATAACAATCTCCCCCTTTGGCTTATTTTGGCTAAAACTGCACACAAACATAAACTAGAAACGAAGCACAAATAGCCAGAAAAAATATCCATATATCAGACAGCAGCGAAAACACCTAAAAAAACATCCAACATAGCAGCACTCCCCTTCAGCTGCACACAGACACACAGCAAAAACACTCAGTATAGCAAACAACACAACATAGCCGCATTCCAAAAACTCCCCCTCAACAGCAGCAACATTCCACATTCTCCCCCTCAACAACTGCAACAGCACACCATCTACCTGCAGCACACATACTCTACCTGCAGCACACAAGCACAACATCCCCACAAACAACCACACAACATACTACTCCCCCTTTTTAGACACAAATAAGACAAAGACAGAGTAAACTGCATCATAGAGTAGATGCACACCACATCACATGCCCAAATGTCATGCACAGACTTTCACACTTTCCTTTCATTTACACACTGCACTACTAGAACCTCCTTTAGTCTTTTTAATCTGGCAGCTAAAAGGAACATTGATTGCTATGGTTCTTCATGAATGCACACCCCAAGTCTGCTCCTCAAATTTTCAAACTGAACTGCATCCAGAGCCTTGGTAAATATGTCCGCAATCTGATTTTCTGTGCTCACATGCTCAAGAGTTATGACTTTGTCCTCCACAAGCTTTCTGATGAAGTGATGCCTGATATCAATGTGCTTAGTCCTGCTATGTTGAACAGGATTCTTGGAATTATTGATAGCACTCAGGTTGTCACAAGATAATGTCATGACATCTTGTGTGACATTATACTCAGATAACATCTGCTTCATCCATACCAGTTGATCACAACTACTACCAGCTGCTATGTACTCAGCTTCAGCAGTAGAAAGGGGCACTAGATTTTGCTTCTTACTAAACCATGAAATAAGATTATTTCCCAAAAAGAAACATCCTCCAGATGTGCTCTTCCTGTCATTAGCAGTTCCAGCCCAATCAACATCATAGTAACCTACTAGAATGGGACTTGAGTCATGGGAGTACAACAACCCATAATCACATGTACCACTCACATACTTAAGAATTCTCTTAACCTGATTGATATGACTGACCTTGGGTTCTGCTTGGTATTTTGCACACACACTAACAGCAAATGTTATATCTGGCCTGCTTGCTGTAAGATACAGCAGACTGCCAATCATACTCCTATACAAACTTTGTTCAACATTCACTCCCTTTTCATCTTTGGATAACTTCAAGTGTGTAGGAGCAGGAGTCCTCTTATGCTTGGCATTATCCAGTCCAAACTTCTTCACAATATTCCTCGCAAATTTGCTCTGACAAATAAAAATGGAGTCTTCCATCTGCTTGACTTGTAATCCAAGAAAGTAGGTCAATTCACCCACCAAGCTCATCTCAAATTCAGACTGCATTTGAGTGAAAAAATGTTGGACCATTTCATCCGACATCCCGCCAAACACAATATCATCTACATAAATCTGAGCAATCATTAGTTTCCCATCCTTCTCCTTGACAAAAAGAGTTTTATCAATACCACCCTTCCTGTACCCATTGTTAACTAAGAACTCAGTCAATCTTTCATACCAAGCTCGTGGAGCTTGTTTCAGTCCATACAAAGCCTTCTTCAGCTTGTAAACACGATCAGGAAAATTTGGATCCACAAACCCTTTAGGTTGCTCAACATAGACTTCCTCATTAAGATAGCCATTCAGAAAGGCACTCTTGACATCCATTTGAAACAACCTGAATTTCAACAAACATGCCACTCCTAGCAACAATCTGATGGATTCCAATCGAGCCATAGGCGCAAATGTTTCATCGAAGTCTAATCCTTCAATCTATGTGTATCCTTGAGCAACTAATCTGGCTTTGTTCCTGGTAACAACTCCTTGCTCATCAGACTTATTCTTATAAACCCATTTTGTTCCAATCACATTTGTTCCAGCTGGTCGTGGTACCAGTTCCCAGACTTCATTCCTCTTGAACTGACAAAGTTCATCTTGCATAGCACTTATCCAGAACTCATATGTTAATGCTTCTTTGACATTCTTTGGTTCGATCTTTGACACAAAGCAAGCATTTGACACAGTCTCCCTTGTTCCCGTTCTTACACCCTCATTCAGATCTCCAATGATTAATTCCTTAGGGTGATCCTTCTGAATCCTTATAGAGGGTCCCCGGTTAGCCTCCTCTACCTCTTCATTCTCAGGTCTAGTGTTGGTTTCTTGACCATTATCTTCTACAGACTCAATGTCTTGAGAGATTTCATTGTTCATGGGCAGACATGCTCCAACATCATCTGGGACATCTTCATCTTTGCCAGATTCATCAACCACCACATTTATGGATTCCATCATCACCTGAGTTCTGGAATTAAATACCCTATATGCTTTACTGTTTGTAGAGTATCCAAAAAATATTCCTTCCTCACTCTTAGGATCCATCTTCCGCCTTTGCTCACGATCCGCCAAGATGTAGCACTTACTACCAAACACATGGAAATACTTCACATTTGGCTTTCTTCCTTTCCATAGCTCATAAAGAGTGTCAGAAGTACCTGATCTAATAGTCACCCTATTGTGTATATAGCAAGCAGTATTCATGGCTTCAGCCCAAAAATGATATGAAAGCTTTTTGGCATGAATCATGACTCTTGCACACTCTTGTATGGTCCTATTCTTACGTTCCACCACACCATTCTGCTGAGGAGTGATTGGTGATGAGAATTCATGAGTAATTCCCTCAGATAAGCAGAACTTTCCAAACCTGCTATTTTCGAACTCTTTCCCATGGTCACTTCTGATTCGAACAACACCACAATCCTTTTCCCGTTGAATCCTTTGACATAACTCTTTGAAGGCTGCAAATACTTCAGACTTTTCTCTGATGAAACTTATCCAAGTGAACCTGGAGTAATCATCTACAACAACATATGCATACTTCTTCCCACCAAGACTTTCAACCTGCATAGGTCCCATTAAGTCCATGTGAAGAAGTTCCAGAACTCTAGAAGTTGTGGTAAGATGTTGAAGCCTCTTGTGTGGCACCCTTGTTTGCTTCTCAACTTGACATTCACCACATATTTTATCCTCATCAATCTTCAGCTTTGGGATACCTCTAACCGCTTCACTTGACATAACTTTCTTCATCCCTTTCAGGTGTAAATGACCCAATTTCTGATGCCACAGTTTGGTTTCATCATCCTTTGACATCAAGCAAGTAGACAGACTTTCAGGTTCTTGAGGATTCCACAGATAGCAGTTATCCTTAGACCTGGTTCCCTTCATAACCACTTCATCTTTCTCATTGGTTGTCCTACTAGACATTCAGATTTGGTGAAATTTACTTTGAGGCCTACATCACACAGTTGGCTTATACTGATTAGATTTGCAGTTAGTCCTTTGACAAATAGAACACAATCCAGATTTGGTTGTCCTGTGTAGTCCAACTTTCCAACCCCTTTTATTTCCCCCTTAGATCCATCCCCAAAGGTGACATAATTGGTGGAGTGGGGCCAGATATCTGACAAGAACTTCTTCACACCAGTCATGTGTCTTGAACAACCACTGTCAAAGTACCAATCTTCTCTTGCAGATGCTCTAAGAGAGGTATGTGCTATGAGACCAGCCATCATTTGTCTAGGAATCCATCTTCTCTTCACTTTACCCCAACTCTGTCCTTTGTTTTGTTGCTGAGCAGTTTTGGGATAGCCGTGCAGCTTGTAGCAAAAGGACTTTAAGTGACCAATCTTTCCACAGTGATGGCATCTCCATGGTTTATACTTTGACCTACAACCTCTTTTCTGATGCTTCATCTGATGTTGAAATATGTGATTTGACATCTCCACTTCTTGCTTTATTTTCTGAGGAACAAACTTCAATACAGGCTTCTTGGAAGTCTCTGCTTGCTTGTTAAAACCAAGGCCTTGCACATTCCTAGCTTCTTTCCCATTCTGAAGGATCTCATCCAGCTGCGTGGTACCATTGTTCAACATCCTTATAGATTTGGTCATATTGTCAAGTTTTGACTTTTGCCATTCAACCTCTTCCTTCAGATCAGCAATGGTTGATAGATGTTCTTCCTTCTCAGCTTCTAGTTGAGCTATCATAATCTTCTGTTCCAATATTATCTGGCACCTTTCTTCATTCTTGATACACAATTCTGAAAACCCTGTGAATACTTCTTCCTTAGTGAGTTCTCCAACATAGGATTCTTTGTCAGAGTCAGATTCATAAGTAGTTTCTCCATCAGTCTTACAGATTCCAGTTAAGGCTATCACTAATTTTGCTGATTCTTCCTCAACATCACTCTCAGACTCTCCTTCTAACCAAGACACTGATAGGCCCTTCTTCTGCCTTTTGAGATACGTGGGACACTGCGTCTTTATGTGCCCATATCCCTCACATTCAAAGCACTGAACTCTCTTCCCTTGATCGGAGTCTTCTTCAGTTCTGGATCTTCTGCCTCCATCCTGGTTCTTACTGATGTCGAGTGACTTGTTCTGAGCATTTGCTCTCGACTTCCAGCCAATCCTTTTCAACACTTTGTTAAATTGTTTTCCAAGTAATACCAGATCTTTAGACACCCCTTCATCTCTGACCAGGTCACCTTCATCACCAGTATTTGACACAAAAGCTATGCTCTTCTTCTTTTCAGACTTTTCACTGATCCCTAATTCGAATGTTTGAAGAGATCCCACCAGTTCATCCACTTTCATCTTGTCTATATCCTGAGCCTCCTCTATAGCAGTCACTTTCATGTCAAATCTCTTAGGTAGAGATCTGAGAATCTTTCTGACCAGTTTGCTGTCAGACATCTTTTCACCTAGGGCACTAGAGGCATTAGCTATCTCAATGATGTTCATATGAAAATCATGAATGCTCTCATCCTCTTTCATCTTCAAACTCTCAAACTTGAAGTTTGGACATCTTCACCTTTGAAGTCCCTTCATGAGCAACCTTCAAGACTTCCCATGCCTCTTTAGCAATGGTGCAGTGTTCAATCAACCTGAAGATATTCTTGTTAACACCATTGAACAATACATTCATGGCTTTGGAATTCCCTACGGACCCTTTGTAATTTGCATCATCCCAATCTTCCTCTTCCTTCACCACATCAGTAGGGGTACCTTTTTCATCTTTAACCTTAGGGGGATCCCATCCTTTTATAACAGCTTTCAATGCTTGATCATCCATGGATTTGATGAAAGCTATCATCCTTGGTTTCCAATAGTCATAATTGGAACCATCAAGCAGAGGTGGTTTTTTCAGAAATCCTCCATCCTTGTCCATTGTACCAGAAAGTACCTTCCCTGAATCTCACCCAGAACCAGATAAGGGTGCAAGCTCTTGATGCCAATTGAAATTCTGGCCTATATATCAGATGTCATATCGAGATGTCAAGACACTGATATACGACAACAATGAACAAGTTTAATACAATAGTGTGCAGAAAATGTAAAGAAAACCAGAAATTGTTAACCCAGTTCGGATCTAACTATCCTACATATGGGGGCTACCAAGCCAGGGATGAAATCAATATTCGATAGTATCAATTCACTGATAACCACACCCGGTTCAATCAGCTCACTTAATCACTACCCTTCCTATGACTTCTACCTAAGACTCCCCTAGGTATGAGGCCCTCCTCAAATCCCTCTACAATCACAACCCGTGATTGGTTCCTTACAAGACAAGTAACAATGGTCGAAACATAAATTCTCAATACTTCACAGCTTATGAGAATTAACACACAGCCACTAAATGCTTAAAAGCTTATGAGCAACCTTACACAACTTACACTACACTCCTTATACTGTTATCATAAAATACCAGTTAGGCTCACAAAATTCAAGCACACAACCCTAAAAATACATGTAAGTTCGACACCTAAAACTAGGTTTACATCAGTCAATATATAGCAATTAATCTGGACTGAATTGGGCTTCCAAAAATGCAGCAATTAGACTGCTCACAAATCTGCAAAATTAACTCCAACAAAATAGGTCTTCAATCCAAAGTTTCCTATTTTGTCTCCATAATTAGAAACAGCAGCAAATCCAAAAACCACCAAATAACCACAATCCAAAAATGCTTTGGATGCCACATAGGATAACCAAATATTCACCGAATATTTAGTTACAAATCATAGTAACAGAATCTGCATTAAAACTGACTTCACAGCGCAATGTCCTATGAGCTGCCATGGAACATCTTCATTCGACATGTTGAAAGCAGCCACTTAGAACATTATGATTCAACATCTTGCTGCTATAATAGTTTTAGCAAAATAAATGCCAACCACAAAAGCCACAGGAATAACAGTCTGTAAATGGGAGAAGTTTGTTTATGATGTCTTTGATGGAATGGGAGAGAGTTTTTGCTGTTTTTGGTTTTCTGATGTTTTTGGTAAGGTCAGGGACCTAAGGTTTTTAGTGGATTGTGCTCGCTAAGATTTGTTGCAAATCTTATGCCTACGTATTCCCTGTTATGAGGTATAGGGAAATCAGAGCGGTCGTAGTTCCTCCTAATCAAAGGGAGAAACAGGTGTTTTTGTTTGTTTTATCTTGTTCAAAGCCCGAGATGTGAAGCTAAAAAGGTTGATTTGACTGTATCTTGTTCAAAGCCCAAGATGTGAAGCTAAAAGGGTTGATTGAGAGAGAATTTGTCATCTCTAAAGAGTGGAATCTCTGTTGAGGAAAATCATTATACAAAGCCTAAGAGGAGATTGTTTTTACTGGTTCCGCTGGGGAAAGATCATTATATAAAGCCTAAGAGGAGGCTGAAAAGATTGACTGACTCCACTGGGGAGAATCATTATACAAAGCCTAAGAGGAGGCTAAAAAAGGACTGATTTATACTCAACAAGAGAGTGTTTTTATTTGGTATCTTGTACAAAGCCCAAGATGGAGGCTAACAGACTGTTTAAACTCAACAATAGAGTGTGTTTTTATACTCAACAAAAGAGTGTTTGTATCCTGTACAAAGCCCAAGATGGAGGCTAAAAGACTGTTTATACCCAACAAGAGAGTGTTTGTATCTTGTATGAAGCCCAAGATGGAGGCTAAAAAACTGTTTATACTCAACAAGAAAGTGTTTTGACTTAGTGGGGAAAAGTTTATCTGTCTTGTACAAAGCCCAAGATTGAGGCTAAAAGAAAATGACTGTTTATACTCAACAAGAAAGTGTTTTATACTCAACAAATGAGTGTTTTATATCTTGTACAAAACCCAAGATGAAGGCTAAAAGGTTTAGACTCAACAAGAGAGTATCATTATACAAAGCCTAAGAGGAGGCTAAAAGGTTTAGACTCAACAAGAGAGTATCATTATACAAAGCCTAAGAGGAGGCTAACTGTTTTAGACTGACTCAGTTGGAGATTATCTGTCTTGTACAAAGCCCAAGATTGAGGCCAACTTTGCTAGGGGAAAATCATTATACAAAGCCTAAGAGGAGGCTATTTCTGATGAAAGGTGTTTTAGTTTAGTGACAGGTCCAGTATATTGGTAAAAATGACCCATGCTGGGGATTTAACTGGGATGGTTTAAGTTGTAAAAACTGCTGGTGGTTTGGATAATTTGTCCAAAGGTTCAGGGTTATTTCCTGTTCTTTAAGGAAATGGGAAATCCAAAGGGTATTTAGACTGTCCAAGTCTACTAGTGTTGAGAAATTTGTTCTCAGATAGTGGGGGAATCATTGTATTATACCCAAGAGAAGGCTGGTATGTTAAGGGATAAAGGTCAACCCAATAACTGGTTTGATGATTGACTCAGAAAGACAGCTCTAGCAAATGATGACTAAGATTTGTTCCTATACCTATAGAGGTCTTTGGGTCCTTATATTAAGCCCAAGAGGAGGCTGAGAACTTCTAAGAAGCCGGAGGGTCCTTGTACAAATCCCAAGAGGAGGCTGGGGATGCTTTTAGGAAGCCTGTGGGTCCAAACTTAAGAACGTTCAAGAAAAGTTTCACCGGGAATAATTCTTTTCTTGTGTGAACAGTTCTAAAGTTTGAAGAAATTCAAGAGATGTTTCACCGGAAATAATTCATCTCTGGGGAATAGAATTTCTTTTGACAGTTTCTAAAGTGACATTCTGAGAAAAGGTTCACTGGGAATACTGCCTTTCTCTTTGTTCCATATTGTTTAACCCCAAGAGAAGGGAAGACTGTATCTGGAAATCCTATGTGGGATCTATGTTTGACTGTTATAAGAGTGAACAACTGGATTTACTTAAGTTCTAGACCTAATTGCCGGGGAAAACTCTATACAAGTATATATACAGTTGATATATGACAAGTATTTAAAAGTTTAATGAAAGAAGACTTACAGTGCGCAGCTTCCCACAATACATTATATGTATAGAAAGTGGTAAATGAAAGCATGTAAAAACTTACAGGTGTTGTAGAGCTTCCATGCTGTAAAGGTTAGTTGTACAAGAAATTGAAGAAAGTTTTGATACAATTATATTAAAACAGTAAATGGGGCTTATTCAACAAGAGATGCCCTGATGATTATTGAATACCGACTGTATTATTTACAGAGGAGAATGGGGTCTTAGACAACAAGAGAGCCCAAAGATTATTTTTGTACAGAGATGTGGGTCTTACAGCTCAAGGAGTGGCCCAGATGATTTGTTAAAAATGGCGATAACCGCGTTAGGGTTTTGAAAACTGTACAGAGGGACTTATACAAGGCTGAGGCCCAAATTATTGTTGTACAAGGGGGTTGGGTCTTATACTCTATTAGAGGCCCATAAATGTTATTTTAAAAGAAAAGATGGGGCTTACTGCTCAAGGAGAGGGCCCAGATGAAATTTGTTTTGAAAACGACGATCGCGTCGGTTTTTTTGACGTATCGGGACTTATACAATACACTGAGGCCCAAAAAGGTTTTGGTCAAAAAGGGATTGGGTATTATACAACAAGATAGGCCCAAAGATGATTTTGAAAGTTGTATGGGACTTACAACACAAGGGTAGGCCTAGTTGAAAATGTTTAAAAACGACGATCCCGCCGCGGTTTTAGAAAACACAGTGGGACTTATACAATAAGTGAGGTCCAAAAAAGGTTTTATTTACAAAGGGGTTGGGACTTACACTCTATTAGAGGCCCAAGAGTGTTATGAAAAGATTGATTAGGGTGAAAATGATCAAAACCCTAATTTTATTTAAAAGATAATTAATTTTGTTTAAAAATTAATAAAAATGATCCATAATTGTCAAAAATGAATTATGACCTTAGGTTAATGTTTCAAAAATCATGTATTTATCCATGAAATGATTAAAAATCACTTAAGTTGGAAAAATCAAGAAAGAAAAATATTTTAAAATGCTTAAAACAATTAAAATATTAATTCTTTGAAAAATATTAAATATATAAAATAAATAATATTTTTGGGAAATTTTGGTAAAATAAAATATTTTAACATTTTTTTGTGAATTATTAAAAAAAGAATCAACTCAAAATCATTAAAAATCAGAGAGAAATCAATTTTTGAATCAATTAAAAGAAATCACAAAATTCAAATATTTGATATTTGAAAAAAAGGCGCCAAGAACAAAGAAAGAACACGAGCGACCCCCCCCCCCCCCCCCCCCCCGTTTCTGCAGATTTTCAAATTCTATCCACATATCAATCTACTCGTTTTTACCTCACGATCATGTCTATGGTCTTTAATTTCATTTATTTTAAACATGGAATAAGAAATCAAAGCAAAACCTCAAGAACCCTAAATTTGGCCTGAAGGTTCAAAAATTCCATACACGATTTAAACAATGTAATTAATGAAGGGGAAATACTCTATGAATGATTATGAATGTTTGGCAAAAGTATTGTGCGAGGAAATATGCAAGAATCAATAGATGACCAAGTTTAGGCTTACTTGAAGGTCGTGGCAGCAAGAGCAAAGTGATTTTTGAGTTGGAGATGTTACAGATGAGTTGTGATGATCTGGACAACTTCCCTACACCATATGGAGTGTGTTTGAACACTTGGAGTGATTTGAAATGGACTGGATCAGTTTATGGTATCTCAGTTGCAACTTGGTTGAAAACTTGAGCAGATGACATGTGATTTTGTGAAATTGATGTTCCAGATGTTGTTTAAGTGTTTGATCAGCTCATATATGATGTTTATGAAGTGTGTGAGTGATTGGTTTGAACAGAAATGCTTTCTAATGAAAAATTCGATAGTGACTTGCAAATGAAGGTATTTTTGAGATTGATGAAGTGATTTTGAGAAAGGCAGGTGTTTAGGGCCTTTGGTGTACTCAAATTGATCAGAAATGATGGCTATTTATAGTGTGTCAAGTTTGTTTTGGCAGCAATAGTGAATGGCAACTGCAGCAAGTGTTGGACCAATTGGATCATTTTGGAATCTTAAGTCTCCTCCTACCATTGACTTGAGGTTAGGGCACAGGCTATGAGTCTTCTGCTGCAGGGATCAGGCTTGACTCATTCAGTTTGAATAGACTCAGTTCATGCCACCTTGGTGTATCCATTGAATGCTCCAAACCAAAATTGGAGTCTTGTCCCTCTTTTACGCCTTTTAGGTTTGGCATGCTACTTGTAGATTCTTGGACTTGGAAGGCTGATGTATCAGAGCTTGTCCCTCTTTGGTCTCCCCCTGAGGTGTTCAGATGGATAAACTTGTTTGTCATTTGCAAAATTTGCCCAAATCGAGCAAAATGCACAAATCTGCCTTGCCAAGACAGTTTGCAACAAGGCATGTTGCAACTGTCATAACTTCTAGCTCAGATGGAGTTTGATGATGTTCTTGGTCATTTTGGAAAGCTTTCATATCCTATTTTAATGTGATGTCCAACTTTGGTTTTGAAGCAACTGGCATTTGGTTGAAAACTGCCTCTACATTTTGGAAAAACTTAGGCAGATTTTTACTTAGTGAAAATTTCACTAAGTGTTGGAAAAAGTGTGAAATTCATGTTTTTGTCTTTTTGATCACTTAATAACTTAAAATCCATGAGGAATTGGAGTTTCTTGTAGTTGAAGCTTTTGAAGTATGCCATGAGATCTACAAATCCATATGTGGATCATCCAAAATGGTTGCTTGGATCTCAAGTTATGGTCCTTGGAAGTTGGTACCATTGTCACTTTGCTTATAACTTAGAAAAATTTCTAAGTTTTTTAAGGTTACCCCTTTTACAAGTTATCCCACTTTTCTTGATTTTTCTTGATGAATTATGATTCAAATCACATATTAACATGATTTTAGGGTTAATGGAACCTTGGTTGACCAAAATTTCAAAAAGTCAAACTTTGACTTTTCAGCAGATGTATTTTGACTTTGAGATTCCTCTGTGAAATCAATCCTTGGACTTAATCAAACTTCCTGGATGGCCTTTAGGGGTGTTTAGGGATGTCTTGGACCCTCCCCCAAGGTTTGAGATTAAGTGTAGGTCAACAGTCAATGGTAGGATTGACTTTTTCTTCAGAAAAACCCTAATTTCTTGATTTTTTGCAGATGAATACTCAAAGTGATTTGGTCCATTATGAATGGACTCTTGAGGTTCCTTTGAGCTTATTGGACCATTAATTGAGGTATGGGCTCATGCCCAGATGAAAAGTTTCTTCTAGAGGCCCTGGTCGACCAAAACCCTAATTTGGTGACACTGGCGATCCTGAGGCTTGCTCAGCCTTAAATGTGGCACTTTTGTGCTTAATCCTTGATGTGGGATGGCTCTTGATCCCTTGTGGATGTTTGAGAGACTAGAAAAGTTGAAGATCAAGTCACTTCTTGATTGATCATTTGCCTGAGTACTCTGAGAGGGCTCAAAACCCTAATTCTTGATTGCAGTGAATGTCTTGACAAGATGATATAGGATAAGTGTATCCTCATCATGATGATGATTTGTCCAAGTGATGAAGATCCTTGGGGGGCAAAATTTTGGGTATGACAGTTGGCAAGGATGATTACCAACCTGGAGGCTTTCAGAGCCAAGCACGGAGGACTGTTGTCTCTATTAAGGGTCTATGTAGTTGAAGGAATTTTGTCTACACTAATTCAGTTTTACGATCCGGTCTATCACTGTTTCACCTTCCCGGATTACCAACTGACACCAACCCTAGAGGAGTACCCTCACCTGTTTGATTTACCAATCACTGACCAAGCTCCCTTTTCTGTACTAGAAGAAATTCCAAAGGAACAAATCATTGCAAGAGCAATCTATTTGGACGAGTCTCTAGGAAAACCGGATTGGCAACACATTTTCTTCAAGGAAGGAGAAAATGATAGAGCACTTAAGAAGGAAATAGTGCATGCCTGGAAACACATTCACAGAAAAGGACGAGAGTCTCTAGGAAAACTGGATTGTATCTCCATGGAGCCTTATCTCCACTGGGTACAAACTAGAGCCCTCAAGCTGAGGATGCCTTAACCTTGTCAAGAAGTTTTTCCCTTAAAGGAATCTGCCCTTTATTTCATGTCTGAAACGGAAAAACTCCAGGTCACTCTTCAAAGAGGACTCAAGATCCTTAAGCATTAGACTTTTCCTTTTACAGCACTTTGTAAAATACTGTACTTTTCTCTGTAACATATTGCAATCCTTCAATTCAATAAAAAAGGGGTCCCCTCTCTCTGTATGATATTTACAATTTATTTAAAGTTTCTTTTTGATTAAAGCAAAAAACTAAAAAAAATATGTCATTGCATTCATCATTCTCACATAACGCATTCTCTTGAGTATCACGCGCGCGTCTCAGTTGTAGAGTCAAACTGCCGTACTCATACAATACTCGGGCCAATCGACAAAAGAAAATGGACGATCTCGAGGAAGAGAATAGAGAGCTGAGAGAAGAAATTGACGCTCTAAAGGATGATATAAAGAAACTTCACAGTGACATGCAATGCCTGGAAACAGCTCAAGAGCAGCATCAGCAAAAGACTGTGATCTCGGAGATCACATCTACACCCATAGTGGAGACACATGAGATTCATTCGCAGTACAACATGCCCAACGTACCACCTCACAACTATCACCAGTGTGATATCTGCTCAAAGAATAATCAAGGGTGTTCTGTAGTACAGTTAGCTCTACAAGAACAGATGAATCTTGGATGGATTCAAGATCATAGAATCCGAGAAGTCAACATGGCTCATTCAAATCCCAACATTGTTCAGAACTGCAGCATCCTTGTAATGAATGTCAATTTAGTAGCCATGCACTCAAGGCAAAGTCAATATCATAATCTGCCACGACACGATTATGATGCCTGCCCGATCTGCTCAACAAGCAATTAAGGATGCTCTTTTGAACAAGAGGCCCTTCAACGTCAGATGGATCCAGGATTATCAGGAAAGAAATACTCATCAAGTCAACATGGTTTAGATATTTGACATACGCTTGATGAATATCAGTCTGGTAGAACTACATGCTAAGCAAGTCAGGCTTGGTTTTCAGGCTTCACATGATTATCAGGACTTTGGAAAGTGTCAAGAAGACGACCAAGGTTATGCGCTTGTCCAACGAACACTTCAACACTTATTGGACCACTGGTGGCTTCCAATTTACATGGACGAAGCTACACAGAAGATCATTATGACTGACAGAAATCCTAGTAGACATCAGAGTCAAGATGTCCGCTCGATGGAAACATATCTGGTCCAAATGCATTGCATACAAAACGGACGTGGTCGGGTGCCACCACATAATTATGGATGCTGTAGGGTTTGTTCAGAGAACAACCAAGGCTGTTATCTTGTACGGTCAACTCTTCAAGATCAGTTGGACCAAAAGGAGATCCGACCATACTCAAGTTCTTGGTCGATCAATGTAATACAAGACTATCTTCCTGATCAAAGTGAAGATGTTGTCATCATTTCCAATCATGAAATGGCCGAAGACGTTTGAGCCATAATTCCTCTGCTCAACGAGTCGAAAGTTCCTCTTGAAAGTAGAAAAACTCTCAACCTCGAACCAATTAAGGCTGAGTATGATGGTCAGAAAAATAAAAAGGCTCCAGTGGTGATCTACTTGCCAGGACCAATACCGTACAAATCAAATAAGGCTATCCCTTATAAGTACGACGCAACAACAATCGAAAATGGAAAGGAAACTCCATTACCCTTCGTCGTAAACATCGCCGACATCAGTCGAGTCACACGGAGTGACCGAATCTTCAACAGAGGAGTTGGAGAACCCGCCAAGGAAAAGGAGCCTCAAACAGAAGTTCCAAATCAGCAAATAAGGCAGTCCAGTGGTCCCGAACTTTCAAAGAACAACGATGAGATGCTGAAGCTCATCCAGAAAAGTGAGTACAACATTATAGACCAACTGTTGCAAACTCCATCTAGGATCTCTGTGTTATCTCTCCTTTCCGAAGCTCACAGGGAAGCTCTACAGAAAGTTTTAGAGCAAGCCTTTATGGAACAAGATGTAACTTTAGGACAGTTTGACAGCATCATCTCCAACATCACGTCCTACCACAATTTAGGATTCAGTGATGAGGAACTGCCGGAAGAAGACAAGAATCACAACATGGCACTTAACATTACAGTCAACTGCCAAGACGATGCTTTAGCGAGCGTAATCACAGGATCATCTCTGAATGTTATGCCAAAGTCAACTCTGACACGACTATCATTTCAAGGAGCTCCGATGAGAGGCAGCGAGATCATTGTCAAAGCTTTTGACGGATCCAGAAAAACTGTTATCGGTAAAGTAGATCTTCCCATAATCATCGGTCCTCACACTTTCCAAGTCACTTTCCAGGTCATGGACATTCGGGCAGCATACAGTTGTTTATTAGGAAGACCTTGATTACACGATGTTGGGGCAGTCACTTCGACACTTAACCAGAAGTTGAATTTTGTCAAGAATGACAAGCTCGTCACAGTCTATGGAGAGCAGGCATTAATCGTGAGTAACTTATCATCATTTTCTTGTGTAGAACCAGAGGAGGTTATTGGAACTCAATTCCAAGCACTTTCGGTGAGCAATGAGAATCGACCCGAAAAAGGGACGTCGATTTCCTCATACAAGGACGCTCTCGAAGTAATCAAAAGTAACGAAATAAAAGGATGGGGACAACTTGTAATTCCTACAGATAACAAGACAAATAAAGGTCTTGGTTTCTCCTCGACTTGTGCCCAGACTGCCAAGAAAGACAAAAGTTTTTGTCCCATTCAGGATTTCTTCCTCAGCGGAGGATTCCTTCACCCAGTGTCTCAAGAAGTACACACTATCAATGAAAGTAATTCCTCTAATATGGATGAAGAGTAGAGGTCATATCTCAACGAGGATGGTTATATGTCTTAGGGAGTGGCACATACGCCATTTTGCTTTTCCACCCAGTCATGGGATCATTACTCAGGCTATTCAGAAAACACTCATCACAACGATGAACCTGCAAGGATTGCAGGACAAGAGTTCATCAATTACGCTTTTCCAGAGGTCAACGTCATCGAGGAAGATGACTCCTCTTCTCCCGCTAAAGTGTGGGATACTTTAGGACAGCCAAGCGGCAAGTACGACTTCTTAGTCAAGTATACTGCTCCTGAAAGCTCTCGTATCAAACTCGAAGATATCTAGCCAACTGGATGGGGAGATTCCCTTGAGAGTGAAAATACCGTAGAAAGTACAATAGAAGAGTTTGTTTACGACAACTCTACCTGGGAGGAAGACTCCAATGATCATGCTCCGCCAGAAATCAGCGTCATTTATGAGGATAAATCAAGAAAGAAGGTGCCAGACTTTGTGATTCACCGAGGAGTTCGTCGCCAATGGGTTGCGGTCGATGTCCCGAAAGTTATCCATAAGTCTAAGTAAATGTCGTCTTTGTTTTAACTTTTTACCTTGCCCAGGTGAAACAAATGTTTTTATAGGGCTCACTTTCTATAAATGTCCCTCTTCGCTTCGCCCAAAGTGAAATAGTTTTGTTTTATAGGACTGTGATCTCAAGAGTCGACAAAATCATGAATAAATAAATGTCATTCTGTCACTCCCGCATTAATTGCTATTTTCTCTTTTCGCTTTTCAGAAAATGGTAATCCTAAAACAACTCAATAATAAAAACAAGCATTTTTCAGAAAATACACTACACACACTCTTGCATTTCTCTCTATCTCTTCTAAAAAACAAATCATCACGCCTTGCTGATTGCTTGTTTTAAACCCTATTGAAACATACGATCCCATGCCTTCTCCCAACTTTGAATTACCGGTATTTGAAGCTAAAGAAGAAGAGGACGTCGAAATTCCAGAAGAGAGCTCCCGATTACTCAGACAAGAGGAAAGGTCTATTGAAAATCACAAAGAGCCGTTGGAAACGGTAAATTTGAAGAGGAAGAAAGGAAAGAAGTCAAGATTGGGGCACTGCTCCGCCCGACACTCAAAGAAGACTTGATAAAGCTACTCAAAGAATTTCCCGATGTGTTCGCTTGGTCCTATCAGGACATGCCAGGGTTGGATACCAGCATCGTGGAACATCATCTACCGTTGAAATCAAAATGTCCGCCAGTAAAGCAAAGGTTGAGAAGAACTCACTCGGACATGGCTATCAAAATCAAAGAGGAAGTGCAGAAACAGATAGACGCTGGTTTCCTTGCCACCTCAGAATATCCTCAATGGCTAGCCAACATAGTGCCAGTTCCGAAAAAGGACAGAAAAGTCAGAATGTGTGTAGACTACAGGGATCTAAACAAGGCAAGTCCAAAGGACGACTTCCTCTTACCACACATTGACATGCTGGTAGACAGTACAACAAAGTTCAAAATTTTCTCCTTCATGGACGGATTCTCGGGCTATAATCAGATCAAAATGGCGTCGAAGGACATGGAGAAAACTTCGTTTATCACCCCATGGGGGACCTTTTGTTACAAGGTAATTCCGTTCGGTTTGAAAAACGCCGGGGCAACCTATCAAAGGGCCATGAAGACTCTGTTTCATGACATGATGCACAAAGAAATTGAAGTGTATGTCGATGACATGATTGCCAAATCTAGAACAGAGGAGGAACACGTTGAACATTTGTCAAAATTGTTCGAACGTCTAAGAAACTACAAACTCCGCCTGAATCCTAACAAGTGCATATTCAGTGTTCGCTCAGGAAAGCTCTTAGGGTTCATCGTTAGCCAGAAAGGGATTGAAGTTGATCCTGACAAGGTCAAGGCCATTCAAGAAATGCCTTCACCTAAAACAGATAAATAAGTCAGAGGGTTTTTGGGACGTCTGAATTACATCTCAAGGTTTATATCCCTTATGACCGCGAGTTTCGCGCCAATCTTCAAATTACTCAGAAAGAATCAATATTGTGTATGGACTGAAGATTTCCATAAAGCTTTCGACAGTATCAGGAATATCTATTGAATCCACTGATTCTTTCTCCTCCAGTGGAAGGAAGACCACTGATCATTTACCTGACAGTCTTGGAAGACACGATGGGTTGTGTACTTGGCCAACAAGACGAAACCAAAAGAAAGGAATCTGCCATTTACTATCTAAGCAAGAAATTCACCGACTGTGAAACTCGGTACACTATGCTTGAGAAAACTTGTGCTTTAGCTTGGGCAGCTAAACGTCTTCGCCAGTACATGATTTGCCACACTACTTGGTTGGTCTCCGAAATGGACCCTATTAAATACGTCTTTGAGAAACCTGCTCTCACAAGAAGGATTTCCCGTTGGTAAATGTTGCTATCAGAATATGACATTGAGTAACACGCTCAAAAAGCCGTCAAAGGAAGTATTTTAGCCGATAATTTGGCTCATCAACCGATTGATGATCAGGAATCAGTCGGATTTGACTTCCTAGACAAAGATGTCATGTATCTGAAAATGAAAGATTGCGATGAACCGCTACCCAGTGAAGGGCCAGAACCAAGATCCCAATGGGGATTAATTTTTGACAAAGCTTTCAACAATTACGGAAATGGAATTGGGGCAATCATTGTTACCCCCCTGGGTACCCACATTCCTTTCACTGCTAGAATAATATTCAAGTCTATGAACAACGAGGCCGAATACGAAGCATGTATCATGGGTCTCGAAGAAGCTATTAATCTAAGGATCAAAAACTTGGATGTATATGGAGACTCAGCTCTCGTTATCAATCAGATCAAAGGAGATTGGAACACATACCAATCCGGGCTGATTCCTTACAAAGATTACGCGAGAAGGTTGTTACCATTCTTCAATAGAATCGAGTTTCACCACATCCCTCGTGAAGAAAATAACATGGTTGATGTATTAGCCACTCTCTCTTTAATGATTAGTGTAGGTCAATGGAACGACGTACCTAAGATTGACGTGATGTGCCTTGAAAGGACCGTTTACATCTTCATGATCGAAGCAGTCATAGACGACAAACCTTGGTACCACGATTTCAAGTGCTTCCTTCAGAAACAAGAGTACCCACCTAGGGCATTGAGAAAAGATAGGAAAACTCTCAGGAGACTGTCTGGAAACTTCTTTCTCAACGGTGATACACTCTATAAGCGAAACTTCGACATGGTCTTACTCCGATGCTTAGACAGACAAGAAGCAAACATGTTGATGAAAGAAATTCACGAAGGATCCTTTGGCACTCATGCCAACGAACACACAATGGCGAGAAAAATATTAAGAGCAGGGTACTATTGGTTGACAATGGAATCCGACTGTTACAAGTGCATGAGAAAGTGTCACAAGTGTCAGATATACGCTGACAAAATCCATGTACCGCCAACGCATCTCAAAGTTCTTTCTTTCCCGTGGCCTTTTTCCATATGGGGAATCGACATGATTGACATGATTGAACCGAAGGCTTCAAACGGACTTCGGTTCATCCTTGGCGTCATTGACTAATTCACCAAATAGGTCGAAGCAGCGTCGTACGCTAATGTAACCCGACAAGTGGTAGTCCGATTTATCAAAAACAATATCATTTGTCGTTATGGTCTTCCGAGCCTGATCATTACGGATAATAGATCTAACATAAACAATAAGATGATGAAAGAGTTGTGCGCTGAGTTCAAGATTGAACACCATAACTCATCTCCCAACCGACCTAAGATGAACGGAGCAGTAGAAGCAGCTAGCAAGAACTTTAAGAAAATTGTTATGGTTGTAACCTATAGGGACTGACACGAAACGCTACCCTTTGCTCTTCACGGTTATCGTACATCTGTCCGCACATCAATAAGGGCAACCCCTTTCTCTCTAGTATATGGCACGGAGGCAGTGCTCCCCATAGAAGTAGAGATCCCATCAATCTGAGTATTGATGGAAGCTAAGCTAACAGAAGTTGAATGGTGTCAAAGCCGGCACAACGAACTGAATATGATTGAAGAAAAACGAATAACGACTCTATGCCATGGTCAGTTGTATCAACAGAGAATGAAGAAAGCGTTTGAGAAAAAGGTCTGACCCCGTGTCTTCCGAAAATGAGACCTTGTGCTAAAAAATATATAGTTATTTCTCACTGATTCCCGGGACAAGTGGACTCCGAATTATGACGGCCCCTATGTGGTCAAGAAAGCCTTCTCAGGCGGTGCCTTAAGACTCGCAACCATGGACGGAGAAAAGTTTGTCTACCCTACAAATGTTGATGTAGTCAAGAAATACTTCGCCTAAACTAAAAAAAACGCCTCGGTGGATTGAAAACCCGAAAGGGCGGTCCAGGAAAAAATTAGAGACACAATCTGAAAATCATCCTGGTGGATTGGAAATCTCCAAAGTACAATCCAGGTAAAAATTAGGGATTCATGGCAAGTAACTATATCCAACACGGGTAAATTCCCCAGCGGTAATACTTTCCGTCAGAAAAAGACTTCAGTCAAGGTCATCTTTGACAGAATCCCAGAATGTCCAGAATTCAAAGTTGGTAGAAGGATAACAGTCGTTATGTTTTTAATGTAGCCCTTTTCCCTGTAAATTACCATTTTCTAACTTTGTAAATACTTCATGGTATCACGCGCTTGGCTGATTACCATCCTATCAATAAAATTTGAGCCCTTGGGCTTTTGTTTACAACTCTTATTTGTTTTTTCTTTATAGAATGACATTTTAACATGATCAACGATTCTTGAAATGAAACAAAAATGAATTTACTTGTAAAAATTTTCTTCTGCGTTTAAAATAAAGATGGCATTTCCTTATGACTTTTGAACGTCTGAAAGAACATCGATAGTTTCCCCGGAAGTGATTAAACTTCTAAATACAGGGTCAAAGTAATCCTTCTAAACTAGTACGCCTGACTGAAGAATCAACTGTTTCAAGTATCAAGTCCCATCTGATATTCTCGGCAGAGTCCTTACCTCATAAGACCGATCAACAACATTTTGTCCCAGCAGGGTCTACTTCTCCTAAGCAAGGCAGTATTGCTATATTAAACAATGGTACTTTTCATTCCCCGTAGTGGTCGAGTATCCAGTCTTGTTCATTCACTAGTCTGTATGTCGTGTCTGTTTTGTCAGCATAAACATACATACATCGTGCATAATTGATTCATAATCATATTCATATTGCATTACTATCACTCTGGTCATACTCATTCCAAAGTGATAAAGTCCTCTTGTCAATCGAGTCGTCAGTGCTTTCCTCGTCAGGAAATGTTTCATCTGAACAACCTCTCCCCAGTTTATTTCTGGATTGGAGACCGTCCTCGACCACTTTGATAACTTGAACCTCTGAAAGAAAAGAAGACGTTCAACGGACATCTTTGGAATATTACTCTTCACCGTTAAGGATGATACCTTTGTTTTCCCGGATTAAGGAAAAATCCCAGAGAAAGCCTCTCAACAAAAGAATCTCAGCAATACATCAGTTTTTCTCCCAAAAAGAAGTCGATATGGATGAAGTCATCAACACCTCAGTATCGGATCACATCACATGGCATTTCTCCGAAAATATATCGAAGAAAAGTATGATGTAATATCCCCTAACAAAGAACAGTTTCTCAAGAGACTCGTTCTCCCCACTACAGATGGCATCTCCAAACAGAGAAGTTTGCACACCTCTACAGCTCAGACCAATGGGTTTCTTCAACAGGTCTAGAATCAAAACATCTTTCCATCAAATGTTTGATGAAAACCGCTACAAATAGCATCCCTTATCAAGAAAAGGAACTTGACAAGAAGAAACTGAGACCAGTTTCGTGGTTAAAGACCATGATCGAGGGGAAGTTTATTTCAGAAACTGAGACTAGTTCCATGGATAAAAACCAGGATCGAGGGGAAGTTTATTGACAAAATAAACTAAGACCAGTTCCTTGGATGAAAACCAGGATCGAGGGGAAGGTTTAACTTTTCAAAGTATCAAAGCTTAACAAAAGAGGATGAATGAGCAAACTACCGTTCATAACCACCGTCAAAATTTCGGGTATTCAGATATTTAATCCTCCTGTACCCTGAATGTCTGAATATCTTTGCCATTCACACCTTCGGGTCCAAGAAGATTAAATAAGGGCATCTGTCATACCCCAAATTTTGACCACCAAGATTTCCCATCATTGTTCAAATCATCATCATAATATGGATGGGTCATTGTCATACCCCAAATTTTGACCCCCAAGGATCTTCATCATTGTACAAACCATCATCATGATGAGGATACACTTATCCTATTTCACCTTGTTTAGACATTCACTGCAATCAAGGACTAGGGTTTTGAGCACTCTCAGAGCACTCAGGCAAAAGATCAATCAAGAGGTGACTTGATTTTCAACTTGTCTAGTCTCTCAAGCATCCACAAGGGATCAAGAGATATCCCACAACAATATTTGAGCATAAGTATGCATCATCTCAGGCTAAACAAGCCTCAGGATCGCCAGTGTCACCAAATTAGGGTTTTGGTCGACCAGGGCCTCAAGATGAAAATTTTCATCTGGGTATGAGCCCATACCTCAATTAATAGTCCAATAAGCTCAAAGGAACCTCAAGAGTCCATCCACAACGCCCAAATCACTTTGAGCATTCATCTGCAAAAAATCAGGAAATTAGGGTTTTTCTGAAGAAAAAGTCAACCCTATCATTGACTGTTGACCTACACTTAATCTCAAACCTTGGGGGAGGGTCCAAGACATCCCTAAACACCCCTAAAGGCCATCCATGAAGTTTGATTAAGTCCAAGGATTGACTTAACAGAGGAATCTCAAAGTCAAAATTCATCTGTTGAAAAGTCAACTGTGCAAAAAGTCAAAGTTTGACTTTTTGAAATTTTGGTCAACCAAGGTTCCATTAACCCTAAAATCATGTTAATATGTGATTTGAATCATCATTCATCAAGAAAAATCAAGAAAAGTGGGATAACTTGTAAAAGGGGTAACCATAAAAAACTTAGAAAATTTTCTAAGTCATGAACAAAGTGACAAGGGTACCAACTTCCAAGGGCCATAACTTGATATCCAAGCAACCATTTGGAATGATCCACATATGGATTTGTAGCTCTCGTGGCATACTTCAAAAGCTTCAACTACAAGAAACTCCAATTCCTCATGGATTTTAAGTTATTAAGTGATCAAAATGACAAAAACATGAATTTCACACTTTTTCCAACACTTAGTGAAATTTTCACTAAGTCAAAATCTGCCTAAGTTTTGCCAAAATGTAGAGGCAGTTTTCAACCAAATGCAAGTTGCTTCAAAACCAAAGTTGGACATCACATCAAAATAGGATATGTGAGCTTTCCAAAATGTCCAAAAACATCACCAAACTCCATCTGAGCTAGGAGTTGTGACAGCTGTAACATGCCTTGTTGCAAACTGTCTTGGCAAGGCAGATTCGTGCATTTTGCTCGAATTGTCCAAATTTTGCAAATGACAAACAATTTTATCCATCTGAACACCTCAGGGGGAGGCCAAGGAGGGACAAACATTGATCCATCAGCCTCCCAAGTCCAAGATCCTACAAGTAGCATGCCAACCCTAAAAAGCCTAAAAGATGCCAAGACTCCAATTTTGGTTTGAAGCATTCAATGGATGCATCAAGGTGGCATGAACTGAGTCCATTCAAACTGAATGAGTCAACCCTTACCCCTGCAACAAAATATCATAGCCCTGCTCTATTGACTCAAGTCAATGGCTAGAGGAGACTTAGATTCCAATTGGACAACATTTGCCAAACCTCTGTTGCAGTTGCCAAACACTATTGCAGCCAAAACAAACTTGCTCTACTATAAATAGAGCTCATTTGTGTTCAGTTTGAGTACACCAAAGGCCCTAAACACTTGCCTTTCTCAAAATCACCTCTTCACTTCTAAATTTGCCTTCTAAAGCAAGTCACTATCGAATTTTGAGTTTGAGAGCAATTCCAACCAAACCAATGATCCAAACACTTCATAAACATCATATATGACCTGATCAAACACTAACATAACATCTGTAACACCAAAATCCCAAAATCATCAACCAACTGCACAAGTTTTTGACAGAGTTGCAGTTGAGGTACCATCTCAAGTTCCAGCTTGTTTCAAACAATTCCAAGCATTCAGACACATCACTTGGCACCTAAGGAAGTTGTGCAAATCATTGGAACTAGCTTACAACACCTCTAACACAAAACACGATCACCAATTGCTTTGTTTGAATCGTGTATGGAATTTTTGAACCTTCAGGCCAAATTTAAGGTTCTTGAGGTTTCTCTTTGATTTCTTATTCCACACTTAAAATAAATAAAATTAAAGACCATAGACATGATCGTGAGTTAAAAATGAGCAGATTGATGGGTGGTGTCGCTCCCAGGATTTTCATCCAGGTACAAACGCGAGAGTGGCGCGGAAAAACAAAGTCGCCAGCCGTGTAAATATATCCCAAGAGAGGGAAAGGGAACACCGCATAAACCTTAGGAAGAGGGAAAGGAATGGTCATCGCAACCATAACCTGGGTTCGGGAGTCGGTTACGCGAGGGGAAGGTGCTAGCACCCCACGCATCCATCGTACTCGATGGGAACCACGCTTGTTGTCTAATCTAAGGGTAAGTTATACTATCATCTAGGGCTGTACTAAAACGGAGAGGGAAAGACAAAGACTGACTCGGTAGGATGTCGACGTCCTAGGCCTACGTACCCCCTTTGTGCAATGGGGAATTCAGAGTCAACGTAGTTCGGACCAAGTTCTTTTTGTGTTTTTTATGGACGGCGTTAAGTTCGCGTCCTGCAGTTAGGGTCGATGCCTGTTTGCGTCTCAGACAGAAGGTAACGTGCCCTTTTTGAAAATAGCCTTTAAGTTGAAGGTCCCGAAGGACAAAAAAGTTTGAGGTTGGTTTGTAATTTTTAGGACAGAAGTGGCTTAAGTTAGTTCCTAAGCTGCATTGCACCAAAGTCTAGGCCACAGGGGCGAATACTTAACGCATCGTCCCAAGACAGGACGCTCGCTAAGCACTCTAGAAAGATGAGAGGAAGCCCCTCATTTCTCATTCCCCATACTTAAGGCTCGTGCGCAATACACCTTATTATTATTGAGTGTTTTAAAGAAATTTGAGATGAGAAGAGAGAAGACACAAGGGTAACTCTAAGGGAGACTATGAGTCCTAAAGTCATCATGCATGGGTGACCTACGGTTAGTGAGGTTTGAAGACAACCTAATCCTAAAGAAAGAAGATGAGGGAAGGAAAAAGTAAGGGTGACCATGGATACTTATCCATATCCTTAAAGAATTTACCTTAGGCCCTGCATAAAAGATTAGTACAGAATAGACATAAGTAAGAGAGATGAGGTGAATGAAAATCAAACAATGTCGAACAACAATGATTATCATCCAAACATGAATCAAAGAAACAAAGAAACAGCCCCAAAGCAAATGGCACAAGTGCCTTTTCAAACAGATAATCATATAAGGTCAAGGATGCGCCTGCAAGAAAATCTCAAGTGAAAACAAATCAAATAATTATAAAAACAAACCCTAAAACCCCCAAATTAAATATCAAGGTCCCTCAGCCAGAGACAAACAACACATCAAAAATTCCTGCAAAAATTCAAAGTGTTAGTAATTCAAACAATTAGGCAGAGTTCAGGTGGGAATTAGGGCTCAGTGTGCCAAAGGGAAGGACAAAAATGTAATATGGAATGATTTTAAAAATGAAAGAAAAATATTTTTATGCAATTTAAGATGTTAGTAAACAAATGCAAAAAGAACGGATCAAAAATGCTTTACGGATGCAGAGAAATAAAATAAACAAAATTGTGTATGCATGGTATGTATAATTCAAAAAGAAAATAGATTAAGCAATTAATTTAAATGATAAAAATAAAATAAAATAATAAAATAAAATTCACACGTGACCAACACACCAAATTTTAATGCGTTGGCATGGTAATGTCCATCAGATTCAATCAACGTTCCATGATTAGTCAACAAAAATCAAAAGTAATTAAGATGAAAGGCAATGATCTGATGGCACATGGTAGCAATCATGGGTGAGCAAACACACAAACACTAAATAAAAATCAGAAAAAAAATAAACGTGGCCAGCTGATGACCGTTGGATCTGGCCAACGGACGGCCAGGATTTCATCTTCTTCGCCCAAACCCTAACCTCGCCGGAAACCTTACCAGCCGCCGGAGCTAGGGTTCCGGTCATCCCTTCCGATCACCTGCAACCAAAAAGTCACCAGAACACACAAACGAATATACATTCTTGGCCAGAATTTCACCAGGATTAATAATATGCAATTAAAAATCACAAACAAACAATGCATAAGCCAAATCGAATGAAACAAGGTTAGATCACAAACTTTCAAACTCACAATATGCACATAATACACGTCCAATCTCAAAATAAAACATACCCGAATTATCAGTGGATATCATATATCATTATACACTCCAAAAATTGAGTTCTAAGATCATGAAAAATGCACTAACCTGAGATCACGCAATCCGTACCCTTGTTGTTAGCTTCAAACGGTGGTTGATTCGTGCTCTATGGAACCCAAGGATTCAGATTGTGAAAGTAGTTTGTGAAAAACTCTTGTGGATGATGAGATTCGAAGGAGAGAAGGGTTAGGGTTTTTCGTTTTTTTGATCTTGTGAGAGTTGAGAGAAAAATTTGGGAGAGTTTTGAATATATACTGGAGTCTAAAATGAAGGGCAAAAGGTAGAATTTTGGCTTAAGTGAAAATAACACTGTCTTCGGCAAGGAATTTCGACTCTGGGCCTTCCACAACATCGTCCGCCTCTGAATCATGGTCGCAACGCAAAAGAAACGGACGTCATACGATCAAAATCGAGTGCGATCGATATGTTTAAGCTGCAAGACGTCACTGAATAAGTCGTTTTTTTTCAGCTTATTTGGTGTCCGCTACTCGAAAACATGACGAGGTAAACCTCTTCGGAGCATAATCTCGACTCGACTTTGTCAGCAAAGATGTAGATCTATGAGTCAGTGACCTCGTGTCAAAAGATGAGCGGGATCAGACAAAAACGAGTGAGATATGAATTTTACCGTGAAACAACTTTCAGCCTTTTTCTTCGGTTCAGCACTTTCGTTTTTGCGAAATAAACCAAAACGATGATCTTCGGAACATCGTTCGAACTTGAGCTTGTCTTCAATCTTAAAGAGCACAAAATTTGTGAACCTTAGCTTCGAGAATGGACACAATCCGATAAAAATTGACCGAGTTATGAATTTTACAAAATCTGACAGACAGTGCACTGCATCAAAGAACCCCACTGGTAATTTGCATTTTCGGGGTCCTTCCACTCGGACCTGACCCAAACTGAATTCATGACACGAAGATAAAATCTAAACGGAATTTTAGGCACCGGAACGGCATCAATCTGACGAACGAGCTGATAGTTATGAATTTTTTAGTGTCCGAAATACACCGGTTCAGCACTATTTTCAGTTGTTCTTCTGCTGTATCGACTCAGAGAATTCGCGTATTCGGAGATCTTCCTCAAAGAATTAGCTTTTGGCCAAAACACGAAAGTTGGAGAGGATATCCAGACGGAACTTTTGGCATAGGAATCGCTCAAAAATGATGATCCAATCAGAAGCTAAGCCCTTTTGAATGCCACTGACGCAATTATCCAGCGAAACCGAAATTCCAGAAACAAATAATTCCCACCACTTTCCTTGATGAATTGACTTCCGAGCCGAACATAAAAGTTGTATAGAATACCAAGACGGTTCTAACTGTTGAATATCCAGCCAAAACGAGTTCCAGAGCAAGAGTTATGAATTTTGTAAATTTGCACAGCAAGCTGATTTTCTGCTCAAACTGTTCTGAATCGGCTGAAAACTTCGACTTTCTCTGAGATTCTTGACATGAAAAATTATGTTTGATAAGAGCTTTGCTGACCCGTTGATTACGTAACCCGGAGAAATACTTTGCGCATATGTCGAGTGACAAAATAAACGTCTGTTGCAACCTGACGATGCTTGAATAGAGAACCTTGATCCCATGCTAATGATATGCATACATGATAATGCAAAGAATGAAATGAAACATAAGCCAGTTAGTAATAAAGTAAGGAGGGCAAATTTTGGGGTGCTACAGCTGCCCCTATTCAATCAACTTGGTCCTGAGGGTATGATAGCGACGGCTTTTAGACAATCAGGATGCACGGAGATTGAATACCAAAGAACTCGTAAATTTGCCATCCCCAAAAGGGGGACGACTCCACTAGGGAATCAACCATAAATGTTGTACCATCACAACAGACGATGTATAGGAATGTCCTGAAATAAACACAAACGAGTGTTAACTATGCTGGGGATAAGAAGGTAGACCATCAACTCTGAGGTTGAGGAAAAATGGCATTCGCTCCGAGATTGAGAAGATTGGAAGTAAACAATAACACTGAGGTTGAGGACAAGGTAAACATCAACTCTGGGGTTGGTCAGAAGAAAGATACACGTCAACTCTGAGGTTGGAGACATGCCACAATATACGACAATTCTGAGGTTGGTAAAGAAAGGCTTTAACTCTGAGGTGGGAGAGAAGATATACGACAACTTTGAAGTTGGTGAAGAAAGGCTATTTCATCAACTCGAAGGTCGAGAAAAGGCATACGACAACTTTGAAGTTGGGGAAGAAAGGATATTTCATCAACTCTGAGGTCGAGAAAAGGTATACGACAACTTTGAAGTTGGGGAAGAAAAGATATTTCATCAACTCTGAGGTCGAGAAAAGGTGTACAACAACTTTGAAGTTGGGGAAGAAAAGATATTTCATCAACTCTGAGGTCGAGAAAAGGTATACGACAACTTTGAAGTTGGGGAAGAAAAGGATATTCATCAACTCTGAGGTCGAGAAAAGGTATACAACAACTTTGAAGTTGGGGAAGAAAGGATATTTCATCAACTCGGAGGTCGAGAAAAGGTATACGACAACTTTGAAGTTGGGGAAGAAAGGATATTTCATCAACTCTGAGGTCGAGAAAAGGTATACGACAACTTTGAAGTTGGGGAAGAAAAGGATATTCATCAACTCTGAGGTCGAGAAAAGGTATACAACAACTTTGAAGTTGGGGAAGAAAGGATATTTCATCAACTCGGAGGTCGAGAAAAGGTATACAACAACTTTGAAGTTGGGGAAGAAAGGATATTTCATCAACTCGGAGGTCGAGAAAAGGTATACAACAACTTTGAAGTTGGGGAAGAAAAGGATATTCATCAACTCTGAGGTCGAGAAAAGGTATACGACAACTTTGGAGTTGGGGAAGAAAAGGATATTCATCAACTCTGAGGTCGAGAAAAGGTATACGACAACTTTGAAGTTGGAGAAAGGTGACAACTCTGAGGTTGGACAAAATAAGCGTCAACTCTGAGGTTGGGATCACTGTTTTGATTGAGGGTTGATCTGGGCTTTCACACAAAGTACCAAATCTGGCTTATGCTCCGCATGCATATGTTTGAATTTTCTTTCTATGGCGTAATGCTCCATATGAAATGGAAATGCTACGCGTTTGAGGATGCAATGCAATAATGATTACTACATGCAAGAATGAGAGGACACTCCACCATGGAATGCGCAGAATAAAACAAGTAGACTTCACTGAGGAAGGGACCACCAATATCTGATCTCCCGTGGGGAGATACCCAACTTTACCATCAATAACCACTGGTGATGTAAACTCTGTAGGGGAACTGCAAGCTGAATTGCAAACTCTGTCGGGGAGATGCCAATGAAGATTGGACTTTGAACTGCTGAAACTGCCAATAACCATTGGACTTTGACCTGCGGGGAAATACCGAATCTGACTTTTGAGGAAGAGAATACTCTGACTTCTCACTGCCTCCAACCTGCTTGAATATATTCCATCGTCTTACCCTGCTGAGAAGGAGGAATCCACCTGCACTGCTGGGGATAAGGAATCTTCATAAAGAATCCTTTCCGATTTGAGGACGACCCTCTGCTTGGGAAAAATTATCAATTCTAACACCTCGCGGGCAGGATACCTTCTGGCTCTTTGCTGGGGGAGAGACTTAGTACTTCATGTTTCTGCTGATCGCTGCATACTGATTATCAAGAGTGAACAACGGTTCCTTTGATTCTTGACTCGCCCCAGCCCACAGGGTTTGGGAGAGATCATCTCAAGAGGATTTTACAGAAGATCGGGCGTTCGCACTGCCCCAGGGTCTTCAAACTCTTGGAGAGATTTATCATATCTCGACATAACTGCCCCAGTCT
Organism: Lathyrus tuberosus; assembly: GCA_022829125.1. Taxonomy (NCBI): domain Eukaryota; kingdom Viridiplantae; phylum Streptophyta; class Magnoliopsida; order Fabales; family Fabaceae; genus Lathyrus; species Lathyrus tuberosus. Next base: position 1,882,280 of record JALAZF010000579.1, read on the forward strand.
TCATACCCCATGAAGTGCATTACCTCGAAAGGATTTGTAATGACTTGAAGATACTCTGCTTTAGCACCTTGAACCTTGAGGAGGTGCTTTAACCATTTTCAGGAATGGACAATCTCCCACGCTCTAGAGGTGGTCTGCCCCAATATGAGCTTTGAAGTGACTTTGCCCCTGATCTTAAAAGAATGCCCCAGAATAACTGAATTTCGGAGAGACTTCTCGACGTGACTGCCCCAGATTGGCTACATCTTAACACGACTTACTGGGGAGAGCCCCCTCTACACTAAGTCTCTTGGCAGCATGCCCTTTGGTATGATTGTCCTTCAGAATTTTCAAGCATCCCAATTTGGCAAGATCAAGCTTCTTGACTGACTTTCACTATGTAGGCTGCATTGATGCTTAGGCACATGTATGCAAGCAGAATAAGTTATTTATGAGAATGATAATTCTAATGCAACAAATATGTTAACCTTGAAGTTTTTTTATTGAAAATGCGTCGCCAAGCCTTGTGAACGAATCACTTGCTGGGATGCGACCTTGATTTTTTGAATGGAAAAATAATGCGCACATGCAATACAACCAAATCTTATTAGCACAACTCGTAGGAGTCAGGAACGCTATCCTGTTGAAGTACGCTTTCGGAATAAACCCTGTTTCAATTAGGACTTTTAAGGGTTGTAACGTGGTTTGGTTCACAGTTTCAGAAAAAGGATTTATGGCTCAAAATTTATCGGTGCCCACCCACTCTTCGTGATGTTCTCCAGTCCTATGTTCAGTTAATCTGACCCAAACGCTCATCTCTCTAAAGGTTTATGATCTTTAAGGAACCCGTGCAACTGATGATTTGACACCTAAGGAGGTTTTGGAGTGACAGTTGTCCCTTTTTATTTTCTGTGTCTGTAATCACACGAGTTTGTTCTTATCGGGGCTTTTATTTTGTAACGCTTTTCGCTGTTTTCTTTTGCTTTTTGATCCCTAATTTTGCCTGGACTGACCCTTTTGGGTTTTTCGATTTTGAAGTCCAGCGGGATGCCCTAACTTTTGCCTAAGTCAAGTCGACTTAGCGGGCTTTCCTTTTTTTTTTATTCCCCTTTTGAACAAAGCGTGTGACACTGGTTGTCTTGTTGGCTTGAAAGGGTTGTGACTGCCTCACTCCCTAGTTGTTGACGGATAACCATCGGGGTTTTATATCTCTTGCACATTCTCCTTGGAATTTGAGCGCTCGGTCAAACTAACTGACGCCTACCCTGCCCCTGGGTTAAGTATGAGGGGTTTTTTCCGTACAAAAGAAACTCCTACTTCAAGGCTCGAAGGGGTTAACGAGGGTCTGTCTCCTTATCTCTCCAGTGTTTGTGAATTGGAAACAATGCCTGTACATCCTTAACAGGGTTTTATCCAAATGCGCACCATTAGAAATCTGCGTTCTTATTTCGTCATCCTCCCTCAAGAATTCTGAACAAGAAAATTGGTATTGCAATGCATATAAACATTTAAGAGTGAACACGAATGGATTACTTCAAGGAAAACATACTCATTGCATTAATATCATCATTAAAAAACAAACGAGTCTTACATGCATACGATGCTTTAACAAGAAATAATAAAAAAACTACAAATGAAAATGCAGTAAAGAAGCTGAAGATTGCCATTGCTGAGGAAGCTTGATTCTGCCTGGACGTGCTTGCAGACTGAGTGCACACTTGAGAAGGGAGGCTTCAATTGATGTACATATCCTCTTCAGTGAATGCAATGATCTTTGAGTCTACCAGGTCTTGCACCTTGTGCTTGAACGCGTTGCAATTTTCAATTGAATGACCCAGTGTGTCTGAGTGATATTCACATCTGGCGTCCAAATCATAATCAGGAGGAATAGGGTCAGGAACAGGCTTGGCATCCCTTAGTTCAACCAGAGAAGTCTCAAGTAGACGGGCAAGAACATCACTGTGAGGGATAGGGAGTGGATCGAAACTTCTCGCAGGCCTTCGTGGTCTTTTTTGTCTCTGTTGCTGAGGAGCATAAGGTCACTGATGCTGAACAGGCCATTAAACAACAGGAGGAATATACACAGCACTAGCTTCTCCTTCCTTTCTCTTGGAGGGCCCATCATAAGGTTTCTTTGCATCTGCAGCAACACTTCAAATCTTTTCCGTTTTGATGCCGCTTTCGACCATTTCTCCTACTAAGATGAGATCAGCAAACTTTCCAGTCGTACACGATACCAGCTTTTTGTAGTAATGTCCCTGCAAGGTGGCCATAAACATACCTATCATTTCACGTTCCAGCATGGGAGGCTGACCCCTGGCTGCCAATTCACGCCACCTCTGGGCGTACTCCTTGAAACTCTCATTGTTCTTCTGTGATAAGCTCTGCAGCTGTGTTCTGTTAGGAGCCATGTCAGCGTTATATTGATAGTGTCTAATGAATGCCCCTGCCAGATCTCTCCAACTGCGCACATCTTTCCTTTATAGTTGCATATACCACTCCAGGGATGCCCCTGATAGGCTATCCTGGAAGCAGTGCATCATCAGCTTTTCATTCTTCGCATGCGCAGCCATCTTACTTGCATAGGCCCTGACGTGAGTTCTTGGGCAAGTCATACCATTGTACTTTTCGAAGGTAGGAGTCTGAAACTTGTGCGGGATAACAATGCCTGGAACCAGCCCCAAGTCCTCCAAATCCATACCCACAGAATCCTGATTTACCACGCCCCTCAGTTGTTCCTCAATCAGCCTGAACCTCTGATCGGTGTCAATCTGGGACCCAGCATCCCCACCTGGCACAGAGAATGCATTATCTTGCATATCATCGTACTGACGACCCTGGATAGCACCAACACCAATACCCCCTCCCCCAACATTTTCAGCCCCGCCTGGAGGGATCACAACGCTAGAAACAGGAATACCTCCGCCCGGAGGACCATTCTGATCATTATCACCATTGACACCAGTATGAACTCCCCCATGAAGGACACCACCTTCATCAATCCTTGCAATCAGTGGCTGGACGAAAGTTCTTAACTGTTCTTGGCCCTGAGCAACCCCTTGCATTAAATCCATAAATTGGTTCATGCGAGTCCGCATCTCAGTCACCTCAGCTTGTAATTGATCCACGAGTCTTTCCTGATTTTGTCTGATAGAATACCGGTGGATGTGTTGATCAGCAATCCTGAGCTGAGAAGGAGAACCAAGTGAGAAGCCAGAGATAACCACCTGTTATGCAAAATGATCATGGATATGCGAATGCAAATGAACATGTTTAAAAATTCGCAGGGCGATCCACTCCTTGATTCCAGTTTAATTTGAGAATCAAAGTTAGGATGCAACCCTACAAATGAACAAACATGTTGGGATGCAAAATGATGATGCGAATGCACACATGGGGTCAAGGATGCCCCACAGACTGGCCACTGCTGCATTGTACCAACTGAACCATCTCAAATATCTGCCCCAAATACCCTGAATACCGGAATAACCATAATATCACACTGATAAATCTGCCGATCAGAAAACCGGGTATGTTGAAGGTCAAGGTTACCCGCAAACCTGCAAACGCCCATCCCCTCTCACATGTGGGTACTAGGATGTTCAGTATCCCGGGCTCTCAGGTCGAGAAATGATGATACGTTCACCGTTTCTAGTTTGGCATCATCATCAATCGAGGAGGCCTCAACTGATTCTCCAAGGCGGAAGGTCCTCAGCTTTGGCACTGAGGTCGAGAAACAATAGTACATTCATCTCTCGGGGTACAGTACTATCGTCAATCGAGGAGTGCCTCCACTGATTCTCTTCAAAACGTAGGGGCCATCCTATGCGAGTTCCAAAGCGGGCCCTCGGGTGCGAATGGGTTTGCCACAGGACGTGGTCTGCCACTGTCACCGTTAAGAGGGATGTTTCCACTAAGGTCCTCAATGATCGGTCACCAGAGTCGACAGCTCTCTAGATCAACACCCCAACATGCGCAAGACACACACGTTAGAATGCGTCCCAAGATAGCCTCGTCTGGTTGTGAATTTCGTGAACACACAAACGTACCAAGCGGGCACGTAGGTCCCACTACTTTCCACTCTAGTCCTAGGGTATTCTCAAGCCTTGGTATTGGGCTTATCTATCAGACCCACCCCACCTGCAAAACAAAGACAGTCAGCACAACACAGCAGCATGACAGTAATAAAAAATGAAATGCAGAAAATGCGGTAAAAATAAAATACGACACATAAAGCAAAACAAACACAAAACACCCAAAGAAAATAAATACAGGCAAGCGTTAGGATTGACTCGCTTAGGGGTGGACCAGCATCGGTCAACCAGAGTCCCCAGCAGAGTCGCCAGCTGTCGCTCCCAGGATTTTCATCCAGGTACAAACGCGAGAGTGGCGCGGAAAAACAGAGTCGCCAGCCGTGTAAATTTATCCCAAGAGAGGGAAAGGGAACACCGCATAAACCTTAGGAAGAGGGAAAGGAATGGTCATCGCAACCATAACCTGGGTTCGGGAGTCGGTTACGCGAGGGGAAGGTGCTATCACCCCACGCATCCATCGTACTCGATGGGATCCACACTTGTTGTCTAATCTAAGGGTAAGTTATACTATCATCTAGGGTTGTACTAAAACGGAGAGGGAAAGACAAAGACCGACTCGGTAGGACGTCGACGTCCTAGGCCTACGTACCCCCTTTGTGCAATGGGGAATTCAGAGTCAATGTAGTTCGGACCAAGTTCTTTTTGTGTTTTTTATGGGCGGCGTTAAGTTCGCGTCCGACAGTTAGGGTCGATGCCTGTTTGCGTCTCAAACAGAAGGTAACGTGCCCTTTTTGAAAATAGCCTTTAAGTTGAAGGTCCCGAAGGATAAAAAAGTTTGAGGTTGGTTTGTATTTTTTAGGACAGAAGTGGCTTAAGTTAGTTCCTAAGTTGCATTGCACCAAAGTCTAGGGCACAGGGGCGAATACTTAACGCATCGTCCCAAGACAGGACGCTCGCTAAGCACTCTAGAAAGATGAGAGGAAGCCCCTCATTTCTCATTCCCCATACTTAAGGCTCGTGCGAAATACACCTTATTATTATTGAGTGTTTTAAAGAAATTTGAGATGAGAAGAGAGAAGACACAAGGGTAACTCTAAGGGAGACTATGAGTCCTAAAGTCATCATGCATGGGTGACCTACGGTTAGTGAGGTTTGAAGACAACCTAATCCTAAAGAAATAAGATGAGGGAAGGAAATAGTAAGGGTGACCATGGATACTTATCCATATCCTTAAAGAACTTACCTTAGGCCCTGCATAAAAGATTAGTACAGAATAGATATAAGTAAGAGAGATGAGGTAAATGAAAATCAAACAATGTCGAACAACAATTATTATCATCCAAACATGAATCAAAGAAACAAAGAAACAGCCCCAAAGCAAATGGCACAAGTGCCTTTTCAAACAGATAATCATATAACGTCAAGGATGCGCCTGCAAGAAAATCTCAAGTGAAAACAAATCAAATAATTATAAAAACAAACCCTAAAACCCCCAAATTAAATATCAAGGTCCCTCAGCCAGAGACAAACAATACATCAAAAATTCCTGCAAAAATTCAAAGTGTTAGTCATTCAAACAATTAGGCAGAGTTCAGGTGGGAATTAGGGCTCAGTGTGCCAAAGGGAAGGACAAAAATGTAATATGGAATGATTTTAAAAATGAAATAAAAATATTTGTATGCAATTTAAGATGTTAGTAAACAAATTCAAAAAGAACGGATAAAAAATTCTTTACAGATGCAGAGAAATAAAATAAACAAAATTGTGTATGCATGGTATGTATAATTCAAAAAGAAAATAGATTAAGCAATTAATATAAATGATAAAAATAAAATAAAATAATAAAATAAAATTCACACGTGACCAGCACACCAAATTTTAATGCGTTGGCGTGGTAATGTCCATCAGATTCAATCAACGTTTCAGGATTAGTCAACAAAAATCAAAAGTAATTAAGATGAAAGGCAATGATCTGATGGCACACGGTAGCAATCATGGGTGAGCAAACACACAAACACTAAATAAAAATCAGAAAAAAAATAAACGTGGCCAGCTGATGACCGTTGGATCTGGCCAACGGACGGCCAGGATTTCATCTTCTTCGCCCAAACCCTAACCTCGCCGGAAACCTTACCAGCCGCCGGAGCTAGGGTTCCGGTCATCCCTTCCGACCACCTGCAACCAAAAAGTCACCAGAACACGCAAACGAATATACATTCTTCGCCAGAATTTCACCAGGATTAATAATATGCAATTAAAAATCACAAACAAACAACGCATAAGCCAAATCGAATGAAACAAGGTTAGATCACAAACTTTCAAACTCACAATATGCACATAATACACGTCCAATCTCAAAATAAAACATACCCGAATTATCAGTGGATATCATATATCATTATACACTCCAAAAATTGAGTTCTAAGATCATGAAAAATGCACTAACCTGAGATCACGCAATCCGTACCCTTGTTGTTAGCTTCAAACGGTGGTTGATTCGTGCTCTATGGAACCCAAGGATTCAGATTGTGAAAGTAGTTTGTGAAAAACTCTTGTGGATGATGAGATTCGAAGGAGAGAAGGGTTAGGGTTTTTGGTTTTTTTGATCTCGTGAGAGTTGAGAGAAAAATTTGGGAGAGTTTTGAATATATATGGGAGTCTAAAATGAAGGGCAAAAGGTAGAATTTTGGCTTAAGTGAAAATAACATTGTCTTCGGCAAGGAATTTCGACTCTGGGCCTTCCACAACATCGTCCGCCTCTGAATCACGGTCGCAACGCAAAAGGAACGGACGTCATACGATCAAAATCGAGTGCGATCGATATGTTTAAGCTGCAAGACGTCACTGAATAAGTCGTTTTTTTCAGCTTATTTGGTGTCCACTACTCGAAAACATGACGAGGTAAACCTCTTCGGAGCATAATCTCGACTCGACTTTGTCAGCAAAGATGTAGATCTATGAGTCAGTGACCTCGTGTCAAAAGATGAACGGGATCAGACAAAAAACGAGTGAGATATGAAATTTCCTGTGAAACAACTTTCAGCCTTTTTCTTCGGTTCAGCACTTTCGTTTTGCGAAATAAACCAAAACGATGATCTTCGGAACAACGTTCGAACTCGAGCTTGTCTTCAATCTTAAAGAGCACAAAATTTGTGAACCGTAGCTTCGAGAATGGACACAATCTGATAAAAATTGACCGAGTTATGAATTTTACAAAATCTGACAGACAGTGCACTGCATCAAAGAACCCCACTGGTAATTTGCATTTTCGGGATCCTTCCACTCGGACCTGACCTAAACTGAATTCATGGCCCGAAGATAACATCTAAACGGAATTTTAGGCACCGGAACGGCATCAATCTGACGAACGAGCTGAGAGTTATGAATTTTTTAGTGTCCGAAATACACCGGTTCAACACTATTTTCAGTTGTTCTTCTGCTGTATCGACTCAGAAAATTCGCGTATTCGGAGATCTTCCTTAAAGAATTAGCTTTTGGCCAAAACACGAAAGTTGGAGAGGATATCCAGAAGGAACTTTTGGCATAGGAATCGCTCAAAAATGATGATCCAATCAGAATCTAAGCCCTTTTGAATGCCACTGACGCAATTATCCAGCGAAACCGAAATTCCAGAAACAAATAATTCCCACCACTTTCCTTGATGAATTGACTTCCGAGCCGAACATAAAAGTTGTATAGAATATCAAGACGGTTCTAACTGTTGAATATCCAGCCAAAACGAGTTCCAGAGCAAGAGTTATGAATTTTGCAAATTTGCACAACAAGCTGATTTTCTGCTCAAACTGTTCTGAATTTGCTGAAAACTTCGACTTTCTCTAAGATTCTTGACATGAAAAATTATGTTTGATAAGAGCTTTGCTGACCCGTTGATTACGTAACCCGGAGAAATACTTTGCGCATATGTCGAGTGACAAAATAAACGTCTGTTGCAACCTGACGATGCTTGAACAGAGAACCTTGATCCCATGCTAATGATATGCATACATGATAATGTAAAGAATAAAATGAAAGATAAGCCAGTTAGTAATAAAGTAAGGAGGACAAATTTTGGGGTGCTACAGGTGGATTGTGTGATTTCATTAAGTATTCAGTGAGATTGGATAGAAATTGCAAATCTGGGCAAAACAGAGGTCGCGCGTGTTCTTGGCATGTTCTTGGCGCCCTTTTTCAAATTTTTAAATATTTGAATTTTGTGATTTTATTTAATTGATTCAAAAATTAATTTCTCTCTGATTTTAAATGATTTTGAGTTGATTCTTTTTTCAATAATTTACAAAAATGTTAAAATATTTTATTTTTGCAAAATTTCCCTAAAATATTATTTATTTCATATATTTAATATTTTTCCAAAGAATTAATATTTTAATTGTTTTAAGCATTTTAAAATATTTTTCTTTCTTGATTTTTCCAACTTAAATGATTTCAAACCATTTCATGGATGAATACATGATTTTTGAAACATTAATCCATGATCATAATTCATTTTTGACAATTATTGATCATTTTTATTAATTCTTAAACAAAATTAATTACTTTTTAAAAATGAAATTAGGGTTTTGATTATTTTCACCCTAATCAATCTTTTCAAAACACTTTGGGCCTCTAATAGAGTGTAAGTCCCAACCCCTTTGTAAATAAAACCTTTTTGGACCTTACTTATTGTATAAGTCCCACAGTGTTTTTTTCAAAACAACGGCGCGATCCTCGTTTTCAAATAAAATCATCTGGGCCTACCCTTGTGTTGTAAGTCCCACATATCTTTCAAAAACCTTTTTTGGGCTTCTCTTGTTGTATAAGACCCGATCCCTTTTTGACCAAAACCTTTTTGGGCCTCACTGTATTGTATAAGTCCCGATACGTCAGAAAATCTCGACGCGATCGTCGTTTTCAAAACAAATTTCATTTGGGCCTCTCCTTGAGCTGTAAGCCCCATCTTTTCTTTTAAAATAACATTTTGGGCCTCTCTTGTTGTATAAGAACCAACCCCCTTTGTACAAAAATAATTTGGGCCTCTGTATTGTATAAGTTCCTCTGTACAGTTTTCAAAATCCTGACGCAGTTATCGCCTTTTTAACAAATCATATGGGCCACTCTTGTCGTGTAAGTCCCACATCTCTGTACATGAAAAACAAATCTTTGGGCTCTCTTGTTATATAAGACCCAATTCTCCTCTGTAAATAATACAGTCTGTATTCAATAATCATCAGGGCATCTCTTGTTGATTAAGTCCCATTTACTGTTTTACAATAACTGTATCAAAACTTTCTTCAATTTCTTGTAAAACTAACCTTTACAGCATGGAAGCTCTACAACACCTGTAAGTTTTTACATGCTTTCATTTACCGCTTTCTATACATATTCTGTATTGTGGGAGGCTGCACACTGTAAGTCTTCTTTCAACTTTTTTAAATACTTGTCATATATCAACTGTATATATACTTGTATAGAGTTTTCCTCGGCAATTAGGTCTAGAACTTAAGTAAAGCCAGTTGTTTACTCTTTTAACTGTCAAACATAGATCCCACATAGGATTTCCAGATACAATCTTCCCTTCTCTTGGGGTGAAACAATATGGAACAAAGAGAAATGAAGTATTCCCGGTGAACCTTTTCTCAGACTGTCACTTTAGAACTTGTCAAAAGAAATTTAATTCCCCGAAGATGAATTATTCCCGGTGAAACATCTCTTGAATTTCTTCAAACTTTAGAACTGTTCACACAAGAAAAGAATTATTCCCGGTGAAACTTTTCTTGAACATTCTTCAGTTTGGACCCACAGGCTTCCTAAAAGCATCCCCAGCCTCCTCTTGGGCTTTGTACAAGGATCCTCCGGCTTCTTAGAAGTTCTCAGCCTCCTCTTGGGCTTATACAAGGACCTAGCGACCTCTACAGGTATAGGAACAGATCTTAGTCATCATTTCCTAGAGCTGTCTTTCTGAGTCAAATTATCAAACCAGTTAATGGGTTGACCCACATCCCTTAACATACCAGCCTCCTCTTGGGCATAATACAATGATTCCCCTACTATCTGAGAACAAATTTCTCAACAACCAGTAGACTTGGACAGTCTAAATACCCTTTGGATTTCCCATTTCCTTAAAGAACAGGAAATAACCCTGAACCTCTGGACAAATTCTCCAAAGCATAAACAGTTACCAATATACAGACCTGTCACTAAACTGAAACACCTTTCAGTGAAGTTAGCCTCCTCTTAGGCTTTGTATAATGATCTCCTCCAAACAGAGTTAGCCTCCTCTTAGGCTTTGTACAAGGATTTCTTTATCTGCCCCCGATAGATTTAGCCTCCTCTTATGCTTTGTATAATGATTTTTCTCCATCAGAGTCACCCTCCTCTTAGGCTTTGTATAATGATACTCTCTTGTTGAGTATAAACAATCATTTTCTTTTAGCCTCAATCTTGGGCTTTGTACAAGACAGATAATCTCCAGCTGAGTCATTTAACCCAGTCAGCCTCCTCTTAGGCTTTGTATAATGATACTCTCTTGTTGAGTATAAACAGTCACCCTTTTCAGCTTTATATCTTGGGCTTTGAACAAGATACAAATAAAACTTTTCCCCACAAAATCAAAAACTCTCTTGTTGAGTCAGTTAGCCTCCATCTTGGGCTTCATACAAGATACAAAACACTCTCTTGTTGAGTATAAACAGTCTTTTAGCCTCCATCTTGGGCTTCATACAAGATATAAAACACTCTCTTGTTGAGTATAAACAGTCAGTTAGCCTCCATCTTGGGCTTCATACAAGATACAAAACACTCTCTTGTTGAGTATAAAACTGTCTTTTAGCCTCCATCTTGGGCTTCATACAAGATACAAAACACTCTCTTGTTGAGTATAAAACTGTCTTTTAGCCTCCATCTTGGGCTTCATACAAGATACAAAACACTCTCTTGTTGAGTCTAAACTGTCTTTTTACCTCCATCTTGGGCTTCATACAAGATATAAAACACTCTCTTGTTGAGTATAAAACAACTCTCTTGTTGAGTCTAAACTGTCTTTTAGCCTCCATCTTGGGCTTCATACAAGATACAAAACACTCTCTTGTTGAGTATAAAACAGTCTTTTAGCCTCCATCTTGGGCTTCATACAAGATATAAAACACTCTCTTGTTGAGTATAAACAATCAGTTAGCCTCCATATTGGGCTTCATACAAGATATAAAACACTCTTTTGTTGAGTATAAAAACACTCTCTTGTTGAGTCTAAACTGTCTTTTAGCCTCCATCTTGGGCTTTGTACAAGATACCAAATACAAACACTCTCTTGTTGAGTATGAACAGTCTTTTTCAGCCTCCTCTTAGGCTTTATATAACGATCTTCCCCTAGTGGAATCAGACAAATTTTAGCCTTCTCTTAGGATTTGTATAATGAAATCCCTACCAGTAAAATAGCCTCCTCTTAGGCTTTGTATAATGATTTTCCTCAACAGAGATTTCTCTCTTTAGAGATGATAAATTCTCTCTCAGTCAAACCTTTTAGCTTCATATCTTGGGCTTTGAACAAGTTACAAATAAACCTTTCAGCTTCACATCTTGGGCTTTGAACAAGATACAGATAAACCTTTTAGCTTCACATCTTGGGCTTTGAACAAGATACAAACAAAAACACATGTTTTTCCCTTAGATTAGGAGGAACTACGATCGCTTCTATTTCCCTATACCTCATAACAGGGAATACGTAGGCATAAGATTTGCAACAAATCTTAGCGAGCACAACCCACTAAAAACTTTAGGTCCCTGACCTTTCCAAAAATAGTAAAAACTCTCTCTCTCATAAACAAACTTCTCCCATTTACAGACAAACACAAATCAATACCAAGCATTTAAGTACTGATCCTAGAACTATAACCTGTGGATAACCACATACAGGATGGGTAATTGACAACTATCCATTGTGTAATCTGACCCCGGACTCCCCAATCTCTATTACCGCATAAAGACTGTTGAAACTCAGTTAGCAAGCAGGGTTAATTGGAGACATCTATTTCCCTTCCTTAAACAGCTTAATAGGATAAAAAATGAATCGAACTGTAGACCATTGATGTGATTCGCAACCACAATAAAAATCAACGGGAAGGTTTGAGTGATACAGGTCACGAAAACCACGCTACAGAAAAATGGCGACTCTGCTGGGGAGTCATTGTTCTATTTAAGTTTATAGAACTAGCTTTCTCAAGAGGTCTAGGATGTTAGTTTTAGGATTAAATACTATATATATCACTTTCCTACTTGATATCCGTGTTTATTTTTCTGCTAATGGGACTGCGAGTGATGTCGCATCTGGAAAGAGAGTAAAACCGTAAGATATGTGCTGGAATAGACAGGGGTAGGGTTACCTGGGAGTGAATCCAGGTAAAACGAAACTGGTAGACCGTCAGCCGGTGGAGATACCCGTGTGGATACAAAGTGTTGCGCGACCGATTTATTGCAAAAGCATGGCAATCCCAGTGTGGTATCAGAGAAGCTGGTTCTTAACTTTTTTAGACATTACAGTAGTGTGGTAACTATCATAAATAGTTGATACACGATACTACACTCAAAAGAAATTGTTTCATAGTTGAATTCCAGCTTGCTTGGGTGATTCCACTTGTTGTTGAGTTCCTAAGAAATAATCATTGAGAATTGTGGAGGTTTCCACAGAACCCTTTAGTTCAAACAAACCATTTTGGGGGGTGGGTAGAGCTATGACTCCATGCTCGTGACGCTGAACCTTTGAACCCATGTTTTTTCTATGCTTTTGTGTGCTGTATTCATGCATTCATTTAAAAAACTTAAAAACAAAAAAAAATCACTTCTCTTCTATTCCCTCTGTTTGTTTTTCAAAATTAAACTAAACAGTAATTGCAAATATCAGAGTTGCGTTATGGATTTCGGTAGAAGGGAAACGCACAAGTACACTTTCAAAGCTCCGAAACTAGAGGATTTAAGGAAACTAGCAAGGATGATTACAAACCCGAATGCTTTTAGGACAAAGCACGAAGGACTGTTAGCTCTTTTGAAGGTCAACGTAGTTGAAGGAATCATGTCTACACTCGTTCAGTTCTACGACCCAGTGTACCACTACTTCACCTCTCCAGATTACCAGCTGGCACCAACGTTGGAAGAATATTCCCATTTGATTGACTTGCCTATCACCGATCGAGCTCCATTTTCTGGACTGGAAGAAATTCCAAAGGATCTAACCATTGCAAGGGCAATCTCCATGGAAGAATCGGAGATCAAGGCTCATATGATCACCAAGGGAGGAATTCAGGGTTTACCAGCTAAATTCCTGATAAAGAAAGCTCTATACTTCGCCAGTATAGGAAACATTACTGCTTTCGAGGATATATTTGTTCTGCTCATTTATGGACTATTCCTCTTTCCGAACTTCGATCACTTCGTCGATATGAACACCCTTAAGATCTTCTTGATTAGGAATCCCGTTCTGACTTTTCTCGCAGATGCTTATCATTTTGTACATTTAAGGAATCTATACAACTCGGGAATGATAACATGTTGTGTACCCTTACTCTACAAGTGGTACATCTCTCACTTGCCTAAATCAGCTGCATTTTGGGATCTCAAGAACAGCCTACGATGGTCGCAGAAGATTATGTCTCTTACCCACTCTGACATAGACTGGTGCAATAGGATCTTTGAGGGGATAAACATCATCGATCATTGTGGAAAATTTCCCAATGTCCCCCACATTGGTATCAAAGGAGGAATCAACTATCATCCGATTTTGGTTTGTCGTCAACTTGGATACCCGATGAGACATGTACCGCATAATGTTCATCTGGAAGGTCTTTTCTTCAAGGAAGGAGAAAATGACAGAGCACTGAAGAAAGAAATAGTGCATGCTTGGCAACACGTTCATCTAAAAGGAAAAGAGTCTTTGGGAAAACCAAACTGTTCCGTTACAGAATCATATCTCCGGTGGGTACAAGCTAGGGCCTTCAAGTTAAGGATGCCTTACCCTCGTTAAGAAGTTCTTTCGTTTAAGGAATCTGTCCTTTACTTCATGTCTAACACAGAAAAACTCCAGATCGCCCTCAACAAAGTTCAACGGGAAAAGGACGCTTGGAAGAACAAGTACCAGATCCTCAGCTTGGAATGTACCAAGATTCAAAAACTGTTAAAAGAAAAGGATTCCCTAATTGAGATACTAGAGCAGCATGCTGTGGCGAATCAGGATGAGCAAAGAAGCTTCACTTGGCAAAGAACCAGCGATCCGACAATGGCCGAAGGGGCCCGATCAAAGAAAAGAAAAGCTCTGGAACCAGCATCTGAGCTCTCCTCAGAGAGAACTCACGGTTTTCAGATCTAGTTTTCCTTCTAGCGCTTTGTAAATATTGTACTTTTCTTCGTAACGTAACGCAACTTTTCAATCTTCAATAAAAAGGGGTCTCCCCTCTCTGCGTGATATTTGCAATTAGCTTGTTCAGTTTTCTTCTTAAAAATAAATATAACAAAAACAATATATCTGCATTATCATTCATCATTCTAACATAACACATTCTCCTTCCTATCGAATCTCACGTCTACGTCTCGATTCTAGTTTCAAACTGTCTCATTCGTACAACACTCGGGCTAATCGACAAAAGAAAATAGACGAACTCGAGGAAGAGAACAGAGAGCTGAGAGAAGAAATCGACGCTCTAAAGGAAAGTTTGGAAAAACTTCACAACGATATGCAAACCCTGGCAACAGCTCAGGAACATCAACAACATAGGAGTGTAATCTCAGAGGTTACTTCCACCCCAATAGCTGGAAGGCATGATAATCATCTTCGGTACAATATGCCAAAAGGTCGTCCTTGGGGCATGCCTCCCGATTTCATTCCAGAAGGATACATTCCACCAGTCGGTGAAGATTCAGAAGCTACGGCAGGAAATCCAAGGCCTGAAGGTTACAAACTTCAGGTAATTGAAGACGCAAGGGAAACGACGAGAAACCCTGAAGGTTACAAACTTCAGGTATCAGAAGCGCCAAGAGTCACAGCAGTAATGGCAATACCACCGCCGATGGTACACACAATCCCTGAGGATCATCTTCCGCAATTCACTTACAGTGAAGAAGTGCGTGAAAGAATGAACAAATTCCAGGAACAATTCTCAGAAATGCAGAAAGAACTGCACTCCATTCGCGGCCAGGATCTATTCTGAAAAGACGCCGCCGACCTCTGCTTGGTTCCAAATGTGAAGATTTCACGCAAGTTCAAATTACCCGACTTTGAAAAATACAAGGGTAACACTTGCCCTCAAAGTCATTTAACAATGTACGCTCGAAAGATGTCTACTCAGCTAGACAATCAACCACTACTGATTCATTATTTTCAAGACAGTTTAACCGGTGCCGCACTCAAATGGTACATGAGTTTAAACCACTCAAAGATCAGTACTTTCAGAGATCTTGGGGCAGCCTTCGTTCAACAGTACATACAACCTGGACATGGCCCCAGACAGAGATCAACTCATATCAATGTCTCAAAAGGACAAAGAGACTTTCAAAGAGTATGCTCAAAGATGGCGTGAAATAGCCGCTCAGATCTCTCCACCTCTTGAAGAAAAGGAAATGACGAAAAATTTTCTGAAAACATTGAGTTATTTCTACTACGACAGAATGGTCGCCAGTGCGCCCAATGATTTCACCGAGATGGTAAACATGGGAGTACGTTTGGAAGAAGCAGTTCGAGAGGGACGTCTGGTCAAAAATCCAGAATCATCCAACAGTACGAAGAAATACGGTAGCACTTTTCAAAAGAAAAATGAACAAGAGATCAATAACATCTCTTTGGGAAAACAAAAGCGAATGTATCAACCAATAGCATCAATAACTCCTGCTATCAGCCCAGCACCAGTTCCGACTTATCAACCTCAGGTTGCTCAGCAACCAAATCAACAACAGTATCAGCAAAGGCTGCAACAGCCTTTTCAACAGGCTCGCCCACAGTACAACAACAACAATCGTCGACCACCAGGATTTGACCCGATACCAGTATTGTATGCTGAATTATTTCCACTTTTACTAGCCAAGGGGCACATTCAAACCAGAGCTCCTCTCGCCATACTGGAGAATCCACCTTTCTGGTTCAAGGATGATCAAACTTGTCCTTATCATCAAGGAGGACAGGGACATAACATTGAGAACTGCCTCAGTTTCAAATCGGACGTACAAAAGCTTGTAAGAAGCGGGCTTGTGTCTTTCAAAGATACTAACCCAAATGTCCAGACGAATCCACTACCGCAGCACGAGAAGACTGCAGTTAACCTAGTTGAGGAAGAACTAGGTAGGAATTATCAAATCCGTGAAGTCAACATGTCAAATTCATATCCAGACATTGTTCAAAATCATGATGTCCGAGCGATGAATACCAACCTGGTAGCCATGCACTCCAGACAAAGTCGATACAACAATTTGCCTCGTCATGATTACGGTGCTTGCTCCATCTGCTCGTAAAATAATCAGGGTTGCTCTTTCGTACAAGAATCTCTCCAGCGTCAGGTGGATCTTGGATGGATCCAGGATTATCATCAAAGAGATAGCCATCAAGTCAATATGGTTCAGATCTTTGACATTCACCTGATGAACACTAGCCTTGTGGAGCTCCATGCCACACAAGTTCAGCTCGGTTTCCTTGCTTCACACGATTATTAACAATGCAATGAATGCTGCATCAACGATCAAGGTTGCGCCTTGGTACAGAGAACTCTTCAACACCTTTTGGATAATTGGTGGCTTCCAATCTATTTGGATGAAGAAACACAACAAATCAGCATGATCAATGGAAATCCAGGTCGACATCAAACTGCCGACGTCCGGTCCATGGAAACAGATCTGGCCACAATGCATTGCATACAAAGTGGGCACGGAAGAGTGCCAGCTCACAACTACGGACACTACACGGTCTTCTCAGAAAATAACCAAGGATGTTATTTGGTGCGCGCTGCCCTTCAAGATCAGTTCGATCGCAAAGAAATTCCACCTGTTGGGATTCACAGTTCATCAATATGATACAGAGTGATACTCTGGTTCTCGATGAAAATCAGCAGTCACAAAGCGAGGGAATCATCAACAATTATGGAGTAGTCAAGACTGTTCACGCCATAATTCCTTTCCTAGACGAATCAAAGGTTCCTCCTGACATTCAGAAAGTTCCAAATCTGGAACTGATTGAGATTCCTTACGACGGCCAGAAAAGCCAGAAAGTTCCTGTGGTCATCTACTTACTAGGATCAGTACCATACAAGTCGGAAAAGGCTATCCCATACAAGTATGGTGCAACTACCATTGAAAATGGAAAGGAAACTCCATTACCCTCCGTCGCGAACAATACCGACATCAGTCGAGTCACCAGGAGCAGAAGAATCTTCAACAGAGGAGTTGGAGATCCCACCAGAGAAAAGGAACCACCAGCTAATGTTCCTAATCCACAGATAGGTCAACCTAGTAATGCGGAACCTGTCAAAAACAACAATGAAATGTTGAAATTGATACAAAAGAGTGAGTACAACATTGTGGATCAACTATTACAGACTCCATCTCGGATTTCTGTATTATCTCTTTTACTCAGCTCCGAAGCTCATAGAGAAGCTCTGCAGAAGGTCTTAAAACAAGCATTTGTAGAACAAGACGTGACGATAGGACAATTCGACAACATCATCTCCAACATCAATTCCTGTAACAATCTAGGATTCAGTTATGAAGATCTTCCCGAAGAAGGGAAAATCACAATATGGCTCTCAACATTACAGTCAACTGCCAGGACGATGCTTTAGCCAGCGTATTGGTAGATACAGGTTCTTCTTTGAACGTTATGCCAAAGTCGACCCTAGCACGACTTTCATTTCAAGGAAACCCGATGAGAAACAGTGATATCGTTGTTAAAGCTTTCGACGGATCTCGGAAAACAGTTATCGGCGAAGTCGACCTTCCCATAACTATTGGTCCCCACACTTTCCAAGTCACTTTCTAGGTCATGGACATCCGGGCAGCATACAGTTGTTTATTAGGAAGACCTTGGATACATGAGGCAGGGTTAGTCACAGTTTACGGAGAGAAAGCTCTGATCGTGAGTAACTTATCATCACTCTCTCAGTTGGAACCAGAAGTGGTGATTGGAACGTAATTCCAGGCACTTTCGGTGAGCAATGAGAATCAATCAGATAGAGGAACATCGATTTCCTCATACAAAGATGCTCTCAAAGTAATAGATAGCAAAGACATAAAAGGATGGGGACAGCTGGTAATTCCCAGTGACAACAAAACCAGGAAAGGTCTTGGTTTCTCCACAACATGTTACCCGGATACCAAGAAGGATGAAAGTTTTCGTCCCATTCATGATTTCTTCCACAGCGGAGGATTCCTACATCCAGTATCCCAAGAGGTTCACAACGTTGAAGAAAATGATCCAGACGATTCAGATGAAGAATGGAAAACATATTTCAACGAAGAAGGATATGTATCTCAAGAGGAAGTGTACAAACCATTCAACTTTCCCCTCTCCAGTCCGAGATATATACCTAGATCAGAAGTCAGGGAAATCTATGGAGATTGCGATCCCGAAGGATCCTATGCTCAACCTAACTCTTTAGAAGACGATGCTCTCTGGAAAAATAACTCTCATTACACTTTTATGATCTGATGGACGATCTGCCCATTTGGAAACCTCACACAAAGAATTTGGAACAACAGAGTCAGCCTGATCCAGCATATCAGCTTAACGACTTTGATAGTAATCTTCCTGTTCCTCCATAATCGTGGACTCCACATCCAGAGCATTCTAAGAACAATCAGCGCCATGCCGATGAATTTGCAAGATTGGTAGACCAAGAATTCATTAACTATGCATTTCCTGAAGTCAACGTCATTGAAAAAGATGACTCATCCTCTCCCGAAGAAGTTTGGATGGGGAGATTTTGAAAGAACAAATACTGTTGAAACAGCTGAAGAGTCCTCCTACGACAACTCTGCTTGGGAAGAAGACTCTGACAACCAGACTTCGCCAGAAATCAGCATCATTTCTGAAGCTTATCCAGAAAGGAAGATACCAGACTTTGTAATTCACCGAGGAGTTCGTCGCCATTGGGTTACCGTCGATGTCCCGAATGTTGTTCGCAAGTCAAAGGAATTGCCGTGTCTTTAACCTTTCACTTTCGCCCGAGTGAAACAGATGTTTTATAGGGCTTACTTTTCTGTAAATATCCCTCTTCGCTTTGCCCAAAGCGACAGAGTTTTGTTTTATAGGGCTGTGTTTCAAGAATCGACAAATCATAAATAAAACGTCATTCTGTAAATTTCCGCATTTATTGTTGTTTTCTCTTTTCGCTTATTCAGAAAATGGTAATCCTAAAAACAACCCAGAAATTAAAAACGAGACACTGCACACACTTTTGCATTCTCTCTCTATCTCTTTCTAAACGCAATCATCACGTCATGCAGATCACCTGCTTTGAACCCCATCGAAAAATATGATCCGATGCCTTCTCCCAATTTTGAGTTCCCGGTATTCGAAGCCGAAGAAGAAGAGGACACAGAAATTCCAGAAGAGATCTCTCGACTACTCAGACAAGAGGAAAGATCTATTGAACCTCACAAAGAACCGTTACAAATGGTTAACTTGGGATCAGAGGAAGAAAAGAAAGAAGTTAAGATTGGGGCACTGCTCATTTAAACTGTCAAAGAAGACTTGTTAAAGCTTCTTAAAGAATTTTCAGACGTGTTTGCTTGGTCTTACCAGGACATGCCAGGGTTGGATACCCGCATCGTACAACACCGTTTGCCGCTAAAGCTAGAATGTCCGCTAGTAAAGCAAAGATTGAGAAGGACTCATCCGGATATGGCTATCAAAATAAAAGAGGAAGTGCAGAAACAGATAAACGCAGGATTCCTCGCCACTTTAGAATATCCTCAGTGGTTGGCCAACATAGTGCCAGTTCCGAAAAAAGATGGAAAAGTCAGAATGTGTGTAGACTATAGAGATTTAAACAGAGCAAGTCCAATGGACGACTTTCCTCTACCGCACATCGATATGCTGGTTGACAGCACATCAAAGTACAAAGTCTTCTCCTTCATGAATGGATTCTCGGGCTATAATCAAATCAAAATGGCGCCGGAAGATATGGAGAAAACTTCATTCATCACCCCATGGGGCACCTTTTGTTACAAGGTATTGTCGTTCGGTTTGAAGAACTCCAGGGCAACTTACCAAAGAGCGATGACTACGCTTTTCCATGATCTGATGCACAAAGAGATTGAAGTGTACGTCGACAATATGATTGCCAAATCAAAAACAGAAAGAGGGCACGTTGAACATCTGTCGAAACTGTTCGAGCGTCTGAGAAAATACAAACTCCGCTTGAATCCTAACAAGTGCACCTTCGGTGGTCGTTCAGGAAAGCTCTAGGGTTTCATCGTCAGCTAGAAAGGAATTGAGGTTGATCCCAACAAGGTCAAGGCCATTCAAGAAATGCCTTATCCAAAAATAGAAAAACAAGTTAGAGGATTTCTCGGACGATTGATTTACATCTCCAGATTCATATCCCTCATGACCGCGACATGCACACCAATTTTCAAACTCCTTAGAAAGGATCAAAGCTGTGTATGGACAGAAGACTGCCAGAAAGCTTTCGACAGTATCAAAGAATATCTACTAAATCTGCCGATTCTCTCTCCTCCGGTAGAAGGAAGATCACTCATCATTTATCTCACGGCCTTGGAAGATTCCATGGGATGTGTACTTGGCCAGCAAGACGAAACAAAAAGAAAATAATTCGCCATTTATTTCTTAAGAAAGAAATTCACATACTGTGAAACTCGATACACTATGCTCGAGAAAACTTGCTGCGCTTTAGCTTGGGCAGCTAAACGTCTTCGCTAGTACATGATTCGCCACACTACTTGGTTAATCTCAGAAATGGATCCGATCAAGTACGTTTTTGAAAAGCCTGCTCTCACAGGAAGGATTGCCCGTTATCAGAATACGACATCGAATATCATGCTCAGAAAGCTGTTAAAGGAGGTATCTTAACCGATCACTTGGCTCATCAACCGATCGACGATCAGGAATCTGTCAAGTTCGACTTCCCAGACGAAGAAGTCATGTATCTCAAAATGAAAGATTGTGACGAACCGCTACCCAATGAAGATCCAGAGCCAGGATCCCAATGGATATTAATCTTTGATTGAGTTGTCAACGCTTACGGAAACGGAATTGGGGCAATCATTGTTACCCCTCGGGGAACCCACATTCCATTCACTGCCAGACTGACATTTAAATGCACGAACAACAAAGCCGAGTACGAAGCATGTATCATGGGACTCAAAGAAGCAATAGACTTAAGAATCAAATATTTGGATGTCTACGGAGACTCAGCCCTGGTCATCAATCAAATCAAAGGAAAGTGGAACACATATCAGACAGGATTAATTCCTTACAAAGACTATGCCAAAAGTTTGCTACCTTTCTGTCATACCCTAAATTTTGACCACTAAAGTTTCCCATCATGGTGCAAATCATCATCACAATATGGATGAATCATCATGCCTCATCAAATGCCTCAAGGGTTGTTGAGCATTCACTACAATCAGAATTAGGGTTTCTAGCCCTCTCAGAGCTCTTAGACAAAGGATCAATCAAGGAATGACATGATCTTCAACTTGTCTAGCCTCTCAAACATCCATAAAGGATCAAAAGGACTCCCACTTCAAGGATTAAGCACAAGGCTGCTCCCTTCTAGGTGGATCAAGTCTCAAGATCGCCAGTATCACCAAATTAGGGTTTTGGTCGACCAGGGCCTCCAGATGGGAAATTTCATCTGGGCACAAGCCAAGGATCCAAAACAGAACCTAATATACTCCATGGAACCTCATGGGCCCAAGTATCAAGTCAATTTTTCCTCAGGGGATGCATACATAAAAAATCAGGAATTAGGGTTTCTTGACCTAATTCACCCCTAAGTTGACTTTTGGGACAAATCATGAGCCAAGACCTCAAGACATGATTTGGGGGTCTCTAATATACCATATTGATCCATTTGGAACAATGGATTAATCCAAGAAGTGTGAGCGACAAGTCTTAATTTCATCTGCACCGCAATTAGGGTTTCGCGAGAAAAGTCAACTGTAACTTTGACTTTTGACCTGGACTTGCTCCCAAACCCTAAGACATGATGCAATATACCCTATGACACCCATGGAACATGTCCATCAAGTTTGATTTAGGCCAAGGACATGATTTCCTGAAGAATTGCACAGTTTGGAATTCATCTGATAAAAAGTCAACTGTGCACAAAAGTCAACTTTGACTTTTTGAGATTTTTCACTAAAATGAATTTTTAACCCTAAAATGATGTTAATGTATGATTTGAATCATCATTCATCAAGAAAAATCAAAGAAAGTGGGATAACTTGTAAAAGGGGTAACCATAAAACTTAGAAATTTTTCTAAGTTATGGAAAAAGTACCACTAATACACCAACTTTGGAGGACCGTAACTCCTAAACCACAAGGCCAATTTTTTCCATCCAAAGCTTGATTTGTAGCCCTCATTACCCTCTACAAAAACTTCAACTAGACCTAAGTCCAATTCATTAAGGATTTTGAGTTATGGAGTGATCAAAATCAAGAAATCACACTTTGTTCCAACACTTAGTGAAAATTTCACTAAGTCAGATTTTGCTTCACTTTTTGCCAAATGTAGAGGGATTTTTCACTTGGAATCAGAAGAGATCAAAACCAAACTTGTTCAAACAGTTGTTGTATCATGTAAGGGCTTTCCAAAATGGCCAAGAACATTACCAAATTCCACTTACACCATGAGATATGACATTGTCAAGTTGCCTTGCTGAAATCTGTCAAAGGCAAGGCAGAATTTGCAACTTTGCTCGATTTACCAAAATCAGCCAAATTCAAATGCTCCTATCCACTTGGACACATCTGAGGATTGAATCCAAAGAGGACAATCACTGAGCCAAGCCTCCAAAGTCCATGGAACAAGAAATAGCATGTTGAACCTAGAATGGCCAAAATAGGGACAAGACTCCAAATTTGGATTGGGGCATTCAATGGAACCATCAAGGTGGCATGGACTGAGCCATTCTCATCTGAAATCAGTCAAGACTTATCCAAGACCAAGGGAACCACAGCTCTGAGCCCTAACCTCTAGTCAATGGCTAGAGGAGACTTGCATTCTCATTGGACAACATTGGCCAAACCTACTTATCAGCTGCCATTCACTATTGCAGCAAAAAAAACTTGCTCTACTATAAATAGAGCTCACTTGTGTTCAGTTTGAGTACACCAAAGCCATCAAATAGATGCTTTCCTCAAAATCTCTTCTTTCACCTCAAATTTGCCTTCCAAAGCAAGTAATTCTGAGTTTTTGAGCTAGAGAGCAATTCCACTCAAACCAATCACACACACACCTCATATATATCATATGTAAGCTGTGCAAACCATCAAAAGTGACCTGTAATCACAAAATCACAAAGTCAGCTCTCAAAACCTCAAAATGGCACTTTTGTGCATTTTTCAAGCCATGTCTTGATTCAGTCACTTTCCAAACCAGATAAAACCTCAAACACACTCCAAATATCATCTTTGAACTGTCCCAAATAGTTTCATACATCTGGAACACCATTTGAGAGAGTTGCTATTTTGGTCACTTTTGACCCCTTTTGCAAGAAAGGGACAATTTGTGTTTTTGCAGGTACCAGCTGATTCCAATCATCCTCAAAGCATCTAAGGGATTATTTGAGGTTGTTCAAAACATAAAATCATATATGGAGCAAGGGAGTTGGCAGATTGCTGAGAAAACTCCAAAATCTCAAAGAAGGGTAAGCATCTCAACTTGCAGTCACCAGAACATGTGTGCATTTGAAGTCCATTGATTACTCATCTCTCATACATGTCATATGTGTTGTGTTTGTGCCATTTGATCATGTAATTCATGCCTGTATTGAGCTGTAGCATAGAAAATGCAATTATAGGTCCTTTTTAAAACCACTATCGGGTTTTGAGGAGGGAGTGTGATCTGGAAAAAACACCACCACCATTGGATTCCTTGTGAAATTCTGGCCCAGATACATATAAATTTTGTCTCAATCCATTAAGAATTGAGAAAGTTATGACCTTCACGTTTTTGAGCCAAAACTTGCCTTGGGCAAGCTAAAACCATGTCATACCTTGTATATTTGTTGTTTCATTTTAAACAATGGATGTATCACCACCCCAGTGGTAGGGCACGCGCCTTGTATGCTTGAGGTCGTGGGTTCAAACCCCACCCATGCCATTTTGTGATTTTTCATATTTTTGCTATTTTTCCAATTATTTTCATGTTTTGTTAATTATTTGGAATATTAATAACTCACTCAATTTTAATTATTTTTTATTGGTTCTTTTTGCAAAAAATCACAAAAATATTGAAATATTTATTTCCACAAAAAAATTAGATTTATATTATTTATTTAATATAGTTAGTATTTTTGTGAATAAATGCCTTTTATTTGTTTTTAAACCCTTTTAAAAATAAATATCCATGTTGAAAAATCAAAACCAAGTAGGTTTTAATTCATCTTGTGATTAAAACCTCATTTTTCAAACCTAAAACCAAAATCACAAGTTGTTTATTCAAACTTATTTGGAATTTTGTATCATTTTAATTAATTTTTCATTGAATAATTACTTTTAAAATGATGAAATTAGGGTTTTATTGATTTTCCCCTTTAAACAAACTTTGTCAAACACTCATGGACCTCTAATAGAGTGTAAGACCCAATCCTTTTTTGACCAAATCATTTTTGGGCCTCACTTATTGTATAAGTCCCGATACCGTCAAAAATCATCTGGGCCTCTCTTTGAGCTATAAGACCCATTCAAAATTCTTTTGGGCCTCTATTAGAGTGTAAGACCCAACCCCCTTTTAACCAAAACCATTTTGGGCCTCACATATTGTATAAGTCCCTCTACGTTAAAAGAAAACCTCAGCGCGATCGCCATTTTAAACGAAAAGTCAACTGGGCCTACCCTCGTGTTATAAGCCCCACTCTTCTTCTTTAAAACTTTTTGGGCCTCTTGAAAGAGTGTAAGACCCATCCCTTTGTATAGAAAACCTTTTTGGGCCACAGTCACTTGTATAAGACCCTCTGTACAAATTCAACAGTGCAATCATTGGTAAAACCCTGGGCCTCTTCTTGAGCTGTAAGCCCCAAATCTTTCTTTTTCAAAGCACTTTCTCCTTTGATTTTGAATATACTGTTGTTTTCAATCTTTCTTTATTGAACAACTAACCAAACAGCATGGAAGCTCTACAACCGAGTAAGTGTTTATACGCTTTCATTTACTGCTTTCATATCATATAACTGTTTTGTGGGGCTGCTCACTGTAAGTCTCCTTTCACAAACTCATATATATAACTGTATTGTGGGGCTGCTCACTGTAAGTCTCCTTTCATAAACTCATATTGACTGTGTAATAATAGTATAGATATTCGAGTTTCCCCGGTAACTACGTCTAGCACTAGGTAAAGCCGTTTCGTTTATTCGTAGAAATAGACAGCTAGAACCCAAATAGGAGCACCAGATACAGTCTTCTCTTCGGCTGTCCTCCTTAGGAATCATCAAGAAACTCTATTCCCAAAGATGAATGTATTCTCCGTGAATGGCATCTTTGAGTTTCTTCCAAATTCTCAGACTTTCCTGACTTTGATCTATTCTCAGTGAATAGCATTGCCTTGAATTTCTCGGGGTTTGGGGACCCACGGGCTTCTTAAAAGCATCGGCCTCCTCTTGGGCATCGTACAAGGACCCACAGGCTTCCTATAAGCAACCCCGCCTTCTCTTGGGCTTAGTACAAGGACTCGTCGGCTTCTTAGAAGTATTGACAGCCTCCTCTTAGGCTTCGTATAATGATCTCTTCCTCCGGGAATGATAGCCTCCTCTTGGGCTTCGTACAAGGACCGATCGGCTTCTTAAAAGCTTCCAGCCTCCTCTTGGGCTTCGTACAAATTGTCCCGACGACCTCCTAGAGGTATAGGAATAGAACTTAGTTATCTTCATAGAACAGTCCTTTCAAAGAGTCTACTACTGTTTCTCAAAGCATAGTACAAAAGATGAAACTCTAGACTTGGACAGTCTATTTTCCTTGAGTCTCAAAGACACTCTCAAGTGACCCTTTCGTTAGATAGGAAGAAACCGTAGACTCGGACAGTCTCAATACCCTTTGGATTTCCCCTTTCCTTAAAGAACAGGGAACAACCCCGATCCTCAGATCAAACCCATGAGTACAGTGTTGCTCATTTAAGAACTGATTTTCTCTTTCAAATTCAGTATACTGGATCTGTCACTCAACTATAACAGTCACCAGCAGATAGCCTCCTCTTAGGCTTTGTATAATGATATCCTTAAAAAAGTCGATCTCCTTTTCGCCTCCTCTTAGGCTTCGTGTAATGATCCTTCTTATCCTCAGCATAAGTTAGCCTCCATCTCGGGCTTTATACGAGATACAAAAGGACTCCCTCGTTGAGTCAATCAAACTTTTTAGCCTCTCTCTCGGGCTTTGTACGAGACACATAAAGGACTCCCTCGTTGAGTCAATCACCCCTTTCAGCCTCCATCTCGGGCTTCGTACGAGATACAAAAACACTCTCTTGTTGAGTATAAAAGATTCTCCAGCTGAGTCGAACCCTTTTAGCCTCTCTCTCGGGATTTGTACGAGACACATATTAGCCTCCTCTTAGGCTTTGTATAAGAAAACCACTGGTTGATCCAATCAATCTTTTAGCATCAAACCTGTGCCTCGCTCACAGTAAACAAACATCAACAACTCATTCCCTTTCATGTAATCGCTGTAAGCGGCAAGCCTCTGGATCATCTATATCCATGCCACTGTCCTTCTTTTAGCATGAGGAATTCCTAAGGAAAGATAGCATTGCTCTACACTGAGTTAAAGTTTTCTCCTTCAGGTTAAAAACCCCTTCTTCGGAAATTATGGCATTGCTAGGATCCGCGTATCCCGGTTAAAGTAATTCTCCTTTACCCCTCTTTAGAGATGACAAATTCTCGCTAAAGTTGAGACCTTTTAGGTTCACATCTTGGGCTTTGAACAAGATACAAACAACCTTTCGCTTCACGTCTTGGGCTTTGAACAAGACACCAAAACAACCATTTCCTCCCATAGAATAGGAGGAACTACGAACGCTCTGATTTCCCTGTTTCGGTAAACGGGAATACGTAGGCATATGATCGAAAGAAAAGATCTTAGCGAGCACAATCAACAAAAAACCCAAATCCCATTTCAAAAGCAGTAATTCAAAAGCATCCTAATCCTTGTTCCCCGTCAGAAACCTTCTGCCAAGATAAAAAGAAAGAAAACCGTATTGGCGAAAATACAAATAACCAGTACAAAGGCCCCCCACAATGTAGCATTCGTAACCTAACAGACCGCTGTTTAAACTCAGTATGCAAAGAAGGGTTAATTGGAGACATCTATTTCCCTTCCTTCATCAGCTTTAATAGGATAAAAAATGAATCGACCTGTAGTAAACTCAACCGCAGAGAGCGACCAGTGCTTAAGAACCACGTCCAAAAATCGCTCGCTACAGAAAAGTGGCGCCCACCGTGGGGCGATCTTGACTTTTCTTATTTCTTTTCATCTCTTGTGTGAATACCAAAGATTGGGGCTTCCGCCGGGGAACCCATTTTCTGTCAGGAACTTAAGATTCTTAGCTTCATTAGGTCTAGGATGTTTAAGACAAATATATATACTGCTTTTCCTAATTGCTATACGTGTTTATTTTTCTGCTACTGGGAATGCGAGTGATGCCGCATGTGGAAAGATTGAGTATACACCTAGAAAAGCCAACCCTTTCGTAGTGCGGAAACTATCGGAAATAGTTGTTACGCGATACTACCCTCATTTGAGGCTGGTGATCTATTCTCGGTGAATAGCACTTACTCTAAGATTGCACACAACTCGCTGGCGATCCGCTTGTTGTCTGCCTTCCTGGGAGGAGCTAATGATAATGAGTACAGGTACAAAAATCACCCTAGTAAACCTTTGGGGATGGGTAGATCCTTGACTTCATGACAACGACCCTCTGACCCCATGTTTTTTCTATGTTTTTGTGTGCTGCATTCATGCATTCATCTAAAAAACATTAAAACATTCAAAAAAATTTCTCTTCTAGTCTCTCTGTTTTTCAAATTAAACTAAGACTGAGATTGCAAATATCAGAGAAAAGGATTGCACTAATGGATTTCGGTAGAAGGAGAACTCATCAGTATACCTTCAAGGTTCTGTAGCTAGAGGATTTGAGAAGGTTGGCGAGGATGATCACTAACCCAGAGGCTTTCAGAGCCAAGCACGGTGGTTTGCTACCACTGTTAAGAGTCCATGTGATTGGGGGAATCATGGACGCGCTCGTTCAGTTCTACGATCCGGTTTATCACTGTTTCACATTCCCGGATTACCAGCTAGCACCAACGCTGGAGGAGTATTCTCATCTGTCAGATTTACATATCACTAATCGAGCTCCATTTTCTGGACTGGAAGAAATTCCAAAGAATCATACCATTGCAAGAGCAATTCATTTGGACGAGTCTGAGGTCAGGACTCACATGACTACCAAGGGTGGCATACAAGGTTTGCCAGCCCAGTTCTTAACAAAGAAAGCTCTGTACTTCGCTAGTATAGGGAACGTGACTGCTTTTGAAAGCATCTTTGTTTTACTCACATACGGGTTATTTTTGTTTCCCAACATCAATAACTTCGTCGATATCAACGATATTAAGGTTTTTCTCATTGGAAACCCTGTGCCGACTTTGCTCGCAGATGCGTATCATTCTGTACACTTAGGAAATTTGTACAGCGGAGGGGAGATCACATGCTGTGTACCTTTTCTTTACAAATGGTTTATCTCTCATTTGCCTAAGTCTGCTGCTTTTTGGGATTGCAAGAGCGTCTTGCGCTGGTCGCAGAAGATCATATCTCTTACCAACTCTGATATAGATTGGTGTATTAGGATTTATGATGGGATCAGGATCATTGATCATTGTGGAAACTTCCCCAACGTACCCCTCATAGGAATTAAAGGGGGAATCAACTATCACCCGATATTGGTTCGTCGTCAATTTGGATACCCGATGAGGCTCGTTCCGCAGAACGCTCATCTGGAAGGTCTTTTCTTCAAAGAAGGAGAAAACGACAGAGCACTGAAGATGGAAATAGTGCATGTGTGGAAGCACGTTCATAAGAAAGGACGAGAGTCTCTAGGAAAACCGGACTGTGTCTCGGAGGAGCCTTATCTCCATTGGGTACAAACTAGAGCTCTCAAGCTAAAGATGCCTTATCCTCGTTACGGAATTCTTCCGCCAAGGGAATCTGTCATGTACTTCATGACTGAAACTGAAAAGCTTCAGGTTACTCTCAACAAAGTTCAAAAGGAGAGGAGGTCTTGGAAGAATAAGTACCGCACCCTCAACATAGAGTGTATCCAAATACAGTAACTACTGAAAGAGAAAGATGCTCTGATTGAAATTTTAGAGCAACATGTTGTAGAGAATCAAGACGACCAAAGGAATTTGCTCGCTCCTTTCACCTGGCAAAGGAATGACAACCCAACAATGGCTCAAGAGCCCCGATCAAAGAAAAGGAAGATACCAGAATCAGCTCCCGGTATCTCTTCAGAGAGGACTCGGGACCCCTTAGATTAGGTTTCTGTTTCTGTACCTTGTAATCTACTGTATTTCCATTTCTGTAATCCTTGGAATTTCAATAAAAAGGGGTTTCCCCACTGTTTGATATTTGCAATCTAATTGTCGAAGTTTATTTTGATTAAATCAACAAACAATTAATATAATCATTGCGTTTTATCATTCTCACATCGCGTATTCTCCTTACCTACGAATCTCACGTTTGTGTCTCGATTCTAGAGTCAAACTGTCTCATTCGTACAATACTTGGGCTAATCGTCAGAAAAAGATGGATGATCTTGAGGAAGAAAACAGAGAGTTGAAAGAAGAGATCGACGCTCTGAGAGAGGATATGAGAAAGCTTCGTAATGACATGCAAGCCATGACAGAAGCTCAGCTACAAAGGACTGTGATCTCAGAGATCACCTCAGCGCCCATAGTGGAGAAGTTCGATCCTAGGTATCAATTGCCGAAAGATCGTCCCTGGGGCATGCCTGCGAACTATATCCCGGAAGGATATGTTCCGCCGATCGTTGAAGATCAGGGAATCGCAACAGATGCCGCTGGTCTTGAAGGTTACAGACTTCGGGAAACCGAAGATGCCAGGGGCATACTGAAAACTCCTGAAGGTTACAAACTTCGGGAAACGCCAAGATTTACTGCCGTAGTTACGGTACCACCCCCTGTGGTGCACACTGTCCCGGAAGGACAGGTTCCACAGATACCTTCTGGTAAGAAGGAGACCATGTTTGACCGAATGGATGAATTCCAAGAACAGTTCTTGGAAATGCAGAAGGAACTGCAAGCCATTCGCGGTCAGGATCTTTTTGGAAAGGACGCCGCAGACCTTTGTCTGGTCCCCAATGTGAAAGTCCCGCACAAGTTCCAAGTGCCCGACTTTGAAAAATACAAAGGTAACTCTTGCCCTCAAAGTCACTTGACAATGTACGCTCGACGGATGTCAGCTCAAACGGAGAATCAGGACCTGCTGATTCATTACTTTCAGGATAGTTTAACCGGTGCCGCCTTAAAATGGTACATGGGTTTAAACCGTGCCTCGATCTGAACATTCAGAGATCTTGGCACTGCCTTCGTCCAACAATACAAATACAATTTGTACATGGCACCCGACAGAGATCAACTCAGATCAATGTCGCAAAAGGATAAGGAAACCTTTAAGGAGTACGCCCAGAGGTGGCGTGAAATTGCCGCTCAGATTTGTCCACCTCTTGAGGAAAAAGAGATGACAAAGATCTTCTTAAAGACCTTGAGCTCATTTTACTACGGTCGAATGGTCGCCAGTGCGCCCAGTGATTTCACCGAAATGGTCGGCATGGGTGTACGTCTTGAGGAAGCCGTTCGAGAAGGACGTTTGGTAAAAGACACTGGATCGACGAGCGGTACTAAAAAATACGATAGTGCTCTCCCTAAGAAAAAAGAGCAAGATATTGGGAATATCTCTCTCGGAAAGCAAAGGCGTCGTTATCAACCAGTAGCAGCGGTAACTCCTGCTATCGGCCCCGCGCCTGTTCCTACGTATCAACCTCAGGTTGCGCAGAGTCAACCTAATCAGCAAAGGACACAACAGCCTCTTCAGCAGGCTCGTCCTCCATACAATAACAACCATACAACACGACCATCAAGGTTTGATCCTATACCCGTGTCGTATGCAGAACTATTTCCGTTACTACTGGCTAAGGGGCACATTCAGACTAAATCTCCTCTTACTGTACCGGAAAATCTGCCTTTTTGGTTTAAAGCGGATCAGACATGCCCTTATCATCAAGGAGGATCGGGGCATAACATAGAGAATTGCCTCAATATCAAATCTGACGTGTAAAAGCTTGTTAGGAGCGGGCTCTTATCTTTCAAAGATACGAATCCTAATGTTCTCACAAACCCGCTGCCTCAACACGAGAAAGCTACGGTCAATTTGATTGAGAAAGAGACTAACAATGTCTATCAAATTCACGATGTACTCTTATTGAGGACCAATCTGGTCAAGATGCATTGTAGACAGAGTAGATATGGCCATGTGCCACCTCATAACTATCATCAGTGTGATACCTGCTCTAAAGGCAACCAGGGATGTTCAGTAGTGCAAGCAGCCCTACAGGAACAAATGGATCTCGGATGGATCCAAGAGCACAGAGTTCGTGGAGTTAACATGACCTACACGAATTCCAACATCATTCAGAACCACGATATCCGTGTAATGAATGTCAACTTGGTGGCGATGCACTCAAGGCAAAGCCAGTATCATAATCTGCCGTGACACGATTGCAGTTCCTGTCTGACTTGCTCGGTAAACAAACAAGGATGCTCTTTCATACAAGAGGCCCTCCAGCGTCAGATGGATCTTGGATGGATCCAAGACTACCATGACAGGAATCCCTATCAAATCAACATGGTTCAGGTTTTCGATATTCGCGTGATGAATACCAACCTGGTAGAGTTACATGCTGAGCAGGTCCGACTCGGATTCTTAATATCACACGACTATCAAAGCTGTAAAGCGGGTTGCGAAAACGATCGGGGTTGTACCCTTGTCCAGGAGGCACTTCAGCACTTGTTAAATCACTGGTGGATGCCAATCTATATGGACGAAGATACTCAGCAAATTAGTATCAGTAACAGGAACCCCACTCGGCGTCAAAGTCAGGATGTCCGATCAGTGGAAGCTAACCTAGTGAGGTTACATTGTATTCAAAGTGGGCGTGGCCAGGTGCCCTCACACAACTATGACAGTTGTAGCGTCTGTTCAGAAAGTAACCAAGGGTGTTACCTTGTGAGAGCAGCTCTTCAGGGTCAAGTCGATCGTGGAGAAATTCGTCCATATCCGGGTAATGGACCTATCGATTGGTCGCCGAACTACCTTGCTGAGCAAGTTGAGGATGTTGTCACGATCTCTGGTCGTCACCAGACCAGGGATGTTTTGCCATTATTCTTCTACTTGACGAATCTAAAGTTCCCATCCGGGAACGGATCGAGATTACTTATGATGGTCAGAAAAACCAGAAGGTTCCCATAGTCATTTATCTGCCGGGACCATTACCGTATGAATCAGCTAAGGCTATCCCTTACAAATACGGTGCAACATTAGTTGAGAATGGAAAGGAAATTCCATTACCCTCCGTCGTGAATATTATAGACATCAGTCGTGTAACACGGAGCGGTCGAATCTTCAACCGAGGGGTTGGAGAGTCCAACAAAGAAAAGGAATTTCAGGCAGAAGTTCCTAATCCACCAGTCGGTCAATCCAGTAATCCCGACCTTTCGAAAAACAATGATGAGATGCTAAAGCTCATCCAAAGGAGTGAATACAACATTGTTGATCAACTGTTACAAACTCCTTCAAAGATCTCAGTATTATCACTATTACTCAGTTCAGAAGCCCACAGGGAGGCTCTACAGAAAGTCTTAGAGCAAGCCTTTGTGGAACAGGATGTAACAATCAGACAGTTCGATAATATTGTCTCTAACATCACTTCCTGCAATAATTTGGGATTTAGTGATGAGGAATTAACCGAAGAGGGTCGCCGTCATAACATGGCGCCCAATATCACAGTTAACTGCCAGGACGATGCTTTAGCCAGCGTACTGGTAGACACAGGGTCAGCCCTGAATGTTATGCCGAAGTCTACTTTGATGCAATTATCATTCAAAGGCCCTCCGATGAGAATCAGCGAGGTCGTCATCAAAGCGTTCGACGGATCCAGAAAAGCAGTTATCGGCGAAGTTGATCTTCCCATAACTATTGGTCCTCATACTTTCCAAGTCACTTTCCAGGTCATGGACATCCGGGCAACGTACAGTTGTTTATTAGGAAGACCTTGGATACATTAGGCTGGAGCGGTCACCTCAACCCTCCACCAAAAGCTAAAGTTCGTTCAGAACGATCAACTTGTCACAGTCTGTGGGGAACAGGCCTTGCTTGTGAGTAACTTGTCATCATCTGCTGGTATAGAACCTGAAGAGGTTATTGGAACGCAGTTCCAAGCACTGTCGGTGAGCAAGGACAATCAACCCAAAGGAGGAACATCGATTTCCTCATACAAAGATGCTATCAAAGCGGTCGAGAGTACCGATACAAAAGGATGGGGACAGCTTGTCATTCCTATTGACAATAAAACAAAGAAGGGTCTTGGTTTTTCTGCAACCTGTACCCAGACAGCTGCCAGCGATGAAAATCTTCATCCCATTCAGAACTTCTTCCATAGTGGAGGTTTCTTCCAACCAGTGACTCAAGTAGTCCATGCTATCAATGAAGAGGATCCCTTTGACATAGATGAGGAATGGAAGTCCTATCTTAACGAGGACGGTTATGTGTCGCAGGACGAAATGCAAACTCCATTTTGCTATCCCGCACAGAGTCCGAGATTTATACCAAGATCAGATGTTGAAATGATCTATGGAGATTGTGATCCGGAAGGATGTCGTGCTCCACCAAATTCATTAGAGGAAGACACTCTGATGAAAGACAATTTTGACTACACCTACTATGGCCCAATGGATGGTCTGCCAATGTGGCAACCTTATCCAGGAGACTTGGGGCAAGAGAGTCAATCGAACAATGAAAATCAGCTGACCGTCATTGAACAAAATACCTGTGTCCCCACCATGTCATGGGATCAACACTCAGGTCATTCGGAAACTACTCAACATGAAGATAAATTTGCAACGTTTGCAGGACTGGAATTCATCAACTATGCTTTTCCCGAGGTCAACGTCATCGAGAGGGATGACTTCTCCAATTCCAAAGAAGTTTGGGACACTCTCGGAGAACCAAGTGGAAAATACGACTATATGGTCAAGTACACCGCTCCCGAAAGCTCTCGTATCAAGCTCGAAGATATCCAGCCAACTGGATGGGAAGATACAGCTGAAAGCACCAATGCTATGCAAAATGCAACAGAGGAATCCTCCTACGACAATTCTGCCTGGGAGACAGATTCCAATGATCCTGCTCCACCAGAAATCAGCGTCATTTCTGAAGACAAATCAAGGAAGGTGCCAGACTTTGTGATTCACCGAGGAGTTCGCCGCCAATGGGTTGCCGTCGAGGTTCCGAAGGTCGTTCGCCAGTCAAAGTAATTGCCATCTTTAAACCTTTCACCCTGCCCAGGTGAAACGGATGTTTTGATAGGGCTCGCTTTCTATAAATTTCCCTCTTCGCTTTGCCCGAAGCGACAGAGTTTTGTTTTATAGGGCCGTAGTTTCAAGATTCGACTTGTTCATTAATAAAATAACGTCGTTCTGTAATTTCCGCATTAATTGTTGTTTTCTCTTTTTGCTTTTCTCAGAAAATGGTAATCCTAAAAAACAATCAATAATAAAAACAAGCAGTAAAATCAAAACACTGCACACACTTGCATTTTCTCTATCTCTTCTAAACACGAATCATCACGTCATGCAGATTGCTTGTTTTACACCCCGTTGAAACATACGATCCGATGCCTTCCCCCGACTTTGAGTTCTCGGTATTTGGGGCTGAAGAAGAAGTTGACAACGAAATTCCAGAAGAGATCTCCCGACTATTCAGACAAGAGGAAAGGTCCATTGAACCTCACAAAAAGCCGTTGGAAATGGTAAACTTGGGTTCGGAAAAAGAGAGAAAAGAAATCAGGATTGGAGCACTGCTTAATCCAACTGCCAGAGAGGGTTTGATAAAGCTTCTCAAAGAATTTCCCGATGTGTTCGCTTGGTCCTATCAGGATATGCCTGGGTTGGATACCAGCATCGTGGAACATCACTTACCGTTGAGATCGGAATGTCCGCCAGTAAAGCAAAGGTTGAGACGCACTCACCCGGACATGGCCATCAAAATCAAAGAGGAGGTACAGAAATAGATCGACGCGGGTTTCCTCGCTACATCTTAATATCCTCAATGGTTAGCCAACATCGTACCCATTCCTAAAAAGGACGGAAAGGTCAGAATGTGTGTCGATTACATAGATCTGAACAAGGCTAGTCCAAAGGACGACTTTCCTTTACCACACATTGACATGCTGGTAGACAGTACAGCAAAGTTCAAAGTTTTCTCCTTCATGGATGGATTCTCGGGCTATAACCAGATCAAAATGGCGCCGAAAGACATGGAGAAAACTTTGTTCATTACCCCATGGGGTACCTTTTGTTACAAGGTGATGTCGTTCAGTTTGAAGAATGTCGGGGCAACCTATCAAAGGGCCATGACTACTCTGTTTCAGGACATGATACACAAAGAAATCGAGGTATATGTCGATGATTTGATTGCAAAATCAAAAATAGAGGATGAGCACGTTGAACATCTGTTAAAATTATTCGAACGTCTAAGAAAATTCAAGCTTCGCTTGAATCCCAACAAGTGCACCTTCGGTGTCCGTTCGGGGAAACTACTAGGGTTCATCGTCAGCCAGAAAGGAATTGAGGTTGATCCTGACAAGGTCAAGGCCATTCAAGAAATGCCTTCTCCGAAAACTGAAAAACAAGTCAGAGGATTCCTGGGACGTTTGAACTACATCTCCAGATTCATATTCCTTATGACCGCCACGTGTGCACCGATTTTCAAATTACTGAAAAAGAACCAGGACTGCGTTTGGTCAGAAGACTGCCAAACTGCCTTCGACAGTATTAAGGAATATCTGTTGAATCCGCCGATTCTATCACCACCAGTGGAAGGAAGACCACTAATCATTTACCTCACAGTCCTTGAGGACTCAATGGGATGTGTACTTGGCCAACAAGACGAAACCAAAAGGAAAGAGTCTGCCATTTACTATCTGAGCAAGAAGTTCACCGACTGTGAAACTCGGTACACGATGCTTAAGAAAACTTGTTGCGCTTTGGCTTGGGCAGCCAAACGTCTTCGCCAATACATGATTCGTCATACTACTTGGTTGGTCTCCGAGATGGATCCAATCAAGTATGTATTCGAAAAACCTGATCTCACGGGAAGGATTGCTCGTTGGCAGATGTTACTATCAGAATATGACATAGAGTACCATGCTCAAAAAGCCGTTAAAGGAATTATTTTAGCCGATCATTTGGCTCATCAACCGATTGACGATTAGGAATCAATCGGGTTTGACTTCCCAGACGAAGATGTCATGTATCTCAAAATGAAAGACTGCGATGAACCGCTACCCAGTGAAGGGCCAGAACCAGGTTCCCAATGGGGACTTATCTTTGACGGAGCAGTTAATCATTACGGAAACGGAATTGGGGCAATCATTGTTACCCCTCAGGGTACCCACATTCCTTTCACTGCCAGACTTACGTCCGAATGTACGAACAACGAGGCCGAATACGAAGCTTGTATTATGGGTCTCGAGGAAGCGATTGATTTAAGGATCAAGAACTTGGACGTATACGGCGATTCAGCCCTGGTTATCAATCAGATAACAGGAGATTGGAACACATACCAATCAGGATTGATTCCTTACAAAGACTATGCAAGAAGGTTGTTACCCTTCTTCAACAGAGTTGAGTTTCATCACATCCCTCGTGGTGAGAATCACATGGCTGATGCTTTATCCACTCTCTCTTCCATGATTAGTGTAGGTCAATGGAATGACCTACCTAAGATTGACGTAATGCGCCTTGAATGGCCCGCCTACATCTTCGCGATCGAAGCAGTCATAGACGACAAACCTTGGTATCAGGATATCAAGTGCTTCCTTCAGAAACAAGAGTACCCACCTGGGGCACTCAGAAAGGACAGAAAAACCCTCAGAAGGCTAGCTGGAAGCTTCTTCCTGAGCGGTGACACTCTTTATAAGAGGAATTTTGACATGGTCTTGCTCCGATGCGTCGACAGACCAAAATCAGACATGCTTATGAAAGAAATTCATGAAGGATCCTTTGGCACTCATGCCAACGGATACACAATGGCGAGAAAAATTCTCAGAGCCGGGTACTATTGGTTGACCATGGAATCCGACTGCTACAAGTACATGAGGAGGTGTCACAAGTGTCAGATATACTCTGACAAAATTCATGTACCGCCATCGCATCTCAAAGTTCTTTCTTCCCCGTGGCCTTTTTCCATATGGGGAATCGACATGATTGGCTTGATCGAACCTAAGGCTTCAAACGGACATCGGTTCATTCTAGTAGCCATTGACTACTTTACCAAGTGGGTCGAAGCAGCGTCGTACGCTAATGTTACCCGACAAGTGGTGGTCCGATTTATCAAAAACAATATCATCTGCCATTATGGTGTTCCAAGCCAGATCATTACAGATAATGGATCTAACTTGAACAATAAGATGATGAAGGAGTTGTGTGCTGAGTTCAAGATCGAACACCATAACTCATCTCCCTACCGACCCAAGATGAACGGAGCGGTAGAAGCGGCTAACAAGAACATCAAGAAGGTTGTTCAAAAGATGGTTGTAACCTATAAAGACTGGCACGAGATGCTACCCTTTGCGCTTCACGGTTATCGAACATCTGTCCGCACTTCAACAGGGGCTACCCCTTTCTCTCTAGTGTATGGCATGGAAGCAGTGCTCCCCATAGAAGTAGAGATCCCATCAATCCGAGTATTGATGGAAGCTAAGCTCAACGAAGCTGAATGGTGTCAAAGTCGACACGACGAACTCAATCTGATCGAAGAGAAACGAATCACGGCACTATGCCACGGTCAGTTGTATCAACAAAGAATAAAGAGGGCGTTTGACAAAAAGGTCCGACCTCGTGTCTTCAGGAAAGGAGACCTCGTGCTCAAGAAGATACAATCATTTCTCACTGATACTCGGGGCAAGTGGACCCCAAATTATGATGGCCCCTATGTGGTCACGAAAGCTTTCTCAGGCGGCGCCTTGAGACTTGCAACCATGGACGGAGAGGAATTTGCCTACCCCACGAATGTTGATGTAGTCAAGAAATACTTCGCCTAAACTAAAAAAAAAACGTCTCGGTGGATTGAAAACCCGAAAGGGCGGTCCAGGAAAAAGTTAGAGACATGAAAAAAAATCATCCCGGTGGATTGGAAACATCATAGTACAATCCAGGCAAAAATTGGGGATAATGGCAAGTAACTATGTTCAACAGAGGCAAGTCCCTTAGCAGCAGTTACATCACCCATCAGAAGAAATCTCCCGTCAAGGTCATCTTCGACAGAAGCTCAGGATGCCCCGAACTCAAAGTTGGTAGAAGGATAGTGGTCGTTATGTTTCAACGTAGCCCTTTTCCCTGTAAATTACCATTTTCTAAACTTTGTATATACTCTTTGGAATCACGCGTTTGGCTGATTTCCATCTTATCAATAAAATTTGAGCCCTTGTGCTTTTGTTTGTAATTCTTACTTGTTTTAGCTTTACGGAACGACGTTGTTTAACTTAATTAACGACTCTTGAAATAAAACAAAATGAATTTACTTGTTAAAACTTTTTCTACTTTTAAATTAAATATGGCATTTCTTTTTTACTGTTGAACATCAGAAGAACATCGATCGCTTCTCCAGAAGTAAGCGAGCCTCAAAGTGCGGATTCAAAGTACTCCTTCTAAGCCAGTGCGCCTGAATGAAGGGATCAACTGTGTCAGAGACCTTGTTTCGTCTGACATGCTTCGGCCGAGTTCTCATCTCCTAAGCCCGACCAGCATAGCTCCCAACAGGGACTATCTCTCCTAACCAAGGTGGAATTGCTATTTTGAACCAACGGTACTTCTTCGCCTCGCGATGGTCGAGTATTCAGTCGTGTTCATCTATTAGTCTGTATGCCGTGTCTGTTTTGTCAGCATAAACATACATACATCATACATTTTTTATTTGCATTCGCATTTCATATTGCATCGCTATCACTCTAGTCGGTCTTGTCCCCTAGTGATAACCGTTCTCTCAATCGAGTTTGTCAGTTCTTTCCTCGTCAGGAAGTATCGCGTCTGAACAATCTCGTCACCAGTGTATCTTTAGATCAGAGTCGGCGCTTGACCACTTTGATAACTTGAACCTCTGAAACATCAGAGAACCTTCAACAGATGTCACTCTTCGCCATTGAAGATGATATCCTTGCTTTCCCGGATTAAAGGAAAATCCCCAGAGAAAGCCTCTTAAACAGAGATTCGGAAGTACAACAGTGTTTCTCCGAAAATCCGCTGATGAAAAGGTCATCGGCACCTCAAAATTGGATCACATCATATGGCATTTCTCCGGGGAGATCTCGAGAAAAGTATGATGCACGACCCCAAGCAGAAGCAGTCTCCCAAGAGACTCGCTTTCCCCAGTAGAATCAATAAATGGCGTCTCCAAACAGAGAATTTTGTGCAACTCTACAACTCAGACGATGGGTTCCCCAGCAAGTCTGATGTAAACTTTTTCCGTCAAATGGCATCTCCCCAGGAAAATTCGGCGAGAA
The DNA here is from genome assembly GCA_022829125.1 of Lathyrus tuberosus. Classification (NCBI taxonomy): domain Eukaryota; kingdom Viridiplantae; phylum Streptophyta; class Magnoliopsida; order Fabales; family Fabaceae; genus Lathyrus; species Lathyrus tuberosus. Next base: position 1,922,345 of record JALAZF010000579.1, read on the forward strand.
GTTTGAGGAAAACCGCTACGAATAGCGTCCCTTGTCAATAAAGTTTATTGACAAAAGAAACTGAGACCAGTTCCTTGGTAGGAAACTAGGATCGAGGGGAAGTTTAAATCAGAAACTAAGACCAGTTCCTTGGTAGGAAACCAGGATCGAAGGGAAGTTTAAATCAGAAACTAAGACCAGTTCCTTGGTAGGAAACCAGGATCGAGGGGAAGTTTGAATCAGAAACTAAGAGCAGTTCCTTGGTAGGAAACCAGGATCGAGGGGAAGTTTGAATCAGAAACTAAGACCAGTTCCTTGGTAGGAAACCAGGATCGAGGGGAAGCTTACCTTTTCTAAGCATCATTGCTTAGCAAAAGAAGATGAATGCGCAAGCTGCCATTCATAGCCATCAAAATTTTGGGTATTCCGATATTTAATCCTCTTGCACCCCGAATGCCTGAATACTTTCGTCATTCACACCTTCGGGTCCAAGAAGATTAAATAGGGGCATCTGTCATACCCTAAATTTTGACCACTAAAGTTTCCCATCATTGTGCAAATCATCATCACAATACGGATGAATCATCATGCCTCATCAAATGCCTCAAGGGTTGTTGAGCATTCACTACAATCAGAATTAGGGTTTCTAGCCCTCTCAGAGCTCTTAGACAAAGGATCAATCAAGGAATGACATGATCTTCAACTTGTCTAGCCTCTCAAACATCCACAAAGGATCAAAAGGACTCCCGCTTCAAGGATTAAGCACAAGGCTGCTCCCTTCTAGGTGGATCAAGTCTCAAGATCGCCAGTATCACCAAATTAGGGTTTTGGTCGACCAGGGCCTCCAGATGGGAAATTTAATCCGGGCACAAGCCAAGGATCCAAAACAGAACCTAATATACTCCATGGAACCTCATGGGCCCAAGCATCAAGTCAATTTTTCCTCAGGGGATGCATACATCAAAAATCAGGAATTAGGGTTTCTTGACCTAATTCACCCCTAAGTTGACTTTTGGGACAAATCATGAGCCAAGACCTCAAGACATGATTTGGGGGTCTCTAATATACCATATTGATCCATTTGGAACAATGGATTAATCCAAGAAGTGTGAGCGACAAGTCTCAATTTCATCTGCACCGCAATTAGGGTTTCGCGAGAAAAGTCAACTGTAACTTTGACTTTTGACCTGGACATGCTCCCAAACCCTAAGACATGATGCAATATACCCTATGACACCCATGGAACATGTCCATAAAGTTTGATTTAGGTCAAGGACATGATTTCCTGAAGAATTGCACATTTTGGAATTCATCTGATAAAAAGTCAACTGTGCACAAAAGTCAACTTTGACTTTTTGAGATTTTTCACTAAAATGGATTTTTAACCCTAAAATGATGTTAATGTATGATTTGAATCATCATTCATCAAGAAAAATCAAAGAAAGTGGGATAACTTGTAAAAGGGGTAACCATAAAACTTAGAAATTTTTCTAAGTTATGGAAAAAGTACCACTAATACACCAACTTTGGAGGACCATAACTCCTAAACCACAAGGCCAATTTTTTCCATCCAAAGCTTGATTTGTAGCCCTCATTACCCTCTACAAAAACTTCAACTAGACCTAAGTCCAATTCATTAAGGATTTTGAGTTATGGAGTGATCAAAATCAAGAAATCACACTTTGTTCCAACACTTAGTGAAAATTTCACTAAGTTAGATTTTGCTTCACTTTTTGCCAAATGTAGAGGGATTTTTCACTTGGAATCAGAAGAGATCAAAACCAAACTTGTTCAAATAGTTGTTGTATCATGTAAGGGCTTTCCAAAATGGCCAAGAACATTGCCAAATTCCACTTACACCATGAGATATGACATTGTCAAGTTGCCTTGCTGAAATATGTCAAAGGCAAGGCAGAATTTGCAACTTTGCTCGATTTGCCAAAATCAGCCAAATTCAAATGCTCCTATCCACTTGGACACATCTGAGGATTGAATCTAAAGGGGACAATCACTGAGCCAAGCCTCCAAAGTCCATGGAACAAGAAATAACATGTTGAACCTAGAATGGCCAAAATAGGGACAAGACTCCAAATTTGGATTGAGGCATTCAATGGAACCATCAAGGTGGCATGGACTGAGCCATTCTCATCTGAAATCAGTCAAGACTTATCCAAGACCAAGGGTACCACAGCTCAGAGCCCTAACCTCTAGTCAATGGCTAGAGGAGACTTGCATTCTCATTGGACAACATTGGCCAAACCTACTTACCAGCTGCCATTCACTATTACAGCCAAAACAAACTTGCTCTACTATAAATAGAGCTCACTTGTGTTCAGTTTGAGTACACCAAAGCCATCAAACAGATGCTTTCCTCAAAATCTCTTCTTTCACCTCAAATTTGCCTTCCAAAGCAAGTAATTCTGAGTTTTTGAGCTAGAGAGCAATTCCACTCAAACCAATCACACACACACCTCATATATATCATATGTAAGCTGTGCAAACCATCAAAAGTGACCTGTAATCACAAAATCACAAAGTCACATCTCAAAACCTCAAAATGGCACTTTTGTGCATTTTTCAAGCCATGTCTTGATTCAGTCACTTTCCAAACCAGATAAAACCTCAAACACACTCCAAATATCATCCTTGAACTGTTCCAAATGGTTTCATACATCTGGAACACCATTTGAGAGAGTTGCTATTTTGGTCACTTTTGACCCCTTTTGCAAGAAAGGGACAGTTTGTGTTTTTGCAGGTACCAGCTGATTCCAATCATCCTCAAAGCATCTAAGGGATTATTTGAGGTTGTTCAAAGCATAAAATCATATCTGGAGCAAGGGAGTTGGCAGATTGCTGAGAAAACTCCAAAATCTCAAAGAAGGGTAAGCATCTCAACTTGCAGCACCAAAACATGTGTGCATTTGAAGTCTATTGATTATGCATCTCTCATACATGTCATATGTGTTGTGTTTGTGCCATTTGATCATGTAATTCATGCCTGTATTGAGTTGTAGCACAGAAAATGCAATTATAGGTCCTTTTTAAAACCACTATCGGGTTTTGAGGAGGGAGTGTGATCTGAAAAAAACACCACCACCATTGGATTCCTTGTGAAATTCTGGTCCAGATACATATAAATTTTGTCTCAATCCATTAAGAATTGAGAAAGTTATGACCTTCATGTTTTTGAGCCAAAACTTGCCTTGGGCAAGCTAAAACCATGCCATACCTTGTATATTTGTTGTTTCATTTTAAACAATGGATGTATCACCACCCCAGTGGTAGGGCGCGCGCCTTGTATGCTTGAGGTCGTGGGTTCAAACGCCACCCATGCCATTTTGTGATTTTTCATATTTTTGCTATTTTTCCAATTATTTTCATGTTTTGTTAATTATTTGGAATATTAATAACTCACTCAATTTTAATTATTTTTTATTGGTTCTTTTTGCAAAAAATCACAAAAATATTGAAATATTTATTTCCACAAAAAAATTAGATTTATATTATTTATTTAATATAGTTAGTATTTTTGTGAATAAATGCCTTTTATTTGTTTTTAAACCCTTTTAAAAATAAATATCCATGTTGAAAAATCAAAACCAGGTAGGTTTTAATTCATCTTGTGATTAAAACCTCATTTTTCAAACCTAAAACCAAAATCACAAGTTGAATAATTACTTTTAAAATGATGAAATTAGGATTTTATTGATTTTCCCCTTTAAACAAACTTTGTCAAACACTCATGGGCCTCTAATAGAGTGTGAGACCCAATCCTTTTTTGACCAAATCGTTTTTGGGCCTCACTTATTGTATAAGTCCCGATACCGTCAAAAAACAAAAGGCGCGATCGTCGCCTTTTCAAAAATCATCTGGGCCTCTCCTTTAGCTGTAAGACCCATTCAAAATTCTTTTGGGCCTCTATTAGAGTGTAAGACCCAACCCCCTTTTAACCAAAACCATTTTGGGCCTCACTTATTGTATAAGTCCCTCTGCGTTAAAAGAAAACCTCGGCGCGATCGCCATTTTAAACGAAAAGTCAACTGGGCCTACCCTCGTGTTATAAGCCCCACTCTTCTTCTTTAAAACTTTTTGGGCCTCTTGAAAGAGTGTAAGACCCATCCTTTTGTAAAGAAAACCTTTTTGGGCCACAGTTACTTGTATAAGACCCTTTGTACAAATTCAACAGTGCAATCATTGGTAAAACCCTGGGCCTCTCCTTGAGCTGTAAGCCCCAAATCTTTCTTTTTCAAAGCACTTTCTCCTTTGATTTTGAATATACTGTTGTTTTCAATCTTTCTTTGTTGAACAACTAACCAAACAGCATGGAAGCTCTACAACCGAGTAAGTGTTTATACGCTTTCATTTACTGCTTTCATGTCATATAACTGTTTTGTGGGGCTGCTCACTGTAAGTCTCCTTTCACAAACTCATATATATATAACTGTATTGTGGGGCTGCTCATTGTAAGTCTCCTTTCATAAACTCATATCGACTGTGTAATAATAGTATAGATATTCGAGTTTCCCCGGCAACTACGTCTAGCACTAGGTAAAGCTGTTTCGTTTATTCGTAGAAATAGACAGCTAGAACCCAAATAGGAGCACCAGATACAATCTTCTCTTCGGCTGTCCTCCTTAGGAATCATCAAGAAACTCTACTCCCAAAGATGAATGTATTCTCCGTGAATGGCATCTTTGAGTTTCTTCCAAATTCTCAGACTTTCCTGACTTTGATCTATTCTCAGTGAATAGCATTGCCTTGAATTTCTCGGGGTTTGGGGACCCACAGGCTTCTTAAAAACATCGACCTCCTCTAGGGCATCGTACAATGACCCACAGGCTTCCTATAAGCAACCCCGCCTTCTCTTTGGCTTAGTACAAGGACCCGTCAGCTTCTTAGAAGTATTGACAGCCTCCTCTTAGGCTTCGTATAATGATCTCTTCCTTCGGGAATGATAGCCTCCTCTTGGGATTCGTACAAGGACCAATCGGCTTCTTAAAAGCTTCCAGACTCCTCTTGGGCTTCGTACAAATTGTCCTGACGACCTCCTAGAGGTATAGGAACAGAACTTAGTTATCTTCATAGAACAGTCCTTTCAAAGAGTCTACTACTATTTCTCAAAGCATAGTACAAAAGACGAAACTCTAGACTTGGACAGTCTATTTTCCTTGAGTCTCAAAGACACTCTCAAGTGACCCTTTCGTTAGATAGGAAGAAACCGTTGACTCGGAAAGTCTCAATATCCTTTGGATTTCCCCTTTCCTTAAAGAATAAGGAACAACCCCGATCCTCAGATCAAACCCATGAGTACAGTGTTGCTCATATAAGAACTGATTTTCTCTTTCAAAATCAGTATACTGGATCTGTCACTCAACTATAACAGTCACCAGCAGATAGCCTCCTCTTAGGCTTTGTATAATGATATCCTTAAAAAAGTCGATCTCCTTTTCGCCTCCTCTTAGGCTTCGTGTAATGATCCTTCTTATCCTCAGCATAAGTTAGCCTCCATCTCGGGCTTTATACGAGATACAAAAGGACTCCCTCGTTGAGTCAATCAAACTTTTTAGCCTCTCTCTCGGGCTTTGTACGAGACACATAAAGGACTCCCTCGTTGAGTCAATCACCCCTTTCAGCCTCCATCTCGGGCTTCGTACGAGATACAAAAACACTCTCTTGTTGAGTATAAAAGATTCTCCAGCTGATTCGAACCCTTTTAGCCTCTCACTCGGGCTTTGTACGAGACACATATTAGCCCCCTCTTAGGCTTTGTATAAGAAAACCACTGGTTGATCCAATTAATCTTTTAGCATCAAACCTGTGCCTCGCTCACAGTAAACAAACATCAACAACTTCTTCCCTTTCATCTAATCGCTGTAAGCGGCAAGCCTCTGGATCATCTATATCCATGCCACTGTCCTTCTTTTAGCATGAGGAATTCCTAAGGAAAGATAGCATTGCTCTACACTGAGTTAAAGTCTTCTCCTTTAGGTTAAAAACCCCTTCTTCGGAAATTATGGCATTTCTAGGATCCGCGTATCCCGGTTAAAGTAATTTTCCTTTACCCCTCTTTAGAGATGACAAATTCTCTCTAAAGTTGAGACCTTTTAGGTTCACATCTTGGGCTTTGAACAAGATACAAACAACCTTTCGCTTCACGTCTTGGGCTTTGAACAAGACACCAAAACAACCATTTCCTCCCATAGAATAGGAGGAACTACGAACGCTCTGATTTCCCTGTTTCGGTAAACGGGAATACGTAGGCATAAGATCGAAAGAAAAGATCTTAGTGAGCACAATCAACAAAAAACCCAAATCCCATTTCAAAAGCAGTAATTCAAAAGCATCCTAATCGTTGTTCCCCGTCATAAACCTTCTGCCAAGATAAAAAGAAAGAAAACCGTATTGGCGAAAATACAAATAACCAGTACAAAGGCCCCCCACATTGTAGCATTCGTAACCTAACAGACCGCTGTTTAAACTCAGTATGCAAAGCAGGGTTAATTAGAGACATCTATTTCCCTTCCTTCATCAGCTTTAATAGGATAAAAAATGAATCGACATGTAGTAAACTCAACCGCAGAGAGCGACCAGTGCTTAAGAACCACGTCCAAAAATCGCTCGCTACACTTTCTTCAACAGAGTTGATTTTCATCACATTCCTCGCGATGAGAATCACATGGCAGACGCACTAGCTACTCTATCCTCCATGATCAGTATGAGTCGATGGAACGACGTGCCCAAGATTGACATAATGCGCCTATATAGGTCTGCTTACATATTTGTTGTAGAAGTCGTTCTCAACAACAAACCTTGGTATCACGACATCAAGTGTTTTCTTCAAAGACAAGAGTACCCACCTGGGGCATCAAAGAAAGATAGGAAGACTCTCCGAAAACTGGCTGGCAACTTCTTCCTGAACAACGATGTGCTTTACAAAAGAAACTTCGACATGGTTCTGCTCAGATGCGTGGACAGACACGAGGCAAACATGTTGATGAAAGAAATTCATGAAGGATCCTATGGCACTCATGCCAGCGGACATACAATGGCGAGAAAAGTCCTGAGAGCAGGGTATTATTGGTTGACAATGGAATCCGACTGCTACAAGTACATGTGAAAGTGTCACAAGTGTCAGATATACGCTGACAGAATCCATGTACCGCCAACGCATCTCAAAGTTCTCACTTCCCCTTGGCCTTTTTCTATATGGGGAATCGATATGATTGGCATGATTGAACCCAAAGCTTCAAACGGACATCGGTTCATCCTAGTAGCCATTGACTACTTCACCAAATGGGTCGAAGCAGCTTCATACACCAATGTGACCAGACAAGTGGTGGTCTGTTTTATCAAAAACAATCTCATCTGCCATTATGGTGTTCCGAGCCAGATCATTACAAATAATGGATCTAACCTAAATAACAAGATGATGAAGGAGTTGTGTGTTGAATTCAAGATTGAACACCATAACTCATCTCCCTACCGACCTAAGATGAACGGAGCGGTAGAAGCGGCTAACAAAAATATCAAAAAGATCGTTCAGAAGATGGTTGTGACCTACAAGGATTGGCACGAGATGCTACCTTTCGCTCTTCACGGTTACCGCACATCAATCCGAACTTTAACAGGGGCAACCCCTTTCTCTCTAGTGTATGGCATGGAAGCAGTGCTCCCCATAGAAGTAGAGATCCCATCAATGAGAGTCTTGATGGAAGCCAAGCTAACAGAAGTTGAATGGTGCCAGAGCAGGCATGATGAATTGAACCTCATCGAAGAAAAGAGAATGACGGCTTTATGCCATGGTCAGCTATATCAATAAAGAATGAAAAGAGCGTTTGGCAAAAAGGTTCGACCCCGCGTCTTCAGAGAAGGAGACCTTGTGCTCAAGAAGCTACCCTTATTTCTCACTGATCCCAGGAGCAAATGGGCCCCGAATTACGATGGCCCTTACGTTGTCAAGAAAGCCTTCTCAAGCGGTGCCCTCAAACTCGCGGCAATGGATGGAGAAGAATTCACTTATCCCACAAACATAGATGTAGTCAAGAAATACTTCGCCTAAATGAAAAAAAATGTCTCGGTGGATTGAAAACCTGAAAGGGAGATCCAGGAAAAAATTAGAGACATCAAAATCATCCCGATGGATTGGAATCTGAAAAACAATCCAGGAAAAAGTTAGGGATTCACGGAAAGTAACTACATTCTCACAAACGCCTCAGCGGTAACGTCATCTGTCAGAAAAGTCTCCAGTCAGAGTCACCTTCGACAGAAGCTCAGAATGTCCAGAATTCAAAGTTGATGGGAGGATAACGGTCGTTATGTTTCGATGTAGCCCTTTTCCCTTTAAATTACCATTTTCTAACTTTGTACTGTTCTATGGTATCACGCTCTTTGCTGATTACCATCCTATAAATAAAATTCGAGCCTTTGTGCCTTTTGTTTATAATTCTCATTTGTTCTGCTTTGCAAAATGACACGTTTATTTGATTAACATTCTTGAAATAGAAAAAATGAGTTTACTCTTGTTTTAAGTTTATTTCTGCTTTTGAATACGACCATTACTTTTTCTTCGAACACAAGAGGAACATCTACGTTTTCCTGAAAAACGGTCGAACTTCGAAGTGCAGGATCAAATGTTCTCGGTAGAATCCTTACTCTGGAAGCCATTGACGGGTCTTGTTCCCTCCCAGAAGATTCTATCTCTCGAAAAAAACAGGAATGATTTCCGATCACAAACAGGTTTTACACCTTCACAAGCAGAGATCTTGGTTTTCCAACAAAAGTACGACACTTCAGCGATACTCTTATCTCCCCACAGAGCGGTCGGATATCCCGTTGTACACATCACTTGTCTATATGTCGTGTATGTTTTGTCAGCATACATTCATTCATACATATATTATGCATTATTAATTCATATTCATATTCATATTGCATCACTATCACTCTGGTCAGTCTCACTCCCAAGTGATAAAATCCTCTCGTCGGTCGAGTCAGCTGTATTCCCCTCGTCAGGAAAATTTTGTCTGAATAATCTCTTTTCAGTCTACTTCTAGATTGAAACCGTTCTCGACCACTTTGATAACTTGAACCTCTAAAGGATAAGAAAACGTCTTACGGACATCCTTTGAAACATCACTCTTCGCCATTGAAGATGATACCCTTTGCTTTCTCGGATTAAAGAAAATCCCAGAGAAAGCCTCTCAACAAATGACTCTTGACAATACATCGTTCTTTCTTCAAAGAAACCAATGTTAATGAAGTCATCAACACTTCAAAATTGGATTGGATCACATGGCATTTCTTCGTCGAAAGAATTCTGAAGGAAACTGTGACATCCCCAAACAGAAAGCAGTCTCCTAACAGACTTGTTTTTCCCTAGTAGAGTTTACAAATGGCATCTCAAACAGAGAAGTTTGCACCTCTACAACTCAGACAGATGGGCTTTCCCCCAACAAGTCTGACATCAACATTTTTTCCATCAGATGGCATCTCTCCGGTAAACCTCGACGAGAAGTTTGATGAAAACCGCAACAAATAGCATCCCTTGTCAAGAGAAAGACTCGACAATAAGAAACTGAGACCAGTTCCTTGGTAGGAAACCAGGATCGCGGGGAAGTTTATTGACAAAAGAAACTGAGACCAGTTCCTTGGTAGGAAACCAGGATCGCGGGGAAGTTTATTGACAAAAGAAACTGAGACCAGTTCCTTGGTAGGAAACCAGGATCGCGGGGAAGTTTATTGACAAAAGAAACTAAAACCAGTTCTGTGGCTGGAAACCAGGATCGAGGGGAAGTTTTACCTTTTCTAAGTAACAACACTTAGCAAAAGAAGATGAATGCGTAAATTACCATTCATAGACACTATCAAAATTTTGGGTATTCCGATATTTCATCCTCTTGCACCCCGAATGCCCGAATATCTTCGCCATTCACACCTTCGGGTCCAAGGAGATTAAATAGGGGCATCTGTCGTACCCCAAAATTTGACCCCCTAAGGATCTTCATCATTGGGCAAACCATCATCATGATGAGGATACACTTATCATATTTCACCTTGTTTAGACATTCACTGCAATCAAGGACTAGGGTTTTGAGCCCTCTCAGAGCACTCAGGCAAAGGATCAATCAAGAGGTGACTTGATTTTCAACTTGTCTAGTCTCTCAAGCATCCACAAGGGATCAAGAGATATCCCACATCAAGATTTGAGCATAAGTATGCATCATCTCAGGCTAAACAAGCCTCAGGATCGCCAGTGTCACCAAATTAGGGTTTTGGGCGACCAGGGCCTCCAGATGAAAATTTGCATCTGGGTATGAGCCCATACCTCAATTAATAGTCCAACAAGCTCAAAGGAACCTCAAGAGTCCATCCACAACGCCCAAATCACTTTGAGCATTCATCTGCAAAAAATCAGGAAATTAGGGTTTTTCTGAAGAAAAAGTCAACCCTATCATTGACTGTTGACCTACACTTAATCTCAAACCTTGGGGGAGGGTCCAAGACATCCCTAAACACCCCTAAAGGCCATCCATGAAGTTTGATTAAGTCCAAGGATTGATTTAACAGAGGAATCTCAAAGTCAAAATTAATCTGCTGAAAAGTCAACTGTGCAAAAAGTCAAAGTTTGACTTTTTGAAATTTTGGTCAACCAAGGTTCCATTAACCCTAAAATCATGTTAATATGTGATTTGAATCATCATTCATCAAGAAAAATCAAGAAAAGTGGGATAACTTGTAAAAGGGGTAACCATAAAAAACTTAGAAATTTTTCTAAGTCATGAACAAAGTGACAAGGGTACCAACTTCCAAGGTTCATAACTTGATATCCAAGCAACCATTTGGAATGATCCGCATATGGATTTGTAGCTCTCATGGAATACTTAAAAAGCTTCAACTACAAGAAACTCCAATTCCTCATGGATTTTAAGTTATTAAGTGATCAAAATGACAAAAACATGAATTTTACACTTTTTCCAACACTTAGTGAAATTTTCACTAAGTCAAAATCTGCCTAAGTTTTGCCAAAATGTAGAGGCAGTTTTCAACCAAATGCAAGTTGCTTCAAAACCAAAGTTGGACATCACATTAAAATAGGATATGTGAGCTTTCCAAAATGTCCAAGAACATCACCAAACTCCGTCTGAGCTAGGAGTTGTGACAGCTGCAACATGCCTTGTTGCAAACTGTCTTGGCAAGGCAGATTTGTGCACAACATTATCAAAAGAAGACAAATACTCAACTATTGTCAAGCTATTTATCACAAGGTACAACATTTGATCTGGTCTGACATTCCTATCCTGCACACTTGAAGCACTAATATATCCCTCTTCTGCTAATACACACCACTAATCACTTCAGATTAGGTAAGCGGATTGACCTGATACTCCACCATGAGCACACCTAACTTTCTTTGGCAGAGAAATCACAGACCTGAATGATGTTTCAACATTAGTTCCGACATCAGTCTACATCGCATACAACTCCTGCTATGGCTTTGAAGACTACACCCAAATTAATCCACACATATCTCTTGTAGGGAACACACGAGAACAAATCAAGCTCAGCTACTTTCTTGACTTCCTCCAGTTCATGTATCTTCAGATATACCAGAACTACATGTGACATCATAACCAGAAAGATCCTCCTAATTAGGTCACCATTACTAAGCTTAAGAGATAACTTATCAAGATTTTCACTCCCGCATGAAGGATTTGACAGTGATACTCTTTTGCTTTGGCTCCACCCTCTTCTTTCATCATCAAGGAAACTGATAAAGAAGGAATCAATGTTCTGTACAGATTGGTCTTCAATACCTGACATAGACTATATACTTCTTCTTCTGTTGAGGAGACCAAACTCTAAAGTCTTACCAAGAAAATACCTTCCAAAGGTCTCACCACCAGAAATAACCAGGGTAGCATCAGACACCATGCAGCGGAACACACAACAACTCCTCAACAACCTTCAGGCACGACCAAACAAACTGAGTGTCAACAACCCATACTCATACCAGCAGTTCTTATGAATAGTCCAACCTTCACAACAAGGGATCATCCAAACTACTATATTAACTGACCAAGGCTCTGATACCAATTGAAATTCTGGTACAGACGTGTGATGTCCAGTGCAATGTCACAACATCCCATTCTACTGTATGAACAAGGCAATAATAGTAATAGTAAATCAACACAAGGTTTGTTCACCCAGTTCGGTCTAACTACCTACGTCTGGGGGCATACCAAGCCAGGAAGGAAGTCCACTATAAGCAGTATCAAATTACAGACTCAACAAACCAGTTGACAATCTACCTAATTCAATCACTACCCAATGACCCTTCTATCTAAGTCCTCCCTAGATAAGAGACTCCATCTCACTTCCAATCATTTCAATGATGTCTAGCAGTCAACATCTCCGCCACTGCATCAACAGCTTAATTTCCGACACTCTTCTAACACATAACCTTAGAAGACATACTTCTACGACACCCCTTGGAGTTGCTTCAAAGCTTCCTCCAAGAACAATACAATACTCATTACCTACAGGTTTCTGAGTAATTACGCAGTGACCATCTCACAACCCGAGTGGTTCACTTAGACAAAGCCCTAATGATCTACATCTTGGACCCGTACCTATTCTAGGTTACAAACATTCTATTTATAGCTTTTTCCCAACTGGATTTGGGCCTTCAAATCATATCAAATCTTCTGCTACAAATCTGCAAAAGATTCTGCTACTAAATAGATCTTCAATTAAATCTTCAATTAAATCTTCATATCTTTATGCATTAAAATTAGTAACAAACTAATCTTCTTCAAAACTGATTGCACCAGAATATATCTCTCCCTTGATCTTCGCCTGCAATTTCTGATTCTCTTTAGCACAATATCTCATTCACACCAGAAACATGTGCAGCCCTAATTAATCATCTCAGACCTGATGTTCACTACTGATGTCACGACATCGGGTGTAACATCAGCACACAGCTGCAACCCTTACCAACCAGAATGTTGCCTAAACATATCAATCATGTTAGAAGTTCATGTTGCAACATCAACCAAGACATTAACATTGGTTTTAACAAAATTTCAGCCAATCACTGGAACTTACACGCGTGTTCTTGGCATGTTCTTGGCGCCCTTTTTCAAATTTTTAAATATTTGAATTTTGTGATTTTATTTAATTGATTCAAAAATTAATTTCTCTCTGATTTTAAATGATTTTGAGTTGATTCTTTTTTCAATAATTCACAAAAATGTTAAAATATTTTATTTTAGTAAGATTTCCCAAAAACTATTATTTATTTCATATATTTAATATTTTTCCAAAGAATTAATATTTTAATTGTTTTAAGCATTTTAAAATATTTTTCTTTCTTGATTTTTCCAACTTAAATGATTTCAAACTATTTCATGGATGAATACATGATTTTTGAAAATTAATCCATGATCATAATTCATTTTTGACAATTATTGATCATTTTTATTAATTTTTGAACAAAATTAATTATTCTTTTAAAATGAAATTAGGGTTTTGATTATTTTCACCCTAATCAATATTTTCAAAACACTTTCGGCCTCTAATAGAGTGTAAGTCTCAACCCCTTTGTAAATAAAACCTTTTTGGGCCTCACTTATGTTATAAGTCCCACAGTGTTTTTTTCAAAACAATGGCGCGATCGTCGTTTTTAAATAAAATCATCTGGGCATACCCTTGTGTTGTAAGTCCCACATATCTTTCAAAAACCTTTTTTGGGCTTCTCTTGTTGTATAAGACCCAATCCCTTTTTGACCAAAACCTTTTTAGGCCTCACTGTATTGTATAAGTCCCGATACGTCTGAAAATCTCGACGCGATCGTCGTTTTCAAAACAAATTTCATTTGGGCCTCTCCTTGAGCTGTAAGCCCCATCTTTTCTTTTAAAATAACATTTTGGGCCTCTCTTGTTGTATAAAACCCAACCCCCTTTGTACAAAAATAATTTGGGCCTTTGTATTGTATAAGTCCCTCTGTACAGTTTTCAAAATCCTAACGCAGTTATCGCCTTTTTTAACAAATCATCTGGGCCACTCTTGTCGTGTAAGTCCCACATCTATGTACATGAAAAACAAATCTTTGGGCTCTCTTGTTGTATAAGACCCAATTCTCCTCTGTAAATAATATAGTCTGTATTCAATAATCATCAGGGCATCTCTTGTTGAATAAGCCCCATTTACTGTTTTACAATAACTGTATCAAAACTTTCTTCAATTTCTTGTAAAACTAACCTTTACAGCATGGAAGCTCTACAACACCTGTAAGTTTTTACATGCTTTCATTTACCGCTTTCTATACATATACTGTATTGTGGGAAGCTGCACACTGTAAGTCTTCTTTCAACTTTTTTAAATACTTGTCATATATCAATTGTATATATACTTGTATAGAGTTTTCCCCGGCAATTAGGTCTAGAACTTAAGTAAAGCCAGTTGTTTACTCTTTTAACTGTCAAACATAGATCCCACATAGGATTTCCAGATACAGTCTTCCCTTCTCTTGGGGTTAAACAATATGGAACAAAGAGAAAGGCAATGTTCCCGGTGAACCTTTTCTCAGACTGTCACTTTAGAACTTGTCAAAAGAAATTCAATTCCCCAGAGATGAATTATTCCCGGTGAAACATCTCTTGAATTTCTTCAAACTTTAGAACTGTTCACACAAGAAAATAATTATTCCCGGTGAAACTTTTCTTGAACATTCTTCAGTTTGGACCCACAGGCTTCCTAAAAGCATCCCCAGCCTCCTCTTGGGCTTTGTACAAGGACCCCCCAGCTTCTTAGAAGTTCTCAGCCTCCTCTTGGGCTTAGTACAAGGACCCAGAGAGCTCTACAGGTATAGGAACAGATCTTAGTCATCATTTTCTAGAGCTGTCTTTCTGAGTCAAATTATCAAACCAGTTAATGGGTTGACCCTCATCCCTTAACATACCAACCTTCTCTTGGGCATAATACAATGATTCCCCTACTATCTGAGAACAAATTTCTCAACAACCAGTAGACTTGGACAGTCTAAATACCCTTCGGATTTCCCATTTCCTTAAAGAATAGGAAATAACCCTGAACCTCTGGAAAAATTCTCCAAAGCATAAACAGTTACCAATATACAGACCTGTGACTAAACTGAAACACCTTTCAGTGAAGTTAGCCTCCTTTTAGGCTTTGTATAATGATCTCCTCCAAACAGAGTTAGCCTCCTCTTAGGCTTTGTATAAGGATTTCTTTATCTGCCCCCGACAGATTTAGCCTCCTCTTAGGCTTTGTATAATGATTTTTCTCCATCAGAGTCAGCCTTCTCTTAGGCTTTGTATAATGATACTCTTTTGTTGAGTATAAACAGTCATTTTCTTTTAGCCTCAATCTTGGGCTTTGTACAAGACAGATAATCTCCAGCTGAGTCATTTAACCCAGTCAGCCTCCTCTTAGGCTTTGTATAATGATACTCTCTTGTTGAGTATAAACAGTCACCCTTTTCAGCTTTATATCTTGGGCTTTGAACAAGATACAAATAAAACTTTTCCCCACTAAATCAAAAACTCTCTTGTTGAGTCAGTTAGCCTCCATCTTGGGCTTCATACAAGATATAAAACAATCTCTTGTTGAGTATAAACAGTCTTTTAGCCTCCATCTTGGGCTTCATACAAGATACAAAACACTCTCTTGTTGAGTATAAATGGTCAGTTAGCCTCCATCTTGGGCTTCATACAAGATACAAAACACTCTCTTGTTGAGTATAAAACTGTCTTTTAGCCTCCATCTTGGGCTTCATACAAGATACAAAACACTCTCTTGTTGAGTATAAAATTATCTTTTAGCCTCCATCCTGGGCTTCATACAAGATACAAAACACTCTCTTGTTGAGTCTAAACTGTCTTTTAGCCTCCATCTTGGGCTTCATACAAGATACAAAACACTTTCTTGTTGAGTATAAAATAACTCCCTTGTTGAGTCTAAACTGTCTTTTAGCCTCCATCTTGGGCTTCATACAAGATACAAAACACTCTCTTGTTGAGTATAAAACAGTCTTTTAGCCTCCATCTTGGGCTTCATACAAGATATAAAACACTCTCTTGTTGAGTATAAACAGTCAGTTAGCCTCCATCTTGGGCTTCATACAAGATATAAAACACTCTTTTGTTGAGTATAAAAACACTCTCTTGTTGAGTCTAAACTGTCTTTTAGCCTCCATCTTGGGCTTTGTACAAGATACCAAATACAAACACTCTCTTGTTGAGTATAAACAGTCTTTTTCAGCCTCCTCTTAGGCTTTGTATAATGATCTTCCCCCAGTGGAATCAGTCAAATTTTAGCCTCCTCTTAGGCTTTGTATAATGAAATCCCTACCAGTAAAATAGCCTCCTCTTAGGCTTTGTATAATGATTTTCCTCAACAGAGATTTCTCTCTTTAGAGATGACAAATTCTCTCTTAGTCAAACCTTTTAGCTTCATATCTTGGGCTTTGAACAAGATACAAATAAACCTTTCAGCTTCACATCTTGGGCTTTGAACAAGATACAAATAAACCTTTTAGCTTCACATCTTGGGCTTTGAACAAGATACAAACAAAAACACATGTTTCTCCCTTAGATTAGGAGGAACTACGATCGCTCTGATTTCCCTATACCTCATAACAGGGAATACGTAGGCATAAGATTTGCAACAAATCTTAGCAAGCACAATCCACTAAAAACCTTAGGTCCCTGACCTTACCAAAAACAGCAAAAACTCTCTCTCTTATAAACAAACTTCTCCCATTTACAGACAAACACAAATCAATACCAAGCATTTAAGTACTTATCCTAGAACTATAACCTGTGGATAACCACATACAGGATGGGTAATTGACAAATATCCATTGTGTAATCTGACCCCGGACTCCCCAATCTCTATTACCGAATAAAGACTGTTGAAACTCAGTTAGCAAGCAGGGTTAATTGGAGACATCTATTTCAGTTCCTTAAACAGCTTAATAGGATAAAAAATGAATCGAACTGTAGACCATTGATGTGATTCGCAACCACAATAAAAATCAACAGGAAGGTTTGAGTGATACAGGTCACGAAAACCACGCTACAGTCATCATGCCTCATCAATCTCCTCAGGGATTTTTGAGCCTTCTCTACAATCAAGAATTAAGGCTTTAACCCCTCTCAGAGCATTTGGACAAAGGATCAATCAAAGAATTGACATGATATTTAACTTGTCTAGTCTCTCAAACATCCATGAAGGATCAAGGGGTCTCCCATATTAAGAATTAAGCATAAGTATGCAACATTCCAAGAGGATCAAGCCTTAGGATTGCCAGTGTCACCAAATTAGGGTTTTGGTCGACCAAGGCCTCCAGATGAAAATTTCCATCTAGGCATGAACCAATACCTTAATGCATGGTCTAATAAGCTCAAAAAAAAATTCAAGAGCCCATCCAAAATGGCAAAATCACCTTGAAAGACCATCTGTCAAAAAATCAGGAATTAGGGTTTTGATCTAATTCAACCCTTGAGTTAACTTGTGGAGTAAGGCATGGCTTGAAGCTTCAAGATGAAATTCAGGGACCTCAAACACATCATATTGATATGTCTACAAGATTCGATTGACTCAAATAGCTTGATTCATAAGCCGCAAGAATTCAAAACCATCTAATCACAAATTAGGGTTTCTATTGGAAAAAGTCAACCCTACCATTGACTGTTGACCTACCCATGATATCAAACCTTGGGGAAGGGTCTAAGACATTCCTAAATACCCCTAGAAGCCATCCATGAAGTTTAATTAGACCCAAGGATTGATTTCACAAAAGGATCACAAAATTCAAAATTCATCTGATGAAAAAAGTCAACTGTGCCAAAACCAAGTTTGACTTTTGAAATTTTTGGTCAATCAAGGCTTCCACAACCCTAAAATGATGTTAATATGTGATTTGAATCATGATTGATCAAGAAAAATCAATAAATTTGAGTTAACTTCTAAAAGGGGCAACCATAGAAAACTTAAATTTTTTCTAAGTTATGGAACAAAGTGACTAAGTTACCAACTTTGCAAGGACATAACTCCCAAACCATAAAGCCTTTTTCTCCCATTCAAATCTCAGATTAAAGTTCATCTTACATACTTCAAATATGTCAACTAGACCTCATTCCAATTCATTATAGATTTTGAGTTATGGATTGATCAAAATCACAAAAAAGTGAAAATGGCCACTTTTTCAACACTATGTGAAATTTTACAAAACCAAAATCCGTTTCACTTTTCCACCAACTTTGAAGCCAATTTTCAATGTAATGCAACTTGATTCAAAACCAAAGTGTGACATCATATTAAAGTAGGATACATCAGATTTCCAAAAGGTCCAAGAACTCAATCAAACTCCATTTGAGCTAGGAGTTATGAATCTCACAAAATGCCTTGACGCAAATTGTCTTCATGACAGCATTAGGGAGATTGTGTGCATTTCTTGTGCCACACGAGTTCTTTGTCCAATTTTGTCATCTTACCAACTATGTCATCTTCCCAAATCAATGAGGATCTGATTGAAGCAAAGATCTCTTAACCACCAGCCTTGCAAGTCAAGAAACCATCAATGTTTGCATGTGGGATTCAATGATGAAAAATCCAAAAACTTCAAATTTGGCATAGAGCATTCAATAGCTGCATCTAGCTGGCATGGACTGAGAAAAATCCAACTGAATGAGTCAAGATAAACTCCAAGATCAGAAGACCATAGGCCTGCTCCATTGACTCAAGTCAATGGCTAGTGAAGACCAAAGATTCCATTTGATCACCATTGAAGAAAAGCCTGTTGTAGTTGCCATTCACTATTGATGCCAAAAAAAACTTGACACGCTATAAATAGAGCTAATTTGTGATCAGTTTAAGCTCACCAGAGCCCCCAAACCGAGGCTTTACTCAAAATCTCTCTCTCACTCCCATTTTGCCTACTAACTCAAGTTACTATCGGGTTTTAAGTTTGAGAGTGATTCCAACCAAATCAATGATTCACACACCTCATAAACATTATATGTAGATTATCTAAACACTGAACCAACATCTGGAACATAAAATTCATCAAATCATCAGCCAGTTGCTCAAGTTTTTGACCGAGTTGCAGTTGAGGAGCTATAATCAGTTCCAGCACATTTCAATTTGTTCTAAACATTCAAACACATCCCTTGAGGCACAAGGAAGCTGTCCAAATCATTGGAACTCATCTGCAACACCTCCAAGCTAGGATTCGATTCTCACCTGCAGAGGTAAGCCTCAAACTTCTAAACTCATTGAATCATGCATCATAAACACATTTTGTGATTACCATTGTGTTTCTGGTTGTTTATAGAACATTTACCCTCAATCAATTGATGTTTATGATTCTTGTATGAGATTTCATTTAGTTTTGCAATTTTTAGGGTTCATCTAGTTTTACCATGCTATCTCTTGATTCAATTAATTTAAACAAAATCGTGTATTGCCATTGCATTCCTTGTTTAAAAACGCATGATTTTCATATTTGGATCATGTGAAATGATTGAGAAACAAGTGAGATAAGAGGCTTCACGCATTTAGCTCAAGGAAGAAGATGAAGTTTGGCGCGAAATTTAAATTTGCCACACATTTTTTATATATTATGTGTTGGTTTGGTTTAGTTATCACCAGCACACGCTGGCTCAGTTAGCAAGGGCGTGTTTTGTGAGTTGGAGGGCGAGAGGTCGTGGGTTCAATCCCCACCCATGACCAATTTTTTTATCACTTGTCCAACTTCTTTATATTATTCATATTATTTTCTTAAATGATTTGAAAAATTAATTTCTCTTTGAATTTTTATCTTTTTGAATTAATTCTTTTTTTTCAAAATTCATAAAAAGGGTAAAATATTTTATTTTGCCAAAATTTCACAAAAAAATATTATTTATTTTATTATCTAATATTTTCATAAAGAACTTATTTTATTTGTTTTTAAACAATTGAAAATATTTCTTTTCTCTTGATTTTTCAAACTGAAATGACTTTTAAATCATTCTAGGGATAAAACATGATTTTTCAAACATTTATCCTAGATCATAACTTGTTTTTTTACACATGTTTGGTTATTTTGATTATTTTAAATGATTTTTATTAAAATAAAAATATATTATTTAATGAAATTAGGGTTTTTGATTAATTCCACCCTCACCAATATTTTCAAACACTTTTGGGCCTCTAATAGAGTTTTAGACCCAATCCCTTTTCTAACCAAAACTTTTTGGGCCTCAGTCATTGTATAAGACCCATTGCGATTTCAAAAATCTCGGTGCGATCGCCAGTTTAAAACAAAAAATCACCTGGGCCTCTCCTTGAGCTATAAGTCCCATTCCTTTTCTTTAAAACACTTTTGGGCCTCTAATAGAGTGTAAGACTCAACCACTCTTTGTACATAAATAATTTTTGGGCCTCAGTCATTTGTATAAGTCCCAATACAGTTTTCAAAATGACAGTGCGATCATTGTTTTCTTTTGGGCCTCTCCTTGAGTTGTAAGCCCCATCTCTTGTACAAAAATAACCTTTGGGTCTCTAATAGAGTGTAAGACTCAATCCTCTTTGTAAATTATAATAACCTTGGGCCTCTGCTTTGCTATAAGTCCCACAACATCTGTAAATATTACAGTCTGATCAATTTTATCAAATAAGTCATATGGGCATCTCTTGTTGAATAAGCCCCAAGCTTCTGTTTCAAAACAACTTTCTTTGTAATTTAAATTCAAATGTATAGTTGTTATCAAAACTTTCTTCAATTTCTTGAACAACTAACCATACAGCTATGGAAGCTTACTCACCTGTAAGTTTTTATCTGCTTTCTTTTACATGCTTTTATATATATAACTGTATTGCTAGAAGATTGCACACCTGTAAGTCCTTCTTTCATTCTTTTAAATACATGTCATATATATATATATAACTGTATTGCTGGAAGCTTGCTCACCTGTAAGTCCTTCTTTCATATCCTTTTAAATACTTGTCATATATCAACTGTATATATACTTGTATATCTGCTTAGAGTTTTCCCCGGCAACTAAGTCTAGAATTAGGTAAATCCAGTTGGTCACTCTTTCAATATAGTCAAAACTAGTTCCCCATAGGACTTACCAAATACAGTCTTGCCTTCTCTTGGGCTTAAACAATATGTAACAAAGAGAAAGGCATTATTCTCGCTGAAACTTTTCTCAGACTGTCACTATTAGAAACTATCAAAGAAATTCAATTCCCTAGAGAGGATTAATTCCCGGTGAAACGTCTCTTGAATTTCTTCAAACTCTAGAACTGTTCACTAAACAAAGGATTAATTCCCGATCAAACCTTTCTTGAACATTCTTAAGTTTGGACCCACAGGCTTCCTAAAAGCATCCCTAGCCTCCTCTTGGGATTTGTACAAGAACCCTCAGGCTTCTTAGAAGTTCTCATGCCTCCTCTTGGGCTTAGTACAATGACCCAGAGACCTCTTAAAGGTATAGGACAAGAACCTAGTCATCCTTTGCTAGAGCAGTCTTTCTGAGTCAAAACATCAGACCAGTTTATGGTTGATTCTCATCCCTTAACAACCAGCCTTCTCTTGGGCATTATACAAAGATTATTCACCAGATAAGAGCCAATCTCTGCCTACCAATAGACTTGGACAGTCTCATCCCCATCCCCTTGGATTTCAAAGAAACCTTTATTTCCTTAAAGAATAGGAAATAACCCTGATCATCTGATCAATCTCCAAATAGAGTTAAAACCTCAACAGGTCTCTCAACTCAATCTCTAAACCCTCACTCTAAAAACCCCCAGCTAGGGTCAGTTACTGTTAATTTAATATTAACAAAATCCCCAACAGAATCAGAACCTCAAGGTATCTGATATCTCAACTCTTCTGTAATCCCCAAAAAGAGTTAAATTCCCTAATTTGGACATGTCTCTGGATCTCATTAATCCTCAGCAGAAGCTAGCCTCCTCTTAGGCTTCATATAAGGAATTCCACCAACCAGCCTCCTCTTAGGCTTTGTACAAGACACAAATAAACACTCTCTTGTTGAGTCAGTCTATCTCAGCCTCCTCTTAGGCTTTGTATAATGATTTCCCCAGTGGAATCCAATCAATCTCTTAGCTTCAACCTTGGGCTTCAATCAAGGAACACAAAAATCAACATCCCCTCAGAGGAAATCAAAATATCTCTGCCGGAAGATATTTCTCTGTATAATCACATCAAAACAGTCAATCAAAACAAAACCCTTAATCCCAGATAACTGCTGTAAGTGGCACACTTGTTGATACAAACATCCAAGCTGTAGTCCCTCATTATCCTGGTTAAAACCTCATCTAATTGTTGTAAGTGGCAAGCCTCTGGATACAAACATCCAACCCAATGTCCCTTTCTTAGCATGAATTTCTGAGGAAAAATGACATTGCTCACACATGAGTTAAAAGTTTTCTCCTTCAGAACAAATCACCCTGTAAAGGAAATTATGGCATTACTGGTCTCCATGCATTCCAGTTAAAGTAATTCTTCCTTTTCAAACCAGTTACTCAAACAATTGTGATTAACATATGAGATATCTCTCTTAGAGATGACAAATTCTTTCTAAGTCAAAACCTTTTAGCTTCAATCTTGGTCTTTGAACAAGACACAAACAATACAACCTTTAGCTTCAATCTTGGGCTTTGAACAAGACACCAGACATATGTTTCTTCCTTAGAATAGGAGGAACTATGATCGCTCTGATTTCCCTATATTTCATAACAGGGAATACGTAGGCATCAGATTGCGAAATCTTAGCGTGCACACTAATAAAAAACCTTAGGTCTAGTACCTTACCAAAAACATCGAAAAACCCAAAAAACAACAAAAATACTCTCTCTCTCAGACATCGACAAAGAAGAAACTTTCCGATTTTATAGACAAACACAATCAAGTACCAAAGCAGAACCTAAGCTATCATCTCATGGATGACCATGTATAGGATAGGTAATTGACAACTCCCCATTTTATAACCTGACCCCGGAAACCCCAATCTCTGTCAAGCGTTTGATCAGTTAAACATTCGCATGCAAGGTTAGTTTTAGATAGCTTTACCTTTCTCTTACAGCTTCAGGGATAAAATAAGAAATTAGAAAGTAGCACCCAACGTTCCTCCCACTAAGGTGAGGAAATCCCATGGCGATAAGGCGGTCGCATCACCGACAAAAATCGCACGATACACCCCTTCTCACAATAACCAATTACTCCTATAGAATGGGGTCCCTGACTCTAAAGTGGTTACCTTTTTTGCTTCAAAACTAGAATAACCTACTCACTCAAAATTCTCCATTATTTAATAAGATAGTGTTGGAACTAATGGAATTAAGGTTCAACCCCAAAACTACCTTATTCACGGTGGAATTACATGCTAAGATTATGAAACCCATATGGGAAACCAAGATTGATGTCTATGTGGTCTGAAAAAAATATTGCCTCAGCCTTTGTGATGTATCTATGGTGTATGTTGATATCTGGGAATAAAGTCGAGGCATCAATCAATTTTTTTGTCAATCACATGTGTTGGGATAACCTTTTGCTTGCCAAAAATGTCTGACGGTGTGTTTTTGAAGAGACATGTGAATTGATTTAAGGAAGAATCTTCTCAATAGCTGGAGTTGTATGAAGAGAAAAAAGATGTTTCAAATAAGGCTTTGTGAAAAGGTTTGTGATTTATAATTACTTTTGAATGCAACATGAGTTATGTATTTTGGTACACATCAAGGTCTATAATTAAGGTCTTCGATAATATCCTTAACTTTCACTATTTATTGCACAAGTAATGTTCATTCATGATCAGACATGGTATATAGTCTTACAATACAATTTTGTTTGTGGTTTTATTTATACATAAGTTCATTGCCCACTCTACATACTTTGCTTATGATATTAAACTCAACTTGCATACAAATTATATTCAAAAGAGGGTGAGAAGGAAGGTGTTTATTTGGAAAGAAACAAGAATATGTCTGCTTTCTTCAAGAAAATTTGTTGATATCTTTGATGGCTTCATATATGAAGATGCTAATTATTCCTGTTCATGCACTGCTCTTTTGGGTTTTGATACAAGTTTTGTTAGCAGTCGATCAACCTCACTGGTTGCTTATTGTTTTAGTTATTCAATCATATGTCTTCGAGTTGAGTAAAAGGAAGCAAAGTCTGAACTATTATTCCTCATAAAATACGAGATATTGATGATCAACTATGTGGTGGTATGAGCTTAGGACTGTGTGTGACTTATTTTTCAGTTGATTGGATGTTGAGTTTCTTTAGTTATGTAACACAGCTCAATTTTCCATTCAATAAAACTAGGTTAAAAGAGCAGGTATGTAATATATATTTAACATTTAAAATTATAAACAAAAGGAACATCGGCTTAGTGGTTAAGAATCTCTCCCAGTAAGTTTAGGTATTGAGTTCAAATTCCATAGGTAGAAAAATTAGAATTGTTTTCAATGCTTTACTATCCAAAACAACAAAAATTTATTTTACCTGTAATGTGAGCAATTTTTAAGTTACCCCCTCGTAATAAAAACGATCAAAAAAATTACAGTAAATTAAAAAAAAATTAAAAGAAAAATATCAATTAAAAAATACTACGTGGATTTTAAAGACTAAATAAAAAAGACAACAAAAAGACATGTGGACAGCCACATATGATTTAAAAAAGATTATGGGTTTAAAAGTCAAATAGGGGCCAAACACACAGAATCTATACATTATAAGGGGGGATTCTAAAAAATCTTACAGGGGATAAACTGAAACTCGCTAATATTATATGGGGATGACTTATATTTAACCCTAAAATCTGAAATTGAAAACTCGGATTACAATTATTCTCCCTACATACAACTCGGATTACAATTATAGAGGGATGACTTATATTTATTGAATATTGATAATTAGCCCAATAATAAAATAAAAAATATTAATAAGAATATTTATTTTATAAAATAAATTTTAAATAAGATAAAAGTAGGTCAATTAGTAATATTTAATGTAATACCTACTAGTTACATGTCTAAAATAATCATTAGTGGTAATAATAATTGGTACTGGATACATCAATTCAAATATCTAGAAGTGGACCAGATTAAAAAATTTACAAAAATAGAATTACGACAACTAATACATCAATGATACAAATACATGGGATGAGATACTAATGTTATGGGGTCCCGACATAAACCACGAAATCTCTGACTACCCTTCTACCCTAGTCAAGGTCTACATGAAAAGTCCATTAGGGTATCTCACACCCATCACACACGAATAAGTACCGACTGGACACCTCACGATCATCTCATTAGCGCCATACGTCTAGTAACACATGCTTGATTTACATAATGAGATGATAAAGAAGCTTTTGTGTTACTGAAACCCCAACTCGAGCATTATGTATTGTGATCAACTAAATCTTTATCAAAATAAATGAAGTGTCAGCAACCGCTAAATTCCATATATGACTCACACGGCTTGTGACCACCGAGGGGCCTCCTATAAGCATATCATTTGGATTCAGTCTATCCTACAGCGACACTAAAGACCCAAGCCATGTATGAATTCCTGCACTGAGTATAGAACCAGGATTGCAACCATTCCTTATACTTATAAGCCATGGACCACAAATATATTAGTCAATTATCTCATGAGAACCTTGAACCATGTTATCCAAGTATATAGCCAGAACCATACGTCGTGACTGGGTAGTAAATATACCCACACGCACTATTGATATTTCCATGTTATCCCATACCCTATATATAACCCTATGTACCCTAACAACAACAGTCCCCCACATTTGAGTCTAATTTATGAGATTATCAACATCCTACTACAACTCTGAGAGACTTCATCTCCACTCTAGGTTATACACTTATTTTATGCAGTGAAATGTGTCAAGGTTCTATGTGTTTATAGTGAATTAACTTAAAGGTTTTCACGAGTTTTCAAGTTGTCAACAATCAAAACGAATATAAACGTTCAAAACGACTTCGGTTGTCCACGATTTTCTTACAGCACACATAATTAATCCAAATTTGCCGCATAACACTCCTAGTATCCTTTAATTGTTATCCTACTTATTATGTTACTATCTTGTGGTACTAATCCATAGGATATCCCATTAAAAACTTTGATATTCATAATCTCTCAGTCAACTCTAAGTTTGATCCAATGTCGAATGACTGATTTACACCTAAACGTATAAAATATACTTTATTTATACAAAAAATAAGATGCCTTAATTAATATTGGATTATCTTTTTTTCATTAACAATTATTTTGTGGATATGAACATTGTGATTAGATAAGTATGGGGTCCTTATCAATATTATATATTAAACTATTATGACAATTGAAAAGACTAGCAATCCTTATCAAATTTTATTTTTCAATCTATGACGAGTTCATAGATTTTATATCAGCTAAGAAATATGGCACTAATTTGTAACATAGATTTTTTATGAGAAATAATTTTTATTTGAAAGAGAATTCATTGATAAATGAGGATAAAGATTTCCAACGTTACAAAAACTCCTTACACCTTGTAATTTTCAAACACAAATTATGGTGCATCTTTTATTTTTTAATGATTGGAGTGATACAACATAGCTTACTAAATAAAACAACAACAATTGTCTTGACCACCCGGAAACTAACATTGTCCACCTTTTTGAAATCCCTTTTCTAAGGCATTCCGTGCCACAATTTGAATTATAAGTATCTACGCAGCATGCTGCTGGTTGTCCATTTCTTCCATAAAGGCAAACTAGTTTAGCTGGAGTGTCTAAACTAGTAACAGGTCCTGAAACAAAATAACATATAAATTATTATGCACACAAAGTTGTTTATTTATATTTTACAAAATTTTCACCCAATATTATTTTGACTTCATAACAAGTTGTTGATTCATATAGATCTAACAAATAAAGCTATTGTTTTTCTCCTTACGAATATAAAATCATAGGTTACAAATAATAAAATTCTCAAATTTAAACGTAAATTATTTCATAAAAATAAAAAAATGTTCTATAACAGATATCGAGCTAAGTCTTCCCTCTACCTGAAATCAAAATCAAAATAATGCATAAAACGCCAAAAAGATAAGAAGATTGATAGCTTTGAGAAGACATTTTGTTGAATTTCACTTTATATTTTCTTGTGTATTACAAGACTAAAATCATATGCATTATATAGACTAAATAATTTGTTTAAATGAAAATAAACATTAATATTATTTAATTTTATTAAATTTCATTTAAATAAAGTTGTTTTAGTTTGAAGATTTATCATATTATTAGACTTTTTAGAATATAAAAGTCATAAATATTTGTATAGAAATACTAAAGTAATTTTAATACAAAATAAAAATATGTAAATTATTCAAGTATAAATAATAAATAATATTAATGGTAGAAATATATTATTTAATGAAATTAAGAATCATCTTGTCTTTAAAACTTTTTGGTTTGACTGTAAAAATATTATATATAAAATCTAGGGTTAAATATACGTCACCCCTTATAATATTAGCCAAGTTTCTGTTTATCCCCTATAAGGTTTTTTTTTAGATTCCCCTTTATAATGTATAGATTATGTGTGTTTGGCCCCAGTTGATTATTTCAACCCAGAATCTTTTTTAAATCCTAAGTCGTTGTCTATGTGTTTTTTTTTAATCCAAATAGCATTTTTTAATTTTATTTATTTTTTATTTTTTATAAAAAATTTATGTTTTTAATTTTTTTAATAACGAGTGGGGTAAATAAAAAATTTCTCACATTATAGGGTAAACTATGTTTTTTCCGTTTTGGATAGTAAAACATCGAAAAGATTCTAACTTTTACTACCAATAGGATTTGAACTCAGTACCTAAGCTTAGTAGGCAAGATTCTTTACCACAAGGTTGATATTCATTTTGTTTATAATGTTTTCCTATTAAATATATATTACATACCAAAACCCCTTCATTTGTTCTAAAACCCCTTCTCACAATATCCAATTACTCCCATAGAATGGGGTCCCTGACTCTAAAGTGGTTACCTTTTTTGCTTCAAATTTGGAATAACCGACTCACTCAAAATTCTCCATTATTTAAGAAGATAGTGTTGGAACTAATGGAATTGAGATTCAACCCCAAAACTACCTTATTCATGGTGGCATTACATGCTAAGATTATGACACCCATATTGGAAACCAAGATTGATGTCTATAAGAAATGGGGTTGGTCTGAAAAAATATTGGATCAGGCTTTGTGATGTATCTATGGTGCATGTTTATATCTGGGAATAAAATCGAGGCATCAGTCAATTTTTTTGTCAATCACATGGGTTGGGATTCCCTTTTGCTTGCCAAAAGTGTCTGACGATGTGTTTTTGAAGAGACATGTGAATTAATTTAAGGAAGAATCTTCTCAATTGCTGGAGTTGTATGAAGAGAAAAAAGATGTTTTAAATAAGGCTTTGTGAAAAGGTTTGTGATTAATACTTACTTTTGAATGCAACATGAGTTATGTATTTTGGTACACATCAAGGTCTATAATTAATGTCTTCGATAATAACCTTAACTTTCACTGTTTATTGCACAAGTAATGTTCATTCATGATCGGACATGGTATATAGTCTTACAATAAAATTTTGTTCGTGGTTTTGTTTACACATAATTTCATTGCCCACTCTACATACTTTGCTTATGATATTAATCTCAACTTACATACAAATTATATCCAAAAGAGGGTGAGAAGGAAGGTGTTTATTTGGAAAGAAACAAGAATACGTTTGTTTTCTTCAAGCAAATTTGTTGATAGCTTTGATGGCTTCATATATGAAGATGCTAATTATTCCTGTTCAAGCACTTCCCTTTTTGGTTTTGATACAAGTTTTGTTAGCAGACAATCAACCTCACTGGTTGCTTATTGTTTTAGTTATTCAATCATATATCTTCGAGTTGAGTAAAAGGAAGCAAAGATTGAACTATTATTTCTCATAAAGTACCAGATATTGATGATCAACTGTGCGGTGGTATGAGCTTAGGACTGTGTGTGACTCATTTTTTAGTTGATTGGTTCTTGAGTTTCTTTAGTTATGTAACACAGCTCAATTTTTCATACAGTAAAACTAGGTAAAAAAAGGCTCATATATAATATATATTTAACATTTAAATCCACATAGCATTTTTTAATTTTATTTATTTTTTATTTTTTATAAAAAATTTATGTTTTAATTTTTTAATAACGAGTGGGGTAAATAAAAAATTTCTCATTTTAATGGGTAAAATATGTTTTTGTTGTTTTGGATAGTAAAACATCGAAAAAATTCTAACTTTTACTACCAATAGGATTTGAAGTCAGTGCCTAAGCTTACTTGCGAGATTCTTAACCACAAGGCTGATGTTCATTTTGTTTATAATGTTAACATGTAAAATATATATTACATACAAAAACCCCTTCATTTGTTGTAAAACCCCTTCTCATAATATCTAATTCCTCCTACAGAATGGGGTCCCTGACTCAAAAGTGGTTACCTATTTTGCTTCAAAACTGAAATAACCTACTCACTCAAAATGTAATACCCCGTATTTTTAATTTGTTATGGATAATATTAGTTGTGATCAACTGGGTACCGGTGTACTCTGAGAAATTATCTACAAAGATAATTAGAGTAACTGTTGAGCTCAGAACAAATCCAATTAATATTAACTGACTCTGAGGTTTTATTAATTGGTGCTATAAAGACTTTTGGACATTTAGTTGTGTTACTAACTAATGATATTTCTTTATATCATTTCATTTCCCTCACTTGTACCAAATAGAAACTAAAGTTGGAAAAGATAGTAAGAGTAGAGAGAAGGAGGAGCAAGAGGAGAAAAGAGAAAGGAAACCTAGAAGAAGAAGAAAGCTTCAAACTTCATCATCTCTTCTTCATCAATCAACCCAACATCTTCTTCATCATCTTCATCTTGTTGTGGTGAGTTCTAGTTAGAACCCTAAGTGTAGAAATTTAGGTTAGAACTTTGAGTAAAAATGGTAGATTGTGATTAAATGTTGTTTTCATGGTCGAAATATGAAATAGAATGGATAATATGTTTGGGTTATGTAAAAAAGTGATACATACTTCTTGTTATCATGTTTGAATGTTTTTGGTTGAATTGGATTTGAGTTAGCACCATTAAAACCAGAATTTCTACACTTCTTCTGTGAAGTAACCGGTTACTTGGTGAAGTAACCCGTTACTTGAAGAAAAATGCATGCATGTTATAGGTGAAGTAACCGGTTACCTGGTGAAGTAATCGGTTACCTTAAAGTGTCCACATACGTGATTTTGGTTCTGGATGAATAGTGAATCTGAAGTAACCCGTTACCTTACTGAAACTTTTGAAAAATGTTTTTTTTTAAATTCATAACTTTTGAACCGTGAATCCGATTTAGGCGTTCTTTATATCGATGGAAAGCCGTAAAAATATTCTACGCAATGGAAGTGAAAAATATCGGTTTTGTTACCCGATTAAATAATCTGAGGAGAACCCGAGAATGTGTTAATTTTATGATTTGAATATTATATGCAATTTTTGTTATACTATTGTATTGTTTTACAATAAATCCCTTCTTCTGAAAAGAATTGAGTGATAACATGTTTAAAATATGGAATAGGAGGAGTGAGGAATTTTACAATGAATCTATCTTAGAACCTAGTTGTGTGACTAGGAAATTATAGATAATCTAGACGGCGATGCTCGTGCATGTGATGTAGAAAGATGCGTCCTTGCCGAGTAATGGTCTAGAAGAGAGTGAAACACTTGTATGGGACATGTGTGAATCTTGTTGGTTGAAAAAGGCGAGAGGGCCTTAAGGCGAATATGGCCTTGTGATTGTCTGATACAATCGCGTGTGTGTGCGAGATCACGTAATCATAATTGTTTCCCCCTGTTTTGCCGTTTCATGAGCTTGGAGCTCCTTTGGAATGTACGCATGATTAGTTGGTAGGTTTGATTCCTGCGTGTAGTACAAATGGAGCCTATATGGTAAAGAGACTTGTGATGGTTTACAGGCCATGAGAAGTGACGGTTCACAGTTAACAGGCCGGTGATCCCGAATCCATTTCGTATGCCAAGTAAGTTACAAGGATCCATGACTCGGGTCGCCTTCTAGACGTAGAAGCGGATGGGAAAAGAGGATGCCTTGGTAAGGTTATCGATTAGTGATATTTTTAGTTGGTGAACTCATGAACATGTTTCCATATAGTGTGTGATTGTAAACTCAAGGTCACTTCCCTTCCCTTTGACTTGATTTAGGATTCTTAGGACCTTGTAAAGCCGAGGGAATCCATAAGATAGGGAACTCGCTGAGATTTAATATCTCACCCCATGTTGTTGATTATATTACAGGTGCTTCAGGTTCCGCGAAGGGCAAGGATAAGGCTGTTTGATTATCCATACTTATCTTGGCTTTTTTATGGCATGGCTTCCGCTTTGGAGTTTTATTTTGAGATCATTGTATTGATCTAGTTCTTAGTGTATTATAACATCTTGTATATGTTATGCCATAGATTTTAGTGCCTTGTATTTTGAGCATGTAAATTATACAATGTGTTAACTAGGAACTTATGGTATTTTAATACCAAAACTTAGATTCATGTATAATATATATGCTTTGGTGTATGTTGTTATATATGGGTGTCACAGTTGGTATCAGAGCAGGTCATATCCTCGACCTAGCCATGAAATAGCATAAGTATTTCTTTCTGTTTCATATGCGTTGTGTCGCAATTGGTCCTAAATGTTATATTTATGGCATTGAGTCTGATCAACTTAATCATATATGTCAGAACCACTCCTGCATGGAAGAATCCTTCGGGCAGCGAGGAGTATGTCCCATGGCCCCAGTTTTTACAACAGATGCAGCAGCAGCAGAACCAATTCATGCAGCAGATGGTACAACAGATTAATGGAGGTCTTCATCCTCCTGCAGTTGTTCCAGATGTTATAGGTGGAAGTTTTCGGGATTTTATCCACATGAATCCTCCAGAATTTCATGCCGGATTAGATCTAGTGAAAGCTCATGAATGGCTGGCTGGTATGGAGAGAATCTTTCTGATAGTTCAATGTAGTGAAGAGAACAAAGTGGTGTTTGCTTCTCACTCGTTGAAAGGTCCTGCTATAAGGTGGTGGGAGAGTGCTTCAGCTTGAATTACTATTCAAGAGGTGCCTAAGGTCTGGGAGCAATTTAAGATTACTTTTATGGAGAATTATTTCCCTAGTTCCTTGAGGACCCAAAAGGAGTTCAATTTCCAACAGTTGAGGCAAGGTACTTTGAATGTGGTTGCTTATGCTGAAAAGTTTGAGATCATGGCTGCTTACTCTAGGAAGGTCGAGTATGCTCCGAATGAAAGATGGAAGATTGACCAATTCCTTTTTGGTTTGAAAGCTGAGATTTCTTATAGTGTGTCTCAAAGAGAGT
Source organism: Lathyrus tuberosus (assembly GCA_022829125.1). Lineage (NCBI taxonomy): Eukaryota > Viridiplantae > Streptophyta > Magnoliopsida > Fabales > Fabaceae > Lathyrus > Lathyrus tuberosus. Next base: position 1,954,826 of record JALAZF010000579.1, read on the forward strand.
TCACTACTTATGCTGAGTTGCTAAGGCAGTGTTATGTGGCTGAGAACAGTTTGAAGAAAGTTCAAGCATAGGGGGATTTGAGTAGGTCGAATCAGAATGATCGTGGAAGATCAAACCAACAGTTTAGGCCTAGACAACAAGCTTTCAAAGGGAAGCAAGTTCAAAATTCTAGGACTAGCGCACCTCCCGTGTGCTGTACTTGTGGTAAGAATCATCATGGTAGATGTGGCTTTGAAGGAAGGAGGTGCTATCAATGTCAGAAAGTGGGTCATATGGCGAGAGATTGTCCTCAGAATAAGAATCAAGCGCAAGGAAAGAGTATCGATCGAGTTTACACGTTGGATGCAAAGAAGACCAAGGTTGTTAACTCTTTGATTGCTGGTACGTGTTTCGTTATTGGGAATCCTTGTTTTGTATTATTTGATTGTGGAGCAACACACCCTTTTGTGTCAATGCAATGTATGAAGCGACTTGGGTTGCAAGCTATTCTGTTGTCTCCACCCATGGTGGTTACTACTTCCATGGATGAGATAGTTGAAACACCTTTAATGTGTGAAAATTGTGTTTTATCTGTGGATGGAAGATTTTTTCAGATTGTTCTTATTTGTTTGCCGCTTAAGAAAGTAGATGTTGTTTTGGGAATGGATTGGTTTTCTGCTAATTCGGCTTTTATTGGGTGTGAAGAAAAGCTAATCATCATTCTATCTGTTGAAGCTACTCTGAAAGATGTGTTAACAACTATTTTAGAAGGTACGGTTTGAATGATAAATTTCTTGTTTGAGAAGGAAAAATCTGTTCTTTTGGTTCTCACTAAGGAGGAGAGTAGCGAACTTCAAGTTCTGAATATTCCTGTAGTCTGTGAGTTTTCCAAAGTTTTCCCCGAGGATGTCACTTCTCTTCCTCCAGAAAGGGAAGTGGAATTCTCTATTGACCTGATACCGGGAACGGATCCTATATCAGTTTCTCCGTATCGGATGGCACCATTTGAGATAAGAGAATTGAAGGATCAATTGGAAGAATTAATGGCTAAGCATTTTGTTCGACCCAGTGTTTTTCCCTGGGGAGCTCCAGTGTTATTAATAAACAAGTAGGATGGTGGAATGCAGTTATGTATTAATTACCGGCAATTGAATAAAGTCGGCATCAAGAATAAGTACCCATTACCAAGGATAGACAACATGTTAGATCAATTGAAAAGAGCCTGTGTGTTCTCGAAGATTGATTTACAGTCGGGTTATCATCAAATCCGTGTGAAGAGTTCGGATGTATCAAAGACCGTGTTCAGAACCCGTTATGGCCATTATGAATTCTTAGTAATGCCTTTCGGTGTGACGAATGCTCCGACAGTTTTTATGGATTATATGAATCGGATATTTCAAGCTTACTTGGAAAAATTTGTAGTAATCTTCATTGATGACATTCTTATTTATTCTCGTACTTCTCAAGAGCACGAAGAGCATTTAAGAATCATTTTATCGACCTTACAAGAGAGACAACTTTTTGCCAAGCTAAGCAAGTGTGAGTTTTGGATGTCGGAGGTTAGTTTCCTCGGTCATGTCATATCTCAAGGAGGTGTGGCTGTAGATCCATCAAAAGTTGAAGCGGTGATTAACTGGGAGAGATTGAAGAATGTATCTGAAGTTAGAAGCTTCTTGGGACTAGCATGTTATTATCGGAGATTTATCAAAGGCTTTTCTCAATTGGCTTTACCAATGATAAAACTTACTCGAAAGGATTGTCATTATGAGTGGGACTCGGCTTGCGAACAAAGTTTTATGAGTTTAAAGGAAAGATTGACGACTGCTCCGGTTTTGATCATTCCAGATCCTAGCAAATCGTATGAGGTATTTTGTGATGCATCAAAGATGGGTTTAGGAGGTGTCTTAATGCAAGAGAGTCATGTGGTAGCTTATGCTTCTCGACAATTAAAGGTTCACGAGAAGAATTACCCAACGCATGATTTGGAATTGGCGGCGGTTGTTTTTACATTGAAAGTGTGGCGTCATTATTTGTATGGTGTACGTTTTGAAATGTTCAACGACCACAAGAGTTTGAAATGTTGGATGAGAAGTTGCAAGAAGTGTTACTTCTACTGGGTTTTATTCAGGCTACCGACGGAATTATTATGTTCGACCAAAGAATTTGTGTTCCGAATGATGCAATGTTAAGAAGAAAGATTTTGGATGAAGCTCATAAAGGTACTTTTACGATACATCCTGGTTCTTTGAAGATGTATCAGGATTTGAAGAAGGACTATTGGTGGGCCGGAATGAAAAAGGATGTTGTGATGTATGTGTCAGAATGTGCAGTGTGCCAACAGGTTAAGATTGAACACCAAAGACCGGGCGGTCTGTTGCAACCTTTAGAAATTCCAGTTTGGAAATGGGATAGCATTTCTATGGACTTTGCAGTAGGTTTGCCCCGTACGCAAGGTGGTTATGATTCAATTTGGGTGATTGTAGATCGACTAACGAAATCTGCGCATTTCTTGGTCGTGAAGACTACTTTTAAGGCAAGTCATCTTGCGAGGTTGTTCATTGCAGAAATTGTAAGATTGCACGGTATTCCCTCAAATATTGTGTCGGATAGAGATCTGAAGTTTACTTCAAGGTTTTGGAAAGTCTTTCGACAAGCTATGGGGACGGAGTTGCGTTTGAGCACGTCTAATCATCCACAAATGGATGGTCAGACTGAGCGAACGATACAAACGATGGAGGATATGTTGAGAGCTTGTGTGCTAGAACGTAAAGGGAATTGGAAAGAACTTCTACCATTGATTGAGTTTTCTTATAATAATATTTATCATGCGAGCATCGGTATGGCTCCGTATGAAGCATTGTATGGGCAAAAATGTAGAACACCTTTGTGTTGGGCGGAAATTGGCGAAGATAGAATTTTGGGACCCGAAATCATCCAAGAGACTACGGAAAAGATTCGAATGATCCGCGAGAAAATTAAGCAAGCACAAGATCGACAAAAGAGTTATGCGAACAATCGAAGGAGACCTTTAGAATTTGAAGAAGGTGACCATGTGTTTTTAAAAGTTACTCCTAGATTGAGATTGAAAGGACTGTTTAAGTCACGCAAGTTAAGCCCGAGATACGTGGGACCGTATCAGATCTTGGAAAGGATTGGTGAAGTAGCTTACAGGTTGGCCTTACCGCCTTCTCTGTCGGAAATGCACGATGTTTTCCATGTATCTCAACTTCGGAGAATTGTTCCAGATCCTCTTCAGCCGATCCTACCGGATACTATTGAAATAGAAGCGGATTTGACGTTTGAACCTCAACTGAGCCGCGTTGTGGGAAGAGAAACGAAAGTATTAAGGAACAAGGATATTCCTCTCGTTAAGGTACAGTGGGATGCAACTCATCCGGGTGATGCAACTTAGGAACTTGAATCGGAAATGCGAGATGCTTACCCTCATCTGTTCAGGTAATCTTTAAATTCGAGGGCGAATTTCTATTTAAGGGGGGGAGGATGTAATACCCCGTATTTTATTGCTCCGGATAATATTATATTGTGATCGACTAAGCCCAATGTACTCTGAGATTTTATTTGACAAATAAATTAGAGTAACTGTGGAACTTAGAATAAATCCAATTAATACTATCTGACTCTGAGGTATTTTATTAATTTGGACTTTAGAGACTTTTTGGACATTTAGTAGTATTATTTCTAATACTAAGTTACTATATTATTTTCCTCTCACTTTGAAAACAAAAGAAAAAGATAGAAACATTGAAGGAAAGAAGAAAGAAAGGAAAGGAAAGGAGAGAAAAGAGGAAAGAGGAGAAAAAGCTCAAGAACATCAAGATCATCATCATCCATTCATCAATCTTCATCCAATCTTCTCAATCATCTTCATCTTGCTCATCTCAAGGTGGGTTCTAGTTAGAACTTTAGTTTTAGAAGTTTTGGAAATGGTTGAGTTAGGTTAGAATTATTGGAATTTATGTTCTAATGGTTGAAATGTGTTATAAATTGTGTAGCATGCTCAATATATGTGCAGAATCATCTGTTTATAGTTGTTATGAAATTTGATCATGAATTGAATGAGTTTGGGTTGGAAATGTGTGATTAAAAACAAAGTTTTTGGCTTTTGCCACAGGGTTATCCGGTTAACGGTATGGGTTAACCGGTTAACGGTATGGAAAAATGGTGTTTTACGTGAAAATTGAAATGGTTAACCGGTTAACCAAATGCGTTAACCGATTAACACTGTAACTTTTGGAAAATATTTTCTAAAATTCATAACTTTTTACTCGGGTGTCCGATTTACGCGTTCTTTATATCGATGTGAAGCTAAGGAAATATTCTATGCAATGGAGCTGATATATGTCGAATTTACCGACCGATTAAATAATTGGGAAAGTTTGAAAGTGATATAATTATGTTTTAAATTGTGGTATATTATTCTATTATGCCATTATGATGTGTTTTTCCTATCCTATTATTATTTAGCATGTTGTGAGTGAATATACATGTTAATGAAAAATGAAATAGGAAGAGTGAGAAAAACATCAACCTTGACAATAAGAAAACCTAGGAAGAACTAGAAATGGTAGACAACTCTAGATGGCAATACTTGGGCACGTGTTGTAAGAAAGTGCATCCTTGCCGGTATTGGCCTAGTCGAGAGTGGAACACTAGTATGGAACATGAGGTTAACTTTGTGGTTTGAAGGACAAGAAAGGCCTTGAGGAATTATGGCCTAGGCATTGTCGAATACATTATTTTGTTGTGTGATCATGTAATCGTAACCATTTTATTTTGAGTTTCCCTTGAAAGGCCTTCATGAGTCTCGAGCTCCTCTGAAGTGCAGGCAGGATTACTTGGTAGGTTTGATTCCCTACGTGTAGTACAATTGGAAGCCTATGCAATGGGTACGAGACTTGTGATGGTTAATAGGCCATGAGAGGTGACGGTTCACAGTTAACAGGCCGATGATCCCGAATCCAATTGTATACCAAGTAACTACAAGGATCTATGACTCGGGTCGCCTTCTAGACGTAGAAACGGACGGGAATAAGAGATACCTTGGTACCGGTTATCGATTAATAATGTGGTGAGTTAATGAACTCATGTCATGTTTCCATATAGTGTGAGATTATCAAGTGTGAAATCAAGAGTCCTTCCCTTCACCGGACTTGAGTTAGGATTGTTAGAACCGTGAATAATCCGAGAGAATCCATAAGATAGGGAACTCACTGAGATTTGATGTATCACACCCCACGTTGTTGATGTATTTCAGGTGTTTCAGGTTCTGAGAAGGTTAAGGACAAGGTCGTTTGATCTTTTCTTTACTTGTTGATGGCTAGCTTCCGCTATGTTGTTATTTTGAGATCATTGTTATGATCTAGTTCTTAGATTTTATCATTTTGGAACATCTTGTATATGTAATGCCTTAGACTTTTAGTGTTATGTATTAGAGGCATTTATGTGTATAATGTGTTAACTAGGAACTTATTGTATTTCAAATACCAAATACTTGGATTCATATATAATTTATGCTTTGATGTATGGATTCTATATATGGGTGTTACAGTTGGTATCAGAGCAGGTCGTATCCTCGACCTAGCCATGAAATAGTATGAGTATTTTCTTTCCGTTTCATATGTGTTGTGTCGCCCTTGGTCTTACGTGTTATATTTATGGTATTGAGCCTGATCAACTTAATCCTATCTGTATGACATTCAGGAACATGGCTGACGGGCGCAGAAACAACCGTGGTAGACTGAGAAATGCTCCAGCAGGGACTAATCCGCCGGTTGACAAGGGGAATGCTCCGTTGTATCAATTCATGCAACAGATGCAGCAACAACAAAATCAGTTTATGCAACAAATGGTTCAGCAGATGGCGGATGGTCTACATCCTCCAGTGGTTGTTCCTGAGGTTGCAGGAGGAAATTTTAGGGATTTCATTCGTTTGAATCCTCCGGAATTTCAGGGAGGGTTAGACCCAGTGAAGGCTCATGAATGGATATAAGGTATGGAACGGGTTTTCCAAATAGTTCAGTGCAGTGAGGAGAACAAGGTGGTCTTTGCTTCCCACTTGTTGAAGGGTCCTGCCATGAGGTGGTGGGAGAGCGCTTCAGCTTTAATGACAATGCAAGAGGTACCAGAACAGTTTAAGGTAACTTTTATGGAGAAATATTTTCCAAGTTCCTTGAGATCTCAGAAGGAATTTGAGTTTCAACAATTGAGACAAGGTAACTTGACTGTGGCTTCTTATGCTGAGAAATTTGAAACTATGGCTGCTTATTCTAGACAAGCCATGTATGCTCCTGATGAGAGGTGGAAGATTGATCAGTTTCTGTTTGGTTTAAGGGCTGAAATTTCACATAGCGTGTATTAACGAGAATTTACTACTTATGCCGAAATGTTAAGACAATGTTATGTGGCGGAGCATAGTTTGAAAAAGGTTCGAGATGAAAGTGTAGCAAGTCGAGTAACTCAAGGTGATCGTCGAAGGTCTAATCAACCATTTAGACCTAGGCCACAATCCTTCAAGGGGAAATAGGTACAAGATACAAGGGCGAGTACACCTCCCGTGTGTCGCACTTGTGGCATAAACTCGGAAGGTGTGGTTATGAAGGGGTAGAGTGCTTTCAGTGTCAGAAGGTGGGTCATATGAAGAAAGATTGTCCTTAGAATAGGACTCAGACACAAGGGAGGGTTTATACCTTAGATGCAAGGAAGAAGAAGAGTGACAATTCCTTAATTGCTGGTACGTGCTTTTTAATGGAAATCCTTGCTTTGTTTTATTTGATTGTGGAGCTACACACTGTTTTGTATCGATGCAATGTGTAAAGCGGCTTGGGTTGCAAGTGGTTCCGTTGTCTCCACCCATGGTGGTTACTACTGCCATGGATGAAATTGTTGAAACACCGTTGATGTGTGAAAATTGTGTTCTATCGGTGAATGAAAGAGTTTTTCAAATTGATCTTATTTGCTTACCGCTTAAGAAAGTGGATGTTGTTCTGGGAATGGATTGGCTTTCAGCTAATTCGGTATTTATCGGGTGTGAAGAAAAACTAATCATTATTCCATCTACTGAAGCTACTCCGAAGGATGTGTTGGATACTATTTTAGAAGGTACGGTTGGAATGATTAATTTCTTGTTTGAGGAGGAAAAGTCGGTTCTTTTAATTCTTACTAAGGAGGAGGGTAGTAACCTTCAAGTTTCGAACATTCCGGTAGTTTGCGAGTTTTCCGAAGTTTTCCCCGAAGATGTCACTTCTCTTCCTCCGGAGAGGGAAGTGGAATTTTCTATTGACATGGTACCGGGAACGGCTCCAATATCCGTTTCTCCATATCGGATGGCACCACTTGAATTAAGAGAGTTAAAGGACCAATTGGAAGAGTTTTTGGCTAAGCATTTTGTTCGACCCAGTGTTTCACCGTGGGGAGCTCCAGTTCTGTTAGTAAAGAAAAAGGATGGTGGAATGCGGTTGTGTATTGATTACCGTCAATTGAATAAGGTCACCATCAAGAATAAATACCCATTACCAAGGATAGAAAATTTGTTAGATCAATTGAAAGGAGCCTGTGTGTTCTCGAAGATTGATTTACGGTCGGGTTATCATCAGATTCGGGTGAAGAGTTCAGATGTACCCAAGACTGCGTTTAGAACTCGTTATGGTCATTATGAATTTTTGGTGATGCCTTTCGGTGTGACAAATGCTCCGGCAGTTTTCATGGACTACATGAACCGTATATTTCAAGCTTACTTGGATCAGTTTGTTGTAATCTTCATTGATGATATTCTTATTTATTCTCGTACTTCACAAGAGCATGAGGAACATCTGAGAATTGTGTTATCCGTGTTGCAAGAGAAGCAACTTTTTGCTAAGTTAAGTAAGTGTGAATTTTGGATGGCGTAAGTTAAGTTTCTTGGTCACGTTATATCACAAGGTGGTGTAGCAGTAGATCCGTCGAAGGTAGAAGCAATGATAAATTGGGAGAGGCCGAGAAATGCTTCGGAAGTCAGAAGTTTCTTAGGGCTGGCAGGTTACTATAGGAGGTTCATCGAAGGTTTCTCTCAGTTGGCTTTATCAATGACGAAACTTACTCGTAAAGATTTTGCTTTTGAGTGGGATTCGGGTTGTGAGCAAAGTTTCATGAAGTTGAAGGAGAGATTGACAACAGCTCCGGTGTTAATCATTCATGATCCTAACAACTCTTACGAAGTGTTTTGTGATGCTTCTAAGATGGGATTGGGAGGTGTTCTGATGCAAGGTGGTCAAGTAGTAGCTTATGCCTCCCGACAATTGAAAATTCATGAACAGAATTATCCAACTCACGATTTGGAATTGGCAGCGGTTGTTTTTACACTAAAGGTGTGGCAGCATTATTTGTATGGTGTACGTTTTGAAATGTTCAGTGACCATAAGAGCTTGAAATATTTATTTGACCAAAGGGAGTTAAATATGAGACAACGAAGATGGATGGAGTACTTAAAAGATTATGATTTAGAATTAAAGTATCATCCAGGAAAAGCGAATAAGGTAGCAGATGCGTTAAGTCGGAAAGTAGTTCATAGCGCGAAATTGATGATTTTGGAGTATGCATTGTTGGAGAATTTTAGAGATCTTAATCTTCAGTTTGTGTGGACCCAAGATGGTGTGATTATGGGAAATTTGAATGTCAATTCTACTCTAAGAGTTGAGATTCAACAAGGTCAAATGTTGGATGAGAAGTTGGAAGAAGTGTTACTTCTACCGGGTTTTATTCAGGCTACCGACGGAATTATTATGTTCGACCAAAGAATTTGTGTTCCGAATGATGCAATGTTAAGAAGAAAGATTTTGGATGAAGCTTATAAAGGTACTTTTACGATACATCTTGGTTCTTCGAAGATGTATCAAGATTTGAAGAAGGACTATTGGTGGTCCGGAATGAAAAAGGATGTTGCGATGTATGTGTCAGAATGTGCAGTGTGCCAACAGGTTAAGATTGAACACCAAAGACCGGGCGGTCTGTTGCAACCTTTAGAAATTCCAGTTTGGAAATGGGATAGCATTTCTATGGACTTTGCAGTAGGTTGGCCCCGTACACAAGGTGGTTATGATTCAATTTGGGTGATTGTAGATCGACTAACGAAATCGGCACATTTCTTGGCCGTGAAGACTACTTTTAAGGCAAGTCATCTTGTGAGGTTGTTCATTGCAGAAATTGTAAGATTGCACGGTATTCCCTCAAATATTGTGTCGGATAGAGATCCGAAGTTTACTTCAAGGTTTTGGAAAGTCTTTCAACAAGCTATGGGGACAGAGTTGCGTTTGAGCACGTCTAATCATCCACAAACGGATGGTCAGACTGAGCGAACGATACAAACGATGGAGGATATGTTGAGAGCTTGTGTGCTAGAAAGTAAAGGGAATTGGAAAGAACTTATACCATTGATTGAGTTTTCTTATAACAATAGTTATCATGCGAGCTTCGGTATGGCTCCGTATGAAGCATTGTATGGGCGAAAATGTAGAACACCTTTGTGTTGGGCGGAAATTGGCGAAGATAGAATTTTGGGACCCGAAATCATCCAAGAGACTACAGAAAAGATTTGAATGATCCGCGAGAAAATTAAGCAAGCACAAGATCGACAAAAGAGTTATGCGGACAATCGAAGGAGACCTTTAGAATTTGAAGAAGGTGACCATGTGTTTTTGAAAGTTACTCCTAGATTGAGATTGAAAGGACCGTTTAAGTCACGCAAGTTAAGCCCGAGATACGTGGGACCGTATCAGATCTTGGAAAGGATTGGTGAAGTAGCTTACAGGTTGACCTTACCACCTTCTCTATCAGAAATGCACGATGTTTTCCATGTATCTCAACTTCGGAGAATTGTTCCAGATCCTCTTCAGCCGATCCTACCGAATACTATTGAAATAGAAGCAGATTTGACGTTTGAACCTCAACCGAGCCGCGTTGTGGGAAGAGAAACAAAAGTATTAAGGAACAAGGATATTCCTCTCGTTAAGGTACAGTGGGATGCAACGCATCCGGGTGATGCAACTTGGGAACTTGAATCGGAAATGCGAGATGCTTACCCTCATCTGTTCAAGTAATCTTTAAATTCGAGGGAGAATTTCTATTTAAGGGGGGAGGATGTAATACCCCGTATTTTATTGCTCCGGATAATATTATATTGTGATCGACTAAGCCCAGTGTACTCTGAGAAATTATTTGACAAATAAATTAGAGTAACTGTGGAACTTAGAATAAATCCAATTAATACTATCTGACTCTGAGGTATTTTATTAATTTGGACTTTAGAGACTTTTTGGACATTTAGTAGTATTATTTCTAATACTAAGTTACTATATTCTTTTCCTCTCACTTTGAAAACAAAAGAAAAAGATAGAAACATTGAACGAAAGAAGAAAGAAAGGAAAGGAAAGGAGAGAAAAGAGGAAAGAGGAGAAAAGGCTCAAGAACATCAAGATCATCATCATCCATTCATCAATCTTCATCCAATCTTCTCAATCATCTTCATCTTGCTCATCTCAAGGTGGGTTCTAGTTAGAACTTTAGTTTTAGAAGTTTTGGAAATGGTTGAGTTAGGTTTGAATTATTGGAATTTATGTTCTAATGGTTGAAATGTGTTATAGATTGTGTAGCATGCTCAATATATGTGTGGAATCATCTATTTATAGTTGTTATGAAATTTGATAATGAATTGAATGAGTTTGGGTTGGAAATGTGTGATTAAAAACAGAGTTTTTGGCTTCTGCAACAGGGTTAACCGGTTAACGGTATGGGTTAACCAGTTAACGGTATGGAAAAATGGTGTTTTACATGAAAATTGAAATGGTTAACCGGTTAACCAAATGCGTTAACCGATTAACACTGTAACTTTTGGAAAATATTTTCTAAAATTCATAACTTTTTACTCGGGTGTCCGATTTACACGTTCTTTATATCGATGTTAAGCTAAGCAAATATTCTATGCAATGGAGCTGATATATGTCGAATTTACTGACCGATTAAATAATCGGGAAAGTTCGAAAGTGATATAATTATGTTTTAAATTGTGGTATATTATTCGATTATGCGATTATGATGTGTTTTGCCTATCCTATTATTATTTAGCATGTTGTGAGTGAATATACATGTTAATGAAAAATGAAATTGGAAGAGTGAGAAAAACATCAACCTTGACAATAAGAAAACCTAGGAAGAACTAGAAATGGTAGACAACTCTAGATGGTAATACTTGGGCACGTGTTGTAAGAAAGTGCATCCTTGCCGGTATTGGCCTAGTCGAGAGTGGAACACTAGTATGGAACATGAGGTTAACTTTGTGGTTTGAAGGACAAGAAAGGCCTTGAGGCATTATGGCCTAGGCATTGTCGAATACATTATTCTGTTGTGTGATCATGTAATCGTAACCATTTTATTTTGAGTTGCCCTTGAAAGGCCTTCATGAGTCTCGAGCTCCTCTGAAGTGCAGGCAGGATTACTTGGTAGGTTTGATTCCCTACGTGTAGTACAATTGGAAGCCTATGCAATGGGTACGAGACTTGTGATGGTTAACAGGCCATGAGAAGTGACGGTTCACAGTTAACAGGCCGATGATCCCGAATCCAATTGTATACCAAGTAACTACAAGGATCTATGACTCGGGTCGCCTTCTAGACGTAGAAGCGGACGGGAATAAGAGATACCTTGGTACCGGTTATCGATTAATGATGTGGTGAGTTAATGAACTCATGTCATGTTTCCATATAGTGTGAGATTATCAAGTGTGAACTCAAGAGTCCTTCCCTTCCCCGGACTTGAGTTAGGATTGTTAGAACCGTGAATAATCCGAGAGAATCCATAAGATAGGGAACTCACTGAGATTTGATGTATCTCACCCCACGTTGTTGATGTATTTCAGGTGTTTCAGGTTCCGAGAAGGTTAAGGACAAGGTCGTTTGATATTTTCTTTACTTGTTGATGGCTAGCTTGCGCTATGTTGTTATTTTGAGATCATTGTTATGATCTAGTTCTTAGATTTTGTCATTTTGGAACATCTTGTATATGTAATGCCTTAGACTTTTAGTGTTATGTATTAGAGGCATTTATGTGTATAATGTGTTAACTAGGAACTTATTGTATTTCAAATACCAAATACTTGGATTCATATATAATTTATGCTTTGATGTATGGATTCTATATATGGATGTTACATTACAACCTTTAGAAATTCCAGTATGGAAGTGGGATAGTATTTCTATTGACTTTGCAATAGGATTGCCCCATGCACAAGGAGGTTATGATTCTATTTGGGTGATTGTGGATTGGTTGACGAAATCTGCGCATTTCTTAGCCGTAAAGACTACTTACAAGGCAAGTTATCTTGCAAGGTTGTTTATTTCGGAAATTGTGAGGTTACATGGTATTCCCTCTAGTATCGTGTCCGATAGAGATCCAAAGTTTTCTTCAAGATTTTGGAGAGCTTTTCAACAAGCTATGGGAACAAAGTTGTGTTTGAGTACGTCGAATCATCCGCAAACGGATGGTCAGACAGAACGGACGATACAAACAATGGAAGATATGTTTAGGGCTTTTGTACTTGGAAGTGGAGGAAATTGGATAGAACTTTTACCGGTTATTGATTTTTCGTACAACAATAGTTATCATGCAAGTATTGGTATGGCTCTGTATGAGGCATTATATGGAAGAAAATGTCGAACGCCTTTGTGTTGGGCGGAGGTTGGCGAAGATAGAATTTTGGGACCCGAGATTATCTAAGAGACTACAGAAAAGATTAGAATGATCTGTGATAAAGTTAAACAAGCACAAGATCGTCATAAGAGTTATGCGAATAATCGTAGGAGACCTTTGGAGTTTGATGAAGGTGACCATGTGTTTTTGAAAGTTACTCCGAGATTGAGATTGAAAGGACCGTTTAAGTCGCGAAAGTTAAGTCTGAGATACGTGGGACCGTATCAAATTCTAGAAAGGATTGGTGAAGTAGCTTACATATTAGCCTTACCGCCTTCTCTGTCAGAGATGCACGATGTTTTTCACGTGTCTCAACTCCGAAAGTTTGTTCTATATCCTCTTCAGCCAATTCTACCAGATACAATCTAGATAGAAGCAAATTTGACGTTTGAACCTCAACCGAGTCGTATCAATGGAAGAGAAACTAAGGTACTAAGGAATAAAGAGATTCCTCTTGTGAAGGTTCAGTGGGATATGACGTATCTGGGTGATGTAACTTGGGAACTCGAATCAGAGATGCGAGATGCTTACCCTCATCTTTTCAGGTAATCTTTAAATTCAAGGACGAATTTCTAATTAAGGAGGGGAGGATGTAATACCCAGTATTTTTAATTTGCTCTAGATAATATTAGTTGTGATCAACTGGGTACCGGTGTACTCTGAGAAATTATCTGAAAAGGTAATTAGAGTAACTGTTGAGCTCAGAACAGATCCAATTAATATTATCTGACTCTGAGGTTTTATTAACTGGTGTTATAGAGACTTTTGGACATTTAGTAGTGTTACTAACTAATGATATTTCTCTATATCATTTCATTTCCCTCACTTCTACCAAATAGAAACAAAAGTTGGAAAAGATAGTAAGAGTAGAGAGACGGAGGAGCAAGAGGAGAAAAGAGAAAGGAAACCTAGAAGAAGAAGAAAGCTTCAATAGTCATCATCTCTTCTTCATCAATCAACCCAACATATTCTTCATCATCTTCATCTTGTTGTGGTGAGTTCTATTTAGAACCCTAAGTGTAGAAATTTAGGTTAGAACTTTGAGTAAAAATGGTAGATTGTGATTAAATGTTGTTTTCATGGTTGAAATATGAAATAGAATGGATAATATGTTTGGGCTATGTGAAAAAGTGATACATACTTCTTGTTATCATGTTTGAATGTTTTTGGTTGAATTGGATTTGAGTTAGCACCATTAAAACCAGAGTTTCTGCACTTCTTCAGTGAAGTAACCGGTTACTTGGTGAAGTAACCCGTTACTTGAAGAAAAATGCACGCAGGTTATAGGTGAAGTAACCGGTTACCTGGTGATGTAACCAGTTACCTTAAAGTGTCTACAAACGTGATTTTGGTTCTGGATGAATAGTGAATCTGAAGTAACTGGTTACTTGGTGAAGTAACTTGTTACTTTACTGAAACTTTTGAAAAAACTTTTTTTGAAAATTCATAACTTTTGAACCGTGAATCCGATTTAGGCGTTCTTTATATCTATGGAAAGCTGTAAAAATATTCTACGCAATCGAAGTGAAAATATTGGTTTTGTTACCCGATTAAATAATCGGAGGAAAACCCAAGAATGTGTTTATTTTATGATTTGAATTATTATATGCAATTTTTGTTATACTATTGTATTGTGTTACAATTAATCCCTTCTTCTTAAAATAATTTAGTGATAACATTTAAAATATGGAATAGGAGGAGTGAGGAATTTTACCATGAATCTATCTTAGAACCTAGTAGTGTGACTAGGAAATTATAGATAATCTAGATGGAGATGCTCGTGCATGTGATGTAGAAAGGTGTGTCATTGCCGAGTAATAGTCTAGAAGAGAGTGAAACACTAGTATAGGACATGTGTGAATCTTGTTGGTTAAAAAAGGCGAGAGGGCCTTAAGGCGAATGTGGCCTTGTGATTTTCGAATATAATCGCGTGTGTGTGCGAGATCACGTAATCGTAACCGTTTCCCCCTGTTTTGTCGTTTCATGAGCTTGGAGCTCCTCTGGAATGTACGCATGATTACTTGGTAGGTTAAATTCCCGCGTGTAGTATGAATGGAGCCTATATGGTAAAGAGACTTGTGATGGTTAACAGGCCATGAGAAGTAACAGTTCACGGTTAACAGGTTGATGATCCCGAATCCATTTCGTATGCCAAGTAAGTTACAAGGATCCATGACTCGGGTCGCCTTCTAGACGTAGAAGCGGACGGGAAAAGAGGATTCCTTGGTAAGGGTATCGATTAGTGATATTTTGAGTTGGTGAACACATCAACATGATTCCATATAGTGTGAGATTGTGAACTCAAGGTCACTTCCCTTCCCTTTGACTTAAGTTAGGATTGTTAGAACCTTATAAAGCTGAGAGAATCCATAAGATATGGAACTCATTGAGATTTAATATCTCACCCCATGTTGTTGATTATATTACAGGTGCTTCAGGTTCCGCGAAGGGCAAGGATAAGGCCGTTTGATTATCCTTACTTATCTTGGCTTTTTGATGGCATGGCTTCCGCTTTGGAATTTTATTTTGAGATCATTGTATTGATCTAGTTCTTAGTGTATAAGAACATCTTGTATATGTTATGCCATAGATATTAGTACCTTGTATTTTGGGCATGTAAATTATACAATGTGTTAACTAGGAACTTATGGTATTTCAATACCAAAACTTGGATTCATGTATAATATATATGCTTTGATGTATGTTGTTATATATGGGTGTCACACAAAATTCTCCATTATTTAAGAAGATAGTGTTGGAATGAATGGAATTGAGATTCAACCCCAAAACTACCTTATTCACGGTGGCATTCCTTGCTAAGATTATGACACCCATATGGGAAACCAAGATTGATGTCTATAAGAAATGGGGTTGGTCTGAAAAAAATATTACCTCAGCCTTTGTGATGTATCTATGGTGTATATTGATATCTGGGAATAAAATCGAGGCATCAATCAATTTTTTTGTCAATCACATGGGTTAGGATTCCCTTTTGCTTTCCAAAAGTGTCTGACGATGTGTTTTTGAAGAGACATGTGAATTGATTTAAGGAAGAATCTTCTCAATCGCTGGAATTGTATGAAGAGAAAAAAGATGTTTCAAATAAGGCTATGTGAAAAGGTTTGTGATTAAAAATTACTTTTGAATGCCACATGAGTTATGTATTTTGGTACACATCAAGGTCTATATTTAAGGTCTTCGATAATAACCTTAACTTTCACTATTTATTGCACAAGTAATGTTCATTCATGATCATACATGGTATATAGTCTTACAATACAATTTTTTTGTGGTTTTGTTTACACATAAGTTCATTGCTCACTCTACATACTTTGCTTATGATATTACTCTCAACTTGCATACAAATTATATCCAAAAGAGGGCGAGAAGGATGGTGTTTATTTGGAAAGAAACAAGAATACGTCTGTTTTCTTCAAGCAAAATTGTTTATAGCTTTGCTGGCTTCATATATGAAGATGGTAGTTAATCCTGTTCATGCACTGCCTTTTTTGGTTTTGATACAAGTTTTGTTAGCACTCGATCAACCTCACTAATTGCTTATTGTTTTAGTAATTCAATCGTATGTCTTCGAGGTGAGTAAAAGCAAGCAAAGATTGAACTATTATTACTCATAAAATTTGAGATATTGATGATCAACTGTGTGGTGGTATGAGGTTAGGGATGTGTGTTGCTCATTCTTCAGTTGATTGGTTGTTGAGTTTCTTTAGTTATGTAACACATCTCAATTTTTCATACAGTAAAACTAGGTAAAAAAGCTGGTATATAATATATAATTAACATTTAAAATTATAAACAAAAGGAACATCAACATAGTGGTTAAGAATCTCGCCAGTAAGTTTAGGTACTGAGTTCAAATTACATTGGTAGAAAAATTAGAATTTTTTTCAATGCTTTACTATCTAAAACAACAAATTTTTATTTTACCTGTAATGTGAGCAATTTTTAAGTTACCCCCTCGTAATAAAAACAATAAAAAAAATTACAGTAAAATTAAAAAAAAATAAATTAAAATTAAAAGAAAAATATCAATTAAAAAATACTACATGGGTTTTAAAGAATAAATAAAAATGAAAATAAAAAGCCACGTGGACAGCCACATATGATTTAAAAAAGATTATGGGTTTAAAAGTCTAATAAGGGCCAAACACACGTAATCTATACATTATAAGGGGGAATCTAAAAAATCTTACATGGGATAAACTAAAACTCGCTAATATTATAGGGGGGTGACTTCTATTCAACCCTAATATCTGAAATTGAAAATTCGGATTACAATTATTCTCCCTATATACAAATATTTATTAAATATTTATTGAATATTGATCATTAGCCCAATAATAAAATAAAAATATTAATAAGAATACTTGTTTTATAAAATAAATTTTAAATAAGATAAAAGTAGGTTAATTAGTATTATTTAATGTAATACCTACTAGTTACATGTCTAAAATAATAATTGGTGGTAATAATAATTTGTACTGGATACATAAATTCAAATATATGGAAGTGGACCAGATTATAAAATTAACACAAAGACAATTACGACAACTAATACATCAATGATTAAACAACATCTTCAACACAGCGGAAGGAAGCTCCATCGTGTCCTTAATGCCAAGTCTATAGCTACAAGTCCAACCCATTAACTACTTGCCTAAAAATAACACAAATACATGGGATGACATACTACTGTTATGGCTTCCCGACATAAACCACAAAATCGCTGACTACCCTTCTACCCTAGTCAAGGTCTACTTGAAAAGTCCATTAGGGTATCTCACACCCATCACACACGAATGAGTACCGACTGGACACCTCACGATCATCTCTTTAGTGTCATACGTCTAGTAACACATGCTTGATTCACATAATGAAATGATAAAGAAGCTTTTGTGTTATTGAAACACCAAATCGAGCATTATGTATTGTGACCAACTAAATCTCTATCAAAATAAATGAAGTGTCAGCAACCGCTAAATTCCATATATGACTCACACGGCTCGTGACCACCGAGTGGCCTCCAATAAGCATATCATTTGGATTCAGTCTATCCAACAGCGACCCTAAAGACCCAAGCCATGTATAAATCCTTGCAATGAGTAAAGACCCGGGATTGTAACCATCCTTTATACTTATAGGCCATGGACCAAAAATATATTAGTCAACTATCAAGAGTCCCATATGGATCATATATCGTCCTAATTTATCTCATGAGAACCTTGAACCATGTTATCCAAGTATATAGCCAGAACCATACTTCGTGACCGGGTAGTAAAAATACCCACACGCACTATTGAGATTTCCATGTTATCCCATACCCTATATATAACCCTACATACCCGAACAACAATAGTCCCCCACATTTGAGTCTAATTTATGAGATTATCAACATCCTACTACAACTCTGAGAGACTCCATCTCCACTCTAGGTTATACACCTATTTTATGCAGTGACATGTGTCAAGCTTCTATGTGCTTATAGTAAATTAACTTAAAGGTATTCACGATCCTTCGAGTTGTCAATAATCAAAACGAATATAACCATCCAAAACGACTTTGGTTGTCCATGATTTTCTTACAGCAAACATAATTAATCCAAATTTGCCGCGTGATACTCCTAGTATCACGTAACCGTTATCCTACTAATTATGTTACTATCTTGTGGTACTAATCCATAGGACACTACTACAAAACGCCCAAACAACAATGCCAGGTTTACAACGGCATCATATACACTGTTGTTATAGTGCGTACTGGATGCACGCACATTATTTTAATTAGAAATTTCAAGGGTATAATAACGGTTGTTGTGAACACCGTGGTGATACAATCAAGCTTTCATGGGTTCGAACCTCATCGCCCTCAAATAGTTTATTCCTTTGACGTAAATGCTCCCTTTTTAGGTTTTATTTATATTTAACTAAGAAATAATAAAGATATCACTACGGTTTTTTCTTTAAACCGTTGTTACAAACTGAAGCTTCTTTTTATGTATTTTAAACACCAAGTATATATCAATTTAGCCACTAAAAAAAGAAACAAGACGAAACAACCCTAACACCAACGCGGTCACCATTGTCGAGAAGAAGACAATAACAACAAGAAAGTGTTCTACTTTAAGGTGTTAGAATGTCGCTTTTGAAGACAAAATCATCCAAAGGTGTTTCTATGCCTTCTTCCGCTGTAAAATCTCGATCTGGAAATTTTTGTGGTTGTGATGGTCGTATGGTTTTGTACCAATGCAAGAAGGGACAAAATAAAGGAAGGCTTTTTTTGGGATGTCCATTTTGGAGGAGCGATGAAACATGTAATTTGTTCATATGGGATGAAGACGTGGGAGAAAGAGATGGAAATGAAGATGATAGCATTATGAAGTCAGAGTTGGAAGCTGTGGGTTATTTGAAGGTTATGTATGAGGATTTAAAGAAAAAGAACAAGAATTTGAAGAACATACTGAAATCAGAGATATTTTCTGGAAATCTCAAGATGTTATGTTTTCTTGTCTCCTTTATGTTTAATGTTTAATTTGTTATGAATTGTAATAGTTGAATTAGGGTTTGAATTACATTGTTGATGTTTATACTGCAGATGCATTGTGAATTAAATTGTTGATGTTTGAATTACATTATGAAGACATGAATGCATCTAATAAAATTACAGAAATAAAAGGGTTATCACTACGGTTCTTCTGGTTAACCGTAGTGAAATATTTATAATAAATAAATAACTATCTATACGGTTGGTATTGTTAACCGTTGTGAAATAATTTACCCTATATAAGCGAAATAACTTTCACTTATTGACAGTAGCGCCATTGCCTTCAAAGTGAAACCCTAGAACCCATTTTTTCTCTTTGTTTTCTTCTTCTTCCATCTATTGTTAAATATTTCTCATTATCTCGTTTGTTGCATGTTTTTTTTGTTGATTGTTCCCTTTTTTTCAGATTCGTTTTCACTACCTTAACAAAGACCATACTTTGGAAACTTCATAATGTTTGTGTAGCTATGGAAAAATATATAAGAAGCATGAAGCTATGATGGAAACTTCATCCACCTTTTATTTTTTTCATAGCTTCACAAACAAGATGTTAGTAAATGAAGAAACAACAGTGTAAGAAAACTTTATCTAGTTTTAGAAACAATGAAAAGAAATATAAGAATTATAAAGCTTTTGTGTAAGCTTCTTCCTCCTTATATTTCTTCTTCATTTTTTCCCAAACTAGTTGAACATCATAATTGATTCCTGTTCCGCGATTAGTTTCATTAAAAGGTGAGTTATTCCTGTTTCTCTCTTTACTCTTCACTGGATTATGGTTTTAGGGTTTGTTTTCAACTAAGGATGCTCATTTTTTAAGTTTGTTGTGTTTCCTTACAGGTTAAGGGGATGATACAGGGTGATGATGCTGGTGGTAGCAAGTGTATTATATGAGTTTATAATATCTGGATCTGGTATAGAATGTTGTTTGAGTTTATTATATTCTATTTAGATTGTTTATTTCACTAACCCTCACTTAAAGTTTGCTGGTGGTAGCAAGCGTATTATATGAGTTTATAATATCTGGATCTGGTATAGAATGTTGTTTGAGTTTATTATATTTTATGTAGATTGTTTGTTTCACTAACCCTCACTTAAAATATATTCATTTAATTTGACATAGATACTTATAATCTGCAAATTAAGTTGTATTTGAAAACCATCTTAAAAAAAACCAATGTTGTTTTCTGATTGCATGCCTCTCATCATTCATCCCACGTTCTTTTATATATAGATTATGGTATAATGATCTGGCTCCTTGGATGCATCACCATCTTCCATTATAGTTAAATCAAAGATGAGGCAGATTATCCAATGTCTTGTTCTTATGGAAATTTAACTATAATCGAAGATAGTGATATATCGAAGGAGTCAGATCAATAAACCACAATATATGTAAAAGAGCGTGAAATTCACGATGAGACGAATGCAATCAGAAAACAACATTGGTTTGTTTAAGTTGGTTTTCAAGAACAGATTAATTTGCAGATTATAGACTTCTTCATCAAATTGATTCCATGTATATTTCTTTAGTGAGGTGTTTGGAAAACAAGCAATCTACATTTAATATAATAAACTCAGGGTACTTACAACAATGGTTATCTATTGTAACCGAGATAATAGGTAATTTATGTTTTACATAATTTGATGCTGATGGGTTTCGAACCCAGTACCTAAGTGTATGTATCACAACGGTTTATTATCATAATCATTGTGATATATGGTGCGCGTCCTGCTTTTTAATAACGATTTCTAGCCTGTTGTAGAAACAGCGAGCTTACAAAGACAATCAACATAACAACGCCTTCGCCCGCGTCATTATATATCATTCCGAACCGTTGTTAAATGGATTTTTCGTAGTAGTGGGATATCCCATTCAAAACTTTGATATTCACAATCTCTCAGTCAACTCTAAGTTTGATCCAATGTCGAATGACTGATTTACACCTAAACGCATAAAATATACTTTATTTATACAAAAAATTAGATGCCTTAATTAATATTGGATTATCTTTTTTTCATTAACAATTATTTTGTGGATATGAACATTGTGATTAGATAAGTATGGCTCCTTATCAATTTATGTATTAAACTATTATGACAATTGAAAAGACTAGCAATCCTTATCAAATTTTTTTCAATCTATGACGAGTTCATAGAATTTATATCAGCTAAGAAGTATGGCACTAATTTGTAACATAGATTTTTGATAAGAAATAATTTTTATTTTAAAGAGAATTCATTGATAAACGAGGATAAAGATTTCCAACATTACAAAAACTCCTTACACCTTGTAATTTTCAAACATAAATTATAGTGCATCTTTTATTTTTCAATGATTGGAGTGATACAACATAGCTTCTTAAATAAAATAACAACAATTGTCTTGACCACCTAGAAACCAACATTGTCCACCTTTTTTAAATCCCTTTCTAAGGCATTCCGTGCCACAATTTGAATTACAAGTATCTATGCAGCATACTGCTGGTGGTCCTAAGGGCAATTTAGTGTAGATGGAGTGTCCAAACTAATAGTAGATCCTGAAACAAAATAAAATATAAATTATTATGCACACAAACTTGTTTCTTTATATTTTACAAAATTTTCACCCAAAATTATTTAAACTTCATAAGAAGTTGCTGAATCATGTAGATCTAACTAATAAAGTTATAGTTTTTCTTCTTATGAATATAAAGTTTTAGGTTACAAATAATATAATTCTCAAATTTTAACATAAATTATTTCATAAAAATAAAAATGTTCTATAAGAGATATAGAACTAAATCTTCCCTCTACCTGAAAGCAAAATCAAAATAATGCATAAAACACCAAAAAAAATAACAAGATTGGTAGTTTAGAGAAAACATTTTGTTGGATTTCACTTTATATTTTCTTGTGTATTAAAAGACTAAAACCATATGCATTATATAGACTAAAGAATTTGTTTATATGTGTCGTAACTCAAATTTTAACCACTCTTTTCATTTGACTTAAAGCTTAGATCAGTAACATATCCAGCACCCTTACATATCCTTTGGTCACTCTCAATGACCTAAACAGTCAAGGGGATCCCTTTTTAATTTTTTATTCTCCCTTAAAGAGTTTGATCTTACATTAAGGGTTTGGTATTATTTTAGGATTTATAATTTTTTTTTATTATTTAACATGTATTTTTTAGGACTAATTATTAGAAAAATATTAATATGCCTACTATTAATATTAAAGGGATATAGCTTCTGATATTATTAGAAATTGGTGGTTTTTTTTTTAATTATTATTAAATAATATTTTTTTAGGAATTATTAGTATTATTATTAGTATTAGTGGCATTTCATTTTGAATTATTGGAATGACCCATTTGATAAGGACTTGAGTGCAATGAGTTTGAGTGGGAGAGGTTGTGAGTTTGACTCATACCTCCCTCACTTTTAGATTATTACCTCCTCACTTTTAGATTATTTTATGTTTAAGATAGTATTTTTATTTTAGGAAATAATCAATTTGGTTGATTATTGTGATTAATTATTAGATCATAATCAATGTGTTTCTCATTTGATCAGTCAAGTTAATTAGGTAATTGTTATTTTTAAAAAGGGTCAAAAAATAATTTATTATTATTTTCAATATTAATTGTTGTTTTTTAATATTTATTTATTAATTAATTTTTGTTTTTTAATATTTATTTATTTATTTATTTATTTATTATTTTCAATATTTAATATTAATTAATTTTCTTCAAGCTATCGACTGTACATATTCTTGTTTGTCATTATACCTTGTTATTTTATCTGTTGTTCTTATTTGTGGTGTAAATGGTATGTTTGAAGTTTCTAATTGTCACTATTTATTCCAATTAAAATATTTTTAGTAATGAATTAACAAACAAAAAATCATATAGTATTTTTCTGGATTTTAATTAATACCATAAACTTTTTCAAGATAAATTTAGTGTTAAATCAAATGTTATATCAGAATTAAATTTAGATATGCTAAAAAAAACTAATAGCCATTAAAATTCAAACTTTTTTTCTTTCTCAATCTACATGTTTCAATCTTTTAAAATAAAGGGGTGGTGAAATAGAAAAACAAATGCAAATGGGCCTAAGGCCCATCAAACTAAAAAGAACAAAAATAAGAATAAAAGAACAAAGAGGAAAGAGGTGCAACCAGTAGGCGAAAAACTTACTTCATACCCTTACAGTTATACCAATATTTCTACATTTTTAAAAAATGTCATTTTTATCTTTGTTTATTTTTTATTATTTTAGTTTTTACTTTTTTATTATCCTTGGACCAATCAAAATCGCATGGGAAGACTCCAACCAAGACTTCCGGTATGTTATTTTTCTCTTCCGGAAGACTTGGACAGAGAGTTCCGGTTTGTCACAAAACATGTACTGGAAGTCTAACCAAAAGAGTTCAGTTTGTCATAAAACCTGTACCGGAACACTTTTTAGAAGTTATCTGGTTTGTTGGTTTTGTGTACAGGAACATATTTAGGAAGATATCTGGTTTACTTAATTTTACACACCGGAACTCTTTCATGAAGACTTCTGGTTTGCTTTTTCAAAAAACATATATCTTTTTTTATACAGCATGTATGGAAATTCCTCCAAAAATATGTGTAGATACTTCTGATGTTTTTTCAACTACTCAAAGATTTGATACACGAGAAGAGGTGATAAGGTGGATTAAAGAGGTTGGAATCCAAAATAAAGTAACTATTATTATCACTCGTTCAGATACTGAAACAGGCAAGAGAGGAAGAAGTAACAAATTAATATTTGGTTGTGATAAAGGTGGGAAACACAAGGATATTGATCGTGGAACCAAAAGTGCGACGAAAAAATGTGGATATCCATTTAAAATCAGGTTGACTCCGGCGAAAGATGGGTCTGGATGGAAGGTTGATGTAAAATGTGGAGTTCATAACCATGGTTTACCTGATAGATTAGAAGGTCACTCCTTTGTTGGTAGGTTGACAACAGATCAGAAGCAGCATGTTGTTGATTTGACAAAGAGAAATGTTCCACCTAGATACATATTACTTTCCTTGAAATAGCGAGATCCAGAAAATGTCACTCGGATCATGCAAATATATAAGCATAAGAGTATGATAGAAAAGGAGATAAGAGGTCCTATAAGTGAGATACAACATTTGTTTAAGCTTATTAAGGACGCATGTTATGTTTATTGGAGTAGAAAAAAAGATGAGTATGAAGTTATTAGAAATATATTTTGGGCCCATCCAGATTCAGTTAAGTTGTTGAATATTTTTCCTATTGTGTTAGTTATGGACAGCACCTGCAAGACAAACAAATATAGGCAACCTCTATTTGAAATTGTTGCCATGACATCAACCGAGTTGACTTTGTTGTCGCATTTACGTATGTGTAGTCTGAGCAGACTGAGACTTTTTGTTGGGTGTTAGATAAGCTTAAATAATTATTTGTGAAGAAAGATTTGTTTCCACAAGTGATTTTGACAGATAGAGATCTTGCTTTGATGAAAGCAATTGAAACTGTGTTTCCAAGGTCGATCAATTTGCTATGTCGATTTCACATTAACAAAAATGTTGGTGCAAAATGCAAGTAATATGTGGTTAGTGACATACAAAAGACGATTGAGGACTTATGGATGGAAGTTGTATGGATAGGGATGAGGTTGAGTATGATTAATGGTTGCAACAACTTGAGCAGGCCTGTGTTGATTGTAATGAATTTATTGATTATGTGAAAGACACATGGTTGACACCACATAGACAGAGATTTGTTGGAGCATGGATTAATGGAGTGCTACATTTGGGTAACACCACGACTAATCAGTATGTATCTTTTTATTAATATTTTTTACTATGTATTTATTTTTAGTATTTTTAATTTGTATTTTTTTAATTATTTTTAATACGTATTATTTTTAGGGTTGAGTCTGCTCATTAGAAGTTAAAACAGATGTTGGGGAACAGTATAGGTGACATGGTCAAATGTTGGGAGGCTATGAATAACAAATTAAAGTTACAAGTGGGCAACATTAGAGCTTCTTTTCAAAAAAAAAAGTTTTTATAAAGTTGAGCACGTGCACGTAAGTCCATTCTACAATAATTTACGTGATTCGGTGTCTCGAGCTGCTTTGAGACACATTGCTGAAGAGTTATTAAGAGTTGATTATGTTGGAACTAACAGGGAAATACGTGGTTGTAATCTTAGAATATCCTATGGGTTACCTTGTGCTTGTGAGTTAACGAGATACACACTAGGTGGTATACCGATACCAATAGATGTTGTGCATATTCATTGGAGGAAAATGTAATACCTCAAAATTTACCCTCTCATTTATTACCTTATATCATTGGCTTATGCTTCATTCATTTGCATTTCATGTATAGGTCATACAAAATTATCCATACATCATTGGTTGCAAGTGTCATACCCCAAATTTTGACCACTAAGATTCCCATCATTGTGCAAATCATCAGCACAGTGTGGATGTACCTTTATGCCTCATCAATCTCCTCAAGGGTTGTTGAGCATACACTACAATCAAAATTAGGGTTTTAAACTCTTTTTGAGCCTTAGACAAAGGATCAATCAAGGAATGACTTGATCTTCAACTTGTCTAACCTCCCAAGAACCTACAATGGATCAAGAGGACTCCCACTTCAAGGATTAAGCACAAGGCTGCTCCCTTCTAGGTGGATTAAGCTTCAAGATCGACAGTGTCACCAAATTAGGGTTTTGGTCGACCGGGGCCTCCAGTTGGAAATTTTCCTCTGGGCACAAGCCAAGGATCCAAAACATAACCTAAAATACTCCATGGAACCTCATGGGCCCAAGCATCAAGTCAATTTTGCCTCAGGGGATGCATTCATCAAAAATCAAGAATTAGGGTTTCTTGACCTAATTCACCCCTAAGTTGACTTTTGGGACAAATCAAAAGCCAAGACCTCAAGACATGATTTGAGGGTCTCCAATATACCATATTTATCCATTTGGAACAATGGATTGATACAAGAAGCTTGAGCAACAAGTCTCAATTTCATCTGCACCACAATTAGGGTTTCGCGGGAAAAGTCAACTGTAACTTTGACTTCTGACCAGGACATGCTCCCAAACCCTAAGACATGATTCAATATACCCTATGACACCCATGGAACATGTCCATCAAGTTTGATTTAGGTCAAGGACATGATTTCCTGAAGAATTGCACAGTTTAGAATTCATCTGATAAAAAGTCAACTGTGCACAAAAGTCAACTTTGACTTTTTGAGATTTTTCACTAAAATGGATTTTTAACCCTAAAATGATGTTAATGTATGATTGGAATCATCATTCATCAAGAAAAATCAAGAAAACTTGGATAACTTGTAAAAGGGGTAACCATAAAAACTTAGAAAATTTTCTAAGTTAAAAAATAAAGTGGCTAGGGTACCAACTTTGGAGGATCATAACTCCTAAACCACAAAGCCATTTTTTCTCATCCAAAGCTGGATTTGTAGCCCTCATTATCCTCTACAAAAACTTCAACTACAAGTCATTCCAATTCATTAAGGATTTTGAGTTATGGAGTGATCAAAGTGGCTGAAAAGTGAAAATGTCACTTTTCTCAACACTTAGTGAAATTTTCACTAAGTCCAAATCTGTCTTCACTTTTTGCCAAATGTAGGGACATTTTTCACTTGGATTCAAAAGAGATCAAAACCAAATATGTTCAAACAGTTGTTGTATCATGTAAGGGCTTTCCAAAATGACCAAGAACATTGCCAAATTCCATTTGAGTCATGAGATATGACATTGGCAAGTTGCCTTGCTGAAATCTGTCAAGGCAAGGCAGAATTTGCAATTTTGCTCGATTTGCCAAAATCAGCCAAATTCAAATGCTCCTATCCACTTGGACACATCTGAGGATTGAATCTAAAGGGGACAATCACTGAGCCAAGCCTCCAAAGTCCTTGGAACAAGAAATAGCATGTTGAACCTAGAATGGCCAAAATAGGGACAAGACTTCAAATTTGGATTGAAGCATTCAATGGAAGCATCAAGGTGGCATGGACTGAGCCATTCTCATCTGAAATCAGTCAAGACTTATCCAAGACCAAGGGAACCACAACCCTGTGCCCTAACCTCTAGTCAATGGCTAGAGGAGACTTGCATTTTCATTGGCCAACATTGAACAAACACCTGCTGCAGTTGCCATTCACAGTGGATCCCAAAAAAAACTTGCTCCACTATAAATAGAGCTCAATTGTGTTCAGTTTCAGTACACCAATGCCATCAAATGGATGCTTTCCTCAAAATCTCTTCTTTCACCTCAAATTTGCCTTCCAAAGCAAGTAATTCTGAGTTTTTGAGTTAGAGAGCAATTCCACTCAAACCAATCACACACACACCTCATATATATCATATGTAAGCCGTGCAAACCATCAAAAGTGACCTGTAATCACAACATCACAAAGTCACCTCTCAAAACCTCAAAATAGCACTTTTTTGCATTTTTCAAGCCATGTCTTGATCCAGTCACTTTCCAAACCAGATAAAACCTCAAACACACTCCAAATAGCATCCTTGAACTGTCCCAAATGGTTCCCACCATTTGGAACACCATTTGAGGGAGTTGCTATTTTGGTCACTTTTGACCCCTTTTACAAGAAAGGGACTGTTTGTGTTTTTGCAGGTACCAACTGATTCCAATCATCCTGAAAGCATCCAAGGGATCATTTGAGGTTGTCCAAAGCATAAAACCATATCTGGAGCAAGGGAGTTGGCAGATTGCTGAGAAAACTCCAAAATCTCAAAGAAGGGTAAGCCTCTCAACTTGCAGTCACCAAAACATGTGTGCATTTGAAGTCCATTGATTATGCATTTCTTATACATGTCATATGTGTTGTGTTTGTGCTAATTGATCACGTAATTCATGCCTGTAATGAGTTGTAGCATAGAACATGCAATTATAGGTCATTTTCAAAACCACTATCGGGTTTTGAGGAGGGAGTGTGATCTGAAAAAATCACCACCACCATTGGCTTTCCTTGTGAAATTCTGGCCCAGATACATATAAATTTTGTCTCAAACCATTAAGAATTGAGAAAGTTATGACCTTCACGTTTTTGAGCCAAAACTTGCCTTGGGCAAGCCAAAATCATGTCATACCTTGTATATTTGTTGTTTCATTTCAAACAATGGATGTATCACCACCGCAGTGGTAAGGCGCGCGCCTTGTATGCTTGAGGTCGTGGGTTCAAACCCCATCCATGCCATTTTGTGATTTTTCATATTTTTTGCTATTTTTCCAATTATTTTCATGTTTTGTTAATTATTTGGAAAATTAATAACTCACTCAATTTTAATTATTTTTTATTGGTTCTTTTTTCAAAAAATCACAAAAATATTGAAATATTTATTTCAACAAAAAAATTAAATTTATATTATTTATTTAATATAGTTAGTATTTTTGTGAATAAATGCCTTTTATTTGTTTTTAAATCCTTTTAAAAATAAATATCCATGTTGAAAAATCAAAACCAAATAGGTTTTAATTCATCTTGTGATTGAAACCTCATTTTTCAAAACTAAAAAACCAAAATCACAAGTTGTTTATTCAAACTTATTTGTAATTTTGTATCATTTAATTAATTTTTCCTTGAATAATTACTTTAAAATGATGAAATTAGGGTTTTGTTGATTCTTACCTTAACAAACTTTTTTCAAACACTCTTGGGCCTCTATTAGAGTGTAAGACCCAATCCTTTGAAAACCAAATCATTTTTGGGCCTCAGCCATTGTATAAGACCCACTGCGTTTTCAAAAATCACGGCGCGATCGTCGCCTTTTCAAAATAAACTCTGGGCCTCTCCTTGAGCTGTAAGCCCCACCACTTGTTCAAAAATAAACTCATGGGCCTCTATTAGAGTGTAAGACCCAATCCTTTTTTTGACCAAATCATTTTGGGCCTCAGTGTATTGTATAAGTCCCGATACCGTCAAAAACAAACGGCGCGATCGTCGCCCTTTTAAAAACAAACTGGGCCTACTCTCGAGTAGTAAGACCCATTTCTTTTCTTAAAACACTCTGGGCCTCTTGAGAGAGTGTAAGACCCATCCTTTTGTACAGAAAACAATTTTTGGGCCTCAGTCACTTGTATAAGTCCCTCTGTACAAATTCAAACAGTGCGCTCACTGATAAAACCTTGGGCCTCTCCTTGAGCTGTAAGCCCCAAATCTTTCTTTTTCAAAGCACTTTATCCTTTGATTTTGAATATACTGTTATTTTCAATCTTTCTTTGTTGAACAACTAACCAAACAGCATGGAAGCTCTACAACCGAGTAAGTTTTTATACGCTTTCATTTACTGCTTTCATATATATATAACTGTATTGTGGGGCTGTTTCACTGTAAGTCTCCTTTCATAAACTCATATATATATAACTGTATTGTGGGGCTATTTCACTGTAAGTCTCATTTCATAAACTCATATCGACTGTGTAATAATAGTATAGATATTTAGAGTTTCCCCGGCAACTACGTCTAGAACTAGGTGACGCCGTTTCGTTTATTCGTAGAAATAGACACCTAGATCCCTAATAGGATCACCAGATACAGTCTTCTCTTCGGCTGTCCTCATTAGGAATCGTCAAGAAACTCCACTCCCAAAGATGAATGTATTCTCCGTGAATGGCATCTTTGAGTTTCTTCCAAATTCTCAGACTTTCCTGACTTTGATCTATTCTCGGTGAATAGCATTGCCTTGAATTTCTCGGGGTTTGGGGACCCATCGGCTTCTTAAAGGCATCGGCCTCCTCTTGGGCATCGTACAAGGACCCACAGGCTTCCTAAAAGCAACCCCGCCTCCTCTTGGGCTTAGTACAAGGACTCGTCGACTTCTTAAAAGTATTCACAGCCTCCTCTTAGGCTTCGTATAATGATCTCTTCCTCCGGGAATGATAGCCTCCTCTTTGGCTTCATACAAAGACCGATCGGCTTCTTAAAAGTTTCCAGCCTCCTCTTGGGCTTCGTACAAATTGTCCCGACGACCTCCTAGAGGTATAGGAACAGAACTTAGTCATCTTCATAGAACAGTCCTTTCACAGAGTCTACTACGGTTTCTCAAAACATAGTACAAAAGATGAAACTCTAGACTTGGACAGTCTAACTTCCTTGAGTCTCAAAGATATTCTCAAGCACCCTTCGTTAAAATAGGAAGAAACCCGCAGACTCGGACAGTCTCAATACCCTTCGGATTCCCCCGTTTCCTTAAAGAACAGGGAACAATCCCGATCCTCAGAAAACCCATGAGTACAGTATTGCTCATATAAGAACTGATTTTCTCTTTCAAAATCAGTATATTGGACCTGTCACTCAAACTAAAACAGTCACCAGCAGATAGCCTCCTCTTAGGCTTTGTATAATGATATCCCCAAAAGAGTCGGTCTCTTTTTTAGCCTCCTCTTGGGCTTTGTACAAATGATTCTCCCCAGCGGAGCAAACCTTTCAGCCTCCATCTCGAGCTTCGTACGAGATACAAAAAGACTCCCTCGTTGAGTCAAATAACTTTTAGCCTCTCTCTCAGGCTTTGTATGAGACACATAAAAGACCCCCTCGTGGAGTCGATCACCCTTTCGCCTGCATATCGGGCTTCGTACGAGATACAAATTCCCTTAAGCAAGAGTCAAACTCTTTTTCAGCCTCCATCTCGGGCTTCATACGAGCTACAACATATTCTCCAGCTGAGTCAACTCTTTGTTAGCCTCCTCTTAGGCTTTGTATAACGAAATCCCCCGCTGAGTCGACCCCTTTAGCCTCTCTCTCGGGCTTTGTACGAGACACAATAGCCTTCTCTTAGGCTTTGTATAATGATTTTCCCTAGCAGAGATTAGCCTCCTCTTAGGCTTTGTATAAGAAAACCACTGGTTGATCCAATCAACCTTTTAGCATCAAACCTGTGCCTCGTTCACAGTACACAAACATCAACAACTCCTTCCCTTTCATCTAATCGTTGTAAGCGGCAAGCCTCTGGATCATCTATATCCATGCCACTGTCCTTCTTTTAGCATGAGGAATTCCTAAGGAAAGATGGCATTGCTCTACACTGAGTTAAAGTCTTCTCCTTCAGGTTAAAACCCTTTCTTAGGAAATTATGGCATTGCTAGGATTAGCATATCCCGGTTAAAGTAATTTTCCTTTACCCCTCTTTAGAGATGACAAGCTCTCTCTAAAGTCGAGACCTTTCAGCTTCACGTCTTGGGCTTTGAACAAGACACAAATAGACCTTTCAGCTCCACATCTTGGGCTTTGAACAAGATACAAACAACCTTTCGCTTCACGTCTTGGGCTTTGAACAAGACACCAAAAAAGTAACAAGGGCTCCTCATATCTCAATTCATCTCATTTGAGCTCTCAAGTCATTAAGAGATGGGAGTTCAACAAAGGATTGAAGCAGTTCGGAACATTCTCCTAACCAGTGCACAATTAGGGTTTTAGGATTCTTGAGTATAACACTTCAATGGGCAAGATATTTGAGCTTTTATCATCACCAAATGGCATATCTCATCTTTGTTTGAGAGGATACACTTCATATTCAGAGGAATTTGGATTTGGAGGATGTGCTGATTCTTCCTAGACTGAAGGTACCAAAATTAGGGTTTGCCATAAAATCAGTTTATTTCTGATTTTTTGGGCAAGACTTGATTTCATGGTATTCTACATGTCCTTAAGTGTCTAAGGTTGGAGAATTGTCCATCAATTTGGTTTGGAAGATCTTCAATTGGTCAATTGATTGAAAATCAGGAGAATTAGGGAAAAGTCAACTGTGCAGAGGAAAAGGTCAACTCTTGACCTTTTGAGGTTAAATTCTTATTCCTTAAGTCAAATATGATCATTAGTGAATATTTGATCAAGAAAGCAAGGGATTCTATGGCTATTTACCAGAGCAAGGAGTGGAGAATCGAAATCGGAGCCACATCATCATTTTTCAAGCAAATTGGGCATTTTTTGGCCTGGTTAATCGATTAACCAATTAAAGTGCAATTGTGTTAATCGATTAACACAGGCAGATTTTGCAAATTCTGCTACTTTTTCATGACAGCAACTTTTCTTCCACATTTTGAGATTCTACATTGGTCTAGTAACATGTGGGACATTCTGGAACTTTCAAGAATTCACCTACATTTGTTCCAATGCATTATTTTCAAAGGAGTGCACCATATTCCTTATTTTCCAAACATCTCCACCTTTGGATGTTGAAGTTCACCTTGGGATTGTCACCGAGTTGATCCTAACTAACCGAGTCAACTACCTTGACTCGGTGAGTTAAGTGTAACTAACTCCGACCCTAGCTCCAAACCCAAAGCTAAGTCCAAAGCTAATCCCAAACCTCTCACACTCCAAACCAAAAGTCTATATAAGAAAACCCTCACTCATTTTTCAGGAGGAGAACCATTCTACACCATTTCTCTCACATTTCACTCTCAATTCTCTCATCTCTCTCTGAATTTTCTGCAACTTCTACATCTTCATCTCAATTCCCTCTTCCAAAACCTCACAAAAAGCTCTTATTTCTTGAAGGATAATCACTTTTCACATTGAAAAGTGATTAATTCTTGAGCTTAAACTCCATCATTTAGCTTTCTTTGGTTGGATATCTGGAATTTCAGCTTATTCTACTTCAATCCAAGGATTTCACAACATTCAATTTGGTGCAAGTTCGATTTCGGTGTATTTTCGCGATTTTGCTCGGTTTCGACGCGTTTCGGCTAATAATCTAGGAATCTCTGGTTTTCTTTGATTTTCTGCACCAAGATCACTTTGCAACATTTACCAAGCCAAATCTCCGGCTTGTAGGTTGGTGGATCTAACTTATTTTACTGTTTCGATCATTTTCGCATTGTTCACAATGTAATCGATACTTTTGCATATGAATTGATTTTTGCTTGTTATTGATTCATGTTCTTGATTGTTATTTGATTCTTTTGATGGATCATTTGCTGTTTTTAAACTTGATTTTTCGTGCATAATTGTTTGCCCTAGCATTGAAGTGAGTACATAATCAAAAAGTTGGCCAAAAGCACTTTTCAAAACTGATTTTCTGCTCACTGTCCAGTGTTAATCGATTAACCAATTACATTGCAATTGTGTTAATCGATTAACCAGTGTTTTTTTGCACTTTTTCAAGTGTTAATCGATTAACACTTTGCAGTGCAATTGTGTTAATCGATTAACACTGAACCAGAAGGCCATTTTCATGCTTTTTCAAGTGTGTTTGCCATGTTTTCTTCTTCTAATCTTCATGGATCAATATGTTGATGATTGGTGGATTATTCTTGAGTTATTTTACTTCATACCATGGCATGAACTTAATTTTTTGACACGCGGTTCTTGGTTTTTCATCGATAAATGTTTATGTTTGCGTTGTTGATTAATTGATGTGATTATCACATAATGCACACTCATTAAGCTTGTTAATTGTTAATTGATGCTTGTGTTGCTGGAATTATTATGTGCATGTTCATTTGCTTTCTATTTCAAGAAGTGCACACTTGTTTCAACTTGTTCATATGCTTAAAATGTGTATCCTTTCATAATGTGCATTCTTTCATGATGATTTCAAGAGTTGTTTACCATGATTTATGGTATGATTGTGATCATGTTTGATTGAAGAATATGTAAGGCTTGATGCATGATTGTTTTTTCTATGAGTGAATCATTTGTGAATGCATGCTGCCTTGATTTTCTACTGCTGTCCATACACACATGTGCTGTTGTATGTGCTGCCTGATGCTTTTTACACCCATTTTTGTGCTGAACATGAGCTGTTGAATGTTGTTTGGTATATGGTGCTGGATTTACTGCTGTATTGTTGCATATGCGCTGTAATAGCCGCTGTTTTTCTTGTTTATTCATCTCTCATTTTTTATATGGATTACATGATATAGTGCTTGATTGTGTAGAACTTTTTTCATATCCCTTTGGGATCCTAGCTCATCCTTAATTTTTTATTAAGGTGAGGTAGGATAAGCATTAGGTAGTGTTATCCCTCTCTCTTCTTTAGACTTAGGCTGTTCTTATACCACACAAACCATAGGACATCCATGCATGATAACTTTAGGATTGCTAGTTTTCCCCACTTAGACTTTTTTCCTTTCCTAACCCCTTGAGTCTCTCTTTCTCATCTCAAAACAAAATCAAAAACATGTAATAAAGGCAACCCATATTGTACGCCATGAGCCTTAAGTACATGGGAAATGGAAGTAGAAGGGTTTCCTTTCGCCTTTCTAGAGTGTTTAGCATACGTCTTATTAGGACGACCATGCGACGCATTCGTTCTTATGTCATAGACTTTAGTGCAATATGCATTACAAACACAAAATAATCAAAACACTTCTTCTTAAAAGACAAAAACAAACAACAATTCTCTTATCATCTCCTCACTCCATTCGTAAAGGATTCGTCACGTCCGTTCTACCGCAAACAGGTAAAATGCCTAAGACTTCGTACAACGAGCTGCGACACCTAACTGCTGGAACGCGCGCCTAGACTACTCCACTTAAAAAACACAAACAAAGCAAATCCATCCTTGGTTGAGGGGAACTACGTCGCTCTGATTCTCGTGTGCGATCGGGATACGTAGGCATTAGATCGTGCGAGATCTCTCCGAGCACCATCCTTTCATCCTTCCCCAAAACCGTAGTCCGAACTACATTGACTCTGACTTTCCCATTGCACGAGGGAATACGTAGGCCTAGGACGCGATGTCCTATCGAGTCACTTCTTTTCTTTTTCCCCCGTCTCTCTGCTTTCGCCTTCCCGTTCCAGTTTCCAGTCAGCAGTTGAGTTTGAGCTACTCTACACCCTTTGATCGATAACAAGCAAGCGTGGATCCCATCGAGTACGATGGACGCGAGGGGGTGCTAATACCTTCCTCTAGCGTAACCGACTCCCTTACCCATTTCTCTTGGTCGTGAGACCATGCTCTTTTCCTTTTCCCTCGGGTTTACGCAGTGTTTCTTTTCCCTCTCTTAGGATAAATACACATTGCTGGCGACTCTGTTTTCCACGCCACTTTCGCGTTTGTACTTGGATGAAAATCCCGGGAGCGACAGCTGGCGACTCTACTGGGGAGAGGTTGACCTCTTGCTGGTCCATCCCCTAAGCGAGTCAATCCTAGTGCTTGTTTGTTTTCGTTTTCAGGGTGTTTATCTGTTTACTTTACTCGCTTTATTTATGGCATTGTTGCATGTTTACTATTTTATTGCATTTACATGTTTTTCATTTACTGTTGCCATATATTATACTATGCTGGTCTGTGCTGGTTTTTTTGTTTGGTGGGCAGGGTGTTCTGAGATATAAGCACACTTCTCAGGCTTGAGCATACACCTAGGATTTAGAGTGGATAGTCGATCGCTTGCATGGTGTTATCACGTTAAGTCTTCGTGAGATCTATAGCCAGACGAGGCCCATATAGGTGGTATCTGATACTGCATGTTATGCAGGCCATTAGATATCCTTGTATGAGCTGTCAACTCTGGTGACCATTTCCCGAGGACTCAGTAGAGGCACTCCTTCCGAGAACGATAATGGCAGACCAGAAATGGCAAACCCATTACGATTCTCGATCCGAGGACCCGAAACTGGGAACTTGCTATAAGATTGCCTTATTTTTGGGGAAATCAGTGGACGACCGCTTTGTTTGGCGATAGTATTATACCCCGAGGGATGAATGTACTATTGCTTCTCAAATTGAGAATCTGAAACTGAGGAACCTTGGTTTTAGTACCCACATGTGAGAATGGGCGGGTGTTTGCAGGTTTGCAGGTGACTTAGACCTCCCACATACCTGATATTATGGTTCTTTTGGTTCAGATTATTATGTTCATATGATTATTATTCACAGTCCAGCACTATCCACAAATATACTAATGTCACTATCTGCACATTCCAGCACAGACACCGGACACTCTAATCACATGCCTTTGCTTTGCATTTTCATATCTTAACATACATGTTTTTTCATTTCTAGGGCAATATTATACCTTCGATTCCAGTCAGGGATTTCTTTTCCAATGGATGTTGAGAGAAACAAAAAGAATGTCATCACCTACAAATTTCTGAAGCCAGGTCTAGGTTCTATCAGCAGTCTGAAGGTTATGGCTAGCTCAGAGGTGTTGGAAGCATTCAGAGAAAAGTACGGGCGGATTTTGTCATTTGTTTGCAACCTCAGTGAGTATGAATGGGGAGGCCTTCACACATTAATGCAATTCTATGATCCTTCTCTATGGTGCTTTGTGTTTCAGGATTATGTGTTGGTCCCTACTTTGGAAGAATATTCGAATATCTTGGGGATCTCCATTAAGGAAGAGGTACCATTTTTCAGTTCGAAGACAGATCCAGATTTTGAGGTCGTGGCTGCTGCTCTTTATTTGAGCAAAGCAACGGTGGAGGCCAACATCACCAGAAAAGGAGAATTTCGAGGGTACCCTCTGACGTACTTGACCAAGATTGCTCAGAAGGCCGCTAAAGACAAAGAATGGAATGTTTTCTCTGATGTGTTAGCTTTTTGCGTATACGGCATTATTCTGTTCCAAATGTACCAGAGTTTGTTGATATGGACGCCATCAAAATATTCACAACCCAAAACCCAATACCCACTCTATTGGGTGACCTTTATCATTCAGTTCATAACAGGAATGAAAAGAAAAGAGGGGGATATGTCAATTGATGTGCGCCTTTATTCTACAAATGGTTTTCACATCGGTTACCACGCAAGGGTGCATTTGTGGATACCAAGAGTTCATTGGAATGGCGTCATAGATTGATGGGTTTGTCTGCCAAAGATATCATCTGGATAGATCAAGGGTTACTTGGTGGGGATATTATTCATAGATGTGGTGGATTCCCCAATGTCCCATTGATAGGGAGGAAGGGAGGGATAAACTATAATCCCTCTCTGATCATTAGACAATTCGGGTATGCTCTGGAAAATCCCCCTACTGAGAGGAGTGTGGAAGAGTCCTTGTACTTTCATGTAGGTGACGATCAAGCAATAGCCCGAAGAGCTTCAGAAGCCTGGAATAGCATCCAAAGAAGGGGCAAAGGAGTTCTTGGAAAACCCAATATCCGAACTTATCCTCCCTATGAGAACTGGATAAGGAAGAGGGTGGAAGATTTCTATCTACCTTTTGATCTCGTACCTCCTTTATACCCTGAGGTTGTAGAAGAAAGGAATACCGTTGCCATTGAGGAGTTTAACAAATTGCAGGCCTTGGTGAAGAATTTCCAGTTAGAGAATTTTAATCTGAGTAGTCGTCTACAGGATGCTCTGCATACCAACAAAGAGCTCGAATGGAAAACTCAAGATACCTTGAAGATTTT
Source organism: Lathyrus tuberosus (assembly GCA_022829125.1). Taxonomy (NCBI): domain Eukaryota; kingdom Viridiplantae; phylum Streptophyta; class Magnoliopsida; order Fabales; family Fabaceae; genus Lathyrus; species Lathyrus tuberosus. The sequence continues at coordinate 1,992,453 of JALAZF010000579.1, forward strand.
GGCAGATAAAGAAAAAGATTTTGCTGACAGGGTCCGACATTAGCAAAAAGTTAATATGGCCGCCGAAACTTCCGCTCAAACTCACAGGCAAACCAAACAGTCCTTGGCCCAAGCAAACACCAAGCTCACTAAATTTCAGCAAGCATGGGACGAAGTTAGAATTGAGAATGCAGAGCTGCGAGAGCAATTAAAGACCAGAGGTGATGAACTTCAGAAAGCGCATGAACAACGAAGAAAGCATCGTGAAGACGCCGGTAAAAGCCAAGAGTAGTTGAAGTATGCTAAAGATGAGTTGGAAGCTTCCAAGAAGAAACTTGAAGATGCTATGGCAGAAATGAAAGAACTCAAAATACAAGCTGGTGTGAAAAGGCTCAAGGAGGTGAGTAATGACGAGGCTCTCTTGATGCACATGGATTCATTGGCTGAAGCTTTGAAGAAGAGGGATATTTTGATTAAGGAAATGATTGAGAGGCCAAGCCATCAGCGCACCCGAATACTTTTTGAAGAAATCAAGCATTCTAGCAAAAAGCTGAAAGATTTGGAGTTAAATGATTGATATTTCCCTTTCCACTTTCTTAATGCAGTTTTTGTTGATATACTGTGGTTACCATCAGGCTTGTTAATGGAGCCACTCTCTTGATGTATTTCCCATTTATAAACTCATTGTAGAATGCTTCAGCACGTATTGGTGTTCTGTTAATGAATGGTTTATTTAGAGATGGTTCCTTGGCAGTGTTCTATTCACAAGCACATTATCACATCACATTTCTTCCCAACAAATTCTCTCAACAATATGTGTATTACTTTGTTCCATGTGACTAAGACTAGAATCAGCGTGTAAAACGCCTTGGGAATGAAAAGCATAACATTTGCATATGCACTTATACATATCATTTTGCATAACAGGTACTCGTCCCGGGATTTCCTAACCTTTATTTGGTTGCAGGCAGAATAGAGGATTTTCACATTCATCGTTACGCGACTCGACGAAATCAGGCCAGAATCATGGAGCAGATGCAGGCTGAACTCATTGAACTAAGGACCTATATGGAGCAATTCATGAACCTCATGCAGGGTGTCGCCCAGGGGCAGCATGATCTGAGAGCTGTGGTTCAGAGGCTAAAAGTGGAAGCTCCTGGCAGAGTGGAAGTGGATCCTCCTGGCGGAGTGGAAGTGAATCCTCCTGTCAGAGTGACAGTAAACCCTCCTGGCGGAGTGGCGGTTAATCCTCCTGTTGGTGTTGTGGGTAATCCTCCTGTCGGAGTCTATGGTGGTTTTATTCCTCGTGTGGAGGACAATCAAAATGATCAGTTTTCTGTGCTAAATACTGACATGGGGTTTCACAATGATGGTAATGACCGAAAGTATGAAGTATTGGCTGAAAAGGTAAGAGCTATCGAATGTCAGAATTACATGGGAATCGACGTTGCAGATATGGGGCTGGTGCAAGGGGTGAGAATCCCTCCAAAGTTTAAGCCTCCGACCTTTGAAAAGTATAATGGCAGTACCTGTCCAAAGACACACATCCAGGCATACTTCAGGAAGATTTCTGCATACTCTGATAATGAAAAGCTTTGGATGTACTTTTTTCAGGACAGTTTGTCAAGAGCTTCGTTAGAGTGGTATATGAAGCTGGAGAGAGCATATATCAGAAACTGGAAGGACTTGGGCGATGCTTTCTTAAAACAGTATCAATATAATATTGATATGGCCCCCAATCGTACCCAATTGCAGAATATGACACAGGATCCGAAAGAAGGTTTCAAACAGTACGCCCAGAGGTGGCGTGAGCTAGCTGCTCGAGTACAACCTCCGTTGATGGAAAGGGAGATGGTTGATCTGTTTATGAATACATTGCAGGGTCCATATCTGGATCGTTTGGCTGGGTGTCCATCCACTGGGTTTCCTGATATTGTGATAGTCGGTGAAAGGATAGAAAATCTTTTGAAATTGGGAAAAATTCAAGACGGTAGTGGAGCGGGCTCTTCTAACACAAGGAAGCCTTTCGGTAGTGGTTCAAGGAAACGTGAAGGTGAAACGAGTGCTACGTATGAACAAGGAGGTAAGGGAAAAGGGCATCAAGGCTCGTACCATCAAGCAACATCTGTAACCATTCCGGTTCCAGCTGCCGTTTCTCATCCGCAACCTCAGAGACAGTACCAACCAATGCAAAGATTGAGTGATCGCCATTTTGACACTTTGCCAATGACCTATAGTCAGATGTTACAAAATTTGCTTCGTCTACAGTTGGTACAATTAAGAACTCTGGCCCCCCTGTAGGCAAGTTGCCTTATGGATATGATGCTAATGCAAAATGTGAATTCCATTCCGACGCGCCTGGCCATAATATTGAGAACTGCAAAGGTTTTAAGCATGTAGTTCAAGACTTGGTTGATTCTAAGGCTATTAACTTTGCCCCTAATCCCAACGTGATCCAGAATCACATGCCTTCGCATGGTGGGGCAAAAGTTAACGCGATTGAAGAAGATAGTGGTCTGAATTTGGTGTTGGATGTTAATAATGTCAAAACTTCATTGTTGGTTATGAAGAAGCGCTTGCTGAAAGGGGGTGTGTTCCCCGGTTGCCTGGAAAATTGTTCAGAATGTTTGATTGCTATGAATGGTTGTGATAACTTGAAGAGAGGTATTCAGGGGTTGATAGATGAAGGTCGCCTGCAGTTTGATCAATTGAAGAAGAAAGAGGATACAGACTCAACAATTACTATCTGTCACACCCTCATTTTCACCCTACCCTTTTTCATAGCATTTTCTTCATCTATGCATCTCCATTAGGTCATCAACACATCTTTGCATTCATCAATTTGCATAAGCTTTTATGACATGGGATCAAGGCATTTTCCTATGGTTCGAGTCTTTCGTATTCAGAGGAGTTTCAATGTGCATTCAAAGATAAAGTGGACTATTTCTCAGCCGGTGTGTACCCAAGGTTGAATTATGTGGTGTGGAGGTCATCAGGCCACCAAATTTCAATTCATGTGGAGTTTGGTTCATTCATCAGATGGTTGTTGCGAGTTATTCATGGCAGTTGTGTTTATTTAATCAGAGGTTTGTGGAAGAAGACAAGTTTGAGTTCGAGTTAAAAGTCGAGATTTCATGGCCGTGTTGTTGGAAATATTGGTCCACATCCATTATTACCCACTTTCTAAACCAATTTACCGATCCATTTCTCCGATCATTTTAAACCACATTTTAAAACCCTCTTATATCCATCAACCATTCTTTATCCAATTCAAATTCAATTATCCATTTTCTTTTTTGTTCTCCATTTATCTTTTTCATATTAATTCATTTTCCATTTTATTTCACTATCTATTTTTTTCAAAATATCATTTTTTCAATTCAACCTCTTTCCATTTTAAATTCAAACCCATTCATAATCCATTTCAAGTCTATTTTATCCATAACGTCCATATCCATTTTTTTTATCCAATTACTCATTTCTTCTTAATCCATCTTCCATTTTAGTTGCAAAATCCGTTCATAACCAATTTCATAGTCCAATTCATTTTTACCCATTTTTGTTCTTATTCATCTTTATTTTTCATAAATCCACCCTCCAATCCATCTTGTATGATTTCAAATTTCCAATGTCATTCATTTTTTATATATAATTTTCTAATACAAAGTCTTATCATTTTTTTTATACAAACCATTGTCATCCAAATGTCCCTAACTCCAAGCCCATTTTAATTCACACAAAAATACAAAAAAAAAGCTTTATCTTTTATTTAAGCCCATTAGCCTCTTATTACAACAAAAATAAAAAGGAAACTTGTTCCATGCCAATATCACACGCCATTTTGTACAGCAAAGCCATTATGCTGCTACCATAAACAAACATCATGTGCACAAACCCGTACGAAAGTTACAACACTCCAACAATCTGCGAAACACTACTACAATCGTACTGCTGCCTGCAAAACCACAGCCTTGACCTTGCACCAAAATAAGGCCTGTTTACAAAACTCCAAAACCTCTGCAACAATGGTACACCAACCTGTACAATGGAAAATGACAATTCAACCAACAACAGACAACAATTCTGTCATGAAAGCAACCTAACATCAGTACAAAAAAATTTCAAAAAAAAGAATAAGAAGGAAGGGGAGAGCCGAAATTGAAAGGAGAAAAAAACCTAGACACATCAAACTCCCTGGAGGTGAAAACACAACCTCTTGCTGAACCGAATAACCAAAACTCTTTCCTTTCTTCATTTTCGATTTCACACCCAACACTCCCTCGGCTCACCTTCAGTTCCCTCACATAACTCTTCACTCAACCTTCAGAACCTCACCCATCTTCAGCCTTTCTTCACCTCACATCAACCCACCTGACTCACCTTCACACGAAACTCGCAGCAAACCGCTCAAATAACAACCTCCGAATCAACCCATAGAACCAGAAAACGGAAAAAGAAGAAGAGAGTGAGAAACAGAGAGATTAAGTGAGATAAAAACAAAGTTCTTGAACAAGAACCAGAAGAAAAAATCAAAATCAAACCTTTAAATTCGCAATCAACGCGAAACCAAATGCGAATCACCCTCCATAAATCCTCCTCGCACCATTCAATTCATACGTCTTCGTGCTACGACCAACAAGCTCCCTGGTCACAGTTTCAGCATCAACAACAACGACATAAACCTCAATTTTCACCGATCGAGTTCCAACTACAACTGTCGCAGCCAAACCTTCAAGTTCAGCGAGAGCAGATTCGAGTTCGCAAAAGTGACATTGAGACGACTCCCACCACCGACCGCACGTGCCGCCATGAGATAGAAAGTGAGCAAAGACGGAGGGAGATTCGAAACGTGAGAGGAAGCGAGAGAGAGAAGCCGAGAATCGCGAGCGAAACGAGGGAGAAACGCAGACGAAATCCGCGAGAGTGAGATACGGTCGTGAGAGAGAGATCGAAACGAAAGGTTAGTGAGAGAGAGATCGAGACTTTGGATCGTGTTTTGTTTTGGCCATTTTGTTTTCCTTTTCTGGTTTTTTTTTTCTGAATGTTTGCAATGGCTGTGTGATTTTAGGGTTCTCACATAACCCTTTTAAGATTTAAACCGGGTTGGGTTAACCCGCCTTCATAGTGAAACGCCCATGGGGCTGTAAACTGATGACCTGGGCTTTTGGCCCAATTTCTCATTACAATTTCTTTTTTTCTTTAGTCATTTTATTATTAATACTTTAGTTTTAGGATTAGTTTCTTATATAACCTTTTTAATTAGTAATATTAGGATTAGTACTCTAATTTTAGGATTCATATTAGGTTTAGTTAATTTTAATCTTAGGATTAATATTAATTGTTTTGTTAATATTTTAGTTTATAACATTTTTAGAGAAATTTTCTGTAAATAATATTACTAAATTTCATTAACTATTTATTTTGTTAATAGTCTTTATTAATATCTTATTAATTTTATGATTAGGATTTCTATAAGTTATTTTGCTAAATACTTTTTTGTAAATTTTTAGATATTTTGTTAATTATATTCTTTATTAGATATTTTGTGTAAATTATTTTTATTCTTATTCTCTCAAACCTTTCTTGATTACATTTTGATTATCATTTTGTTTAGATCTTATTTCTAGATTCATTCTCACTTTTCATTTCGTCTTTGTTCTTTCTTTTCGATTTTATTCGGGCCAATGATATAACAAAAATCATGATTACTTGATTTCCTTCAATCGATTCAAAATCTTGATCAATATGAGGCCATTTTCTTTTCGATTTCATTTCGGTTTCTATTTCATTCCTCATTTTCATTCTCTTCTTAAGTCAAAAAACCTTGGTCTAGTACCAAGTGCTCATTTTCAAAACTTCTTTTTGTTTTGAACTAAAAAGAGAGGATTGGGTGAAGACCTCTTCCTCTTCGAGTATTAGGATTCTCACTTTAGAGTGTGTAGTCTCGATACTCGTCTTTCAATACGAAGACGTGACTATATTCACCACCCTTTCTTTCAAAACCTTTTTCTCTATTTATTTCATCACCTTAGTCAAAACCTTGGTCTTGTGCCGAGTGCATTTTCAAACTTTTCTCAATAAACTTAGATGGTCGTGGAGTGGTTAGGCGAAGGCCTTCTCCTATCCCGAGTGCTTGACATTACCTTTAGGGTTCACTGTCGTGAAGCACTTACCATCTAAAATCAAAACACTTCCTTAATAAGAGAATATGTTCTCTTTGTATTGAACTAAAAAAGAGAGGATTGGGTGAAGACCTCTTCCTTTTCGAGTATTAGGATGCTCACTCTAGAGTGTGTGGTCTCGATACTTGTCTTTCAATACGAAGACATAACTGTATTCGCTACACAATTTTCAAAATAAACCTTTGAGATAAAGAATTGGGTACTACCCGAAGGGGTTCCTATCCGAGGACTTATTTCACCCTAAAAAAACAATCTCAACAAATCAAATGTGACATCTTGCCTTGATGGCGAAAACCTAAGCCTTTTCAAAAAGGACATGTTGCATCCGTTCTACCGCAAACAAGTAACGCATAAGACTCCACGAGCGAGCCGCAAAACACCTAACTGCTAGAACCTGCACGTTAACATTGTCCATAAAAAACACCAACAAATCGTGGTCGGCCAAACTACGATTGCTCTGATTCTTCATTCTTGTCCGAATGTAAGATACGTAGGCACAAGATCGCAACGATCTTGGCGAGCCACCTTCTATCCATCTCCCGTTTTTCACCCCCTTCCATTTTCTTCACTCGTAGTCCTCCGAACTACGTTGACTCTGACTTTCCCATTGTACGAGGGAATACGTAGGCATAGGACCGCAAAGTCCTATCGAGTCCCCTCTCCTTCTCCCTCTTCTCCTTTCTCTTTTCCCCACCTTTTCTTTTATTTTCTTTCACATTCTTTGGTTCTCACCTTTCTCTCTCCCTCTTTAGAACACTCATAGAAAGCAATATCCTTAGCAAACATCCTTACACATAGACAAGCAAATGGTTCCCATCGAGTACGATGGATGTGAGGGGTGCTAATACCTTCCCCTCGCATAACCGGCTTCCGAACCCGTAATTTGGTTGCGAGACCATCTTATCCTTTCTTTCTTTCTTTGGGTTTTCTCGATGTTTTCCCTTCCCCTCATGGGATAAATAAAGTTCGATGGCGACTCTTCTGTTTCTTCCTCCTTTCGCCTCCGGTCGACTATTTTTCGAGTAGCGACAGCTGGCGACTCTGCTGGGGACTCATGGAAATCCCTAAGCGAGCCAAGCCTAGTTTGTTTGTCATATGTGTATTTTTGTTTGCTTTTATTGCTTTGTTATCCTATGTTCTTCTTATCTGTTGGGTTTATTGGGGATGGTTTGTGAGGTGAAAGGCTTTCTACCCGAGCTTTTCGAGTACACACTAAGCTAGGAGGTGGTTGCTTACTGATTTGCGAGACTTAGGACTCGTCGAGTCGGTTTGACTTCCACCGATCAGATGAGGCCCCTTTGGGAATGATTATGTCTTACGATCAGTCGTAATGACGTCTTTGTTTCCGACCTGGGAGTCCGTGATTCTGAGGACTTTTAGAACCTTATTCCAAAGGTTACTAAGGCATAACTCTGTGCTCATCCTTTGAATGGATTACCGTCTTACGAATCGTCGTTATGATGGAAAACTTTTGAGGGTTAGTGCATGGGACCTTGTTTGAAAGCCCGTGGAATGCCCTGTTATAAACCAATAGATAACCTACCTGAGGTGAGGGATATCTTGTTGTGTTGTCCTGCAGAATCTGTGACCTTGATACCTGTTGCGAACCCCTGATTCAGCGATCTTTAATCCCATGTCTTATTGCATTCATAACATTTCATTTACATTAGCATCTTTTGCATCATTTGCATATCATTCTCCAACATTAAACTAGAGAACTCATCCATCATTTGTCCATAACCCGCAGTTGACTTCCTGAGGCTCGTATTGGACTCGAAGTAGCTTTTGAAGGATCATGGCCTCCGAAGAGCAGAACCAGTTTGCGTCAAGAGCAGATGTTGAATTGATGAAAAGCCAGTTGGACCAACTTGTGGAAGCTATGACAACCTTGGCAAGGAAAGATGGCAACATTCAAAGGACTTCAGCCACTGGAAATGTCATTTCACCTCGAGTGAACAAGGTTGCTCAAGCTCAGCCCGCGCAGATCTCCGTTGAGGATCCTAGTATACGCGAACATGCCATTGTCCAAGATGGAAGTTCTTCTTCTCTTGATGCCATGGAATATCACAGTTTTGCATTCTCTGAGTCAAATCCCCAAGGGGCAGTCCCTGTGATGAGAACAAAGGATCCGCAAGCTGTTGAGCTTATGGAAAAGTGTCGAGTGCTGGAAGAGAAGCTTAACGCCATAAAGAGTCGTGATACTTTGGATCTGAATGCTTCAAGCATGTGTTTGGTACCCAACCTTGTAATACCTCCAAAGTTCAACACACCGAATTTTGAGAAGTATAAAGGGGATAGTTGTCCAAAGCAACATTTGGTGATGTTTTGTAGAAGAATAACCTCGCATGTCCACGACGACAAACTTATGATTCACTATTTCCAAGACAGTCTGAGTGGGGCATCATTGAGTTGGTATATGCATCTAGAGAGCAGCCACATCAAATCATGGACAGACTTAGCTAACACCTTTGTGAAGGAGTACCAATATAATCTTGACATGGCTCCCAGTCGCACGCAATTGCAAGGCTTATCTCAAGAGGACGACGAATCTTTCAGAGGATATGCTCAGAGATGGAGAGAGGTAGCTGCTCGTGTTCAACCACCAATCTTAGATAGAGAATTGGTTAATTTGTTCTTGAATACCTTGCAAGGTCCATATTTGGAAAAGATGGTTGGCACTGGGACATCAAACTTTTCTGATCTGGTAATAGCTGGAGAACGCCTCGAGTGCATCCTCAAGAGTGGAAAAATCCAAGGCTCCTTGAACATCCCAGCTAGCAAAAGTGAATCATTTGCCAGTTCCCAAGAGGAAGAAGAGGATGGTGAAATTAACTCCATTTGGGAAGCTCCACATGTCCCACCTCCATTACCTTATCACTCGAGCATCTCACCTGTTCAAAGTCAGCAATCTTATGGGTCTACCTGTGTGACTCCATCCTCTTCACATGGTCAATATCCTCCTGTCAATAGAGGTCCCCTTCATCAACAACATATTGCACAGCAGCATGCTCCGCAACGCCGACGCTACTATAGTCAAAGACCAAAAAGGCATTTTGATCCATTGCCAGTGCCGTTCAGTCATATATTGCCACGGTTGATCAATAGTGGGCTGATAGTACCAAAGGACTTGGACCCTGTGATCCCTCCATACCCACCAGGCTTTGACGCTAATGCACGATGTGGTTATCATGCTGGCGCGATGGGGCATTCAACCGAAGATTGCAAACAGCTCCGAAACAAGATCCAAGATTTGGTTGAGTCCAAGCTGATCTCGTTTACACCTCAAAGTCTTCAAATCAATATCAATTCTTCATCTGGTCAGGCAGGTCCGTCATCCGCCCATGTTATGGAAGAAGTTGCTGAGAGCAGGTATGAAGAAGACTACAATACTGGTCTCGATGAGCAAGAATGTCAGCCCAACAGCAACTCAAAAGAGAAAAGTCTGATTCCTCAATGTTGGCAATTTTAGATCATGTCCTATACTTTGCATTTGTAATTTCTTTTTTGTTAAAGGCTATTTGCTTCTAGACATTGTACTTTATTGATGGTATTATTAATGTAATGATCATGCACGTTTTGAACAAGTCCATTTGTATCCACTCATCTTTTCCCATTTATTGCAAAAAAAAAAATCAAAATCAAAAAATATTTCTACACTTCACTTCCTTTATCATTGTTGTTGTAGCAAAGATTGGAGGGAGGATGATGAAAACTAAATACCCATAATTACAAATTGTATGCTTTCGAACAAACTCCCGCTGATGATGTACAGGCATTGTTTCAAATCTCCTAATAGGATCCTCAAGATTATATTCGCAAATTGTATGCTTTCGAACAAAATTGTATGCCTTCCATCTTGGACAATGGTATGTTCGCGTATAATAGGATCCTCAACGGAGATCTGCACAGGCTGAGCTTGAGTAACATTGTTCACTTGAGGTGAAACGACATTCTCAGTGGCTGAAATTCTTCGAATGTTGTCATCTTTCCTTGCCAAGGATGTCATAGCTTCCACAAGTTGGTCCAATTGGCTCTTCATCGAATCAACATCCGCTCTTGTCACAAACTTGTTCTGCTCTTCGGAGGCCATGATCCTTCAAAAGCCACTTCAAGTCCAATACGGGCTTCAGGAAGTCAACTGCGGGTTATGGACAAAGGATGGATGAGTTCTCTAGTTTAAGGTTAGAGAATGATATGCAAAATGATGCAAAGATGCTTATGCAAATGCAATGTTATGAATGAAATAAGACATGGGATCAAAGATCGCTGAATCAGAGGTTCGCAACAGGTATCAAGGTCACAGATTCTGCCGGACAACACAACAAGATATCCCTCACCTCGGGTAGGTTATCTATTGGTTTATAACAGGGCATTCCACGGGTTTTCAAACAAGGTCCCATGCACTAACCCTCAAAAGTTTTCCATCATCACGACGATTCGTAAGACGGTAATCCCTTCAAAGAATGAGCACAGAGTTATGCCTTAGTAACCTTTGGAATAGGGTTCTAAAAGTCCTCAGAATCACGGACTCCCAGGTCGGAAACAAAGACGCCATTACGACTAATCGTAAGACATAATCATTCCCAAAGGGGCCTCATCTGATCGGTGGAAGTCAAACTGACTCGACGAGTCCTAAGTCTCGCAAATCAGTAAGCAACCACCTCCTAGCTTAGTGTATACTCGAAAAGCTCGGGTAGAAAGCCTTTCTCCTCACAAACCATCCCCAATAAGCCCAACAGATAAGAGAAACACAAGATAATAAAGCAATAATAAAGCAAACAAAAATACACATATGATAAACAAATTAGGCTTGGCTTGCTAGGGTTGATATCCCCAGCAGAGTCGCCAGCTGTCGCTACTCGAAAAATTATCAACCGGAGGCGAAAAGGAAGAAAACAGAAGAGTCGCCATCGAACTTTATTTATCCCATGAGGGGAAGGGAAAACATCGAGAAAACCCAAAGAAGAAAGGATAAGATGGTCTCGCAACCAAATTACGGGTTCGGAAGCCGGTTATGCGAGGGGAAGGTATTAGCACCCCTCACATCCATCGTACTCGATAGGAACCATTTGCTTGTCTATGTGTAAGGATGTTTGCTACGGAAATTGCCTTATAAGAGTGTTCTAAAGAGGGAGAGAGGAAGGTGAAAACCGAAGAATATGAAAGAAAAAGATAAAGGAAAAGGTGGGGAAAAGAAAAAGGAGACTCGATAGGACTTCGCGGTCCTATGCCTACGTATTTCCTCATACAATGGGAAAGTCAGAGTCAACGTAGTTCGGAGGACTACGGGAGATGGATGGAAGGTGGGTATGTGGACGATGGTAACGTGCGCATTCTAGCAGTTAGGTGTATTGCGGCTCGCTCGTGGAGTCTTATGCATTACCTGTTTGCGATAGAACGGACGTAACATGTCCCTTTTTGGGGGAAGAAGAATAAATGGTGTGGAAAACGGAAGATGGATAGGAGGTGGCTCGCCAAGATCATTACAATCTTGTGCCTACGTATCTTACATTCGGACGAGAATGAAGAACCAGAGCAATCGTAGTTCGACCGACCACGATTTGTTGGTGTTTTTCATGGACGACGTTATCGTGCGGGTTCTAGCAGTTAGGTGTTTTGCGGCTCGCTCGTGGAGTCTTATGCGTTACCTGTTTACGGTAGAACGGACGTAACATGTCCTTTTTGAAAAAGAGTGATTTTCGCCATCAAGGCAAGGTGTCTCATTTGATTTGTTAAGGTTGATTTTAAGGGGCGAAATAAGTCCTCGGATAGGAACCCCTTCGGGTAGTACCCAATTCTTTATCTCAAAAGATTTATTGTGAAAGATGTGTGGCGAATACATTTATGTCTTCATATTGAAAGACGAGTATCAAGACCACACACTCTAAAGTGAGCATCCTAATACTCGAAGAGGAAGAGGTCTTCACCCAATCCTCTCTTTTTAGTTCAAAACAAAGAGAACATATTCTCTTATTAAAGATGTTTTGAGTTTTAGATGGTAAGTGCTTTACGACAGTGAACCCTAAAGGTAATGTCAAACACTCGGGATAGGAGAAGGCCTTCGCCTAACCACTCCACGACCATCTAAGTTTATTGAGAAAAGAGTTTGAAAATGCACTTGGTACAAGACCAAGGTTTTTGACTTAAGAAGAGAAGATAAAGAGAGAAGAAGGTTTTTGAAAGAATGGGTGGTGAATATAGTTACGTCTTCGTATTGAAAGACGAGTATCGAGACTACACACTCTAAAGTGAGCACCCTAATACTCGAAGAGGAAGAGGCCTTCACCCAATCCTCTCTTTTTAGTTCAATACAAAGAGAATTTTTGAAAATGAGCACTTGGTACTAGACCAAGGTTTTTTGACTTTGGAAGAGAATGAAAATGAGAAATGAAATCGAAAAGAAAATGGCCTCATATTGATCAAGATTTTGAATCGATTGAATGAAATCAACTAATCATGATTTTTGCTATATCATTGGCCCAAAAACAAAAAAAGAAAATTGAAGATGAAAATCAAGATAGAAATGAAAAGAAAATCGATGTGGTCAAAAATTGAGAATCCTAATATTTACATCTTGAATATGAATTAAAATTAAAAAATTAATCTAATAAGAAAATATTTTTGACATTTTTTTTTGGTTAATAATTAAACTAATACTATAAATGACTATTATTAAATAAATATTAAATCAAATCAAACAAAATAAATATATTCCTAAATTCAATATTACTAACTAAAACTAAAAGAGAATTAATTTAAAATCTAAAAAAATTAAATTAGATTAATACTAACTAATAAACTAATATTAAATCACTAATCCTAAACTTATAATAATCTAACTAAAAGAGAATTCAGGATTAAAACATCAAAAAAAACAATGTTCTTGAAGAACTCACGCAACAGACCAACCAAGCCCAAAAGGGCGGTCCAACAATCACAATGGCGGGTCGAATTCGACCCGGTCCCGCCTTGGTCATAGATGGGTTAGTGGAAACCCTAAAACTCACACAGTCGTCTCACACTATCATGTTCATAAGAAAAAGATGGAACCAACTTCAGAGAAAATGATGAAAAACCAAACGCAACTCAACATACCCTCTCACGAGTTCCTCGATCTCAATCTCACTCTCATTTCTCCCTGCTCTCTCCTTCGCCTCGCGTCCTCCAAATCGCTCGTTCTTCTCAATCTCGCTCGAAATCGCACTCCCTCTCGCTATCCCTTCGTATTCTCTCTCACGGTGTCACGGCAGATGATTGCCGACGTTTCACGCGGCGGTTTTTTTTGTTTGTGGAGGCGATTTGTGTAGGTTGATGAAGGTGAAATATGAAGCAGGGATCTTAAGGATTGGCGGTTGTTGTTTATTGGAGGTGGGTTTGTATGGTGAGTTACGGCGGAAACACGGTTGTTGCTAGTGGAGAAGGAATTGGAGGGTTGTTTGAAGACGACGGGATGGAGGGTAATTTACGGTTGCTGTTGTTGTTGTTTGTCGGCGACGTTGAGGTTACGGTTTGGGTGAGGATGGTGGTGAGGCGTGCGTCGCGGGTTGGTTCGAAATGCAGGCGGAGAGAAGAATGAGAGGTTGATGGAGTGGATGTAAGGTTGATTTCGGAGATGACGAACTGTAACTGACCGAGTGCGATGTAACAGTGGTAGACGAGAGTGTCACGCTCGACGACGTCGTCTTGGGAGAGGCCGTTAACTTTGCTGCTATTGATGGCTGAGGAAATATGGTTCGGTTTCAAGAGTTTTTTTTTCAGGTTCCGTTTTATGTTTTTCTCCCCCTCTTTTTATGAACCAGTTTTTTTCTTTTTATAATCAAAACCACAAAACTTGTTTTTCACTTTTTTTTGAATTTTGTCTTGTTGTCTTGTGCTGTCTCTTTCGCAGTGCAGGTTGTTGTTGGGAGTGGTTGTTTTCAGGCCACAGTGTGCAGGTCTGGGGATGGTACGGTTCATGGTGCAGGCTTATGTTGAAGCAGTGTTTTGGCAATTTTGGTGTAAGTGAGTCGCAGCAGCATGTTGGTAGCAGTTTGTGTCTGTTGTTTATTTGTAGCATATGCGACCTGTGATGTTGTTTTGGAGTCAATTATGTACACTGTTGTAGAATAAAGTAATACATGTATTTTTTGAATTTTTGTTGTAATAGAAAAAATTATGGGCTTGGACTTTGAATCTGGAATTGGAATTTTGTATTTGGACTTTTAAAGAAAAAAGTGGAATTTAGAATTAGTGAATTTACTTGAGTATTGTATGTATATTATGGACATTGGATAATTAACAAAAGTGGATTTTTACATGGCTAATAGAAAATAGATTAAAAATAAATGGTTAATAAAGAAATGGATAATAAAAAAAAAGAATTATAGAAATGAAAAGAATATTGAGCTTTGAATTTGGAAATGTATTAGATAAAAAAAAGAGATAACAAAGATGGTTAGAATGGATATTGAAAAATATGGTTAGCTGAATTGGAACAACAGTTGCCAAAATGGTTGAAATGGATTTACAAAGAATTTGTTCTAGAATATGGATTTAAAATGGATATAGCTTTGGATATGGACTATGGAGTTAGGAATACTGATGTTACACCTCTATCCACACTTTCACACACGACCATGCACCCTCGATTTTTAGTTCAAACCGACTTGCACTATTTTTCACACACCTCTGATAACATGAACACAACTCCTAATCATTGGATAACTTGCCTGAAAGTACCTCAAATGAAATAGGAAATTTCAAAGAACCACTATAATCCCATGTCTTAGAAGACCAATGAATGATTGTGAGTTAATGGAATGCATAGATGATATGATATGCAAAGCTAGGGTAGGGTGAAAATTAGGGTGTGACACTATCTACTTTACTCCGGCAGAGATTCCCGTGTCTGCACCAGTACAAATCCCTGTGCCTGAGCAGTTAGCTCCTGTGACCATAACTGTTCCATGTCCTATTCGATATGGCAGCACAACGGCAATCCCGTGGCATTACGGGCCTGACGTTTATTATCAAGGACAAAATCAAGTGATTGAGAATCATGTGGCAAATGGTTCAAATGTTGATAATGTAGGAGGTTTGGGTGGTTTTACCAGGAGTGGGAGACTCTTTGCCCCGCAGACTCTTCGAAATAATGACGCTGAAGCCTTGGCGAAAGCCAAAGGAAAGTAGGTAGTAAGCGAAGAGCCAGCACAAAGGGCCGAACCTGATAATTCTTTTGAGAAAGATGTTGAAGAGTTTATGAGGATCATTAAGAAGAGTGATTACAAGATAGTGGATCATCTGCATCAGACTCCTTCCAAGATTTCCATATTGTCTTTGCTATTATGTTCCGAGGCACATCGCAACGCTCTGCTAAAGATTTTGAATATGGCGTATGTTCCTCAGGATATTTCGATTAATCAACTTGAGGGGGTTATTGCTAATGTCAATGCTGGTAATGGGTTGGGCTTTACGAATTTTGATCTGACACCAGAGGGAAGGAATCATAACCGAGCCCTTCATATCTCCATGGAGTGCAAAGGGGCAATTCTGTCCCATGTATTGGTTGATACTGATTCGTCTTTGAACGTATTACCGAAGAAGGCTCTGGCCAAGCTAGATGTTGGAGGGGTTGTGCTTCGACCATGTGATTTAGTAGTGCGAGCCTTTGACGGTTACAAAAGATCAGTTTTCGGAGAAGTGGAGTTACCTGTGAAGGTTGGTCCTCAAGTGTTTAGCACGGTTTTCTATGTGATGGATATCCAACCGGCCTACAGCTGTTTGCTAGGGCGCCCATGGATCCATGCAGCGGGGGCTGTATCCTCTACACTTCACCAAAAGATCAAGTTTGTTTTGGATGGCCAGGTTGTCACCGTATGCGGGGAGGAAAATATTTTTGTTAGCCATTTGTCAATATTCAAATATATGGAGATGGATGGTGAGATTCATGAAACCCTGTGTCAGGCGTTTGAGGCGGTGAACATTGTGAAAGACTCTCCTTCTCAGGAAGTAAAGACAAGAACTTCTATATCTTCTTACAAGCAAGCTCTAGAAGTAGTACAATAAGACCATGCTGAAGGATGGGGCCAGTTGATTGATTTTCTGTTTAGAGAGGATAAGTGTGGAATTGGTTATCAGCCTACTCGAACTTCGCAGTCAAAAGGCCCAGAGCGTC
Organism: Lathyrus tuberosus; assembly: GCA_022829125.1. Taxonomy (NCBI): domain Eukaryota; kingdom Viridiplantae; phylum Streptophyta; class Magnoliopsida; order Fabales; family Fabaceae; genus Lathyrus; species Lathyrus tuberosus. The sequence continues at coordinate 2,008,767 of JALAZF010000579.1, forward strand.
AAGGACCTGTTATCTTTTCTAGCGGAGGGGTTATTAATCATGGTCAAGTCTGTTCTACAAATGAAGATGATGGGGACAGCGACTATGATATGGACAATTGGGTGCGCCCATGTGCCCCAGGGCAGAAGCTGAATAATTGGTTCTTTGAGGACATCGTTCAAGTCACTCTGCTGAAAGAGTAATTTTCTTTGTTTTCTTTCATGTTGCATGTAAAATCCTAGGCCCTTGACCAAGGCTTAGTGATTTCATTGTAGGGCCACACATGTTTCATTTGCAAGTTTATTATCAATAAAAGGACGTTTTTGTTTTCAAAATTATGTTCCCTGTCTTTCCTTTAATTTTATTCTATATAAAATAAAATGGCAATGTTTTCCTTTATTCATTATTTTTCTTGTTTATCAAAAAGAGCCCTTTCTAAAATAAAGCATGAATCATCATTCATGCAGAAACAATTCTCTGGATTCTATTGATAACGGTTCTGCTATGGCTCAATATGACTTTGATAATCCAATTTTCCAAGCTGAAGAGGAGAGTGAGGAAGATTGTGAACTTCCTGAAGAACTGGCCAGATTATTGAAACAGGAGGAAAGAGCTATTCAGCCTCATCAAGAGTCTCTAGAAGTCATCGGCCTTGGCACCGAGGATGCGAGAAAAGAAGTCAAGATAGGGGCAGGTCTAGAAGATAACGTGAAGAAAGGGCTGATTGAGATGCTACGTGAATATGTTGATACCTGGTCTTATCAAGATATGCCAGGATTAGATATTGATATTGTTGTGCACAGATTGCCTCTCAAAGAGGGTTGTTCGCCCGTCAAACAGAAGCTCAGAAGAACGAAACCAGAAATGGCCATTAAAATCAAAGAGGAGGTACAGAAACAGTTAGATGCAGGTTTCTTGGCCGTCACCGGCTATCCACCATGGGTTGCGAATATTGTCCCGGTACCTAAGAAAGATGGCAAGGTCCGAATGTGTGTTGACTACCGTGATTTAAATCGAGCAAGTCCGAAGGATGACTTTCCATTACCTCACATCGATGTTTTGGTGGATAATACAGCTCAATTCTCGGTATTTTCCTTCATGGATGGTTTTTCCGGCTATAATCAGATTAAGATGGCACCGGAAGACATGGAGAAAACAACGTTTATTACCCCATGGGGCGTGTTTTGTTATAAAGTGATGCTTTTTGGTTTGAAAAACGCAGGGGCAACTTATCAGCGTGCTATGGTGACACTTTTTCATCACCTGATTCATAAAGAGATTGAGGTTTATGTTGATGATATGATTGCTAAGTCGCAGACTAAAGAGGAACACTTGGTGAATCTGAAAAAGCTTTTTGAACGGTTGAGACAATTCAAACTAAGGCTGAACCCGAATAAGTGTACTTTTGGGGTGAGATATGGTAAGCTGTTAGGCTTTATTGTCAGTGAAAGAGGAATCGAGGTTGATCCAGCAAAAGTAAAAGCCATACAAGATATGCCTGAACCAAGAACAGAAAAAGAGGTTTGTGGTTTCTTAGGGAGATTGAACTACATTGCTAGATTCATCTCTCATCTTACAGCCACTTACGAACCAATATTCAAATTGTTGAGAAAAGATCAATAAATTCGTTGGAATATTGATTTTCAAAAGGCATTTGATCAAATAAAAGAGTATTTACAGAAGCCTCTGATTCTTATGCCTCCAGTTCCAAGGAGACCACTGATAATGTATTTGTCTGTACGTGAAAATTCAATGGCTTGTGTTCTCGGTCAACACAACGAAACAGGTAGGAAAGAACATGCCATCTACTACCTGAGCAAGAAGTTCACAGATTGCGAGTCTAGATACTCAATGCTTGAGAAGACATGTTGTGCACTTGCGTGGGCTGCTAAGCGTTTGAGACAAAATATGCTGACTCACACAACTCTATTGATATCAAAGATGGATCTAGTCAAATATATTTTTGAAAAGCCAGCTCTCACCGGAAGGGTCGCTCGTTGGCAGATGGTTTTGATAGAGTATGACATACAATACACTTCTCAGAAAGCCATAAAGGGTAGTGTTATGTCTGACTATCTCGCCGAGCAACCAATTGATGATTATCAGCCAATGAAGTTTGAATTCCCTGATGAAGACATCATGTATCTGAAAATGAAAGATTGCGAAGAGCCACCAGTTGATGAAGGACCAGATCCTGATGACAAGTGGAAACTGATGTTTGATGGGGCTGTTAATGTGAATGGTAGTGGTGTTGGGGCAGTTCTCATAACTCCGAAAGGTTCTCATATACCTTTCACTGCCAGACTAACTTTTGATGTCACCAACAATGAAGCCGAGTATGAAGCCTGCATTATGGGTATTGAAGAAGTCATTGATTTAAGGATCAAGACTCTCGATGTATTTGGGGATTCTGCTCTAGTGATCAATCAGGTCAACGGAGATTGTCACACCCATCAATCCAATTTGGTTCCTTACAGAGATTATGCGAGAAGACTGTTGACTTTCTTCAAAACAGTAAAGTTGTATCATGTGCCTCGTGATGAAAATCAAATGGCAGACGCTTTAGCAATGTTATCTTCTATGATTCAAGTGAATTGGTGGAATCATATACCCAAAATTGATGTGATGCGACTTGATAGACCTGCTTATGTATTTGCAGCCGATACAGTGGCTGATGATAAACCTTGGTATCATGATATCAAGTGTTTTTTGGCAAGTCAAAAGTATCCGACTGGGGCATCCAATAATGATAAGAAGACTTTGAGAAGGTTAGCAGGCAGTTTCTTCTTGAATGAAGATGGTGTATTGTACAAGAGAAATTTCGACATGGTCTTGCTTAGATGTGTGGATAGACACGAAGCAAACATGTTAATGCAAGAAGTGCACGAAGGTTCTTTTGGTACCCATGCTGGTGGACATGCCATGGCAAAGAAATTGTTGCGAGCTGGTTATTACTGGATAACCATGGAGACTGATTGTTTCAAATATGCTCGAAAATGCCACAAGTGCCAGATTTACGCTGATAAAGTGCATGTGCCACCAAATCCGTTAAGCGTGGTGAGTTCTCCTTGGCCTTTCGCCATGTGGGGCATTGATATGATTGGGAAGATTGAGCCCACTGCCTCTAATGGACATCGTTTCATTCTGGTCGCCATCGATTACTTCACCAAGTGGGTGGAGGTTGCTTCCTTTGCAAATGTCACCAAACAGGTGGTTGCCCGGTTTTTCAAGAAATAGATCATTTGTCGTTATAGGGTGCCTGAAAGGATCATCACTGATAATGATTCTTATCTTAACAATAAAATGATGTAAGAGCTGTGACAGAGCTTCAAGATTGAACATCACAATTCTTCTCCATATCGCCCAAAGATGAATGGTGCCATCGAGGCAGCCAATAAAAATATCAAAAATATTATGCAAAAGATTGTCGTGACATATAAGGATTGGCATGAGATGTTGCCTTTCGCTTTGCATGGTTACCGTACCCCAGTACGTACATCCATTGGGGCAACCCCGTTCTCTCTTGTGTATGGTATGGAAGCAGTCCTACCGGTTGAGGTTGAGATCCCTTCTCTGAGAGTCATGATGGATGTCAAGCTTGATGAGGCCGAATGGGTTCGAACGAGGTTCAACGAGTTGAGTCTCATAGAAGAGAAGAGGCTAGCAGCAGTGTGCCACGGGAAATTGTATCAGAGAAGGATGAAACGGGCATTTGATCAGAAAGTGTGTCCTCGGAATTATCAGACAGGTGACTTGGTGTTGAAAAGGATTCTTCCTCCTAATATAGATCACAGGGGCAATTGGACTCCGAATTACGAAGGTCCATATGTTGTCAAGAAGGTTTTCTCTGGCGGAGCCTTGATGCTTACAACTATGGATGGTGAGGATTTTCCGTCACCTATGAACTCAGATGCAGTAAAAAAATACTTCGCATAAATAGACCCGTTGGACAATAAAAAGAGAGTCCAGGCAAAAAAGGGCATCTCGGTGAACCATAAAAAAGAAAAAGGTTCGGGCAAAAATTAGGGATAAAATAAAAAAAAATTGAGTACACCCGGTAAGTTGAAAACCCGAAAGGGCAACTTAGGCAAAAAAGGGTATCCTGGTGGAGTGAAAACCCGCAAAGGGCGATTCAGGCAAAAGAGGGATTTAAAAGCGAAAGGCTGCGATCTGAGTAACTTGTATCCCGTCTCAACACGAGGGAATTTTTGAAGGATAGGAATCATTCTAATCACTCTTCTCAGAAAGCGAAGCACTTGGAGAGTCTGGAAGACATATGAGCCATAGCAGAATTGAGACTCAATGGATTTCCGTTTCCACATTGCCATTAGGATATTTTCCTTTTCTCTTTTCAGCAATTACCTCTTTCTAGGAATTGTTTCTTGATGTAAACGCCTATTTATGGGCTATTCAATCAATAAAATCTTCTTTATTCAGTACAGTTGTCTCTTTTGTTTTCTTTTTACAAGCTCTTTGTTTTGATTGCAAAAACGTCTGATTTTTGATAAACATTGCATTTGAAAACATTGAGGTTCTACAATAACATGCGTGAAAAAGAAAACAATTAAAATTGTTTTAAATGTCAGGTGTTCTTGGATGGTGAATTCAAAACCCACGATACCCTGTGGCATGTGTGTACATCCTTTTGTTTGCAGGTGTTGTTGTTTGCTGATCAGCCTATCAATAACATGTGATGTTTTCGATTCCTATTCCAGCAAGACTCAAATGATAATTCTCCCCAAGCAGAAGTGTTTCCCTCAGCAGAAAAATTCTTCCTTGAGGTTGACATCCCCAGCAGAGTTCTATCATTGTGGATCTTCCCCAAACAGATTGATTCAGATGATACCTCCCCAGCAAGGTCATCATTCCTTACAGCAATCATTAACGAGATTGTCAGTTCAAAGCTCAGAGCGTTGCAATGTTAATCCCCAGCTGAGAAGATACTTCCTCACAAGCCGTCAAGAGATCAGGATGGTGTAGGACCATCCAGTTTGTTATCCCCAGCGGATTTGCCTTCCTGTCCTCGGCATTTATTTTGCTGCGGAGCTTCTTTGCACTTTGCATATAATAATCATTCCATCCTCAAAAAATGCATAGCATTTCCATTTGAGATGGAGCATTACGCCATGGAAAAATTCAAACATATGCATGTGAAGCATAAGCCAGTTTTGATACCTCGTGCGAGAGCCCAAAACTATTTCCCTTCTATCACCTTGACAAAGCCAAAAAGAATGCCTCTTTCATTCCCCACCAGACATTTCAAAGCAGTACCAGGTTTTCACTTTTCTTTCCTCCCCACAGAGTCCTATTTCTCAGTTTGTAGATCTTTTGATCATACCTATCAACCGTATTTCTTAGGAACCATTCCCGATAGGATTCCTTTAGTCGTTCCCGACAGGCGACCTTTAAGTTTTAGACCTAGTCGTTCCCGACAGGCCCATTTACCATTCCCGATAGGTAAGCTATAGGTTTTCAACTTTAGCCGTTCCCGATAGGCGACCTTTAAGTTTTAAACCTAGCCGTTTCCGACAGGCCCATTTACCATTCCCGATAGGTAAGCTATAGGTTTTCAAGTTTAGCCGTTCCCGACAGGCGACCTTTGAGTTTTAGACCTAGTCGTTCCCGACAGGCCCATTTACCATTCCCGATAGGTAAGCTATAGGTTTTCAAATTTAGCCGTTCCCGACAGGCGACTTTTAAGTTTTAGACCTAGCCGTTCCCGACAGGCCCATTTACCATTCTCGATAGGTAAGCTATAGGTTTTCAACTTTAGCCGTTCCCGACATGCAACCTTTGAGTTTTAGACCTAGTTGTTCTTGACAGACCCATTTACCATTCCCGATAGGTAAGCCATAGGTTTTCATCTCTGACCGTTCCCGACAGGCATACTATAAGCTTTAGACTTTAGCCGTTCCCGACAGGCACCCTTTGGATTTCCTTTTGTTCTGGAATTTTCTTCACCAATATCCTCCACCACAACTGCTTTGTTTGTTACACATATTCCTTTTACCCACAGAGTGCAAATTTTCCGGTTAACTTTGTATTCAATCCCTATGTCCCTTGAACGCCTGATAGCCTTTGCTCTCATCCCTTCAGGTCCACAGTTGATTGAATAGGGGCAGTTGTAATACCTCAAAATTTGCCCTCTCATCTATTACCTTATATCATTGGCTTATGCTTCATTCATTTCCATTTCATGTATAGGTCATACAAAATTATGCATACATCATTGGTTGCAAGGCATGGGATCAGTGGTCTCAAGGCATATACAGTTCAAAGTCAAAGAGCAAGAATCAAACTTTTCCAAACAATTCACAAAGGCTTCTCATATCTCAATTCATCTCATTTGAGCTCTCAAGTCATCAAGAGATAGGAGTTCAACAAAGGATTGAAGCAATTCAGCAAATTCTCCTAACCAGTGCACAATTAGGGTTTTGGGATTCTTGAGTATAACACTTCAATGGGAAAGATCTTTGAGCTTTTATCATCACCAAATGGCATATCTCATCTTTGTTTGAGAGGATACACTTCATATTCAGAGGAATTTGGATTTGGAGGATGTGTTGATTCCTCCTAGACTGAAGGTACCAAAATTAGGGTTTGCCATAAAAACAGTGTATTTCTGATTTTTTGGGCAAGACTTGATTTCATGGTATTCTACATGTCCTTAAGTGTCTAAGGTTGGAGAATTGTCCATCAATTTGGTTTGGAAGATCTTCAATTGGTCAATTGATAGAAAATCAGAAGAATTGGGAAAAAGTCAATTGTGCAGAGGAAAAGGTCAACTCTTGACCTTTTGAGGTCAAATTCTTATTCCTTAAGTCAAATATGTTCATTGGTGAAGATTTGATCAAGAAAGCAAGGGATTTTATGGCTATTTACTAGAGCAAGGAGTGGAGAATCGAAACCGGAGCCACAGCATCATTTTTCAAGCAAATTGGGCATTTTTTTGGCCTGGTTAATCGATTAACCAATTGTAGTGAAATTGTGTTAATCGATTAACACAGGCAGATTTTGCAAATTCTGCTACTTTTTCATGACAGCAACTTTTCTTCCACATTTTGAGATTCTACATTGGTCTAGTAACATGTGGGACATTCTGGAACTTTCAAGAATTCACCTACATTTATTCCAATGCATTATTTTGAAAGGAGTGCACCATATTCCTTGTTTTCCAAACATCTCCACCTTTGGATGTTGAAGTTCACCTTGGGATTGTCACCGAGTTGATCCTAACTAACCGAGTTAACTACCTTGACTCGGTGAGTTAAGTGTAACTAGCTCCGACCCTAGCTCCAAACCCAAAGCTAAGTCCAAAGCTAATCCCAAACCTCTCACACTCCAAACCAAAAGTCTATATAAGAAAACCCTCACTCATTTTTCAGGAGGAGAACCATTCTACACCATTTCTCTCACATTTCACTCTCAATTCTCTCATCTCTCTCTGAATTTTCTACAACTTCTACATCTTCATCTCAATTCCCTCTTCCAAAACCTCACAAAAAGCTCTTATTTCTTGAAGGATAATCACTTTTCACATTGAAAAGTGATTAATTCTTGAGCTTAAACTCCATCATTTAGCTTTCTTTGGTTGGATATCTGGATTTTCAGCTTATTCTACTTCAATCCAAGGGTTTCACAACATTCAATTTGGTGCAAGTTCGATTTCGGTGTATTTTCGCGATTTTACTCGGTTTCGACGCGTTTCGGCTAATAATCGAGGAATCTCTGGTTTTCTTTAATTTTCTGCACCAAGATCACTTTGCAACATTTACCAAGCCAAATCTCCGGCTTGTAGGTTGGTGGATCTAACTTATTTTACTGTTTCGATCATTTTCGCATCGTTCGCAATGTAATCGATACTTTTGCATATGAATTGATTTTTGCGTGTGCTTGATTCATGTTCTTGATTGTTATTTGATTCTTTTGATGGATCATTTGCTGTTTTTAAACTTAATTTTTCGTGCATAATTGTTTGCCCTAGCATTGGAGTGAGTACATAATCAAAAAGTTGGCCAAAAGCACTTTTCAAAACTGATTTTCTGCTCACTGTCCAGTGTTAATCGATTAACCAATTGCATTGCAATTGTGTTAATCGATTAACCAGTGTTTTTTTGAACTTTTTCAAGTGTTAATCGATTAACACTTTGCAGTGCAATTGTGTTAATCGATTAACACTGAACCAGAAGGCCATTTTCATGCTTTTTCAAGTGTGTTTGCCATGTTTTCCTTTTCTAATCTTCATGGATCAATATGTTGATGATTGGTGGAATATTCTTGAGTTATTTTACTTCATACCATGGCATGAACTTGATTTTTCGACACGCGGTTCTTGGTTTTTCATCGATGAATGTTTATGTTAGTGTTGTTGATTAATTGATGTGATGATCACATAATGCACACTCATTGAGCTTGTTAATTGTTAATTGATGCTTGTGTTGCTGGAATTGTTATGTGCATGTTCATTTGCTTTCTATTTCAAGAAGTGCACACTTGTTTCAACATGTTCATATGCTTAAAATGTGTATCCTCTCATAATGTGCATTCTTCCATGATGATTTCAAGAGTTGTTTACCATGATTTATGGTATGATTGTGATCATGTTTGATTGAAGAATATGTAAGGCTTGATGCATGATTGTTTTTTCTATTAGTGAATCATTTGTGAATGCATGCTTCCTTGATTTTCCACTGCTGTCCATACACACATGTGATGTTGTATGTGCTGCCTGATACTTTTTACACCCATTTTTATGCTGAACATGAGCTATTGAATGTTGTTTGGTATATAGTACTGGATTTACTGCTGTATTATTGCAGATGCGATCTAATAGCCGCTGTTTTTCTTATTTATTCATCTCTCATTTCTTATATGGATTACATGATATAATGCTTGATTGTGTAGAACTTTTTTCACATCCTTTTGGAATCCTAGCTCATCCTTAATTTTTTATTAAGGTGAGGTAGGATAAGCATTAGGTAGGGGTATCCCTCTCTCTTCTTTAGACTTATGTTGTTCTTATACCACACAAACCATAGGACATCCATGCCTGATAACTCTAGGATTGCTAGTCTTCCCCACTTATACTTTTTTCCTTTCCTAACCCCTTGAGTCTCTCTTTCTCATCTCAAAACAAAACCAAAAACATGTAATAAAGGCAACCCGTATTGTACGCCATGAGTCTTAAGTACATGGGAAATGGAAGCAGAAGGGTTTCCTTTCGCCTTTCTAGAGTGTTTAGCATACGTCCTGTTAGGACGACCATGCAACGCATTCGTTCTTATGTCATAGACTTTAGTACAATATGCGTTACAAACACAAAATAATTAAAACACTTCTTCTTAAAAGACAAAAACAAACAACAAATTTGTTCTCATCTCCTCACTCCATTCGTAAAGGATTCGTCACGCCCGCTCTACCCCAAACAGGTAAAATGCCTAAGACTCCGTACGACGAGCTGCGACACCTAACTGCTGGAACGCGCGCCTAGACGTACTCCACTTAAAAAACACAAACAAAGCAAATCCATCCCTGGTGAGGGGAACTACGTCGCTCTGATTCTCGCGTGCGAGCGGGATACATAGGCAGGAGATCGTGCGAGATCTCTCCAAGCACCATCCTTTCATCCTTCCCCAAAACCGTAGTCTGAACTACGTTGACTCTGACTTTCCCATTGCACGAGGGAATACGCAGGCCTAGGACGCAATGTCCTATTGAGTCACTTCTTTTCTTTTTCCCCCGTCTCTCTGTTTTCGCCTTCCCGTTCGAGTTTCCAGTCAGCAGTTGAGTTTCAGATACTCTACACCCTTTGATCGATAATAAGCAAGCGTGGATCCCATCGAGTACGATGGACGCGAGGGGGTGCTAATACCTTCCTCTCGCGTAACCGACTCCCTTACCCATTTCTATTGGTCGCGAGACCATGCTCTTTTCCTTTTCCCTCTGGTTTACGCAGTGTTTCCTTTCCCTCTCTTGGGATAAATATACATTGCTGGCGACTCTGCTTTCTGCGCCACTTTCGCATTTGTACTTGGATGAAAATCCCGGGAGCGACAGAAAATAAGTATGCAAGTTGAGTTGGAGGTATATGCACATGATATACTATAGGTGGATATGATTTGTGCAATATATGAATTATGGAAAAGGTTTAGGTCACTAGACGTTTTTGGGAAAAGGGCATTAAAAAGTAGAGTTTGTGAACTTACCTACCCCACAATGACTTCTTTATGTCCACCACCCGAGAAAATAAAAACCAAAGGGGGAGTCAAGAAGAAAGGCAAAAAACCAGTAGGGTATGATGTTTATAGGGACCCTCTGTATCATGAGTATGTTGATAAAGCATCTCAATCTTCACAGAGGCAATCTCAACCATCACAAGCTTCGAAGAAGTTGAAATTATCACAATCTTCCCAGAGGCAGTCTCAAACATCACATAAGCAGTCACAGTCATCTAAGCAGTTCATCTCTCAATTTCCTAATCATATTAGGTCATATATTGAATATGTAGTTAATGTTGTATCAGATGGTAATTGTGGATTTAGAGTCATTGCTTCATTGCATGGATATGGTGAAGATGGTTGGTCAATAGTTCGTCGAGACTTGGGGTTGGAAATAATACACAAGGAAAGATCAAGTTTGTATGACAACTTATTTGGTAATTGGTTAGCAGAAGTGAGAGAATCTTTGATGATAGAGACATTTGGTCCCCAACCACTACAGAAATGGTTGACTCTACCAGATATGGGTTACTTGATAGCAAATCGCTATAATGTTGTACTTGTCTGTTTAGCAATCTGTGCATGACTTTCTTCCCTATGACAAGTTCATATTCACCAAATGTCTCCATTTATTGCATTCGTTATGTAAACTGAAATCATTGGGTTCAGGTACTTAGTTATTTGTAGTTAATATGACTAAATTTATTTAGTTTATTTTATTAAACATATGACTTAATTTTTTGATTTTTTATTTATTCAGGTAAACATGAAAGAAGGGTTTCCATTGCCACCAGTCACATTAGATTGGAAGAAGTTTCGTTCTCCAACAGCAACATCTTGGATGCTAGGCTTTGCAGGACGTCTACAACATTGGCAACAACTTACGCCTATATTACCATGAATATGTAATCAAACCAGGAATAATGAATTATGTCATTAAATTTTAATTTTATATGTCTCAATAACACATAACTGGATTCAAAATTAAACATAAGTCTAGTAGTTAATACAAATGAAAAAATATAAACATATCCCAACTAGGTCAATAAGTCTAAAAACTAACACATAAACATAAAAATAAGTCAATAAATGTAATAGTTAACATATAAAAAATATATATAAAGACAAGTAAATATGAACGAGAAATAGGTAAAGCTTCAAATAAATTAGCAAACTGTGGATCATCCTCTTCAGCATCAACCTGCCAGAGATAACAGTGAATCAATGTAGAAACAGGAGCCCAGCTAGGATCAGATGATCATGCATCGTAAACAGGAACTGACACCTCTCTTGGTGCATCATGAGGGGTGATACCAAATGAGGATGCGAAACACGATAATACCACTAAAGATATCCATCATCTCTCTCAGATGGGGTGGTGGCCAATGTTGTCGGACGAATCAAGGCAAGGACGCTCTAATGGTAACCAATCCACTCAACATCAATATCATCAACCATCATGTAATCAGGAGGTGGGGGTGGAATATACTGCCTGTATCCAAACTGATGTATGCATCTGTCAGGCAAATATTGAACAAATATGTCACCCCATTTCAGACACCCCTTTTACAGATATAACTCATCAAACTGACGCCATACTCTATGATCCTCGAATGGGCGCCATATGACGTTGGTTGTAACACCCCGATTTATTTAATTATTTTTCGTAACTAAAGTTGTATGATGTGGTGTATTTGTGCGTGACTATGTGTGTTTTGGTTGAGGTTGGGTTTCCCTTTGTATGGGGTATTGATCTTAGAATTATAGAGTATGAGGTATTGGGGGTGTGTGACCAATTGTGTAGAAGTGAGAGGTGTGTTTAGAAATTAATTATTAAATTAAATAATTTAGTTGGAATTATTTATATTTGAAATAATTAGTTTAATTATTTACTTATTTAAAATTTTGGATAAAACGAGTGGAGGATAGTAAGGGACAAGGTGGTCAATTCATGGAGATTAGTAAGGGTAAAGAGGGAAAAGTATATTAGGGGTCTAAGGGTTATAGTAGGTGTCGTACCCCAAATTTTGACCACTCTTAAAACTTAGATCATTAACGTATCCAACATCCTTACAAGTTCTCTGGTCACTCTCAATGTCCTAAACAGTCATGGGGACCCCTTTTTAATTTTTTTATTTTTCTCTTAAGGAGTTTAATCTTACATTAAGGGTTTGATTGCTATTTTAGGATCTATAGTTTTTTTTTTAATTATTTAACATCCAATTTTCATTAGAAAGAATATTAGGACTAATTTACTACAAAAATATTAATAAACCTACAATAATGTTATAGGGGTATAACTTTTGTTATTATGACTAATATTAGAAAATGGGATATTTAAATTATTAAATGAATTAGTAGTATTATACTATTAAGATAATTGGAATGCTCATTTGATAGGGACTTGAGTCTAAGGAGTTCAAGTCTGAGGTCATAAGTCTGAATCCCACCATTCCCACAATTTTGCATTTCTCTCCTTATCATTAATAATTAACTTTGTTTTTATTATCATAATTATTTTTCTATTTTTATAGTATTAATATAAATATTAATTTTTGTTTTTATCTTTATTATCGTTATTATAATTATGTCTAAATTTTAGCATTAAAACAAAAAAAAAATTTAAAAAAATGATCTAAAGTTGTTTTTAGGTTTCTAAATATCATTTTTGTTTTTATAAATATTGCATATTTTAAAAAAATATTATTTTTGTTTTAATTTCTCATTTTATGCACTAAATAGCAAAACATACAAAAGTTATTTGGAGAGATTTTGTTTTGAGATGGTAATATTTTTAAGAAAGAATCAATATGATTAATGAAGAATTATAACAAAATCAAAATCACAAAAAATTGAATTTTTCATTTTTTTAAAAATAATTTTCGTATTAATTTATTAGGCATTTTTAAAAAAATATTAATTTTCACTTTTTTTACTTTTTACTCAAAAAATATTTAAAAATAAAAAAATAAAAAAAATATTGAAAAATATTTTGTTCTTTTTATTTTTTGGATAATATTTTAACTTTAGAAAGAATCAATATGATTGATATAAAAAAGTTACAAAATCAAAATCAATTAAAATTGATTTTTGGACTTTTAATTATTTTATTATTCAAATTGATTTATTCCTTTTTAATTAACCCTAATTTTCTTTATAAATATAGTTCTTTCTTCTCATAATTTTAGAGACTCTGAAATTTACAAGTACATAAAGAATTTCACTTTCAGGGTCCAAAATACAAACTTTTCAAGAGTCCATGTTTTTTAGAATTTTTATTTTGCTTTAATTTTTTTTCAACCACATGATGATGATCTGATGATTTTGTTTTCTATTCATTTATAAATAGAACTTCTTTATTAATAATTTACTAATAATTATTTGCTAGTACTTTATAATTTCATCCTAGGACAGTCACCTCTTGAGGTATGCCTCTATCTTTCTTTGTTTGTTTTAGAATATGTACTTGTTTTCATATAGATGCATATGAGTTTTTGGGTGAAACTTTGCTAATAAAAAGATTTGAAGTGGTGTGAGAGATATAGAAATGAGAGAGTGGTAAGTGGATATCAAGAGAGAAGAGTATTTTTCTTTTCACAAAGAAACACGTTCTGATTGTTTTAGGAAGGAGGAAAGTTGGGAGGAAACCATGTTTCTCAGGGTTGAAAATTCAATCACTATTTTTTTTTTTAGACTAACGTGAGAGCTAATTGACTTTGGGCTCTTGGTGGGTTTCTAACTAAATGACATGCCTCTTAAATCTAATTCGTTTATTATATTATCTCAAATGTTGGATTTTTTTTATTGTGAATTGTTTCATTGGATTATTGATTTTAGATGGTTTATTGTTGATCTTAAGTTCTGGTTGTGTAGTATCTCTAATTTAATCTCTCTAATCATCTCAATTACTAACCGGTTAACTAATATATTCACATTCAAAAAATGATAATACAATATTAAGATTATTTAAGTATTTATAATTAAATATTTCAATTTTTTTAGGTTAAGATTAAATGTCATTAGGATAATATTTAGGATTTAATTAACACACTAATGGGATTAATACAAAAGATATTTAGTTATATTTAAAATAATTCACGTGGAAAATGTATAATTAGGAATTTAAAGTGAAATTAGAATTAATTTTATAATAAAATATAATTGGATTAATAATCAGTTATAATTATTAATCTTGTCCCCTAATGTAAATAATATAAAAGAACAAAAACTAAGATATCTCTTATAATAATTGTTAAATTATGGTCCTAATTTAAGTTCAATTGAATCAATTTAGGGGTTTAATATAATTAGAGATTAAATAAATAATTAATAATTAAATAACTATGTAGATAATTATAATTAGTAAAATATAATTATAGGATTTAAATTAGGAATAGAGGTTAATTCTTTAAAAATGGGTTGATATATTAAAAAATAATAATGGATTTAATTATGGGGTAATTTTAGGGATAATTATAGGGTTAATTCTTGGGGATAATTTTGGGATAGTTTTAGGAATAATTTTTGGGATAATTAAGGGATAAAATTTAAATAAGGGATAAAGGATAATAAATTTAAGGGTTCTTTATATATAATTGATTTATTTTAAATAAAATAAAAGGGATAATTTTACATATAAAATGGGATGTAAACTTAGGGATATTTATAGGGATAAAATGGGATAAACCAAGGGATATTTAATTGGGATAAAGCATGGGGATTAGACTCTTAAGCTCCAAGAGTATAAATATAGGGTAAGGGATTAAGATTTTGGGATAGAACTCTTGATATCCGAGAGTATAAATAAATGGATAAGGAATTGGGATAGAACTCTTCCTTCGAGAGTATAAATAATGGATAAGGAAATGGGATAGAACTCTTGATATCCGAGAGTATAAATAAATGGATTAGGATTTAGGATAAAACTCTTGATATCCGATAGTATAAATAAATGGATTAGGATTTGGGATAGAACTCTTGATATCCGAGAGTATAAATAAATGGATTAGGATTTGAGATAAAACTCTTCATCCGAGAGTATAAATAAGGGATAAGAAATTGGGATAAAACTCTTCATCTGAGAGCATAAATAAGGGATAAGGAATTGGGATAAGACTCTTCGTCCAAGAGTATAAATAAAGGATTAGGATTAGGATTAGGATTAGGATTAGGATTAAGATTAGGATTAGGAATAGGAATATGAATAGGATTGGGAATAGGGGTTAGGGGAGGTGAACTACGGATACTTTGATCCTTTAAATTTGAGGGTACGTAGGCATAGGGTTGAAAACCCTAGCGAGTACAATAATAGTAAAAACTTAGGGACCCCCTCTTAGATTAAATTCATCTTCTTTGTATAATAATAAGGATTTTTTGTAAATAAAAATAAATTGTCAAACATTCAAGTAACAAGCAAACATACCCTAAAACTTAAGAAGGATCCCATTGAGTACAATGGAAGTGAGGGGTTCCTAACACCTTCCTCTCGCTTAGTCGACTCCCGAACTTAGCATCTCTCCCTTAAGATTTAGGTTTTATCATTATTTTCCTGTCCTTATGACGAATAAAGTATGATGGCGACTCGATATTTTTGCCCTTCGCGATAGTAGGAAAAAGAGAAAATTGGAAAAGGGAGAATCATTTGTGGTGACCGATCGTATTCTGAAGAAAAAAGGAAAATGAGGGGGAAGCAGAGCTAGGGCTTAGAGAGTTTTGAGGAATCTTCATCTAAGGTAACCTTTAGGAATCACCTATGTGTCGTTGTGTTGATTAGAAGTTGAGGTTTTGTGTGTCGGTGATTCTAATGATATGTGAATTGTACGAATTGATTAGTGAAATTGTGATTTTGTGTTGAAAGTGTTGTTGTGTGATAAAATCATGGTTTATGTGCATTATGGACTGTATGGTGTTGGAATTGTGAGAATTTTGGGGTCTGAGTTATGCAGAGAATTCAACTGCAGAATTGCAGTTCGCAGGGTATCGCTGGGTGAAGGATTTGCCTTGTCGGGCGAAGTTATCTCGCTAAGAGGTCGTCGGGCAAATAGGAGGCGAGTAAAGGTTGAGAAATAGGAGCCTCTGGATTTTGTATGGGGAAGGAATTCACTTCTGCTCCTCCGGGCGAGCATGAGGCGAAAAGGGGAATTCGTCGGGCGAAAGAGGATCTCGTCGGGAGAACGAGGTTTCGCTGGTGCCTCGTTGGGCGAGCGTCAAGCAAACAGAGCTGAGACGAACCGAACTTTCTGAAACTTTGAAAATTCGTATCTTTTGATCCGTGGGTCTGTTTCAGTCGTCGTTCGAAGCGTTGGAAAGCTGGTTCTTCATACTTTTTATAAAAATCAGTTTCAATACCAGAATTCCAACTCTTTGACGTGTTAACTAGGGTTTTGTGTATGTTGTTATCTGTTATGAGTTGAATTGATGAATTTGGTTACATATGCGTATTGTGGTTGTGGATTTCTATCGTTGTATGTGTTGGTAGGTATAATCTGCTTGCTGACTAGTTGTAGTATGATGTATTGACGCATTGTTAGTCATATGCATTTCGTTGTCATTGTATGTTTTCATTGTATGCATGCCATGTTGCATCAGTTGTACGATAAGTCGTGTGCCCATGTGAGGTGTGAACGTCTTATCGGGATTCTTTGATAAAGAATCGTGTTGTTGTTGTTGAGGTGATCATGTGCCCATATGGGGTGTGAGCGTTCAAGGATGTCGTGTGCCCATGTGGGGTGTGAGCGACTGTTATAGAAATTCCGACGGGAATTGTGATCATGAAATAGGGATCAAATTAGTACCATATGCATTGAGTCATTTGTGGATCTCATTGCATTGCACTGTATTGTATTGTGGATCGTTGGATTATATGTTATGTGTGTGAAATGGTAGCTTCGTTGATGTTGCGATGATAGGGTGAGCTGTATATGGATTATATTCTTTCATATGTATCTTATGCATTTCTTATATTGATTTGAGAATCTCACCCCTTCTGTTTGAACGTTACCTCCACGTGGGTAACGCGCAGATAAGCAAGATTAGTGCGGAGTTGAAGTTAGTGAAGATGGAGTCTTCACTTTTATCACGTTGCGTCGCGTCTGCTCTGATTGTAACACTGGGTTGTCGTAACACATGTTGTTGTTTATTTTATTATGTGTCGTCGTTTTGGTTTACTTGATGAGAATTATGTGGTACTAAGTACGTTATGTTTTTGTTGAATTCCGCTTCTATATGATAAAGATTAATCAAGTATGCTTTTGTTGATATAATTTTTTTGTTACATATCGAATGCATGAGCAGGTGTTTGTTGAATGTAGCATCCTAATTGTTAGTATGTTTCAATTTACTCTGATATTTAATTATTAATTTCCACGGGGTTTAGGGTGTTACATAGTGGTATCAGAGCAGGTCGGTCCGTCCGACCAAGTTGTCGTGTCGTTGTCGTGTGACAGTTAATTATTGTCGATGTCGTTTCCTTAACCATTGTGTTTTGTTGTTGACATGTAACAGATTTAGAATGGCTGGAAGGAACGATGCTGCTATTACTGCTGCTTTGCAGGCTGTTGCTCAGGCGGTATAGAACCTGCCACATGCTAGTGAGAATGACAAGTTTCTGAAGAACAGACCGCCTACCTTCAAGGGGATCGAGAGAATCTTCCGAGTTATGGAATGTCCTGAGGCACAGAAGGTGCAGTTAGGTACTTACATGCTGGCTGAGGAGGCTGATGATTGGTGGGTTAGCACTTGTTAACTGTTGGGAGCAACAGGAGAGGCAATCACTAAGGTTGTGTTCAGTAGGGAGTTCTTGAGGAAATATTTTCCTGGAGATGTCCGAGGAAATAAAGAGATCGAGTTTTTGGAACTGAAGCAGGGTAACATGACGGTTACGGAGTATGCTGCCAAGTTCTCAGATCTGGCGAAATTTTACCCTCACTACATTGCGGAAACTACTGAATTCTCAAAGTGTGTCAAGTTTGAGAACGGATTGAGGTCTGAGATCAAACAGGCAATTGGTTATCAACGGATCAGAAGGTTTCCAGATTTGGTGGATTGTTGTAGGATCTTTGAGTAAGACAGCAAGGCTCGATCGGCTCATTATAAAGGACTGGCCGAGAGGAGAGGAAAACTGTAACGCCCCGATTTATTTTATTGTATTCAATTATTTCAAATATATGAATTTATGGAATGTGTGAATTTACTTTATTATTTTCATTTATATGAATTAAGTGTTTTACCCGCTAATTGGTTAATTTCATTTATAGGTAAAATATTTGCATCAAATTATAATTTCTTTTCACTTTTATTTCCCGAAAATATATTTTTATCGCTGTTTATGTTTTATCGCGTTTTGAGAGCGTTTGCGAGATATTTGAGCTGAGGGGTATTTTGGTCTTTTGGGGGTAGATATTTGTTATGATAAGAAATAGAAAGAAATAGAGAGAAGGAGGGGGAGAAGAAGAAAAAGAGAAAAGAAGAGGAAGAGAAGAAAAAGAGGGAGAAGAGGAAAATCATCAAGAACAAAGTTTGATCTTCGATTAATCGGGTAAGGGTGAGAAGTTTCAATTATAACTTGCTTGTATATGTATATGTGTATGTTTTGTGTGTTATGTGGATCGTTTCGTATAGTTTCCGTTTAGGTCGCAATTAGGGAATTTGTTAGAAATCGATGTTTTCGCGGATAAAAATCGATATAAATCGTGTTGTATGAGCACCCTGTGCCTATGAACCTTTGTTGATGCTTGTTTCACTGTTTGGAATGGATTTGGGAAGGAAAATGGGATTTTTGGGGGTGAGGAACAGTGTAAACGCAGCAGAATTTTTCTGCATCTGGTGCAGAGCGTCGGGCGAAGGCTTTGGAGCGCCGGGCGATTCGTTCCTTCGCCGGGCGATTTCGAGAGGCGCAGAGGTTCCAAGTTTCTGCCTCTTTTGATTTTTTGATGAGGACATTTCGCCGCTGCTTCACGGGGCGATGCAGAGGCGACGGGAGCACCGTCGGGCGGTCTTTGGGTAGCGTCGGGCGCTCCTGGGGAATTTTAATTGTTTTGCTTTCTTTGAAAATGCATAACTTTTGATCCGTAACTCGGATCGGGACGTTCTTTGTACCAATGGAAAGCTTATAAAATGTACTTTCTTATGATGATGATTTTGAGATTGTTAGCCGACTAAATTTTATCGAGAAATTGGGAATGTGTCATTTTGTTGACTTTTAACGTCGTATTTGTGTGCGATTTGTGTGTTATCGTGTTATATGCTTTTGAGGTGTAGCATGTCACTTGTGGGCCGTCATATGATGTGAATGTACATGATGAAATGTTGTGATGATGGTTTGTGGCCTTGTGGCAAATGTGTGCATTGTGTTGGATTAGACTTCGAGGCGAGATTAATGATGTTGTTGTGTGGTAAAAATACATTGTTTGATTGAATATCAATGTATGTTGTTATGATGTGTCGTGGGTAGCCTTTGTGGTGTGAATCCCTTGTGGAAGTCGTTGTGATTTGTATGATTGTTGTGGTAGGTGATGAAATGCATTGTTTGAATTGTTTTCAATGCATGAATATGACGATGTGTATATTGGTTGTGTAACATACAATGTGGCATTGATATTAATGTGTATGCCTTGTATGATGTTGAGTAATGATAGTGCATGTGATGACATGTTGTGATGATAAAGTGTGGCCGAAAGGCAAATGAATGTGATATGTTGTAATTGGTTTTACATGCATGTTTATGATTACATGTATGTGTGAAAATGAATTGCTTACGTAAAGTTCAATGTATGCTAATTGGTGGCCGTATGGCAAGAAAATGCATTGTTGGATTGATTTCTAATGCATGAATAAAGATGGTGAAATAATTCATATTGATGAATTGTATGTGATTGTAAGAGATGAATGCATGACAATGTTTGTATACATGTATGCATTATAAGAATGTCTTGAGTCATTTTGTATGTGAAGCATAATGATGTATATTCTTGTGTTGAGTGATTCTAATGAGAATCCGTTGTAATGTCGTGTGCCTATGTGAGGTGTGAGCGATGATTACAAAAGATTGTGTGCCTATGTGAGGTGTGAGCAATCGAATTGTGTGCCCAGGTGGGGTGTGAGCAATCGGGTCGTGTGCCCGCCTGTGGGGTGTGAGCGATCCATAAACATTGTGTGTCCGCCTGTGGGGTGTGAGCAATGGGTGAACATCGTATGCCCGACGGGGAGTTACAGTGATGTAACGAGCGATGGTTCCAGCAGAGTTCCTGAGTGAACTAGTGATGAGATATGAATCTTGGAGTCGGTACCGCATATGCATTTGCATAGAGAGTCGTTGTGTCAGTCTCTTTGCATCTGAATGAATTATGATTGCATTTTTATATGTGGAAAATCATGATTTGGCTGATTATGGGTGAGATAGGGTGATATGCAATTGTGATAAATGTATTGTGCATGATTAATATGCAATTGAGAATGGAATAATTATGTGAGTGAGCTTGTGATAGCATTTGTGAATTGATGTGTAGTCGCGTTAAATGCATTGAACTATGAATGATATGTTTTGTGCATAAACATATGCATTAGGTGTGAATATGTGATTATGTCAGTATAATTGATATATGCTATATTTTGTGGTGGCGTGGTTCCATATGTCATAATCGTGGTGGGATTATGTGTGATATGTTTTGTATTTGTGGCATGCTATATGTGTTAGTATGTGATAGTATGGGTGAGATGATTTATACCTGTGTTTGAATGTGTGTTTGCATATTATTATGCAATCTTGATTTAGTTGTTATTTCTCACCCTTCTGCTGTTTTATAATGCTCTATGAGGCATTGCAGAATAGAGTTGCTGGAGGACTTTTATGGAGATTAGCCCTCCGTTCTGTTGTCGGTCTTGGTGTCTGCTCTGATACGTAGCACGGGAGTCGGGGAACGATTATATATATATGTATATACATTTGTTGGATGTATTTGGTAGTACTTTTGTATATATAGAGGCGGTTCTAAAATGATTTATTTTGTAAAACAAGCCAGTTATGGATCTTGCCGTTTTATTCCATAATTGACCTTTCCTTTTGTTGGAAAAAGTTTCCCCTTTGAGGGTATTATATTTTGTGCTATGTATTAAAAATATTGAGCAGGGATTGTATTTTATTTCTCTTAGTGTGGCATCCCTGTTTCTGTCGGAAAAATAAATTTTTATTCACTCTGATTTATTTATGTATTATTTATTCGCGATGGGAATTGGGGTGTTACAAAAACAACCAATGAACTGTGGGAAGCCTTATGCAGCTCCAGCTAAGAAAGTTAAACAGAAACACGCTGATGGCAAGAAGCCGAGTGGGGGAGGTGCCCCTGCTCCTCTTAAGTGCTACAGGTGTGGTGAACTAGGTCATCATCTCAGTGAGTGCACGAGTGATGTGAAGAAAAGCTTCAAGTGAGGACAGGCAGGACATTTGATTGTAGATTGCAAGGTTAATCTGGTGACTTATTAAAATTGTGGAGAACAGGGCCATATTAGTACCCGTTGCCAGAAACCAAGGCAAGCTTCAACTGGAGGGAAGATGCTCGCTTTGACAGGGACTCAGACTTCCAGTGATGACAAATTTATCAGAGGTACATGTTATATTAATAATACGCCTTTGATTGCTATTATTGATACTGGTGCTACTCATTCTTTTATTGCTGCTGATTGTGTGAGAAGGCTAGGCCTTGTTGTTTCTCCTATGAAGGGAGAGATGGTTGTCGAAACTCCTGCAAAGGGATCGGTGACCACTTCTTTAGTCTGTTTGAATTATCCACTATCGATCTTTGATAAAGACTTTGGTTTGGATCTGATTTGCTTACCGTTGGGAGGCCTCGATGTGATCTTAGGTATGAACTGGTTGGAGTTCAATCATGTTCATATTAATTGTTTTAACAAGTCAGTGTGATTTCTTGCTCCTGAGGAAGAAGAAGAAGATGGTTTTCTATCTGCTAGAGAGTTGAGAGAACTCTTAGAGGAAGAAGCTCATGTGCTTGCATTGTTTGCATCTTTATTAGTGGAGAATGAATCGGTGATTAATGAATTGCGAGTAGTGCGTGAATTTCCTGAAGTGTTTCCGGATGATTTACTGATGTACCGCCAAAAAGAGAAGTAGAGTTTACTATTGATCTTGTCCCTGGTACCAGACTTATTTCTATGGCCCCATACCGAATTTCGGCATCAGGATTGACAGAAGCAACTGGAAGAGTTGTTAAAAAAGAAATTTGTGAGACCAAGTGTATCGCCTTGGGGAGCTCCAGTGTTGTTGGTAAAGAAAAAGGATGGTAGTATGAGGTTGTGTATCAATTATAGATAGCTGAATAAAGTGACGATTAAGAACAAGTATCCACTTCCAAGGATAGATGACTTGATGGATCAGTTAGTCGACACACGTGTGTTTAGCAAGATTGACTTGAGGTCGAGTTATCATCAGATTCGGGTAAAGGACGAAGATGTTCAGAAGACGGCCTTCAGAACCCGATATGGGCATTATGAGTATGTGGTGATGTCGTTCGGAGTTACTAATGCACCTGGTGTATTCATGGAGTATATGAATCCTATTTTTCATGCTTACTTGGATTAATTTGTGGTTGTCTTTATTGACGATATTCTAATTTATTCTAAGTCAGAAGAGGAACACGCTGAACATTTGCAAATCGCGCTGCAAGTGTTAAAAGAGAAAAAGCTCTATGCCAAGTTGTCTAAGTGTGAATTCTGGCTGAGAGAGGTAAGCTTTCTTGGGCATGTTATTTCAGGTGATGGTATTGCTGTGGATCCGTCCAAAGTAGATGCAGTTCTACAATGGGAGACTCTGAAGTCGGTGACTGAGATTAGAAGCTTTTTGGGCTTGGCTAGTTATTACCGAAGGTTTATTGAAGGCTTTTTGAAGTTGGCACTTTCGTTGAATCAGTTGACGTGCAAGGGCAAGGTGTTTGTGCAAGGGCATTGCATCATATTGTATTGTATTGTAGATCGTTGGATTATCTGTTGTGTGTGTGAAATGGTAGCTTCGTTGATGTTGCGATGATAGGGTGAGTTGTATATGGATTATATTCT
Organism: Lathyrus tuberosus; assembly: GCA_022829125.1. Lineage (NCBI taxonomy): Eukaryota > Viridiplantae > Streptophyta > Magnoliopsida > Fabales > Fabaceae > Lathyrus > Lathyrus tuberosus. The sequence goes on from JALAZF010000579.1 coordinate 2,032,028, forward strand.
TTCATACTTATATTAAGCATTTCTTATATTGATTTGAGAATCTCACCCCTTCTGTTTGAATGTTACCTCCACGTGGGTAATATGCAGATAAGCAGGATTAGTACGGAGTTGAAGTTAGTGAAGATGGAGTCTTCACTTTTATCTCGTTGTTTCGCGTCTGCTCTGATTGTAACACTAGGTTATCAGAACATGTCGTTGTTTATTTTATTATGTGTCGTCGTTTTGGTTTACTTGATGAGAATTATGTGGTACTAAGTATGTTATGTTTTTGTTGAATTCGGCTGCTATATGATAAAGATTAATCAATTATGCTTTTGTTGATAGAATCTATTTGTTACATATCGAATGCATGAGCAGGTGTTTGTTGAATGTAGCGCCCTAACCGTTAGTATGTTTTAATTTACTCTGATATTTAATTATTAATTTCTGCGGGGGTTTAGGGTGTTACATTGGCAGGTTTCAACTCGTCCAAAATAGGTTGCAAATCATCCACCTTTAGGACTCCATGCTTATAGGACCATCTCATCGCTTAAGGAAGACCACAATTTTGAGTTGGTATCCAATTCTCTCCTCTTTTTCTAAGTGTTAGAAAATACTCGTGAATCCAGCACTGTTACAAAATTAATAATATTAAGTAGCTAAATAAAATTATTCATAACATAATAAAATAAATAAAATACAAAGTAAAATTAGTTAAAGCATAATGAACTAAATTAAAATAAAGACCTGTAGGAAAGTTGGATAACCACCAAGCTGCTTACAACCGAACATAGAAGCATCTTCAAGATGTCTGTAAAAGGTAACCAACGCAACAGCTCCCCAACTATATCCTGATAATCTGTCCAAGTCTGTAAATAGTAAAAGGTATCGTGCCTCGACAAGCATAAAGGTCTTGTCACCAACATCAGCAAATACGCTCTGGTCACATATGCCTGTCTAGAACCAACTCTATGCTCTTTGAATAAATCGTATAACCACTCCAACTTATAGTAAGAACCCCTACAATGACGGACTTGTTCTTGTGCCCTATACTGTGACACTCCTAAGTAATCAACAGCAAGTCCAACATATACCACTTCAATGATATCTTGAGGGGGCCAGAATGTAACACCCCAATTTTAGTAATTATTTATTTATATTAATTAATCGTGTGATTTTGATGCATAATTGATTTAATTGAATTATGTAGTTTTTTTTAATTTAATGAATTATTTGATTTATTGGATTTATTTGAATTATTTGATTTGTAGGAATTAATTATTTTTTTGAAATAATTGAATTAATTGATTTATTTGATTAATTTGATTATTTAATTTATTTGATTTATTTTATTTGGTGGAATAAAATATTAAATTGATAGAAATGGTAATTGGACTTAAATTGGGAGTGTGAATAGAAGTGAGAAAATGGGTTAGTAAGCCTAATAGAAATTATGAGAAAATTGTGAGAATGATAAAATAAGAGAAAGAGACAGAATAGGGTTAGTGGTTGGAAAGGAGGCTAAGGAGAGAAAGAGGAGAAGAGAAAAGAAACCTAGAGAACTCAAGAAATCCAAGAAAAATAAAGGTAAGGGTGGGTTTTTATATAATTATTGGGATTGTTTGATAGTGTTTAATGGGTAGAAATATGTTTAGGATGAAACTCCTAAATTTTATGATTTGATAATTTTTAGGTTTTGATGAAGTTTATGCTTAAAAATGTTACCATATGTTTCTATGAGTGGTTGGAGGTATTTTGGATGAATGGGTGTTAAGAAATGAGAGTTTTTTGCCCCAAATGACCTATATTAGTGCTGCTGGAAATTCTGGGTTCGCGGGGTTCGCCTAGCGAGCCCAAGGCGAAGTGAAGGCGAAAGTTTGCCTAGATTTCTCCTAGTGAACTTTGTGCCCTTTTTATTCTGTCTCTTATTCGCCGAGAGTTCGCCTAGCGAACATGACAGACTTTTCCCATTTTGTTTCCTTCATAACTTTTGATCCGTAACTCGGATTTGGGCACGGTCAGAAGCGTTGGAAAGCTACTCCAATGCTATATGTTATAGTAAAGTAAAAAGATTATTTAATGTCATTTATTGATAAGATAGAGATGGAAAGGTGATGAATGTGAATGGTATGGATCTTTATTTCCACCATAATTCATGAATCGGGAGTCCGATTGATATGAGATTTGAAGCCTTGGAAAGAGAATACCATGTGATATTATATGGTGATGTGAGATCATGAAATAATCAAGGATGTTTGGTAGAGGGTAGTAGTGGCTTATATATCTTTATATGTATGAGAACTACTATGTTGATTATGTTGACATGTTATGACATGATATATGATATATATGAATGTGATTGTGTGATAGCATGCTTAAAATTCAAAAGGAATGTTGAGAAAGCCCTTATGTAAATTAATGAGATGAGCTAGTGATGTAACTAAGAAATTGTTTTATTTAGTTTAATTATATATTTTGTTTCACTAGTATAATTAATAATAATAATATTAATAATACAATTTTTATCTAATGATTGATAATTCTTTTTAATTATCATATGAATATTGGATTTAATTATTGATGATGAATTAAATATTTTATATTTAATTAGTGATGTGTGTTTGGTAAATTGAGATTGGATTGTGTTGATACTTGTGTATGTGCAAATGTGTGGTAATTCAAGTGTGATGAATTATTGAAGATATGCATGCATGTTAAGATTAGAGAATGATCTTAATTGCATATGATTGTTGAATTTGTACATGCATCATTTGTGTTAAGAGGCGGTGCTTGTTAGTTCCATGGGAGCTAGTGAATTGTCCCAAACCTAGAGCGGGGTTTGAAAGCTTAGGGAACAAACTTTTTTTTGTATTATTGGTCTAGAGAACGAACTCGGTTTAATGTAAAAATCGAAAAATAATAACAAGTGATTGGTACCACACGTCTTTGGTTGCAGTATGAGATTATGTGAATTGTTGAATTTGTGAAATTGTAGAATTGTGAGTATGCACTTGTGAATGGTATGGTTACTTGAGTGATACTATGTTGATGAAACTTTTGAAGTGTGAGAATAATTATGATTATGCTTGTATGCCTTAAATTATATATTATCTTATGATTTCGATAATTATGTGAATTCTCACCCTTCTGTTGGAATGATGTTTATATGACATCGCTCAGGTACCGAGGAGTAGAGTTGCTTCTAGTACGAGTTAGTTGTTGGAGTAGCTGATTTAGTTCTTTATTTATGCATAAGTGATGATTATATGAGTTGATCATGAGACTTTTATTATGTTTATTATAATTAAAGTAAGTTTCGTTGCTACATGCTAAGTGAAAGTATATGAAAAACATGAATTTATTTTAAGTGTTATTGAGCATGACAAGTGTATGTGATGTTTTGAAATTATATGTGGCACCCTTATGTGAGATGCATAATAATTTACTCTGATTATTTATATATATTCCGCGGGGGTCTAGAAGGGTGTTACATAAAACACTCCCTTTATGGGCAAGTGAAGTAGACAAGAGACATCATCCAGAGTAATGTACATCTCACCAAACGACATGTGAAATGAGGATGTCTCTAGATGCCATTTCTCCACAAATGCGGAAACCAGGTTTGTGTCTATCTTCGTCAAACTGGTTCTCAAGAGTGAAGATAGACCAGACCTAGAAATCCAACCCTCCATCTCTTTTGGAAGTTGTTGTGGAACCTTCGATGTCAACTTCAGCCCATGTCCAGCAACCTTCAGCTCTTTCTTCGGGCCTCTCTCCAGAAAACAATTAAAAGTACAAATATTATAAAACACAAAATTAAAAATTCAAATATTATTCAATATCAAATACATGTCGTTTACTTACCTCACCAAACCATACATGTCTAGCAATATGGTGCTCATACTTAACCAAAATAGATGTATCGTACGACCCTCCTGGATAGCCAATCGGATGTGCTGCGGATGCAGATGCACCAATATACTCTTCCTCACTAGTCAATCTCAATGAAGTGTCATGTTCTAAAGCCCGGTCTGGAATCTTACCGCCTCGTGTTCGTGCCACTAAATTTTTTTTTAAAAAAATCAAAATGACAAAAAAAATACCGGAACACATTGGAATGGAGTTCTGGAACTCAAAGACTACAAAACCAGAACTCATTTAAAGAGACTTCTAGAATGCAAAAAAAAATGGAACACATGTGAAGAGACTTCCGGTAAAGACACTAACAAATCGGGAGACTACTAAAATGAGTTTCGGTACACACTTAAAACTTATTAAACCAGAACATTTACTTTAGTTGTTTCGGTGTGCAATTTGTGAACCGGAAGACTTTTGTGAAGTGTTCCGGTTTGCAGCGCAAAAGTGATATGCTCTGAAAGACTTTTGGGAGGGTGAAGCGAAATGGAAAATTTTTGAAACATATAACTATTTATGAGGGTATTTTAGTCCAAAAAAATTTATGTAATGATATAGAAATAATTGTAAGGGTATAGGGTAAAGTTCTCCCAGTAGACAAGATGTGTGACTAGTAAGGGGCCTAATGAGTTAGGGCAAAAAAAATAATTAAAAAAAACAAGCAAACATACTTGGAGCACCCCTGACATCATCAAGCGGTCCTGGTCTATTTTCACAATCCAACAATTTGAGCCTCGTGATTAGTATCATATAATCTTAAATCAAGGCTTATGGTGCGCCCCACAAGGGGATTCTGTATAGGATCTTTCCGTGATTTGACTCCACGATTTAGTAGGGAATTGACACATGGCACATTTTAATTAAAATATAAACAAAACACAACAAAAGCAAAGGCATGAGAGAACATAATCATTTTTTTTCAAAATCGTTTATAAAAGGATATTAAACTAATTAAAATGAAAAAATAGAAAACAAACAATTTCAAGTTAAATAAATAGAAGAAACTAAATAAAATTTTTTTAATTTTTTAGTTTTAACAAAAATTAAAAGTCCATCAATAAGATATTAACTAAACTTTTAGAGTTGGCCAACACCATACCATATGCAAAATATGGTGCATAAATATTATACTCCCAGTCTCTTATTATTAGATCTTCTGCATAATTCACAAGTATTTAAAAAAGGCTTAAATAATGTTTTCGTCCTTGTAAGTTGGTGAGTTTTTGGTTTTCGTCCCTGTATCTTTTTGTTTTCGGTTTTAATCCCTATATCTTACTTTTTGTTGGTATTTAGTCCCTAAAGCCAAAATCCGCAGGAAAATCCGAAGGTTTCCTGAGGATTTTCCTAAAAATCAAAATTCGCAGGAAAATCCGCAGGAAACCTCTGTAGGGACTAAACACCAACAAAAAGTAAGATATAGGGACTAAAACCGAAAAAAAGAAGATACAGGGACGAAAACCACAAACTCATCAACTTACATAGACGAAAACATTATACACTTGTTAAAATATTGTGCTTATATATATATATATATATATATATATATATATATATATATATATATATATATATATATATATATATATATATATATATATATCAAAACGGTAACCCGTCGAATATGTCTATTTTCGCCACATTTTTTTACGAAGCAAATTAAATTTTTATGATCACGTTCTTTAACATGTCTGTTTCATTCAATTTTTTTTCTACTTTTGCAAACGCGAACATTATATAAATTATTTGTAACGCCCATATATATATATACATACATCAAAGCATATATTATACATGAATAATACATTTGGTACTGAAATATACAAGTTCCTAGTAACACATTATACATATAAATGCCCAAAACCACCTAATATAACATTTAATGGCATAATACATATACAAGATGTTCCAATAGATAAAACTAAGAACTAGATCAACTAATGATCTCAAAATAAATGCCATAGCGGAATCCATGCCATCCCAAAAGATACGATCCGTAAGGAAAAGTCAAACCACTTTATCCTTACCCTTCGCCGCACCTGCAGTACCTGTGATATAAACAACAACGTGGGGTGAGATACATCAAATCTCAGTGAGTTCGCTATCTTATAGTCCTCTCGGCTTTACAAGGTTCTAATAAGCCTAACTCAAGTCAAAGGGAAGGGGAATGACTTTGAGTACACACACACTATATGGAAACATGTCATGAGTTCATCAACTCACCATATCACTAATCGATAACCATGCCAAGGCATCCCCTATTCTCGTCCGCTTCTATGTCTGGAAGTTGACCCGGGTCATGGATCCTTGCAACCTACTTGACATACGAATGGATTCGGGTTCTACGGCCCTTATACCGTTATGAACCGTCACTTTACACGGGCCTTATACCGTCAGAAGAATTCACCCCTCGGGCGCCATTCGTACAGCACGGGAAATCAAACCTGCCATGTAGTCATGCATATGTTTCAGAGGAGCTCGAGACCCATGAAACGCAACTCAAAGAACCGGTTACGATTACGTGATCACACACACGAACATGATCGTATTCGACGATCACAAGGCCATAACGCCTTATCACAACTACAAGGATAACATACATGTTCCATACTAGTGTTTATTCATTCTATGACATTAGTGTCTGACACACGCCTCGGCACCGCACGCACGATCGTTGTCGTTATGTCATTTCACACTTTCCGACATTGTTTACGGTAATAATCCTCACTCTACCTATTTCATATTTTGACATGCATACATTCTCAAACATGCTTAACAACAAGAGAAAATAGGTAAAACATAAGTCAATTGCATAATAGAATCACATAACAACATATCATATATCAATACTTTCATTCATTTTCCTCTAAATAATTTGTCCTACATTATACCCCTAATTTCCACTTTTTATTGGGTAGAGGGTCGTCGTGGCTTTCTAACGGTACCAAGAACGCCCCGATCCAAGTTACGGATCAAAAGTTATGAAGGAAACAAAACTGCACAAACTGACATGTTCGCTAGGCGAACCTCCCAGCGAACGTTCGCTTCCGCCTTCGCTAGGCGAAGCCCCTGGCGAATGAACAAACAGAACAAAAACATACATAAAGTTCGCTTCGCGAACGCCCTGGCGAACCTTCGCCTCGCCCTTCGCTTCGCGAACCAATCAGCGAAGTCAGGCAGAACCAAACAGCACTGAAAAGGCACAAAGTTCGCTAGGCGAACGTCGTTAGCGATCATTCGCTGACCTTCGCTGACGGGTTCGCTAGGTGAAGCCTCGAAAATCTGTTCGCTGCGACTCGCCCTAGGTTCGCTAGGCGAAGCCTGGAAAACCCAACTTCCCCACAACGCTGTTCTTCATCCAAGAACCATAGTTTTCTCATCCAAAACACATCCAACCCTTAACAAAACAATCAAAGCACATTATAATCATAACACAATCATTTATATTGCATTCCATCCGTTAGATTCATGATTTTTGGCACAATTACTCATTTCCTCACAATTTCAACCTAACTCTGAAACACATGAAATTCTACAACTAGTGCATCTATCTAGAACCCACCTTGAATAGAGGATGATGATGAAGAAGATGAGATGATTTGATGAAGAATGGGTGAAGTTCTTGATCTTTCCACTTCTTGGTTTCCACTTCTCTTTTTCCTTCCTTTCTCATTCTTTCTCTCCAACTTCTTTCTATCTTTTTCTTTCTTTGGTTTCAATGAGGAAAATGAAGGAAAAGAAATGATATAGTATAATATCATCAATTAGTAACACTACTAATTATCCAAATAGTCTCTTAAAATTCCAATAATTTAAATACCTCAGAGTCAGATAATATTAATTAGATTACTCTAAGTTCAACAATTACTCTAATCATCTTTGCAGATAATTTCTCAGAGTGAACTGGGACTCAGTTGATCACAACTAATATTATCCAGAGTAAATAAAAATACGGGGTATTACATTATTACATTTTTATGTTTTAGAGATGCAATATAGCGGACCCTCCCCGTCCCCCACCTCATTTTTTTTTGGGACAAATCAAAATTTTAAACCCATAGTCTCTACTATACCTGCGCCGATCGTCTCATTTTAATTGTTTAATTGTGAGGATCCAGTGGTTTGTCATTCCTAAATAAAAGCATAACTTACATTTTTTATGGTACATTAAATAAGAGTATTTTTATATGTATAATTAAACACATGTTGTATTTTGTAAACAAATCTTATATAAAAGAAAAAGAAAATGCTAACGAATGTCTCTAAAAATACTTTTTAAAAGATTAAGAATGAGTGTTTTTTAAATACTTGTATTTAAAGCATTAAAGATTTAAATAAATATTTTTTTCTAAAAACTAAAAAAAGAATTTTAAAAATACTTGTATTCAATACATTAAAATTTAAACTAATTTTTTTAATAAATAATATGTTATTTATTTATAATTTTTTAAAAGTGGCTCGAAGTACCGTTAGCATGAAAAAAATACATTTTTTTAAATAATTTACGATAAATGAACGATAGATTATATAGTTTTCACATGTAATTTAAAATACGGTCATATCCTTAAATAATTACCCACTACATAGATATTTCTTTTATTACCATATTAAGTTTTAATATATATATATATATAAGTCAGGATTCGTTGACATCAAATATATATCTAAAAGTTTTACATTAAATCTCAATCATTAATAAAAAATTTAGTAAAGAATCAAACAGTTATATAAAATTAAATAAAAAATTAAAAAATATATGATACTTCTTTTTTCTAAAAAGTTATATATTTTTTAGGAAAAATAAATGACCATTTGATTAATTTCTATTAACGATTGAGATTTAGTGTAAAGCTTTAGATTTATACTTGATGTCAACGGAGCCTAACTCTCTATATATAATCAAGTTTATACAAAAATAACAGTAGACAAACAAACAACAAGTTGTGCCGCTACCCTTTTTTGGATTGTCAAATCAATCATCTTGAAAATTACATTCCCGTTCTAGAAAACAGCATAGTTCTATATGAGATTTGCACTCACGGCAAAATATTCACTAATTATGGTGTTAGAAAACCAAAAAAGTCAAAGGCAAATTATATGAAAGTATGTTGATTGTCAAAATACACTTTCTCATATTTAGCCACTTTATTTGAAGCTGTTTTGAGAGTTGTATGTTCCACGGTAAAACCTACAGTCATTAACCACACTAGTGGAGAAACCCCGTCAAATTTAAGAATTAAAAAACAAAACGAGTAAACCATCATTTTGGATTATAAAACTTCAAGAGTCTATCAAATTTGGACATTAAATATAATCAAAATTACACTAGGGGACATTTAAGTTATTTTATCGTAATAGGTTGGTCCTTTAAGTTTTTGTGCAACAAGTCAGTCCTTTAAGTTACTCAACGTTTACACTATTACCCTTTTTTTAAAGTTTCGTTCCAAAAATGCATATGTGGCATTAACTTGAGTGAGATGGCAGTAACGCTGCTGACATGAAACTTTTTTATTTACCTTTAAATAATTACCCAAAAACCCTTTATCTTCTTCTTCTTCTTCCCCCATACTCAACAACAACATGGATATATATGTGATAATAGAAGCAACACCAACATATAAACCTATTCCTTCTCCTTTTCTCCTCTTCCTCCAAAATCAACAACAACAACCCCTCAATTAATAAATTGAAACTTAAAATAATTTTGATTTGATGAATTGAACCTTGTTTAATTTTACTTCTTTCTGCTTCATTTAATAATCATCAGGAAGTTTCGGACAATTCCTTTGATATTTTGCACAGTTCTGACGAGGATCCACCAAGCTCTGATGTAAAAAGATGGAATTTTGATGTTTCTGCTTTTGATTTCGCTTCCAAAAATTTGGAAAATGGTTTATTTTAAATATCGGTTTTGAAAGTTTGTGTTTGATTGAAAGGAGATGGTAGGTTACTTTATGTTTGTGTTCATATAAAAGAGAGGGTTTTTTTTGTGTATTGTTGTATTTTTATGTATGCCTAATTACAAAATGAACAAGTACTTTAAATCATCCACTGTAAGGCGACTTTGAATGGTACTTGTTTCATCTGACGCAGATGCAACAATTTGATACACTGAGTTGCACAATTTAGCACTCTTCAAGTTAGTGTTGTAATGCCCCGATTTATTTAATTAATTTTCGTAAATAAATTGTGTGATTGTATGTGTTAGTTGATGATTTGATATGTTAGAGAAACTCTTAGGTGTAGGGTGGTAGCCTTAGAGATTATAATTTAAGGTGTTGAGGTCGTGTGAGTAAAAATGTAGAGATATGGGGGTGGTGGGAGAAGTATCGGATGTTGTTATCATTTGAATTAGGATTGTTTATATAAGTAATAGTGATAGTAATAATTAAATAATTATTTTAATTATTACGGTTATAGTGACATAATGAAATAAATATTTGATTTAAAATTAATAAAATAAATATTTAGTAGAAATAATATTTATTTTATTTAGTTGGATTAAGATTTTAATTGAAAGTAATATAATTAAATAAGAAAAGAGGTGAATAAGGGAGAACTGTCAGAACGTGAAAAGTTTGAGAGAAAGGAAAAAGAGGCTAGGGCACAGAGGAATCAAGGGAGCATCTTTCCATAGTAGGAGGAGAAGCAAATTCTATAGATAATCTAAGGTAAAGGCGGGAGTTCCTCTTGTATAAGGGATTGCATGATAACATGTGAGTAAGTGTTTTAATTTCTCTTTGTGTTGCAATTTCTTCTCTATGTTGTGAATTATTTGATATGTGTGATGTTGCTATTATAGTGTGTGTTTGGATGAATTATGGATGGGTGAATAATTGGGATGTTGCATGTTGTTGGAAATTAGGACATGAAACTTGAGTAAATGACTTTTCATGAAAAATTGAGGTTTTTGGAACATATTTTCGTTACTCAGATTGCAGAAAAACTGATTTTTTTAAAGGTGTAACCGGTTTCAGGTTTTGGTGTAATCGGTTACACTGTTACCAAAAAAAGTGCAATCTAGGCTTTTTTTGGAGGGGGGGGGGGGGGGGGGTGGTAGCCGGTTACCAGTTTTGGTGTAACCGATTACACTGGGGAAGTCTCCTCACTGTTTTTGGTCATGTTGTGATCGGTTACCTGTTTTAAGTTTGCTGTGTCAAACTTAAATAATTCATAACTTGAGTTTCAGGTGTTCGTTTGAGGTGTCGTTCGAAGCATCGGAAAACTGACGCAGTGTACTTTAATTTAAAAATAGTTTTAGTACCTGGAAGTGATTTAAATGTTGCGGGATGGTGTTGTACGTTATGTGGTGTATATGTTGTGTTGTAGTAATGTGTGTGGATGGTATGTTATGACCTGCTATGTTACTATAATGCTAATGTTGAATACATGTAATATATGTTTGTGTTGATGTAAGCCCTAGAGGCCAATATTTTTGGTACTTGTATCAATTATTTATTAATAATAAAAGGCATTTCTTTATTATGTTTGTTTTTCCAAAGTGATAAAGTCCCTAGAATAGCTAGTCTGTTCAAAGAAATATTAAGTGTGACTTAATCATGAGATTCCATTAAACATAAGGACATTATTCTTAAAGTATTCGTAGTCGAGCTTTAATGTGAAATAGGATAACCTTCAAGCATTAAGACTATTATGTAGATAGACTGATGATCACATCTCATGGATCATGGATAAGGAGTTATCAAGTCTTAACATATGTATGAATATTATGAGTAATATTTATATTGGATTGACCCACTATGAGAGTACTATATAGAATGTTATGCAAAGTGTCATAAGTTACTCTCATGGTTAGACATGGCAACAAAACCCATACCCGTGGGTACCCACCCGATCCCGCCCCGAAGTTGACGGGGAAAACCCGCTTTGACTGGGTTTGGGTTTGGGTTTTCCCCGATTAAAAAATATGGGGACGGGTCGGGTAATGGGGACACTAGTACCCACCCCGAACCCGAACCCGAACCCGCCCCGTTTATTATATTATGTACATTATTATTTAATTTTATTAATTTAGAATATTAAATATGTGGCCAATGTTTTGATATTTTGATTTGTTTTATTTATTTAACATATTTCAAATGTATGTAAGATTTTTTTTTAGATTTTATTTTATTTTATTATTTGCAATGTAATTTGATTTTGGAAAAGATAAACATTTCTATTAAAATTTTGATTTTACTAAATGGATGGTGGCGGGGCGGGGATACCCGAACCCGTTTGGGTTTTAATTCTCCATCCCCGATTGGGTTTGGGGCGGGGAACGGGGATTGTTTGGGGATTCGGGTTTGGGTTTGGGGGAGGTAAAAACCGTCCCCGACCCGCCCCGTTGCCATGCCTACTCATGGTGATAGTGGTGTATACCACCCTTCGACCTGAAACCACTATAGACCCTAGATGTAGAATCAAGTACTTTATTACTGGTCAAACGTTGTCCGTAATTGGATGACTATAAAGATAGTTGATGGGTACTTCATAAAGCATGCTGAGGGACATGAGTGACCTAGATGGAATTTGTCCATCCTGCATAACAGGATAAATGTCTAAGGGCCCAATATTGAACTGAACAAGGATGACACGGTATATGCCTTGTGTTCAATATAGACATAAGGGAAAAAGGGTAATTGTACACACAAGCACTATCACAAAAAGTTTTGTCAGATCACATGACAATTTCGTGACTTGGATAGCAGTGATGTGTTGCTAGATACCGCTCACTGTTTATTATGTTAAATGCATGATTTAATATAATTACCAACATCGTGAAATCCTACAGGGTCACACACATAAGGACAGTTTGATAAGAGGTAGAGTAAATAAGGCACACCGTAAGGTACGGTGTACTTAAGTAAATATGTAACAACGTAAGGTACGGTGCACTTAAGTGGAATACGGATTGTGGTAAGGTATCGCATGCTTAAGTGATATACGGTACATCATAAGATATGGTGTGCGTACAATTAAGTGGGATTTTTAGCTTGCAGCCCACACAAGTGGTTCTATAAATATAACCCTTGTGCAAAAGCATACAGATTTAATGAAAATTCAGTTGTGAAACCCTAGTCGTATTTTCCTTCTCTCTCTCTCTCTCTCACTCAAAGCCTTCAATCGTAGCAGCTAGCACTGAGACTGAAGGAAGTTGTTTGTGTGGACTGAATAGAGGCGTTGTTCATCGTACATCGCTCGTGATCATTTCTTCGATTCATAATCAAAGTTTTCATTGCCACAAGAGGTAATCATTCTATCACTGATCATGATCTTTCGTAAGGATCGCTAAAGGGAAATTTTAATTTTTGTTGCGTTTTGAATTGCGATTTCCCTTTGGTGGTATCAGAGCCACTTACGAAACCATGCATCAGATAAGTGTTTATTTTCTGTTTTTTGTTTTAATTCGATTAAAACACATAAAAAATTAAATTAAATCAAGAAATTGAATTTTGGCATGAGGCTGTGTATGATTTGGATGATCGATATTGACTATGCTTCGGAATCCGACAATAGTATAGTGAAGCAGCGATATATCGATCGTCCTTAAGTTACACAAATCCGATCGATCAAATTTTATATGTGATATAATTAACTCTGATGCAAAGATGGTATATTGGATATATTGTTTCTATTTCGTTCATTTAAATCACGTAATGATCATTATTCCTTTGAACGATCCGTGTTCATTTACTTCAGAATTCGACTTTAGTATGGTGAAGCAGTGGCATATGGATCAATCATACTGAATTATTGATCATGGTGTTTTGACGATATGAAATTGTTGCATTAGGGTTCATGAAGGCACAAGGGTTGTGTTGTCTAAAAGGTCTGCGATTAGGGTTGTGATGGCACAAAAGTTGTGCTTTAATTTTATGGAAAGTATCAAGTGTTGATACGAAAAACGAAACCGATTTCAAATGAATTGTTCGTTAAAAAAAATTCGTTGGGGCGCTGCCCACTCGACCCCCGCCCGAAATTTAATTTGATTCATTTAATTAACATGATTTAAATTATTAATAATAAAAGTGTGTTTATTATTTTTCTCTTGTGGTGATCATTTATAGCCTTAGTTTTCCTTTATTTTATTTTGGGATTTTAAAATACGACCTGCGTGTCGTGCCTCTCTTTTAATCTCTTGATGTAACTTCTTTTCCCATCTCACTCCCTCGTATGTAAAATGAGTATTCTTTAATGTAATGTTATGAAGAAAAAGAAGACTACAAGATCAAAGGAGGGCAACCTTGGAGATCTTGCTTGGAGAAGTGTAGATCGTTATTAGGTTTAGCTTAGGTTCTCTCATTGGCTTGGGAGAACAATTGCGCTAGGGGCCATAACTGTTTCATTTTGAATGTATGTTGATGCATGTGTATGTATGTTGATGCATGTGAGAGATAATTTATATGATAAATAAGTCAGTGAGATCAAACTAATGAAAATTCCCTCAAATTGAATATTAAGTTTATGTTTTCCAAGTTTTAGAACTCATCAAGACTAGTATCGAATAATGTAGGTTTCGCCTAACGCGAGGTGCATGTTCTATATTAGTAAGATGCGATGGGATAAATTTAATATCCAAATTCTAAAACAATGGGTCAAACTTAACTAAACAAAATATAATAAGATTATATACGTTTAGAAGCAAGAATTGGGAATAATCCATGTGATGGATTAGAATAAGGAGTTATTCACCCAACTAAAATATTCGAGAATTGTATTGGATATAATTGGAAGGAGTTCCTACCTAAATAGTCGAGTTATGTGTAATCAGCCTAATGCTGACTTAAAACAAAATGAAATATGGATCTCGATCCACTAGAAAATCTTCCAACGGGATTTTCCGAATCAAATGGCGAGGGTCATTTAGTTTGAGTAAAATAGTGGGAGCATATTTAATTAAAGGCCTAATTGAATATGTTGTTTTAATGATACTTGTAGTTTTCCATTCTATTTTTTAGATTACCATGACAACAAACACATCTAACAACATTTTGCGATCAATCTTTGATAAGGAAAAATTGTCTGGGACAAATTTTCTGGATTGGCACCGAAATCTGAGGATTGTCCTCAAACATGACAAAAAGCTGTATGTCTTAGAGACACCTGTTCCTGAGGAGGAGTCTCCTAGTTCTGCTCCTAAGGCTGAAAGAGATGCTTATAATAAGCATGTCGATGATGCCAATGAAACTTCTTGCCTCATGTTGGCTACCATGAATTCTGAATTGCAAAAGCAACATGAAAACATGGCAGCGTTTGATATGATCGAACACCTGAAGATGCTCTATCAAGAGCAGGCAAGGCATGAGAGGTTTAAAGTTTCAAAAGCCATTTTTTAAGCCAAGCTATCTGAGGGAACCCCTACAGTTCCCGATGTACTCAAGATGATTGGGTATGTGGAGAACCTTGAAAGATTGGGATTTACCCTCAAAAAGGAGCTTGCGACTGATTTGATCCTGCAATCGTTGCCGGAAAGCTTCAGTCAATTTGTCCTTAATTTCAACATGAATGATATAGACAAAACTCTTCCTGAATTGCTAGGCATGTTAAGAACTGCTGAGCAAAATCTGAAGTCAAAAGCGAAATCCATTCTGATGGTCAATAATGGAAAGAAACAGAACAAAAGGCCCACTAAGCAGGGTGGTAAATGGAAAGGCAAGGAAGTTGCCAAACTCAAACATACTGCCCCTGCTTTGAAGCCTAGTGGAGGTATAGAAAATGAGGGCACTTGCTTCTATTGCGGTAAGATCGGACACTGGAAGAGAAACTACCCAAAGTACCTGGAAGATAAGAAGAATGGAGTGGAGACTTCGACTTCAGGTATTTTTGTTATAGAAATAAATTTATCTGCTTCTGCATCATGGGTATTAGATACTGGATATGGTTCTCACATTTGTACCAATGTGCAGGGGCTAAAAAGGAGTAGAGTTTTGGCAAAAGGTGAAGTTGACCTACGAGTTGGCAATGGAGCAAAGGATGCTGCTTTAGCCGTAGGAACTTATGTATTGACTTTACCTAGTGGTTTAATAATTCATTTAGAGAATTGTTACTATGTACCTGCAATTAGCAGGAATATTATTTTCGTTTCTTGTTTGGACAAGTTTGGTTTTTCATTTATAATAAAGAACAATTGTTGCTCTATTTATTTGAATGATATATTTTATACTAATGCACAAATGACCAGTGGATTGTATGTCCTTGATCTTTAAATGCCAATTTATAACATTAATACTAAAAGGATGAAACCTAACGAATTAAATCCAAGTTACCTTTGACATTGTCGTTTAGGCCATATAAATGAGAGACGCATCTCCAAACTCCATAAATATGGACTATTGGACTCTTTTAATTACGAATCATATGATACATGCAAATCTTGTTTAATTGGAAAGATGACAAAGTCCTGTTTAATTGGAAAGATGACAAAGTCCCCATTCATAGGAAAAGGTGAAAGGGCTAATGATCTTTTGGCCCTCATACATACTGCTGTATGTGGACCACTGAACATACCAGTCAGGGGAGGTTTTCAATACTGCATCACATTTACCGATGATTTCAGTAGATATGGTTATGTCTATTTAATGAAACACAAATCTGAATCCTTTGAAAAGTTCAAGGAGTTCAAGAATGAAGTACAAAACCAACTAGGCAAGAATATTAAAACTCTTCGATCAGATCGAGGCGGTGAAAATTTAAGCCTAGAGTTTGATGACCATCTAAAAGAGTGTGGGATTCTATCCCAACTCACTCCTCCTGGAACACCACAATGGAATGGTGTATGTGAGAGAAGAAATTGAACCTTGTTAGACATGGTCCAATCTATGACGAGTCACGCTGATCTTCCAAACTCCTTTTGGGGACATGTACTACTGACAGCAGTTAACACACTTAACCGTGTTCCATCCAAAAAGGTTGAAAAGACAACATGTGAAATATGGAGTGGTAAGAAACCACATATGTCTTACATGAAGATTTGGGGTTGTGAAGTTTATGTGAAACAACAAATTTCAACTAAGCATGAGCCCAAATCTGACAAATGCTTATTTATCGGGTATCCTAAAGAAACAATAGGGTATTACTTCTACAATCCTTCTGAGGGCAAAGTATTTTTGGTTCAAACTGGAGTTTTCTTGGAAAGGGACTTTATTTCCAATGGAATCAGTGGGAGGAAAGTAGAGCTTGAAGAAATTTAAGAATCACAAAGCATTGATACACATATGGAGGAATTAGAGCAGGAACCACAAGTAGTTGTGGAAGAGCAACCTGCTCAAGTAGAACAAGACCAGCGTAGGTCGAGCAAGATACATCACCAACTAGAGAGATATGGATATCTCATAACTGATCAAGGTGATGTATTACTCATGGATTAAGATGATCCTGTAATCTATCAAGAGGTCATAACTGGTCCTGAGTCTGAGAAGTGGCTAGAAGCCATGACATTTGAAATGGATTCCATGTACACAAACCAGGTTTGGACCTTGGTGGAGCATCTTGTAGAAGTTAATCCTATAGGATGCAAGTGGGTCTTCAAAAAGAAGACTGACATGGATGGTAAGGTATATACCTATAAGGCAAGACTGGTTGCTAAAGGTTATAAACAAATTCATGGTGTAGACTATGATGAAACCTTTTCACCAGTTGCAATGCTTAAATCTGTTCGGATTTTACTTGCTATTGCTGCATATCATGATTATGAAATATGGCAGATGGATGTCAAGATTGCTTTCCTTAATGGGAATCTTCTTAAGGATGTATACATGACACAACCTGAAGGATTTGACATACTAGAAGAAGCCCAAAATATATACAAGTTACAGCGATCAATCTATGGATTGAAGCAAGCTTCCAGAAGCTGGAATCTTCATTTTGATGAAAGTGTAAAATAATATGGATTCATAAAGAATGAAGATGGGCCTTGTGTCTACAAGAAGGTTAGTGGGAGCATGATCGTATTCCTGGTATTATATGTAGATTACATATTAATCATTGGAAACAATGTCCCTACCTTGCAACAAGTAAAAACTTGGTTAGGGAAATGCTTTTCTATGAAGGACCTTGGTGAAGCAGCCTATGTATTAGGAATCGGGATCTATAGAGATAGATCATAAAAACTGCTTGGCCTAAGTCAGAGTACATACATAGACAAAATGCTGAGACGCTTTAATATGCATGATTCCAAGAAAGGATTCATACCTATGCAACATGGCATGTGTCTATCAAAAACATAATCTCCTTCAACTAAGGAAGAAATGGATTACATGAATAAGATCCCATATGCATCTGCAATAGGATCTATCATGTATGCCATGTTATGTACTCGAGCAGATGTCTCGTATGCTTTAAGTGCAACTAGTAAGTACCAATCTGATCTCGGTGATGCTCATTGTGTAACTGTCAAGAATATCCTTAAGTACTTGAGAAGGACTAAGGATTCATTCTTGATATATAGAGGCCAGGAAGAGCTCGCAGTAATAGGATACACTGATGCTAGCTTCCAGACAGATAAGCATGACTTTAACTCGCAATCTGGTTATGTGTTATGCCTAAATGGTGGCGCTGTGAGCTGGAAAAGTTTAAAGCAAGAAACAGTTGTTGATTGTACAACCGAGGCCGAGTACATTGCTGCCTCAAATGCTGCAAAGGAAGCTGTTTGGATCAAAAAGTTCATTAGTGAACTTGGCATAGTCCCTAGCATTATGGAACCCATTAATCTCTATTGTGATAACAATGGTGCCATCGCACAAGCTAAACAGCCTAGATCTCACCAACGATCCAAACACATACTTAGGCGTTATCATCTCATTCGAGAGATAATAGATCGAGGAAATGTGAAGATATGCAGAGTACCTACACTTGACAACATTGCTGACTCACTAACAAAGCCTCTTGCGCAGCAGAAGCATGATAACCATACTAGATCTATGGGTATTAGGGGTATGCCTGATTGACTCTAGTGCTAGTGGGAGATTGTTGGTGTAAGCCCTAGAGGCCAATACTTTTGGTACTTGTATTGAATTATTTATTAATAATAAAAGGCATTTCTTTATTATGTTTGTTTTTCCAAAGTGATAAAGTCCCTAGAATAGCTAGCCCGTTCAATGAAATATTAAGTGTGACTTAATCATGAGATTCCATTAAACATAAGGACACTATTCTTAAAGTATCCGTAGTCGAGCTTTAATGTGAAATAGGATAACCTTAAAGCATTAAGACTATTATGTAGATAGACTGATGATCACATCTCATGGATCATGGATAAGGAGTTATCAAGTCTTAACATAGGTATGAATATTAGGAGTAATATTTATATTGGATTGACCCACTATGAGAGTACTACATAGAATGTTATGCAAAGTGTCATAAGTTACTCTCATGGTGATAGTGGTGTATACCACCCTTCGACCTGAAACCACTATAGACCCTAGATGTAGAGTCAAGTTCTTTATTGCTGGTCAAACGTTGTCCGTAATTGAATGACTATAAAGATAGTTGATGGGTACTTCATAAAGCATGCTGAGGGACATGAGTGACCTAGATGGAATTTGCCCATCCTGCATAACAGGATAAATGTCTAAGGGCCCAATATTGAACTGAACAAGGATGACACGGTATACGCCTTGTGTTCAATATAGACATAAGGGCAAAAGGGTAATTGTACACACAAACACTATCACAAAAGGTTTTGTCAGATCACATGACAATTTCGTGACTTGGGTAGCAGTGATGTGTTGTTAGATATCGCTCACTGTTTATTATGTTAAATGCACGATTTAATATATTTACCAACGTCGCGAAATCCTACAGGGTCACACACATAAGGACAATTTGATAAGAGGTAGAGTAAATAAGGCACACCGTAAGGTACGATGTACTTAAGTAAATATGTAGCACCGTAAGGTACGGTGCACTTAAGTGGAATACGGATTGTGGTAAGGTACCGCGTGCTTAAGTGATATACGGTACATCATAAGATATGGTGTGCGTACACTTAAGTGGGCTTTTTAACTTGCAGTCCACATAAGTGGTTCTATAAATATAACCCTTGTGCAGAAGCATAAAGATTTGATGAAAATTCAGTTGTGAAACCCTAGTCGTATTTTCCCTCTCTCTCTCTCTCACTCACTCAAAGCCTTTAATCGTAGCAGCTAGCACTGAGACTGAAGGAAGTTATTCGTGTGGACTGAGTGAAGGCGTTGTTCATCGTACATCGCTCGTGATCATTCCTTCGATTCAGAATCAAAGGTTTCATCGCCACAAGAGGTAATCATTCTATCACTGATCATGATCTTTCGTAAGGATCGCTAAAGGGAAATTTTAATTTCTGCTGCGTTTTGAATTGCGATTTCTCTTCAGTTTGGTGTTTGGTGATCAGTTTTGGTGTGGTACATTAGTTAAGGGGAATATCATTGTACATGTTGTTGTTGTTACATATCATTTATGATTCATGCATCATGGTGTTTGGACAGTGGTCCGTTTTTGGTGTGCCTCAATCCTATGGTGGGGATTAGGTGCGAGTAGCTGGTTCTAGGTGGGAATCGGTGAAACATTACATATGGTGATGGTAACGATTTCTGGTGTGCTTTGATCCTATGGTGGGGATCGAGAGTGAGTGAACCTGAGAGTTCACGTTTGGTAGTACATGAATTGAGTCATGGAGTGGAGTCTCATTGAATTGCATATATGTTGTATTATTATCAATGGATGGTGTGGAGTGCGAATTGTGGTTTGGGTGATTATGTATGTGATAATCATATTCTTACATATTATTATGCAATTTCATTATATGATTGTGATTTCTCACCCCTTCTTTTTGAATGTTGCCTTTACATGGGCATCGTGCAGATAACTCGCAGTAAAGGCGTGTATGTGAGTGGAAGGGATTACCCCTCTTATTATTTTTGTCGGGTCGGCGTCTGCCTGATATGTAACACTGAGGGGAGGGGGAACACTTGGTTTCTTAATTTCATGTTTGGTGGAGATTACTATGTGAATCTCGTATGTTTGATAATTACTCTTAATTACATTATGTTATGATTATGTTTTGAATAGTTAAACTAATAAGTTGTTTAATGTTTTTCCGCTGCTAATAAAATGTTGAAGTTCAAACTTATTTTATAATTCTTATTAATTTTAAATTTTATATGTGTTACATATCCTATTGCATGAGCTGGTTGTAGTGGGAGGTAGCATCCTAATTGGTTGATTGTTTTAAATTACTCTAATTTTATTTATAAATTACGCGGGAAAAATTAGGGTGTTACAAGTGTCAACTTCTTAAGAATAAAGAAAGGGAGGAGGAAATAATTTGAGAGAGAAGGAAGAACGTTCTTATCATTTGGCATAACCAAAAACGGTTCATCCTTACAACATATATGCTCCACTTGGCTTAACAACTTGCATAAAAAAAGGAAAAGAAAATCTATCATATAAGAAAAAAAGGTGATCTTAAAAACCCCTTATTACCTTTATTAGCAAATAATCTGCCACTTGGCAACTTAAATTAACAATAATGTGCCACTTGGCAATTTAACCAATTCTAATCCATTTAATAAAATTTAATAAATTAATTAATAAATTAATAAATTATGTAACAATTATTTAGCAACCGTCTCTCTCACCCATTATTCAATTCTAATCCTTTATAACATTGATGTATTAATCCTTTTTGTTCACGATCGCTACAACCACTTCTTCTTCACGCATTATAGAGCAACCGTCTCTCTCACCCATTACAACCACCTCTCACCCATTACAACCATGATTCCTTTTGAAAACCACCACCCCTTTTGAAACTCAAAATGCTTAGACACTATAAATATACAATAGAAATTATTCATATCGGTATGCAAAAAAATTCCTTCAGAACCACATCTGATTTTTGCTCATATCATCTGCTTCAGATGATGCAATCGTTTTCCCTTTCACTGTTTCAGGGAGAGGAAGCTGTTCTTCTGGGTTTGTGGTAGCTTTCCGGTCGACATCGTGCTTTGTAGTCTCAGCACCGGATGGTTCAACCAGATAACAGAATTCCTCAAACGACATCAACTTTACCTTCTTTTTCGTTCTCTCCTCATACTCTTCCTCCGCTTCAAGGTAATCAGAGTAAAGTTCTTTTATTTTCGATTCTTCCATTTTTGCCTGGTTCTTAGATGAAGAACTGCATGTAATTCCAACATCCAAACACTATCGATAAATAACACTACAAATTAAAACATAAAGATCTACTGATAACTTATGAAGAACACGGATTGTTTCCGAATACGAACCAAAATGAAAAAATGGGTATAACGATTTTCGATCATGCAAGGCGTAATATAAACATGCAGTTCTTCACGTTAACATCGACGAGTGAACTTACCTTTTTTCTTCTCCTTTACGGTCACAGTTTGTCATCTTCTCCGTATGAAGTGTATCTCTGCAAACGATGGTTTCGGGGAGGAAGGAAGAAGACTGCTCTGCAACTTCTTTTTGGGGAGTGGTTCAAACTGTACGGTTTCCAAAATTCCTTTTGTTTAGTGTAATGTACTACCTAATTTGGAAGAGGTCTCTTTGTATCCTAATATGTTTCCAAAAAGTTTTTCCAAAATGGTGGGATTCGTATAAAGTGAGTTCCTATAACACACATGATGTGTCTTTTGGTCTGTCATGTGTCTATTAATTATATTTAACCTATGGCAGTTATCATTTTTTAATATGCTTTTATTTCTATGTTAAGTAACAATATATATGGTTGTTATACATGTAACTACCCTTTTAATTAATTTGTTAATGTTTATATAATTATATTTTATTTCCTATGGGATAGTATCTCCACCTCAAAGTTTTTTTCAAACTTTTTGTTTTAATTTACATAAAATCTATAAATATATGATATGTTTATATTTTTAATAAAATATTAAAACTCTTGGTTTATAAGTATTCACATATATAATCTCATTAAAAATTTTAATTTTTTATATGCTTAGAAACTTTAATTTTATATTTAACATATACATAACTATATGCTTTTTTTTTTAAATGAATTTACACTATTATAATTAATATTTGACATGTATTATTTTAGTTTATTTTAATTGAAAATTTCTAATTTTATTAAACTAACAAATTAATATTATTTTTGAAAAAAATATTGTGGTTTGATTTGCTTGAAAAATTAATATTCTTGTGGTTTGAAAAATTTATAATTTGACATGTGTTATCACATATACCTCAATGAGGTTTGATTTCTTCCTTTACTGATACTAAGCTGCATCATTACTGGGGTATTGAATTTATATTCATTACCATGATATAGCATAATTAGGACAATAAAATAGGACATACAATAGTACAAATCTTACTTTCAATTAAACAACTTTCATTTTCAACCACCACACAAAACATGTTCTGTCAACATAAACATAAATGCAACCTTACCCAGCATTAACACACCGTTCTAATAGTGGTTGATAGATTAAAGCCAATTATAAAGTTATCAGTAAGATAGTGGTTGATAGATTAAAGCCTTGCATGAACAAGTTGGTCTCACCTTTCCAAACTGGTTTTGTTCATGGGAGAAGTACGCACGATAACGTCATCACCGCAAAGGAAGTTTTACACAGCATGGATAGAATGAAGGGCAAGAGAGGATATTTTGTGGCAATAGATGCGAGTACTTTCGTCCTCAGCAGGGAATTCGGCAAGAAGATTCTTTGTCTCCATACCTTTGTGTGTCGTGCACGGAGAAATTGTCACATTTATTTATTGATGCTGTTAACCAGAAGAAACGGAAGGCAATAAAAATGGGGAAGCGGGGCCCTTTGATCTCCCATTTGATGTTTGTAGATGACTTACTTCTCATTGGGGAAGCTAACGATAACCAGATGAAGTGTGTTGTGGATATTCTGAATAAGTTTGGAGCTATGTCGGGACAAGAGGTTAGAAGAAACTATTTTGTCATTGAAATTGAGGTGGTCCTTTTGTCATTGGAATTGACTATTAGTAAGACACACAATTACTTTACAGAATTAACTGCCACATGTTTACCACCTTCTCCAATTCTACTACCAACATGAAACCTAATGGTTTATTATGACACTATGTTAACCATTCAACCAACTCACGCATTTCCCGTTTTCATACCATAATTCTTTTGTCCATAATTTTTTTTTAATGTGAAAATATTTCATTACATTTAATAGGACCTAACCACCTTGCTATTATGGTTTCCCATTACTTTCTAACTGTCACAATGTTTCACTTCATTTTACTTTGGTTCCCTCACTTGGCAAACACTAAGGCCTGCTATCATTTAACATTTAGAATCAGTTTCATGCTTCCTGCTATCACTTTCAAACAACCAGACTACAAAACCAGTATATATTCTACAACATGTTATTCATGACATCAACTTAACCCATACCATAAACAACATTCAGATTACCATAATTTATAGAACACCAAAACGTGACAACTGCAATATTAACTTATATCTCCTTTCGCATCAGTTCATAACAACTATAATAGGTAAGCTTTCAAGGTTCATTAAGGATTCAACTACATCTATAACAGAAAATTCAAAACAACAAAACTAAATGGCTTCAGTTCATGCATGATAAGGTTACTACTACATCACTCAAAACCAAAACACTCTAAACAATATCTAACAAAAGACATTCCACTGATTTCCTCCTCACACCATACCAACTGTCTATCGACGCCCTACACAAGCTGCTGCCACACGCTCCACTGATACCATGATTTCATCGACGGGGGGTAACGGATGGAAAAGTGTAATTTGTCACCTTCCTTCAAATTTGCATCCTTTGCGTAGTCAGACCAACCTCCTGGCAAATACTTCTCAGGTTTCTTTGGCCTCTTCTTCAACTCACAATAGTTAGAACAACCATTGTCCGACTCCCAAAGAATTATGCTACCACCGTGCCGACGAAGGCATTTTTTTATCACACCTCTTGGAATTTGCTTCAAATGATAACAAATATTATCAGATAACTTGGAAATGTTACGACAAACTACTGATACGACATGTCGAGTCCTACGGTACTTACCAACACGTTCGAACACATCTTCTTGGCATCGGTTATGACCCGGGTCCAGTTTTCTTCGTGCTCTTCCACATAAGTGGGAGTATATAACCTACAATTAAATAATCAACTTAGTCAATGATCTAAAACTAACTCTCTACAACCCCAACAAATAATACATCTAAACCAGTATAATATAACACATGTTTTTCACTTCACTCTTACCTTTCACTGTCAGATGACAGAGTTATGTACTCCTTACATAAATCTCTTTCAACCGCAGGAACAGATGATGACCCCACAGCCTTACCCTACATGTTGTCACGGCTTCCACCAAGGGCTTCAAGACCACCTCCTATATTAGCTTTCCATTTTCGATCTTCAACGACAACCCCAGGTTGAGTCGTCCCCTTGAATACCTCTTCAGCCTCCACAACTTTGTTCTTCCCTTTCTGCAATGTCTGCTTTTGCTTGAACGCAAGTTGTTCCACCTCCTGACGCATTCATTTTTTAGGCCCATCCAACCCGTCCTTCCCACCAACACTCCTTCAAAACATTATTAAACAACGGGTTCATGTAAATATCAATACATCAACGTGCATGCAAAATGAAATAAACCCTAAATCATGAAAATAGATATCAAACAGTCAAGGTTACAGCATCCGGTGGCAAATACAACAACCGTAACCCAAGTATTGTAAATGAAATACGCATCTACTTAGAAACGGATGGATGTCATGCGTAAAGGAATGCATGCAACTCAACCGTTGCCCAAAAATCGGCGCCGAGTAGAAGAAAACCCTGACCTTACAAGCACAAACGTTACTAACTTACCGTTTCTCATTCACTTTCATGGTCGATGTTCCCTTGCTTTTGGACTGCCCTTCCATATCTTATGAGTTTCACTTTGGGTTTGCTTTCCTGGATACCAGATATTGTGTAGAAAAGGAGGTGTGTTTCGTTTCTATATGGTAAACGTAAAGTCTCTACTTTTTAATGGGTCCCACTTTTTAATGCACACAAATAAAAACGTTTTTTCTAATATCTCAATATATCTTTTTCTGTGTTCAGTTTTTCTAATTTTTTGTTGATTTATTAGTAAATCTTATTATTTTAGTTATATTCATCTATTCATGTAACTGGTCAATCAATATTTTTATTTACACATTTAATAATCATAACATCTTTTTTTTTATTTAATAATTAATCTAACTATCTTACAACTTGAGTTTTTTAACTTTTTTATTTTACTTTTTTATTTCATCCTTTTGTGTTGAAAATTACTTAACATTAGTCACATGATAAATTATTACGGCACCATTTTGTTTTTAAGTTTTTATTTATAAAAGTATGTGTACCACATCAGTATTCACGCACGGGTAACACACCAATATCGTGCTAATGTACGGGTTACACACCAGTACCGTGTGAACGCACGGGTTATTACATATTTTGTACAATTAAAAAAAAGTGTTATAATGTATGAATTCAACCACAAGAAATATGAGTTATTTTTAAATTTTTTATGTTTCTAATTTATTTTTTTATAATTATTTTTCATTTAAGACACAATATTTTTTAAAATAATATATAAAATTTTGAAATATATTGGCGTAAAACAATTTTGATAAAAAAAGTTTGTTTTTATTTTAAAAATATGCATTTCTTTTAAAAATAATAAATTATTTTAGTAAAACAATTTTGTTTTTCTTATTTTAGTAAACACAATGCAACTTTAGTTCATAAAAAATCTAAGTTTTATTTATGACAAATCATATTTTTACTTTAGATATTTTTTTTTCTATAAAAAAATCATCTGAAACAAATGCGCGTACCACATCAGAACCCGTGCGAATGCCTTAGGTAGTTTTTTTAGATGGGTGTTATTAGCTTGACAGATTTTGTTTGCATAAGCCTGTAATGGTACATACAATTTGTTTTCTGGCATAGCTTATCCCATGTTTGGTTTCAATTCTTTTTTATTAGCAATCTGTTTGCTGTTAGTTTCAATATTCCAGGACACATAATGTAATTAATATAAATGATCTAAATTTTAATTTACACATTTCTTCTGCTACAGTGCTTCTTTTAAGCATTATAATTAAAGCCTTTTATTATGCTATAACAGGTGAAGGCTTAGGATACGACTAGATCATCATCGGTCAACTCTTGTGTGGAATGAATTTTGTTCATGGTGCACCGATATACATGAAATGCATTGAATCATTGATGTATGTCGCAGCTGCCCATTCGGTCACTGCAATTGATTTAAGGACAATGCAGAGAGTTCTCGCAGCATCCGTCCATCAACCAAAGTTATATTCATTTGACATCACCCCTTCAAAATCTGTAATATGCACAGGTTGTGATGGCAGGTATGACTATTTGGAAAGAAACTTTATTATTGCTGCTAAGTTACTCACGACACTGACACTGACATGTGTGAAGTAAACACTGATGATATAATTTAAGAAAATGAAAGTGATTGAATGTAACCACGTGTGACTGTGTGTTAGGTTTAGACACCGAATAAGCCTTCATTGTGAAGTATTACTGCTACCTTGAAATATCATGTCATGTCATGTCATGTTTAGCTTTTTTTATATATGTAGTTTACATGCATATGATGGTGGAACACTTACCAGATTCGTCATGTTGCAGAGCACTGCTTTGGGATATCAGGAGAAATCAAAATTTGTTAAAGCAAGAGCCGATAGCCGAGTTAGATGGACATTTTGGGCCAATAACTAAGTTGCATAATGTAGTAAAATTTCAAGTATAACCAATTAACCATATGTGTAATTATGTGGTTTTGTTCCCTAACTACACAAGAAGCAAGGCGCAATGCTTGGGGAGGAAGTATCCGCTGACAATGATAAAGTGTGAGTTGGTCTAATAAGTAATTATGCAATCTATTGTTTTATTCATACTAATTAGATTATTCAATTTATGATATGTATTCCCATGTCTCTAAAAAAGGCATTTCGCAAAGAGCTTATGTTACTTCAGAAAGAAAGGCATCCAAATGTCGTCCAATTTTTGGGTGTCGTGGCACAAAGCACCCCGATGATGATTCACTTTTGGCGATGGTTTTGTTTGTGGACTTTTGATGAGTTCAAATCAATCGTATTATTGGGGAAGTAGTAGCCATATAGAAATGGGTGTGCCATAACCTATGGTTAAAGGAGCTCAGTATTTAGAAATCAGCGTTGGCGATTATCATCTTTGTGGATTTAGGAAGCCTTTAACAGGAAGGTACATGAACATTTGTTGATTGTTAGGAGTACAATATGAAAAATAATTGTGTTTGATGGACAGATTCAATCGATTTCGGTAGGTTCTGAGTTCAATTGTGGATTTTTTTGTAGAGTAGGACAATTTTTTGTTGGGGTGATGAAGTTAGTAGTCAAGTTATTAGATTGATTCCTCGAGGTATGAGATATAAGAAAGTGTCTTGTGGAGGGTATCATGTATGTGGAATCTTGGAAGGTGTGAATTCTAGAATTGTTTGTTGGGGAGGAGTTTGGATATGGAGGAAGAGATTTCATTGATTCCTAATCAAGGACAAGGTGGCAGTGTTGAATTGGCACCAAATGATCCGATGTTTTCCGTTTTTGGAGGAAAGTTTCATGCTTGTGGAATTAAGAGTTGTGATCATGGTGTGATTTGTTTAGGTTTGAGTTTGAAAACAAGCACAACAGTTCCTAAAGGGATTAAGTGTTTGAAATTGCAGCTGGTAATTATTTTACGTGCGGAATCCTTGCTGCGAAATTGCTCGAACCTATTTGTTGGGGTGTTGGATTTCCAACTTCTCTACCTTTGGCTGTTTCACCAAGAACAAGAAAGTGTTTCTCCTAACCTTGTCCTTCAAGTTACTGTGAAATTGAAAATGATCAACAAAAGGGTCTAATTTGTCAGGATTCAAATTCGCACCTTTGTGTTCCGTGCAGTGGTGTTTTTCATGATGAAATGTATGAGAAAAGTGGTTGCGATTTGAAATCTTATATATTGTGTGAATATACTGATATGTTACGCATCCAGTATTTTTCTGAGTTGCCATAAAATATCAATATAGATTTACTAATTCATATCATATTGAAATTATGCATCGTGTTGCATCTGGTTTTGATAATCAATAGGGGAACAAACTATGATATCTATGATGGCATTTTGCATTGGTCCCTGATTGCTTTCATTTTTGAAAAGAATTGCTCCATAGGCTCATTTATTTTGTTTTACCATTAATATTTCTACGACGTACTTTTTATGTGTGTGTCGTTGTCCTTGTGTACATCCTTGATGGCAGGGAATGGATGAATAATTTGCCAACTTATTGTTTCTTTTAGCCTATGATGCATCCATATGGCTCGCCGCATGCACCATTTTATTCACATGGAGGGGTTTATACTCACCCTGCGGTTCAGTGGCGGTTCTTGGGCCCGGCTAGGCTGGGCACATGCCCAGGCTCTAGGGGGCCCAGTTTTCATTTTTTTTTTCTGTTGTGTTATTTAAAAGAAAAATAAAGAAAAATAAGTTTAGAAAAATAAAAGAAATATAAAGTTGGAAAGAGGAATAAGGTTGCTTTTGCTTTTCTTCTCCACAAGCGCGAACGAAAAGCACAGTGACAGCGAAACAAGCAATCGGCGACGGCGACGAACGTCACGAACAACGGAACAAGCACAGCGCACCGCACGCCACAACCGGAACGCCGACTTTCTTTTCTTCTCCACACAGTGCACGCCGGACCGGAACGAATAGAAAAGGGTTTGTATTTTTTCTGTTGTTTTTTTTATAATTTTTTACAGTGAGAGTGAGAAATTGATTTGGAGAAAGTGAGTTGGAGAAATTGATTTTGTAGACATTGTTTATTGACAGGGAGTTGTTGTTAATGTAGAAATTGATTTGAAGAATTTGGAGAAATTGAAGAAATTGATTAATGAGAATTTTTTACAGTGAGTAATTGATTGTAGAAATTGATTTGTAGAGAATGAGAAATTAATGAGAATTTGATTTGTAGAGAATGAGAATTAATGAGAATGAGAATTGATGAGAATTTGATTTGTAGAGAAATTAATGAGAATGAGTTGTTAATTGGAGAAATTGATTTGTAGAGAATGAGAAATTAATGAGAATTTTTTTCTGTTGTTACAGTGAGTAGTTTTTTTTTCTGTTGATGAGAATTGTTGTTATAGTGAGTAGTTTATTGTTGAATGTTTATTACAGTGAGAAATTATTTGGATTTAGTTAGTGAAGTTTTGTGTGGATTTTTTAATGAGAATGTTTATTATTTGGATTTAGTTAGTGAAGTTTTGTGTGGATTTTTTAATGAGAATGTTTATTATTTGGATTTAGTTAGTGAAGTTTTGTGTGGATTTTTTTTTTCAGGAATTGGATTGGAACTTTTTTAGAGATGAGGAGATTTTTGGTTGAGTCAGAATCAGAACCACTACCACCGTCTAATGCGGTTAACGAATTTAACCCAAATGAGATTGTGCGTGATCCAGGTCATAGGAAACAAATTAATGAGTATGCTCCAGATATTCAAGACCAAGTGAGGAGGGCATATATATTGAAAGGTCCAATGCAACCAGATTTGCCAAGTTTTCCTCGTACTCCATTTGGAAATGTTAAAAGAGCATTTAGTAAATCATGGTATAAGAATTATAAATGGTTAGAATACAGTGAGATCAAGGATGCAGCTTATTGTTTTTATTGCTTTCTCTTTAAGAATCCCGGGAGGGCCGAGCACTATGGTTTTGATGTCTTCACTAAAATCGGATATAAAGATTGGAAACATGCATCACAAGGCTTGAAAGATCATGTTGGTAGTCATAATAGTTTGCACAACTCATGTGTTAAGCATTACGATGATTATAATAATCAAAGACAAAGTGTGGCAAGTAAGTTTGCTAAAGCAACCAAGGAATCCGAAGAATTGTATAAGATTCGTTTGACTTGTTCTGTAGATTGCACAAGATATCTCATTGCACAAGGCATGGCTTTCCGTGGCCATGATGAATCCTCTATTTCACTAAATAAGGGGAATTTTAGAGAGATGGTAGATTGGGTAAAATCTAAGAATGAACAAGTGAGGGATGCTTTTGATCGTGGTGGAAAAAATTGCACAATGACTTCCGGTGACATTCAAAAGGAGCTTGCAATGTGTTGTGCACATGAAGTTACTAAGGTGATTATGGAAGAGCTTGGTGATAGACAATTCTCTGTGCTTATTGATGAGTCACGTGATATATCCGTCAAAGAGCAAATGGCAGTGATGTTGAGGTTAGTAGTTATATTTGTTGAATTTTTTTAATTACATATTGTTCTCTATCCAATCAAGTAAACTTATTGAATTTGTTTTAGGTTTTTGAACGACAATGGGAATGTTGTGGAGAGATTTATTGCTCTACATCATGTCAAAGATACTACATCCGAGTCATTAAAGGATGCGCTTTATGGTATTCTCGATAAGTACACATTATCTATTTCAAGGATACGAGGGCAAGGATATGATGGAGCTTCGAATATGAGAGGTGAATTTAATGGTTTGCAAAGAAAGATTCTAGATGAAAACCCTTATGCTTTCTATGTCCATTGTTATGCTCACCGTTTGCAATTGGTTGTTGTGTCTGTTACTAGTAGTTGTTCATCTATTCATGATTTCTTTGAGTACATCTCCTTGATTGTGACCACAACAAGTGCATCTTGTAAGAGGAGGGATGCTTTGACGGAGTCACAACACCAAGATATTTTAAATAAACTTGAGATTGGTGACATATCAAGAGGAAAAGGCTTGCACCAATCATCTACTCTCGCTAGACCTGGGGATACTAGATGGGGTTCACATCATACTACATTGCTTCGTTTGGATCAAATGTGGTCCTCCGTGTTAAAGGTACTTAGTATGGTTGATGAAGATGGGCGTGGACCATCTCAAGCAGCGGGTTTGATAGAAAAAATGGAGAGCTTTAAATTTGCTTTTATTTTGAAGTTAATGTTAAAGTTGTTTGGTATCACAAACGAGCTTTCAAATGTCTTACAAAGAAAAGATCTTAATATTGTGAATGCCATGGAATTAGTCGATGTTGTTAAAGCTCGATTGGCCACAATAAGAGAGAGTGGCTGGGATAATTTATTTGCCGATGTCCAAGGATTTTGTGTTGCTAAAGGTATTCCGGTGCCAAATATGGATGACGAAATACCGGTTCGGGGCCGTTCAAGGGTAGAAGGGAGGACTATCACTAATCTTCATCATTACCGTGCAAAGATTTTTTATGTTGTTATTGACAAAGTATGTGTGGAGATGGATCATCGCTTTAGTGAAGGAAGTAACATTATCCTTGATTGCTTCTCATGTCTTGACCCCAAGAACTCTTTCTCCAGGTTTGATGTTGATAAGCTTGCTCGTCTTGCTGATATTTATGATGCAGACTTTTCCGATGATGATCGTGGAACAATAAGGGATCAACTTGAAACTTATGTTCTTCAAGTGAAAAGAAATGCTTTATTTTCCACTTGTGAAGATGTTCAAAGTTTGGCTATGAAGATGGTTCAAACTGAGAAACATTTAGTATTTCCATTGGTTTACAAACTTATTGAGTTAGCTCTGATATTGCCGGTGTCGACAGCATCTGTTGAAAGAGCTTTTTCAGCAATGAAGATTATCAAGTCTAAATTGCGCAATAAGATCAATGACGTGTGGTTCAATGACTTGATGATATGTTACACCGAGCGAGAGATATTCAAGTCACTTGATGATATCGATATTATTCGAACATTCACCGCAAAGAAGTCTCGGAAAGGACATTTGCCTCCCGATTTTATTTAGCACGTTATTGTAAGATTATGTTTCATATTTTTCATCTCTTTTATTTTAAGCAATTTATATATTATATACAATGTGAATTTAGGGTCTTAAATTTTTTTGCCCAGGCTTTATAAATTTTCTGGCTCCGCCACTGCTGCGGTTGCCATCATAAGTCTACATTCTTACCATTTTTGTTTGCTATTGCTTGCACCATGATTTAGTTGGTTTTATTTGTATTTTAATGTATGAGTATAGACCATAAAAGGTTAGTGTTTTTATTAAAGAAAAACCTTAAAAGGTTAGTGATATATTGAGATGTGATTCTTTTGATCCTATTTAGAACTAAGTATTTGTGAAGTTATTTTTATACTGGCTTATTTTTACTGTTAAATATATATTTATGAAAACAATAAACGATTATGAAACTAATTATTTCATAATTAGAATTATTTTATTTTATTTTATGACATGTGTTTTTTTACCATTATTACATGTTTCTCTTTAAGTTAATTAAGAAACTCATGGACAATAATTTGTTCAAAATTGGCATCATTACAGATTTATCCTTTAGTATATCATGGATTAGTAAAACAAGTTGGAGAGAATGCAGAACTGTTATACCAAGTACATTCTCTAGGCATGCTTGAAAGATTGGTACCAGAATGAAGATATGATAAATATTTTTGTTCTTTTATGTAAACTACACAATATATTTTAAAATTTTAAAATTAATCAAGTACTTTAATATTCTATTATGTATAATGTTATTGTATAAGAATATCATTGTATACACTTTGATTTTCCACTTCTGTGTTCTGCAACATTTTTCAATAATATTCTAATATGTCAAATTCAACATTAATTAGAGTTTTTAATATAATTTATACCACTTGAAGACATAACATTATAATCAAATTTTCTATTCTATGGGCATTATTTAGAAAAAAAATCAGTTTTTAATATAATTTATGTCACTTTATGGCATAACAATACAAACAAATGCAAGGTGAGCTATATATTTGTTATGAAATTGAGTAATACGAGTTTTTAATATATTATATATTTTTTAAATTATTTTTAATTTAAGATACAATATTTGTTATGAAAAAAAAAAATTTTAATTTAAGATACAATATTTGTTAAGAAAATAAATGTAAGGTGATCTATATATTATTGATGTAATAAATTGACTAATCTATTCAATCTTATTACATTTTGAAAAGAATTGCGCATAACTCACCAGTACCTGTGCAAACACACGGGTAACCAGACCAGAATTCATGTGGGTTATTACAATTTTTGTACAATTAAAAAAAAATAAGGGTAAATATATATACAAAAACAATTATAAATTCTACATTTATATTTTTTAAAATTAATATTTATACACGGGAAAAATTGTTGCATAAATATTTTTATAAAAAATGTCAAAACAAAATTAATATTTACATACTGGGAAATACACGGTTGATCCAAATATTTGTATATATGGAAAAACTATATCTATGTTCCAAATATAAATAAAAATATGTTTCTTTTTTAAAAAAATAAAGAAATTTGGTAAAATAATTTTGTCTTCTTTTCTATTTTTATTTTTATTTTTAAAATAAATATGCGTCACCAACCGATGTCTGCGGATATTGATTCTATCTTTCTTTTAATATAAATTATATATTTTTTTTTACGGATTTTTATAAATTGTATTTTTTTTTTCAAATTTTAAATAAAAATAAATGCGCGTCACCAGCGGGTACCCGTGCGAAGGCACGGGTATCATACTAGTAACATAATATAATTAAGTGCAACTGACATCACCAAGGAATTCCACTACTTGCACACATAATTCTTCATCTAACCTGGTTTCTTTGATTGCCTATTTTCCATTATTGGACTCACTTCTACATCCTCATTGTTGGTCCTTTCCTCAACATGTATCGGGTTTGCTACTAATGGGCTCGTATCATTTCTCTCCATGTGTGTAAGCGGGGATGGTGGGAGGCTTGCGACCATAAAGAGCTTTAAAAGGAGACATTTGCAAGAAACTAGGGGTGGAAAAATGGGTCGCCCGCCCAGCCCCGCCCCACCCCACCCTGTCTTAAGCCCGCTAAAAAAAAGGCGGGGTGGGCAAGCCCACCAAGTGTAAATGGGCATAAAAATATATCTCGCTCCGCCAAGGTGGCGGGCGGCGGGCTTGCCTGCCTACTTTATTTATTTATTTATTTAATAGATTAATAGATTTGTTTTTATATTTCAATTAGATTTTTCACTTATTTTTTAGAACAATTTTTATAAAGTATATTTTTAACAAATTTTACTTCAAAAAATATTGCATATATTCTCAAATAAATGTATAAAATAAAATCGTCAAAAATTGGAATTGCTAGAATTAACTAAAAAAATAGGTTTAAGGTGGGACAAGCTGAACGAATAGGTGCAGAGGGCTTTCGCTGGCGACGGGTTTTGGTGGGGTGGGCTTTGGAGGGTGGAGGTCTTTAGCAGGGCGGACTTTGGTGGGCGGCAGGCTCAAAATCCCAACCAACCGCCACTTTTTGGAGAGTGCGCGGGCCGGCCTGCCGGGCCACGACCCATTTTGCCACCCCTACAAGGAATTGTGAAAATAGTTTTGTAATGAAATTCTACCCAGGGAAGAAAAAACCCAAGAATAAGGTTTTCCTTGAGTAAAATCACAGAAGTACTGCTCCATCCCTCAATTAACCACCTCCGACTGTCTGTCAGTTTGGGGATGGTATGCACTGCTCATAGCCAATTTAGTGCCACTCAATTCAAATAACTTGCGCAAAAAATTACTAAGGAACACCATGTCATAATCTGAAACAATAGAACGAGGAAAGCCATGGTGGCAAACAACTAATGAGATAAATAATTCAGCTACCTTAGAAGTTGTGAAGAACCTGGGAAGAGCGCCAAAATGAGTTGATTTTGACAGGTGATCCTCAACAACAAAGATAACAGTGGATCCATTAGCCGGAGGAAGAAACATAATAAAATCCATGGTGATATCCTCCCAAATTGCCTCAGGAATTGGAAGAGGTTAGAGTAAATCAGCTGGAACTTGAGTGGAGTTTTTTGTTTGTTGACAAATTAGACAAGCAGCCACAAAGTTTTCCACTACCTAACACAAACCTGTCCAAAAAATATTTACAACAAGATGAGCAAGTGTTCGCTTTACCCCAGCATGACCACCACTTGGTGTATCATGAAATTCACTGATAACCAAGTTACATAAGGGAGACTGCAGATTTAAAACATAACAGCCAGCATTGAGAAGTAATCCATTCACAATGTATAAGGAGCTTCCAAAGTACCTTGTAAGTTTTGATTGTGAAACTCAAGTAGAAAAGGATCAGAGGCATTTTATTTTTTTGGGTTAATTATACGATTCCCCCCTGCCATTAGGGCGAGATTTGATTTTGCCCCCTTGAAGTTTTTTTTTGAACGCCCCCTTGTAAAACCAAAAATCAACTTTTACCACACCCTATCCCTTGTTTGGATGACTGGATATATGATAAATGTCTATGTGGCAGTCCAGTTGGATTTTTAATTTATTTTTCGTATAAATAATATTTATTTAAATTGTTATTTTAAAAATTAGAATATTTGGGCCAACATGAAACACACAAGCCCAGCTAGCAGCCCACTCACTTAACCTTGTTTTCAATTTATTATTAGACTTGTGTGTTTAGTATATAAACACTATTTCAATTAGAGGAGCTTATGATGTGAGACCTCTTGCTACACTCTCCACAACTCCAAATCATTCCATCCTGCAACAACCAAATCCTTCACATCCTGCAACATTTGGATTCTGGACATGGAGGATGTAAGTTCGCAGCAAAAAGCAAGGTTTGTAAGCCAAGCCAAAAGCAAGGTTAAGAAACCAACATCAGAATGTGAAGGCAAGCCAAGAGCAAGGTGTGGTTCTGGACATGGAGGGAATAAGTTCGCAGCAAAGATTTGTAAGCCAGAATCAAAACCAGAGGAATCAATTATGGAATTGGATTCTAATCCCAAACCCTCTGAGATTCCTTGAATCAGTTTCCTTGCAACATCATTGATTTTTCGGCTGTACTCAAAACCAATCTCCCTGCACAAATACTCGCTAATTAATATAGGGCAATTATGTAAAATTAAAAACATTTGGATTAGCAACAAACACCGTTGAAATTGAAATAAGAAGTGATTACTAAAGAGTAAACAATGAAGCTCTGCAAAACTGTTTGTGTTGTGTAGTGATTACTAAAGAGTAAACAATGAGAAGTTTTTGTTATGTGTTGGTCTACTTCTCCAATCTTACAGGGTGCATCAATATGTGATAACACCTCTCTGCAAGTTACATAGCCCGTGTTGCTTAATGTTTGACCTGAAAAACTAAAAGCATTTGCGATATGCAATTGGTTTTGAAAGCTGGTTTTTGTAGAAGAAAATTTCATCCAATATTTCTCAATAAATCTATTCCATTATGGGGGCAACCTAGTTCTACAAAGCTTATGCCACCGGGGTCCAGGGAGGATTAAAATTCATTGCAGATATATTGGCTGTAAAACAAAACATTCCTAACAGTTGCTTCAATGCTACCCTTTATTTTGATTCATCAGTCATAAAATGCTTTTTAAAATGAACATTCAAATCCTGTTCATTTTGATTTAATTTTGATTTACTTATTGTGCAGCCATGCAAGGGGATTATATTATTTGGTCCCCCGGGAACAGGTAAGACAATGCTTGCCAAGGCAGTTGCTACCGACGCCGGTGCAAACTTCATCAATATTTCCATGTCAAGCATCACGCCTAAGGTTAGATTTGCTTCACTGTGTTCATTATACTCTTTTTATCAGTTCACTGTTTATTGTAACTAGCGCTCTCCACATTTTCCTTCAGTGGTTTGGTTGTTGCAGGATGGAAGGATTTGGAGTTGTGGAGAGTGTAGCAAGAAGTCCCACATCGTAAGCTCCTCCAATTGAAATAGTGTTTATATACTAAACACACAAGTCTAATAATAAATTGAAAATAAGGTTAAGTGAGTGGGCTGCTAGCTGGGCTTGTGTGTTTCATGTGTTGGCCCAAATATTCTAATTTTTAAAATAACAATTTAAATAAATATTATTTATACGAAAAATAAATTAAAAATCCAACTGGACTGCCACATAGACATTTATCATATATCCAGTCATCCAAACAAGGGATACGGTGTGGTAAAATCATCCAAACAAGGGATACAGTGTGGTAAAAGTTGATTTTTGGTTTTATAAGGGGGCGTTAAAAAAAAACTTCAGGGGGGCAAAATCAAATCTCGCCATAATGGTAGGGGGAATCGTATAATTAACCCTATTTTTTTTTAATTGAGACACAATGCCAAAAGTTGGGGAAGATATCAATGTCCACAAAGCATATTGTTGCGCAATATGATCTTCGGTAGGCCGCTCTGCAGGCACGCGTGATAAAGCATCAACAACTTTGTCTGAAGGAGAGATGCAACCGAAGTGTTACGGAATTCGAAAAATGCCTCGATATGGAATAACTAATCAATCGGATTAGAACCATCAAAGCGAGGAACACCCATCTTCAATATGCGGGAAACTGAACCCGAAGTTGCAACATTCGGAGACATCACCTGTGCACAGAGATCAACCATATTGGAATCCACCTCAAGCAAGTGACGATGGAGAGTTGAGTGAATTGCATCAGAATATGAGTCAAGAGATAATTGAATCATGGAACGAATAGATTCAAATTGAGCATCAAATTTGGATTGAAGGGGGTTCATAAGGTCCTTATTGTCCATGGATGAAAGCACCAGTTGTAACGCCCCGGTTTCGTCTTATTTAATTAATTGAGTCGTTTTGATTATTTGACTATTATTTTATTATTATATTATTTTATTCTTGACTTTTATTTGAGAACATATTATTTTTCATCGTGATTATGTTTTATCGCGTTTTGAGAGCGTTTGCGAGATATTTGAGTGTAGGGGTATTTTGGTCTTTTGTTGGGATAGATATTTGTTTTATTAAAATAGAAAGTTAGAGGTGAGAAAGAGAGAAAAACAGAATTTTGAGAGAAAAAGAGAGCAAGAGAGGAGAAAAGAGAAGAGCAAGGAGAAAAGTGTGGAAAATCACCAAGATCAATCTTTCGGAGTCGATTTAATCGGGTAAGGGTGTGAAATCTTATTATCTTATCAATGTGTATCATTATGTATGAGTTGCTTGGATGTTTTCTTGTTTTCCATGGTTTTTGGAGTTTTAGGTCGAAAACGATAAAATGATTCAGAATCGATGATTTTACGGTCGGAAATCGATATAAACTGTATTGTATGATCACACTGTGTGTATGAACAATTGTTGATGTTTGTTTTGCTGTTAGAATTGAATTTGGGTGAAAAATGGGATATTTGGGGTGGATTTGCGAAGAGGAATTTTTCTGAAAATCGCAGAGCCCGCTCAGCGCGCTTTTGAAAAAATGTAACCTCACCAGGCAGTAGCGAGCCCGCTCAGCGCGCTCGAGGGGCCGCTCAGCGCGGTCTGGGACTTCAAAATTTTATCTGTTTTCTAAATTCCGTAACTCTTGATCCGTAACTCGGATCGGGACGTTCTTTATATCGATCTGAAGCTAAAAATATGTTCTATCATTTGGTGAAAAGAAATATTATTTTTAGCTGACTTTTGGCCGACTTTACCGATTAATCGTGAATAGTTGTTTTTGATGAAATGAATGTGTGGTTATGAATGTGTTGTGGATATG
This sequence comes from Lathyrus tuberosus, assembly GCA_022829125.1. Lineage (NCBI taxonomy): Eukaryota > Viridiplantae > Streptophyta > Magnoliopsida > Fabales > Fabaceae > Lathyrus > Lathyrus tuberosus. The sequence goes on from JALAZF010000579.1 coordinate 2,071,507, forward strand.
CTTGTGGAGTGAACCCTTGATTGGGGAATTCTTTGTGATTTGTGGCTCTTTGGTGAATATATGCATTGCTTGAGTTAAATGATAATGCATGTTGATTGTGAATATATGATGAGATGTTGTGATGATGGATTGTTGTGGTTGATGGTGAGTAATTCTTGATGTGAATTGATATGGGTGTAAATGATGAAATGCTATTTGTTGTGGGTTGTAGTTAGTGATAAATACATTGTTTAAGTAAGTATCAATGTATGTGGTTTCGAGTGTATGATTAATGTATGATATGGCGGCCTCTGTGGCGTAGATCCACAGCAAGATGAATGGTAAGGTATTGATTATCATGGGATTGCTATAATAGTAATATTTGGTGTGTGGAATGGATTCACATTGTGTTAGAATACTCATTGGGGTAGAATGGCTTATATGTCATTCCTAGTGAGGTATTAATGTTTTGGTCAAACACATTAGGGTAGAATGACTGTATGTTGTTCCTAATGTTGTTGTTGTACTCATTGGGGTAGAATGACTTTATGTCATTCCTAGTGATGTACAATTGAGTTGTCGTGTCCACTGGGGTAGAATGACTATGTTGTCGTTCCTAGTGGGATACTCATTGGGGTAGAATGACTATGTTGTCATTCCTAATGAGGTGTGCACTAGGGTAGAATGACGTTGATGTCGTTCCTAGTGTGGTGTCCACTAGGGTAGAATGACTATGTTGTCGTTCCTAGTGGGATACTCATTGGGGTAGAATGACTATGTTGTCATTCCTAATGAGAGGTGCACTAGGGTAGAATGACTATGTTGTCGTTCCTAGTGAGGTATGTATTGGGGTAGAATGACTATACTGTCATTCCCAGTTATGTGATGTGAGGTATTGTCGGGTCTTGATTGGATTGGTGAATTATGCATGATGTATATGTTGATGTGGAATGAGTAGAATTGTGCAGGTGTGCATGGATGGATAAACATGAATATGTGTGTTTGTGTTGAATGATAAGCATTATGAGGAATATGCTTGGTTATATATATATATATATATATATATATATATATATATATATATATATATATATATATATATATATATATATATATATATATATATATGCCTTGCGATGTATATTGAGTGAGATGTGATGATTGTGATATAGTAAACATAATATGTATGTTTATGTGGTATGATAGAATGGTGAGAATATGTGGTATATGTGTATTTTTATGTTGAGATATATAATTATATGCATTGTTATTATGATAATATTTCTCACCCTTCTGCTGTTTTATGATGCTCTATGAGGCATTGCAGATTAGGTATCTGGTGGTCTTTTGTGAAGCGTGGCTTAATTTCCTTTTTGGTCGTCTGGCTCTGATATGTAGCACCGGGTAGCTAGGATGTGTTTAAGAGCTTTTGTGATACTTTTGTACATGTATCTAGCTGATGAATGTTTATGTAAACATGAATGATATTGGTGACTACTATTGGAGTATGATATATATATATATTTGTGAATCAATGTTTAGATGTTTCCGCTTTTATTCTAAATATTGAGTTGTGGGTATAAGGACTGAGATCCTTTGTTGTTTGAAAGTTACCCCACTGTTGCATATCTTTGTGAGCAGGTGTTGTATGTGTTTAATTTCAAGTATAATGTGACATACCTTTTTATGCCATGTTGTTTTAATTATACTCTGATCAAATTTTGTATACGTGCCTAATTGATTAATTGGGGGTATAGAAAGGGGTGTTACATTAAGTGGTATCAGAGCCAGTTTTGAGTCAGTTGTTGAGTCTGTTGGTGTGATAGTTGAATATTGTCGTTGTTGTTTGTCCCTTAGTACGTGATATGTGTGTGGAACACTGTCAGTGCTTTCTGGTTTTCTAATCCTTTGTTTTCAGGAATTAGAATGAGATAAGTGGGGGAGAAGCTGGTACTTCTCCATGTTGCTTCAGGTGTGGAGCGCTGGTTCAGTGTGTTGTGAATTGCAAGATTGTAAGTGTTGTTTGGACAGTGTTGTTCCCGATTCCATAAGAAATGCGGAGGTAAGGTTTATGTCAACTAAGGATTTGTGCCTTAGGTAGTTTTGTGTATGGGATGCAAGAAAGGCTATTATAGTTTGGTAAAGATGGTTTATGCCCCATCATGATTGTCGACTGTCTATTGGCAAATTAAGGAACTGATCACCCTTAATCTCTTGTTGATAGCAGACGGAAATTATGTTGGATGGAATAGGCGGGTCTTTCCGGCTTTGATAGTGTGTGAAATGAGTTGTTTGGAATTTAAGGAGATGATTACAGATTGTTTTGATGAGTCAATGAAGATGCTAATATCGGAAGATGAAATGGATTAGAGGTTTTGGTATGTTAGTCCAGTTGGGAAGTCATTGAGAGAGAACGATTGGGGTTTATTTAAGGACTGCTTCACAGAGAGTAGAGATTGAACTTAATTGGACGAAGGTGAATAGTTGACGTTTATATCTGCTAAGTAAGTAGGAAACTCTTAGTAGATGGGAATAAGATGTTTGTTTTGTCTGTGATGGTAGTGTTCTGGGAATTGGCAGGAAGTCGCAGTGATGGGCCGTCAGTTGGGCATAGTTTTCAGATGTGTTTTTGGATGGAACATTAAGGTGTTGTCTTAGAGAGCTCCAGTATTGTTGATAACAAAGGGAAGGATGATGGAATGGAATAACAAGTATAATGGTATTGAGACTATGGACGGCAAACTTAGAGTTCTGGTGGGTTTGGAGTCTTTGGAGTTTTAAGGCATTAATGGAAATTGTGAGGAAACCCTTGTGGGTGGATGTAACATTGTGTTTGAGAATTCTTTTTGGTTGGTTGTTGATACATGTTGGAATTGCGGAATTAGACGGTCAGGAGAAGAAATTGGGAATGGATTACTAACAGTTGAATAAGGTAATGATTGAGACAAGTGTCCACTTTCATGAACAGATGACTAGAATGGTTTGGTTGAGTTTGAGTGAATTAAAATTGTTTGGAATGTTTGATAAGAGTGGTGAATTGGGTGAGTTGAGGCTTTGATCAATTTAATGTGACTGGTTAGGTTTGTTATCCTCGGAATAGGTTGTTATTTGCTCGGTTAAGCTTGTATGTGAGTAACCAGTTACCCAGTGAAAAGTTTTGCAAAAGCTTTAAGGATTTATATCTTTTGGATTTTGGTTGGGAATTGCAACGTACAGTGATGGTATTTGGTGTTAGTAACGCGTCTCTAATGTTTCTGAAGTAGAGGAATCGTATCTTCCATATTTAATTGGATAAGTTCGTAGTGGTTTCGATTGAGGATATTTGGATTTGTTATAAACTCAGAGGAAGAATGAGTAAAGTGTTTGAGATTTGAATTACAAGTGTTGAAAAGAGACGAAGTTTTATGCTAAGTTATTCGAGTGAGAATTTTGGTTGAAAAGGGTTAGTTTTCTTGGATATGTTATTTCAGAGGAGAGTATGGTTAATGGATCCATCGGAAGTAGATGTAGTTCTACATGAGAGGCTCCGAAGTTAGTTAAGGAGATTAGAAACTTTTGGGCTCAGTTGGTTGTTATTACAGGTTATGGAAGACTTTGTTAAGTTCGTACTTCTGGTATCTCAGTTGACTTACAAAGGGTGAGTCGTTTGTTTGGATGTTCGTTGTGAGTAAGTTTTGGTGAGCTGGAGTAGAGGTTGTCTACGGTTTCAGCTTTGATTTTGTGTGATCCTAATAAACCGGTTGTAGGGTATTGTGATGTGTCTTTGATGAGTTTAGTCAACGTGGTAAAGCAAGAGGGTAAAGTCGTGGCTTATGCTTTACGACAATTGAGGATTTATAAAAGGATCTGTATTATTATGGATTTGGAATTGGTTGCGGTGGTATTATGTTGGAATATTTGGAGGTATTATCTTTATGGTTTTAGGTTCGAGGTGTTTGGTAATCGCAAGGATATTGAGTACTTGTTTGGTCTAAAGGGATAGAGTATGAGACAACAAGGATGGTTAGAGTTTGTGATGAGTTATGAATTTGGCTTGGATTATCCTTCGGGGAAAAGCTGTTGTTGTGCCTGAAAAGTTAAGTCAGAAGTTTCTATGCATATCTGTTTTGATGGTCAGGGAGTTAGAATTATTTGAGCAATTCTGAGACTTGTGTATGGTGTAGGAGATAACACAGGAGAGTGTGGGGTTGGTAATATTAAAGTGAACAGTGATTTTTGGCGAATATGAGAAAGAGTTAGACTTTGGACGTGAAATTGATAGTTTTGATGGTTACGAGTAATCAGAGTGTGCAACGGAAGCGTGAGGTGGCAGGATTCGTATATGCATGTGTGACTTGAAAGAGTTCATAGGTTGAACATTGGAAACATGTAGGAATGATGAGACCATTGGACGTTTCAGAATGGAAGTGTTGGGTGAAAAGTTTAAATATTATTCATGGGCTACTATGCAGATGGATATTTTGGTTATATGTTCGATTGGGAATCGTAGCATTGTTGTAATAAGGTTGTGTGACAAGGATGTTGGTATTCTGGTTTTGTAGAGGTTGTGGAATTGATGTTGTGTCGTGGAACTTGTGTTCTTGTTTGTGTTGTTGCCTCGTTTCCATCGTGATGGTTCGAGTGTGTGTAGCTAATTCCTATGATGGGGAATTAGGGGAGTGTTATCTACGGTGTTGGTAACGATCTTGTTGTGTTTCGGTTCTAGAGTGAACCTGTGTGTTGGTATCGTGGTTTTCCTTGAGTTGTGAGTTGGTCGTCAAGTGCATTGTATGGGCTTTGCATCTTGTCGTTGTTGTTGTCGTCGTTGTCGTGTAGTTGTTGTATCTGCTGTTAGCACGGTGGTTTGTCAGTTGTGCTATTTGTGGTGTGCCTTTTGTTGGCATGTTGGTTTGTTAGTCGGATGCGAGAGTCGTGTCCAGGGTTGTTCGTCTCAGTTATATTTTCGAGGACGAAAATTTCTAAGTGGGGGAGAGTTGTAACGCCCCGGTTTCGTCTTATTTAATTAATTGAGTCATTTTGATTATTTGACTATTATTTTATTATTATATTATTTTATTCTTGACTTTTATTTGAGAATATATTATTTTTCATCGTGATTATGTTTTATCGCGTTTTGAGAGCGTTTGCGAGATATTTGAGTGTAGGGGTATTTTGGTCTTTTGTTGGGATAGATATTTGTTTTATTAAAATAGAAAGTTAGAGGTGAGAAAGAGAGAAAAACAGAATTTTGAGAGAAAAAGAGAGCAAGAGAGGAGAAAAGAGAAGAGCAAGGAGAAAAGTGTGGAAAATCACCAAGATCAATCTTTCGGAGTCGATTTAATCGGGTAAGGGTGTGAAATCTTATTATCTTATCAATGTGTATCATTATGTATGAGTTGCTTGGATGTTTTCTTGTTTTCCATGGTTTTTGGAGTTTTAGGTCGAAAACGATAAAATGATTCGGAATCGATGATTTTACGGTCGAAAATCGATATAAACTGTATTGTATGATCACACTGTGTGTATGAACAATTGTTGATGTTTGTTTTGCTGTTAGAATTGAATTTGGGTGAAAAATGGGATTTTTGGGGTGGATTTGCGAAGAGGAATTTTTCTGAAAATCGCAGAGCCCGCTCAGCGCGCTTTTGAAAAAATGTAACCTCACCAGGCAGTAGCGAGCCCGCTCAGCGCGGTCTGGGACTTCAAAATTTTATCTGTTTTCTAAATTCCGTAACTCTTGATCCGTAACTCGGATCGGGACGTTCTTTATATCGATCTGGAGCTAAAAATATGTTCTATCATTTGGTGAAAAGAAATATTATTTTTAGCCGACTTTTGGCCGACTTTACCGATTAATCGTGAATAGTTGTTTTTGATGAAATGAATGTGTGGTTATGAATGTGTTGTGGATATGCTTGTGGAGTGAACCCTTGATTGGGGAATTCTTTGTGATTTGTGGCTCTTTGGTGAATATATGCATTGCTTGAGTTAAATGATAATGCATGTTGATTGTGAATATATGATGAGATGTTGTGATGATGGATTGTTGTGGTTGATGGTGAGTAATTCTTGATGTGAATTGATATGGGTGTAAATGATGAAATGCTATTTGTTGTGGGTTGTAGTTAGTGATAAATACATTGTTTAAGTAAGTATCAATGTATGTGGTTTCGAGTGTATGATTAATGTATGATATGGCGGCCTCTGTGGCGTAGATCCACAGCAAGATGAATGGTAAGGTATTGATTATCATGGGATTGCTATAATAGTAATATTTGGTGTGTGGAATGGATTCCCATTGTGTTAGAATACTCATTGGGGTAGAATGGCTTATATGTCATTCCTAGTGAGGTATTAATGTTTTGGTCAAACACATTAGGGTAGAATGACTGTATGTTGTTCCTAATGTTGTTGTTGTACTCATTGGGGTAGAATGACTTTATGTCATTCCTAGTGATGTACAATTGAGTTGTCGTGTCCACTGGGGTAGAATGACTATGTTGTTGTTCCTAGTGGGATACTCATTGGGGTAGAATGACTATGTTGTCATTCCTAATGAGGTGTGCACTGGGGTAGAATGACGTTGATGTCGTTCCTAGTGTGGTGTCCACTAGGGTAGAATGACTATGTTGTCGTTCCTAGTGGGATACTCATTGGGGTAGAATGACTATGTTGTCATTCCTAATGAGAGGTGCACTAGGGTAGAATGACTATGTTGTCGTTCCTAGTGAGGTATGTATTGGAGTAGAATGATTATGCTGTCATTCCCAGTTATGTGATGCGTGCTATTGTCGGGTCTTTATTGGATTAGTGAATTATGCATGATGTATATGTTGATGTGGAATGAGTAGAATTGTGCAGGTGTGCATGGATGGATAAACATGAATATGTGTGTTTGTGTTGAATGATAAGCATTATGAGGAATATGCTTGGTTTTATATATATATGCCTTGCGATGTATATTGAGTGAGATGTGATAATTGTGACATAGTAAACATAATATGTATGTTTATGTGGTATGATATAATGGTGAGAATATGTGGTATATGTGTATTTTTATGTTGAGATATATAATTATATGCATTGTTATTATGATAATATTTCTCACCCTTCTGATGTTTTATGATGCTCTATGAGGCATTGCAGATTAAGTATCTGGTGGTCTTTTGTGAAGCGTGGCTTCATTTCCTTTCTGGTCGTCTGGCTCTGATATGTAGCACCGGGTAGCTAGGATGTGTTTATGAGCTTTTGTGATACTTTTGTACATGTATCTAGCTGATGAATGTTTATGTAAACATGAATGATATTGGTGACTACTATTGGAGTATGATATATATATATATATATATATATATATATATGTTTGTGAATCAATGTTTAGATGTTTCCGCTTTTATTCTAAATATTGAGTTGTGGGTATAAGGACTGAGATCCTTTGTTGTTTGAAAGTTACCCCACTGTTGCATATCTTTGTGAGTAGGTGTTGTATGTGTTTAATTTCAAGTATAATGTGACATACCTTTTTATGCCATGTTGTTTTAATTATACTCTGATCAAATTTTGTATACGTGCCTAATTGATTAATTGGGGGTATAGAAAGGGGTGTTACACCAGTGATACATTGAGCTGCAGAATTTAGCACTCATTGAGTGAGTGTCAACTCCTTAAAAATAAAGAAAGGGAAGAATAAAGAATTTGAGAGAGAAGGAAGAACGTTCTTATCATTTTGCATAACCGAAAATCTTTCATCCTTACAGCATAAAAAAAGGAAAAGAAAATAACATAATGTAATTAAGTGCAGCTGACATCACCAAGGAATTCCACTACTTGCACACATAATCATTCATCCAACCTGGTTTCTTTGATTGCCTTTTTTCCATTATTAGACTCTTTTCTACATCCTTATTGTTGGGTCTTACCTTAGCATGTATTGGGTCTGCTACTGATGGGCTTGTATCACAATCTTTTGCCTCTTTTTCTGCAAATATATCAAACATCTTCAAGTGTCTATAACATAAATATTAGTCATAGAAAATACAATGAAATTGATTAGGTGTTCTCAAATTTCAATGTTAAAAAAAACTCAAAATTTTAATAGAGGAAGAAAACAATGGAACCAACTTCTCTCTCTCTCTCTCTCTCTCTCTCTCCAAAAGCTACGTGTCAAAGTTTCATTGAAGAAGCACAATTTTAAGTTGACTCTTTCATTCTATGTCAACTAGTGGGATGGCACGGGTACTGGTATGATGCGCGTATTTTTTTTAAAATATAATAAAAATGATATTAAAAAAATTAAAGTGTTTAAGAAAAAAGATATTATTTTTAAAAGATATAAGAAATTAGTGTCAATAATTCATTCCATATATAAAAATATTTGAATCAACATTATATATATATATATATATATATATATATATATATATATATATATATATATATTGTTGTTTTGACGTTATTTAAATAAATATCAAAAACGATATTTAAATTGTTGTTTTGACATAAATAAATTAAAGTGTTTTGACGTTATTTAAAATTAAATATTTGAATCAATATTATAACAATAATATTTTTCCCGTATATATAAATAAATTAATCAACAACAAATTTGATCCCATATATAAATATTAAGTTTGTTTTGACATTAAATATATATTTGAATCTGTATAGAAAAACTTGAATCAACAATGTATTTTTGCCCGTAACTAAATATTATTTTGTTCAATGACATACACTTTTATTTATATTTTATAATTTATTTTTAAATAACAAAAGTTATTAACAACAACAGAGGCAACATTGACACCTCTTTGCATCTACACACCAAGCAATCATATTTGTTTGTAAGAAACAATTACATATAAGTTATTAAATTTCATAATATTTTTTAAAAAAATATATTTATTTATAATTTAAAAAATTCAAAATAAAATATGTTAAAATAATATAGAAATGATTAGTTATAGTTCTTTTATTTCCATGAAAATTTAAGAATTCCATTTTTTTTCACATGAGAATAAATAGTAAAAATCAAATGAATAAATTGTATTCCTAATGATAAAAAATATTTAGACATGCTATAATAATCTATTTAGACATGCTATAATAATCTATTTAGCATGTTAGCGTAACAACAATATGCTTCATACACATTTAATAATTTTCACTTGCATCAAACATTACCAAAGTATACATATTCTAGAAAAATATCAAAAAAATCACAATTATACACAACTATTTAAAGAGAATGCAAAAATAAACACAAACACACAATTTCTGCCTCAAATCTTAATCTACAATAATGTGTCAATATTATATATTCCATTCTTCAAAATAAAAAATATTATATATTCCACCACCACTAATAATAGAGGGGAAAAGAATACTACTTAATAATCACCAACCAATTAGATGATGCTTCAAACATTCTTCCTCCTCATAATCTTAAACTGGTATCACATCAGTCTTTGACATGTCCTCACATCTTAATACTATACCTTCCAAGTTAGCAGGAAATATACATTTCAACCAACGGCAACCTGTTTTTACCACCAGCAATGAAACCCATGACAAAAACATAATTAATAACCATAACATGGCCTTTGGAAAATTCCTTCTGAAGGAGTATTCATCATCTTGACTAAGAACAGCCACGACTTGATTATGAACAGCAGTAGCAGAGCCTTGCAGCTTCATCGAACCCGTCACTTCCAAATGATCAGACACTTTTGGATCCAGCTTGTGTGCCTTTAAGGCGGCAAAGGTAGCATAACTTTCAGTAAATATCATCTGTGTGATCAATCTTAAGTATCATACTGAGCCACGTGTTTACTTTTTTAATTTTAATAAAAAATGCTCATCTATTTTCCAAACTTAAAAAACCACCTATTTCATATATATCTTTGGTGCAAACCGGCCACCAGTGGTGTTCCGCCTCTACCGACGGCATCGTGGTCGTAGATGTTGGTGTTGCTCCGCTTCCAACGGCGTTGTTCACGTGCCTCTCTCTAAAAATTTCAAAGAAATTAAATTAAAAATGCAGTTGAGTCGTTTTAAGCAACATCAGAGAACTATAAAGCAGAAATTTAGCCATAAATTGAAATTTCTTTAAAAAACCACAGAAATGGTATAATGAGTTTGATAAGTAACATTGAAGGTTGCGTTGAAGGATAGTTGCAGCGGAGACATTTTTTTGTTGATTTTTCTTTAATTTTTAAATAAAAAAACTAACTGAGTGACACTTTCTCATACGTTTGATTGATCAGACGGAAAAGAACAACTGAAAGGCACGATGCCTTTCCCGCGCTAACAGTAGCCAATCCGTTTCCGAAACTTTCCTAGGAGCACTAGAAGAGTTTAGCGGGCCCGACGTAATAAGACATGTTGTCGGAAGAACAGGAGGAAGAGGTTCGGAATTTTGACGTCCGGTTGGAGTTACTCCACCAGACTGAGGACCAGAAGACCTTTTAACATAAAGAGAGGTCGAGAGAGGTTGACCTTGACATAAGATTTTTATTGGCAACACTTGATATCCTCACTGGCAACAACCCAACATTTGTTTAATTATTAACAGCAACAGTGGCAACATTGACACCTCTTGGCATCTACACACCAAACAATCATATTTGTTTGTAAGAAACAATTACATATAATGTATAAGTAATTGCTATTACAGTTGCATATTAACGGGTGAATCCAGCATTGCGAGACATAACAATACCCTAGTGGTTTCCAGCAGTACCCATTGAGGTGACGTGAAAACCTTCTTTCCACTTCTTGTTTATCCATTTGTAGGGGAAATATTCACTTACTTTGTACGATTGTTGAGTGTACCTCGTCCCTGCAGAAATTAGATCAAAACCACAAAAATCAGAGCAAACAACTTCAAATCATTACACATAAATGCATTCATAAATTCAGATATTTATTTTAGGGTTAAATAAGTATTAGGTCTCTGAAAATAACCCAACTTTGAAGTTTAGTCCCTAAAAAAAATTTCTTCAAACTTTGGTCCTCCCAAAGTTTTTCGTCCCTAACTCTAGTCCCTCCCATTAGTTTCCACTAACGGAGGATGACCTGGCGTGCCATGTGTGACCATTTGTTTATTCTGATTAGGCAACGCTGTATATTCTGATTAAAATAGAAGATGAAAGAAGCTCAAAAGTCATTTTTTGAAAAATAGAAAAAGAGGAATTAGACTCTTTGTCTTTCATTGCTTTGTCAAAGAGCTTGTGCCCTAGCAGAAGAAGAAAGTTGTTCGTCAAGTCGCAACTCTCAGAAGTGGTCCCAAAGGAGGTGTACTTCGTTTCGCAGCAGTGGTCCCAGGTAAGTGAATTTGTCTGCCATTATTTGGTTTGTTCTATTGTTTAATAAGAAGTTTGCGTTAGTGGTCCCTCGATGGTTCTATTGTTCTATTGTTTGTCCCTTGTTTGTTAAATGCGAAATTTGTTAAATGAGAAACTTGTCTGCCATTGTCCTTTGTTTGTTCTGTTTAATATATGTTTTCAATGGTGGTCCCCTGCTTTCAATATTTGTTTTTGGTTGGTATTGTTAGTAAACGTTGTGGGTAGTAAAATTAGGTTTACTTTTGTTTTGTTTAGAAATGGTAAAAATTAAAGTTAGGTTTAACTTTTGTGTACAGGGTTATGGATAAGTTCACTGTTGTTTTTTACATAAAGGAGTCTTTTGTAAAAGACACATACCTAAAATACGAAGGTGGGGAAGTCTATGCGTTTAAAGGTCAAGATCCTGATTTTTGGAGTTTCTTCGAGGCTCGTGATTTAGTTAAGGAGCTGGTACATGAGTTTGATCGCAAATTGGTTAAGATGTGGTGGAAGCACGAGGAAGGATCATTTGAAAAAGACTTAAAACTATTTAAGGATGATGGAGATGCGTTTGAGTTGGCCTTGTATGCCATGGAGTACAAGTATGATATTGAAATTTATTGTGAAAATAGGGTTCAAGGAGAAGACACAACTATGAAGACGATTAGAGAGAAAAGAAAGAGACCTAAATGTGAGGAGGACATTGACAACAAGAGTAGATCAAGTGAAGAGTCTGATGAAGACTCTGTGGAAGACGTGCATTTTGAAGATAGTGAGGAGGAGAGAATGGGTGGGTTTGAGGAAGGCCTTGATGAGGTGTTGCTTAATAGGGCTGTTGGGAAAGATAAAAAAGAAGATGATGGTGCACCTGTGGAAGTCAACAAGAGTGAGCAAGAGAAGAAGGTATTTATAACTGAGGAGTTGGGAAAGGAACATGTTATTGAGGATGAATACTTGACTGATGAGCTGGACAGTGGTGGGGATGATGATAGTTGTGATGAAAGGCCTTGTGTTTTGAGGTATAGTGAGGAAGATTCATTGTGAAAGGATAATGTGTTCAAATATTGGATGGAGTTTTCATCCTTAAGGCAGTTTAAGGATGTCATATTAGAACACAATGTGTTGAATGGTAGGGAGGTAAAGGTTGAAAAAAATGATAAAAATAGATGTAGGGTTGTGTGCAAGGACAAGAAGAAATGTGACTATACAGTGTTGTTTAGTATAATTGTAACTTTTATAGGCCACTTAAATATATGTCACTTAATTATGGGTCACTTACTTATTGGTCACTTAATTACAGGTCATTTGAATAGTACTATTTTGGTATAATTGTCACTTTAATGGCAAAACAATATGAGACATCAATACAAAACAACATTTCGTATTGATCAAATGTTCATAACAAAACTACTATAGATATCATTAAGACAACATAACATGTTGAACAATTTTTCCAAACTAAACAATAACAAAACATTCTTACATTTTGAAGACTTGCTCAAAACAAGAAAACATTACAACTCCTTAAGACAAACATTACATTCTCATTAAAACAACACATTTCATTCACTCAATTCTAGAATTACACCTAAGCACAAAATACATGTTGACCAATACTGAAATTATAACACAAATAGTCTTCAAATTTCCATAGAATTCCACTGCCTTGAGCTTCATCTTCAGCCTGTTGTTCTTCTTCATTGAATTTTCATAAAGATCCTTAAAGGTTTCCACCATTTGCATTTCCCTCTCATCCTTTCTCCATTCAACATCCACCCCTTGAACATCTTCCATCCCTCCTCCAATTTCATCATCCCAAAGAAACATATTGCAAGTACCCTCATTCTTCCAAAAAGGACATCTCCAAAATAATCTACCTTGATTCTTTCCCCTCTTGCACATGTAGGAAATCAAAGTACCCTTGCATCCACACTTTTTTCCTTCATTGTTGTTAAAACTCTTGGAGTGATGTGAGACTCCCTTGCTGAGCCTGGATGATGTAGACATGATGAAGAAGAAGAACAGTTATGAAGGAGACAAGATCAGAGAAGACGAAGCTGAAGAGAAAACACAAACAAAGAAGATGGAGAGATTATGAAGATTGGGATATTAGGGATTAGGTCGTGAATGACGAAGGAGGAGAATAAATCTAACATAAAAACATTTCTGACTGGTCAATGAAATAAAACACCGTTGGCAAGGAATGGTTACACATGTGGCACGCCACATCATCCTCCGTTAGTGAAAACTAACGGGATGAACTAGAGTTAGAAACGAAAAACTTTTGGAGGACCAAACCTTGAAGGAAATATTTAGAGGGACCAAACTTGAATGTTGGGATATTTTAAGGGACCTTATACATATTTAACCCTTTATTTTAAAATAGTAATAGAAACTCAGATTAAAAATAAAAAAGAGCCAAAGACAGTGGACACCATGAATAGAAAGGAAGTTGTGCACACCAGGGGCAGAAAAAAAAACCAAGAAATTTTTTAAGGAACTATGAGAGAAGACTTAGAGGCCAATGGTTTGGCTAGAGATGATTTATGATAGAGCATTATGGAATCCTTGGATCTATGTAGCCAACCCCACCTAGTGGGATAAGGCTTAATTGTTAGTGATGTTGAAGTGGTACTCATTCAAGTACATACAGAAACAATTCAGCCCCAAAAGCAAGAAGAGTTATCTGAGAAAAGGATAACAAATCCTGAAGAACTTCTCTAAAATGTTGGATAACATACATTAACCATGAAAAGTAACAAAGCCAAATCACAGTTGCAAAAAATAACATTTTTAGTAATCAAACCTTTAAACATCACCCCAACAGAGTTCCCATTATTGGCCCCTACAATAGAAGTAATGTAGAAGTTCTTATCCCATTGTTCTAAGATCCATTCCTGCAAAGAAACAATATCATATAGACAAGATTAATCACATCAAATTATACCTATAAAAAGAGCAAGACATACACAGCACCAAAACTACTACCAATGATAATGCAAACAACAGAAACCTTGATGATGCATGAAAGGCCTCTACAAACTCATGAAAAGCTACATGTGTTGAGAACAAAAGACATGATAGAAAATTCCAAATAAGCACTTTGGGGAGATAGAGGAATTGATTGAAAGGGAAATACTAACCTCATGAGAACATGATGAAGCAGTTTTTACAACATGAGGAATCAACTGGATGTCTCACATGATAATTTCCAACTTCTCTAGTAACTTTTATTTCAAATTGTCCACCTGCATAAAATGAGAAATAGTTTATTTATAAAGGTTTTGACATGTCGAAAATCTCAACAATCAGTACAAAAATGCATTTTTAAGAGAAAACTATGAACCGAATGATTCAACTGCTTAAGGAGAATTGCAACCTCAACTCTCACTTGAGTTGTTTTAGTACCTGATAGTAGTTTCTCCTACTTAGACAACAAATCTCAGATTTTCAAATATTTGTTTAACATAAGTTAGATCGACTTTAAGTTCAATGCACATTTAGAAGACAAAATGAAAAACTAAAATCCACCCATTCATCAAGAGCACATAAAGTACAAATATTTGAATCACATAATTATTTAAAAACGATTATAAGGGCGAGAAATTTAGAACAACAGAATCCATCAGCAGCAACTATAAATACACCGGTTTTGTACTACCCTTTGCATCAGCAGCTAAAATCACATACAAAACTCTCATAATTGTTAAATGCATTTCTGTACTATCTATTTTTAAATATAAGAAAATAGAATCCATCATTTTATTTCCATCAAATAAATTCATGTCACTTATCTTTCGATGTCGGTGTCCACGATATATTGGAGTAGCTATGATATTAGTATTAAAATTATACC
Organism: Lathyrus tuberosus; assembly: GCA_022829125.1. NCBI lineage: Eukaryota > Viridiplantae > Streptophyta > Magnoliopsida > Fabales > Fabaceae > Lathyrus > Lathyrus tuberosus. The sequence goes on from JALAZF010000579.1 coordinate 2,086,642, forward strand.
GTCTTATTAGTGAGAGGCATGTTGAGAACAATTACATAACATCCTCTTTAAACTTAGCTCCAATTTCTTTCTCCAATTCAGGCCCCATCTTGAGTCTATCATGATATAAAAGGTTACAGTTAAAAGGTTTCAGCCTTAATTTGGAGTAAAAGCTTCCCGATTTGTCCAGCACCAACCGTTCCTATCGTATTTCCAATTTGATAAGCCTCTTGCACTTGATAAGTCTTTCTCAAGTGAGACTGTCAAGGTAAACTTGCGAAGCCATCTCTCTATTAATAACCCTGTGATTCTCAGTGGTCAGTTATTAAACTGGAATTGTTACGCCCGTGTTCTCAGTCGCCTTGCAGTAGACGCACTACAGGCAATAAGAGAAACCATTACCAAAGTTCATGAGTATGCGAAATTTGTGAAATATTGTGAATCTCACAAAGATAAGTTTATTGAGCTTAAGCAACAACTACATGTACCTAGTTTGGGGAAAACAACAACAACAACAACAACAACAACAAATACAATGTCGGTAAAACAGAACAATCATTTAGGTTCTGATCACCACCACACTCACCGGCAGAAACGCGTTGTCTCCGCCACATATCTATATACTCCAATCCTTAATCTTCTCCAATTTTTAATATCCATTTCTGCATAAAAACAACAAAAATAGTTCACAAAAATCGAAACGGAAAACGACAATAATTGAACCAAATTTGTAACTCAATTTCTGCAATATGTTTTTTCATCAAACCTGCAGTAAATCAAACCAAATTATGTTTCATCAAACCCAATTTCTAATATAAAAACCCTAACCACAAATTATTCCCTTTTTCATTATCAACACCAACAAATAAATTGTTTTCCAATAAAATAAAATAAAATTGAGTCTACATCAGTATTCTTATGTTATATATGATATACTAACAGATCTTGAACTTCTATAGAAGAGAAGGAGATGGCACGACATTTTGAATGAGTGAAATCATATTCTTCATTGTATCAGACAATACTATTTTCCTGTAGGAACTTTGGGTCTTCTTCTGCAAAACAAAACAAAAAATTGCTCAAAATCTGTAAACAATGTTGTTGCTAACAAATTTCCATGGTAGAAAAAGAAAAGAGAAACCAATACACATAAATTCCTCGCTCATAACTCTAACCAACCTTCCATATTCATCATCGTTCCAAACCCTAACTCCACCTACCTTTATCTAAACCATCATGAAGATGAAGATACTATTAATGAAGATGAAGATGGAAGAGAAATAGTAATATGAATTGATTATTGGATTTGGAAAAGATAAAGACGACAAAGAAAAAGAAAGAGCCAGATTGGGAAAGGAAGAAGAGGGAAGAGAAAGAGAAAGAGATTATGGAGCAAGAGAGAGAAGGACATTTCAAAAATAAAATGGAGGTGAGATAAAGACAATCTGAACAAAAGCAGCATTGGTAGTTGTTCTCAAAACCCAAAGTCTTGTTACAGGAAAAGTAAAATATCGTTTTGTTTGCAACTGAGAAGCAAATATTTGAAACTAAAGTGGTCTATGTAGTGCATTTAATATAGTTATGTTGCAACAATCAGCCCATATTCCGGTTGGATTTAGTTGGAATTAGACACAAATGACTCTTATAATTATAACATGACATGATTAGAATAAAGGTTAAAATAGATTTAATCAGAACAATCTATCTTCATATATTATAGATATTCTTAGTGTCCCCTTACCAACATTAATATCACATATTCATTTTAAGACCGAAATTTTTTTGAAAAAAAAGTAACGGTACATGTAGTTAACTTAAAAAAGATCAAATTGTTATAAAATTTTTTTTAAATGACCAATTTATTACAATAAAATAAAATAAAATAAACCTAAATCATCTTTTTCTTCTACTATGCGACGGCATCTTTCGTGACTTTGGTTCTGCTGCTTACACTCATTTTCCTCTCTTCTCCGACTTCGTAACCTCTCTCTCCTCACAGGTATTTGATTTTCTGTTCCTCTTCTTCATAATGAAACCTTGTTTTCAACATTATATAATGTGGCGATTCATGTTCCTTCACGAAACCCTGTTTCCAACATTGGGGTTTTTTTGGCAACGGAATTGCTATTCACATGTTGTGTCAAAATCTCATGTTTTTTTGTCTCTTTGTTTTGTTCAGGAATATAGAAGATTGTAACTTTTGAAAATGGCTGCAACCTTTGCTTCCAGATGTTCTCGTGGTATGTTGATTTATGTTTTCTTCTTGTGTTTCATTTTTTACAACCCTAATTATTTATCAATCAAAATCTCATGTTGAATTAGTTTTTGTAGTTCAATTGAACTTTAAACCCCATTTTGTTACAATTATGGTGGTTGTTTTTGTTCTTGTATGTTGAAAATGTTGAAAATTAATGAAATTTTATTTCAATTTTGGTGTTTTTGGTGATCTGTGTGCTTAACATCTACGATGCAACCGCAATTTTGGTTGCACTTAGTGGCAGTATCACAATTATAGTTAATGATTTTGATTCTTACTATGGCGGTCCATGGCGGAGAGCCAAAACCCTGCCATACTGGTCACTTTGCGGCGTCGTTATAGCGGAAAAACCTGCAATATCAACCGATATTTACCATTGTGGCGAGCCCAAAAACCGCCATGTTTATCTGCCATAGCGCCGCCATGGCGGATATTTGATAACACTGACTGAAAGTCTGATATTGTCAAAGTAGTACATGCTACGAGGCACGAGAGGCCTAGGGTGCCGTTGAATTTAGTCCTCATTTTCTTTTAAAATGTGATGTTTGCCTTTCATATTCAAAAGAATTAACTTGTATTGAATGTTTCATTTAGTAAGAGAGTAAAATTAGTTTAGTTTAGTACCAAATTATTGAGATTTGCATTCACTGGCTTGTATTTGAGTAGTATTGATACATTGCTTTCAAAACTAAGCGGCATTGACATGTATTTATGGCAAAAAATTATGATGATACGCATGCTAAACCCACATGTATACAAAATGAGAACTTATAATGATATATGTTCTAAAGGTAATGTAGCTATATAGAAGTAAGTGCACACTCACACCCTTCCCTTCCAACAAGTAGCAAATTTTTGGAAAATTAATTCGAAGAATTATGAAACTCACAAGCTTCTTCATCTCGTTTAGAACTTTTATATGATGTTTCTGTGTTCTCGGTTTTGTTAGTATTGAAAAAAATCAAACCAACAAAGGGTCAATAATTGGAACACACAAACACATTGCAAATAAAATAACAAAGGACACATAGTTTACGTGATTCGGCACCTGCCTCAAATTCTTACAGGAATGTCTTTATATATAGCTGATTAGCGGTTTCTTCCAGAAATAGATAAGCAGATATGAATTGCTCCAACTTTCCATGACCATTGAAAAATGTCATTTTCATCTGAAGTTGAATGCGAGCTTATAAAAAAGACAAGAGGATTGATGATTTATTGTATTTTAAATCTTGTAATTCTGTCTTTTCAAAATTTCCAGACACAACCCATGATGCAGATGATTATACTCCTCCAAAGGTTGTTTTCACAACTTTTGGTGGTACTGGTAATATCCAAATCGTTAGTTTACTCCAGCCATGTTGTCGCTTCATTATTACATGATGATTTTGCTACCTAGAACATGGAGCATTGATAAACTCTTCCCTTTGCAATATATTGTTTTATTTAACCACTACATTTTGCAACCACTCTGAAATTTCATATATTAAGCTGCCTAACTCTTATCTTGGTATATATTGAGTCTGCATTCCTGCCACTGATACTCCCCTCCCTCCATTTACAAGTCAATCATGAGCTCGAGAACTTCTATGTTGATAAGATGATATTTTTATCAATTTATTAGTAATATTTCTATTAATTTATTTGTTCATTGTTTCATGTGTTGAAAAACCAAATTAGTGGGTCGTTCTCTGTTCGGTGGATTAAACAACAGTTCCCCTGGTCTATTTACCACATCACATGAGATGACATGCAACAATTATTTTTCTCAGGTAAGTGTAGGAATCAGTTGCACGATCATCTTTCAATTATATATAATCTCCTTTACTTTATTATTTTCTTATGCTTGCCAAACACGGTATTGCTAAACTTAAACCAAGAATGTTGGAAACAACGGTAATTTTCCAGATACACGAGTTCTGAAAACAAATTTGTTCTTAGTTCTTCCACACATTGGTATAATTCTTTCCTGAAGAAAAAAATATGTCTGTCTTTTTGCAGCAACAGCGGACCTTCATACAGATGAGGACTGTTCTGAAGGTTGTGGACAACTCTGGGGCTAAAAAGGTGATGTGCATACATGCGTTGAAAGGGAAGAAAGGAGCAAGATTAGGCGATATGATAAAAGCATCAGTGAAGGAAGCACATCCGAATGGAAAAGTGAAGAAGGGATCAACTGTATTTGCCGTAGTTGTTCGTGCAGCAATGCCCAAAGGGAGGTGTGATGGCAGTGAGGTCAAGTTTGACGACAATGCTGTCGTGCTTGTTGACAAACAAGGGCAGCCTATTGGGACCAGAGTTTTCGGACCAGTTCCTCACGAGTTGAGGCAGAAGAAGCATGTCAAGATCCTTACCTTAGCCGGGCATATTGCATAGATGAAAACAGAGTCATCCTCAAATTTTAGTGGAATTTAATATCACATGTTCGTTCATACAATTTGAACCTTTTTGTATGAAGTGTAAGATTAGCATTTAATATATCAAATGATGAGAAGACACAGAAAAGGTCTAGAAGAGTTGTACTCAAATAATGAGCAGTTGTTTTGGTTTCTAGCCTCGTTTTTTTTAGAGGTAAGACATTCATGTATGTAACAGTATTTCTGAAGGATTTTTTGTTTTGATTGATTCCATAATGTGATACTTTGGTTTGAATAGATCCTTCGAGTTTTACACGCAAATGGTTACTAAAAATTAGTTTTAAAATTGTTTTAACGAAAGCAACCACTGGATCAAAAGTCTACAACGAACCTTCTACCAAAAATATCAGATATGCACGTATATATCGAGAATGAGTTATGGAAGAGAAAAATTCAGTTTAATTACTCCAACTATAACGCAATCAACAACTTATCACTTGCTTGATATTTAATCCAAACCAACGAGGCAAAACGATAAACAAATGAAAACAAATATGTTTGATTTTGTTTTGAAACAAATTATCAAACACTTGGTGTGCGTAAACACACTAAGTGCAGAATTTCTATGGTGTGTAACTTTAAGCTGCTCCTAGACACAATTCAAGGAATTGTATCAATTTAACAAAACAATTTATCAGCTGTAGATTTACACAACTTCAAAAATTTTGATAAATTGAGACTTCGCAAATTCAAATAAATTGAAATGTAAAAGAGTTAAGGGAAGAGAGAAAAAACGCGGTTCGATTAGGCAGTTCCCCAATCGTCCTCGCTTTGGGTACCTCTGCCCCCAATTCCACAAATGGAATTGAGATATATATAAATTTCCTTTTTGCAAAATGTTTGTACAAGAGAAAACTATGAACAATCAAATCTTTGAACGTCTTCGAATGTTGATGCAGAGCCTTCTCTTCCCTTGATTCAAGATGAATCAAGTGCTTCGAATATAGATGATCCAATTACCGTCCCACGCTACTAAACTGAAAGAACCCACCGTTCTTCGGTTACCTTCACTCGATCAATTGCGATCTACCAAGAATTCGAACCCAAACCTCTCTTCTACGATTCTCTGAATACAACTACTAAACCGAAACAATTGCGCAAATCTTCGGTTACCTTCGCCCAGATAAATCCCTGTAGAACGAAACGGTTTATGCAAAAACCCCCAAAATCCCTTTGATTATTGGAGGATAAAACCTAGGGTTTTATTCAAGAAACACCTACCAAGCTCTCAACCCAGAAATGAAGATCATACACTTTCTAAATTCTGAACGTTATCACTTCGATCAATGGACGACACAAACAAAGATGATTATGTGTGATTGTTTGTTTACTCAATGAAGAAGATGAAGATGAAAAGAGAATTGGTATATATTTTCACGTTTCTTGTTATATTGATATATGAGATGACCAAATTATTTATAGAGAATGATTTGACCCACTAAAAGTTATAACAGAAATAACAGAAAAAATTTAAGTGAAAAAATCAGTCTAGGCAGTTATGAGTCGACTCATGCTTTAATGAGGGTCGGCGTGCGCTGACCCGTGGAAAGCAGTGTGAAATTTTGACAGCTATGCGTCAACTCAAAGACATCATGCGTCGACTCATGAATTTCTGAAACTGCATAATTTCAAAATCCCAGCAGCATGCGTCGACCCATGGTCGGCGTGCGCTAACCTGAACTTTTCACAAAATTTGTTTCAACTAGCATGCGTCGACTCATGAACCTGTAAAAACTCATAAATTCATTTTTTTTTTTGCATATTTTGACCAACTAAGACTCAATTCATGCACACCAAACATTAATATCATGATCATGCACATGTAGAAAGTGTGTAGACCATTCCTATATGTTTAGACACATGAAACTCGATGGTTAGATGCTAGACACATGAAACTCGATGGTTAGATGCAATTTGCCCGACAAGTGAAGTGATACCGCTCAAATTACAATCTAATACTTAGCATATTTGTTGACATCATTAAAACAGAATGGATGAAAGACCTTAGCCCTCACATACTCCCCCTTTTTGATGATGGCAACACTGTTTTAGCTTTCACGTGATTTGTAATTTGAGAACGAACAAGCTCAAGCTCATTCTGTCTTTAACACTTGGTTAATTTCTGCTAATTTTCTGCTTGCTATCCTTCTTCCCCCCCCCCCCCCCCCCTTTGACAACATCAAAAAGAAAAGAAGAAGGTGGTCAAAAGAATAACACTATGACAAGTAAGGATTCATCCACATATTTGCAATATGGCAACATTAACACGCATCCACATATGATACAGTTAATGTAAAGTTGGAAACAGATAAATAAACATGCACACACATAGAACAAACATCCACATGAACAATATGTGCTCAAAATGCAATAAACATCAAGTTTATAGTACTTAACATGGCACAACATATGTTAAACATCTATGAATCAGAAAGATATTACCTTGATCATCATTGACGATAGGAGCCCTCACATATAGCTAAATATCTCTTTACATTGTTAGATAAAAGAATAAACAAGCATGTATATATGTGAAGATTACTATATTAAAGGATTATCAAACACGATCCGAGATATCGAGAATGCCAAGTTCCCTATGGATGTGAAAGAAAGGTTCTGTCGCTAATGGTTTTGTGAAAATATCAGCAAGTTGATTTTTAGTGTCAACGTGCTCAAAAATAACATCACCTTTCTCTACATGATCCCTAAGAAAATAATGGCGTATTTCGATATGCTCGGTGCGTGAATGCAATGCGGGGTTCTTAGTTAGGTTAATCGCACTAGTGTTATCGTACAAAATTGGAATACGCTCAAGTTTTAAATTGAAATCAAGCAATTGTTGTTTAAGCCATGGGACTTGAGCACAACAACTACCGGCGGCAACGTATTCCGCCTCAGCTGCTGACAAAGCAACGAAAACCTGTTTCTTGCTATGCCAACTCACTAAGGAATTTGCGAAAAAGTGACACGTACCACTAGTACTTTTCTTATCCAATTTGCACCCGGCAAAGTCGGAATCGGAATAACCAACTAAGGAACAAACACTACCTTTGGAATACCACAATTCATACTTTGGAGTACCTGAGAGGTATCTAAGTATGCGCTTAACTGCTTTTAGGTGGGATTCCTTGGGACATGCTTGATACCTCGCACACATGCAAACACTAAACATGATGTTGGGTCGTGATGCGGTAAGATAAAGAAGGGATCCTATCATACCTCGATACCGTTTTACCTCAACATCCTTACCCTTTTCGTCACGATCAAGATTGGCACTTGTAGGCATAGGAGTGTCTATTGCTTTGCAGCTTAGCATATCAAAACATTTAAGTAGCTCAAGACAATATCTAGTTTGACTCACGAATGTGCCCTCTTCGAGTTGTTTAATTTGCAATCCGAGGAAATAGTTAAGCTCCCCCATCATGCTCATTTCAAACTCTCCCTGCATCAAGCTAGAAAACTCCTTGACCAAGGTCATGTTAGTAGATCCAAAAATAATATCGTCAACATAAATTTGTACCAAGATTAAATGTTTTCCTTGACGTTTAATAAAGAGGGTTGTGTCAACCTTCCCTCTTGAATATCCTTGATCAAGTAAAAATTTGCTTAGACGTTCATACCAAGCCCTAGGGGCTTGTTTGAGTCCGTACAAAGCACGTTTAAGTTTATAGACATGATCGGGATATTTATGAGACTCAAAACCCGGAGGTTGGGCAACATAAACCTCTTCATTTATGTATCCGTTAAGGAAAACACTTTTAACGTCCATTTGGAATAATTTGAAGTTCTTTGTGTAAGCATAAGCAAGTAAAAGGCGTATAGCCTCGAATCGGGCAACCGGCGCATAAGTTTCCTCATAGTCGATTCCTTCCTCTTGGTTATAGCCTTGCGCTACAAGCCGCGCTTTGTTACGTGTTATTACTCCATTTTCGTCAAGTTTATTCCTAAACACCCATCGGGTGCCAATTACTCGATGACCTCGCGGAGGGGGGGACAAGGTCCCAAACCTCATTTCTCCTAAATTGATTAAGTTCATCTTGCATTAATAAAAACCAATGCTCATCGATTAACGCCTCCTTTGCGTTTTTAGGCTCTTGTGATACAAAAGCGGAATAATAGCAAAAATTACTAAGTTGAGAGCGAGTGGTTACTCCCTTAGATATATCACTGAGAATGTTTTCCATTGGATGGTCTTTAGAAGACTTCCAAGCTGGAGGAAGTTCATCATTATCTGAATGATGATCCTCCTCACTCTTCACTGGTTGGTGATCTTTTTCCTTCTCAATACGCACTGCTTCAGGCTGATCAATTCCCTTATCAGTGTCCTTGAGTATGTCTTCAGAAGATACACCTGCACCATGAAAAGAACTACCTTCTCCGACATTTCTCGGATAAGACTCATTAAAAGTAACATGAACCGACTCTTCAACTACACATAACCTTTTATTATAAATTCTATAAGCTTTACTTGATTGAGAGTATCCTAGAAAAATACCCTCGTCGGCCTTGGCATCAAACTTACCAAGATTCTCTTTTCCATTGTTTAATACAAAACATTTGCAACCAAATACATGAAGGTGAGAAATATTTGGCTTACGCCCTTTTAAAAGCTCATACGGTGTCTTGTTTAGAATAGGCTGAATGAGCACCCTATTCAAAACATAACAAGCTGTAGTTATGGCGTCGGCCCAAAAGTATTTTGGTAATCCACTTTCATTGATCATGGTTCTTCCAAGTTCTTCCAAAACTCTATTTTTACGCTCCACCACCCCATTTTGTTAAGGGGTACGTGGTGCCGAAAAATTGTGATCAATTCCATTGGATTCACAAAATGCTTCAAACAAATGGTTTTCAAACTCACCACCATGGTCACTTCGAATTGACATAATGTTTGTATTTAACTTGTTTTGAGATAACTTAGCAAAAATTTCAAAGGCCGAAAAGGTATCACTTTTATTTGCTAAGAAAATAGTCAAACAAAAACGTGAAAAGTCATCGACTATAACAAAACCATAATAGTTACCACCTAGGCTTTTAACCCTAGATGGTCCAAAGAGGTCCATATGAAGGAGCTCAAGGGGTCTCATAGTAGAAATAATGTTTTTAGATTTAAAAGAGATCCTTGTTTGCTTCCCCATTTGGCATGCATCACAAAGATGATCCTTTGTGAATTTGATTTTGGGCAAACCGATGACTAAGTCTTTAGAAACTATTTCATTTAGCAAATCAAAATTAATATGCGCCAATCGTCTATGCCACAACCATGAATCTTCATTCATAGTGACTAGACACTTGTCGCCATTTAACGATACCTCGTTCAAGTCTAGCATATAGACATTGTTTACTCTCAAACCCTTAAACACATCCTTTTTGTCACTATCTTCAATTATGCAACAATCTTTTGAAAATAATACTTTATAACTTTTGTCGCATAGTTGACTAATGCTTAAAAGGTTGTGTCTAAGGCCCTCCACAAGAAGTACATCATAGATAGTAGTAGATGAGGGATTACCTACACTAACTTTTCCAAGAATCTGCCCTTTATTGTTATCTCCGTAGGTGACAAACCCCTTTTTCTTCGCCACAAAGTCGATAAAAAGAGATATGTCTCCGGTCATGTGTCTCGAGCATCACTATCCAGAACCCATCTTCTTTCGGTGGTCTCAAGACTTTGTACCTACAAAAACAATCAAGGGAGAGTAGGTACCCAATTCTCATTGGGTCCTTTAAGGTGAGTGAAACCAAGACCGTACTTGGGCAACCATTGATAGATGCCCTTCGAAACAAGAAACCTTCTGAAGTGGCATTTTGCAATAGTATGACCAGGCTTACAACAATACAAGCAATTATGGTTCATTTGGAATTTACCTTTGCTATCACTATTTCGAATCACATAGGTATATTTTTGATATGGATTATTCATGCTCTCACGAAAATGTGATCAATCGATAGCAAACGTAACTTTTGGCTTAAGAGCCTTGTCCAATTTGGCCTTGACGGTTCTCACATCTCGTTGCCAAATGTGACAAGTGTCACAACCCCAATTAAACCAAGAGGTAGGATCCTCTTCAACCTTGGCTTTTGATGTGTCCACTATAGAATTTTTAAGAGCTTCCAATTCCTTTTTGGAATCGGAAACCTTCTTTTCCAAATACGAGAAAATCTTTTTATTTGAGGCTAAGCGTTGAAATGCTTCCTTAGCCTCATAATGTAACATGTCAAAAGCCTTTTGTAACTCTAAATGCGACATAGTATTAGAATGAGCATATTTAGAGTGCTTTACCTCTTTTGCTTTGTTGTGGCGTGCCATAAGACATAGGTTAACGGATTCACTTTCGTCGCTTGATGAGTCATCTCTTTCTGGCTCACTATCGCTTTCCCAAGTGATGTATGCTCGTCGAGATTTGTTGGACTTTTTGTATGAACGACTCTTGTCATTATCCCTATCATTGTCTTTCTTTAGAGATGGACAATCCGGCTTGTAGTGCCCGAATTTTCCACAGTTGAAACACGTCCCTTTTACCTTGCCATTCTTATTTCCTTCGCTTCTAGATTGCTTCCGAAACTTGACTAGATTTTTGTCCGAGTGTTGAATCTCGTTCTTACTAATGTATCTATTATACCTTTTCACAAATAAGCCCATATCATCACCGGATTCTTCATCTTTGTCATTCTTGGCTTCATCATCACTTAGCTCTTGATGTGTGGACTTTGAACAAGAAGTCTTAAGAGCAATCAACTTCTTCTCCGTATCTTTTGCTTTCTCTTTCTTAATACTCTTTTCATGTTTATCCAAGCTAATGAGCACTTGTTCATGCTCATCGAGTTTACAGAATAGTGTTGTGAGGTCTAGTGTTTCTAGATCGTTGACCTCCTTGATAGCGGTGACCTTTGGTTTCCATTCCCTATTTAAACACCTCAAAATTTTGTTAGTAGCAACCTATTTTGGAATTGATTTACCAAGAACATGCAATTTGTTGATAATGTGAGTAAATCGTTTTTGCATATCCGCAATGGTTTCCCCTTGCTTCATGTAAAAAAAATCAAACTCTTGCGTTAGAGTATTTATACGAGCCAACTTAACATCATTAGTACCTTCGTGGGCTACTTGTAAAGCATCCCACATGGTTTTGGCCGTTTCACAATGAGAGACTCGATAATACTCATCAACTCCCAAGGAGGAGATGATCATATTACGAGCCTTCCAATCATAACTGTACTTTTTCTCGTCCTCCTCATTCCATTGAGCTTCGGGTTTGGAAACGACAATGCCTTCATCGTTTATCATTGTAATTTCCATAGGACCGTTTAAAATAACGTTCCAAACCTTCCGATCTATGGAATTTATATGGACGCGCGTACAATCCTTCCAGTAGCTGTAATTTTCACCTGTAAACACCGGAGCTCTATTATAAGCCCCTTTAGGTTCGTTCGCCATGATCCAAGAAGTTTTACCGAAGCACCAGAATTAACCGGAGCTCGTGATACCACTTAGTAGACTATGGCAATGGATCTAGAAGGGGGGGGGGGGGGGTTGAATAGATCCTTTGAGTTTTACACGCAAATGGTTACTAAAAATTAGTTTTAAAATTTTTTTAACGGAAGCAACCACTGGATCAAAAGTCTACAACGAACCTTCTACCAAAAGGATCGGATATGCATGTATATATCGAGAATGAGTCATGGAAGAGAAAAATTCAGTTTAATTACTCCAACTATAACGCAATCAACAACTTATCACTTGCTTGATATTTAATCCAAACCAACGAGGCAAAACGATAAACAAATGAAAAACAAATGTGTTTGATTTTGCTTTGAAACAAATTATCAAACACTTGGTGTGCGTAAACACACTAAGTGCAGAATTTCTATGGTGTGTAACTTTAAGCTGCTCCTAGACACAATTCAAGGAATTGTATCAATTTAAAAAAACAGTTTATCAGCTGTAGATTTACATAACTTCAGAAATTTCGATAAATTGAGACTTCACAAATTCAAATAAACTGAAATGTATAAGAGTTAAGGGAAGAGAGAACAAACGCGATTTGACTAGGCAGTTCCCCAATCGTCCTCGCTTTGGGTACCTCTTCCCCCAATTCCACAAATGGAATTGAGATATATATAAATTTCCTTTTTGCAAAATGTTTGTACAAGAGAAAACTATGAACAATCAAATCTTCGGACGTCTTCGAATGTTGATGCAGAGCCTTCTCTTCCCTTGATTCAAGATGAATCAAGTGCTTCGAATATGGTTGATCCAATTACCATCCCACACTACTAAACCGAAAGAACCCACCGTTCTTCGGTTACATTCACTCGATCAATTGCGATCTACCAAGAATTCAAACCCAAACCTCTCTTCTACGATTCTCTGAATACAGCTACTAAACCGAAACAATTGTGCAAATCTTCGGTTACCTTCGCCCAGATAAATCCCTGTAGAACGAAACAGTTTGTGCAAAAACCCCCAAAATCCCTTTGATTCTTGGAGGATAAAACCTAGGGTTTTATTCAAGAAACACCTACCAAGCTCTCAACCCAGAAATGAAGATCATACACTTCCTAAATTCTGAACGTTATCACTTTGATAAATGGGCGACACAAACAAAGATGATTATGTGTGATTGTTTGTTTACTCAATGAAGAAGATGAAGATGAAGAGAGAATTGGTATATATTTTCACGTTTCTTGTTATATTGATATATGAGATGACCAAACTATTTATAGAGAATGATTTGACCCACTAAAAGTTATAACAGAAATAACAGAAAAAATTTAAGTGAAAAAATCAGTCCAGGAAGTTATGAGTCGACTCATGCTTTAATGAGGGTCGGCGTGCGCTGACCCGTGGAAAGCAGTGTGAAATTTTGATAGCTATGCGTCGACTCAAAGACATCATGCGTCGACTCATGAATTTTTGAAACTGCATAATTTCAAAATCCCAGCAGCAAGCGTCGACCCATGGTCGGCGTGCGCTAACCCGAATTTTTCACAAAATTTGTTTCAACTAGCATGCGTCGACTCATGCTTGCTATGCGTCGACTCATGAACCTGCAAAAACTCATAAATTCATTTTTTACATATTTTGACCAACTAAGACTCGATTCATGCACACCAAACATTAATATTATGATCATGCACATGTAGAAAGTGTGTAGACCCTTCCTATATGTTTAGACACATGAAACTCGATGGTTAGATTCTAGACACATGAAACTCGATGGTTAGATGTAATTTGCCCGACAAGTGAAGTGATACCGCTCAAATTACAATCTAATACTTAGCATATTTGTTGACATCATTAAAACAGAATGGATGAAAGACCTTAGCCCTCACAATTATCAGATCAAAGTAAATGTAGGATAAATAGAAAATAAACACTTTAATTACGATATATATAAGCACAAAAAGATAGATAAAATTGTGTAAAGTATAAGAGGATTAAACCTATGAAATATGTCCTGAAGTCAAGAAAAATAATGACTGTACTGAAGATTAAGAAAAGAGACTCGAGTTACTGATAATCAATTTGATTTTATGTTTGAGAGGAGACTTGTATTTAGTTTTCATTGACTTGGAAAAGACATATAATAGCGTGTTCATAGAAGTTTTGTGAAAAGCCCTAAAAAAGAAAGGGCTAGAGTTACCTATATTTGTGTTATTCATGATATGTATGAAGGAGGCCTGATTAGTGTGAGGATATATGGTGGAGAGGTGAACAATTTTCCCATAATAATAGGATTACACCAAGGGTTAATCTTAATCTCTTATCTTTTTACTTTAGTTTTTAGATGTACTTACAAAACACATCTAAGAGCTAGCATAAATATGTATACTTTTTGCAAAATCAAAGGAGAATTTAAATGAGAGATTGAAGACTTGGAGAGGAACTTTAGAAGTCTATGACTTTCTTCTAAGCAAAAATAAGCAGGAGTATATGGTATATAAGTTTAGTAAAAGGAGAAATATTTTTACCTTAGAGTGAAAGCCGAAGATCATATCTTACGATAATCAATCAATTCAATACTTTAAGAAAGTGATAAGAAAGATTATGTTATGGATGAATCGTGCAAGTATACACATTCAATTCAATAACAACTGATAAAAAAGATACTGATACATGAGAATTGTTGATAAAAAAGTACTGATCCATGAGAAGTGTTAATCAAAATTTTCATTAATTATCCAAAATGATAAAGTAATTTATGAGGTAAAAATATAATACTATTTGGTAACATGCAACGAGTTTATATAATAGTAAAAAGTAAAATGAGTTCAATTTAAAATTTGCAAGATTTTTAGACAATGACTCATGAATTAACTCATTAAGATTATGATAGAGAGTATCAAGTTATATTTTAGTATTTTATCTTAGTATTTTAGTTTAATCAGAATTATTAATTTAAGGTTTTATATTAGTTGGTATTTTAGTTTAATTGTTATTGAATTGGGCTTCCACTAGTATTTGAGTATTTTAGTCTTTGGCCTATTAGTATCATTATATATGTAAGTGTCTTGGACACATTTTAGGAATCAATCAAGAAAAATGTTATCTTTAATTTTTACTTTTCTTTAGATAGTTTTAATTCTCTCTCTTTTATCATTGAAACCCTAGTCTCAAATCTTTGATAGGAAAACTTCCTATCAAATTGGTGCTTTCATTGAGAGATCTCACTTCCGCTTGACCTCATGACAATAGTATTGTTTGATGGAGAAGATGAAGCATATTGGTGGATTCTTTGTTTTGAGAAATTTTTCAAAGAGCATGGAACCCATGAGTCATTGAAGGTGTTGAAAGCTGTTGGAGCTTTGAGAGGTTCTGCTCTCAAATGGTGGATATGGTGGTCTCGTATTCATCGCCGATATAGTTGGGATACATTTACAACAACTTTGTTATGGAGATTTAAACCGGAATGGAGACCCATTTTACCAATTCAAGATGAGGAGGAGCCAGATCTAGAAGAGGAAATAGAACCCACTTGTGATGATTTTGTGGAGCATGCAACAACAAAAACAAAGAGCGACAAAAACCCAAAAATACCTCAAAAAAAGAAGCAACAATTTTCTCAACCAATTCAACAGTTTCCTCCGAGAGTTGGTCAGCAGTTACCAATTCAACCACAAATGATGCAACTGCCAATTGCTCGGCCAAACATGCAAACCTCGTCCGATTCAATGATGCCACAGCCTGATTCTCAAGCTCCGAATGGATACACACCAGGTTTAGGTGGCCCCGGAATGCCACTTTCTTCATCGTTTATGTTTGCACCATCCTCTTATGGTCAAGCACCACAAACTAATTTTAATTCTACCAACCAATACCAACCTGTTCCCCAAATCCAAGCTCCCGCTGGTTCTTTGTCCCAGAGCATTACTCCTGGTACAACTCCTCAGAGCAACGGCGAGCAACCTACAGCTACAACTGTTATACCTTCAGCTACAAATGTCCAGCCACACCTTACCAGCGTTGGCTCCTCCGATTGGATCGAGCATTCGTCCTCTACTGGAAGAAGAATTTTCTACAATAAGAGGACTAAATTATCTAGCTGTGAGAAGCCTTGTGAATTGATGTCACATATTGAGAGGGTAGATGCATCAACAAACTGGAAGGAGTATACAAGTCCTGATGAAAGAAAGTCGCCACCACCGACAATGAATTCTAATCAAACTCCGGTGCCGCCGCCACCGTTGAAACAACCGAACATAATCTTACCCTTTTTGCCACCTAACATTGAATTCTTAGATGTTGCACACCATATGTTTGTTAAAACACCCCTGTCAACCATTCCCGTACCGGATGTTGCTCAGCTTGCCGAAACAGTTGTTGTTGCAAAATGCCCCACAACGGTGAACTCTCAGCTCATCAGCAATGTTTGCACAGATGCTCGTTTGCCGGGAATTGCTGCTTACATTTATCGACAGATATACAAGGAATGTGCAATTGATGCATTATCCAAAATTTGTGAAGATGCTACATTGCATGTTACGTTAAGGAAGGATTTTTTCACATCTTATACTTCTGTTGATTTTGGAGTGTTGAAGATGGGTAATGATGGTGTATATAAGATAATTGGTGTTGGTGGTTTTTGCTTGCAAACCAACATGAAAATGTAATTGTTGCTTAGAGGCATCAAACATGCTCCAAATGTCCGTTTTAATTCGATCTCTGTGTATATGCTTGATTATTGTGGTTATGACAATTACTTTGGTTCCGGAAAGTTGAAACTTAAAAAAGGTAACTTGGTATGGCTAGAGGAGAAAAGATTTTTAAAATGTATTGGATAAAATATTTGGTTGCTAAGGACGGTGTGAATGCTATCGACATGGAAGCATCTTTGTGGCACCGAAGATTTAGTCATACTAGTGAAAATGGGATGAGTGTTTTGGACAAAAAGGATATTCTTCCTAGATTAAAGAATGCAGATTTGAAAAAGTGTCTTCATTGCATGGTTGATAAACAAACTAGAGTATCTTTCAAGAGGCATCCTTTTTCAATGAAGTCAAAGTTGCTTCAATTGGTACATTTCGATGCTCGTGGTCCATTAAATATAAAATCTTTTTGTGGTGCACTTTATTTTGTTACCTTTATTGATGACTGCTCCAAGAAACTATGGGTTTATGCCTTAAAGACAAAAGACCAAGTGTTGGAAAAGTGTTGGAAAAGTGCAAAGAAAATGATATAAGCCAACCAATAGTAGTTGAAGATAATCAGGAGAAGGGTAATAAAGTTTCAGAATTGAAGCAGAATTCGCCTCATGAGGTATATATAGAAGTGGAGGTCATACTTGAAACTCCATGTGACCTTTAAGTGCGTTGCTCCAAGAGTTGGTTTCTCATTTTATCAATGTGTATAATGATGAAAGAACAACACAATATTCTTGCTTGGAATTGTAGAGGTGCTTCTAGAAGTGCTTTTTATAGGTACTATAGACAGTATGTTTTGAAGTACAAACCTGATATCTTGGTTATAATGGAGACTAGGTGCGATCCGTCCAAATTAAACAAGAGTTTTAATAGAATGGGATATGATAAGACCTTATCAGTTGGATAGGGCTCTTTGTAATGATGATTGGATATGTCTTGAGGCTAATTTCAATTCTTACAAATGATTTGGCATATTCACATACATACACATATACTGCGCATTCCACATTCCGTCATTAAAGTTTAAAAACATTTAACTACTCCTATATTTTAAAAAATATATTATATATATATTTTATAATATTTTTATTTAATTAACTTAATTAAATATATTTTTAATTTATAAACAATACTTTGATTTTAATATTTATTTTTTCTCAATTTTTAAAGATGAACAAATGGAATGTCGCGGATTCGAATCTACGACTCTGTATCTAATGTTCTGCACAACCAGGGCTGACCATTAGGGGAAGCTACTAAAACCCTAGTTTTAGGCCCCCAAATATGCTTAGGCCCCTAAATATATATTTTTTTATTAAAATAATTAATTTAAATTAATTAAATGTTGTTTTAATGATTAAAGCCTAGAAAAAAGGAAAAAACCTGTATAGTAGCATGAAAAAAGGAAGGACCTAAGTATTCAATTTTTTTTACCGACTATTCTTCTTCTCAATGTTCCTATAATAAATTACTAACAATCTCCTTATTAAATCCATCAATTTCTTTAAAATTTCTCTATCATTTTCAATTGAACATTTTTTCAAAAGCAAAAAACTTTGCAATTGCAATTGCAGCAACTCTGTAGATTTATATTTGTGATTTACCGATTTTACGAACTCTGAATCTGTGTCTGTGATATTGTAGCGCCGCCACATCATATCAGAGTCACTTCTACAGAGACAAAGACGACTTATTCTCCATCTCCAATCGCCGGTTTATTTTGTTGTTTGGATTGACGGCAAACAAGTTGTTATTTATTTTATTCTCTTTTGTCGGCAAACAAGTTCTTTTATTCTCTTGTTGAATATTTTTTTTGTTACTATTTGCTTAATCTATATTTTTTTGTTATTGTTTGATTGTTTTTTTGTTTGTATCTATTTGTTTATTCTCTTATCTAATTTTGTCGGCAAACATCTTTTATTCTATTTGTTTTATTTTAGTTCTATTTTAGTTGTTTATTTTAGTTGCTTACTTTCGAAATTTGATTGAATTGTTTACTTGTTTTGAAATATAGAAATGTCAAATTGAAAATATGAATCGGGCTATTCGAAACTAAAAAAAAACAAAGAGTTGAAGCTTTGATTGAATCACAAAAAGGTGCTTTAGATAAATTTGTTAAGACAAACAAAAAAAGTAAAATTGAAATATCGGTGATTGCTCAGTGAACGAACAAGTTAATAATGTAAATGCTAATGAAAATGTAAACCATGATGAAAATGAAAATAAAAAAGAGGTGGTTGATGAACAAGTTAACAATATAGATGCTAATGAAAATAGAGAAGGAATAGCTGGTGAAAATGAAACTATAGTATCTGTTAATAGGAAAGATTGTATTGATTTTGACACTCACAATGAAGATAGAGAAGAAATATTAGAAGAATCATCTCATAAAAATATATATGACCCAAGTCAATGGATAACTATTGACACAAATTTGAGAGATTTATTAGTAGAGAACGGTCCTATAAAAACTATTGATATAAATTTTCATAAGGATGCATATGCAAGACACTTTTCTTCATCACTTTACATACAACAATTCTCCAATGAAGAAAAGCGTGAAAGAAGATGGTTGGCTTATTCTCAAAATTTGGATAAAGTGTTTTTCTTTTGTTGTAAATTTTTTAATACTCTTCCTAGTACAAGTAAATTAGCACATGAAGGTAGTAATGATTGGAGAAATATTAGTGCTAAGTTAAAGATTTATGAGACGAGTAATGAGCATATTATTAATATGAGTTCATGGATTGATTTAGAAATGAGATTATTAAAACATAAAACAATTGACAAACACGTTCAAAAAAGAATTAATAGAGAAAGAGAACACGGGAGAAATTTATTACTTAGAATCATTGCGGTTGTTACAACTCTTGGAAAAAATAACTTAGCATTTCGTGGAACAAGTGAAAAGATTTACGAAGAAAATAATGGAAATTTTTTAGGTCTAATTGAAATGATTGCAGAATTGGATCCTCTAATGCAAGAGCACATTCGTCGAATAAAAAAATGATGAAATTCATAACCATTATCTTGGACATAGAATACAAAATGAATTAATAGATTTGCTAGCAGATAAAATTAAAACTAAAATTATAAAAAAAGTTATGGACTCAAAATATTTTTCAATCATACTTGATTGTACTCCTGATATAAGTCATCAAGAACAAATATCTATTGTATTACGATGTGTAGATTTTCTTCAACCCGAATACAAGTAGTTGAGTATTTTTTAGAAATTTTAGTAGTATATGATACAACTAGAAAAGGTCTTTTTGATGCTATTATGAATGAAATAAATATACTTGGTCTTGATATTAGTAACTTAAGAGGACAAGGTTATGATAATGGTTCTAATATGAAAAAAAAACATCAAGGTGTTCAAAAAAGATTTTTAGATGCTAATCCTAGATCATTTTATACACCATGTGGTTGTCATAGTCTAAACTTGATACTTTGTGATATGGCAAATTGTTGTTTCAAAGCTACGTCATTTTTTGGAGTGGTGCAACGTATTTATACAATATTTTCTTCATCTACTAAAAGATGGAAAATTCTACTAGACCATATACCTAGCCTTATTTTGAAATTATTGTCACAAACACGTTGGGAAAGTCGTATTGAAAGTGTAAAAGCTATAAGATTCCAAACTTCACAAATAAGAGATGCTTTGTTGAAATTAGGTGAAGTAAATGATGAACCTAAAATAAAAATTGAAGCTGAATGTTTGGCAACTTATGAGCTTGAAATTTTTGAAATTTTGTTAGGCATGACTATTTGGTATGAAATATTGTTTGCAGTAAACTCAGTTAGTAAACACTTCCAATCAAAGGATATGCATATAGATATTGCTATAGAGCAATTGAAAGGACTTATTTCTTTTTTTTGAAAAATATAGGGAAGATGATTTTGAAAATGCCATAATTTCTGCTAAAGAAATTGCTATCGAAATGGATATAGAACCTAAGTTTCGTGAAAAACGTATTATTCGCAGAAAGAAACAATTTGATGAGATTATTGACAATGAAGTTTTAAAAACTCCTGAAGACTTATTTAAATCTGACTATTTTTTGTACATATTAGATCACGCAATTACATCATTTTGAAGTAGATTTGAACAATTTAAAATATATCAAGATGTTTTTGGTTTTCTATTTAGTATTGAGAAATTAAGGTCATTGGACATTGAAAATTTAAAAGAATATTGTCTTAACCTTGAATGTTCGTTAAAACATTACGACAACTATGATATTGATGGATTAAACTTATTTTCAAAATTAAAAATATTAAGAGAAATCATACATGTCGAAAATGATATACCAATTGATATACTTAATTATATAATAAGACTGAACTCATTCCCAAACGCATTCGTTGCTTATAGAATAATGCTAACGATTCCTGTAACTGTTGCTTCAGCAGAAAGAATTTTTTCAAAATTAAAATTAATAAAATCTTACTAAGATCAATAATGTCTCAACAAAGATTAAATGGATTAACTTTATTATCGATTGAAAAAGAAATGTTAACTGAAATTGATTATAATAGTTTAATAAATGAATTTGAATCTCAAAAAGCTCGAAGAGTAAATTTTAAATAAATATTATAATAATTTAATTTATTTTTTTACTAGAATATAAAAGGTCTCAATTCGAAGTTCACATTTTTATTAGAATATAAAAGGCCTCAATTCGAAGTTCACATTATTATTAGAATATAAAAGGCCTCAATTCGAAGTTCGTTTTAGGCCTCATGTAGTGTTGAGCCGACCCTGTGCACAACTTCCAACTAAACTGATTTAATGATACGACATAAATATACTTTTCTTTGTATAAAATTATATCCTTACCTTTTGGCTAAATTGTATTTCATTTTTTTAATTTATTTATAATTTTTTCTTTGTTCTCTTCAATTTTTTTTGTTTTATTTTAGTAAATTGATTTTGTCTTTTAACTTTTTTAATTGTATTTTGATTCTTTATATTTAGGGCTGACAATAAATCGAACCAACTCGAAAATAGTTCGGAATTCGGTTCAACAATTAAATCGTTGAACTAGGTTCATGAACCAGATGAGATAAATATGAGGCAAAAACTAAGTTCGTTAACTAAATGAGGTGAACTTGAACTATACATAGTTTGACTCGTTAGGTTTATGAGTCAACTCGATTATATATGAGAAGGATTACATTATCTTTAAGAATAAGTTCAAAAATTTATTCCAAATCTTAGTCCTATATTTTCTTTTAATCTAACCGTGAAAAATATAGAGTGGTATTCCATATGGCAGCAAATGTTCTTCCAATTCCAATATCTATTGTGCCTTTGGAGTCAACCATTAGCGTCAGAGGAAAGTTATTAATTCATTTTGAAAGTTGTGTAGTTTTTGAATAATAGATTTTTAAGATAAAGTTAAATTCCAATCTTATGATTTTTATTTTATTTCAATATTTTCTTTTTAAAAAATATTAATTTAAAATGTCAAATATATAAAAAAAATACTTAAAAAATGGCTTTTAAATCCGTGAAGCAAGCGAGATGAACCTAACGACCTGAACCGAGTTGTTCATAAACTTATAATGAGTCGAGTTTGAGCTTAAAAAAAAATTTGTGTCAAAATCAAACCGAGATTTTAGCTGAACCGATTTTAAATGAGTCGAGCCAAACTGAGGCAAATTTGACAAGACTTGACTCATTTATAGCCTACTTATATTATAAACATTAAACAATTTAATTTACAATCTTAGTAATTAAGAGACTAGATTGCAATATTATAAAAATATCAGACTTTTGTAAATTAAATTTAGATTTAATTAGTATGTACCGTAAAGAGATTTTACATAATTAGTTAATCTTATCTATTAAATTTTTACCATGTTTGATTTATATTTTAATTATTTATAAAAATAATATCTATGAATGATTGTGATACACTAATCGTTTAAAAATTTTTACACTCACAATACATAGAAATTAATGTCATTAAAATATAAAAAATAAAAGATTACAATGTCTAAAAAGAATAAATAATTGTTTAATAGACCAAACTAAAAGTTACAATTAAGTTAAAAACCATATCAATCTTCCGAACATAGTGCCATAACTTTTTGTTTTTTTTTAAGCAATTGGGAATAATAGAAGAAACGAGAATACTAGGAGTATTCCAATCCTTACAACAAGAAAACATTCTCCACCAACACACCTCTAGATTCTAAACGGATGTAAACAGCAATCTAGAAAGGAAGGGTTGGAGTACGAAATCTCTCCCCCGCAACCCCATTTCCAAACTAAAAGTTTGATATTCCAACGTACATTATCAACATTACAGGAACCCGAATTGAAAATAATATCGTTTTTTTCCTTCCATAAAGACCAAATAACCGCCAACCACATAGCTCCCCTAATAGACCAAAATTTACCTCCTCCAATCCAATCTCTACTAAATGTTAAGAAATTGCCGTTGTAAATAGGTTCCGCTCGACACCACCCGCTAATGTTGTGCCACACGAATTTAGCCGCTGAACATTCAAACAGAAGGTGAACCAAATTCTCATCTTCAAGGTTGCACATAACACACTGACTAGAAACCTCTATCCCTCTTTTTCTCAGTTCAACTCTAGTAGGCAACATGTTCCAAGCTACTTTCCAGCCAAACAATTTTATTCTCGCTGGAGCCTTTAAGAGCCATATTTTATTAATTAACTCCTTTTGATTCAAATTGACAGGCAGATGGAAAGAGGGTTGCATCATCAAATCATTAACACACCGCACCAGCCCCGCAGAATCGCTATCATGGATCCACGTAACCTTATCACACGCCCACAGACTGATAGAGAAATTATGCAGAAACCGCTTCAAATCCACACTGCTGCTGCCGACAGTAAGCGAAGATTCTCTAGATAAGCCTAAATCATCCCAGTACCACACTCCATCGACCCACCTCCCCATTTCCGCAACTGAAGCATTTTTGCGATTACTAACCTGGTAGCAGGCAGGAAACAGGTCTACAAGGAGATCGTTTCCACACCACGGAGCATGCCAGAACGACGTCCTAACCCCATTCCCAATCTCAAACTTGACCAACTTCTTAAAATTGAAAGCTCCCTCCGTTTGCACACTGCTAAGTCTTAAAATGTCTTTCCACCAATACGACGCATTGGATCCTGCACGCACATTAGCATTCAACAACATAAGGTGTAAATTACCGTATTTCGCTATAAGTACTCTCTTCCAAAACGAATCAGCTTCGGAAAGAATACGCCATTTCCATTTCGTCAACAGCGCCAAATTGAATTCTTTAAGACTTCTAACACCTAGGCCGCCTTCTTCTTTATTTCTGCAAACCAACTTCCAATTCAACCACCTGATCTTGTTCTTACCTTCTACACTCCCCCATAAATAGTTCCTCCTAATCTTGTCCAATTCTTTCCAAACTGCAGCAGGAGCCTTGTAAAAAGAGAAAATAAAAACCGGCAAACTCGAAAGGATAGATTTGACCAGAACTAATAACTTTAAAAATATTTAGCTTTTATAATTTTTTCAGTTATCATTTAATTTATGAAATGAAATACAATAAAATATAAAAGTCCATAGACAAATTATTCAATGTAGCTAATCGTTCACACAATTATAAGAAATGGGACATCGTGCCATATAGCAACATTAAAGCTACACAATATTAAGAAATCTATAATATAAGAAAGGCTTAAATAGTGATTTAGTCCCTGTAAGTTGGTGAGATTTTGGTTTTAGTCTCTGAATCTTTTTTTTTCCGGTTCAAGTCCCTATAAGTTTTATTCCTTTTGGTAATAGTCTCTCACGCCAATGGAACGTTAAAAAAATGCCTAGTTGGCAAACTGTGCTGAGTTGGAATATTGTTTAATGATTTATTTATTTAATTGTGTAACACACGTGGAAATGGTAATTCAACTTTAAATAAAGAGGGACCAAAACCAAAAACTTTAGAAGTTATCTTCTTCTTTCTTCTACACTTGTATAAGTTCTGTTCTTCTTCTACCCACTTTCTTAAACATCCATGGCGTCCTTTTCTTCTGCAAATTCTCATTATGGCCAAGCACTGGTGACTCGCCATTAATTAACTTGCATCAAGGCTGGTAATCCTATGACTATGAGGTCAAAGGGAATCTCCTTCCCTTTGACCTCATAGTCATAGGATTACCAGCTTTGACTTCATAGTCATAGCCACTCCCTTCCTTGACCTCATAGTCATAGGATATCTGCTTTGACCTCATAGTCATAGCCATCTCCTTCCCTTTGACCTCATAGTCATAGGATTACCAGCCTTGACCTCATAGTCATGGCCACCTACCAGCCTTGACCTCATAGTCATGGCCACCATCCCTTAACCTTTGACTTCATGGTCATAGGTAGGCTTTGACCTCATAGTCATAGCCATCTCCTTCCCTTTGACCTCATAGTCATAGGATTACCAGCTTTGACCTCATAGTCATAGTCACTCCCTTCCTTGACCTCATAGTCATAGGATATCTGCTTCGACCTCATAGTCATAGTCATCTCCTTCCCTTTGACCTCATAGTTATAGGATTACCAGCCTTGACCTCATAGTCATGGCCACCTACTAGTCTTGACCTCATAGTCATGGACACCTTCCCTTTGACCTCATAGTCATAGGATTACCAACTTTGACCTCATAGTCATGGCCACCTATCAGCCTTGACCATAGTCATGGCCACCTTCCCTTTGACCTCATAGTCATAGGATTACCAGCTTTGACCTCATAGTCATAGCCACCTACCAGCTTTGACCTCATAGTCATAGCCACTTACCAGCTTTGACCTCATAGTCATAACCACCTACCAGCCTTGACCTCATAAGTCATGGCCACCTCATTGACCTCATAGTCATAGGATTACCAGCCTTGACCTCATAGTCATGGACACCATCCCTTAACTTTTGACTTCATGGTCATAGGTAGGCTTTGACCTCATAGTCATAGCCATTCCTCCCCAGGGCCTCATAGCCATTCAATTTTACAACTTAGAATTAAGTTAGAGTTCTTCAACTCTATGTGAGACTCATCACTTTGAGTATTCACGTCCCCCATTACAAACTTAGACTTAGAGAGTTTCTTAAACTCTACATGAGCTCATACTCATTCCCCTTGGAACTTTGGCCATAGTCAATGGTTCCTCCAATTCACCCTTAGTTAGGTGTGTGAGAATAAGATTTGGTTCTGCAATTTTATCTCTAAGTTTTGATGATATCAAATGAGTATTTATGTATGAACAGTTTTGTACAACTAATGTTTGTTATTTGTGAGAAATTAACAAACAGGTTATGCTTCCGTGAATTGGCACAAATACAATGCTTAAAGAAAGATACTTCGCCTATACACTTGAAGAGCTGAACTCATTTCAGAAATAATACTAAATTCACAAGACTCTGATACAAAAGAAAAAGAAAACAAGTTCTGAAGATCTGAAGATATTCTGACACAGACAAGACGCGCAGCACACAAAAAGTTTTTATCTGTCCTCACGCTTCTAGCCGCCAGCCTACCTAGCTATCATGATTACATTTCAACGGCTCTTTTCTTTCGGCTATAAAAAGAAGCTCAAGACTTGAAGAAAGATACACACATGCAAACCACTACAATTCTTTCTAACTCAGTTCTTTCTTAAGTCATATTTGGTCTAAAACTTGTTTACATTTTCAGCTTGATAAGAAGCATCTCTTTGTAAACTCACTTTATTCAAACTTAGGTTTGTATTCCTTAAGAACTACCGAGTGGTTGTAATTCTTGAGAAGTCTAGGACGTGTGTCTTAGAGGTTGTTCCTTGAGTAAGATCTGTGTGTGGTTGGATTACTTGAGAAGTGTAGAACTTGTATGTTCAAGAGGTTGTGTTAGTCACCAGCTGTGTTGGCTCGTGCATTGTACTGATTGGATTAATTAGTGGATTAAGACCTCGTTGAGAGAGGCGAAATCACCTTGGCGTGTGGACTAGATTAACTTGAGTGTTTCTCAAGTGAACTAGTATAAACATAACGTGTTTATCTTTTGAGGTTAACTAGGTTATCTCTTTTAATAGAAAGAGTCTTAGAAGGGAGTTCATTTTTAAAAGAAACGAATTTATTTTAAAAACCCAATTCAAACCCCCCTTTCTTGTGTTTTTCACACCTTCAATTGGTATCAGAGCTCCGGTTCTGAGGTGATAAAAAAATTGAATTTTTATCAAGCACTTAACAGTGTTCAGTACCGATCCAAGTGTGAAAATCAATGACTAACCCAACTCCTGAAACAAATGTCATTGAAAGAGACTCTTATACTGCAAAACCTCCTATCTTTGATGGCGAAAAATTTGATTATTGGAAAGATAGAATTGAAAGTTATTTCTTATCGTTTGACTTAGACCTATGGGATCTAGTAGTTAATGGTTACAATCACCCTGTAGATTCTGCAGGGAAAAAGATTGAAAGAAGTGCATTCACAGATGCGCACAAGAAAACTTACAAAAACCATCACAAAGCAAGAACTATTCTGTTAAATGCAATCTCCTATACAGAACATGAAAAGATTACAAACAAAGAAACTGCAAAATCTATCTTTGACTCTCTCCGTATGACTCACGAAGGAAATGCTCAAGTCAAGGAGACGAAGGCTCTTGCACTAATTCAAAAGTATGAAGTCTTCAAAATGGAAGAAGATGAATCTCTTGAAGCCATGTTTTCAAGGTTTCAAATGTTAGTCGCAGGACTCAGAGTTCTGGACAAAGGCTATTCCACTGCGGATCATGTCAAGAAAATCATCAGAAGTCTGCCCATCAAATGGAGACCAATGGTGACTTCCTTAAAACTTGCAAAGGATTTAAATAATATAAGTCTTGAGGAACTTATCAGTTCTTTAAGAAGTCATGAAATAGAGCTTCAAGGAGATGAACCTCAGAAGAAGAATAAATCCATTGCACTAAAGGCCAAATCCGAGAAGAAAAAGGTGTATCAGGCAGAAGAAGAAGTGGAAGAATCTGAAGAAGATTCATAGGAAGACGACATATCTCTCATATTAAGAAAAATAAGCCAACTATGGAAATATAGAAGAAATAAGTTCAGAGGACCAAGAAGAAGATCTGAATCTACATCTGGTCAAAGGAGAAATTATGGAAAAGACATTACATGCTTTGAATGCAAGGAACCTGGACATTTCAAAAGTGATTGTCCAAAAGTCAAGAAAGAAGAAAGACCTAGGAAAGGCAAGAAGAGTCTTATGGCAACCTGGGATGATTCAGAATCTGAGGATGATGCTGATGAAGATCGAGTCAACATGGCATTCATGGCAGAAACCAGAGACGACTTATCAGATAAAGAACTATCAAACTCTGATGATGAAAAAGAGGTACTTTCTTCCCTATCTTGTTCTGAACTTGAAATAGGATGAACTGAACTTATGAAAAGACACCAAAAACTTCTAAGAAAACACAAAACTCTGAAAAAGACTTTTGTGATTCCTTCAGAAGATCTTGCTAAAAGCAAGCAAACCATTTTTGAATTAAATGAGAAAATAATTGTCTTAGAAAATTCAAATACTACCTTAAAAAGTAAAATTTCTAAATTAGAAGAATAAATCACCACTAACACAACTAGTACTAATGAAGTAGTCAAATATGATAGAGCCTTTCAACATTTCCTTGCCAAGAGCGTATATAGAAGCAAAATGGCTTGAATGATCTATGGTGTCAGTAGAAATGGTAGTAGAGGTCTAGGATATTCAGGACCATCACAACCGTATGATGAGACCAAGAGTATCAAAATAATAACTCTATCTAAACACTTTGTGTCCTCAGGCACTAACTTAAAATGTTCATAACTAAAAAGTTTAAATTCTATTACTACGCAAATACATACACTAAAGAAAAATCCTAGACCTAAAAACTATGCACAAATTCCGCACTATTATTCTAATGTTAGGAAATCCAAAGGTGTCAGAACCTCTGGAAAAGCTAATGTGAAAGGACCCACAAAATGGGTACCTAAGAATAAGATAATTTATGTTGCAGACATTCTTAATGGCACCATCGAAATACCAGTCATGGTACCTGGACAGTGGATGCTCGCGACACATGACGGGAGAAAGGCATATGTTCCAAGATCTAAAACTTAAGCCTGGAGGCGTAGTCGGTTTTGGAGGAAATCAGAAAGGAAGAATCATTGGCTCCGGAACTGTTGGAAATGGTAAGCTTCCTTCCATTAAGAATGTCTTGTTAGTTGAAGGTCTAATGCATAATCTATTGTCAATTAGTAAACTCAGTGACAGTGGTTATGATCTCATCTTTAATCAAACGTCATGTAAAGCTGTAAGTCAAAAGGATGGATCTGTCCTGTTCAATGGAAAGAGGAAGAACAATACTTACAAAATTAAATTATCAGATTTAAAACATCAAAATGTAAAATGTCTTCTTTCTGTAAATGAAGAGCAATGGGTCTGGCACATACGTCTTGGGCATGTTAGCTTGAGAAGAATTTTTCAGCTGAACAAACTAGGACTTGTCAGAGGCCTGCCAAATCTGAAGTACTCTTCAGATGCTCTTTGTGAAGCATGTCAAAAAGGCAAGTTTTCAAAATACTGCCGCTAGAACTTCTTCACATTGATCTTTTAGAACTTCTTCACATTGATCTTTTTGGACCAATAAAAACTGCTTCTATCAATGGTAAGAAATATGGACTAGTCATCGTTGATGATTACAACCGCTGGACATGGGTGAAATTCTTAAGACACAAGGATGAGTCACATACTGTGTTTGCTTCCTTCTGCACTCAAGTACAAGATGAGAAAAATTGCAAAATAGTCAAGGTCAGAAGTGATCATGGTGGAGAATTTGAAAACAAAGACTTTGAAAAACTTTTTGATTCACATGGAATATCACATGATTTCTCATGTCCTAGAACTCCACAACAAAATGGAGTTGTAGAAAGAAAGAACAGAACCCTGCAAGAAATGGCTCGCACCATGATCCAAGAAACTGGCATGGCTAAACATTTTTGGGCAGAAGCAATTAACACAACATGTTATATTCAAAATAGAATCTCTATCAGACCTATCTTGAATAAAACTCCTTATGAATTGTGGAAGAATAAAATACCCAACATTTCCTACTTTCATCCGTTTGGATGTACTTGTTTTATGCTTAACACTAAAGAGAATCTTAGCAAGTTTGATTCCAAAGCACAGAAGTGTATGCTGTTAGGATACTCTGAACGCTCAAAAGGCTACAGAGTTTATAACACAGAATCACAGATTGTGGAGGAATCTATTCATGTTAGATTCGATGACAAGCCTGACTCTGAAAAGTCAGAGCTAGTTGAGAAACATGCAGATTTAGAAATCAGCTTCTCCGAACCAAAGGAAAAGGCAGACGAAGTTAAAGATCAGCAAGATACTACTCCAGAAACTACTAACGTAACTCCGAACACTCCACTTCAAAAGAAAAGAAGATTGCCTACTTCACATCTTGAAGAACTAATTCGGGGTAACAAGGATGCTCCAATCAGAACCAGATCAGTCTTCAGACCATCAGAAGAAACACTTCTAGGATCAGTGTCACTAATCGAACCAGCTACAGTTGAAGAAGCTCTTATGGACAAAGACTGGGTTCTGGCTATGGAAGAAGAACTTAACCAATTCTCGAAAAATGATGTTTGGGATCTAGTTCCTAAACCCAAGAATGTTCATGTAATTGGTACTAAGTGGGTTTTCAGGACCAAGCTTAATGAGAAAGGAGAAGTTGTCAGAAATAAAGCACGACTTGTTGCTCAAGGATACAGCCAACAAGAAGGAATTGATTACAATGAAACCTTTGCTCCTGTTGCTAGACTTGAAGCAATACGATTACTAATCTCATTTTCAGTTAATCATAACATCGCTCTATATCAAATGGATGTTAAGAGTGCATTCTTAAATGGTTATATATCAGAAGAAGTTTATGTCAAACAACCTCCTGGTTTTGAAAATTCAGAAAAATCAGATTTTGTTTTTAAACTTAAAAAGTCACTCTTGGTACGATAGATTGAGTAAATTTCTTTTAGAAAACGATTTCACCAGAGGAAAGGTT
Source organism: Lathyrus tuberosus (assembly GCA_022829125.1). Lineage (NCBI taxonomy): Eukaryota > Viridiplantae > Streptophyta > Magnoliopsida > Fabales > Fabaceae > Lathyrus > Lathyrus tuberosus. The sequence goes on from JALAZF010000579.1 coordinate 2,117,518, forward strand.
GACACAACTCTTTTCTGTAAAACATATAATAATGATATTCTTATAGTTCAAATTTATGTTGATGATATTATTTTTGGTTCTGCTAACTCTTCTTTATGTGAAGAATTTTCAAAGTTAATGCAAGCAAAATTTGAAATGAGCCTCATGGGAGAACTAAATTTCTTTCTAGGAATTCAAATTGATAAAAAACCAGAGGCCACTTACATCCATCAAATCAAGTACACAAAAGAACTTCTAAAGAAATTCAACATGATGGATTGTAACATCGCTAAGACACCAATGCATCCAACATGCGTTATGGGAAATGAAGAAACAATTGTTAAGGTTTGTCAAAAACTCTATCGTGGTATGATAGGTTCTCTCTTATATCTAACTGCTTCTAGACCTGATATATTATTCAGTGTACATCTATGTGCTAGATTCCAATCAGATCCAAGAGAATCTCATTTAACTGCTGTTAAACGAATTCTGAGGTATCTGAAAGGAACAACTAACCTTGGCCTGATGTATGAGAAAACATCAGAGTATACTCTTTCTGGTTACTGCGATGCAGACTATGCTGGAGACAGATTAGAAAGAAAAAGCACATTTGGCAACTGTCAGTTCTTAGGAAGCAATTTAATCTCATGGTCAAGCAAGAGACAATCTACAATTGCTCTCTCAACAGCAGAAGCATAATACATATCATCTTCCTTATGCAGTACTCAAATGTTATGGATGAAAAATCAGCTGGAAGATTATCAGATATATGAGAGTAACATTCCTATCTTCTGTGATAACATTGCTGCTATTTTCTTAAGTAAAAATCCAATTTTACATTCTAGGGCTAAACACATTGAAATAAACACCATTTTATAAGAGACTATGTTCAGAAGGGAACTTTATGCTTAAAATTTATTGATACAGACCATCAATGGGCTGATAGTTTTACAAAACCCTTGGCTGAAGATAGATTTCTAATTATTTTAAAACATCTGAATATGAAATATTGTTCATAATGAATAACACCTTCAGAATCCTATGTGTTTAGTCAGAGAAGAAATATTTTTAAAACATCCAAACCATTTTTTTTGGTTCCGATAAAAAATTGTGTTTTTATGATGTTTCATTTAATTAGAAAATATTTTCTGCATGTGACTTAGTTAATATTAAATCACTTTATTTATTCAAATCAAACGAACATTATTTTTCTCGAGATTGACTCATAACTTTATTACATTTATTCACTCACCCCCTTACGGTGTCTATCTTCCCTAAGTCCTTCTTAATCTCACTCAATAAAAACCCTTATGTTGGAAGTGACAAAACTTGTCACTCTAAATTAGAAAATGATTAATGCGTGTAACCTAGGCTATATCCACAAATCATTACATCTAATATTTAGTATAACAATAAACAAGAAATCTCTCTTGGGAATGATCTAAATCATAATTACACTCATTCTCTTCCACTGTATCTTTTGACCTTTCAAATTCTAGAATCACCTTATAAATCTCACACACCACTTCACTTCCTCTTACCAAAACCCTAGAAAACCCTAAATCATTTCTCCGTCATCATGATGACGTCGATGCAAAAAGAAACCGTCAAGTTCTCACAAGAAATGGAAGCGTCATCAAGGAAAGTATCAATCTCCTCAACAGAGCCATCTTCGACGATGACTACAACAACTACATTAGCTCCTTCATCTTCGTCACAATCTTCTCAGATAAATAACGATCATATAACCCAAAGAGAAGCCTCTAATACATGCAATCTCGAGAACCTAACTGTACTCAAGGAACTACATGTGGATTTCAAGAATCTTGCTGAAAATGGATTTAATCTAGTCGAAGAGGTAAAAGCCCAAGGATGGACTAACTTCTTTGATAGGCTCAAAGGACCAGTTTTTGAAGCACTTGTAAAAGATTTCTGGAGACAAGCTGTATGTGACAAAATCCATGTTCTCTCCTATGTCCTAGGAAGAAAAATAGTCATCACCGAAAAATCCATTGCTGAACTTTACAAGCTGGAATTTCTGAAGAACAATAGAGTGTATGGAAAGAACAATAAATCTCCATTTGTGAAAAAGGTTATCAACCCAATCATTTACGCCAACTATCAACCGAACAGAACAGAGTACAAGAGAGAAGATCTGCATGCAAATCTGAAAATATGGCACAAGATCATACTTGGCTGCATCCATCCAAGACCTTCATCATATGCTGCAGACTACCTCAATGCAAATCAGAAGTACATGCTATATTATTTGATCACCAAGGAAAGGATGTGCTTACCATCAATCTTATTTTACAACTTGAGAGATATGGTAACAAAAACCAGAACAATAGGAGAACCAAGAAGTGATTCACCAAAGTACATTCCTTTTGGAAGAATGCTTTAGGATATATTCTATGAAAGTGGTATAGTGGACACTCTGATACAAAATTCCAATACACAGAAGATCTGACACCAACTCTTGGAGAACCAGTCAACGCCACAACTCTTAAGCATATGAGGATAATTAATGAAGTAAAAGTGAAACCTTTCTCTATCTCTGAAGACTTAAGTAAACGAAGGGTCACAATGCCAGGTTATCCTACCTATCACAAAAGCTACCACATTGAAGAAATAGCTGCATATGCAGATGCAATGAAAGCACGAGGTTATGATGAATTTGAGGTCAAGAACGAGGAAGAAGAATGGGAGCAAACTAAAGAAACTGATGGATCTACTTCTGAACCAACTCTTACAGAGTCTCTCAGAAATAAAAGAAAGCAAGCTACTGTTGCTTCTGGGCCTCAGAAAAGGAAGAAGAGTAAAAGATCAAAAGCCTCAAAGACTGTTGATCTATCTCCTGCATTAATAACAACCAGCAAGTCTGATTCTGCTCCATCAAGTTCTATTCCAACTCCACAACAAGTTCTTCCCATCCGCATTTCACAACCATCAGTTAGTACCAATCCATCAAACCTAACACTACCAACGTCTATACCTGCAACTTCACAAATTCTCTCTCCATCAATCAATACACCTATTCAGTCTGTGACAATTTCTACATACACCTCATCAACAACCATCTCAATCATCGAACCAGAAGTTCCCGTCTCACCAATGGCATATGCCTTTCATCAGAAAACCATTGCTGAATCACTAATTCAACCTTCTGATACTCCATCTCCAACTTCTGAACCTCTTATTGTTTCAGAATCAACTTTCTCTATCGACCAACAACCACCACCTGAGATCAACCCAGCTGACCGCGCCTTGGTCATTTACAATGCACCACCTCTAATATCCTTTGAAGAGTGCACACGTCAATTTCATGACAAAGCACTAGAAAAGTTTTCCAAACTGAGAGCAGAACTTAACACAAGTACAAAGCTCGTGGAGCTTAAAAATGCCTGTCAAAGCTTTCAGAAATGGTTGGACACAGAACTTACAAGAATAGTAAGCCTCTCACATGCCACCATAACTGCTGGACTTCAGTTGGAAACAGAAAGAGCAGAAGCAGAAGCAAGAGTCAGAGTACTCAAGTTCTTGGCTGCCAAGCAGAAAGAAGCTGAAGAAAAGGATGCTAGAGAAGCAGCAGAGAAGGCTGCTGAAGAAGTTAGAAAGGCACAAGAAGCTGAAGCTATGGAAAAGGCAAAAGAAAGTGCTGCAGTTGTTTCCACGCCTGATCCCGTTATAAAGCGTTTGGAAGATGCTATTGATGAAATCAGAACGGAACAAAAGAAGTTTAGAGAAAGATTTGATAAGCAAGATTCTGTCAGTGACAATCTTCAGGGAATGCTGAAGCAAATTTTGGATAAGATATCCTCTGATAGTAAATAAGTTTATGTCTCTTGTATTTCTTAGGTTTTTAGTTCTGTGTTTTTCACCCTTGGCTAACTTATATTTTTGATTAATGACAAAAAGGGGGAGAAAGTTTTATGAATGTGATAATTTTGATTCCATAGTCAATCTCTGAAAAACAATGTTGTTTACATGCTAACAGATAAATCTGTTATTTCTATTAGATTGTTTTTTTTGTATTTTTTATCTGTTTCAGATAAATCAGAACTCTACTGATGAAGAAAGAACTAAGACGATGATGAATAATGAAATCAGGGGGAGCCCAAGCACAGAAATTCATCAAGTCTAATACTCAGGGGGAGAACTTCATATAAAGGATAAGCTATCTTTGAAATCTTTCATTTTCCCTGAGTTATACATATATCAAAATTGTGTCATCAAATACATAGTTTTGTCATCATCAAATGATTATTTGTGTATGAACAATTTTGTACAACTAATGTTTGTTATTTGTGAGAAATTAACAAATAGGTTATGCTTTCGTGAATTGGCGCAAATACAATGCTTAAAGAAAGATACTTCGCCTATACACTTGAAGAGCTGAACTCATTTCGGAAATAATACTAAATTCACAAGACTCTGATACAAAAGAAAAAGAGAACAAGTTCTGAAGATCTGAAGACAAAGGTTCTAATGGAACGAAGTCCAGATGCTAAAGACTTACGCTCTCTGATCAAGGTTCTGAAGACCTAACTACAGTCTACTCTCATGCTTCAATCAGAAATTATCAGAAGCCTATAAAGATATGAAAACGACGCTCTAAGCGAATAAGGTTCTGATGACCAAGTGCTGAAGATTCTGAAAGCGCAGAGCTGATGATTCGAAGACTTGACATTTTCAAGAACCAAGCAATGTTTTCCCTTCTTACTCATGCTAAAAAAAAAGCCTCTGAAGTTGAGAAGCCAAGAAGACTAGCTATGATGTATAGCTGTACCACACTACAACGTAAAATATCTTGGAAACTGTGCAACGGTATAAACGAAGATATTCTGACATAGACAGGACGCGCAGCACACAAAAAGTTTTTATCTGTCCTCACGCTTCTAGCCGCCAGCCTACCTAGCTATCATGATTACATTTCAACGATTCTTTTCTTTCGGCTAAAAAAAGAAGCTCAAGACTTTAAGAAAGACACACACCTGCAAACCGCTACAATTCTTTCTAACTCAGTTCTTTCTTAAGTCATATTTGGTCTACAACCTGTTTACATTTTCAGCTTGATAAGAAACATCTCTTTGTAAACTTCCTTTATTCAAACTTAGGTTTGTATTCCTTAAGAACTACCGAGTGGTTGTAATTCTTGAGAAGTCTAGGATGTGTGTCTTAGAGGTTGTTCCTTGAGTAAGACCTGTGTGTGGTTGGATTACTTGAGAGCTCTAGAACTTGTATGTTCTAGAGGTTGTGTTAGTCACCAGCTGTGTTGGCTCGTGCATTGTACTGATTGGATTAATTAGTGGATTAAGACCTCGTTGAAAGAGGCGAAATCACCTTGGCGGGTGGACTAGATTAACTTGAGTGTTTCTCAAGTGAACTAGAATAAACATAACGTGTTTATCTTTTGATGTTAACTAGGTTATCTCTTTTAATAGAAAGAGTCTTAGAAGGGAGTACATTTTTAAAAGAAAAGAATTTATTTTAAAAACCCAATTCAAACCCCCCTTTCTTGTGTTTTTCACACCTTCAAGGTGAACTACGGTTGCTCTGATTCTTTAGTCAGATACGTAGGCACAAGATGCGACGTCTTGGCGAGCAAACTTAGTGTACATACCCTTAGGTCTTTACCTTCACCTTTAGCAGATTCCATTAGCAAGCAAACATAACATAACACAAACTAACAAGAGGTTCCTGTAGAGTACTACAGATACTTAGGGTGCTAATACCTTCCCTTTGTATAACCAACCCCCTAACCTAGATCCTCTTAGGGTTTTTTTTCAATCTTTACCCTTTCCTTTGGGTAAATCAAAGCTCGGTGGTGAATTCAAAGAAATGTGATGCAAGTTAATTAATAGCTTGTTATCCGATTCTCACCGCAACAGAAGTTAGCAACCTTGGTGCAATAGAAGCATGAAAATGTTTATGTCAAATTCAATGGAAAACCCTAAAAGACGATTTTGGAAGTGTCAAAATTCAGGTTGCTTCAAAATTCAGTTTGCAAACATCATTAACAATACCGGTTGCTTCAAAGAAGCTCCACTTATCAGGGTCAATGTCTACTTCAACTTTATCCCCACCTAGGTAGTACACGACACCATCCCTAACAAATTTTCCCCCATAATGTAAGTTCACAATAAACGACATACCTGGAAGATTCTTTCTTGGAAGTTCAAACGCAGACGTACAACCACCGTTGAGCTTACCTGAACTATTAATGAATGGAAGAGACAAACTTGGAAATGGAAAAGTCAAGCCCTAATTTACAAGGACTTAAAACAAAATATGGAAATGAGAATTAGATGACATGTTATGGGGGGAAAGTTTAATAGCCACGCGTGTTAAACAAATATATAAAAGAAATGAAAAAAAAATATTATACATCACCACCGTCTGCCAAGTCACCTTTTTTTAAACGGAAGAGTAACAGCAGGGACTAACGCCAAAAGGAATAGAACATAGAGGGACTTGGACCGAATAAAAAAAGATTCAGGGACTAAAACCTAAATCTCGCCAACTTACAGGGACTAAATCATTATTTAAGCCTATAAGAAAACAAAGTGTTATGGATATCACTTTCATAACCTTTGCCTAAATGCTGCCATGTCATACAATTAGGGGCGTTTGGTGTCTAATATGAACTAATTCCAACCAAATTATGGGCTATTTGAAAACAAACAACACTAATTGCATTAGTTACACCATTTTTCTCAAAGAGTAACTGCACAACTCCGTACACAACCAGAATGTACTTTTCGTTTACCCATTATTTGGCTTTTTGGGAACAATTACCAATGCTCCTTTTGTTGAGACTTGACATGCATCCAGTTTGTTTTTTCCAGTACCAAAAGGCATTGGTAACACCACTTCAGATTTCATTCGTCTCACTCCGTTTGTTCTCTGAAAATTTAAAATGGTTTGAAAGAACACTACAAAAATCGGTGTCCCACTGAAAAACCCTCTCAACAACATTTCATCTTCACCGGATAGTTATTAAATTTTGCTCTGATTTTGTCATTCATGTTTTTAGTTGTATGAATGTATGATTCTTGACAAATATAACTATGAAACAAAGCAGCAAATGGATTTCTCATCACTAATGGACAGGTTGTTGACACTGGTTGTTGACTGAGTTTGTTGTGTGCTCTAAAAAGAATATAACTTTAATTATTGCTCTTTTTATGGTGGGGATATTTGTACAACATTTTGATTCTGATAAATTTGTCATTTTGTTGCTTTGGTTGGGATTTGATTATGGCTTTAAAATAAAAATTCTATCTTTTTTTGTAGGAGGGTGTTGAAGTATTGACAGAAGAAGCTCCAACAAAATCTGTTGCTTCTAGGGGTTCTTCAAAGAGAAGTAAAGCATCAGAAGTTCATAATTTGTCTGAAAAGGTTTGTGTTTTTTTATTTATTTATTTGTGTTTGTTGATTTTTAGTGTTCTTATGGAATAGATTTTTCTGGAATTTGTTGAGCAGAGAAGAAGGAGTAGGATCAATGAGAACATAAAGGCTTTACAAAATCTGATACCTAATTCTAACAAGGTGCATGTGTTTTTTTTAACCTTTGGTTTAAAGGGCGTGTTTGTTTTTAATTCCTTATTATTATTATTATTATTATTATTATTATTATTGTTGTTGTTGTTGTTACTATTGTGGATTGTTTGTTTCCATGTGTGTGTGACAGACTTATAAGGCTTCAATGCTAGATGAATATATTAAATACCTAAAACAGCTTCAGCTCCATGTACAAGTTTGAATATCTTTTTATTTTCAACTATTGTTGTTGCTGTTGTTATTATTACTACTATTATTGAATGTGATTAGTATGAAGTAACATTTTCGGGCTGAGATCTGAAAGTTGAGCCATTGAAGTAACATTTTCTATTACACAGTTTTGCGTGTAAAGTTTTAAATAATTCTATGAGTCAAGTTTTGTGTTGTCTCTTTGTACAATAATCTTATACCATTCGTTGATTTCTAATAGCTTCTTGATCCAAGTTCCCGGGGATGATGTTACATTTTCAGGATCCAGTGCTGTGCAGTGTGACGGTTGGTGTTTCCCACTTTGAACGTAGGGATGCATGTTTGTTTTAGACAGATTTAGAGTTGCAAGGACAAGGTTGTCTTACAAGGTAGGGATGCATGTTTGCTTTTTAGATTTTACGGCCTTTATAACTGACTGGTGTAACATGCTTTGCTTTTTGTATTTGAGTTATACATTATAAACCTGATTATGAAATATAAATGTTGGGCTCTTTATCTGACCGAATGATATTTTGATTTCATACAAGCCAATATATTTCTCAGAAGTGTGTCTGCAAACTGCAACCGAATTATTCTAATTTTTCAATTTTCACTTTCCTGAGATTTATCCTTGATTTTGTTGCATTTATTGTAATGTTAGTTCTATTTTTTTAGAAACACATTTTATAATGCACAAAAAGATGTCCCTTCTGCTGGTTTGATTAGAAAGAGCGATAAGATAGAGAAGTGAATGACTTACAAGATGTCCCTTCCGTGGTGATGATTATTAGCATTCAAGCACCCATATATATATATATATATATATATATATATATATATAGCTGTAATTGTATGTTGGCATATTTTTACTACTACTTTTTTATTTTTTAGATTACAAAATCACTAATTTTTCTATCTTCATTTGACCGTGTTTTTCCTTTTCCCTATTTTTGGTTTTTTTTTTTCGTTTAAGAACCATGGCCTGCTGGCCTTCTTTGTTTTTTTCCCTTTTAATCTTTTTTTCTTCCTTTTTTAACATTACTAATATCATTACTCCCTCCGGTTACAATTATAAGCCAAAATAACTACTTTCACACGTATTAAGAAAGTTAGTTAAGTGTAATTAATTTTCTTGATTTCATGTACTATCAAAGTAAAATTTACGATAATATCCTTAGTTTATTTAATGAATCAACTACCAACATTAAATGCCTTTGAATTAAATTAAGGGTATAATAGTAATACAAACATTAATTAGTCTAAAATTTAATGACTTTTGCTTATAATATTGACCAAGAGTTAAAGTGTTTTTTTTGCTTATAATAGTGACCGGAGGGAGTATTTATTATAATATATTTTGAATGGTTCCATGCTGAATGGTCACTTCCCTAGAGGTAATGCATTAGTAGTTAGACTTTATTAAGAAATAGAGCATTCGTTGTTTTTAGGGATGGCAGGCAGACCCAAACCCGCGTGGCTCACTCGCACCCGAACCCGAGTCTACGGGTAAAAATTCGAGTTGATTGAGTTCGGGTTCGGGTTTAGGTGTCACCCGATATTTCGGGTGTGGGTTTGGGTAGTGTGAAACCCACACCCGAAACCCGAAACCATACCCGCTTAGACATGAAATTACATAAGTGCCTATAAATATATATGTAGACTTTAATTTTAATTGTAATGTTAAGATGTTGAAGACCTTAATTTTAATTGTAATGTTACAAAACTTGATGGAAAATTGTAATTTAATTCCTTAATTTTTTGAGAGACCTTGATGGAATTCTTGTGTTTCAAATTGCAATGTTGCAATTGTATTTTTGTGTTTTTGCTACGGATTCGGGTTTGGGTGGAAAAACCCGAACCCAACGGATGTAGGCGTGGGTGTTATTTTGCCACCCGAATAGCCTTTGAATTCGGGTTTGGGTGGTGATTTCGGGTGCGGGTTTGGATAGTGTGAAACCCGCACCCGACCCGACTCGTTGTCATCCCTAGTTGTTTTGTTTAATTTCCCATTCCAAAAATACACATGTAGCCGAAGTACAAGGTCAATTAGGGTTGGATTGGAAAACCCCTTTTCTTAATGTTTCTTTCTCAGACCGTGTAGACAAACAGTTTTTTTTAATAAAGTTAATTTTTTTTCAATATTATTTAAATTAGACAGAAAATTTATTTTTTTATTAAAATTAATACATATTTTTTTACTGTAGTACAAACTAGATAGATAGATATATATCTATTGTTGGTATCTTATATACAAATATTATATTATAAAAGACTATAATAAATAAGAGATTAATTACTATGCACTGTCAGTGTAAAAAAATTTACACTATCAATTCATCACCATCATCCGTTTGCATTACTTTATAGATTTTTAAACTAAAAGTCAAACACTTCTTATCATCCAACGTCTTAGATTAGCTGACGGTGTAAAAATCTTTTACACTGTCAGTGTATTTCAATTAAATCCAATAAATAATTATTCATTCTATTATAGAATATTATAATATAATATTTATTATTTTATAGTCAGAAAATTATTTTTTTTTACTAAAATTAATCTATTTTTCAGTGTTGTCCAAATTTAATATATATAAAACAATTACTTGAATAATATATACTACTATTATATTATAAAAGATTACCATAAATAATTACTCACTCCATTATTAACTAGTGTAGTTTATTGTTTCTTATTTTATGATTAAATAATTATTATTTTTTACTAAAACTAATATATTTTTTGGTGATGTCTAAATTACACGCGCACTTATTTTTATTTTAACTAAAGTTAACATATTTTTTCAGCATTTGCTAGTCAGATTATATATATATATATATATATATATATATATATATATATATATATATATATATATATATATATATATATATATATATATATATATATATATATATATATATATATAAAATACTGTAAATGTTATTATAGGTGTGAAATGATAAAATAGATATTTTATATAAACTTCATAATTATAAATACTGTAACACCTTAAACCACAATAAATTGTATTAAATTTTTAATTTATGATAAGATGTTATTCTACATTTTAGTCCATATTTTTTTATTTTAATTAAAATTTCTACCATTAAAGAAATAAATTCATCAAATAGAATTGAAAATATTTTATAAATTTTTTAAAATAACAATTAATGTAACACATTTAAACATAATGAATTATATTCAATTTTTAATTTATGGTAAAATGTTACTTTAGTTTTTACTTTATATTTTTTTATTTTAATTGAAATTTTTATCATAAAATCATTAAATGCATAAAGTTATAATCAAATTACTCTTTATGAAATTAATTTTTTTTAATATCATTAAATATTTATGAATAATGAAAGGAGAACAAAAAACACTAGAATTGAATTATATTTTATGAGTATTGTATATATCTTATGTAATGCAAAATATTATTACATTTTTTTTAATGAAGGAAAGATATATATTAATTAAAAAAAAAACAATTACAAAACAAGGTGATCCAAAGGGATCCAACCAAAACTAAGAGACTAGGATTACATCATAAATTCTATTAGATGGATTCTAATAGGATTATTTTATATTTTTTTATTTTAATTGAAATTTTTACCATAAAAACAATAAACGCATAAAGTTATAATCAAATTACTCTTTATGAAATTAATTTTTTTAATATCATTAAATATTTATGAATGATGAAAGGAGAAAAAAAACACTAGAAATGAATTATATTTTATGAGTATTGTATATATCTTATGTAATGCAAAATATTTTTACATTTTTTTTTAATCAAGGAAAGATATATATTAATTCAAAAAAATAATTACAAAACAAGGTGATCCAAAGGGATCCACCCAAAACTAAGAGACTAGGATTACATCATAAATTCTATTAGATGGATTCTAATAGGATTATTTTATATTTTTTTATTGGCTTAAATGCACTTTTGGTCCCCTTAGTTTAGATTTTTTACACTTTCGGTCCCCCTATTACAAAACCTGTGATTTTGGTCCCTACATTTTGATGGTCTTTGCAATTTTGTGGTCCCCATCCAATTTTGCTCCAAAACCGTACATGAACAGTGCACTGTTCATGTACGTACATGCACTGTTCATGTACGAACATGCACTGTTCATGTACTGTTTTGGAGCAAAATTGGAGGGGGACCACAAAATTGCAAAGACCATCAAAATGTAGGGACCAAAATCGCAGGTTTTGTAATAGGGGGACCGAAAATGTAAAAAATCAAAACTAGGGGGACCAAAAGTGCATTTAAGCCTTTTTTATTTTAATTGAAATTTTTACCATAAAAACAATAAACGCATAAAGTTATAATCAAATTACTCTTTATGAAATTAATTTTTTTAATATCATTAAATATTTATGAATGATGAAAGGAGAAAAAAAACACTAGAAATGAATTATATTTTAGGGTTAAATATGTTTTTAGTCCCTATAAAGTTTGAAATTTCAGTTTTAGTCCTTCCCTACCTTTTGGCAACGGTTTTTACAAAAAAACCGTTGCCAAAACCAGCTAAAACCGTTGCCAAAACCCAGGAGGGACTAAAAATGAAATTTCAAACTTTATAGGGACTAAAAACATATTTAACCCTATATTTTATGAGTATTGTATATATCTTATGTAATGCAAAATATTTTTACATTTTTTTTTAATCAAGGAAAGATATATATTAATTCAAAAAAATAATTACAAAACAAGGTGATCCAAAGGGATCCAACCAAAACTATGAGACTAGGATTACATCATAAATTCTATTAGATGGATTCTAAGCTTAACATTGAGCAATCCTCTATAAACCATAATGTCAACTATATTATTCAAAATATTATTGATATTTACATTTTTCCCAAAAACAATATCATTCCTATAATTCCATATGTGGTATATAGTTTCTGCCACAGCCATCTTCAATATGTCAACTTTCCACCCTTTTCCTTTAACCTTCCCACATATCCACTTAATTTCCTCACTTCATTGAGTTGGGACATGGTTAACATTGATCCAATCTAAGACATCTTTCCAAATATTCTTTGTTTTTTCACAGCTGAAGAGGAGGTGATCTATGGTTTCCACTTCAATCTTGCAGAGGTTACATATGTTATCATTAAGCATCCCAAATCGCATAAGCCTTTCCTTTGTAGCAAGATTGTTATGGCAGACCATCCATAAGCATTGTATAGCACGAGGTCTTGCTCTGTTGTATTTCAGCAGCTTGTTCCACATCACTCTATTCCCATCATCAATGGGCACAATGTAAAAATCAATGGCCTTGAATCTCTAGTTCTTCAAAGCCTGCTCCCATAGATCTTGAACTTTTGGGATTTTGCTCCTTTGCTTCAATATCCCCTTTAGGATCCAAGAGTTGTGCACTTTTGTTTCATACTCCATCACCTTACTATCTTTAATATAGTAGGTATGGATCCATCTTACCCATAAGTTGTCAGCCTTTATGTAGAGATTCCATAAACATTTCATCAGTAAGACTTCATTCCAAACCTCCAGGTTTAGGACTTGCAATCCTCCTTGGTTGATAGGCTTACACATTTTGCTGCCACAGGGCTTTTTTTGCTTATAGTATCCTTTCCAGACCAAATTAAACTCCTACAAATGGAGTTGATCTTCTTGATAACAAATTTGGGAATTGGCATACAGTGCATCCAGTATTGAGCAATAGCACAAGCTATGCTCTTGACCAGCTGAATTCTTCCAGCATAACTGAGAAGTTTTGCCGACCAATGATGAATTCTGGCTACAATACAATCCACCAGGGGAAGGTAGTGCTAAATGTTCAACCTTTTACTAATAATGGGAACCCCCAAGTATTTGAAGGGTAGAACACCCTCTTGATAGCCAGTCATATTTTTTAGAGCTTCTATGCTACTACCATCCAGTCTCCCTATGTAAATCTTACATTTACTAGGGTTGACTACTAGACCAGTAGATTGAGAAAACTTGTTGAATGCTGCAAGGATGAGTTGAATAGAAACTGAGTCACCCTTAAAAATAAGCAGAACATCATCAACAAATGTAATATTAGTAAGTCTCATCTTTTCACATTTTGCATGGTGGTTGAAGTATGGGTTCAGCTGCATTTTGAAATTGAGTCTATTCATGTATTCCATGATAAGAACAAAAAGCAAAGGTGATATAGGATCACCTTGCCTAATACCCCTTTTAGCCTGCAAGTAATCAGTATAATCTCCTATTATATGTTGAATTTATATGTGACAGTAGAAACTCCAGCCATTATCCATTGTATAAACTGGTTAGGCATACCAATTTCCCTCATGATACAATCAAGGGATCTCCAATTGACCATGTCATAGGCCTTTTGAAGTTCTAGCTACATTATAACTCTAGGGGTACCTCCTTTTCTGGTGTAGCCTTGGAGAAGCTCATTAGCAAGCAAGATGTGATTGTGTATGTGGTGCCCTGGGACAAATGCAGCTTAACATTGACTAATCACAGTCTGCAGTACATTCCCCAACCTATCTGTCAAGATTTTTGAGATAATCTTATAGAAAGTTGTACACACGACAATAGGCCTGTAGTCTTTAACCTCTCTAGCATTATTATTCTTGGGAATCAAAGAAACAATAGTATTGTTGAAAGCTTTATATAGAAAAACGGGTGTATATATAGAGCTTTCAAAACAAGGTATGAGTCGAGAGATATATGCTTCGCACTAAAGCTATAGATTTGGATAATTTTTAAGCTTTTTGATTCTTATTTGTAAGCTAGTTTGCTTTGTGATTTGTGGTTGTTAGGATTAGTTTGTGAATTACTTTAAGAATCTCTTGTACCCTTAATTGATTATAGTGAAGCTATTTCTTTAGTTTGGATGACTCGTGGTTTTTACTTTCATATTGAGGGCTTTTCCAAGTTAAAATATCAGTATTCTTTTGTACCTTTATTTGTTCAAATTTCTGTCTTATATTTGTTGTTGATCCTTAAGGTTCCTATAAGTGTGGGGAATTTTATATCTGTTGCATATTGTTATGTTATTATGTCTTAATTTCCCATGATAGTGGTATCAAAACTCTTGGTTAAGGGCTATTTTACTTGTTTGAATGAAGGAGTCAAATACAATGATGAGGATGTTATTGTTGAGCGGTTCTAATTACCATTTATAGAAGGGTATGACGAAAGACTTACTATTTGTGATGAAATTGCATTTACCGTTTTTTATTTCCGCAAAGCCAGATTTTGTGTCTGATGAAGAATGAGAGTTTGAACATTTACAAGTATGAGATTTTATTCGAAACTATATAGGAAATAATGTTTAGAATCATAACGTTAATGAGACACATGCAAAAAATGTGTTGAATAGATTCATAAGTTTGAAGTATAAGGAGGGAACTTCTCTTTCAGATCGCTTGAGTGAATTTCAAGGGCTCCTTGATCAGATGTCTTGAATGAGTATCAAATTTGATGATGAACTTTTGGGACTATTTCTATTTCTATCTTTACTAGAGTCTTAGGAGATGTTTCTTGTTTCTATCATAAGTTATGCTTCTAGAAGTGTTATTTCTTTGTAAACGTCTATGGGTGGTATTCTTAATGAGGAGATGAAAAGGAAGGCACAGGGTTCTGTAGCGTGCGATTTTTGTCGGTGACGCGACCACCTTATTGCCATTGTTTGGAATTGGGTGCTACTTTCTGATTTCTTATTTATCCTATAAAGCTGGAAAGGAAACGGAAGCTATCTATAACTAACCTTACACGCAAATGTTTTCTTTAACAAATGCTAAGAAACTGGGGGGTCCGGGGTCAGGTTATGCAATTGGGAGTTATCAATTACCCAACCTATATATGGTTATCCATAGATTGTTTGGCATTTTCTTCTGTTTTTCTACTTACCGGTGTTTGTCTGTCGTAAAATAAGAAAGTTTCTCCTTTGGGAAGGTTTGAGAGAGAGTATTTTTTTTATTGTTTTTCGGGTTTTTCGATGTTTATGGTAAGGTACTTGACCTAAAGTTTTTGATTAGTGTGCTCGCTAAGATTTCGCAATCTTATGCCTAAGTATTCCCGTTAAAGAAAAACAGGGAAATCAGAGAAATCGTAGTTCCTCCTATTCTATGGGAGGAAAAAGATGTTTGGTGTCTTATTTAAAGCCCAAGATTGAAGCTAAAGGTTGTATTTGTGTCTTGTTAAAAGCCCAAGATTGAAGCTAAAAGGTTTTGACTGAAAGAGAATTTGTCATCTCTAAAGGGAGATATCTCATCTGTTTATCACAGTTGTTGGGTAACTGATTATAAAGGAGAATTACTTTAACTGGAATATATGGAGTCCAGCAATGCCATAATTTCCTTTATAGGCGATTTGTCTTGAAGGATAAAACTTTAACTCAGTGTAGAGCAATGCCATTTTTCCTTAGGAATCTTCCATGCTAAGAGAGGGACATTAACTTGGATGTAAATAATCTAGAGGCTTTCCACTTACAACAATTAGATGAAAGAAGGGTTTTACCAGGATAAAGAGGGACTACAACTTGGATTTTTGAATCAACAAGTGTGCCACTTACAGCAGTTATCTGGGATTAGGGTTTGTTTTGATTGTCTGTTTTAATGTGTGATGTACAGAGAAATATCTTCCTGCAGAGAGTTTTTGATTTCCTCTGAGGGGATGTTGGTTTTTTGTGTGCCTTGATCAAAGCCCAAGGTTGAAGCTAAAAGTTTGACTCTGTTTAGGGAGATCATTATACAAAGGCTAAGAGGAGGCTGAAGAATACTGACTCAGCAAGAGAGTGTTTATTTGTCTTGTACAAAGCCCAAGATTGAGGCTAAAAAAGATTGACTCTTTTGGGGAATATTTTATCTGTCTTGTACAAATCCCAAGATTGAGGCAATAAAAGGGTTGACTCCACTAGGGAAAGGTTTTATCTGTCTTGTACAAAGCCCAAGATTGAGAAGCCAAGAAGCCTCTGAAGTTGAGAAGCCAAGAAGACTAGCTATGATGTATAGCTATACCACACTACAACGTAAAATATCTAGGAAACTGTACAACGGTACAAACGAAGATATTCTGACACAGACAGGACGCGCAACACACCAAAAGTTTTTATCTGTCCTCACGCTTCTAGCCGCCAGCCTACCTAGCTATCATGATTACATTTCAACGATTCTTTTCTTTCGGCTATAAAAAGAAGCTCAAGACTTGAAGAATGACACACACATGCAAACCGCTACAATTCTTTCTAACTCAGTTCTTTCTTAAGTCATATTTGGTCTAAAACTTGTTTACATTTTCAGCTTGATAAGAAACATCTCTTTGTAAACTTACTTTATTCAAACTTAGGTTTGTATTCCTTAAGAACTACCGAGTGGTTGTAATTCTTGAGAAGTCTAGGACGTGTGTCTTAGAGGTTGTTCCTTGAGTAAGACCTGTGTGTGGTTGGATTACTTGAGAGGTCTAGAACTTCTATGTTGTAGAGGTTGTGTTAGTCACCAGCTGTGTTGGCTCGTGCATTATACTGATTGGATTAATTAGTGGATTAAGACCTCGTTGAGAGAGGCGAAATCACCTTGGCGGGTGGACTAGATTAACTTGAGTGTTTCTCAAGTGAACTAGTATAAACATAACGTGTTTATCTTTTGAGGTTAACTAGGTTATCTCTTTTAATAGAAAGAGTCTTAGAAGGGAGTACATTTTTAAAAGAAAAGAATTTATTTTAAAAACCCAATTCAAACCCCCCCCCCTTTCTTGTGTTTTTCACACCTTCAAGGTGAACTATGGTTGCTCTGATTCTTTAGTCAGATACGTAGGCACAAGTTGCGACATTTTAGCGAGCAAACTTAGTGTACATACCCTTAGGTCTTTACCTTCACCTTTAGCAGATTCCATTAGCAAGCAAACATAACATAACACAAACTAACAAGAGGTTCCTGTAGAGTACTACAGATACTTAGGGTGTTAATACCTTCCCTTTGTATAACCAACCCCCGAACCTAGATCCTCTTAGGGTTTTTTTTCAATCTTTACCCTTTCCTTTGGATAAATCAAAGCTCGGTGGTGAATTCAAAGAAATGTGATGCAAGTTAATTAATAGTTTGTTATCCGATTCTCACCGCAACAGAAGTTAGCAACCTTGGTGCAATAGAAGCATGAAAATGTTTATGTCAAATTCAATGGAAAACCCTAAAAGACGATTTTGGAAGTGTCAAAATTCAGGTTGCTTCAAAATTCAGTTTGTAAGCATCATTAACAATACCGGTTGCTTCAAAGAAGCTCCACTTATCAGGGTCAATGTCTACTTCAACTTTATCCCCACCTAGGTAGTACACGACACCATCCCTAACAAACTTTCCCCCATAATGTAAGTTCACAATAAACGACATACCTGGAAGATTCTTTCTTGGAAGTTCAAACGCAGACGTACAACCACCGTTGAGCTTACCTGAACTATTAATGAATGGAAGAGACAAACTTGGAAATGGAAAAGTCAAGCCCTAATTTAGAAGGACTTAAAACAAAATATGGAAATGAGAATTAGATGACATGTTATGGGGGGAAAGTTTAATAGCCACGCGTGTTAAACAAATATATAAAAGAAATGAAAAAAAAATATTACACATCACCACCGTCTGCCAAGTCACCTTTTTTTAAACGGAAGAGTAACAGCAGGGACTAACGCCAAAAGAAATAGAACATATAGGGACTTGGCCCGAATAAAAAAAGATTCAGGGACTAAAACCAAAATCTCGCCAACTTACAGGGACTAAATCATTATTTAAGCCTATAAGAAAACAAAGTGTTATGGATATCACTTTCATAACCTTTGCCTAAATGCTGCCATGTCATATAATTAGGGGCATTTGGTGTCTAATATGAACTAATTCCAACCAAATTATGGGCTATTTGAAAACAAACAACACTAATTGCATTAGTTACACCATTTTTTCTCAAAGTGTAACTGAACAACTCCGTACACAACCAGAATGTACTTTTCGTTTACCCATTATTTGGGTTTTTGGGAACAATTACCAATGCTCATTTTGTTGAGACTTGACATGCATCCAGTTTGTTTTTTCCAATACCAAAAGGCATTGGTAACACCACTTCAGATTTCATTCGTCTCACTCCATTTGTTCTCTGAAAATTTAAAATGGTTTGAAAGAACACTACAAAAATCGGTGTCCCACTGAAAAACCCTCTCAACAACATTTCATCTTCACCGGATAGTTATTAAATTTTGCTCTGATTTTGTCATTCATGTTTTTAGTTGTATGAATGTATGATTCTTGACAAATATAACTATGAAACAAAGCAGCAAATGGATTTCTCATCACTAATGGACAGGTTGTTGACACTGGTTGTTGACTGAGTTTGTTGTGTGCTCTAAAAAGAATATAACTTTAATTATTGCTCTTTTTATGGTGGGGATATTTGTACAACATTTTGATTCTGATAAATTTGTCATTTTGTTGCTTTGGTTGGGATTTGATTATGGCTTTAAAATAAAAATTCTATCTTTTTTTGTAGGAGGGTGTTGAAGTATTGACAGAAGAAGCTCCAACAAAATCTGTTGCTTCTAGGGATTCTTCAAAGAGAAGTAAAGCATCAGAAGTTCATAATTTGTCTGAAAAGGTTTGTGTTTATTTATTTATTTATTTGTGTTTGTTGATTTTTAGTGTTCTTATGGAATAGATTTTTCTGGAATTTGTTGAGCCGAGAAGAAGGAGTAGGATCAATGAGAACATAAAGGCTTTACAAAATCTGATACCTAATTCTAACAAGGTGCATGTGTTTTTTTTAACCTTTGGTTTAAAGGGCGTGTTTGTTTTTAATTCCTTATTATTATTATTATTATTATTATTATTATTATTATTATTATTATTGTTGTTGTTGTTGTTGTTGTTGTTACTATTGTGGATTGTTTGTTTCCATGTGTGTGTGACAGACTTATAAGGCTTCAATGCTAGATGAATATATTAAATACCTAAAACAGCTTCAGCTCCAAGTACAAGTTTGAATCACTTTTTATTTTCAACTATTATTGAATGTGATTAGTATGAAGTAACATTTTCGGGCTGAGATCTGAAAGTTGAGCCATTGAAGTAACATTTTCTATTACACAGTTTTGCGTGTAAAGTTTTAAATAGTTCTACGTGTCAAGTTTTGTGTTGTCTCTTTGTACAATAATCTTATACCATTCGTTGATTTCTAATAGCTTCTTGATCCAAGTTCCCGGGGATGCTGTTACATTTTCAGGATCCAGTGCTGTGCAGTGTGACGGTTGGTGTTTCCCACTTTGAACGTAGGGATGCATGTTTGTTTTAGACAGATTTAGAGTTGCAAGGACAAGGATGGCTTACAAGGTAGGGATGCATGTTTGCTTTTTAGATTTTACGGCCTTTATAACTGACTGGTGTAATATGCTTTGCTTTTTGTATTTGAGTTATACATTATAAACCTGATTATGAAATATAAATGTTGGGCTCTTTATCTGACCGAATGATATTTTGATTTCATACAAGCCAATACAAGCCAATATATTTCTCAGAAGTGTGTCTGCAAACTGCAACCAGATTATTCTAATTTTTCAATTTTCACTTTCCTGAGATTTATCCTTGATTTTGTTGCATTTATTGTAATGTTAGTTCTATTGTTTTTAGAAACACATTTTATAATGCACAAAAAGATGTCCCTTCTGCTGGTTTGATTAGACAGAGCGATAAGATAGAGAAGTGAATGGCTTACAAGATGTCCCTTCCGTGGTGATGATTATTAGCATTCAAGCACCCATATATATATATATATATATATAGCTGTAATTGTATGTTGACATATTTTTACTACCAATTTTTTATTTTTTAGATGACAAAATCACTAATTTTTCTATCTTCATTTGACCGTGTTTTTCCTTTTCCCTATTTTTGTTTTTTTTTTTTCGTTTAAGAACCATGGCCTGTTGGCCTTCTTTGTTTTTTTTTTCCTTTTAATCTTTTTTTCTTCCTTTTTTAACATTACTAATATCATTACTCTCTCCGGTTACAATTATAAGCCAAAATAACTATTTTCACACGTATTAAGAAAGTTAGTTAAGTGTAATTAATTTTCTTGATTTCATGTACTATCAAAGTAAAATTTACGATAATATCCTTAGTTTATTTAATGAATCAACTACCAACATTAAATGCTTTTGAATTAAATTAAGTGTATAATAGTAATACAAACATTAATTAGTCTAAAATTTAATGACTTTTCCTTGTAATAGTGACCAAGAGTTAAGATGTTTTTTTTGCTTATAATAGTGACCGGAGAGAGTATTTATTATAATATATTTTGAATGGTTCCATGCTGAATGGTCACTTCCCTAGAGTTAATGCATTAGCAGTTATACTTTATTAAGAGATAGAGCATTCGTTGTTTTTAGGGATGGCAAGCAGACCCAAATCCGCGGGTCCACCTCCATCCGAACCCGAGTTTACGGATAAAAATTCGAGTTGATTGAGTCCGGGTTTGGGTTCAGGTGTCACCCGATATTTCGGGTGCGGGTTTGGGTAGTGTGAAACCCACACCCGAAACCCGAAACCACACCAGCTTACACATGAAATTACATAAGTGACAATAAATATATATGTAGACTTTTATTTTAATTGTAATGTTAAGATGTTGAAGACCTTAATTTTAATTGTAATGTTACCAAACTTGATGGAAAGTTGTAATTTAATTCCTTAATTTTTTGAGAGACCTTGATGGAATTCTTGTGTTTCAAATTTCAATGTTGCAATTGTATTTTTGTGTTTTTGCTACGGGTTCGGGTTTGGGTGGAAAAACCCGAACCCAACGGATGTGGGCGTGAATGTTATTTTGCCACCCGAATAGTCTTTAGATTCGGGTGGTGATTTCGAGTGCGGGTTTGGATAATGTGAAACCCGCACCCGACCCGACCCGTTGTCATCCCTAGTTGTTTTGTTTAATTTCCCATTCCAGGAATACACATGTAGCCGAAGTACAAGGTCAATTAGGGTTGGATTGGAAAACCCCTTTTCTTAATGTTTCTTTCTCAGACCGTGTAGACAAACAATTTTTTTTAATAAAGTTAGTTTTTCTTCAATATTATTTAAATTAGACAGAAAATTTATTTTTTTATTAAAATTAATACATATTTTTTTTACTGTAGTACAAACTAGATAGATAGATATATATCTATTGTTGG
Source organism: Lathyrus tuberosus (assembly GCA_022829125.1). NCBI lineage: Eukaryota > Viridiplantae > Streptophyta > Magnoliopsida > Fabales > Fabaceae > Lathyrus > Lathyrus tuberosus. The sequence continues at coordinate 2,139,439 of JALAZF010000579.1, forward strand.
TATCTTATATACAAATATTATATTATAAAAGACTATAATAAATAATTATTCATTCTATTATAGAATATTATAATATAATATTTATTATTTTATAATAAGAAAATTATTTTTTTTTTACTAAAATTAATCTATTTTTCAGTGTTGTCCAAATTTAATATATATAAAACAATTACTTGAATAATATATACTACTATTATATTATAAAAGATTTCCATAAATAATTACTCACTCCATTATTAACTACTGTAGTTTATTGTTTATTATTTTATGATTAAATAATTATTTTTTTTACTAAAACTAATATATTTTTTGGTGATGTCTAAATTACACGCGCACTTCTTTTTATTTTAACTAAAGTTAACATATTTTTTCAGCATTTGCTAGTCAGATTATATATATATATATATATATATATATATATATATATATAATACTGTAAATGTTATTATAGGTGTGAAATAATAAAATAGATATTTTATATAAACTTCATAATTATAAATACTGTAACACCTTAAACCACAATAAATTGTATTAAATTTTTAATTTATGATAAGATGTTATTCTACATTTTAGTCCATATTTTTTTATTTTAATTAAAATTTCTACCATTAAAGAAATAAATTCATCAAATAGATTTTAAAATATTTTATAAAAATTTTAAAAATACAATTAATGTAACACAATTAAACATAATGAATTATATTCAATTTTTAATTTATGGTAAATTGTTACTTTAGTTTTTACTTTATATTTTTTTATTTTAATTGAAATTTTTATCATAAAATCAATAAATGCATAAAGTTATAATCAAATTACTCTTTATGAAATTAATTTTTTTTAATATCATTAAATATTTATGAATAATGAAAGGAGAACAAAAAACACTAGAATTGAATTATATTTTATGAGTATTGTATATATCTTATGTAATGCAAAATATTATTATTTTTTTTTTAATGAAGGAAAGATATATATTAATTAAAAAAAAAACAATTACAAAACAAGGTGATCCAAAGGGATCCAACCAAAACTAAGAGACTAGGATTACATCATAAATTCTATTAGATGGATTCTAATAGGATTATTTTATATTTTTTTATTTTAATTGAAATTTTTACCATAAAAACAATAAACGCATAAAGTTATAATCAAATTACTCTTTATGAAATTAATTTTTTTAATATCATTAAATATTTATGAATGATGAAAGGAGAAAAAAAACACTAGAAATGAATTATATTTTATGAGTATTGTATATATCTTATGTAATGCAAAATATTTTTACATTTTTTTTTTTAATCAAGGAAAGATATATATTAATTCAAAAAAATAATTACAAAACAAGGTGATCCAAAGGGATCCAACCAAAACTAAGAGACTAGGATTACATCATAAATTCTATTAGATGGATTCTAAGCTTAACATTGAGCAATCCTTTATAAACCATAATGTCAACTATATTATTCAAAATATTATTGATATTTACATTTTTCCCAAAAACAATATCATTCCTATAATTCCATATGTGGTATATAGTTTCTGCCACAACCATCTTCAATATGTCAACTTTCCACCCTTTTCCTTTAACCTTCCCACATATCCACTTAATTTCCTCACTCCATTGAGTTGGGACATGGTTAACATTGATCCAATCTAAGACATCTTTCCAAATCTTCTTTGTTTTTTCACAGCTGAAGAGGAGGTGATCTATGGTTTCCACTTCAATCTTGCAGAGGTTACATATGTTGTCATTAAGCACCCAAATCGCATAAGCCTTTCCTTTGTAGCAAGATTGTTATGGCAGACCATCCATAAGCATTGTATAGCACGAGGTCTTGCTCTGTTGTATTTCAGCAGCTTGTTCCACATCACTCTATTCCCATCATCAATGGGCACAATGTAAAAATCAATGGCCTTGAATCTCTAGTTCTTCAAAGCCTGCTCCCACAGATCTTTGACTTTTGGGATTTTGCTCCTTTGCTTCAATATCCCCTTTAGGATCCAAGAGTTGTGCACTTTTGTTTCATACTCCATCACCTTACTATCTTTAATATAGTAGGTATGGATCCATCTTACCCATAAGTTATCAGCCTTTATGTAGAGATTCCATAAACATTTCATCAGTAAGACTTCATTCCAAACCTCCAGGTTTAGGACTTGCAATCCTCCTTGGTTGATAGGCTTACACATTTTGCTGTCACAAGGCTTTTTTTGCTTATAATATCCTTTCCAGACCAAATTAAACTCCTACAAATGGAGTTGATCTTCTTGATAACAAATTTGGGAATTGGCATACAGTGCATCCAGTATTGAGCAATAGCACAAGCTATGCTCTTGACCAACTGAATTCTTCCAGCATAACTGAGAAGTTTTGCTGACCAATGATGAATTCTGGCTACAATACGATCCACCAGGGGAAGGTAGTGCTAGATGTTCAACCTTTTACTAATAATGGGAACCCCCAAGTATTTGAAGGGTAGAACACCCTCTTGATAGCCAGTCATATTTTTTAGAGCTTCTATGCTACTACCATCCAGTCTCCCTATGTAAATCTTGCATTTACTAGGGTTGACTACTAGACCAGTAGATTGAGAAAACTTGTTGAATGTTGCAAGGATGAGTTGAATGGAAACTGAGTCACCCCTAAAAATAAGCAGAACATCATCAGCAAATGTAATATTAGTAAGTCTCATCTTTTCATATTTTGCATGGTGGTTGAAGTATGGGTTCAACTGCATTTTGAAATTGAGTCTATTCATGTATTCCATGATAAGAACAAAAAGCAAAGGTGATATAGGATCACCTTGCCTAATCCCCCTTTTAGCCTGCAAGTAATCAGTATAATCTCCCATTATATGTTGAATTTATATGTGACAGTAGAAACTCCAGCCATTATCCATTGTATAAACTGGTTAGGCATACCAATTTCCCTCATGATACAATCAAGGGATCTCCAATTGACCATGTCATAGGCCTTTTGAAGGTCTAGCTGCATTATAACTCTAGGGGTACATCCTTTTCTGGTGTAGCCTTGGAGAAGCTCATTAGCAAGCAAGATGTGATTGTGTATGTGGTGCCCTGGGACAAATGTAGCTTAACATTGACTAATCACAGTCTGCAGTACATTCCCCAACCTATCTGTCAAGATTTTTGAGATAATCTTATTGAAAGTTGTACACACGACAATAGGCCTGTAGTCTTTAACCTCTCTATCATTATTATTCTTGGGAATCAAAGAAACAATAGTATTATTGAAAGCTTTATATAGTTGGCATGTGTCAAAAAACTCATTCACAGCAGCAGTCACATCAACCTTTATAACATTCTAGCTGGCTTTAAAAAATCTTGCTCCAAAACCATCAGCTCCTGGTGCTTTCAAGTCTCCAATTCCCCTTAAAGCTTTCTTGATATCTGCTTCTGTCACTCTGCTTATCAAAGTTTCTCTTTGTTTCCTAGTGAGCTAGCTTTCCATCCTCATAGCTTCTATATCTACATGGGTGAGGTTATTATCCACATTTCCCATAAGATTGTTGTAGAAACCCAGAACCTCCTTGCCTATATCCTTCTGGTTCTGTAATATGGTTCCATCACTTTTCTTCAAATTGATCAAAATATATGTGTGGTGTTTGGTTTTGATAGAAGCAAAGAAGTAGGAATTATTTCCATCTCCCTTCTTCAGCCAATCTATTTTTGACCTCTGCATCAGAATCTTCTCTTCAAGATCATTAAGGGATAAAACCTCCTCAGTCAACTTCTTGATTTTTTCAATTATCTGATTGTTCATCCTGTTAGCAACAAGTTCCTTGTGAGCATTGGTGATATTACTTCTGGCTTCCTTTAATCTTTGGTTCACATTAGATAGAGGTTTGCTGAAGCTCCTCAAGTCCTGCTTCAATCTTCTGAGCTTATGCCATAGGATATACATTGGTTTTTCTCCTTATAGGTCTCTCCCAGCTCTTCTGAACCACCTCATCATAACCAGGCAGATCCACAAGACAATTGCTAAATTTAAAATGCTTCTTAAACTTTTTCTGCTTCTCTTTACTATCCATGAACAGCAAGGCATGGTCAGGTATATGTGGGGGGGGGGGGGAATTTCAGATTATTCTCCATATAGTTGTTAAACCAGTCAGTATTTCCAAGGCCTCTATCAATTCTTGAGTAAATTGTCTCCATATCATGCTTGCTAGACCAAGTAAAGTAATCCCCCAGGCTATCAATTTCACTTAACCCTATTGTCATCATCATCTTTTGCAAGTCCTCATACTCACTTTCTGTAACCAGTTTGCCTCCCACACGATCTTGGGCTTTAGCTACATTGTTAAATTCCCCTATTACACACCAAGGTCCTTGAAGGTTGCCATACAGGAACTCAATTTCCTTCCACAGAATTCTTCTTTTACTTAGCTGGTTGTGAGCAAAAACTACAGTGAGCCAATATTGGAATCTCCCAATTGTGCCATAAACCCCACAATGAATCATTTGGCTAGAGCTTTGCACCATATTAACATCAACTATAGTTCTATCCCACATTAACCAAATTCTACCATTTAAATGATCCTTATAGTTGTCCAAATAGTCATCATAAATTTGGAGCTTATCTCTAATTTTTTTTGCCTTAGCTTATTTTACCCTAGTTTCAATCAAAACAATGATAACAGGCTTGAGATTGAGGAGATGGGATCTAATATCCTTTATTTTGCCTACTTTGTTAAGGCCCCTAATATTCCATGAGGCTAACATGGATCAAGATTGATGGTTACAAGAGGGTCATTCAAAACCTCAAGAACCTCAAATCCATTAGTGCACTTAACAGAACTAGCAAAACTAGTTTAAACACTCTTACCTTTATCTCTAGGAGAACTTCTCACTGTGATTCATATCTCTTCTTCCATACCTTCCTTTTTCTCTACTCCACTTGGTCCTTCTGCTGGAGGGGGAGTTATTGGCTTTTTCACTTCAGGTGGTTTTTGCTTTGGTCGCCATTGTTGAATCTTCTTTCTTTCACCACAATTGTGTCCCAACTTTTGACATTTTTCACAAAAGGATGGTCTCCATTCATATTCAACAGGCTGCATCATCATGTTTCCTTCAGATTTCCTTATGGCAATTTCACTTACAAGCTGTTGTATAATGTCTACTTCAATCAAGATCCTAGCAGACGATACACGAAATTTGTTTGCTGTACATTCATCAGTCACAAATGGTTTACCTATGGCACTTCCAATCTTATTGAGGCTTCTGACTCCCCATAGACGAAGAGGAAGTTGAGGGAGTTTGATCCATATCAGGAGAGTTTGCAGCAGGTCTTTCTTCATATTGAATTCAGGCCTCCATTCTTTCAAAATCAATGGCATGTTCCTTATGGTGTAGGGTCTTTTCATCATAACCTCATCTCTATCCTCGTGGGCACTGAATCTTACCAAGAAGTAACCCTCATCATGATAGTAGAGCTCTGAGATCTTCACAAAGTTCCACATTTTCTGCAGATAGTTCTTCATGGCATTCATACTCAAATCCTCACCCACCATGTATAGGATCAGAGCGTTTTCCCAGAATTGGATTTCGGTTGCAATATCTTCTTGATCGATTTCAATTTCCACCACTCCGTTCACTATTTTTGGGGCCACATACTCCATGGCTAAAAAGAACCTTTGGAGTATGTGGAAGTCGAAGAAGAACCTTTGTTCAAGAACTATTCCCACATTCCTTAATTGGGAAGGTGAAGGAATAATATCTTTACCAATCTACTTTTGTGATGAAAGATTAGACCGTATTGGAGAAGAAGTTTCTTGAATTTTTTTCACCTCACAATCGGTTTATGGAGGCCAAGACGGTGATTTCAGTATTTGCGCAAGAAGGAAGCAAATCTCTCAACGAAGCTTGAGAGAGATTCAAATCTATGCTGAGAAAGTGTAAGGGCCGTGGTTTTGATGACTTGAATCAAGTTCACATCTTCTATAACGGACTTCAACCCGTTCATAAAACTCTTTTGGATGCTACGTCGGTTGGTTCTCTAATGTCAAAAAGCGCATAAGATGCAGTGTCCATCATTGATAGGATGACACTAAATGATCATCAAGGTCAACACAACCGTTGTAATTCACAAAGAAAACTGGTAATTATCAATTTGGGAACAAATGATGTTATTCTTGCTCAAAATAAATTACTCTCGCAACAAGTGGAGTTGTTGACAAAGCAAATGTCAAAAATTCCACAATAAATCAAAGAGATGCAAGAAGTTCCCAACCAAAATCAACATGTAGCAAGTTGTGAACTTTGAAAAGGTGATCATCCTACCGACTATTGTCCACCAGTCGTTGAAGAAGTCAACTATGCGAGAAACCAAAATCAAGGCTATCAACCAAGACCATCGTATCAAAGCAATAACCAAGGCTACCAACCGAGAGGTAATAACCAAGGTTACCAACAAGGGTGGAGGTAAGAACTGGGATCTTCTAACCGTCAACCTTACCAAAGTTACAACCAACCGCAACAAAACTATGGCGGAAGCTCAAAGATTGAGAAACTCTCAATCAATTCAGGCAACTATCAATGTCCAACCAAAAAAGCACTGATTCCTCGATTAGGAATCTTGAGGCACAAATTGGGCAATAGTCTAGACAATTGGCCGATCAACAAAAAGAAGCCTTTCCGGCAAGGCCGCAAGTAGATCCTAATGAGGTATGCAAATCTATCCTTACTAGGAGTCGTAGGAAAATTGATTTGGGCATTGGTGAGAACATTACTACAAAATGCGCATACAACAACGTCAGGTTTACAACGGTTTGCGTATACACCATTGTAATAGATGCACACATTTTTTTAAATCTCATTAGGCTTTTAATTACGGTTAATATTCCAACCATGGTGAAATGTGAGGCCTTTCACCACGGGTATTTAAAAAACCGTCATTATAGGTAGCGTCTGGTCATGGGTTCAATTCTCAGCACTAACATTTATGGTTTTTTACATATTTTTTTAAAATACCCACAACCTTTCACCATGGTTATATTTTCAACCGTCATTACAGCCTATAGTTTAGTTTTAGGTCTTTCTCTTCAAATAATCGGTTTTAGGGAAAATCGTCTCCTTTTTTAGATCTGTTTCATGCATCTGAAGCAGAAAAATCGTGCGGTCATTAATCCCATACTCTAGAAGAGTTACATGACTTCACCCTCAAAACCTCAAATTAATCTTTTTTATATTTTTAATGAATTTTTTACTGTTTTCATAGTCTCAAAAAATTCCAAAAAAATTCTCAAAATTCTTATTTTACCTAATTAGATTAAATTTCGCGTTTTTAGATTTTTCTGAATTTATTTTAAGGCTTAATACCCTTTTTGGTCCTCTAGCTATAGGGGTAGGTCCAAATAAGTCCTCTATCTTTTAAAAGTTCCAAATTGGTCCTATACGATTTTAAATAGGTCCACGTTAGTCCTCGCCGTTAGAAAAGTTAAAATTTCAAATAAAATATTGATGACATGGCATGGGTTGTGCTGAGGTGTACGTTTCTGAATGGGGATTTGGCGCGGTGGTTATAGGCTCTTCATTTCCCACCTATTTTTCATCAAGTCATTTGTTCAGTTAGTCTTCCATCTTTGAAACCCTAGCACAGCCAGACGAAGAAGAAGAAGCTCGCGTGTGAAGACGAAGACGACTATTACGTTTCCAGGACATACGATTGAAGACGAAGATTTATCCTGGTAAGTATCTATGTTCCTTTCGTAGAACAATAGTTTTCGATAGTCTAGGGTTTGTGTGTTGAAATTAGGGTTGTTTCAATCTTCTTTTTGTGAAGTTTCTGCTTGTTTATGATATTAGGTTGAAATGGAAGAAATGATAACCCTCAACATTCATCATAGTGGGGAATTTATGGATTCTGAAAAAACGAAATACGTGGGGGGTAAATGTAACGAATTAAAGGTAGATGTTGATAGGTGGTCTTATTTTGAGTTGATAGGTGTTTTGAAAGATATAGGGTATAACGAGGTAAACAACATCTACTACAGGGATCCTACATTTGGGATTAATGAGCTTACTGATGATAGAGGTGCGTTGGACATAGCTGACCTATGTAGGGTACACCTCAAGGTTGACATATACATTGAACACCCATTATCCCAACCTGATTATGTTGATGAGGGTGACACATTACATGAAGAACCTATTAACATGGAGGAGGATATATTAAATGAAGAACCTTTGGATGTTGTGAATGAAGAACAATATGATATTGTTGCTGAACTTGTTGAACAAGTACTTAAGGATGTAAACACTTCTGTTGATAGTGCTGGTGAGGGAGTGAATTCTAGTGAGGGTGTCAAGGCTGGTGAGGGAGTGCATACTGGTGAGGGTGTGACTACTGGTGAGGGTGTGACTATTGATGAGGTTGTCTTGGATGGTGAGAATGTGAATTCTGATGAGGGTGCCTTGGATGGTGAGAATGTGAATTCTGATGTGGGTCTTGAGAAAGAGGGTGTAGAGAAAGAGAGTGTTGAGAAAGAGGGTGATGGGAATGGGGATGGGATTCATGGTCAGGTGCATGATACTTCATCTGATGATAGTGAGGATTCATCCTATAACTATGATAGTGCCTTGGAGATTGATTTCAGTGATTCTGATCCTAGTCTGGATTATGAGGAAGAACATGTTGCCAAAATGGTGGCATATGATGAGAAACAGGAAGGAACAAGTAAATTGAAGAAAAGGAAAGGGGGTGCAGATAGTGGAGAGAAGAATGGAGCTGTGTATGATAGTGAAGAGTTGGAAAGTGGAGGTGACACTGAGGATGAAGAAGAACCAAAGAAGAGGAAACATCCAATCTTCAAGGCAATGAAAGACATGCAAAACTATAAATGGGAGTTGGGAACCTATTTCAATACCAAAACTGATTTTAAAGAAGCCATTCAAACATATGCTGTGCAAAATGGGAGAGGTTTGAAGTTTCTAAAAAATGATAACATAAGAGTGAAGGTGGTATGTAAGCCTGGATGTCAATGGGAGGCATACTGTGGAAAACTTCCTGATGAGGAAACTTGGCAGCTTAGGAAACTAGTTGACACACATAACTGTGCTAGAGAGTATAATGTTAAGATGATGAGCACGAAATGGTTAAGCAAGAGATTGCAAAATACATTGAAAAACAATCCTAAGCTTAAGCTAAAGGATATTAAGGAGAAAGCCCTCAAGAAATGGAATGTAGGTGTTAACAAGACCAAGGCTATTAGGGCTAGATTTGCAGCCAGGGACATGGTAGATGGATCTTATTTAGGAGACTACACTAGGATTTATGACTATTGTCATGAAATTTTGAGGACAAATCCTGGGTCAACTGTTAAGACACATGTCACACCAGTTCAAGAGGGAAGTGAGGATGCAAGACCTTATTTCAAGAGATTGTATGTTTGTTATGATGCTTGCAAGAAGAGCTTCAAGATGTGTAGACCAATAATTGGGCTTGATGGCTGCTTTTTAAAGGGTCTATGTGGTGGCCAGATTTTATCTGCAATAGGAACAGATCCCAATGATCAAATGATGCCTATTGCCTTTGCTGTGGTGGAAGGGGAAAATAGAGAATCATGGACTTGGTTTTTAAAGCTCCTCATTGATGATCTGGGTGGAAGAGAAGAGTGTAGGACCTACACTTTCATTTCTGATCAGCAAAAGGTACTCCTATATTTATTGCCTTTATTTAAGTTTGAATTATTTTTTTATTTAGAATTTAATCCTGAATTTATATGCATTTGCAGGGTCTTCTCCCAGCTATGGATGAATTGTTACCAGGTGCTGAACAAAGGTTCTGTGTGAGACACCTGTACAACAATTTCAGAAAGAAATTTCCAGGAAAAGTGTTGAAAGAAATCATTTGGAAGGCAGCCAGAGCTACTTATCCACAGGCCTGGGAAAGAGAGATGAGAGGCATGAGGAGGATAAATGAAGAGGCCTACAAACACATGATGCAAACCCCACCACGATTTTGGAGCAAGTCGTATTTCAGAACCACAACAAAATGTGATACTGTCTTGAATAATATGTCAGAAGCATTCAACAGTGTAATTGTGGAAGCAAGGTCAAAACCTTTGGTTACAATGTTAGAGGAGATAAGAGGATACATAATGGAAAAATGGGCGGAAAATAGGCTAAAGTTCTCTAACTTAGGTGATGATGAAGTCTTGCCAAACATTAAGAAGAAGGTGGAGAAAATCAGCAGTTTCACAAATTCATGGATTGTAAGGTAACATGATAACCTTTTAATAGACTGACTGTTGTGTTTTTGTAGTATGAGGTTCTTTTGATGAGATATAGACTGACTGTTGTGTTTTTATAGGATGAAATTCTTTTGAGAGGATATAGACTGACTGTTGTGTTTTTATAGGATGTCATCTGAACACATTTTTGAGGTGAAGCACTTTGAGAATCAGGGAGACATGTTCTCTGTCAAACGCCGCCCAGATACTTGAAGAAGAAACATGACCAGAACTCATTATTGGGAAGAAAATGAAGAACAAACGCCGCCCAGATACTTGATTTCCCTTTCAATTTGGTGAATTTAGGATGAATTGTGAACCTAGGGTTTGAGATTGGGATTCAATTTATAAAGATTCAGATAAAACACTGTACCTAGCGAAGAAGATGATGACAATGCTTCACTCCCCAGCCAACTCAGCATACACATCAGTTATTTTAACACCGTTAGCATGTATTTAACGGAAAGGATCAATACGAAACTATTTAAAATCGTATAGGACCAATTTGGAACTTTTAAAAGCTAGAGGACTTATTTGGACCTACCCCTATAGCTAGAGGACCAAAAAGGGTATTAAGCCTTATTTTAATCATGTTACTTCTTTACTATTTTTTCAAAATGCTGTCAGACCTTTAACCACGGTTATTTAAACCAACGAGGAGGCTTAAGTTAAATATGGTGGAAGTTTGTGTGGATTGAACGTTGGTGGATGATGTTATAAAAGACGCAATTCTAAAAGATGTGGAAGGATATGCTTTATCAAGCAAATTCAAAACCTATTGAGGTTGCATGAGGACTCGAGAGTGATACATTCCTATAGGGAAGCTAAATACTTGTGCGTTTAATTTAGAAAAACTTCGGATAGGGAGTGCTCAAGACTTGTTTTTTCAAGAAATAACAGTATAAAAAACGTTTGGTATACTGCATGATAATATGGATTGAACAATGTAAAATGTAATAGAAATGCATACCAATATGATCCATACATCATATATATATATATATATATATATATATATACTGCATGATAATATGGATTGAACAATGTAAAATGTAATAGAAATGCATACCAATATGATCCATACATCATATATATATATATATATATATATATATATATATATATATACACACACGCGCGTTTTTCTACAACCAATCTCACTAATACATCATATATATATATATATATATATATATATATATATATATATATATATATATATACACACACGCGCGTTTTTCTACAACCAATCTCACTAAATTGACGAACCCGAATTTGTTAACAGTCGAATCGAGTTCAAACTTGGAGGGCAGTCTTGCAACACCTGTATCTAACTTTTGACCGTTTAGAATTTCAAAACAAGGTATGAGTCGAGAGATATATGCTTCGCACTAAAGCTATAGAAATGCATACCAATATGATCCATACATCATATATATATATATATATATATATATATATATATATATATATATATATATATATATATATATATACTGCATGATAATATGGATTGAACAATGTAAAATGTAATAGAAATGCATACCAATATGATCCATACATCATATATATATATATATATATATATATATATATATATATATATATATATATATATATATATATATATATATATGCACACACGCGCGTTTTTCTACAACCAATCTCACTAAATTGACGAACCCGAATTTGTTAACAGTCGAATCGAGTTCAAACTTGGAGGGCAGTCTTGCAACACCTGTATCTAACTTTTGACCGTTCAGAATTTCAAAACAAGGTATGAGTCGAGAGATATATGCTTCGCACTAAAGCTATAGATTTGAATAATTTTTAAGCTTTTTGATTCTTATTTGTAAGCTAGTTTGCTTTGTGATTTGTGGTTGTTAGGATTAGTTATTGAATTACTTTGAGAATATCTTGTACCCTTAATTGATTATAGTGAAGCTATTTCTTTAGTTTGGATGACTCATGGTTTTTACTCTCATATTGAGGGCTTTTCCAAGTTAAAATATCAGTATTCTTTTGTGTCTTTATTTGTTCAAATTTCTGTCTTATATTTGTTGTTGATCCTTAAGGTTCCTATAAGTGTGGGGAATTTTATATCTGTGGCATATTGTTATGTTATTATGTCTTAATTTCCCATGATAGTGGTATCAAAACTCTTGGTTAAGGGCTATTTTACTTGTTTGAATGAAGGAGTCAAATACAATGATGAAGATGTTATTGTTGAACGGTTCTAATTACCATTTATAGAAGGGTATGACGAAAGACTTACTATTTGTGATGAAATTGCATTTACCGTTTTTTAGTTCCGCAAAGCCAGATTTTGTGTCTGATGAAGAATGAGATTTTGAACATTTACAAGTATGAGATTTTATTCGAAACTATATAGGAAATAATGTTTAGAATCATAACGCTAATGAGACACATGCAAAAAAATGTGTTGAATAGATTCATAAGTTTGAAGTATAAGGAGAGAACTTCTCTTTCAGATCACTTGAGTGAATTTCAAGGGCTCCTTGATCAGATGTCTTGAATGAGTATCAAATTTGATAATGAACTTTTGGGACTATTTCTATTTCTATCTTTACTAGAGTCTTAGGAGATGTTTCTTGTTTCTATCATAAGTTATGCTTCTAGAAGTGTTATTTCTTTGTAAACGGCTATGGGTGGTATTCTTAATGAGGAGATGAAAAGGAAGGCACAGGGTTCTGTAGCGTGCGATTTTTGTCGGTGACGCGACCACCTTATTGCCATTGGTTGGAATTGGGTGTTACTTTCTGATTTCTTATTTATCCTATGAAGCTGGAAAGGAAACGGAAGCTATCTATAACTAACCTTGCATGCAAATGTTTTCTTTAACAAATGCTAAGAAACTGGGGGGTCCGGGGTCAGGTTATACAATGGGGAGTTATCAATTACCCAACCTATATATGGTTATCCATAGATTGTTTGGCATTTTGTTCTATTTTTCTACTAACCGGTGTTTGTCTGTCGTAAAATAAGAAAGTTTCTCCTTTGGGAAGGTTTGAGAGAGAGTATTTTTTTTGTTGTTTTTCGGGTTTTTCGATGTTTATGGTAAGGTACTAGACCTAAAGTTTTTGATTAGTGTGCTCGCTAAGATTTCGCAATCTTATGCCTAAGTATTCCCGTTAAAGAAAAACAGGGAAATCAGAGAAATCGTAGTTCCTCCTATTCTATGGGAGGAAAAAGATGTTTGGTGTCTTATTTAAAGCCCAAGATTGAAGCTAAAGGTTGTATTTGTGTCTTGTTCAAAGCCCAAGATTGAAGGTAAAAGGTTTTGACTGAGAGAGAATTTGTCACCTCTAAAGGGAGATATCTCATCTGTTTATCACAGTTGTTGGGTAACTGATTATAAAGGAGAATTACTTTAACGGGAATATATGGAGTCCAGCAATGCCATAATTTCCTTTATAGGCGATTTGTCCTGAAGGAGAAAACTTTAACTCAGTGTAGAGCAATGTCATTTTTCTTTAAGAATCTTCCATGCTAAGAGAGGGACATTAGCTTGGATGTAAATAATCCAGAGGCTTTCCACTTACAACAATTAGATAAAAGAAGGGTTTTACCAGGATAAAGAGGGACTACATGTAATACCCCGTAAATTATTTTACTCTGGATAATATTAGTTGTGATCAACTGAGTCCCAGTGTACTCTGAGAAATTATCTGCAGAGATAATTAGGGTAACTGTTGAACTTATAGTAAATCCAATTAATATTATCTGACTCTGAGATATTTAAGTATTTGAACTTTAGAGACTTTTGGACAATTAGTAGTGTTGCTAATTGATGATATTATACTATATCATTTCTTTTCCATTCCTTTTCCTTATTAGAACAACAGAAAGAAAAAGATAGAAAGGGTTTTGGAGAGAAAGAAAAGAGAAGGAAAGGAAGAGAAAAAGAGGAAAAAGTCCAAGAACAAGATCATCAAGAACATCAGCAAATCTTCATCAAATCATCTTCCAATCTTCACCATCTTCATCTATTCAAGGTGGGTTCTAGATAGAAACTTAAGTTTTAGAGTTAGAAATGATTTTAGCTTAAGTTAGGTTTTACGAGAAATTGCTTAAATTGGTAATCGATGAAATTTAACGGTTGAAATGTGTTATAAACTGAGTAGTATAAGCTATATGAGTGTAGAATCATCTATATTTGATTGTGGGATGTTTGGATATGTTTTGGTGAAGTTTTGGACCCTTGGGAACTCAGGTGTTACGCTGCAGAATTTCTTCATTTTCCCAGATTCGCACTGCGAATCCCCTAGCGAAGGGGAAATCGTGCACTCGTTGGCTGTTCGCACGGCGAAGGGGAAGCCGAACATTCACCAGAGGTTCGCACTGCGAACTTTACCTTGTTTTGGTTCTGACTTGGTTCGCCAGATTTTCGCACTGCAAATGGTGCAGTGAACCAGTGTTGGTTAGGCATTCGCTGGGAGCTTCGCACTGCGAATGAGGAAGCGAGCACTCGCTGGCTTCTTCGCAATGCGAACATGGCAGATCATCCAACTTGTTTCTTTCATAACTTTTGACTCGTTTATCCGTTGTGAGTGTTCTTGGTATCGTTGTGAAGCTAGGAACATACTCTAGCTAATGGTAGTGAGAAATATCTGGTTATTGCCCGATTAAATAAATTGGAGAGAACCGTGAATTAAGTGTAATTTGTGATATGTTGAATTATGTGTTTCCGTTATGCGATTGATGACTAATTGCCTATGCTCTTATTGTTAAACATGTTTGAATATGTATGCATGTTAAAATACGAAATAGGTAGAGTGAGGAATATTACCGTAAACACTATAGGAATTGTGGAATGACATGACAACAATCGTGCGTGCGGTGCCGAGGCGTGTGTCAGATATTAATGTCATAGAATGAGTAAACACTACTATGGAACATGTGTGGTAACCTTGTGGTTGTGATAAGGCGTTATGGCCTTGTGAGCGTCAAATACGATCACGTTTGTGTGTGTGATCACGTAATCGTAACCGGTTCTTTGAGTTGCGTTTCATGGGTCTCGAGCTCCTCTGAAACATATGCATGACTACTTGGCAGGTTTGATTCCCCGTGCTGTATGAATGGCGCCCGGTAGGCGAATGCTTCTGACGGTATAAGGCCCGTGTAAAGTGACGGTTCATAACGGTAAAAGGCCCGTAGAACCCGAATCCATTCGTATGTCAAGTAGGTTGCAAGGATCCATGACCCGGGTCGACTTCTAGACGTAGAAGAGGCCGAGAATAGGGGATACCTTGGCATGGTTACCGATTAGTGATATGGTGAGTTGGTGAACTCATGACATGTTTCCATATAGTGTGTGTCTGAGTACTCAAAGCCTTTTCCCTTCCCTTGGACTTGAGTTAGGTTTGTTAGAACCCTGTAAAGCCGAGAGGACTATAAGATAGCGAACTCACTGAGATTTGATGTATCTCACCCCACGTTGTTGTTTACATCACAGGTACTACAGGTGCAGCGAAGGGTAAGGATAAAGTGGTTTGACTTTTCCTTACAGAGTGTAGCTTTTGAGATGGCATGGCTTCCGCTATGGCATTTTATTTTGAGATCATTGTATTGAACTAGTTCTTAGTGTATTTTGGGACATCTTGTATATGTTATGCCGTAGACTTTAGAACTTGTATTTAGGGCATTTAATGTATATAAGGTGTTAACTAGGAACTTATGGTATTTCAGTACCAATGACTTGGATTCATGTATGTTATATATATATGGCTGTTACAGTTGGTATCAGAGCAGGTCGTATCCTCGACCTAGCCATGAAATAGTATAAGTATTTTCTTCCATTTCATATGTGTTATGTCGCCATCGGTCTTAAGTGTTATATGTATGGTATTGAGCCTGATCAACTTAATCCTATCTATATGACGTTTAGGAACATGGTTGACGGACGCAGAAGCAATCGTGGTAGACCCACAAATCCTCCAGCTGGGACGAATCCGCCAGGCGGCAATGAGAATGCTCCTTTGTATCAGTTTGTGCAACAGATGCAACAGCAGCAGAACCAATTCATGCAACAGATGGTGCAACGGATGAATGGAGGTCTTCATCCTCGGGTGGTTGTTCCAGATGTTGTAGGTGGAAGTTTTCGGGATTTCATCCGCATGAATCCTCCAGAATTTCACGGCGGATTAGATCCTGTGAAAGCTCATGACTAGATTGCTGGCATGGAGAGAATCTTTCTGATAATTTACTGTAGTGAGGAGAACAAGGTAGTGTTTGCTTCTCACTCACTGAGGGGTCCTGCTAGGAGATGGTGGGATATTGCTTCAGCTTTTATGACTATGCAAGGTGTACCTAAAGCGTGGGAGCAGTTTAGGGCTATTTTTATGGAAAAGTACCTTCATAGTTCTTTGAGGATCTGAAGAGAGTTTAAATTCCCACAGTTGACGCAAGGTTACGTGGTTGAGAATGATTGTGGGAGGTCAAGCCAACAGTCTAAGCCTAGGTAACAAGCTTTCAAAAGGAAACAAGTCCAGGATTCTCGGAATAGTGCACCTCCTGTGTGTCATACGTGCGGTAAGATGCATTTTAGCGGATGTCGCTTCAAAGGGGTGAAGTGTTATCAATGTCAGAAGGCGGGACATATGGCGAGGGATTGTCCCCAGGATAGGAATCAGACGCAAGGGAAGAAAGCAAAGGGCGATGACTCAAGGATTGCTGGTACGTGTTTGTTAATGGGTTTCCTTGTTTTGTTTTATTTGATTGTAGAGCAACACATTCCTTTATATCGATGCAATGTATGAAGGGACTGGGGTTGCAAGCTATTCCATTGTTTCCACCCATGGTGGTTACTACTGCCGTGGATGAGATTGTTGAAACGTAGTTAGTTTGTGAAAATTGTGTTTTACCGGTAAATGAAAGAGTTTTCTAGATTGATCTTATTTGTCTGCCGCTTAAGAAAGTGAATGTTGTTTTGGGAATGGTTTGGCTTTCTGCTAACTCGGTATTTATCGGTTGTGAGGAGAAACTAATTATTATTCCGTCCCGGGAGGCTACTCCGAAGGATGTGTTGACTACTATTTTAGAAGGTACAGTTGGAATGATTAATTTCTTATTTGAGAATGAAAAACCTGTTCTTTTGGTTCTCACTAAGAGGAGGACGACAACCTTCAGGTTCTGAGTATTCAGGTAGTTTTTGAGTTTCCTGAAGTTTCCCTGAGGATATCATTTCTCTTCCTCCGGTGAGGGAAGTGGAATTCTCTATTGACCTGATACCGGGGACGACCCAATATCCGTTTCTCCGTATCGGATGGCACCACTTGAGTTAAGAGAATTAAAGGACCAATTGGAAGAAGTGATGGCTAAGCATTTTGTTAGACCAAGTGTTTCGCCTTGGGGAGCTCCAGTATTGTTGGTAAAGAAGAAGGAAGGTGGAATGCGGTTGTGTATTGATTACCATCAGTTGAATAAGGTCACCATCAAGAACAAATACCCATTTCCAAGGATAGATGACCTGTTAGATCAATTGAAAGGAGCCTGTGTGTTCTTGAAGATTGATTTACGGTCGGGTTATCATCAGATTCGGGTGAAGAGTTCGGGTGTACCGAAAACTGCGTTTAGGACCCGTTATAGTCATTATGAATTCCTCGTAATGCCTTTCGGTGTGACCAATGCTCCGACAGTTTTCATGGATTATATGAACAGGATATTTCAACCTTACTTGGACCAATTTGTGGGGATATTTATTGATGACATTCTTATCTATTCTCTTGATTCTCAAGAGCACGGAGAACACCTAAGAATCGTTTTATCCATTTTACAAGAGAGACAACTTTTTGCTAAGTTAAGTAAGTGTGAGCAAAGTTTTATGAGTTTGAAGGAAAGATTGATGACCGCTCCTGTTTTGGTTATTCCTGATCCTAGCAGGTCATATGAGGTTTATTGTGATGCATCGAAGATGGGATTAGGAGGTGTGTTAATGCAAGATGGGCATGTAGTGGCTTATGCTTCATGATAGTTGAAAGTCCATGAAGAGAATTATCCAACGCATGATTTAGAATTGGCGGAAGTTGTATTTACTTTGAAAGTGTGGCGTCACTATTTGTATGGTGTACGCTTTGAGATGTTTAGCGACCACAAGAGTTAAAGTACCTCTTTGATCAGAAGGAGTTGAACATGCGTCAAAGGAGCATTTTGGAAGAAGCGCATAAGGGATACATCCGGGGTCTTCAAAGATGTATCAAGATTTAAAGAGGGACTATTGGTGGTCCGGGATGGAAAAAGGATATTGCGGAGTATGTTTCGGAATGTGCGGTGTGCCAACAAGTGAAGATCGAACACCAAAGATCGGGTGGCTTGCTGCAACCTTTAGAAATTCTGGTGTGGAAGTGGGATAGTATCTCGATGGATTTCGCAGTGGGATTACCCCGTGCCCAAGGTAGTTATGATTCGATTTGGGTAATTGTGGATCGGTAGACGAAATCCGCGCATTTCTTAGTTGTGAAGACTACCTACAAGGCGAGTTATCTCGCAAAGTTGTTTATTTCGGAGATAGTGAGGTTGCATGGTATTCCTACTAGTATCATTTCGGATAGAGATCCAACGTTTACTTCGAGATTTCGGAGAGCTTTTCAACAAGCCATGGGAGCGAAGTTGTGTTTGAGTACGTCGAATCATCCGCAAATGGACGGTCAGACGGAACGGACAATACAAACCATGGGAGGCATGTTGAGAGCTTGTGTACTTGAAAGTGGAGGAAATTGGATAGAACTTTTGCCGTTGATTGAGTTCTCTTATAATAACAGTTATCATGCAAGTATTGGTATGGCACCTTATGAGGCGTTGTATGGAAGAAAGTGTAGGACACCGTTGTGTTGGGCAGAAGTTGGTGAAGGTAGGATGTTGTGACCCGAGATTATTCACGAAACTACGGAGAAGATTAGGATGATCTGTGAAAAAGTTAAGCAAGCACATGATCGTCAGATGATTTATTGGATAACCGAAGAAGACCTTTAGAATTTGAAGAAGGCGATCACGTGTTTTGAAGGTTACTCCGAGATGGCGGTTGAAAGGACAGTTTCAGTCGCAGAAGTTAAGTCCGAGATACATGGGACCATATCAGATTTTGGAAAGAATTGGTGAATAGCCTACAGATTAGCCTTACCGCCTTCTCTGTCAGAGATGCACGACGTTTTTCATGTGTCTCAACTTCGGAAATTTGTCCCAGATCCTCTTCAGCCAATTTTACCAGATACAATTGAGATAGAAGCAGATTTGACATTTGAGCCTCAACCGAGCCGTATCACCGGAAGAGAAACTAAAGTGTTAAGGAATAAAGAGATTCCTCTTGTTAAAGTCCAGTGGAATGAGACGCATCCGGGCGATGTGACTTGGAAATTGGAATCTGAGATGCGGGAGGTCTATCCTCGTCTTTTCAGGTAATTGTTTTAAATTCGTGGGCGAATTTCTATTTAAGGGGGGGAAGATGTAATACCCCGTAAATTATTTTACTCTGGATAATATTAGTTGTGATCAACTGAGTCCCAGTGTACTCTGAGAAATTATCTGCAGAGATAATTAGGGTAACTATTGAACTTAGAGTAAATCCAATTAATATTATCTGACTCTGAGATATTTAAGTATTTGAACTTTAGAGACTTTTGGACAACTAGTAGTGTTGCTAATTGATGATATTATACTATATCATTTCTTTTCCATTCCTTTTCCTTATTAGAACAAGAGAAAGAAAAAGATAGAAAGGGTTTTGGAGAGAAAGAAAAGAGAAGGAAAGGAAGAGAAAAAGAGGAAAAAGTCCAAGAACAAGATCATCAAGAACATCAGCAAATCTTCATCAAATCATCTTCCAATCTTCACCATATTCATCTATTCAAGGTGGGTTCTAGATAGAAACTTAAGTCTTAGAGTTAGAAATGATTTTAGCTTAAGTTAGGTTTTACGAGAAATTGCTTAAATTGGTAATCGATGAAATTTAACGGTTGAAATGTGTTATAAACTGAGTAGTATAAGCTATATGAGTGTAGAATCATCTATATTTGATTGTGGGATGTTTGGATATGTTTTGGTGAAGTTTTGGACCCTTGGGAACTCAGGTGTTACGCTGCAGAATTTCTTCATTTTCCCATATTCGCACTGCGAATCCCCTAGCGAAGGGGAAATCGTGCACTCGCTGGCTGTTCGCACGGCGAAGGGGAAGACGAACATTCACCAGAGGTTCGCACTGCGAACTTTACCTTGTTTTGGTTCTGACTTGGTTCGCCAGATTTTCGCACTGCGAATAATGTAGCGAACCAGTGTTGGTTAGGCATTCGCTGGGAGCTTCGCACTGCGAATGAGGAAGCGAGCACTTGCTGGCTTCTTCGCAATGCGAACATGGCAGATCATCCAACTTGTTTCTTTCATAACTTTTGACTCGTTTATCCATTGTGAGTGTTCTTGGTATCGTTGTGAAGCTAGGAACATACTCTAGCTAATGGTAGTGAGAAATATCTGGTTATTGCCCGATTAAATAAATTGGAGAGAACCGTGAATTAAGTGTAATTTGTGATATGTTGAATTATGTGTTTCCGTTATGCGATTGATGACTAATTGCCTATGCTCTTATTGTTAAACATGTTTGAATATGTATGCATATTAAAATACGAAATAGGTAGAGTGAGGAATATTACCGTAAACACTATAGGAATTGTGGAATGACATGACAACAATCGTGCGTACGGTGCCGAGGCGTGTGTCGGATATTAATGTCATATAATGAGTAAACACTAGTATGGAACATGTGTGGTAACCTTGTGGTTGTGCTAAGGCGTTATGGCCTTGTGATCGTCGAATACGATCACGTTTGTGTGTGTGATCACGTAATCGTAACCGGTTCTTTGAGTTGCATTTCATGGGTCTCGAGCTCCTCTGAAACCTATGCATGACTACTTGGCAGGTTTGATTCCCCGTGCTGTACGAATGGTGCCCGGTAGGCGAATGCTTCTGACGGTATAAGGCCCGTGTAAAGTGACGGTTCATAACGGTAAAAGGCCCGTAGAACCCGAATCCATTCGTATGTCAAGTAGGTTGCAAGGATCCATGACCCGGGTCGACTTCTAGACGTAGAAGAGGCCGGGAATAGGGGATACCTTGGCATGGTTACCGATTAGTGATATGGTGAGTTGGTGAACTCATGACATGTTTCCATATAGTGTGTGTGTGAGTACTCAAAGCCTTTTCCCTTCCCTTGGACTTGAGTTAGGTTTGTTAGAACCCTCTAAAGCCGAGAGGACTATAAGATAGCGAACTCACTGAGATTTGATGTATCTCACCCCACGTTGTTGTTTACATCACAGGTACTACAGGTGTAGCGAAGGGTAAGGATAAAGTGGTTTGACTTTTCCTTACAGAGTGTAGCTTTTGAGATGCATGACTTCCGCTATGGCATTTTATTTTGAGATCATTGTATTGATCTAGTTCTTAGTGTATTTTGGGACATCTTGTATATGTTATGCCGTAGACTTTAGAACTTTTATTTAGGGCATTTAATGTATATAAGGTGTTAACTAGGAACTTATGGTATTTATGTACCAATGACTTGGATTCATGTATGTTATATATATATATGGGTGTTACACTACAGCTTGGATTTTTGAATCAACAAGTGTGCCACTTACAACAGTTATCTAGGATTAGGGTTTGTTTTGATTGTCTGTTTTGATGTGTGATGTACAGAGAAATATCTTCCTGCTGAGAGTTTTTGATTTCCTCTAAGGGGATGTTGGTTTTTTGTGTGCCTTGATCAAAGCCCAAGGTTGAAGCTAAAAGTTTGACTCTGTTTAGGGAGATCATTATACAAAGCCTAAGAGGAGGCTGAAGAATACTGACTCATCAAGAGAGTGTTTATTTGTCTTGTACAAAGCCCAAGATTGAGGCTAAAAAAGATTGAATCTTTTGGGGAATATTTTATCTGTCTTGTACAAATCCCAAGATTGAGGCTATAAAAGGGTTGAATCCACTAGGGAAAGGTTTTATCTGTCTTGTACAAAGCCCAAGATTGAGGCTAAAAATTATTGACTCAGCTGGAGAATTTTTATATGTGTCTTGTACAAAGTCCAAGATTGAGGCTAAAAAGGTTTGACTGACTCAACTCGAAAATATTTTATCTGTCTTGTACAAAGCCCAAGATTGAGGCTAAAAGTGTTGAGGGATGATCATTATACAAAGTCTAACAGGAGGATGATTGGGGAATTTCTTATATGAAGCTTAAGAGAAGGCTAACTTCTGCTAAGGATTATTGATATCCAGAGACAGGTCCAACTTAGGGAATCAACTCTTGCTGGGGATTGCAGAAGAGTTGAAATATCAGAGACCACGAGGTTCTGAGTTTTCTGAGGGTTTACTGGTAATAATTTGACCCTAGTTGGGGAAGTTTTAAAGTGAGAGTTTAAAAATTGAGTTTTGAAACCTGTGGAGGTTTTAACTCTGCTGATGAGTGATAAGGGTTTTTCCTGTGCTTTTAGGAAACTTGAGGGTTTCTTTGAGATCCAAGAGGAGATGAGACTGTCCAAGTATACTGGTGTAGCGGGGAAATTTGTGAGTGTAAGCTATTGATTAACGTAACTCAAAAATAAACGAGTCGCCACCGCACCTTTATTTTTATCCAAAAAAGGAAAGGAAAAAAGAGCGAACAAAACCTAAAGAGTTCTAAAAGAACAAAGAGATAATGGGTAAGGGGGTTGGTTATGTAAAAGGAAGGTTTTACGCACCCAATACATCTATAGTACTCTATAGGAGCCCTTTGATGTATTCATGCTTTTTGGTCTAAAAATGGTTTGCTTGTAAAGAGATTGAGGAGATGAGAGGAGAATTATTTTTTAAGATTTTTGTGTTTGAAGAGACTTATCGCCTCATGCCTACGTACCCACGATGTGCAATGTAGGATCAAAACCTCGAAGTTCGTGGTACAAAGAATGAAAATTATTGGTTGTGGTTTATTTTATCTTGGAAAAGACAACCCGTCATTCTCAAGAGAGAATACTCAACTAATTACCCAAAGGTACGAGAAAGAGGCATTTACTTCACATTAAGATGGAGGATTTGCTTGGATTAACATCAACAAGACTAATCACTTCAACATCTAAGTGGAAAATGACCATACTTTCAACAAAATACCATGGTTAGGAGTTTTACATCTCATAAGAAAAAATGACTCATGTCTAATTCCTTTTGAAAAGTTTAAAAGAAAAAAGGTGCACAAAGCACAAAAAAAAAATTGGATGAGTTTTGTATTTTTTATGTCTTTTTGAAATGGTCAAAATATGATTAACATGGATTGACATTTATTAAAGAAAAGGAAGTTTAAAGAAAAATCACTTGACCGAAGTAAAGGTTTTATTATGAAAGCGGTTTTAAGTTTGAACACAAGAAGATTTTGAAAAAAAGAGGAGATTTTGAAAATTTAAGAAGGGGTGGAGAAGAAGTGACTATCCTAGTGCATAAAATAAAAGCTAAAGAATAGAATGATCTCCCACAAAAGCAAGCTCCATAGTCTTCGAACCATAATTCCAAAGCAAAGGGAAAGGTCCTAGTTCTAAGTCCATAAGTCCATAATCAAATAAAAAAGGTCCTCTAAAGCAAGGGATAGTGGCCATAGTCCAACATTAAGAGCACAAGTCTTTTAGTGGTTTAATCCTTTATTAGTGTTTTTGAGTCCAAATGGACAAAGAGAAAAAAGGCGGAAGCATAAACATGTGTCCAACGGACAAAGGAAAAATTGCGAAAAGCATAAACATGATATGGAATGATAATAATGAAGCATAAAAGATAAAAGAGATAAGGAGCAAGAAAGGAAAAAATAAAAGTTAGAAGTTAGTGATTAATTGTTAGTTGTTAGTGATCAATAATAATTGAATAATTGCACTTAGGTCAAGGTTGATGAAACTCATTAGAGGATTGATAAGACTAAAGCCTCCTAACAACAAGTTTCATAAGTTTTGAACCAAAAGGCAAATAATCAACAATTTTGATTGTTTTCCGATGCGGGACAAATATTGCGCTATGTTAAGCAATCGCCGAGTAATTTACGGAGTAATTATCCTACAAATGAGGTCGGTCAATAGATCTTTGTGCTAATGTATGCTAGATGAACGATATGTAAATTGTTATCCGAAAGCGATACCGCACGAAAAGAAGAATGGTAACGATCTAGTCTTGATCGAAATTCAACAAAGGAATTCCAAGATCTTTTAGACTTTCATCGATCAAAAAGAAAAGAGAAATAGATGAAAAGAAAGCCAAATTGAATTACACTTTCAAGAATCTTTCATCTTCAAGTTCAATCACTTTTAATTGATAAGTTTAAGTATGAAAACATATCACTAATTCAAAGCACCTCAAATGAATTCAACAATTCATTAAAAGGTTGATTTGAACTAATGAATGTTTAATTACTTTAACCATATCCAAAGTACATTGAAATTGAGGAGAAATTAATCTCAACAATGCATTTCAAGACTAAAATAAGAAGAAAGGGGAAGAAGAGGGAAAGAAAAGCAAAACAGCCCCAAAACAGAGCCAAAATGGCATACTGGACACTGGTTAATCGGTTAACACATTGGTTAATTGATCAACCAGTGCAGATTTTGAATTTTCTGCCCAAAACAGGGTGTTAATCGGTTAACCAGTTTACACTGTGTTTGGTTAATCGATTAACACTGCATCAGAAGCAAAAAAATGTGCAAAATTCAGCATGATCCTCTTTCAAAACATTTTCCAAACACCTTATGATCATGAATTGAATTTACACGAATTTTAAAGTAAAAATAGACAAAGAAACCTGCAATCAAACAATAATATATGATCCAAAGGATCAACAACAAGAAACACCAAGGATCTACATTTGAATGATGAATATGAAGCTTTAACAATGGTGGAAGATGAATTACCCCTCCAAATCAGAAAATTCCTTTGAATTGCAGCAAGATCTACACTCCAAAGCCTTGATCTACTGCGATTGATGAACAAAAACAAAAAAATGATGAAGGTTTAGCTCAAAGTTAAGCAAGAATCAATGTGAATTCTTATTAACTTTCAAAAGAAGAAAGAAGAGCTTTGGTGAATTTGTGGTTTGGGAAGATAATTTGCAAGGGGTTTTTTGGCTCTCAAAAGCTTATGAAATGAATGAAATGAAGCCTCTATTTAAAGACTTTAGGCTTGGGAATTTCGTGGTTTGGCATTAGGTTTGGATGATCAAAATTAGGATTGAAATTCAAATTTGGAGGGAATTATCAAAAGAGTGGTGATTAGTGGAGGCATATGGTAGGAATTAATTATGATGATGTAGGGAATTAAAATGAGATGGTATGGAATATTCCAAAATGATGAAAATTGGTGCCAATTGATGAAATTTGAATTTACTGCCAATTTTTCAAAAATTCGCACGCGTTAACCGATTAACCAATGTGTTAATCGATTAACACAGTGAAAATATGAGAAATTTGGCTTTTTGATGTGTTGTCTTGGTTCTGGCTTGATTTTTCTTGCTTGTCAAAGAAGGCATGTACATAAACACATGAACCTTGGAGTCTCTTGGATAATGATCATTAAATCTTGGAAACTCTCGATCAGATGATTTTTTTGAATTAATTGCTGATAAACTTTGACTTTGTTCAGATGAAATTCGTTCGAGCTGAGGGGCTGTTGTTTTGGTATTTTTTACCTGTTCTTCCCCTGAAAATGTTAGTGAAAGAAAACAAAATATTTTTGGATTTTGATTAATGGTTAGTAAATATGAACAAATTAAGCAATAAAACAATGAACAAACACTCACACACTCAAAGATCCCTGCAAGGCACAATCTTAAAAAAAGAGAAAATCAATGTGTGATCTTGTTTGTGGTATGAGATGCAAAAAGACATGTGGGATCTTAGGGGTAAAAATTAGGGTATTACAACTGGTATGTAAAGGTTTATCTTTGTATGATGCCCAAAAGGAGGCTGATGTTTTAAGGGATGAGAATCAACCCTATAATGGTTTCATGTTCTGACTCATTGAAAGACTGCTCTAACAAAAGATGACTAGGTTATGTCCTATACCTGTAGGAGGTCTTTGGGTCCTTGTACTAAGCCCAAAAGGAGGCTGAGAACTTTTAAGAAGCTTGAGGGTCCTTGTACAAGGCCCAAGAGGAGGCTGGGGATGCTTTTAGGAAGCCTGTGGGTCCAAACTTAAGAAAAGTTCAAGAAAGGTTTCACCGGGAATAATCCTTTCTTTAGTGAACAGTTCTAGGGTTTGAAGAAATTCAAGATAGGTTTCACCGGGAATTAATCCTCTTCGGGGAAAATGAATTTTTTGACAAATTTCTAATAGTGACAGTCTTGAGAAAAGTTTCACCGGGAATAATGTCTTTCTCTGTTCCATATTGTATAAGCCCAAGAGGAGGCAAGACTGTATCTGGAATTTCCTATGGGGAACTAGTTTTGACTGTGTTTAAAGAGTGACCATGGGTTTGATCTAATCCTAGACCTAATTGCTGGGGAAAACTCTAAGCAGATATATATATATAAACAAGTATGTAAAAGAAAGCTGGTAGAATTACAGGTGAGCAAGCTTCTAGTGTAATAAACACAGCTGTATGGTTAGTTATTCATGAAATTGAAGAAAGTTTTGATAACAACTATAAATTTGAATCTAAATCAAAAGAGAAAGTTGTTTTAAAAATAAGTTTGGGGCTTATACTCAAGGAGAGACCCAGATGAATTCTTTTGAAAAGGCGATGATCGCGTCGTAGTTTTGAAATCACAGAGAGACTTATACAATGACTGAGGCCCAAATTATTGTATTTACCAAGAGAGGTTGGGTCTTATACTCTATTAGAGACCCAAAGTTTATTTTATACAAAAGATGGGGCTTACAACTCAAGGATAGGCCCAGATGAAAAACAATGATCGTACCGTTATTTTGAAAATTGTACCGGGACTTATACAATGACTGAGGCCCAAATTATTTATGTACAAAAAGGGGGCTGGGTCTTACACTCTATTAGAGGCCCAAAAAGGTGTTTTAAAGTGAAGGAAAATCGGAATTACAACCAAAGGGAGGCTCATATGATTTTGTTTAAAAGGCGACGATCGCGCCACGATTTTAGAAAACACAGTGGGACTTATACAATGATTGAGGCCTAAAAAATTTATTTACATGACAAGGGATGGGTCTTACACTCTATTATAGGTCCAAAAGTGTTTATGTGAAGTTTGAAAAATAAAAATTAGAGAAACCCTAATTTTGAATTTTAAAGATATAATTTTCAAAGGAAATTAAATAAAAAAATGATATAAAATATCAAATATATTTAAATACAAGTTGTAAGCTTTGAAAAATATTTTGAAAATCATGCTTAATCACATGAAAGCTTGAAATTCATTTGGAATGAAAAGATCAAAGTGAGAATTTCATTTTAAAATGTTTAAAAACAAATAAAATGAAATTAATTATAAAAATTCTAATTATATTAAATAAATTATATAAATTGTATTTTTTTTGTAAAATAAAATAATTTAACATTTTGTGACTTTTAAAAAAAAGAACCAATAAAAAATGATAAAAAATAAGAGAGAGATTAATTTTTGAAATCAATTAAATAAAATATCAAAAATTCAAATATAATATTTGAAAATTTGGAAAAGGGCGCCAAGAACACTTGTTCTTGCCCGTTGTGGCACCCCAAAATTTGCCCCTAATTTTTTCTAACTTTTTCTGGCTTTCGCTTCGCATTCATCTGCATATCCATTAGGTCATTACTCATTCATTCATTTGCATTGTGCTCCTGAGACAGGGGATCAAAACACCTTTCTTTCCCTATTTCAAGGTGAGACAAAGGTTTGAACTCTCGTCATCATGAATGTCCTCTTATCATGGTTCATCAGGCAAAGATTTTCTTTTTCAAGGATTCCAAGGAGCATGAATTAGGGTTTATTTCCCTAGGTATGTGGCTTTTAAGGGTTTGCTTATGAAGATTATTCATCGCTGTATCAGTCAAGGTTCCCTCATTGCTTAAGGCGCAAGATATTGAGGAGGCCTTGATATATATGTCCAATCATGGTTTGAATGTAAAGTATCCTCAAGATGGGGATGTCAATGAAAGTTCATAGCGCAATCGTGGTTTATGGGTTCAGAGTGGAAGATTATTTAGTCATTCATTCAAGAGTCATTTTAAATGAACCAATTTGTTAAAGGTATCTTTATGAGTTTTGGTTAGAAGTTCACTCGTTCAAACTTCGTTGCGTTCATGTTTAAGTTAATCACAAAGTCATGATCACTTGTCACATTTCTTGTACTCACCACAAAAGTGCATGGAATGTGTTTTCTAATATGCTCAGTGAGGGAGTGAAGCCCAATGCTTCCACTGTTTCTGCTGTTTTGAAGGTTTTTGAAAGTTTGAAAGTTCTTTTGTGTGGTGCATTAGTTCATCGCTCGGAAAATCTAGAGGAACTGAGTGGTCACTATAATGACGTAATTGCATCTGAAGAGGTTGCAACATATGGACTTTGTGCACTTGCAACATTTGATAGGGCAAAGTTAATGACTTTTATTCAAGCCACTATGCTTCTTGTCTGGAATACCTTGGGAATCTCAACGCAAATGGCACGTGATATACATTTGCATGACCATGTTGAGACACTTTATGATCTAATTTATCACAAAGCTCTTATCCAGTATACACGCCCATTTGTGCCCGTTGATTTAAATATGATGGCTAATGCATTCAAGACATCTGTTGTTGGAATTGAGAAAGAACTCGAAGCATTAATGAATGAAAATAGGATACAGGCTCGAATTGATTCACACAACATAGTATGGAAACTTTGATCATGTATTGAAAACAATGGGACTGAGGTTGTTATTTTACATACTCACAGATAATAGTCAGGCCAAACTTGAAAGCATAAAATGGCTACTGCAAAACCAATTCCATACAGGTACATGACAGTAGACATTATTAACAGAATTAAAAGAGAAAATTCATGCGGAATCGTAACCAAGTTCATTCGGAAAATACATTGCCAAAGAAAACATTCTCTATATAGCAGCCACCACAGGATCTCACTCGTTACAATTTGACATCATTTGACATAACATTGAATGAGTTTGCTTATGTCAGACAACGATATTAGCATGTAGCAGAGATGACTGCGAGGGAAACTATCCACTTTGCTGGTTGCGGTCAAGGAGTTGGATTTAGACACGATAGGTCGATGGAACTTGCTAGAAGAGAAAAGAATGCCGGAATAAAACCTGAGGAAGGTCTTGATTTATTCATGAAGTCATATAGCAGCAAGTCAAAGAATTCAGGATATGAGAATATACGTAACGGTTTTCAATTACAAGTCCATACAAAATACACAACACCAAGCACATAGTAGAGAAAATGTAGCAGGTTCACTGATGAGCTGTATTCGCAAGTGCACGAATCGCGTCAGAGTAATATAAAAAGTTATCGTATCCACAGGGACCAAATGTCGATCTAACGAATTCTGTTTGTTACAGTGCTTATCTAAGGCAGTTCAATTCAGGGTTTACTAATGCAGAGGAAAATAAATAAAAGTAAATGACGAGGTAATAAAATTCAGACAAAACAATAGGTTTGAATGTAATTCTCATAACCGATAATATTTCTATATTCGTCAACAGAACTACTTACGGGCAATATCTTCTATTTTAAGAAAAGAATTCAATTTAACAGGAACTGTCGCTTTCGCGTAGTCAGAACCAAGTTTACCCTCTAAACTAACCCCTTTATTGTCACTTATAAAAAGGCGCGCATTGCGTTAGAGTCATGGAAAACTTATTTTTAAGAAATGTAAATTCTAAACTAAACAGAAAAGTATTTTGACCTGAAATCTCTAA
This sequence comes from Lathyrus tuberosus, assembly GCA_022829125.1. Taxonomy (NCBI): domain Eukaryota; kingdom Viridiplantae; phylum Streptophyta; class Magnoliopsida; order Fabales; family Fabaceae; genus Lathyrus; species Lathyrus tuberosus. Next base: position 2,169,564 of record JALAZF010000579.1, read on the forward strand.
ACTAAAGAGGTTCAAAATGAACCAGATTCTAACCCCACTAACGCGTCCGAAAATAGTTTTAAAATATCTTTTCTAAAGTGTTAAAAATCCCTACTCAGCTGAGCAAAGCGCTTTCGCTGTATTTGATCAGTTGAGAACTAAACAAGTTCACAAATGGTTGGACGACTTTCGATCTTACCCAACATTGCTTTTAAGTACAAAAAACTTGTGTTAAAGATTAAAACAACCCTTAAGTATTTCTATTAACATATAGACGTATTACGGTGATTATGGTCTTTACATTCTTACCTATCTAAAACTTAGCCAGCCATGGTAGTTATAACAGTCATGTTAATTCTTATCATGTATGGAATTAAGTCCTTTGAAAAGTAAAGTTTTGAAAGGTAACGCAAGACAATAAATAAACAAAATAAAGCAAGTGCAAGAAATAAATGAAAGTAAATGTGATTAAAATAAAACCTGCTCCAAAGCGGAGTCTTTAAATCTGGTACAATGTACGGAAAAGAAAATGCTGGCAGGATTACTTCTACCAAAGTGCTCCAACTTGATTACAGACACTCCAAGACTTGATTACAAACTCGATCACACACAGTGCAATAACTCCTCGATGCGAGAAGATTACCGCTTTACAAGAGTGAAATTTATGCCTAGGATGAAGTAAACTAAGATTGGATGATCTTAAAATTCGAGTTCTGAGAGTATTTATAGGCAAAGTTGGCATGGTGCAAAGACAAAAGTGACCTTGGCTTGAAAAATGGGCGGGAACAGTTTTTGCCTTGTCGCGCCCGCGACAGGCCTACCGCGCCCGCGACATGAGGAGAATGGCCAAGGTGAGTGCTTGACCGTGGGAACGTGGCAGTTGAGTTGAGGAGATCATGGGACACGTCGTCGCCTACTCTAGGGCGCCCGCGACAAGAGAAGCGACCAGAGTAAATTGCTGCCAAACTTGAATTCTAGCTCCTTTTGCATCCTTTTTCGTCTGGGACCTCGATTTTATTGAAAACCTGAAAACAAAGAAAAACATAACAATAACAAAGCATAAAAATAGAAAAAAAAACTAATATGCATGTGAAATCAGAGTCGAAAATACAGTATAATTTAGTGTCATCAAATTCTCCCACACTTAGACCTTTGCTTGTCCTCAAGCAAAACATTTAAAGCTCATAGAAAAATCAGTGTCGATCGATGATTTTTGGGCGAAAAGGGCTTCTAAGTCCGAGTCTGGATGCAGTGGTCGGTACTAACTGAGTGAACCAAGGGTATCGTGATGACACTAATCCGCAAATACGAACATAAACTTCGCTCCTATACCAATCAACCCATTATATCCCACAATACTTAGGGCTTCCTTTTCCATCTCTTTTGAGTCATTTTCATTCAAGCACAATCACATTAAGCCCATTTTCCGCACATGCTTCATGGTAGAGTGACCTGTTAGTGATTCTGATCTTTTCATATCGGATTTCTGGCACAAGGAACTGTGTAAAATCCTTTTATTCCTCTCAAGTGCAGTTGTGGGGGATCGGATCGTAATCTGCCCTACCGAGTTCAGCGCCAAATACCTCTGAACCAACTGAATTGAGCAAGCTAAACATCTTATTACTTCTTCTCTCTTTTTTTTTCTTTTTGTTTTTTTTTCTTTTTGCTTTTTCTTGCACTCAGATCAGTCACTTATATTCGTCGGTCTCCTACTTAGAACATGTTTAGGCCAGAGCTGATTGCTGAAATAAACTACTAAGGATGATTTTGAAATGAAATTAGGGCCATGGTACATGGGGTTTCTGTAACACCCCCTTTCTATACCCCCAAATAATCACATAATCATTTAGGCACATATTAAACATTCCGTCAGAGTATAATTATAAACATAGTATAAAAGAGGTATGTCACACTATACATGAAATTAAAACATTCAACACCTCCTCAACAATTGATATGCAACAGTGGGGTAACTTTGCAACAGAGGAACTTAGTCCTTACACCCACATCTCAATATTTAGAATAAAAGCGGAAAATCTAAACATTGAATAACATCAACATATATACATATATACATATATATATATATATATATATATATATATATATATATATATATATATATATATCATCAAGTATTATCCACCAACATAATTCATGTTTACATAAACATTCATCAACAAGATACATGTACAAATGTATCACAAAAGAATCATAATCATCCTAGCTACCCGGTGCTACATATCAGAGCCGACCGACCAAAAGAATGAAGACACGCTTCACAAAAAGACCACCAGCATACCTACTCTGCAATGCCTCATAGAGCATCATAAAACAACAGAAGGGTGAGAAATATTATCATAATAACAATGCATATAATTATATATCTTAGCATAAAAATACACATATTCTACATTCTCACCACAATTCATCACAACTCACTCATATACATCACAATGTATATATATATATATATATATATATAAAACCAAGCATATTCATCATGCATACCTTCACAATTCTTATCATTCCACATAAACATACATATTCATGTTTATTCATCAATGCACAATTACAAAGATGATAAATGAAAATCATAGAGACCGACTCACGACTCTATGCAAATGCAATACGGTACCGACTCAATCATCTCAAGTTCACTCAGGAACTTATTGGAACCATCGCTCGTTACCAATGTAACTCCCCGTCGGGCCTACGATGTTCACCCATTGCTCACACCTCACATAGGCACACAATGTTTATGGATCGCTCACACCCCACACGGGCACACGACCCGATCGCTCATACCCCACATGGGCACACGATCCGATCGCTCACACCCCACACGGGCACACGATCGTCTATAATCATCGCTCACACCCCACATGGGCACACGACGTTATAGCGGATTCCCTCTGGAACCAATCCGTCGCTCACACCCCACATGGGCACACGACATTACAAGATGGATATCATGATGCTTGACACCCAAGAACTCATGACAATCAAATGCATCTTCACTCATATATGCAACCATAATCATGCATATATTTCAACTCATCATCTTATTATTCATGCATTGAAAACAATTCAAACAATGCATTTCAACCATAAAGGCCACCAACCACATACATTGGAATTTCACATAAACAATGCATATCATCACAAACCACGACAATCATACAATCACAATTACTTCCACAAGGGATTCACACCACAAAGGCTACCCACACCACATCATAACAACATACATTGATATTCAATAAAACAATGTATTTTACCACACAACAACATCATTTATGGATCGCTCACACCCCACACGGGCACACGACCCGATTGCTCACCCCTCACCTAGGCACACAATCGTTTGTAATCATCGCTCACACCTCACATAGGCACACGACATTACAACGGATTCTCATTAGAATCACACAACACAAGAATAGAATCACACAACACAAGAATGTACATCATTATGCTTCACATACAAAATGACTCAAGACACTCTTGAAATGCATACATATTCACAATATATTCATGCATTCTTCTCATACTATCACATACAATCTATATACATTCACATCAATTACGCCAAACGGCAACGAGTATCACTTTACCACCTAAACGGCAACGAACTCTTTCACAATTAACATGCATTTACATTTAATTTAAACAATGCATTTATTTGCCAAAAGGCCACAATTCACAATAAATTCCACAATCTAGGATTCACACCATAAGGCTACCCACAACACATCGTATAACAACACATACAAGCTATACGTTATATTACAAAAGCATATTGCACGATAACACCTCAATCGCACACATTCACGACGGTAAAAATCAACACAACGATACGGTTTCAATTTTTTGCTATAATTGAACTAGGTACAGCCCTCAAAACCATTTTTCCTAGAAAGAACATCGCGTTAGCTTTCCAACGCTTCAAACGGGGGTCAAAACCGACTTACGGTTCAAGAGTTATGAATTTTTGAAGTTTTTCCAAAAACCAGAATTTGCCTAAAAAGCTGCTACGGGTTTGTGCAAAAGTGCCCGAAAATCCGACCGATTCAATTTTTTTTTTTGAAACAAACACATACTCATTTATACCAAACATATAGTGATGATTTGGAACCATCAAACGTGAATTCTACGACTTTCGATTTCAATCCGAATCTTAAACCCTCAAATCTCCAAAAATGCAAAAACTTACAAAATCAACCAAATTCGGTAAAACAAGCGTACTCGATCACGGCCTAACATTACCCGACACAACTACGCAATCTATTCCGACTTTCGTCCGTAAAAACATCGATTCTATTCATTTCTACCATTTTCAACCTAGAGCTCAAGCTATGGAAAACAAGAAAAACATCCAAGCAAACACATACATAATGATATACATTGATGAGATAATAAGATTTCACATCCTTACCCGATTAAATCGATTCCTAGAAGTTGTTTTGAAGATTCCAAGCTTTTCCTTTTTTTCTTCTCTTTTCTCTTCTTCCTCTTTCTCTCTCCTTTTTCTCTCTATTTCTCTTTTCTTTCTATTTCTCTCCTATTTCTTCTTCTTATCTCTTTTTCTTTTCTATTTCTTTTCCTACTTTCTTTTTTTTCTCATTTTCTTTTCTTATTTTCTACTCAAATTCAATTAATTCATTTTCTCACATAATTCTACACTTAATCACTTTTCTACCAATTTTACTAAATTTCTCACAAAATTCTATTTCCACTAAATTTCTAACTTATCATTAATTGAGAAATGTCCAAAATACCCTCCATTCTAATTTCCCCGAAAACTCTCAAAAACGGTAAAATATCATGACATGTCAACATAGCATATTAACACACCAATTTCACTAATAAAATAATTTATCACTCAATTTAAATAAAAGACTCAACAAAATGGGAATAATCGAAATCGGGGCGTTACAACTCTCCCCTACTTTAGAAATTTTCGTCCTCGAAAATATTACCTGATTCAAACAACTCCGGATACGACTCTCGCATCCGACCGACAAACTAACATGCCCACAAAAGGCACACCACGAATAACAAAACTGACAAACCACCTTGCTAACAGCAACCACAATAACGACACGACACAAGAATTAGCTATGTGCACTCGAACCATCACCATGGAAACAAGGCAACAACACAACCAAGAACACAAGTTCCACGACACAACATCGACTAAACAACCTCCACACAACCATAATACCAACATCCTTGTCACACAACATTATTACAACCATGCTACGATTCCCAAATCGACTATATAACCAAAACATCCATCTACACAGTAGCCCATGAATAATAGTTAAACCTTTCACATATCACTTCCATCCTGAAACGTCCAATGGTCTCAACATTCCTACACGTTTCCAATGTTCAACCTATGAACTCTTACCAGTCCCACACGCATATACGAATCATGTCACCTCACGCTTCCGTTGCACACTCTGATTACTCATAACCATCAAAACTGACATGTATAAAAACTTTCGACTTAACTTATCACGTACGACACTAACTTTTCCCAAGGATAATCCAATCCAAATTCATAACCCATCACAAATTCTAACCATCCTCATTGTCTCATACTCTATTCTTTCAAACCAACCAAGTACTTAAAACTCTTGCGATTACCCAACACTTCGAGCCGAGAACCATAAAAATAATACCTCCAAATTTTCCAACACAATACAATCGCGACTTAATTCCAAATCCAGAATAGCATAGATCCCTTTATGAATCCTCAATTGTCGTAAAGCATAAGCCACGACTTTACCCTCTTGCATTAACACACTGACTAGATTCATCAAGGACGCATCCCAATACCCCACAAACGGTTCATCAGGGTCACACAGAACCAAAACTGGAGCCGTAGACAACTTCTACATCAGCTCCCCACAACTTACTCACAACGGACGTCCAAAACAAACGACTCACCCTTTGCAAGTCAACTGAGATAACAGAAGTACGAACTTAGCAAAGTCTCCAATGACCAGCGGTAATAACCAACTAAAGTCCAAAAAGCTTCTAAGTACTTTAACCGACTTTGGAGTTCCTCAACGTAGAACTGCATCTACTCCCGATGAATCCACAACAAATACCACCATCAGAAATAACATATCCAAGAAAACTAACCTTTTCAACCAAAATTCTCACTTGAATAACTTAGCATAACACTTTGTCTCTTTTCAACACTTGCAAGTCAATTCTCAACCACTCTACTTGTTCTTCCTCCGAGTTTATAACAGATCCAAATATCCTCAATCAAAACCACTACAAACTTATCCAATTAAATATAGAAGATACAATTCCTCTAATCCACAAACATTACGGACGCATTACTAACACCAAGCAACGTCACTGTACGTTGTAATGCCCAATCCAAATTCCAAAAAGTATAAATTCTCAAAGCTTTTGCAAAACTTTTCACTGGGTAACTGGCTACTCACACCCAAGCTTAACCGAGTAATTAACAGCCTATTCCGATGATAACAACATAACCAGTCACATCAAATCGATCAAAGCCTTAACTCACACAATCCACCACTCTTATCCAACATTCCATACACTTGCAACTCCATTCAAACTCAACCAAGCCAAGAGAACTCTTAAATATTACACCCACACCTAGAGTTTCCTCAAAATTTTCATTAATGCTCTAAAACTCCAAAGACTCCAAACCTCACCCGAACTCCAAGTTTTACTTTCTATAGTCTCAATACCAATACCATCATGCTTGTTATTCCATTCAATCATCATTCCCTGTTGGTACTAACAAAGCTGGAGCTCTCTAGGACCACACCTTAATGTTCCATCCAAAAACACATCCGAAAACCATGCACAACTGACGACCCATCACTATGGCTTCTTGCCAATTCCCAGAACACTATCATCACAGACAAAACAAATTTCTTAGTCCCATCTACTAAGAGTTTCCTACTTACTTAGCAGACATAAACCTCCACTATTCACCTTCGTCCAATTAAGTTCAATCTCTACTCTCTGAGAAACAGTCCTTAATAATACCCAATCATTCTCTCTCAATGACTTCCCAACTTGACCAACATATGGAAACCTCGAATCCGTCTCCTCTTCCGATATAAGAATCTTCTTCGACTCAACAAAACAATCCATAATCATTTCCTTAAATTCCAAACAATTCATTGCACACACTATCAAAGCTGGAAAGACCCGTCTATTCCATCCAACATAATTCCCGTCTACTATCAACAAGAGATTAAGGGTGATCAGTTCCTCAATTTGTCAATAGACAGCCGACAATCATGATGGGGCATAAACCATCTTTACCAAACTATAGTAGCATTTCTTGCATCCAGTGCACAAAACTACCTAAGGCACAAATCCTTAGTTGACATAAACCTTACCTCTGCCTTCCTTCCAGAACCGGGAACAACGCTATCCAAACCACACTTATAATCTTGCAATCAACGGCACACTGAGCCCACGCTCCACAACTGAAGCAACTTGGAGAAGATCTAGCTTCTCCCCCACTTGTCTCAATCTCACACCTGAAGACAAAGGATTACCAAAAACCAGAAAGCACTGACAGTGTTCCACACACATATCACGTACTAAGGGATAAACAACAACGACAGTATTCAACTGTCACACCAACAGACTCAACAACTGACTCAACACTGGCTCTGATAGCACTTAATGTAACACCCCCTTTCTATACCCCCAAATAATCACATAATCATTTAGGCACATATTAAACATTCCGTCAGAGTATAATTATAAACATAGTATAAAAGAGGTATGTCACACTATACATGAAATTAAAACATTCAACACCTGCTCAACAATTGATATGCAACAGTGGGGTAACTTTGCAACAGAGGAACTTAGTCCTTACACCCACATCTCAATATTTAGAATAAAAGCGGAAAATCTAAACATTGAATAACATCAACATATATACATATATATATATATATATATATATATATATATATATATATATATATCATCAAGTATTATCCACCAACATAATTCATGTTTACATAAACATTCATCAACAAGATACATGTACAAATGTATCACAAAAGAATCATAATCATCCTAGCTACCCGGTGCTACATATCAGAGCCGACCGACCAAAAGAATGAAGACACGCTTCACAAAAAGACCACCAGCATACCTACTCTGCAATGCCTCATAGAGCATCATAAAACAGCAGAAGGGTGAGAAATATTATCATAATAACAATGCATATAATTATATATCTTAGCATAAAAATACACATATTCTACATTCTCACCACAATTCATCACAACTCACTCATATACATCACAATGTATATATATATATATACAAAACCAAGCATATTCATCATACATACCTTCACAATTCTTATCATTCCACATAAACATACATATTCATGTTTATTCATCAATGCACAATTACAAAGATGATAAATGTAAATCATAGAGACCGACTCACGACTCTATGCAAATGCAATGTGGTACCGACTCAATCATCTCAAGTTCACTCAGGAACTTATTGGAACCATCGCTCGTTACCAATGTAACTCCCCGTCGGGCCTACGATGTTCACCCATTGCTCACACCTCACATAGGCACACAATGTTTATGGATCGCTCACACCCCACACGGGCACACGACCCGATCGCTCACACCCCACATGGGCACACGATCCGATCGCTCACACCCCACACGGGCACACGATCGTCTATAATCATCGCTCACACCCCACATGGGCACACGACGTTATAGCGGATTCCCTCTGGAACCAATCCGTCGCTCACACCCCACATGGGCACACGACATTACAAGATGGATATCATGATGCTTGACACCCAAGAACTCATGACAATCAAATGCATCTTCACTCATATATGCAACCATAATCATGCATATATTTCAACTCATCATCTTATTATTCATGCATTGAAAACAATTCAAACAATGCATTTCAACCATAAAGGCCACCAACCACATACATTGGAATTTCACATAAACAATGCATATCATCACAAACCACGACAATCATACAATCACAATTACTTCCACAAGGGATTCACACCACAAAGGCTACCCACAACACATCATAACAACATACATTGATATTCAATAAAACAATATATTTTACCACACAACAACATCATTTATGGATCGCTCACACCCCACACGGGCACACGACCCGATTGCTCACACCTCACCTAGGCACACAATCGTTTGTAATCATCGCTCACACCTCACATAGGCACACGACATTACAACGGATTCTCATTAGAATCACACAACACAAGAATAGAATCACACAACACAAGAATGTACATCATTATGCTTCACATACAAAATGACTCAAGACACTCTTGAAATGCATACATATTCACAATATATTCATGCATTCTTCTCATACTATCACATACAATCTATATACATTCACATCAATTACGCCAAACGGCAACGAGCATCACTTTACCACCTAAACGGCAACGAACTCTTTCACAATTAACATGCATTTACATTTAATTTAAACAATGCATTTATTTGCCAAAAGGCCACAATTCACAATAAATTCCACAATCTAGGATTCACACCATAAGGCTACCCACAACACATCGTATAACAACACATACAAGCTATACGTTATATTACAAAAGCATATTGCACGATAACACCTCAATCGCACACATTCACGACGGTAAAAATCAACACAACGATACGGTTTCAATTTTCTGCTATAATTGAACTAGGTACAGCCCTCAAAACCATTTTTTCTAGAAAGAACATCGCGTTAGCTTTCCAACGCTTCGAACGGGGGTCAAAACCGACTTACGGTTCAAGAGTTATGAATTTTTGAAGTTTTTCCAAAAACCAGAATTTGCCTAAAAAGCTACTACGGGTTTGTGCAAAAGTGCCCGAAAATCCGACCGATTCAATTATTTTTTTTGAAACAAACACATACTCATTTATACCAAACATATAGTGATGATTTGGAACCATCAAACGTGAGTTCTACGACTTTCGATTTCAATCCGAATCTTAAACCCTCAAATCTCCAAAAATGCAAAAACTTACAAAATCAACCAAATTCGGTAAAACAAGCGTACTCGATCACGGCCTAACATTACCCGACACAACTACGCAATCTATTCCGACTTTCGTCCGTAAAAACATCGATTCTATTCATTTCTACCATTTTCAACCTAGAGCTCAAGCTATGGAAAACAAGAAAAACATCCAAGCAAACACATACATAATGATATACATTGATGAGATAATAAGATTTCACATCCTTACCCGATTAAATCGATTCCTAGAAGTTGTTTTGAAGATTCCAAGCTTTTCCTTTTTTTCTTCTCTTTTCTCTTCTTCCTCTTTCTTTCTCTCCTTTTTCTCTCTATTTCTCTTTTCTTTCTATTTCTCTCCTATTTCTTCTTCTTATCTCTTTTTCTTTTCTATTTCTTTTCCTACTTTCTTTTTTTTCTCATTTTCTTTTCTTATTTTCTACTCAAATTCAATTAATTCATTTTCTCACATAATTCTACACTTAATCACTTTTCTACCAATTTTACTAAATTTCTCACAAAATTCTATTTCCACTAAATTTCTAACTTATCATTAATTGAGAAATGTCCAAAATACCCTCCATTCTAATTTCCCCGAAAACTCTCAAAAACGGTAAAATATCATGACATGTCAACATAGCATATTAACACACCAATTTCACTAATAAAATAATTTATCACTCAATTTAAATAAAAGACTCAACAAAATGGGAATAATCGAAATCGGGGCGTTACAGTTTCAGGTGTGATTCTTATATTTACGAAGTTCATGGTGTAAGGACGATACTGATGTTTCGAAGGTTCTCCCAAGTCACCGCATCCTAACCCGAACCTGTCTTAAAGTCCAGAAATTTTTCAGAACAACACTTTTTTTTCTAAAGAAATTTTATTTTTATTTTATTTTATTTTATTTTTTTGAATGGGGTTAAAATATGTGGGAAAAAGTGAAGGTGAACCAAAGAGTATACTGATACTTATGACTCTTCAAACACATGCATTTTCTAAAACAGAAACAAAAGTAAATAACTGAAGGAAAATAGAAATAAACTACTAAAATGAAGGAAATAAAAATGATAAAATCTCCTCCCACACTTAAATCAAACATTGTCCCCAATGTTTCGAAGTAAGCTAAGGAGAAAAGAACCTGGCAAAACTAGTGAGGACCGCTGGTGCCCTCGCCGCCCTGTGCTGAACGCTCGGAACGACGGGATCTGCTACGGTGATGGTCTCGCTGGTCCATCCTAGCCTGCAATTCTGACTGAGCAGCTTTCACCTCACAAAGGTTACCTAAGATGGAACCCTGAGTGGCCTCCATAAGCTGAAAGTGCTGTTGGTTATATTGCTGTTGACGGGACTGCTCAGTGGTGATCGCAAGCAGAGTACGGGAGATGGTCTCGTAAGATTGGGCCACTCTCCGCTGTGACTCTTGCATAAAGCTCATCTGGTGCGCCATCTGTTGCTGAATGGAAGAGAGCAGGTCTTCATGCCGTGCTTCTCTAGCCATATGGTCTCGCCACATCTCCTCCGTAATATAAAATCCGGGAGCAGCTCCTGCAAAAGTGTTAGAAGAAGATGGTTCGGTGTGTGATTGTGTAGGACGAGGGGGGGACACACGCTCTCTATGGTCATACTCATCATCTGTGTCGGGCCCCTCATCGTCATGGACATTAGGAGGAATTTGACCTAGAAAAGGTGGGGCAGTAAGGTCATAGATCCAGTTCCTCTCGAATCGTACATCTGTACGTCTACTGCACGGCATAACAATTGATTCGACGGCCGCCCCGTGAATCATCAACTCGTAACCACCAGCCCTCCTTGATCGGCACAATTTCATGTCTTTCAGAAATTTTAAATTAATTGTGCGAGGAGGCAGTGGTTCTAAAGTAGCTATCTCATCATTCAAATTTAGTGCCCGAGCAATAGACGTAATCAATCCGCCAAAAACTATCGGTCCACCCTTATTTACCGTTAAGCACATGTGGGCGATCATAAATGGAAGCGGATTGATTCTTACATTTGTGAGGCATCCTTGCAAGAACAAAAGTTCTTTGCTATTAACTTTGTTTTGATTTTCCCGGCCAAAAATAGAGCATGCCAAAAGATATCTGAAAATTCTTATGGTCGGGTTATGAATGGTCGAGGCGAGTATTCCCTTAAAGGAATCAACAATAGTATCTGACAACCTGCGCCAGAAGGCGAATATCCCGACTGACCATTCAGCATCTGAAGGAGCCTCACAAACAGCACCCTCCCCATGAGGGAATCCCAATAGACCTGCTAGTTCATCGGTACTGTACTGATAATCAACAGCAAACAGTCTAAAATGCACGGTACCGACTGTGCTAGCAGTGTTGGGACGAACGGTATAAACCAATGAACTAAAAAACTCAACCGTCATCCTCTCATAGGTGGGTTCTTTTGTGGTGAAAACAGTGCCTAAACGTATAAAGTCTAACATATGGAAAACGCTATGATGAACCCCTAAAATGTGCAAGCAAGTATCGTCGACATACCTCGTCGAGAGAATTTCCCGATCCTGAAGCTTTTGAAGTTGCCGCCTCTGCCTATTCCCGGATTGTCCTTCCCGAAGAATGAATCCATTAAACTCCATTGATGAAGATGGTGAAGAGGGTGGAAGAAAAGTGGTATGATAAAGGTTGGATTTTTAAGGTTTTTTGTTGATGGAAATTGAAATGGAAAGTTAAGAGATGATTTGTGAATGCTAGAGATATGAATTTCAATGGGGTTTTATAGGGATTTTTCGGAGGGAAAAATTGGGTTTGGAGAGGTTGGAGTTTAAAAAATGGTGGAAATGGAGGTTCTGTCCCGATTTTACAAGGACGCTGCCGCGGGCGCGACCGGTGTGTCGCGGGCGCGACGAGAGTAAATTCGCTGATGGGCTTCAATTTGTCTTTTTGAATGGGCTTTTTGTCCCTCATTTGGCCTTGGGGGGGTCTTTTTAGCATTCCATATGTCCTAAAAATGTAATTTTGCACAAAATTTTCACAAGCATATATATATTTTTTATAATAATTTTTTTCTTAAATATTTTACCAAAGAAAAATAAAATAAAAGAAAATATTAGCATATAAACATAAAAAACTCAAATCTTAATATAAATCGGAAATATATCAAATGCAAATAGTAGGAAATATGTCTGGGTGATACTGGAAGTAAATTAATGCATAAGAAATATAGTAAATAATACGAAAATGGAAATCAAGATGTCTGGTCATCAGTCTGGTCATCTCCACGGAGTCTTGCTATCTCACGACGGAGCTCCGCCATGTCTTCATACAACACATCGTACTCAGTAGCGTGGGTCAGCTCTGACACTTCCATCCCTAGGTGTAGGTCAGCAAGAGTCTGTCGGAGATCTGCTATCTCTTGGCGCATCATCGCCATCTGGGTCTGCATATCTAGAGTACCTAATGAATGATTATTTGACCACACCGTGGTCCTGTCAGGTGGTGGAGCTGGAATGTACTCTGGCTCTGGGCAGGGTCGTGGTGCGTCCACCGTCTCACCGTGTCCTTCTAAGGCATATGTCCAGTTTGCTGGGTCATGGACACTGGTCATAACAGGATCTGGCAAAGTGAAATGATGTAAGGTCTCACCATCGATCAGGAGTCTGAACTGAGAGGGATTAAAGGAGTTCCTTCTCATCAGCCCCCGATCCAAACAAAAATCAATATCCATGGTGGTATGGCTGCAGTAGGGAGTCAAATGAAATAGCTTTCGGCCAAGGCCTAGAGCAGCAGCAATCTCAGTCACATTACCTCCTACATGTATAGGTCCTCCTGCCCAGGTGGCAACACCACTAAAAGAATACAGCATAAAGTTACCACAAGCTAAACGACGCGACTGATTCGCACAAAACATGAAAAATATGTCCTCCTCAGTAACGTGGTCATCAGCATCTGGTCTCCTAAAGAATGTATGGGCAATGATCATCTGAAAGTATCGGAGAGCTGGGTTATGGATAACCTGCGAAATGTGAGTATCAGGGTCAGGGCCTCCACCTCCAGAGATGTCACTCCAGAATTTCTCCACGTCTCTACTCATGAAGTAACCCATGGGCAGCTCAGGGATAGCGCCAACTCCAGTCTCAAATCCAAGAAGATCACCGAACTCAGTATGGGTGAACGAATACTCTGTGCCAAATAACCTGAAGCTGGTGTGGCCATCTGGTCCCAAGTACGGATCATAGGAGAAAGAGTTGAGGAACTCCAGAGTGAGGTTCCTATAGGTGGGATGCAAATCATCAGCGTACTGGTCCCATTTGAGCTGGTGGGTCAAGTATCGGACACTGGGCTCTATGCCCAAAGCTTCCATGCAATCACTGTCTGGGTAGCGAGTGGGTGCCATAGGTCTGAGTGAAAGCATCGCATAACGCTCTCTCTGGGCGTCGTCTCTGAAGGTCACGTGCATGTCATCGACTGGTGGCATCCTGAAAGAAGAGGTTAGGAAAAAAAAAATAGGCCCTGAAATCAAACACACCAAACAAGTTAGACATATATGTACAAACAAACAAACAAATGTAAATAAAAAATAAATGGAAAGAAAATAAATACGAAAAGGGAAAGAACCATGGGTTGCCTCCCATGCAGCGCTTGCTTAACGTCGTTAGCTCGACGAGTTCAAGTCATGTATCTGGTGCGAGGATAGGTGGGTCTGTTAACGTGAACCTGGAGTAGTATGCTGGAATGTCACCTCCTTTATAATGATTAAGCCTTTGTCCATTTACAACGAACGGACTGCAAGATTTGTTCTTAATTTCCACTGCCCCAGATTTTAGGACTTTGGAAACTTCGAACAGGCCCGTCCATCTAGATCGAAGCTTACCTGGAAAAAGTCGCAGTCTTGAATTGTATAGAAGAACAGGGTCACCTATGTTGAAGTCTTTCTTGACGATCTTCTTGTCATGCCATGCTTTGGTTCTTTCTTTATATATGATGGCATTTTCATAGGATGATTGTCGGAGCTCTTCTAGCTTATGTATGTCTAAGATACGTTTTTCACCAGCTGCTAAGTAATCAAAATTTAAGGTTCTAATGGCCCAATATGCTTTGTGTTCCAATTCAAAGGGTAAGTGACATGATTTTCCGTAAACTAGTTGGAAAGGGGTTGTTCCAATGGGAGTCTTATAGGCTGTCCTGTAGGCCCACAGTGCTTCTGAAAGCTTCTGTGACCAATCCTTTCTGGATATCGAGACAGTTTTTTCTAAGATATGCTTGATCTCTCTATTGGATACTTCTACTTGCCCACTGGTTTGCGGGTGGTAAGGTGTGGCTACTCTATGTTTAACTCCATACTTCCTCAACAGTTTGTCAAAAATCCTAGATATAAAATGTGATCCTCCATCACTTATGACTAGCCTGGGAACTCCGAATCTAGGGAATATATTCTGCTTGAACATCTTAATCACTACTCGGGTGTCGTTTGTGGGTGCAGCTATAGCTTCAATCCATTTGGACACGTAATCGACAGCGACTAAAATATATTTGTTTCCTAAGGATGTTGGAAAAGGTCCCATAAAGTCGATTCCCCAAACATCAAAAAGTTCTACTTCTTAAATGTTTCTCAATGGCATTTCATTCCTCCTCGAGATGTTTCCGGAGCGTTGACACGGGTCACACTTGGTTATATATGTATGAACATCACGCCATATAGTTGGCCAATAAAGATCAGCTTGTAAGATCTTGGCGTGAGTCTTAGATGTGCTTGCGTGTCCTCCGTAGGGTGCTGAGTGACAATGTTCTATGATATGGTGCACTTCTTCCTCTGGAACACACCGGCGAAAGATTCCGTCAGTTCCTCTCTTAAAAAGGAGTGGTTCATCCCAATAGAAATGTTTAACGTCATTGAAGAACTTCTTTTTCTGCTGATAGCTGAGGTCAGGAGGTATTATATCTGCAGCAAGATAGTTAACAAAATCTGCATATCAAGGTACATTATTTACCGCTAAGGATTTTTCAGAATCTTCTAAGGTTTCTAAACTTACATCTCCAATGGCATCTAGCTTAGCGATTAACCTGTCATAAGCAAAGTCATCATTTAGGGGTACTACATCAGGTTTCAAGAACTCAAGCCTGGAAAGGTGATCGACAACTACATTCTCGGTGCCTTTCTTATCTCTGATATCAAGGTCAAATTCTTGCAATAAAAGTATCCACCGGAGTAATCTAGGTTTAGCATCCTTTTTATTCAAAAGGTATCGGATGGCGGCATGATCAGTGTAAATAATTATTTTGGCTCCCACCAAATAGGATCTAAATTTGTCTATGGCGAAAACTACGGCTAGGAGTTCTTTTTCTGTGGTTGCATAGTTTAGCTGAGCGGCATCTAGAGTTCTACTGGCGTAGTAAATCACATGTAACTTTTTATCAGATCTTTGCCCTAGCACTGCTCCTACAGCGTAATCACTAGCATCACACACGATTTCAAAAGGTTTTTTCCAATCTGGTGGTTGCATAATGGGTGCTGAGATTAAAGCTTGTTTTAAAAGGTTGAATGCTTCGTTGCATTTTTCATCAAAAATGAACTCGGCATCTTTCATCAGAAGACCTGTCAAAGGTTTAGTGATCTTAGAGAAGTTTTTAATGAAACGCCGGTAAAATCCAGCATGTCCAAGAAAACTTCGAACTTCTCTAATTGTTTTGGGTGGTTTAAGATTCTCTATCACCTCGATATTGGCTTTATCAACTTCAATGCCTTTTTCAGAAACGATATGTCCTAGAACTATACCTTCAGTGACCATGAAGTGACATTTCTCCCAATTTAATACCAGGTTTACTTCGACACATCTCTTCAAGATCTTTTCAAGGTTGACTAGACAGTTATTGAAATCAAATCCGCAGACTGAGAAATCGTCCATGAATACTTCCATAATTCCATCAAGATAATCAGCGAAGATTGACATCATGCAACGCTGGAAAGTTGCTGGGGCATTACAAAGTCCGAAAGGCATACGTCTATAGGCAAAAGTTCCATATGGGCATGTGAAGGTTGTTTTCTCTTGGTCATCAGGGTGTATAGGAATTTGAAAAAAACCTGAATATCCGTCAAGGTAACAGAAGTAGGAATGTCTAGCTAGACGTTCCAACATCTGATCTATAAAAGGTAATGGGAAATGGTCTTTCCTAGTGGCTTTGTTTAATTTTCTATAATCTATGCACATACGCCAACCTCCTTCTATCCGTTTTGTAACGTGCTCACCTTTTTCGTTTTGAACCACGGTGATGCCTCCCTTTTTAGGTACTACATGCACAGGGCTTACCCATTTACTGTCCGAGATCTGATATATTATCCCTGCTTCCAACAACTTAAGAACTTCCTTCTTAGCTACCTCACTCATTATAGGATTAATCCTTCTTTGGTGTTCTCTCGAAGGTTTAGCATCTTCTTCAAGTGAAATCCGGTGCATGCACACAGATGGACTTATTCCTTTAAGATCTGAGATGTCGTACCCTAGTGCTGAGGGATATCTTCGCAAGACATCTAAGAGTTGGTTTGTTTCATTTTGGTTCAGAACGGCACTGACTATAATTGGTCTGTCCATTTCTTTGTCTAAAAACTCATATCTTAGATTCTTGGGTAATTCTTTTAATTCTAAGGTTAGTTTGCTGGGGTTTTGTATAGGATCTGGAGTTAAGGATAAACATTCAAAAAGGTTATCATCTATGTAGGGCTCCATACTGTCATCATCTTTCTCAATGGGCGTTGAAGGTAGTTTTATTCTTTCTATTGGCTCTTCCTGGTTATGTTCACAGACACATTCATCAATGACATCAACTGCATAACATGCATCTCCTATTACTGGTGCCGTGAGGAACTTTGCTAGGACAAACTCTATTTTTTCGTTACCTACCTCAAAAGTCAGTTTTCCTTTCTTGACATCTATTATGGCTCCTGCAGTTGATAGGAAGGGTCTACCTAGGAGGATTGGGATATCTTTATCTTCTTTGATGTCCATTACGACGAAGTCGGTGGGAATGAACAACTTGCCTATTCGAAATGGGATGTCTTCTAATACGCCTACAGGGTATTTTATAGATCTGTCAGCTAATTGGAGAGACATCTTAGTAGGTTGCAAATCTCCTAGTTTCAATCGTTCACAAACTGCGAGGGGCATTAGGCTTACACTGGCTCCTAAGTCTAGAAAGGCTTTATCTATGACATGATTCCCCAAAATACAAGGTATGGAGAAATTCCCCGGATCTTTGTCTTTTTTGGCAAGTTTGTTCTCGGAAATGGAATTACACTCCACTGGTTTTGGATCGTCAAGTCTACGTTTATTGGTGAGGATGTCCTTCAGGAATTTAGTATAAGATGGTATTTGGGTGATGGCTTCTGTAAAAGGAATCTCTACATGGAGTTTTTCTATAACTTTAACAAACTTCTGGAATTGGTCATTGATCTTAGTTTGTTTAAGTCTTTGTGGATAAGGAATTGGTGGTTTGTATGGCTGAGGGGGTGTTGAAGCTTCGTCCGTAACTTCTCCTTTATCTTCGTCTTTTGGTTTCTCAATTTCTACGGGTTTCTCACCTTCCGGGGTAGCATCCTTTTTGGAAATTTAGGAGTCACTCAATGTCGGGTTTTTAGGCCCTTCATAAGTGGTTCCACTTCGTAAGGTAACAGCGTTAGGTTGCCCTCGAGGGTTCTGTTGAGGTTGTCCAGCAAATTGTCCTCCAGGAGTAGTTTGGGGTGCTTGCTTTAAGGCTACCTGAGAGATCTGGGTTTCAAGCATCTTGTTGTGGGTGGCCATTTGATCCATTTTGGTTCCTAGCTGGGTAAGCAGCTCATTCACATGAATATTCTGATTTAGGAACTCTTTGTTTTGCTGGGCTTGTGCTGTCATAAAATCATTTAGCACTTTCTCAATATTTGGCTTAGGTGGCACTGCTTGCATAGGTTGGTTTTGTCTAGGTGCTTGATTGTTGGTTGATCTCGGAGGTGCTTGGTTTTGGATAGGATTATTGTTTTTGTAGGAAAAATTAGGGTGATTCATCCATCCAGGGTTGTAAGTATTTGAGAACGGGTTTCCTTGGGCATAGTTGACTGGGTCTGGGTTAGTCTCGTTTAACAGATGGCAGTCAGCTGATTGATGACCTTTAGTACCACAAAGTTCGCAATCCGACACTACTGCTGCTGCAGCGGTTGGTTGTGCGTACATTTGATCGATCTTGAGGGCCATAGCATCCATTTTTGCTTGCATCATGTCTATAGAGCTTACCTCATGTTTACCTCCTTGGGCTTCTTTCTTTTCCACTGTTGCTCTTTCGTTTCCCCATTGATGATGGTTTTGAGCCATATCTTCAATGAGACCACAAGCGTCAGGATAGGGTTTGTTCATCAGGGCACCGCCAGCGGCAGCGTCGATGGACATCTTTGTGTTATAATGAAGTCCGTGGTAAAAGGTATGTATAATCAACCATTGCTCCAAACCGTGGTGTGGACAAGCCCTTAGAAGGTCTTTATACCTCTCCCAAGCTTCAAATAGCGATTCTCCTTGGTTTTGGGTAAATCTTGTTATTTGGTTTCGGAGAACGGCTGTTTTGCTTGGGGGAAAGTATCTAGCAAGGAATGTTCTCCTAAGGTCTTCCCATGTTGTTATAGAATTGGCTGGAAGGGAATCTAACCAAGTTAGGGCTTTGTCTCTAAGGGAAAAGGGAAATAGTCTTAAACGAATCGCCTCAGGACTAGCACCATTGGTCTTAAAGGTGTTTGACAACTGGATAAAGACTTTTAGATGTTGGTTTGGGTTTTCAGATGGTAGTCCTGCGAATTGGTTTTGTTGAACTAGTTGTAATAGGGACGGTTTTAGTTCAAAATTATTGGCAGGTATGGTAGGATTAACTATACTAGAGCTCGGTTCTTCGTCAGCAGGCTGAGCGAATTCCTTAAGGGGTCTTTGGTTACGATCTTCGGCCATAGCTTGCTTAATTCGACGAAGCCAAAGTCGTGCGCGAGTGTAACGTTCCGGTTCCACTAAAGGATCTATTACACTACTGGAGCTGCGAGATCTTCGCATCGACCAGTTCGTACGGCCCTAGTCGAAACGGTGATAACAAACGAAATTCAAAATTCGGCGAAATTGATCCCCGGCAACGGCGCCAAAAACTTGATGCGCTGTATTCGCAAGTGCACGAATCGCGTCTGAGTAATATAAAAAGTTATCGAATCCACAGGGACCAAATGTCGATCTAACGAATTCTGTTTGTTACAGTGCTTATCTAAGGCAGTTCAATTCAGGGTTTACTAATGCAGAGGAAAATAAATAAAAGTAAATGACGAGGTAATAAAATTCAGACAAAACAATAGGTTTGAATGTAATTCTCATAACCGATAATATTTCTATATTCGTCAACAGAACTACTTACGGGCAATATCTTCTATTTTAAGAAAAGAATTCAATTTAACAGGAACTGTCGCTTTCGCGTAGTCAGAACCAAGTTTACCCTCTAAACTAACCCCTTTATTGTCACTTATAAAAAGGCGCGCATTGCGTTAGAGTCATGGAAAACTTATTTTTAAGAAATGTAAATTCTAAACTAAACAGAAAAGTATTTTGACCTGAAATCTCTAAACTAAAGAGGTTCAAAATGAACCAGATTCTAACCCCACTAACGCGTCTGAAAATAGTTTTAAAATATCTTTTCTAAAGTGTTAAAAATCCCTACTCAGCTGAGCAAAGCGCTTTCGCTGTATTTGATCAGTTGAGAACTAAACAAGTTCACAAATGGTTGGACGGCTTTCGATCTTACCCAACATTGCTTTTAAGTACAGAAAACTTGTGTTAAAGATTAAAACAGCCCTTAAGTATTTCTATTAATATATAGACGTATTACGGTGATTATGGTCTTTACATTCTTACCTATCTAAAACTTAGCCAGCCATGGTAGTTATAACAGTCATGTTAATTCTTATCATGTATGGAATTAAGTCCTTTGAAAAGTAAAGTTTTGAAAGGTAATGCAAGACAATAAATAAACAAAATAAAGTAAGTGCAAGAAATAAATGAAAGTAAATGCGATTAAAATAAAACCTGCTCCAAAGCGGAGTCTTTAAATCTGGTACAATGTACGGAAAAGAAAATGCTGGCAGGATTACTTCTACCAAAGTGCTCCAACTTGATTACAGACACTCCAAGACTTGATTACAAACTCGATCACACACAGTGCAATAACTCCTCGATGTGAGAAGATTACCGCTTTACAAGAGTGAAATTTATGCCTAGGATGAAGTAAACTAAGATTGGATGATCTTAAAATTCGAGTTCTGAGAGTATTTATAGGCAAAGTTGGCATGGTGCAAAGACAAAAGTGACTTTGGCTTGAAAAATGGGCGGGAACAGTTTTTGCCTTGTCGCGCCCGCGACAGGCCTACCGCGCCCGCGACATGAGGAAAATGGCCAAGGTGAGTGCTTGATCGTGGGAACGTGGCAGTTGAGTTGAGGAGATCATGGGACACGTCGTCGCCTACCCTGGGGCGCCCGCGACAAGAGAATCGACCAGAGTAAATTGCTGCCAAACTTGAATTCTAGCTCCTTTTGCATCCTTTTTCGTCTGGGACCTCGATTTTATTGAAAACCTGAAAACAAAGAAAAACATAACAATAACAAAGCATAAAAATAGAAAAAAAAACTAATATGCATGTGAAATCAGAGTCGAAAATACGGTATAATTTAGTGTCATCATTCACATGAGAAAATTAACAAAAAAGTTCATAATAGCAGCATTCCAAAGTAGAGGGAAAACACCATAACTTATACAACCGAAATTCAATCCCAAATGGATATAACAGAAGGAGGTGTAATTACATAGCAGAAGATTAATACCAGAATTCTGAGGCAAGAATTCAATAATATTCAACTACAAACTTTCATAACAGTTACACAAACTCACTACAAAAACACTTCTAACAACTTCCCTAACCATATCCTCATAACCGGATGATAACAGAAAACCAACAGACTTCTAACAGTTACAAACTAACTGCTAACCAATTTTCTCACAAATCCTCTCCAATCTCTAACCACCCTAACATATTCTGTAACCACTAACAGAAACTAATAGAAGAATTCACGCTAACAGAAATTAACTGATAACAATTTCTAACCATACCAGAACCTTCTAACAATTTCCTAACCAATCTCTCTAACCATTTACACCAGAGATGCATAACAGATCCTTGGCTTCTTCACTCTTTAATCCTCATTCTTCTTCCATTCCATGCAGTGCTCCTCTCTTCTCTCTATGATGAAGATCCATAACCTGTAACCACAAAAACCTGCAACTTTCATCATCAATCAAAAATTCATATCACCATTCAATATCTTCACGAATCTCCAATTAATCTTGCTGCTTCATTTTCTCTCACCAATCTTCACCTTCACACCCAACAAGATCATTCACCTGCAAAGATCCACCACCTTCAAAAAACGATTCTTTAACCTCTTCCCTTCATCTTCATCAATTATCAAGCCTTCAATCTCTACCCTTCCCTCTCACCGACCTCGTTAGGTCGAACTACGACTGCTATGATTTCCTCCTTCTGGTTAGATTGAGGATACGTAGGCATGAGACGACGATGTCTTGGTGAGCAACCTCCCCTCATAGTTCGTGTCTGAACTACATTGACTCTGACTTTCCCATTGTACGAGGGAATACGTAGGCCTAGGACTCTGAGGACGTGCTATCGAGTCATTTCTTTTTATTTTCTCTCCCGTTCCTCCATTCTTTTCCGTTCCTGTTCCTTTTCCTTTCCAGTAGCAGCGGAGCTCCAGACGATGACACCCTTTGATACAGACAACAAGCGTGGATCCCATCGAGTACGATGGACGTGTGGGGTGCTAATACCTTCCCCTAGCGTAACCGACTCCCTTACACGTTTCTCTTGGTCGCGAGACCATGTTTTTCCCTTCCCTCAGGTTTACGGAGTGTTTCCTTTCCCTCTCTTGGGATAAATACACATTGCTGGCGACTCTGTTTTTGCGCCACTTTCGCGTTTGTACTTGGATGCAAATCCTGGGAGCGACAGCTGGCGACTCTGCTGGGGAATAGATTGACCTTTTGCTGGTCCATCCCCTTTTTTGCGAGTCAATCCTAGCGCTTGTCTGTTTATTTTCATTGGGTGTTTGTTGTGGTACTTTATTTTGCTGTTTTACTGTATTGCTGTATTACTATATATTACTGTTTTACCGCATTTATTGCATTGCATTTTGTTATTATGCTGGACTGTGCTGTGCTGTGATGGATTTTCTGTTTGACAGGTTGGGGGTTCTGAGAGATAAGCCCACTACCCAGGCTTGAGCATACACATAGGATTTAGAGTGGATAATCGATCGCTTGCGTGGTGTTATCACATTAAGTCTTCGCGAGATCCATAGCCGAACGAGGCCCATATAGGTGGTATCTGATACTGCATGTTATGCAGGTCATTAGATATCCCTGTATGAGCTGTCGACTCTGGTGACCATTCCCGAGGACTTAGTAGAGGCACTCCTCCCGAGAACGATAATGGCAGACCAGAAATGGAAAACCCATTACGCTTCTCGATCCGAGGACCCAAAGCTGGGAACTTGCATAGGATTGCCTTATTTTTGGGGGAATCAGTGGACAACCTCTTTGTTTGGCGATAGTATTGTACCCATCAGGATGAATGTACTATTGCTTCTCAAATCGAGAATCTGAAACTGAGGATCCCGCATTTTTGTACCCACATGTGAGAATGGGTGGTGTTTACAGGTTTACAGGTAACCATAACCTTCATCCTACCCGATATTATGGTTTTCTTATCAGTGTGGACTTATCAGCCTGGTGTTTTGGTACTCTAATTATGCCGATATTCCAGCATTTTGGTATTTTGATTATGCCAATTTTCTGGCATTCTGGTATTCTCTTCAGAGCAGACCTGTGAACTTATTCAGCGCAGCACCGTGATTATTCAGATTATGTGGAAACTTTGATCCCATGTCTTATTACATTCATAGCATTGCTTTGCATTTGCATACTCATTTGCATAACAGGTGTTCGAGGCTTGGTTATTCTTATCCTGATCTGGTTTTCTTCAGAATTTCAGACTTAACTGCTCAAGCCATTCAGAAGTTGACCATGGATCAAGTTAAAGCAGAGTTGAGGGAAATTCGAAGCCAAATGGGGCAGTTTATGTGGGACATGCAAGCTCTGATTCAAGACCAGAAAATGTTGAAGGAAGAGGTCAATCAAATGAAGATTCAAATGAGTCTGGTTATGGAAGTTGTGAGAAGTGTGCTCAGCAAAGATAATACTCCCATGCCCAAGGCTATGGCTGGAATCGTCTCTCCACCAGTGCCTGTGGAATATATCCCAAAGAGTGATTTACCTCACAGATTTTCTGCATAACCTGGGGTTCTGGAATTTCCTTATCAGCAGTTACCTCTCGTCTCCCAAGACAACCCCAAGGCTAAGAAGTACCCACCGAAGCCGAAGAAAGCCGACAGAATCTTTGATCCACTTCCTATGCCTTATACTCAACTGTTGAGGCATCTAATTTAACTCCGATTGGTTGAACTTCGGACTTTGGCTCCTCTTACTGGTACTCCCCCACCGGGTTATGATGCAAGAGCTTATTGCGATTTTCACTCGGGTGCACCGGGGTATAATGTGGAAAAGTGTAGGGCCTTTCAACATGCTGTCCAGGATCTGGTCGATTCGAAGAAAATTGAGTTCACGCCGGGCGGCGTAAGCTTTCATGGAGGTCTTACTCCTACTGCTGAAAAAGAAGTGGATATCCCTGTTGTCTCTCCCAAAGTTACATCAAGTCAGGAGCATTTCTTGCAACCTGTGGTTTTAGAACCTTCTCGTCCTCAATTATTGCCTGCTCCTAAGCCAAGTTTGAGGATGAAAGTGCCCGAACGAGAGGGAGGCACAAGTCGGTATCGGCAACAGAGCTATCATCTGAAGATTCAACAAAAGTCCAAAAGGCAGGAGAGAAAGTTTGATCCCATTACTGTTCCTTACAGTTATCTACTTGCTCGTTTACTTCAAGACTCGTTGATCGAGCTAAAGGAAGCTTCGCCTGTTCCATATCCCCTTCCTCTAAATTATGACAAGAGTGTTAGATGCGAGTACCACTCAGGGACACAAGGGCATGCCATTGAAGATTGCAAGGTGTTCAGACACAAGGTGCAAGATGTCATTGACGTTGGGTTTATCATTTTCACTAAAGACTGTCTGTACGTTAACTAAAGCTTCCCAAGTGAGCACTTGAGAATACAAAGACATCTCCTGAAGCAACCAGTCCAGTCGGAGCCAAGCCTCCTCAGCAATGGCGAACATCAAATTTCTTTACTGCATTTTCATTTGTAATTTTCATTACTGGTTATTGTCTTTGCATGTATAAAAAGAAAAAAAAACTTGTTTGTTCTTGAATGATGATTTTAATACAATAAGTATGTTTTTATCGAAGAAGTTCATTCGTATTCACTCATTTAATGTTTGTATGCACTGCACTACTAACCGTCTTGTTTAAGCTCTTGGAGGGAGGATGATGAGATGAAAACGCACAGTCTTTGGTTGTATGCTTTTGGATAAAACTCTGTTGATGATGTACAGGAATTGTTTCAAATTCACAAACACCGGAGATATAAGGGAGTGAAACCTTTGTCAAACCATGTTGAGCCTAGAAGTAGGAGTTTCTTTCTGTAAACGAAAAAACCCTCAATCTTAACCCGGGGCAGGGTAGGTGTCAGTTAATTTGACCATGCGTTCAAATTTTAAAAGGAGTGTCCAATTCGAGGATCAATTACATCTATGGTTATTATCCCTGACCGACCAAAGAGTGAGACGGTCACAACCCTTTACAAGTCAAGACAAACCTGTGTCACGCGATTTGATAAAAAAAAAGAAGCAAAGAATCAAAAGAAAAAGAGAGCCCGCTAAGTCAAAACTTGAAAACAAGTGACTTAGGCAAAAGTTAGGGCATCCCGCTGGACTTCAAAATAAAAAAATTTCAAAAGAAATCAGTCCAGGCAAAAAAATCAGGGAAATAAAAAAAATGAAAAAAAGTGAAAAGGGGGAACAAAAACAAAAATCCTCGAGCAAAGAACAAGTCGTGTGACCACAGACACCAAAGATAAAAGGGGTGACTGTCACTCCGAAAACCATGTGGGTTCCTTAACCATTGATCCTACCATTCATTAACCTTTTTGAAAGGTGAGCACCTGTGTCGAGTAGCTGAACGTAGGACTGGAGAACATCAAGGAGAATGGGTGGGTACAAAGGATCGCGTGACTTTAAGAGTCTATTGGGGTACTAACTGCAAGCGCACAGTCTATCGCGTAGTTTTAAAAGATATCGATCCCACAGGGACTGATAATCAAACTAGTGCTATCAGATTGTTACTATGCTAGCTAAGGCTAATCGTTTTAAGGGAAGTTATGAGCTAAAGAAAGTTAAATCTAAAAATTGCTAAACTTAAAAAAGAATAATCAATAAAGAGATATCAGTATGTAACACATTAATCATTGAGAATCTAATAAGTCTTCGGTGTAAGTTTAAATGCCCAAATCACTTTTCAGTAGAAAATACTTATTTAAAAAACCTCCTCTCACACTCTCATTTTTATTGATTTAGTCTATATCGTTAAATCAGAATGAGCGCTCTCGTTGTATCATCTGCATTTAAAAACACTTTTTGAAAATAACTAAGTCCTAATTAACTCCAAAGCGCTTTTGCTGTGTTTAGAGTTAATGCCTAGTTTCAGCTATCCAGTTAAGATCTCAAACTCTCGTTTATCTTGACCTTAACCTTAATTACCTTTTTACTTTCGTAAGAAAAGTTGATCGATTTAAAATAAGAAACTAAAGCCTAAAAATTAATTTGTAAAAATCAACACCGATTATTATTCAACTCTCTCCAATTAATTTGTTTACATACCGATATCAATTAATTTAGCCAGACATCCTAACTAGTACATACAAACAGATACGGAAACAACAAAATAATAATAATTTATGCATAACAAATAAATAAAACAAAATACTTCTACTAAATTAAATGAAAACCTAGTAATAATGAGTCTGAGCCTACAATCCTCCACAGGTCGGCAGGATTTACTTGCTCGAAAATAATAAACTGAACGGAACGGAGTCTATCTAATGTGCAATAGTTCCCCAATGTAGGAAACTATTGCTATTTTTGAATGTAAAAACGGGAGACGGAAATAAAATGTAAGGAAAACAAGAACTGGAAACAAAGTGTATGCAGCAAAGTATAATTCAAATTTTGAGTGAGCGAGAGAGGGAGCTTGTGGCCAACTGCCTTGCTTTTATAGCCTCCCAGAAAGTGTCGTGAAACAAGGAGATAATTTCTCCAGGTGGGTGGAAGTGGGCGAAACTCTCTCTAAACGTGGCTTCGTGTGCAATGCATTCTACCGTTTTAGTGGCCACGTAATTTAAATTTGCTTTCTGAGAAATATCCTCATGACGGTCGCCATGCTCTTTGTTACGAGGGTCATGCTTTGGCTTTGTGATGGTCGCCATGCCTCTGGTGACGGTCGTCATGGCTCTGTAGTGCAGAAACTCTAATTTTCTGTCATCTGTCTTGATTTTTGCTCTTTTCTTCTCATTTCTTTTCATTTCTTCATATTTCTTCATATTAGTCAACTTATGGAGAATACCTGCAATAAAACTCGGAAACTCGCAAATACAACGTGAATACACGAAAATAACGCAATAAATTAATGTAATTCAACGCGAAAATGTTATGTAATATCGCTTTATCAAACTCCCCTACACTTGAACCTTTGCTTGTCCTCAAGCAAATAATCGTTTCAAAAACATTCTTCAATACATATACCTGACACATCTCCTAATCATACGTGGTTGCGTGGCAATTTCGTCAAAATGACCGATACTCAAGTCAAACACTAAAGATACAGAAAAGACACAAAACAAGAAATATGTTCATAAACCCCCCTTTTTACAGACCGGTCCGAATCATGCTACTATAGCGCAACCTAATGCGAGTAGGTCCTATTTCACCCATTTTCATTCTGACGCAATCACATTAAGCCCTTTGCCTTTACACGCACGTAGTGGAGTAGCCTGTTAGTGAATTTGATCCTTTAAACATAGGGTCTAGTGCACATGTGTGGTACCCTTAAATATATCGATTGCAAGTTGTAGGGGATCGAACCGTAGTTCGCCCTACCGAGTCCAGTACCAGATACCTCTGAACCAACCGACAACATGTTTTTCTTTCCTTTTTCGTAGCACTGCATCCTTTAGGATTGGTGCATTTCTATTTATTTTTCTATTTCACTCAAAGGCATGAATTTTTTCAATTTTTTTTTCGCAACTTTAGGCATCAATCACTTATTTGCATCGGCTCTCCACGTAGCTTGTGCTTAGACGGTGCTGACTGCTAATATAAACTACTTGGGGCTAATTTAAGACTACGGCTTAAGGTATTGGTATAATAGGTATCCAAACTGATCACGCAAATTCGAGAGGTCTAGGGTGTCAAGACTGTATCAATTTTGTTAGTTCTTTCTCAGGTTTCAACATAGCCTACGTGTTGAACAACCTAAATACTCTAAGGGTGTGTCAGGTTTTGTATCGAATAATAATAAAAAAATTTGTTAAGGCTAAATAAGGCGGGGGGAATCAAATAAAGCGAAAAACATAAACATATAATCAGTCGGGAAATACATTAATGTCAATAGAAGGGAAGTAACAACAAAAGTAGTAAAAGAAGCTAAAAACTAAGGCTTCCTTTCCCACACTAAATCAAACATTGTCCTCAATGTTTCGAAAAAGAGCAGAAAAGGAAGAACTACAAAAATATAGAAAAAGAGAACTACTGTGGCCCATGTGATCTGCCTCGAGCTCGTCCATGTCCATCCTGTTCTAGCAGATGTGGCCTTCCCACATGATAAACATAGTCGTACAAGCTGTCCACCCTCATAGTCAAAGTGTCCATCTCATCAATGACGCTAGATATCCTCCGCTCTATCCGTTCGCCTTGGTCGTGCTGGTCTTGCTGGATTTGTTGCAGGAGACCCATCATCTCTGTGTGTTGTGTCTGGTGACGCTGGTTTCTCTGGGTATCCAGTTCGTTCCTTTGCATTATAGCAGCAAGGACGTCATCATTAGTCGCAGGAGCGCGGTCGCTTCTTCGACGGCGTCGGGAGGAGGAGGTCATAAATTGTGCAGCTGGTGGTGGCTGGTCTCCCTCAGGTCCACCCTGTTTCATCTCATCAAACTCATCGGCAGGCTGTTCCTCGGTTGCATCCGCATTTGGCTCAGGAGCATCTAAATCAAAGGTCCAGTTTGCCATATTCCTAGGATCTGTACGAGTGGGGCACGACAAAACAATACTTCAAACGACTTTGTTGCGCACCACAAGGTTGTACTTATTATCCTCTCTAGCTCTAATCAGGTGTGCGTTGCGTCTTGAATGAAGTCAATTGGGAGTGGAACGGTTGAGGAAGGAGTTGGAAATAATGGGAACGAAGGGTTCTGTCATGAACATAACAGGTTTTAGGTTTATGATGGTCACCACAGATGCCTTGACGCTCGTCATATAAAATATGCCTATGACGGTCGCCACAAGGATGTAACGATCGCCATAGCCTAAATTTCAGAAAATTTTAATATTTCACTTGATTCTCCCAGTACGCTTTGCATAGGTACATGTATAAATTCACACAGCAATCAATATTCATTATATCAGTAGCCTCAATTTATCAGTAAGGTAATCAACATCAGTATAACTTATGGCTGCAAACACAGTAAAAAGCAGGGAATAGAATTTAAACACCAATAAAATGAGTATTCATTAATAAATCCAGTAATGTTAAATTCCTGAAGTAGCAGTAGCAGAGGCAAAGAATTGTAAAGCAACAGTAGTTCAAATTTAAAGCCAAAACATAGTAAAAACTGAAATTAAAAATTTAATAAAGTGCGGTAAATGTCAAAAGAGATAAAACTAGCCAATTCGGCGTCTCAGAGTCTCTAATAGTTGGTTCAGATGATCCATTTGCTCGACTGTTGTGTCCATTAATCCTATGACATCGAGACGGATATTACGGAGCTTGTCTCGCATGCCCTTTATCTCGGTGCGGAAAGCTTCCAATGTGGCATTAATGTTAGCAGGAGGAGTATCATTGGTATCATTAATCGGGTGTTCAGGGAAGTCATAGTAGTGTGGAGGTGTTTTAGGATCAATTTCAATATCGGAAGTTTGGTCCTCCGGTTCTTTCTCCAATTGCGGACCGTCCAAATCGTACAGCCAGTTATGACGGTTGTGTACACTTGTACGTTCATGGTCCGGTAGGGTGAAATGTGGTACAACCTCATTATTAGTTAGTAGCTGAAAGTGGTGTGGTCCGAGGTTTCTAATAAGGCCCCTATTAAAGCAAAATGTGATGTTGAGGGGGCGGTAACCTCCTAAAGGGTTTATTCTAGAGAGACGTGCCCTGAACTCCAAGGAATCCGCAATCATGGTAACTAGGCCACCAATTAGAATAGGACCATAATTAGCCTGAGCAATCCTATAAAGGTTGTCAAACATAATGGTGGCCCCATTAACTGGTCGAGACTGAAACACACAAAATATAATAAACAGCTCGTCCCTCGACACCAAGGTATCCTTATCAGATTTCCCAAAAAGTGTGAAGGCTAAAATCATATGGAAATATCTGATGGTCGGGTTATGAATTTCAGTGGAACTCATAGGGTGTGGGTCATGGTGTGGTCTCCCCGAAATGCTCCCCCAGAAAAAGTTAAGTTCATTCTCCATAAATAGATCCTCTTGTGCTATTGTGAAAACATCAGGGCCATTAGGAAAACCTAATAGTTCCGCCATCTCGCAGTGGTTAAAGCGAAAAGGACATCCGAATAGCCTGAAGGTTATCCTACCCTTATTGAATCCCATCCCATGGTTAGGGTTGTATGTTAGTGAACTCAAAAACTCTAAGGTCAACCTATGGTAGATGGAATACTTTTTCCTAGCAAATCCCTCCCAACCTATCTGGTTAAACATGTAATCAATGCTGTCACTGATGCCTAAGGCGGTCATGCTAGGCCCATGAGCAAACTTTGTCAAGGCCATAGGTCTATGAGTCAGAGTTTCATAGCGGTGCCATTGGGCCGCATTTTCAAATGCCACAACCATGGCGTCTTCATTATCCATCTCTAAATGTTAGTATGCAGAGAATCAGAGGAGAAGGAAGAAGGTAGAATAAAATCCTGGAAGTAAAGAGTTAGTCAATCAGCATGGTTTCAAATCAATTAAAACACCGCTTTTGTTAAAATTAGAAGAGAAAAGAAAAGCTGAATAAAAACAGAAGTAAAATCGAAAGTAAAAATAAATATGAAATAAATAAATAAACAAGAAGCTTTAAAATAATAAAACAATTAAAAAGGAAAAGGCCGTGGGTTGCCTCCCACGCAGCGCTTCATTTAATGTCGGGAGCTCGACACAGGTTATAACAATAGTCAGCTTAATGAGGAAACAGACAATTCTGTAAGCCTCAAACCGGTTGAATATTCTTTATTTTCTATGCAATAATATTGTTTTAGACGTTGACCATTAACGACAAATGGTTCGCTAGATCTACCATTAATTTCTACAGCCCCATTTGATAGAACATTAGTGACTTCGAAAGGACCTGACCACCTAGAACGCAGTTTTCCTGGAAAGAGTCTAAGT
Organism: Lathyrus tuberosus; assembly: GCA_022829125.1. Taxonomy (NCBI): domain Eukaryota; kingdom Viridiplantae; phylum Streptophyta; class Magnoliopsida; order Fabales; family Fabaceae; genus Lathyrus; species Lathyrus tuberosus. The sequence goes on from JALAZF010000579.1 coordinate 2,201,319, forward strand.
ATCGAATTGAACAGTAGTACGAAATCTCCTACATTAAATTCTTTCCTTATTATACGTTTGTCATGCCATCTCTTCGTTCTTTCTTTATAGATTTTGGCATTTTCATACGCGTCTAGCCTAAGTTCCTCTAGTTCGTGAAGATCTAAGATTCTTTTTTCGCCCGCTGCGGTATAATTTAGATTAATAGTTTTGATGGCCCAATAGGCCTTGTGTTCTATTTCTACCGGTAGGTGACATGATTTACCATAAACTAGTTTAAATGGTGTGGTCCCTATTGGGGTTTTGTAAGCTGTCCTATAAGCCCATAAAGCTTCGTGTAGTTTTGAAGACCAATCTTTTCTAGAGGTGGCAACGGTCTTTTCCAAGATTATTTAATTTCTCTGTTTGAGACTTCGACTTACCCAATTGTTTGTGGATGGTATGGTGTTGCTACACGGTGTCTGACTCCATACTTCAGTAAAAGTTTTTCAAAGATTTTTGATATGAAGTGGGAGCCTCCGTCACTGATGACAAGTCTTGGCACACCGAATCTAGGGAAGATTATGTTCTTGAAAAGCTTAATTACTACTCGTGTGTCATTTGTTGGAGAGGCTATGGAATCGATCCATTTTGAAACGTAATCAACAACAACAAGTATGTATTTATTACCAAAAGAAGATGGGAATGGTCCCATGAAATCAATCCCCCATACATCAAAGACTTCCACTTCTAAGATGCCCTTTTGAGGCATCTCATTGCATCTAGATATGTTGCCAGTGCGTTGGCATCGATCGCAGTTTAATATGGTGATATGGACATCTTTCCATAGATTAGGCCAGAAAAGGCCAGATTGTAATATCTTAGCGCATGTCTTTGAAGTGCTTGCGTGTCCACCATAAGGAGCAGAGTGACATTGGGAGATTATGTTTTCTATTTCATCTTCGGGGACACATCGACGAAAAATACCATCGGCACCTCTCTTAAAAAACAGAGGTTCATCCCAATAATATTGTTTAAGGTCATGAAAGAATTTTTTCTTTTGTTGATAAGTTAGATCTGGTGGAAGTACTCCGGCAGCTAAGTAGTTGGCAAAGTCACCATACCATGGCAATGTTGTATTTGTTTGGATTCCTTCCACTGTTTCTTTTGTTTTGGCATCGATCAAGCTTAATTTAGATATATTAATTTCCAATTGGGCTATGAGTCGTTCGTATGGGAAATCATCGTTAATAGGCACTTGTTCAGGCTTTATACCTTCTATTCTTGATAGATGGTCTGCAACTACATTTTCAGTGCCTTTCTTATCTTTTATCTCTAAATCGAATTCTTGTAAGAGTAAGATCCATCTTAAAAGTCTTGGTTTGGCATCTTTCTTACTTAATAGGTACCTTATCGCGATGTGATCGGTATAGATAATTATTTTCGCTCCCACTAGGTAGGAACAGAATTTATCCAAAGTGAACACGACAGCTAGAAGCTCTTTTTTTGTGGTGGCTGTAGCGAGCGATTTTGGACGCGGTTCTTAAGCGCTGGTCGCTCTCTACGGTTTGAGCTTTAAACTACAGGTCGATTCATTTTTTATCCTATTGTGAGCTGAATAAGGAGGGGAAATAGATGTCTCCAATTAACCCTGCTTGCATACTGAGTTTAAACAGCGGTCTGTTAGGTTACGGATGCTATCAATGTGGGGGGCCTTTGTACTGGTTATTCGTATTTCGCCAATATAGGTTTCTTTCTTTCTAGGGCTTAATGTTTCTGGTGGGGAATAAGGATTAGGATGTTAGGACTGATGCTTTTGAATTACTGCTTTTTTATTGACGAAGATATGGGATTTGGGTTTTTTGTTGATTGCGCTCGCTAAGATCTTTTCTTTCGATCTCATGCCTACGTATTCCCGTTTACCGAAACAGGGAAATCAGAGCGTTCGTAGTTCCTCCTATTCTATGGGAGGAAATGATTGTTTTGGTGTCTTGTTCAAAGCCTAAGACGTGAAGCGAAAGGTAGTTTGTATCTTGTTCAAAGCCCAAGATGTGAAGCTGAAAGGTCTATTTGTGTCTTGTTCAAAGCCCAAGACGTGAAGCTGAAAGACCTCAACTTTAGAGAGAATTTGTCATCTCTAAAGAGGGGAGAAGGAGAATTACTTTAACTGGGATACGCGGATCCGAGCAATGCCATAATTTCCAAAGAAAGGGTTTTAACCTGAAGGAGAAGACTTTAAATCAGTGTAGAGCAATGCCATCTTTCCTTAGGAATTTCTCATGCTAAAAGAGGGACAGTGGCATGGATATAGATGATCCAGAGGCTTGCCGCTTACAGCGATTAGATGAAGGGAAAGGAGTTGTTGATGTTTGTGTACTGTGAACGAGGCACAGTTTTGATGCTAAAAGGTCGATTGGATCAACCAGTGGTTTTATTATACAAAGCCTAAGAGGAGGCTAATTTCCGCTAGGAAAATCATTATACAAAGCCTAAGAGGAAGCTATTTTGTGTCTCGTACAAAGCCCGAGAGAGAGGCTAAAAGTTTTTGACCCAGTGGGGCATATCGTTATACAAAGCCTAAGAGGAGGCTAGCAAAGAGTTGACTCAGTTGGAGAATCTTTTATACTCAGTAAGAGAGTGTTTTTGTATCTCGTACAAAGCCCGAGAGAGAGGCGAAAAGGTTTTGACCCGACGATGGAGTCTTTTGGTATCTCGTATAAAGCCCGAGATGGAGGCGATTGTTTGACTCAACAGAGTGACAGATCCAATATACTGATTTTAAAAGAGAAAATCAGTTCTTATATGAGTAACACTATACACAGGGATTTAATTTGAGGATCAGGGATATTTCCTTCTCTTTGAGGAAATGGGAAATCCAAAGGGTATTGAGACTGTCCGAGTCTGCGGGTTTCCTTCCTATTTAACGAAGGGTGCTTGAGAATGTCTTTGAGACTCAAGGAAGTTAGACTGTCCGTGTCTAGAGTTTTATCTTTTGTACTATGCTTCGAGAAACAGTAGTAGACTCTATGAAAGGACTGTTCTATGAAGATGACTAGGTTCTGTTCCTATACCTCTAGGAGGTCGTCGGGACAATTTGTACGAAGCCCAAGAGGAGGCTGGAAACTTTTAAGAAGCCGACGGGTCCTTGTACGAAGCCCAAGAGGAGGCTATCATTCCCGAAGGAAGAGATCATTATACGAAGCCTAAGAGGAGGCTGTGAATACTTCTAAGAAGCCGTAGGGTCCTTGAATAATGCCCAAGAGGAGGCCGATGCTTTTAAGAAGCCCGTGGGTCTATCAACTCCTTTAGGAGAGATAACTCTTTTAAAGATGAATACCACTGGTAAACGTGCGAGGTTTACTATCCAGCGACTTTTAGCTTTTAAAGAGGGTTCCTTAGTTAAGGTCCAAGATTATGACCGTAGTGGGTACCCAAACCCCGAGACATTCAAGGCAAGCTATCCACAAGGAATAGATCAAGTCAGGAAAGTTTGAGAATTGGGAAGAAACTCAAAGATGCCATTCACGGAGAATACATTCATCTTGGGGAGTAGAGCTTCTTGACGATTCCTAAGGAGGACAGCCGAAGAGAAGACTGTATCTGGTGCTCCTATTGGGGATCTAGGCGTCTATTTCTACGAATAAATGAAACGGCGTCACCTAGTTCTAGACGTAGTTGCCGGGGAAACTCGAAATATCTATACTATTATTACACAGTAGATATGAGTTTATGAAAGGAGACTTACAGTGAGCAGCCCCACAATACAATTTATAATATGAAAGCAGTAAATGAAAGCGATAACCACTTACTCGGTTGTAGTGCTTCCATGCTGTTTGGTTAGTTGTTCAACAAAGAAAGCTTAAAAACAACAGTATATTCAAAATCAAAGGAGAAAGTGCTTTGAAATAAAAATATTTGGGGCTTACAGCTCAAGGAGAGGCCCAGGGTTTTATCAGTGAGCGCACTGTTTGAATTTGTACAGAGGGACTTATACAAGTGACTGGGGCCCAAAATGTTTTTCTGTACAAAGGGATGGGTCTTACACTCTCTCAAGAGGCCCAAAAAGGTTTAAAGAAAAAGAGTGGGGCTTATAACACGAGGGTAGGCCCAAATGATTTTTATTTTTAAACGGGCGACGATCGCGCAGTTTACTTGTACAGAGGGACTTATACAATGAGTGAGGCCCAAAATGTTTTTGTACAAGGGGGGATGGGTCTTACACTCTCTCAAGAGGCCCAAAGTGTTTTGAAGAAAAATAAATGGGTCTTACTACTCGAGGGTAGGCCCAGATGATTTTTGAAAAGGCGACGATCGCGCCGTTTGTTTTTTGACAGTATCGGGACTTATACAATAAGTGAGGCCCAAAAATGATTTGGTCAAAAAAGGATTGGGTCTTACACTCTAATAGAGGCCCAAAGTGTTTTGAAAATGATTTATGAGGGTTGAATTAATCCAAAACCCTAATTTGTTTTCAAAATGTATTTAATTGAATAAAAATTCAATTAAAATGATCAAAAATTGTTTAACACATGGAAAACAAATTGTGATCTTTGATTAATGCTTCAAAAATTAAGTATTGACCTACAAAATAATTAGAAAGCATTAAAAGTTGCAAAATCAATGTAGAAAAAATATTTAAAATGCCAAAAACAATCAAAATATTAATTCTTTACAAAAATATCAATTATATGAAATAAATAATATTTTTGGGATTTTTTTGGGAAAATAAAATATTTTAACATTTTTGTGAATTATTAAAAAAAGAATCAACTCAAAATCATTAAAACTCAGAGAGAAATTAATTTTTGAATCAATTAAACAAAATCACAAAATTCAAATATTCAAATTTATGAAAATGGCGCCAAGAACAACACCAAGAACACGCGCGTTTTTCAGTTTGCCCAGATTTGCATTTTCTATCCAATCTCCATGAATACGTAACCATATCATGCAATCCACATATCATTATGCTCGTCTCAACCTCATGATCATGTCTATGTACTTTAATTTCATTTAAATTAAACATACAACAAGAAATCACGAAGAAACCTCAAGAACCCTAATTTCTGCATGAAGGCTAGGATTTTTGATACACGATTCAAACAATGCAATTAATTGAGGGAAAACATTCCATGCATGATTATGAACATATGGCCAAATTATTGTGCGAGGAAATATGCATAGATTGAGAGATGACCAAGTATGTGCTTACCTCCAAGTCGTGACAGCAAGAGCAGATGTGATTTTGAGTTGGAGGTGTTACAGACAAGTTGTGATGATCTGAACAGCTTCCCTACACCATATGGAGTGTGTTTGAACACTTGGATTGAATTGAAATGGACTGGATCAGTTTATGGCATCTCAACTGCACCTTGTTTGAAATTTTGAGCAACCAGCTGGTGATTTTGTGAAATTGATGTTTCAGAAGTTATGTGAGTGTTTGATCAGCTCATATGTGATGTATGTGAGGTGTGTGAGTGATTTGTTTGATTGGAATTGCTCTCAAACTCAAAACCCGATAGCTACCTTGCTAAGAAAGACATTTTTGCCAAGAGAAAGAGATTTTGAGGAAAGCATCTGTTAGATGGCTTTGGTGTACTCAAACTGACCACAATTGAGCTCTATTTATAGTAGAGCAAGTTTGTTTTGCAAGGAATAGTGCATGGCAGCTGGTAAGTAGGTTTCCTCAATGTTGGCCAATGGAAATGAAAGTCTCCTCTAGCCATTGACTAGAGGTTAGGGCACAGAGCTTTGGTCCCCTTGGTCTTGGATAAGTCTTGACTGATTTTAGATGAGAATGGCTCAGTCCATGCCACCTTGATGGTTTCATTGAATGCCTCATTCCAAATTTGGAGTCTTGTCCCTATTTTGGCCATTCTAGGTTCAACATGCTATTCTTTGTTCCTTGGACCTTGGAGGCTTGGCTCAGTGATTGTCCCCTTTGGATTCAATCCTCTGAGTTGTCCAAGTGGATTGGAGCAATTGAATTTGGCTGATTTTGGCAAATCGAGCCAAAATGCAAATTCTGCCTTGCTTTGACAGATTTCAGCAAGGTAACTTGACAATGTTGTATCTCATGAGGTAAGTTGAATTTGGCAATGTTCTTGGCCATTTTGGAAAGCTCTTACATGATACAACAACTGTTTGAACAAGTTTGGTTTTGATCTCTTTTGATTCCAAGTGAAAAATCCCCCTACATTTGGCAAAAAGTGAAGGCAAATTCTGACTTAGTGAAAATTTCACTAAGTGTTGGAAAAAGTGACATTTTCACTTTTCAGCCACTTTGATCACTCCATAACTCAAAATCCTTAATGAATTGGAATGACTTGTAGTTGAAGTTTTTGTAGGTGATAATGAGGGCTACAAATCCATCTTTGGATGAGAAAAAATGGCCTTGTGGTTTAGGAGTTATGGTCCTCCAAAGTTGGTACCTTTGCCACTTTATTTTTAACTTAAGAAAAATTTCTAAGTTTTATGGTTACCCCTTTTACAAGTTATCTCACTTTTCTTGATTTTTCTTGATGAATGATGATTCAAATCATACATTAACATCATTTTAGGGTTAAAAATCCATTTTGGTGAAAAATCTCAAAATGTCAAAGTTGACTTTTGTTCACAGTTGACTTTTTATCAGATGAATTCCAAACTGTGCAATTCTTCAGGAAATCATGTCCTTGACCTAAATCAAACTTGATGGACATGTTCCATGGGTGTCATAGGGTATATTCAATCATGTATTAGGGTTTGGGAGCATGTCCTGGTCAAAAGTCAAAGTTACAGTTGACTTTTCCCTTAAAACCCTAATTGTGGTGCAGATGAAAATGAGACTTGTTGCTCAAGCTTCTTGGATCAATCCATTGTTCCAAATGGATAAATATGGTGTATTAGAGACCCTCAAATCATCTCTTGAGGTCTTGGCTCATGTTTTGTCCCAAAAGTCAACTTAGGGGTGAATTAGGTCAAGAAACCCTAATTCCTGATTTTTGATAAATCCATCCCCTAAGGCAAAATTGACTTGATGAATGGGTTCATGAGGTTCCATGAAGTATATTAGGTTATGTTTTGGATCATTGCCTTGTGCCCAGATGAAAATTTCCATCTGGAGGCCCTGGTTGACCAAAACCCTAATTTGGTGACACTGTCGATCTTGAGACTTGATCCACCTAGAAGGGAGCAATCTTGTGCTTAATCCTTGAAGTGGGAGTCCTTTTGATCCTTTGTGGATGTTTGAGAGATTAGACAAGTTGAAAATCATGTCATTTCTTGATTGATCCTTTGTCTAAGCACTCAGAGAGGGCTTGAAACCCTAATTTTGATTGTATTGGATGCTCACCCATCTTTGGGGAGACTGATGAAGCATGATGGTTCATCCATATTGTGATGATGATTTTCACAATGATGGGAAATCTAAGTGGTCAAAATTTAGGGTATTACAGATGCCCCTATTTAATCTTCTTTGACCCGAAGGTGTGAATGACGAAGGGATTCGAGCATTCGGGGTGCAAGAGGATTAAATATCGGAATATCCGAAATTTTGATGGTGGTTATGAATGGTAGCTTACGCATTCATCTTCTTTAGCTAAGCAATGATGCTTAGAAAAGGTAAACTTCCCCTCGATCCTGGCTTCCTACCAAGGAACTGGTCTCAGTTTTCTTTTGAAATAAACTTCCCCTCGTTCTTGGTTTCCTATCAAGGAACTGGTCTTAGTTTCTGATTTAAACTTCCCCTCGATCCTGGTTTCCTACCAAGGAACTGGTCTTAGTTTCTTTTGTAAACTTCCCCTCGATCCTGGTTTCCTACCAAGGAACTGGTCTTAGTTTCTTTTGTCAATAAACTTTCTTGACAAGGGACGCTATTCATAGCGGCTTTCCTCAAACTTCTCGCCGAATTTTCCTGGGGAGATGCCATTTGAGTGGAAAAAGTTTTGATGTCAGACTTGCTGGGGAACCCAGTCGTCTGAGTTGTAGAGTTGTACAAACTTCTCTGTTGGAGACGCCATTTGTTTCTACTGGTGAAAGCGAGTCTCTTGAGAGACTGCTTTCGTTTGGGATCTTTCATCATACTTTTCTCGGGATCTTCCCGGAGAAATGCCATATGATGGGGTCCAATTTTGAGGTGTCGATGACCTTTTCATCAACGACTTTTCGGAGAAATACTGATATACTGCCGAATCTCTGATCACGAGGCTTTCTCTGTGGATTTTCCTTAATCCGGGAAAGCGAGGATATCATCTTCAATGCCGAAGAGTGACATCTGTTGAAGGTTCTCTGATCTTTCAGAGGTTCAAGTTATCAAAGTGGTCAAGGACCGACTCTGATCTAAAGATACACTGGTGGCGAGATTGTGCAGACGCAAGACTTCCTGACGAGGAAAGAACTGACAAACTCGATTGAGAAAACTGTTTATCACTAGGGGACAAGACCGACTCAAGTGATAGTGATGCAATACGAAATGCGAACGCAAATAAAATGCATGAAGTATGTATGTATATGCTGACAAAACAGACGCGACATACAGACTAATGGATGAACACAATTGGATACTCGGCCATCGCGGGGCGAAGAAGTACCGTTAATTCAAAATAGCAATTCCACCTTGCTTAGGAGAAATAGTCCACGCGGGGAGCTATGTCGATCGGGCTTTGGAGATGAGAACTCGGCCGAGGTGTGTCAGACGAAACAAGGTCTCTGACACAGTTGATCCCTTCATTCAGGCATACTGGCTTAGAAGGAGTACTTTGATTCTGCACTTTGAAATCCGCTTACTTCGGGAGAAGCGATCGATGTTCTTCTGATGTTCAACAGTCAAAAGAAATTGCCATCTTTAATTTAAAAGCAGAAAAAGTTTTAACAAGTAAATTCATTTTTGTTTTATTTCAAGAATCGCTGATTAAGTTTAAACAACGTCGTTCTGTAAAGCTAAAACAAGCAAGAATTACAAACAAAAGCACAAGGGCTCAAATTTTATTGATAAGATGGAGATCAGCCAAACGCGTGATTCCAAAGAGTATATACAAAGTTAGAAAACAGTAATTTACAGGGAAAAGGGCTACGTTGAAACATAACGACCACTATCCTTCTACCAACTTTGAATTCGGGGCATCCTGAGCTTCTGTCGAAGATGACCTTTGACTGGAGATTTCCTCCGATAGATGATGTAACTACTGCTGAGGGACTTGCCTCTGTTGAACATAGTTACTTGCCATTATCCCTAATTTTTGCCTGGATTGTACTATGAGATTTCCAATCCATCGGGATGATTCTTTTTTTTCATGTCTCTAACTTTTGCCTGGACCGCCCTTTCGGGTTTTCAATCCACCGAGACGTTTTTTTTTTAGTTTAGGCGAAGTATTTCTTGACTACATCAACATTCGTGGGGTAGGCAAATTCCTCTCCGTCCATGGTTGCAAGTCTCAAGGCGCCGCCTGAGAAAGCTTTCGTGACCACATAGGGGCCATCATAATTTGGGGTCCATTTGCCCCGAGAGTCAGTGAGAAATGATTGTATCTTCTTGAGCACGAGGTCTCCTTTTCTGAAAATACTAGGTCGGACCTTTTTGTCAAACGCCCTTTTCATTCTTTGCTGATACAACTGACCGTGGCATAGTGCCGTGATTCTCTTTTCTTCGATCAGGTTCAGTTCGTCGTGTCAACTTTGACACCATTCAGCTTCGGTGAGCTGAGCTTCCATCAATACCCGAATTGATGGGATCTCTACTTCTATGGGGAGAACTGCCTCCATGCCATATACTAGAGAGAAAGGGGTTGCCCCTGTTGAAGTGCAGACAGATGTACGATAACCATGAAGAGCAAAGGGTAGCATCTCGTGCCAATCTTTATAGGTTACAACCATTTTTTGAACGATCTTCTTGATGTTCTTGTTAGCCGCTTCTACCGCTCCGTTCATCTTGGGTCGGTAGGGAGATGAGTTATGGTGTTCGATCTTGAACTCAGCACACAACTCTTTCATCATCTTATTGTGCAAGTTAGATCCATTATCAGTAATGATCTCACTTGGAACACCATAACGGCAGATGATATTGTTTTTGATAAATCAGACCACCACTTGTCGGGTTACATTGGCGAATGACGCTGCTTCGACCCACTTGGTGAAATAATCAATGGCTACCAGGATGAATCGATGTCTGTTTGAAGCCTTGGGCTCAATCATACCAATCATATCGATTCCCCATATGGAAAAAGGCCACAGGGAAGAAAGAACTTTGAGATGTGATGGCGGTACATGAATTTTGTCGGAGTATATCTGACACTTGTGACACCTCCTCATGTACTTGTAGCAGTCGGATTCCATGGTCAACCAATAATACCCGGCCCTGAGAATTTTTCTCGCCATTGTGTGTCCGTTGGCATGAGTGCCAAAGGATCCTTCATGAATTTCTTTCATGAGCATGTCTGCTTTTGGTCTGTCGACGCATCGGAGCAAGACCATGTCAAAATTTCTCTTATAGAGAGTGTCACCGCTCAGGAAGAAGTTTCCAGCCAATCTTCTGAGGGTTTTCCTGTCTTTTCTGAGTGCCCCAGATGGGTACTCTTGTTTCTGAAGGAAGCATTTGATATCGTGATACCAAGGTCTGTCGTCTATGACTGCTTCAATCGCGAAGATGTAAGCGGGCCGTTCAAGGCGCATTATGTGAATCTTAGGTAAGTCATTCCATTGACCTACACTAATCATGGAAGAGAGAGTGGCTAATGCATCAGCCATGTGATTCTCATCACGAGGGATGTGATGAAAGTCGACTCTATTGAAGAAGGGTAACAACCTTCTTGCATAGTCTTTGTAAGGAATCAGTCCTGATTGGTATGTGTCCCAATCTCCTTTTATCTGGTTAATAACCAGGGCTGAATCGCCGTATACGTCCAAGTTTTTGATCCTTAAATCAATTGCTTCTTCGAGACCCATAATACATGCTTCGTATTCGGCCTCGTTGTTCGTACATTTGAACGTAAGTCTGGCAGTGAAAGGAATGTGGGAACCCTGAGGGGTAACAATGATTGCCCCAATTCCGTTTCCATAATGATTAACTGCTCCGTCAAAGATAAGTCCCCACTGGGAACCTGGTTCTGGCCCTTCACTGGGTAGCGGTTCATCGCAATCTTTCATTTTTAGATACATGACATCTTCGTCTGGGAAGTCAAACCCGATTGATTCTTGATTGTCAATCGGTTGATGAGCCAAATGATCGGCTAAAATACTTCCCTTAACGGCTTTCTGAGCGTGGTACTCTATGTCATATTCTGATAGTAACATCTGCCCATGGGCAATCCTTCCCGTGAGAGCAGGTTTTTCGAAAACGTACTTGATTGGATCCATTTCGGAGACCAACCAAGTAGTATGACGAATCATGTACTGGCGAAGACGTTTGGCTGCCCAAGCCAAAGCGCAACAAGTTTTCTCAAGCATTGTGTACCGAGTCTCGCAGTCGGTGAATTTCTTGCTTAGATAGTAAATGGCAGACTCTTTCCTTTTAGTTTCGTCTTGTTGGCCAAGTACACATCCCATTGAGTCCTCTAGGACTGTGAGGTAAATGATCAGTGGTCTTCCTTCCACTGGAGGTGATAGAATTGGAGGATTCAACAGATATTCTTTGATACTGTCGAAGGCGGTTTGGCAGTCTTCTGACCAAACGCAATCCTGGTTCTTTTTGAGTAATTTGAAAATCGGCGCACACGTCGCAGTCATAAGGAATATGAATCTGGAGATGTAGTTCAAACGTCCCAGGAATCCTCTGACTTGTTTTTCAGTTTTCGGAGAAGGCATTTCTTGAATGGCCTTGACCTTGTCAGGATCAACTTCAATTCCTTTCTGGCTGACGATGAACCCTAGTAGTTTCCCTGAACGGACACCGAAGGTGCACTTGTTAGGATTCAAGCGGAGCTTGAATTTTCTTAGATGTTCGAACAATTTTGACAGATGTTCAACGTGCTCATCCTCTGTTCTTGATTTTGCAATCATATCATCGACATACACTTCGATTTCCTTGTGTATCATGTCATGAAACAGAGTAGTCATGGCCCTTTGATAGGTTGCCCCGGCATTCTTCAAACCGAACGGCATTACCTTGTAACAAAAGGTACCCCATGGGGTGATGAACGAAGTTTTCTCCATGTCTTTCGGCGCCATTTTGATTTGGTTATAGCCCGAGAATCCATCCATGAAGGAAAAAACTTTGAACTTTGTTGTACTGTCTACCAGCATGTCAATGTGTGGTAAAGGAAAGTCGTCCTTTGGACTTGCCTTGTTCAAATCTCTGTAATCAACACACATTCTGACCCTTCCGTCCTTTTTGGGAACGGGTATGATGTTGGCTAACCATTGAGGATATTCAGATGTAGCGAGGAAACCCGCGTCGATCTGTTTCTGTACCTCCTCTTTGATTTTGATGGCCATGTCCGGGTGAGTGCGTCTCAACCTTTGCTTTACTGGCGGACATTCCGATCTCAACGGTAAGTGATGTTCCACGATGCTGGTATCCAACCCTGGCATATCCTGATAGGACCAAGCGAACACATCGGGGAATTCTTTGAGAAGCTTTATCAAATCCTCTCTGGCAGTCGGACTGAGCAGTGCTCCGATCCTGATTTCTTTTCTCTCTTTTTCTGAACCCAAGTTTACCGTTTCCAACGGTTCTTTGTGAGGTTCAATGGACCTTTCCTCTTGTCTGAGTAGTCGGGAGATCTCTTCTGGAATTTCGTTGTCATTTTCTTCTTCAGCCTCGAATACCGGGAACTCAAAGTTGGAAGAAGGCATCGGATCGTATGTTTCAACGGGGTATAAAACAAGTAATCTGCATGACGTTATGATTTGTGTTTAGAAGAGATAGAGAAAATGCAAGTGTGTGCAGTGTTTCGATTTTACTGCTTGTTTTTATTATTGAATGTTTTTTAGGATTACCATTTTCTGAAAAAGCAAAAAGAGAAAACAACAATTAATGCGGAAATTACAGAACGACGTTATTTTATTTATGAACAAGTCGAATCTTGAAACTACAGCCCTATAAAACAAAACTCTGTCGCTTTGGGAAAAGCGAAGAGGGAAATTTACAGAAAACGAGCCCTATCAAAATATCCGTTTCACCTGGGCAGGGTGAAAGGCTTAAAGATGGTAATTACTTTGACTGGTGAACGACCTTCGGAACCTCGACGGCAACCCATTGGCGGCGAACTCCTCGGTGAATCACAAAGTCTGGCACCTTCCTTGATTTGTCTTCAGAAATGACGCTGATTTCTGGTGGAGCAGGATCATTGGAATCTGTCTCCCAAGCAGAATTGTCGTAGGAGAATTCCTCAGTTGCATTTTGCAGAGTATTTGTGCTCTCAGCTGTATCTCCCCATCCAGTTGGTTGGATATCTTCGAGCCTGAGACGAGAGCTTTCGGGAGCAGTGTACTTGACCATAAAGTCGTATTTTCCACTTGGTTGTCCCAAAGTGTCCCAAACTTCTTTGGAACTGGAGAAGTCATCCCTCTCGATGACGTTGACCTCAGGAAAAGCATAGTTGATGAATTCTAGTCCTGCAAACGTTGCGAATTCATCTTCATGTTGAGTAGCTTCAGGATGACCTGAGTGTTGATCCCATGACATGGCGGGGACACAGGTATTCCGTTCAATGACGCTCAGCTGAGTTTCATTACTTGGCTGACTTTCTTGCCCCAAGTTTCCTGGGTAAGGCTGCCACATTGGCAGACCATCCATTGGGCCATAGTAGTTGTGATCAGAGTTTTCTTTCATCAGAGTGTCTTCCTCTAATGAATTTGGCGGAGCACGGCATCCTTCCGGATCACAATCCCCGTAGATCATTTCGACATCTGATCTTGGTATAAATCTCGGACTTTCTGTAGGAAAGCAAAAAGGCATAGGCACCTCTTCCTGAGACATATAGCTGTCCTTGTTAAGGTAGGACTTCCATTCTTCATCTGTGTCAGAGGGATCTTCCTCATTGATAGCATGAACTGTCTGAGACACTGGGTGAAGAAAACCTCCACTGTGGAAGAAGTTTTGAAGGGGATGAAGACTTTCATCGTTGACAGCTGTCTGGGTACAGGTCGCAGAAAAACCAAGACCCTTCTTTGTTTTATTGTCAATAGGAATGACAAGCCATCCCCATCCTGTCGTATCGGTACTCTCGACCGCTTTGATAGCATCTTTGTATGAAGAAATTGAAGTTCCTTCTTCGGATTGATCATTCTTGCTCACCGATAGTGCTTGGAACTGAGTTCCAATAACCTCCTCGGGTTCCACACAAGTAGATGATGATAAGTTACTCACAAGCAAGGCTTGTTCCCCACAAACCGTGATGAGTTGGCCGTTCTGGACGAACTTTAGCTTTTGGTGGAGGGTCGAAGTGACCGCTCCAGCCTGATGTATCCAAGGTCTTCCTAATAAACAACTGTATGTTGCCCGGATGTCCATGACCTGGAAAGTAATTTGGAAAGTGTGAGGACCAATAGTTATGGGAAGATCCACTTCGCCGATAACTGTTTTTCTGGATCCGTCGAATGCTTTGACGACGACCTCGCTGACTCTCATCGGAGGGCCCTTAAATGATAATTGCGTCAAAGTGGACTTCGGCATAACATTCAGGGCTGACCCTGTGTCTACCAGTACGTTGGCTAAAGCATCGCCCTGGCAGTTAACTGTAATGTTGAGCGCCATGTTATGACGGCGACCCTCTTCGGGTAATTCCTCATCACTAAATCCCAAATTATTGCAGGAAGTGATGTTAGAGACAATGCTATCGAACTGTCTGATTGTTACATCCTGTTCCACAAAGGCTTGCTCCAAGACTTTCTGTAGAGCCTCTATGTGTGCTTCTGAACTGAGTAACAGTGATAATACTGAGATCTTTGAAGGAGTCTATAACAGTTGATCAACAATGTTGTATTCACTCCTTTGGATGAGCTTTAGCATCTCATCTTTGTCTTTTGAAAAGTCGGGATTACCAGATTGACTGACTGGTGGATCAGGAATTCCCACCTGAAGTTCCTTTTCCTTGTTGGATTCTCCAACCCCTCGGTTGAAGATTCGACCGCTCCGTGTTACACGACTGATGTCTGCAATATTCACGATGGAGGGTAATGGAATTTCCTTTCCATTCTCGATTATTGTTGCACCGTATTTGTAAGGGATTGCCTTAGCTGATTCATACGGTAATGGTCCCGGTAGATAGATGACTATGGGAACCTTCTGATTTTTCTGACCATCATAAGTAACCTCGATCCGTTCCCGGTTGGGAACTTTAGATTCGTCAAGTAGAGGGATGATGGCAAAAACATCCCTGGTCCTGTGATGACCAGAGATCGTGACAACATCCTCAACTTGATCGGCAAGGTAGTTCGGCGACCAAATGATGGGTCCTGAACCTGGATATGGATGAATTTCTCCATGGTCGATCTGACCCTGAAGAGCTGCTCTCACAAGGTAACACCCTTGGTTACTTTCCGAACAGACGCTACAACTGTCATAGTTGTGTGGTGGCACCTGGCCACGCCCAGTTTGAATACAATGTAACCTCACTAGGTTACCTTCCATTGATCGGACATCCTGACTTTGACGACGAGTAGGATTCCTGTTATTGATACTAATCTGCTGAGTATCTTCGTCCATATAGATTGGCATCCACCAGTGATTTAACAAGTGCTGAAGTGCCTCCTGGGCAAGGGTATAACCTCGATCGTTTTCGCAACCCGCTTTACAATTTTGATAGTCATGTGATATTAAGAATCCAAGTCGGACCTGCTCAGCATGTAACTCTACCAGATTAGTATTCATCACGCGAATATTGAAGATCTGAACCATGTTAATTTGATAGGAGTTCCTATCATGGTAGGCTTGGATCCATCCAAGATCCATCTGACGCTGGAGGGCCTCTTGTATGAAAGAGCATCCCTGTTTGTTTACCGAGCAAATCAGACAGGAACTGTAATCGTGCCGCGGTAGATTATGATACTGGCTTTGCCTTGAGTGCATCGCCACCAAGTTGACATTCATCACACGGATGTCGTGGTTTTGAATGACGTTAGAATTCGTAGAGACCATGTTAACTCCCCGAACTCGGTGCTCTTGGATCCATCCAAGATCCATTTGTTCCTGTAGAGCTGCTTGCACTACAGAACATCCTTGGTTGTCTTTAGAGCAGATATCACACTGGTGATAATTATGAGGTGGCACATGGCCATATCCACTCTGTCTACAATGCATCCTGACCAGATTGGTCCCCAATAAGAGTACATCGTGAATTTGATAGACATTGTTAGTCTCTTTCTCAATCAGATTGACTGCAGCTTTCTCGTGTTGAGGCAGCGGGTTCGTAAGAACATTAGGATTCGTATCTTTGAAAGATAAGAGCCCGCTCCTAACAAGCTTTTGCACGTCAGATTTGAAATTGAGGCAAGTCTCAATGTTATGCCCTGAACCTCCTTGATGATAAGGGCATGTCTGATCCGCTTTAAACCAAAAAGGCGGATTTTCCGGAACTGAAAGGGGAGACTTAGTCTGAATGTGCCCCTTAGCCAGCAGTAACGGAAACAGCTCTGCGTACATTACGGGTATAGGATCAAATCCTGGTGGTCGTGTTGTACGGTTGTTGTTATGTGGAGGACGAGCCTGCTGAAGAGGCTGTTGTGTCCTTTGTTGGTCAGGTTGGCTCTGCGCAATCTGAGGTTGATACATAGGAACAGGCGCGGGGCCGATAGCAGGAGTAACAGCTGATACTGGCTGATAACGTCGCCTTTGCTTTCCGAGAGAGATATTCCCAATATCTTGCTCTTTTTTCTTAGGGAGAGCACTACCGTATTTTTTAGTACCGCTCGTTGATCCAGTGTCTTTTACCAAACGTCCTTCTCGGACGGCTTCCTCAAGACGTACACCCATGCCGACCATTTCGGTGAAATCACTGGGCGCACTGGCAACCATTCGGTCATAGTAAAATGAGCTTAAGGTCTTTAAGAAGATTTTTGTCATCTCTTTTTCCTCAAGAGGTGGACAAATTTGAGCGGCAATTTCACGCCACCTTTGATCATACTCCTTAAAGGTTTCCTTTTCCTTTTGCGACATTGATATGAGTTGATCTTTGTCGGGTGCCATGTCCAAATTGTACTTGTATTGTTGGACGAAGGCAGTACCAAGATCTCTGAATGTACTGATCGTAGTACGGTTTAAACCCATGTACCATTTGAGTGCGGCACCGGTTAAACTATCCTGGAAGTAGTGAATCAGCAGGTCCTGATTCTCCGTCTGAGCTGACATCCGCCAAGCGTACATCACCAGATGGCTCTGAGGGCAAGAGTTACCCTTGTATTTTTCAAAGTCGGGCACTTGGAACTTGTGCGGGACTTTCACATTTGGGACCTTGCAGAGGTCTGCGGCGTCCTTTCCAAATAGATCCTGACCGCGAATAGCTTGCAGCTCTTTCTGCATTTCCAAGAACTGCTCCTGGAAGTCTTGGCGTTTCCCGAAGTTTTGTAACCTTCAGGAGTCTTCAGTATGCCCCTGGCATCTTCGCTTTCCCGAAGTTTGTAACCTTCAGGCCCAGCGGCTTCTGTTGCGATTCCCTGATCTTCAGTGATCGGCGGAACATATCCTTCCGGGATATAGTTAACAGGCATGCCCCAAGGACGATCTTTCGGCATCTGATACCTAGGATCATACTTTTCTATGATGGGCGTTGAGGTGATCTCTGAGATCACAGTTCTTTGTAGCTGAGCTTCTGCCATGGCTTGCATGTCGTTACGAAGCTTTCTCATATCCTCTCTCAGAGCGTCGATCTCTTCTTTCAACTCTCTGTTTTCTTCCTCAAGATCATCCATCTTTTTCTGAAGATTGGCCCGAGTATTATACGAATGGGACAGTTTGACTCTAGAATCGAGACACAAACGTGAGATTCGTAGGTAAGGAGAATACGCGATGTGAGAATGATGAATGCAATGATTATATTAATTGTTTTTAGGTTTAATTAAAATAAACTTCGACAATTAGATTGCAAATATCAAACAGTGGGGAAACCCTTTTTTTTATTGAATTCCAAAGGATTACAGAAATGGAAATACAGCAGATTACAAAGTGCAGAAACAAAAACCTAAACTAATGGGTCCCGAGTCCTCTTCTTTGACCGGGGCGCTTGGGCCGTTGTCGGGTTGTCATTCCTTTGCCAAGTGAAAGGAGTGAGCAAATTCCTTTGGTCGTCTTGATTCTCTACAGCATGTTGCTCCAAAATTTCAATCAGAGCATCTTTCTCTTTTAGTAGTTGCTGTATTTGGATACACTCTACGTCGAGGGTGCGGTACTTGTTCTTCCAAGATCTTCTTTCCTTTTGAACTTTGTTGAGAGTAACCTGAAGCCTTTCAGTTTCCGTCATAAAGTACATGACAATTTCCCTCGGCGGAAGAATTCCGTAACGAGGATAAGGCATCTTTAGCTTGAGAGCTCTAGTTTGTACCCAATGGAGATAAGGCTCCACTGAGACACAGTCCGGTTTTCCCAGAGACTCTCGTCCTTTCTTATGAACATGTTTCCAAGCTTGCACTATTTCCATCTTTAGTGCTCTGTCGTTTTCTCCTTCTTTGAAGAAAAGACCTTCCAGATGAACACCCAGTGGGATGTGTCTCATCGGGTATCCAAATTGACGGCGAACCAATACCGGATGATAGTTGATTCCTCCTTTAGTTCCTATGAGGGGTACGCTGGGGAAGTTTCCACAACAGTCAATGATTCTGATTCCCTCATAAATCCTATTACACCAATCTATATCAGAGTTGGTAAGAGACATGATCTTCTGCAACCAACGTAAGACACTCTTGCAATCCCAAAAAGCAGCAGACTTGGGCAAGTGTGAGATAAACCATTTGTAGAGCAAAGGTACACAGCATGTGATCTCCCCTCCGCTGTACAAATTTCCTAAGTGTACAGAATGATACGCATCTGCGAGCAAAGTCGGCACAGGGTTTCCAATGAGAAAAACCTTAATAGCGTTGATATCGACGAAGTTATTGATGTTGGGAAACAAAAATAACCCGTAGGTGAGCAAGACAAAGATGCTTTCAAAAGCAGTCCCGTTCCCTATACTAGCAAAGTACAGAGCTTTCTTTGTCAAGAACTGGGCTGGCAAACCTTGGATGCCACCCTTAGTGGTCATGTGAGTCTTGACCTCAGACTCGTCCAAATGAATTGCTCTTGCAATAGTCTGATTCTTTGGAATTTCTTCCAGTCCAGAAAATGGAGCTCGATCAGTGATATGTAAATCAGTCAGATGAGAGTACTCCTCCAGCGTTGGTGATAGCTGGTAATCCGGGAACGTGAAACAGTGATAAACCGGATCGTAGAATTGAATGAGCGCGTCCATGATCCCCTTAATCACATGGACTCTTAACAGTGGTAGCAAACCACCGTGCTTGGCTCTGAAAGCCTCTGGGTTACCGATCATCCTTGCTAACCTTCTCAAATCCCCTAGTTTTGAAACCTTGAAGGTATACTGGTGAGTTCTCCTTCTACCGAAATCCATTAATGCAATCTTTTTCTCTGATATTTGCAATCACAGTCTTAGTTTAATTTGAAAAACAGAGAGACTAGAAGAGAATTTTTTTTGAATGTTTTAGTGTTTTATTAAATGAATGCATGAATGCAGCACACAAAAACATAGAAAAAACATGGGGTCAAAGGGTCGTTGTCATGAAGTCAAGGCTCTACCCATCCCCAAAGGTTTATACTAGGATGATTTTTGTACCTGTACTCATTATCATCAGCTCCTCCCAGGAAGGCAGACAACAAGCGGATCGCCAGCGAGTTGTGTGCAATCTTAGAGTAAGTGCCATTCACCGAGAATAGATCACCAGCCTCAAATGAGGGTAGTATCGCGTAACAGCTATTTCCGATAGCTTCCGCACTACGAAAAAGGTTGGCTTTTCTTAAGTGTATACTCAATCTCACCACATGCGGCATCACACGCATTCCCAGTAGCAGAAAAATAAACACGTATAGCAATTAGGAAAAGAAGTATATATATATTTGTCCTAATCATCCTAGACTTATAAAGCTACGATTCTTAAGTTCCTGACAGAAATGGGTTTCCCGGCGGAAGCCCCAATCTGTGGTTCCCTGCCTAAGAGATGGACCAGCATAGGTCAATCTTTCTCTTCGGTAGAGTTCCCATTTTCCGTAGAAAACGGGGATGATGCCCTAAGGCAGAAAAGGAGACTCCCTAGCAGAGTCGCCATTTGTGTAATTTTTCACACAAGAGAAGTAGAAAGAAAGGAACGGGCCCCACGGTGGGCGCCACTTTTCTGTAGCGAGCGATTTTGGACGCGGTTCTTAAGCGCTGGTCGCTCTCTACGGTTTGAGCTTTAAACTACAGGTCGATTCATTTTTTATCCTATTGTGAGCTGAATAAGGAAGGGAAATAGGTGTCTCCAATTAACCCTGCTTGCATACTGAGTTTAAACAGCGGTCTGTTAGGTTACGGATGCTATCTGTAACACCCCAATTCCCATCGCGAATAAATAATACATAAATAAAATCAGAGTAACTAAAAATTTATTTTTCCGACAGAAACAAGGATGTCATATTTAAATAAACAAAACATCAACCCTGTTCATAAATTTGATACATAGCATAAAATAGGGTACCCTCAAAGGGAAACTTTTTCCATATAAAAGGAATGGTCAATTATGGAATAAAGCGGAAAGATCCATAACCGACTTGTTTTACAAAATAAATAGTTTGATAACATCCAAATATATATACAAGGTAATACAAAATATATTCCACAATTATATACATATACAACATAATCGTTCCCCGACTCCCGTGCTACGTATCAGAGCAGACACCAAGACCTAAGCAAACGAAGATCTAACTCTTCCACTTGCCTCCACGCCTCTAAAGCTGACAATCTGCACTATGCCATAAAAAGCATATTCCAGCAGAAGGGTGAGAAATAACAACTAAACCAAGATTGCATAATAATATGCAAAAACACATAAATATCACATACACAGTTATTCTCACCTCACACATCACATACCAATGCATATAGCAAGCCACAGACGTATAACATGTTTCTAACAATCCAACCACATAGCATATAACGATTATACCAACATAATCACGTAATTGCACATAAGGCATACCAAGTCATAGCATTTAGAAACACATCACACATCACATAGCATATGTCTATGCATAAAACATATTATTCACAACCAATGCATTTATCACATATGCACGTCAATTTACCAATCCAATCATAATTCTCAACACAGATTCAATGATTTCACAATTTCCCACACATAATCACATAATCAATCAAACATATACCATTCAATACAATTGCACATATTTCATCTCATCAATCACAACCACATTTTCATGCATAATTAATTCATGATTTATGCAAATGCACATAGATCGACACAACGACTCTATGCACATGCCATGCGGTACCGACTTCCAATGTCACATGTCTCATCATCAGTTCACTCAGGAACTATTGGAACCATCGCTCGTTACTGAGAATCTCAAGTAACTCCCCGTCGGGCCTACGATGTTCACCCGTCGCTTTAGGTCCTCAGGCAGCGCCTCATATTTTCGAGGCACACGACGTTAAGGATTGCTTTAAGTCTCCAAAGGAGCACACAATCGTCTATAACCATCGCTTTCGGTCCTCAGGCATCGCCTCATATTTTCGAGGCACACGATGATATAACAGATTCCCTCTGGACGTTTCAACAAAGGAGCACACAAACCGCCACTCAGGACGTTTCAACAATGCATATTATGATGTTTGGCATACAATGACTCATGACATTCACATTGCACCCACATACACATCCATAATCATGCATAAATCAACAATTACCACATATCGCATTTTCTTGCCCTTAGGCCACAAATCAACAACCACAACAACTACAACAACTTGTCACATGATTCAACATCATCACATTCATGCATTGCAAACAATTCAAACAATGCATTTCAAACCATAAAGGCCACCGCACAACATACATTGAATTTCACATAACCAATGCATTTACTGCACAACAACAACATTATCACAACATCGCATCACAACACCTTATCATAACATTTCATTACATGTATTCACATCATATACAGCACACAAGCTATACGTTACATCTCAAAAACACGTAGCATGATAACACAACATTCGCACACCAATACGACGGTAAAAATCCGACAAACCAACACTTTTTCAAAATCACGACTTAAATAAATCATCTACTGACATCCAACCCATTTTTAAAAGCAAGAACATTTCATAAGCTTTCCAACGCTTCGAACGGGGACCAAAACGGACTTACGGATCAAAAGTTATGAATTTTTGAAGTTTCTTAAATTTTTCACTTGTCCAGACCTGCGCGCTGAGCGCCCGACCTGCGCGCTGAGCGCGAATCCTGCTACGAATTCAGCCTTAAAAACACCATTTTTAGACTTCCGGACATCCGTTTTCGATTCCGTAAAAAGCTGCGATCTCAGAATTCAACGTACTACAATATTTTCACTATTAAAAACCATCCAACACATTTTCCATTTTTTGACATATTTTGAAACATAATTTTATCATTGAATTCTAAATTCGAACTCGATCGAAACCGCGAGAAAACAATCAAACCCCCATTCCCGATTAAACCCAAACCTATACCAACATTACCAGACATATCCAAACACTTTTACTCGATCACAACATCAATTGCACAAAAACATCAATATATCAAAAACTCAACAGTTACGAATTCGACTCGATTCAATCAAACAATCACTCTAAATCAAGACCCAACATCACACGACTCTACTACGGGATTTATTCCGACTTTCGTCCGTGAAAACATCGATTTCTATTCATTTTTCTCATTTCGACCTAGAATTGGAAACTAGAAAAAATAACCAAAACAATCCAGGAAAACATACACATATACATATACAAGCAAGATATAATCGAAACTTCTCACCCTTACCCGATTATTCGCGCTTGAAACGGAGTTCCCGCGATTTTCCTCTTTTCTCTTCTTCTCTCTTTCTTTCTTCTCCTTTCTCTTCTCTTCTTTTTCTTTTCTTTTTCTTTCCTCTCTTTTTCTCTCCACTTACTATTTATTCAAAATATCTAATCCCCTAAAAAGACCATTTTACCCCTCAACTCAAATATCTCGCAAACGCTCTCAAAATGCGATAAAACATAAACATACTGATGAATTATATTTCGGAAAATAAAAGTTGAAAAGAAGTAATAATTTAATACAAATATTTTATCTATCTGAGAAATTAACCAATTAGCAGGTAAAATACCATAATTCACACAATTCACAAAATTCAAATAAATGAAATATATAAATAGAATTAAACAAATCGGGGCGTTACAATTCTCCCCCACTTAGACATTTTCGTCCTCGAAAATCTAACCGATACGAACAACTCCGGATACGACTCTCGCATTCGACTAACAAACCAACATGCCAACAAAAGGCACACCACGAATAACACAACTGACAAACCACCTCGCTAACAGCAGATACAACAACACGATACGACGACAACTACAACGACAAGATGCAAAGCCCATACAATGCACTTGACGACCAACTCACAACTCAAGGAAAACCACGATACCAACACACAGGTTCACCTTAGAACGGAAACACAACAAGATCGTTACCCTACCATAGGTAACACTCCCCTAATTCCCCACAAAGGAATTAGCCACTCGCACTCGAACCAACACGATGGAAACGAGACAACAACACAAACAAGAACATAAAGTTCCACGACACCACAAGTTCTCAACAACATCAACAAAACCAGAACACCAACATCCTTGTCACACAACCATACTACAACAATGCTACGATTCACCAATCGAACATATAACCAAAACATCCATCTACATAGTAGCCCATGAATAATATTCAAACCTTTCACCTAACACTTCCATTCCGGAACATCCAATGGTCTCTTCACTCCTACCTGTTCCCAATGTTCAACCTATGAACTCTTACAAATCACACACACATATATGAAATGTGCCACATCACGCTTCCGTTGCGCACTCTGATTACTCATAACCATCAAAACTACCAATCTCACGTCCAAAGTCTAACTCTTTCTCATATTTGCCAAAAATCACTGTTCACTTTTAATATACCCAACTTCACACTCTATTGTGTTATCTCACACACCAGACACAAGTCTCTGAACTGCTCAAATAATTCTAATCATCTGACCATCAAAACAACCATGTGTAAAAACTTCCAACTTAACTCTTCGGGCACAACATTAGCTTTTCCCGAAGGATAGTCCAAACCATATTCATAACTCGTCACAAATTCTAACCATCCTCGCTGTCTCATACTCTATTCCTTCAAACCAACCAAGTACTTTAAACTCTTGCGATTACCAACCACTTCGAACCTTAGAACCATAAAGGTAATACCTCCAAATTTTCCAACGCAATACAACCGCAACCAATTCCAAATCCTAAATAGTATAGATCCTTCTATGAATCCTCAATTGTCGTAAAGCATAAGCCACGACTTTACCCTCTTGCATTAGCACACTGACTAGCTCATCAAGGACACATCACAATACCTCACAAACGGTTTATTAGGATCACACATAATCAAAACTGAAGCCGTAGACAAATCCTACTTCAGCTCACCAAAACTTACTCACAACAATATCCAAAACAAACGACTCACCCTTTGCAAGTCAACCGAAGTAACGAAAATGCTAACTTGGAAAAACCTTCCATAACCTCCGGTAATAATCAACTCAAGTCCAAAAAGTTTCTAATCACCTTAACCGACTTCGGAGCCTCTCATGAAGAACTACATCTACTTCCGATGGATCCATAACAATACCATCGCTGGAAATAACATATCCAAGAAAACTAACCTTTTCAACCAAAATTATCACTTGAAAAAACTTAGCATAACACTTCGTCTCTTTTCAACACTTGTAATTCAAATCCCAAACACTCTTCCTATTCTTCCTCCGAGTTACGAATCCAAAGTTATGGATTTAGAAAAAAAAACTCAAGTTTCAATTTTTTTTTTTTTTGCTCCAAGTCGCGCTAAGCGGGCTCTGTCCCGCGCTGAGCGCGCTCCTTACTGCCTGGAGAGGTTCAAAATTCTGCAGACCGCGCTGAGCGGGCATTTGCGCGCTGAGCGGGCACTGCGATTTTCAGAAAAATAGCCCTTCGACAGTCCTTCCCAAAACTCACCATTTTCATCTCAAATCAGCTCCAACCAACATAACAAGTATCAACAACCCACCAAAAGGAGCTCTTAATATCAATATTGCATCCGCACATAAGGGTTTTCTCGAGATTTCCATTAATGCTCTAAAACTCCCAAGACTCCAAACCTCACCAGAACTCTAAGTTTCGCTTTCCAAAGTCTCAATACCATTATACACCTCATGCTTGTTATTCTGTTCAATCATTCCTCCTTTTTGGTTACTTATAATACTGGAGCTCTCCAAGACGACACACTTGGCCTCATAATTCTCCTTTCCAGTAAATCTTCTCACTGCTTTATCAGTCCAGGTACTTCTAATGCTAACATCCAATATTCCATCTGGGAGTACATCTGAAAATCACGCACAACTGGTAGCTCATCACTGTGTCCTTTCTGCCAATTCCTAGAAAACTATCATCACAAACATAACAACATCTTAGTTTCACGTCCTAAAAGTTCTTCTACTTACTTAGCAGATCTAAACCTCAAATCCGACTCATCTTCCGATATAAAAATCTTCATCGACTCGTCAAAACAATCCATAATCATTTCCTTAATTCCAAACAATTCATTGAACACACTATCAAGGCCGAAAAGACACGTCTATTCCATCCAACATAATTCCCGTCTGCTATCAACAAGAGATTAAGGGTGATCAGTTCCTCAATTTGCCAATAGACAGTCGACAATCATGATGGGGCATAAACTGTCTTTACCAACTATAATAGCATTCCTTACATCCTGTGCACCAAACTACCTAAGGCATAAATCCTTAGTCGACACATACCTTACCTCCGCATTCCCTCCGGAATCGGGAACAACACTCTCCAACCAACACTTACACTCTTGCAACCAACGGCACACTGAGCCAATGCTCCACACCTGAAGCAACTTGGAGAAGTACAAGCTTCTCCCCCACTTATCTCATTCTCAAACCTGAAGACAAAAGAATAGAAAACCAGAAAGTACTGACAGTGCTCCGCACACATATCACGTACTAAGGGACAAACAACAACGACAATATTCAACTGTCACACCAACAGACTCAACAACTTGGCCGGACGGACCGACCTGCTCTGATACCACTAATGTAACACCCCAATTCCCATCGCGAATAAATAATACATAAATAAAATCAGAGTAACTAAAAATTTATTTTTCCGACAGAAACAAGGATGTCATATTTAAATAAACAAAACATCAACCCTGCTCATAAATTTGATACATAGCATAAAATAGGGTGCCCTCAAAGGGAAACTTTTTCCATATAAAAGGAATGGTCAATTATGGAATAAAGCGGAAAGATCCATAACCGACTTGTTTTACAAAATAAATAGTTTGATAACATCCAAATATATATACAAGGTAATACAAAATATATTCCACAATTATATACATATACAACATAATCGTTCCCCGACTTCCGTGCTACGTATCAGAGCAGACACCAAGACCTAAGCAAACGAAGATCTAACTCTTCCACTTGCCTCCACGCCTCTAAAGTTGACAATCTGCACTATGCCATAAAAAGCATATTCCAGCAGAAGGGTGAGAAATAACAACTAAACCAAGATTGCATAATAATATGCAAAAACACATAAATATCACATACACAGTTATTCTCACCTCACACATCACATACCAATGCATATAGCAAGCCACAGACGTATAACATGTTTCTAACAATCCAACCACATAGCATATAACGATTATACCAACATAATCACGTAATTGCACATAAGGCATACCAAGTCATAGCATTTAGAAACACATCACACATCACATAGCATATGTCTATGCATAAAACATATTATTCACAACCAATGCATTTATCACATATGCACGTCAATTTACCAATCCAATCATAATTCTCAACACAGATTCAATGATTTCACAATTTCCCACACATAATCACATAATCAATCAAACATATACCATTCAATACAATTGCACATATTTCATCTCATCAATCACAACCACATTTCCATGCATAATTAATTCATGATTTATGCAAATGCACATAGATCGACACAACGACTCTATGCATATGCCATGCGGTACCGACTTCCAATGTCACATGTCTCATCATCAGTTCACTCAGGAACTATTGGAACCATCGCTCGTTACTGAGAATCTCAAGTAACTCCTCGTCGGGCCTACGATGTTCACCCGTCGCTTTAGGTCCTCAGGCAGCGCCTCATATTTTCGAGGCACACGACGTTAAGGATTGCTTTAAGTCTCCAAAGGAGCACACAATCGTCTATAACCATCGCTTTCGGTCCTCAGGCATCGCCTCATATTTTCGAGGCACACGATGATATAACAGATTCCCTCTGGAATCAAACTGCCACTCAGGACGTTTCAACAATGCATATTATGATGTTTGGCATACAATGACTCATGACATTCACATTGCACCCACATACACATCCATAATCATGCATAAATCAACAATTACCACATATCGCATTTTCTTGCCCTTAGGCCACAAATCAACAACCACAACAACTACAACAACTTGTCACATGATTCAACATCATCACATTCATGCATTGCAAACAATTCAAACAATGCATTTCAAACCATAAAGGCCACCGCACAACATACATTGAATTTCACATAACCAATGCATTTACTGCACAACAACAACATTATCACAACATCGCATCACAACACCTTATCATAACATTTCATTACATGTATTCACATCATATACAGCACACAAGCTATACGTTACATCTCAAAAACACGTAGCATGATAACACAACATTCGCACACCAATACGACGGTAAAAATCCGACAAACCAACACTTTTTCAAAATCACGACTTAAATAAATCATCTACTGACATCCAACCCATTTTTAAAAGCAAGAACATTTCATAAGCTTTCCAACGCTTCGAACGGGGACCAAAACGGACTTACGGATCAAAAGTTATGAATTTTTGAAGTTTCTTAAATTTTTCACTTGTCCAGACCTGCGCGCTGAGCGCCCGACCTGCGCGCTGAGCGCGAATCCTGCTACGAATTCAGCCTTAAAAACACCATTTTTTGACTTCCGGACATCCGTTTTCGATTCCGTAAAAAGCTGCGATCTCAGAATTCAACGTACTACAATATTTTCACTATTAAAAACCATCCAACACATTTTCCATTTTTTGACATATTTTGAAACATAATTTTATCATTGAATTCTAAATTCGAACTCGATCGAAACCGCGAGAAAACACGCAAACCCCCATTCCCGATTAAACCCAAACCTATACCAACATTACCAGACATATCCAAACACTTTTACTCGATCACAACATCAATATATCAAAAACTCAACAGTTACGAATTCGACTCGATTCAATCAAACAATCACTCTAAATCAAGACCCAACATCACACGACTCTACTACGGGATTTATTCCGACTTTCGTCCGTGAAAACATCGATTTCTATTCATTTTTCTCATTTTGACCTAGAATTGGAAACTAGAAAAAATAACCGAAACAATCCAGGAAAACATACACATATACATATACAAGCAAGATATAATCGAAACTTCTCACCCTTACCCGATTATTCGCGCTTGAAACGGAGTTCCCGCGATTTTCCTCTTTTCTCTTCTTCTCTCTTTCTTTCTTCTACTTTCTCTTCTCTTCTTTTTCTTTTCTTTTTCTTTCCTCTCTTTTTCTCTCCACTTACTATTTATTCAAAATATCTAATCCCCTAAAAAGACCATTTTACCCCTCAACTCAAATATCTCGCAAACGCTCTCAAAATACGATAAAACATAAACATACTGATGAATTATATTTCGGAAAATAAAAGTTGAAAAGAAGTAATAATTTAATACAAATATTTTATCTATCTGAGAAATTAACCAATTAGCAGGTAAAATACCATAATTCACACAATTCACAAAATTCAAATAAATGAAATATATAAATAGAATTAAACAAATCGGGGCGTTACACTATCAATGTGGGGGGGCCTTTGTACTGGTTATTCGTATTTCGCCAATACAGGTTTCTTTCTTTCTAGGGCTTAATGTTTCTGGTGGGGAATAAGGATTAGGATGTTAGGACTGATGCTTTTGAATTACTGCTTTTTGATTGACGAAGATATGGGATTTGGGTTTTTTGTTGATTGCGCTCGCTAAGATCTTTTCTTTCGATCTCATGCCTACGTATTCCCGTTTACCGAAACAGGGAAATCAGAGTGTTCGTAGTTCCTCCTATTCTATGGGAGGAAATGATTGTTTTGGTGTCTTGTTCAAAGCCCAAGACGTGAAGCGAAAGGTAGTTTGTATCTTGTTCTAAGCCCAAGATGTGAAGCTGAAAGGTCTATTTGTGTCTTGTTCAAAGCCCAAGACGTGAAGCTGAAAGACCTCGACTTTAGAGAGAATTTGTCATCTCTAAAGAGGGGAGAAGGAGAATTACTTTAACTGGGATACGCGGATCCGAGCAATGCCATAATTTCCGAAGAAAGGGTTTTAACCTGAAGGAGAAGACTTTAACTGAGTGTGGAGCAATGCCATCTTTCCTTAGGAATTTCTCATGCTAAAAGAGGGACAGTGGCATGGATATAGATGATCCAGAGGCTTGCCGCTTACAGCGATTAGATGAAGGGAAAAGAGTTGTTGATGTTTGTGTACTGTGAACGAGGCACAGCTTTGATGCTAAAAGGTCGATTGGATCAACCAGTGGTTTTCTTATACAAAACCTAAGAGGAGGCTAATTTCCGCTAGGAAAATCATTATACAAAGCCTAAGAGGAGGCTATTTTGTGTCTCGTACAAAGCCCGAGAGAGAGGCTAAAAGTTTTTGACCCAGTGGGGCATATCGTTATACAAAGCCTAAGAGGAGGCTAGCAAAGAGTTGACTCAGTTGGAGAATCTTTTATACTCAGTAAGAGAGTGTTTTTGTATCTCGTACAAAGCCCGAGAGAGAGGCGAAAAGGTTTTGACCCGAAGATGGAGTTTTTTGGTATCTCGTATAAAGCCCGAGATGGAGGCGATTGTTTGACTCAACAGAGTGACAGATCCAATATACTGATTTTAAAAGAGAAAATCAGTTCTTATATGAGTAACACTGTACACAGGGATTTAATTTGAGGATCAGGGATATTTCCTTCTCTTTGAGGAAATGGGAAATCCAAAGGGTATTGAGACTGTCCGAGTCTGCGGGTTTCCTTCCTATTTAACGAAGGGTGCTTGAGAATGTCTTTGAGACTCAAGGAAGTTAGACTGTCCGTGTCTAGAGTTTTATCTTTTGTACTATGCTTCGAGAAACAGTAGTAGACTCTATGAAAGGACTGTTCTATGAAGATGACTAGGTTCTGTTCCTATACCTCTAGGAGGTCGTCGGGACAATTTGTACGAAGCCCAAGAGGAGGCTGGAAACTTTTAAGAAGCCGACGGGTCCTTGTACGAAGCCCAAGAGGAGGCTATCATTCCCGAAGGAAGAGATCATTATACGAAGCCTAAGAGGAGGCTGTGAATACTTCTAAGAAGCCGTAGGGTCCTTGAATAATGCCCAAGAGGAGGCCGATGCTTTTAAGAAGCCCGTGGGTCTATCAACTCCTTTAGGAGAGATAACTCTTTTAAAGATGAAAACCACTGGTAAACGTGCGAGGTTTACTATCCAGCGACTTTTAGCTTTTAAAGAGGGTTCCTTAGTTAAGGTCCAAGATTATGACCGTAGTGGGTACCCAAACCCCGAGACATTCAAGGCAAGCTATCCACAAGGAATAGATCAAGTCAGGAAAGTTCGAGAATTGGGAAGAAACTCAAAGATGCCATTCACGGAGAATACATTCATCTTGGGGAGTAGAGCTTCTTGACGATTCCTAAGGAGGACAGCCGAAGAGAAGACTGTATCTGGTGCTCCTATTGGGGATCTAGGCGTCTATTTCTACGAATAAATGAAGCGGCGTCACCTAGTTCTAGACGTAGTTGCCGGGGAAACTCGAAATATCTATACTATTATTACACAGTAGATATGAGTTTATGAAAGGAGACTTACAGTGAGCAGCCCCACAATACAATTTATAATATGAAAGCAGTAAATGAAAGCGATAACCACTTACTCGGTTGTAGTGCTTCCATGCTGTTTGGTTAGTTGTTCAACAAAGAAAGCTTAAAAACAACAGTATATTCAAAATCAAAGGAGAAAGTGCTTTGAAATAAAAATATTTGGGGCTTACAGCTCAAGGAGAGGCCCAGGGTTTTATCAGTGAGCGCACTGTTTGAATTTGTACAGAGGGACTTATACAAGTGACTGGGGCCCAAAATGTTTTTCTGTACAAAGGGATGGGTCTTACACTCTCTCAAGAGGCCCAAAAAGGTTTAA
Source organism: Lathyrus tuberosus (assembly GCA_022829125.1). Taxonomy (NCBI): domain Eukaryota; kingdom Viridiplantae; phylum Streptophyta; class Magnoliopsida; order Fabales; family Fabaceae; genus Lathyrus; species Lathyrus tuberosus. The sequence goes on from JALAZF010000579.1 coordinate 2,232,875, forward strand.
AGAAAAAGAGTGGGGCTTATAACACGAGGGTAGGCCCAAATGATTTTTATTTTTAAACGGGCGACGATCGCGCCGTTTACTTGTACAGAGGGACTTATACAATGAGTGAGGCCCAAAATGTTTTTGTACAAGGGGGGATGGGTCTTACACTCTCTCAAGAGGCCCAAAGTGTTTTGAAGAAAAATAAATGGGTCTTACTACTCGAGGGTAGACCCAGATGATTTTTGAAAAGGCGACGATCGCGCCGTTTATTTTTTGACGGTATCGGGACTTATACAATAAGTGAGGCCCAAAAATGATTTGGTCAAAAAAGGATTGGGTCTTATACTCTAATAGAGGCCCAAAGTGTTTTGAAAATGATTTATGAGGGTTGAATTAATCCAAAACCCTAATTTGTTTTCAAAATGTATTTAATTGAATAAAAATTCAATTAAAATGATCAAAAATTGTTTAACACATGGAAAACAAATTGTGATCTTTGATTAATGCTTCAAAAATTAAGTATTGACCTACAAAATAATTAGAAAGCATTAAAAGTTGCAAAATCAATGTAGAAAAAATATTTAAAATGCCAAAAACAATCAAAATATTAATTCTTTACAAAAATATCAATTATATGAAATAAATAATATTTTTGGGATTTTTTTGGGAAAATAAAATATTTTAACATTTTTGTGAATTATTAAAAAAAGAATCAACTCAAAATCATTAAAACTCAGAGAGAAATTAATTTTTGAATCAATTAAACAAAATCACAAAATTCAAATATTCAAATTTATGAAAATGGCGCCAAGAACAACACCAAGAACACGCGCGTTTTTCAGTTTGCCCAGATTTGCATTTTCTATCCAATCTCCATGAATACGTAACCATATCATGCAATCCACATATCATTATGCTCGTCTCAACCTCATGATCGTGTCTATGTACTTTAATTTCATTTAAATTAAACATACAACAAGAAATCACGAAGAAACCTCAAGAACCCTAATTTCTGCATGAAGGCTAGGATTTTTGATACACGATTCAAACAATGCAATTAATTGAGGGAAAACATTCCATGCATGATTATGAACATATGGCCAAATTATTGTGCGAGGAAATATGCATAGATTGAGAGATGAGCAAGTATGTGCTTACCTCCAAGTCGTGACAGCAAGAGCAGATGTGATTTTGAGTTGGAGGTGTTACAGACAAGTTGTGATGATCTGAACAGCTTCCCTACACCATATGGAGTGTGTTTGAACACTTGGATTGAATTGAAATGGACTGGATCAGTTTATGGCATCTCAACTGCACCTTGTTTGAAATTTTGAGCAACCAGCTGGTGATTTTGTGAAATTGATGTTTCAGAAGTTATGTGAGTGTTTGATCAGCTCATATGTGATGTATGTGAGGTGTGTGAGTGATTGGTTTGATTGGAATTGCTCTCAAACTCAAAACCCGATAGCTACCTTGCTAAGAAAGGCATTTTTGCCAAGAGAAAGAGATTTTGAGGAAAGAATCTGTTAGATGGCTTTGGTGTACTCAAACTGACCACAATTGAGCTCTATTTATAGTAGAGCAAGTTTGTTTTGCAAGGAATAGTGCATGGCAGCTGGTAAGTAGGTTTCCTCAATGTTGGCCAATGGAAATGAAAGTCTCCTCTAGCCATTGACTAGAGGTTAGGGCACAGAGCTTTGGTCCCCTTGGTCTTGGATAAGTCTTGACTGATTTTAGATGAGAATGGCTCAGTCCATGCCACCTTGATGGTTTCATTGAATGCCTCATTCCAAATTTGGAGTCTTGTCCCTATTTTGGCCATTCTAGGTTCAACATGCTATTCTTTGTTCCTTGGACCTTGGAGGCTTGGCTCAGTGATTGTCCCCTTTGGATTCAATCCTCTGAGTTGTCCAAGTGGATTGGAGCAATTGAATTTGGCTGATTTTGGCAAATCGAGCCAAAATGCAAATTCTGCCTTGCTTTGACAGATTTCAGCAAGGTAACTTGACAATGTTGTATCTCATGAGGTAGGTTGAATTTGGCAATGTTCTTGGCCATTTTGGAAAGCTCTTACATGATACAACAACTGTTTGAACAAGTTTGGTTTTGATCTCTTTTGATTCCAAGTGAAAAATCCCCCTACATTTGGCAAAAAGTGAAGGCAAATTCTGACTTAGTGAAAATTTCACTAAGTGTTGGAAAAAGTGACATTTTCACTTTTCAGCCACTTTGATCACTCCATAACTCAAAATCCTTAATGAATTGGAATGACTTGTAGTTGAAGTTTTTGTAGGTGATAATGAGGGCTACAAATCCATCTTTGGATGAGAAAAAATGGCCTTGTGGTTTAGGAGTTATGGTCCTCCAAAGTTGGTACCTTTGCCACTTTATTTTTAACTTAGAAAAATTTCTAAGTTTTATGGTTACCCCTTTTACAAGTTATCTCACTTTTCTTGATTTTTCTTGATGAATGATGATTCAAATCATACATTAACATCATTTTAGGGTTAAAAATCCATTTTGGTGAAAAATCTCAAAAAGTCAAAGTTGACTTTTGTTCACAATTGACTTTTTATCAGATGAATTCCAAACTGTGCAATTCTTCAGGAAATCATGTCCTTGACCTAAATCAAACTTGATGGACATATTCCATGGGTGTCATAGGGTATATTCAATCATGTATTAGGGTTTGGGAGCATGTCCTGGTCAAAAGTCAAAGTTACAGTTGACTTTTCCCTTAAAACCCTAATTGTGGTGCAGATGAAAATGAGACTTGTTGCTCAAGCTTCTTGGATCAATCCATTGTTCCAAATGGATCAATATGGTGTATTAGAGACCCTCAAATCATCTCTTGAGGTCTTGGCTCATGGTTTGTCCCAAAAGTCAACTTAGGGGTGAATTAGGTCAAGAAACCCTAATTCCTGATTTTTGATGAATGCATCCCCTGAGGCAAAATTGACTTGATGCATGGGTTCATGAGGTTCCATGAAGTATATTAGGTTATGTTTTGGATCATTGCCTTGTGCCCAGATGAAAATTTCCATCTGGAGGCCCTGGTTGACCAAAACCCTAATTTGGTGACACTGTCGATCTTGAGACTTGATCCACCTAGAAGGGAGCAATCTTGTGCTTAATCCTTGAAGTGGGAGTCCTTTTGATCCTTTGTGGATATTTGAGAGATTAGACAAGTTGAAGATCATGTCATTTCTTGATTGATCCTTTGTCTAAGCACTCAGAGAGGGCTTGAAACCCTAATTTTGATTGTATTGGATGCTCACCCATCTTTGGGGAGACTGATGAAGCATGATGGTTCATCCATATTGTGATGATGATTTTCACAATGATGGGAAATCTAAGTGGTCAAAATTTGGGGTATTACAGTGGCGTAGTTCATTTGGGCAGGGTCTAAGTTTCTACTTGCATAATAAATTGCATGAAGCTTTTTGTCTTTCCTTTGTCCTAAGACTGCACCTACGGCATAGTCACTCGCATCACACAATATTTCAAATGGCAATCTCCAATCTGGTGGTTGCATGATAGGTGCGGTAATGAGAGCCGTTTTCAATTGTTCAAACGCTTTTAAACATTTCTCATCGAAGATAAATTCAGCGTCTTTCATCAATAATCCGGTCAGTGGTTTTGTGATTTTCGAGAAATCTTTTATGAATCGTCGGTAAAAACCGGCGTGTCCTAAGAAACTTCGTATTTCTCGTACGGTTTTCGGAGGTTGGATATTTTCTATAATCTCTATCTTAGCTTTATCAACTTCAATCCCTCTATCAGATACTACGTGTCCAAGCACGATTCCTTGTTTGACCATGAAATGGCATTTCTCCCAGTTTAATACGAGGTTTACTTTCACGCATCTCTCAAGTACCCTTTCTAGGTTCGATAGACATCCTTCAAAGCTCTGCCCACAAACAGAAAAATCGTCCATAAAGACTTCCATGATATCATCTATAAAATCAGCAAAGATTGCCATCATGCATCTTTGGAATGTTGCGGGAGCATTACATAGTCCAAATGGCATTCGTCGATAGGCAAATGTACCATAGGGACATGTGAAAGTTGTCTTTTCTTGGTCATCGGGATGAATAGGGATTTGAAAGAATCCTGAATAACCATCTAAATAGCAGAAGTGAGAATGTTTAGCCAGCCGTTCCAACATTTGGTCTATGAAAGGCAATGGGAAATGATCCGTACGAGTGGCTTTATTCAGTTTTCTATAAACAATGCACATTCTGCTTCCAGTTACAACTCTTTGTGTAATAGATTCACCTTTTGAGTTCTTAACAACTGTAACACCTCCCTTCTTTGGTACGACATGTACTAGGCTAACCCATTGACTGTCTGATATAGGGTATATGATTCCTGCTTCTAAAAGCTTTTGCACTTCATCCTTGACTACAGTACTTAAGATGGGATTTATCCTCCTTTGATGTTCTCTAGAGGTCTTACAGTCTTCCTCTAGCATAATGCAATGCATACAAATAGAAGGACTTATTCCTTTAAGGTCAGCAATGTTGTAGCCTAAAACAGTTGGGTATTTTCTTAAGACATCTAAAAGTTTCTTAGTTTCGGTCTTTCCTAAGTCTGCGTTAACTATCACTGGTCGGTTGAGTTCTGTATCTAGGAATTCATACCTTAGGTTATTTGGTAGTGTTTTCAGTTCTAAAGCTGGTTTCTTTGGGCATGGAAGATGATCGGGTGTAAGTGCTAAACATTCGCTTAGACTATCGTCTTAGTATGGTTCACTAGTAACCTGAAAAAGTAAATTGAGACTTCACCACTCAGTCTAGGCCGTCTCGAATAAAATATTTGTCCAACGAGTTCATTCGTGAAGACGATATGGTTTCGATCTAAAGGCCCTCGGGACTGGGGACCGTAGTTACCTTTAACCCAACCCGGCCTATTAGGGCGTAGTGCGGGGACTATGCAGGAGTCTATTTCTGCGATAGTTGCTACGCGATACTACACTTAGACGAGATTCTCTTGAGAATATTATTGACTACCAAGTGATCTGGAAAATCGATAATATCCGAAAGATGGATTGTAGACTCTGGGAACTTTGTAGAACCTGTTCGGCAGGTACATTTGAAACCATAGTACACTCCTATGGGATGGGTAGACCTTGGCTCCATGATCGCGACCTTTGAACCTAGGACCTTTGTCTGTGTGTTTGTGAATATGTGTATACTTGTGTTTGTGCATTCATGCATCCATGCAATCATGCACCATCTTTCTAACCCTTTAAAGGAACTTGGAGTTATCTTGCAAGCATCATAGGTTTTACCATGGATTTTGGAAGTTGTACTTTATTTTGTAACCCTTTAAAAAAAATTCCCAGGTGTCTTTTTCCCAGAGAAGTTTGAAGCCCTGAAACAAGATTGTGGTCCCAGACGTGGTTTTCCATTCATCCCCAGTGATGATCTATCTTGTGAAGTTTGGCTGAGTATCCGTGTCGAGATGTTTATTTCATATAGACACATGGCATTGGTGCATCTTGCATTTTGTGTTGTTCTTTTCTTCTTTCACTTTGGCTGTGTTTATCCCCAAGCGACTAGGTTTGTCCTCTCCCTCCACGTAGAGTCGTCAGCCCTAGGCAGAAAGAGCACGACCTTTCTAAATTCCCCACTGAGTTTGATTCTCGTGGACGATGGTTGCTTTAGTTTTCTTTTCCATATTTGGATAAAGATAAACCCCAGTTGAGTTCATTCCTCACTGGATAGAGTCTTGCTTGGCCGTTTCTCTTCAGTTATTTCCTGAATTGAACTTTGGTCCTTGACAATCACAATTTTGAATCTCTCTAGGCTTTTGAACCTAAATTGAGCGTGCATTTATTTTGCACTTTGTCTCCCCAGGAAAGAATCCGTTTGAAGATCATCATTAAAGACAAAATATTTCTCTAAGCAGTGTTATTACAACACTTTCTTGGAATTTCATACCCAGACGACAAGTGGCAGCCTCTTTATTTGAGTAGCTTGTTTCGTTCTCAGGTTTTCTATTTGAATGGCAAATGGCAGTCTCTTTTCAAGACAATTTGTCTATCCCCAGAAGTTATCAAGATTATCAAATTTTCTTCCCTCAAATGGCATCTCTCTGGAAACCCATCAGAGAAGTTTGTTAAAGACTCTACAGGTTTTCTCTTTATTTGAGAATTCCTATTACAAGGATTTTATTTCAAGCTACAACAATATTGCTCCTCAGTGATATTCTCCCAGTGAATCCACTATTCAAAGTTACTTCCATCAAATGGCATCTCTCCGAGAAGTTTGGTGAAGATTATTACAGTTGATCTTCCTCTTTATTTGAGAAGGCATATTTTGCAAGTCAGCCGGCCTGCATCTCTTTTTGAAGATCCCTGGTGATATTTTCTAATCTCCAGTAAGTTATGGATTCCCGCTGAAGTCTTCAATCTCCAGTGAAATTTCAATCCCCTGTGAAGATGCTTTCCCACAAGTATTCACCTTTCCAGGAGGAGTTCAAGACATTGCTCGAGGCAGACAACCTCATAGCTTTTATTTCAAGACTTTGCTCGAGGCAGACAACCTCGTAGCTTTTATTTCAAGACATTGCTCAAGATAGACAACCTCGTAGCTTTTATTTCAAGACTTTGCTCGAGGCAGACAACCTCGTAGCTTTTATTTCAAGACATTGCTCGAGACAGACAACCTCGTAGCTTTTGTTTCAAGACTTTGCTCGAGGCAGACAACCTTATAGCTTTTATTTCAAGACTTTGCTCGAGACAGACAACCTTGTAGCTTTTATTTCAAGACATTGCCCGAGGCAGACAACCTCATAGCTTTTATTTCAAGACATTGCCTGAGGCAGACAACCTCATAACTTTTATTTCAAGACTTTGCTCGAGACAGACAACCTCGTAGCTTTTATTTCAAGACATTGCCCGAGGCAGACAACCTCATAGCTTTTATTTCAAGACATTACCTGAGGCAGACAACCTCATAGCTGTTATTTCAAGACTTTGCTCGTGGCATACAACCTCGAAGCGTTTATTTTCGGACTTGCTCGTGGCATACAACCTTGCAGCATTTTATTTGAAAACTCGTTCATGGCATACAACCTTGAAACATTGGGGAAGTTTATTTACCCTTTCTAAATGGAACATTTAGTTAAAGAAGCAGTTGAATCATATATTGATCATGGAAGCTCATTTTGGTTATTACCTTTTGCTTAGGCTATCATATGTTTGATAGTAGGTAATATGTCGTATCTTTTTGGTCTGATACCTGTGCTTAGGCTACCATGTATGGTAGTAGGTCATCTTTCCTTTTGTGTTCACCCTTGCTTAGGCTACCGTGTTCGGTAGTAGGTGATCCCTCCTTTCAGGTTATTATCTCTGCTTAGGCTATCATATGTTTGATAGTAGGTAATATACCGTATCTTTTTGGTCTGATACCTTTGCTTAGGCTACCAAGCTTGGTAGTAGGTCATCTTCCCTTTTGTGTTTACCTCTGCTTAGGCTATCATGTTTGATAGTAGGTAACACACCTTTCTTTGAGTCAGACACCTATGCTTAGGCTACCGTGTTTGGTAGTAGGTGATCTCTCCTTTCAGGTTATTACCTTTTGCTTAGGCTATCATATGTTTGATAATAGGTAATATACCGTATCTTTTGGTCAGATATCTTTGCTTAGGCTACAATGTTTGGTAGTAGGTCATCTTCCCTTTTGTGTTTACCTCTGCTTAGGCTATCATATGTTTGATAGTAGGTAACGCATCTTTTTTTTGGTCGGACACCTATGCTTAGGCTACCGTGTTTGGTAGTAGGTGATCTCTCATTTCAGGTTATTACCTTTTGCTTAAGCTATCATATGTTTGATAGTAGGTAATATACCGTATCTTTTGGTCAGATACCTTTGCTTAGGCTACCATGTTCGGTAGTAGGTCATTTTCCCTTTTGTGTCTACCTCTGCTTAGGCTATCATATGTTTGATAGTAGGTAACATACATTTCTTTTGGGTCGGACACCTGTGCTTAGGCTACCATGTTCGGTAGTAGGTGATCTCTCATTTCTAGTCTATTACCTTTGCTTAGGCTACCATATGTTTGGTAGTAGGTAATATACGTTCCTTTCATTTCAATTAGATACCTTTTCTTAGGCTACCATCTGTTGGTAGTAGGTTATCCTTCCTTTCAAGTTTATTGCCTGTTGTTTAGGCTACCATATCTTTGGTAGTAGGCAATACACACCTTTGTTCTATTTGGAGATACCTCGTGATTGTCAGTTAGTAGTTTCTTCCCCAGTGGAGTTGAGGTTATCCCCAATGAAGTTGGATCTTTCCCCGTGGAGTCATGCTTTGCTAAGTATTCCTTGTCGGGTCTTCCTTTCTATAACTGTGTTTTAGCATTTTCTACATACAGTTATCCCCTGTGACACCATTTCTCACAGGACCTCTGTCTTGCATTCATATCATTTCATGTCATATCATGTGCATCTTGTGGCATCTTAGGGCCAAAAATTGTGCATGTTTGTATTTAAGTCTCTCCTATCTCGTCGAGACGGAGATTTCAATCTCCATATCTCCGGATAGAAGAAACTTAAATAGGGGCATCTGTCATACCCTAATTTTTTACCCTAAGATTTTGTTTGTTTTCGTTTCGCATCGTCTGCATAGCATATCACATCATTTCTAGGTAAATCATCCATGCATAGCTAACCAATTTATCTGACTTGTGCTTGTTTGTTTTCATTTATGAAGATAGGTGCTGCTGCGAAAGATTCAAAGATTATGGAGGCAGTGTGTGTATTCATTGGGATTCTGGTCCTTACATATCGTGTTGTATTCCCGTGGAGATGAAGGAAGGATGTACCCTCATGCTTATGGTTGAGCAGTCGTGATATGACCTATGGCTTAAGGTGTATGACGGCATCAATTCTAAAGTAATTCATCCAGAAGGTTCATGGCATGTTGGAATTAAGATTGGGTTTTTTGTGCTTCAAAATAATACAAGGTCATACTTGGATCAATACTTCAAGAGCTCGGATTTTCGTTGGGCTGGTTGCAAAGTTCAAGGCATTATCATTTGGTTTTCATTTTGATTTTAAGTCATATTTCAAAAGTGATTTAAGATTATATTGGGCCATATACCAAGTTACTCTCAAGAAGTGTTTCAATTGTTTCAAGCCCATCCATTCAATATCGAGGCCATCATACTATTTAATTTCACGAGATTAGAATGTGCGTTGGATTTGAAAGCTTCAAGAAATAATTCATTCATGAATACATGGCAAAGTTTGTTTTAGATGGAAAATAGAATTTGGACTCGGTACAAATTAAAGGCCAAATAGCTCATGTGTTCTTACGCACAAAGAATTACACCAGAACATACATAAAACACTAGGGAGTCTATTTTGGTTACTTCTGCTACATTTGCCACGTCTAAATGACTTCAAAATAAAGATTTCCTCCGATGCAGCAGTGGTACGGCTTCTCAAGAAGACCACATATTGGGTTCAAAATTGATGTACAACGGATTCATCACAGATGGACATCAATTGGTTCACCAGCTAGATACCAAGATGGGCTTGATAAATGGTTCAGATTTCACACCGGGGAACACATTACAAGTCAAATTTTCAGAACTTTCATTAGCACGTGGGTTCGCCGGAAATAATTGAAGTAATGGTGTCGAGATGTAGTCGCCATACACCTGCAGAAGAACATTACCAGCACACAGTGGTTCATCAGTTCATGAGCAATGGAAGCTTAACAAGTATATTTACATGGTGAAGAACAGAAGCTAAGTAGGGATGAAAGGATACAAATTGCTCTTGATATTTCGCATGGAATAGAGTATCTTCGTGAAGGAGCAGTCCCGCCGGTCATACATCGTGATTTGAAGTCTCCCAACATATTGCTAGACGACACGATGAGGGCAAAGGTTGATGATTTTGGCCTCTCATAGGAAGAAATCTTCGACAGCCGAAACTCTGGTCTTAAAGGTACTTATGGCTACATGGACTCGGTATACATTTCTGCAAACAAGTTAACAACCAAGAGTGACATATACAGTTTTTGTATCACGCTTTTCGAGCTCTTCACAACCATCCATAATTTTGTTGGAATATGCTAACTTGACAAGCGACTTGTTGAAAAATGCAATGTTGTAGAAGTAAGCTCAACCTGCTAATTGCATAACACTCATAAGTTAAAATAAAATTTCAAGAAGTTGCACCTCATAGCAATACCAGATTGTATAGATTTCACTCATTCAAGTTTATTTAGAAAAATGAATGCCATTTCAACAAGTAACGATGTGTGTGCTAAACTAATACCATTATGGCCTATATATCAGATGTCCTATCGAGATGTCGAGACACTGATATACAACAACAATGAACAAGTCCAAAATAAACGAGTGCAGAAACTGTAAAGAACACCAGAGATTGTTAACCCAGTTCGGATCTAACTATCCTACATCTGGGGGCTACCAAGCCAGGGATGAAATCAATATACGATAATATCAATTCACTAATAACCATACCTTGTTCAATCAGCTCACTTAATCACTACCCTTCCTATGACTTCTACCTAAGACTCCCTTAGGTATGAGGCCCTCCTCAAATCCCTCGTCAATCACAACCCGTGACTGGTTCCTTACAAGATAAGTAACAATGGTCGAAACACAAATTCTCAATACTTCACAGCTTATGAGAATTAACACACAGCTACTCAATGCTTAAAAGCTTATGAGCAACCTTACACAACTTACACTACAGTCCTTATACTGTTATCATAAGATACCAGTTAAGCTCACAAAACACAAGCACACAACCCTAAAAATACATGTAAGTTCGACACCTAAAACTAGGTTTACATCAGTCAATATATAGCATTAAATTTGGACTGAATTGGGCTTCAAAAACGCAGCAACTGGACTGCTCACAAATCTGCAAAATTACCTCCAACAAAATAGGTCTTCAATCCAAAGTTTCCTATTTTGTCTCCAAAAATAGAAACAGCAGCAAATCCGAAAATCATCAGGAAATCACAATCCAAACACACGTTGGATGCCACATAGGATAACCTAATATCCACAGAATATTCAGTTACAAATCATTGTAACAGAATCTGCAATAAAACCTGACTTCACAGCGCGATGTCCTATGAGCAATCATGGAACATCTTCATTCGACATGTTGAACAGAGAGTAATGAAACATTATTAGACACCTTCATCCAACATCTGCTGCTACATTAGTTTTAGAAAAATAATGCCAACCATGAAACCAAGGAAATAACAATCTCCCCCTTTGGCTTATTTTTGGCTAAAACTCCACACACTTAAACACCATCAGTATCAGCAGCGGAAAAAAACACCATTAAAAAAATAATAGCAGCAAAAAAACTCCCCCTCAGCTGCATATACACAAACCATCCACCTGCAGCACACACACATTCACATTCAACATAACCACCAAAAATCAAAACTCCCCCTCAACAGCAGCAGACAATCAAACTCCCCCTCAACACTCAACCTGCAGCACAAACAATCCTACTCCCCCTTTTTAGACATAAATAAGACAAAGACAAGTAGAATAAACCAAAGTACAAATAAACCAGAGTAAACATTAGACTTCATCACAGGGCTATTCAGGAGTTCAAAACAACAAAAGCAAAAAAAAAACTTCTGCAGAAATTCTGCCATTATTCTGCAGCAGCATCACTTTCAGACTCTACAATGTCTTTACTCTCTCCATCCGCAATAGCATCAGTATCACCACTCCTAGATCCTGAGTTATCTGAACTCTGCTCACATGCTCCATCTGAGTCGACATAAGCATCACCTTTTGCAGTTCCTTGGTCCTTACCAGCTGTCCCAGCAGAAGCATTCCTCTTCTCCATGAAGGTCTTGATCAACTGTTCAAGTTTGGTCTTCCGAGCAGTGTCTCTTCTAATGGATTCTTCCAGTTCCTGGCAGGTTTCTTGCAGCTGAGCAATGATTTCATCATCAAGATTAGCATGACTGGAAGTCTGTGTAGATGTCCCAGCAATGTCTGAGACATGTGCTCCACCAAGTAGCTTGTAGTGAAGGGATAGAGGAGGTTTCCTTTTGAGTGCAGTGTTACCCCTCAACCCAAGATTAGGACATTGTTCCAGAATAATACCACATATCAAGGAAGGGAAACAAATAGGCATCTTGACGGCAGGTGAGCTGGCTTGTTTCAAGATCTGCTCAAAGATGTATGATCCAAAATCAAAGGCAATCTTCTTCCCTATAGCATATATGAATCTTCTAAGTGTAGAGGAAATAGTAGATGTGTGATTGGTAGGAACCCAATTCACCACCGCAATCCTGTGGAGGATGGCATATTTGACGCTTAGTTTTCCAGACGATAACTTCTCTGTGTTCGGCCAATGTCTCATACAGCCACCTGTAATCTCCTTGCAAACAGTATTGTCTGTTACCTCCAACTCAGGTTGGGGTTCCTTGCTTCTGCCCAGATAGTTGTTGATAATTTCAGGTGAAAAAGTGACAGCTTCTCCCCTCACAGATACTTTTCTGAGATTGTTGCCCCTGTTTTCATCACACACTTCAGATATATTCACCACAAATTCTTTGACTAGATTTCCATAGCAGGGTCCTAGCTTGGACACTGTCCTCATCAATCCAGCCGCAGCAATGAGCTCCAAGATTTTGTTGTATTTTTCGAAGTCATTCCCCAACTCTCTCTCCAGAGCAATCCTTCTTTGATCAATAATTTTCCATCTATCTGTATTTCTCATAGAGCTTCCAGTAGAAGCCTTCTTGCATGTGGAGGTTTTTATACCAATGATGTCCTGGACATCTGTTTCAACTTCATAGTCAGAATCACTTTGATCAGCTATCTTCCTTTTCTTAGTGGGCACTACAACCTTGCTCCATTGTTTAGGAGGCCCTCCTTGAACTTTTCTTTCCCCACATCCAGATTTACCACGCAATTTTGAAGACTTAGAGTCCTCACTTATCACAGTTTTTCCTCTTCTTCTCTGAATTCTTCTCAGTATTCCAGCAATAGGTTCCTCATCAGAAGTGAGGTCATCAACATTTATAACATCGTCAGTCCTTACATCAGTTCTCCTTTTACTTCTTCTCTCATGGTCAACATGTATGGGAACATCACCATCAGTCCTATCAGTAGGGTTGTTATTGATGTTTTCTGTCCCTAATGCTAGAGCATTAGACTCGACATTTGCCTTAATTCCACTCAAAATGGAGGCAACAACCTTCCTAAGTTCCCTATCCTTTTTAACAACATCATTATCAGTGGAATTCTTGTTTACATCTTTAGAATCCTTCCTCTTCTCAACTAAGCCAGATTTAGACCCCTTTTCAGCCACGTTTTTCTTAGGGCTTACTTGGTCAGCATACAAACTAGTCATGGAGTGGACCTTCTTTCTAGGAGAGAAGGGTTTAGACTTCTTACCTGGAATGTTGACATTTGTTGTGTGAGAAGCTTGATGTTTGCCTTTAGGGTCAGCCGGCATAACATTCAACGGAGCAATGTCGAGCACTAGGTCAGAGAGATCTATCATCCGCAGTGATTCTGCATCTCCAACATTGATTCGTGGAGAACCAGTGTTCTCATGCATGGATTCAGAGTCAGGATGTTGGGACATGTTTGATTGATCACACGGTACAGTCCTGAGAGTGTTAGTAGAAAACCCTAAGACGCGAGAGCTTTGAAGAGAGGATGCAAGGGGAATTTGTGTAGAGTAAGTTTGCTGAAAATAGGGTGTGTTTTCCCGCCTATTTATACTTTTAAAGACTGGGCCCAGAGTAGAGCGGTATTCCCAGAATTTTATTGCCCGACTCGCCTCAGTTGCACACTCATCAAATTCTCCTTCTAACCTTACCTTGCTGGCATACTTACTAAGTTTAAACTCATTTTTACATTTTACCAAGCAACCCTCATGAGTTGCTTTACAATTTATCAATATCTGTTCTAACTTGTCAGTCTTCCTAGTATTTTTCTTAGTCTCCAAGCTTCTTTCAATGTTCTCAGAATTCCACAGATAGCAATTATCTGACTCTCTCTTACCTCTCATGACAACCTTACCCTTCTTGTTTGTTATCTGACATTCAGAATTGGTAAAGTTGACCTTGAGGCCTTGATCACATAATTGACTTATGCTTATCAAGTTTGTATCTAGTCCTTCAACAAGTAAAACCTCCTCAAGATTGGGTTGTCCTGCACAGTCCAGTTTTCCAACACCTATTACTCTCCCTTTTGATCCATTGCCAAACGTTACGTCCTTAGCAGGGTAAGACTTAACATCTGACAGACATCCCATGATACCAGTCATGTGCCTGGAACATCCACTGTCGAAGTACCACTTTTCCCTTCCAAAGACACTGAAGGACTTATTCGCTATGTGTTCCTCTGCAATACTCTTGGGGTACCCATATAACCTGTAACAGAAGGGTTTTATATGTCCAAGCCTTCCATAATGGTGGCATCTCCATCGTTGGTTCTTTCTTCTTGTGCCATTATTCTGATGTCTGTGAGAATGTTGCAACATGCTATACGACATCTTTAATTCTTCTTCGGGTTGAGCAGGTGTCACTTCAGGCCATTTTCCCTTGTCTATCTCGCGGGAACTTTCAAACCCGAGACCCCTAACATCTCCAACATCTCTCCCTGACTTCAGAATCTCATCAAGCACATCAGAGCTGCTATTAAGCATTCTGACTGTTTTGATGACATTATCCAGTTTAGAATTCAGAATAGCTACTTCATTTTTTTGATCAGAGATAGTAGCCAGATGCTCTTCCTGTTCAGTTTTTAGATGAGCAATGATTTTCTTTTGTTCTTCTTTCTGCTGACACACTTCTTCACTTTTAATGCATAAGTTCTTATAGGAAGCAGCTAGCTCTTCAAAAGTAAGATCACCACTGACTGATTCTTCATCAGACTCACACACATCTGTTAGTGCTGTGACCCTCTTTCCAGACTTCTCATCAGTTTCAGTTTCAGAATCGTCTTCTGACCATGAGACTGATAGCCCTTTCTTTTGCCTCTTGAGATATGTGGGGCATTCAGACTTCACATGCCCAAAACCTTTATACTCATGACACTGAGCTCCTCTCTCTTAGTTAGAATTACCTTCAGTGCTGGTATTTCTTCCAGCATTCTGATTTTTAATGATGTCACATGGCTTGTCCTTAACATTTAATCTTGACTTCCAATCCACCTTTCTGAGAACTTTGTTGAATTGTTTGCCTAGCAACACCAGATCTTCTGAGAGGCATTCATCTTTGTCCAAATTACTTTCATCTACTGAGTCACCAGTATTTGACACAGAAGCTATGCTTTTCTTCTTTTCATACTTTTCACTGATCCCTAATTCGAATGTTTGAAGAGATCCCACCAGTTCATCCACTTTCATCTTGTCTATATCCTGAGCCTCCTCTATAGCAATCACTTTCATGTCAAATCTCTTAGGTAGAGATCTGAGAATCTTTCTGACCAGTTTGCTGTCAGACATCTTTTCACCTAGGGCACTAGAGGCATTTGCTATCTCAATGATGTTCATATGAAAATCATGAATACTCTCATCCTCTTTCATCTTCAAGCTCTCAAACTTGCTGGTGAGGAGTTGAAGTTTGGACACCTTCACCTTTGAAGTCCCTTCATGAGCAACCTTCAAGACTCCCCATGCCTCTTTAGCAATGGTGCAGTGTTCAATCAACCTGAAGATATTCTTGTTGACACCATTGAACAATGCATTCATGGCTTTGGAATTCCCTACGGATCCTTTGTAATCTGCATCATCCCAGTCTTCCTCTTCCTTCACCACATCAGTAGGGGTACCTTTATCATCGCTTTCCATGCTTGATCATCCATGGATTTGATGAAAGCTATCATCCTTGGTTTCCAGTAGTCATAGTTGGAACCATCAAGCAGAGGTGGTTTGTTCAGAAATCCTCCATCCTTGTCCATTGTACCAGAAAGTACCTTCCTTGAATCTCACCCAGAACCAGATAAGGGTGCAAGCTCTGATACCAATTGAAATTCTGGCTTATATATCAGATGTCCTATCGAGATGTCGAGACACTGATATACAACAACGATGAACAAGTCCAAAATAAACGAGTGCAGAAACTGTAAAGAACACCAGAGATTGTTAACCCAGTTCGGATCTAACTATCCTACATCTGGGGGCTACCAAGCCAGGGATGAAATCAATATACGATAGTATCAATTCACTGATAACCACACCCGGTTCAATCAGCTCACTTAATCACTACCCTTCCTATAACTTCTACCTAAGACTCCCCTAGGTATGAGGCCCTCCTCAAATCCCTCGTCAATCACAACCCGTGACTGGTTCCTTACAAGATAAGTAACAATGGTCGAAACACAAATTCTCAATACTTCACAGCTTATGAGAATTAACACACAGCTACTCAATGCTTAAAAGCTTATGAGCAACCTTACACAACTTACACTACAGTCCTTATACTGTTATCATAAGATACCAGTTAGGCTCACAAAACACAAGCACACAACCCTAAAAATACATGTAAGTTCGACACCTAAAACTAGGTTTACATCAGTCAATATATAGCATTAAATCTGGACTGAATTGGGCTTAAAAAACGCAGCAACTGGACTGCTCACAAATCTGCAAAATTACCTCCAACAAAATAGGTCTTCAATCCAAAGTTTCCTATTTTGTCTCCAAAAATAGAAACAGCAGCGAATCCGAAAATCATCAGGAATCACAATCCAAACACACGTTGGATGCCACATAGGATAACCTAATATCCACAGAATATTCAGTTACAAATCATTGTAATAGAATCTGCAATAAAACCTGACTTCACGGCGCGATGTCCTATGAGCAATCATGGAACATCTTCATTCGACATGTTGAAAAGAGAGTAATGAAACATTATTAGACACCTTCATCCAACATCTGCTGCTACATGAGTTTTAGCAAAATAATGCCAACCATGAAACCAAGGAAATAACAATCTTCAAAAATCGGAGGTATTGGAATTTTTATAATATCTAAATATGTGGTTGCTTCCATCTCCATTTCTCTCACGCACTCATCTATGACATCTAATAGATAACATGTGTCGTCTATGGCAGGTGCTTGTGAGAATTGTGTTAGAATAAATTCAACCTTTTCTTCGCCCACTTCAAATGTTAGCTTGCCTCTCTTCACGTCTATAATGGCTCCGGCAGTAGCTAAGAATGGTCTTCCTAATATGATAGGAGTAGTGGAGTCTTCTTTAATATCCACGATTATGAAACCAGTAGGAATATAGAATTGTCCTATACGAACTGGAACATTCTCTAGTATACCAACGGGATATTTAATAGAGCGGTCAGCTAATTGAACGGACATCTTGGTTGGTCTTAATTCTCCCATATCAAGCTTTTTGCATATAGATACGGGCATTACACTAATACTGGCTCCTAAGTCGCATATAGCTTTGTCTATGACGAACTTTCCAATTACACAGGGTATGGAGAAACTACCTGGGTCTTTCGGCTTAGGAGGCATGTTGTTTTGAATTATTGTGTTACACTCAGCAGTAAGTGTAATTGTCTCGTTATCCTTGATCTTTTTCATATTGGATAAGATTTCTTTAAGGAACTTAGCATATGAGGGCATTTGTGTGATAGCTTCTGTAAAAGGTATTGTGATATTCAATTGCTTCAGAAGTTCAACAAATTTCTTGACTTGCCTTGCTGTTTTAGAGTTTGCAAATCTTTGAGGATACGGTATAGGCGGTTTATATGGTGGTGGAGGCACATAAGGTTTTTCTTCATCTACGGTCTCTTGGTTATTATCTTCCTTTTCCTTGGGTTCAGTTTTCTTCTCGGTTGTAGTTTTATCAGGCTTTTGGTACATGGCAGGATTTTGAAGTCTCGGATCAGTAGGTCCGTCTAACTCTTTTCCGCTTCTCAATATAACAGCATTTGCATGTCCTTTCGGATTAGGTTGTGGCTATCCAGGAAATGTGCCAGCAGGAGCAGCAGTAGATGCTTGTTGCTGTGCCACTTGTGAGATTTGCGCTTCAAGTATTTTGTTATGGGTGGCTAACGCGTCTACTTTGTTTGCTAATTGCTTAATTTGCTCACTAGTGTGTATGTTTTGATTCAGGAATTCTTTGTTTGCTTGAGTCTGGGTAGCTATGAAGTTTTCCATCATTAATTCAAGGTTAGACTTCCTAGGAACATTAGGAGCAGTTATGGCAGCCTTTTGGTAACCCGGTGGTGTAGCAGGTGCTTGACCAGGCGCATACAACGCATTGTTATTTTTGTAGGAAAAATTAGGATGATTCTTCTAGCCCGGATTGTAGGTATTTCCATAAGGGTTTCCTTGAGCATAATTTACTTGATCACTGGGGACTCCTGCCAGAATTTGACATTTAGGGGCAGCGTGTCCAGGTGTTCCGCATAAATCACAGTTTTAAGCTACAGCAGCCACGGTGGCTGCAGGTGTTATGGTCAAGTTATCAATCTTTTGGGCAAGGGCATCTACCTTAGCATGGACATGATCTAGACTACTAACTTCGTACATTCCTCCTTTCGTTTGGGATTTTTTCACTGCAGTTCTTTCTCCTCCCCATTGGTAGTGGTTTTGAGCCATACTTTCGATGAGTTGATAGGCTTCGTCATATGGTTTGTCCATCAGTGTACCACCAGCGGCGACATTTATTGTCAACCTTGTATTGTACAAGAGACCGTTGTAAAATGTATGGATGACTAACCAATCTTCAAGACCATGATGCGGACACATCCTCATCATATCTTTGTATCTTTACCATGCATCGTAAAGAGACTCAGCATCTTTCTGCCAAAAACTATTGATTTGAGCTCTCAGCATAGCTGTTTTGCTTGGTGGAAAATATCGCGCCAAGAAGACCTTCTTCAACTCTTCCCATGTAGAAACGGAATTTGATGGCAAGGATTGCAACCAAGCCCAGGCTCTGTCTCTTAATGAGAAAAGGAAAAGACGTAGTCTTATTGCATCAGGAGATACACCATGTGCCTTCACTGTGTCTGCGTACTGCACAAACTTGGTCAGATGTTCATTTGGATCTTCTGTAGGATTTCCAGAGAATTGATGTTGTTGCACAGCTGATAACAATGAAGGTTTTAACTCGAAATCGTTTCGGTTAATGGCTGGAGCAGCGATACTGTTGTGTGGTTCTTGCTGAGATGGTGTAGCATAATACTTAAGAGGACGATTATGTGGTCCATCAGCCATGTCTTTGTCTGATTCTGAATCTGACTCAGATTCAAGTACTGTTTCAGATTCGGGTTCGGATTGAGATTCAGGTTCTGATAAAGGAAAAGGGATTTCATAGGCTACGCAATATTCTCGGATATGTCTTTTTACAGTAAGAAGATGTTCAGGTTCGTCTGTCGACCGCGTGAGGTCTTCGCCTTTTGAGCGAGTACTTGGCATACAATTGATAATTTAGGGAATTTGTTGCCTTAGTCGTACGGTGCAACAAAAGAATCACACTATTGACTAAATCAGTCCCCGGCAACGGTGCCAAAAACTTGATCGCGTGACTTTAAGAGTCTATCGGGGTACTAACTGCAAGCGCACAGTCTATCGTGTAGTTTTAAAAGATATCGATCCCACAGGGACTGATAATCAAACTAGTGCTATCAGATTGTTACTATGCTAGCTAAGGCTAATCGTTTTTAGGGAAGTTGTGAGCTAAAGAAAGTTAAATCTAAAAATTGCTAAACTTAAAAAAGAATAATCAATAAAGAGATATCAGTATGTAACGCATTAATCGTTGAGAATCTAATAAGTCTTCGGTGTAAGTTTAAATGCCCAAATCACTTTTCAGTAGAAAATACTTATTTAAAAAACCTCCTCTCACACTCTCGTGTTTATTGATTTAGTCTATATCGTTAAATAAGAATGAGCGCTCTCGCTGTATCATCTGCATTTAAAAACACTTTTTGAAAATAACTAAGTCCTAATTAACTCCAAAGCGCTTCCGCTATGTTTAGAGTTAATGCCTAGTTTCAGCTATCTAGTTAGGATCTCAAACTCTCGTTTATCTTGAGCTTAACCTTAATTACCTTTTTACTTTCGTAAGAAAAGTTGATCGATTTAAAATAAGAAACTAAATCCTAAAAATTAATTTGTAAAAATCAACACCGATTATTATTCAATTCTCTCCGATTAATTTGTTTACATACCGATATCAATTAATTTAGCCAGACATCCTAACTAGTACAGACAAACAGATACGGAAACAATAGAATAATAATAATTTATGCATAACAAATAAATAAAACAAAATACTTCTACTAAATTAAATGAAAACCTGGTAACAATGAGTCTGAGCCTATAATCCTCCACAGGTCGGCAGGATTTACTTGCTCGAAAATAACAAACTGATCGGAACGAAGTCTATCTAATGTGAAATAGTTCCCCGGTGTAGGAAACTATTGCTATTTTTTAATGTAAAAACGGGAGACGGAAATAAAATGTAAGGAAAACAAGAACTGGAAACAAAGTGTATGCAGCAAAGTATAATTCAAATTTGGAGTGAGCGAGAGAGGGAGCTTGTGGCCAACTGCCTTGCTTTTATAGCCTCCCAGAAAGTATCGTGAAACAAGGAGATAATTTCTCCAGGTGGGTGGAAGTGGGCGAAACTCTCTCTGAACGTGGCTTCGTGTGCAATGCATTATACAGTTTTAGTGGCCACGTAATTTAAATTTGCTTTATGAGAAATATCCTCATGACGTTCGCCATGCTCTTTGTTACGAGGGTCATGCTTTGGCTTTGTGACGGTCGCCATGCCACTGGTGACGGTCGTCATGGCTCTTTAGTGCAGAAACTCTAATTTTCTGTCATCTGTCTTGATTCTTGCTCTTTTCTTCTCATTTCTTCTCATTTCTTCATATTTGTTCATATTAGTCAACTTATGGAGAATACCTGCAATAAAACTCGGAAACTCGCAAATACAACGTGAATACACGAAAATAACGCAATAAATTAATGTAATTCAACGCAAAAATGTTATGTAATATCGCGTTATCAACAAACAAAATTTTGAGCCATAAATCCTTTTTTCTTAAACCGTGAACCAGACCATGTTACAACCCTCAAAAGCCCTAATTGAAGCAGGGTTTAATCTGAAGGCGTACTTCAACAAGATAGCGTTCCCCACTCCCATGAGTTGTGCTAAAAGACCTTTGTTGGTATTGCATGTGCATGCTATTTTCCATAAAAAAATGTGTGTCGTATCTTAACCGGTGACTCGTTTACAGGTATTGGCGATATCTTTTCAATAAAAACTTCGAGATTAATATACGTGTTGCATTATAATTGTAATTCTTGGAATAAATATTTGATGTTTGCTTACATGTATTTGACACCAGTAAGGCTTACAAAGTGAACATTGGTTGAGAATTTTGATCCCGCCAAAGTGAGATGCTCAAAAACTCTGAGGGATAAGTGTGATAAGGGACATGTTACCAAGTGACTCTGTTGAGTGTGGGCTTTCACGGCAATTCGTGCTAAGAAGTTGTCAATCCGGGGCAGTTACATTGCAAAATATCTCTGCAGCTCGGTTAATCTGGGGAAATTATGCCGAGAATCTAGGGAAATTATGTCGAAGGTCTGGGGAAATTAAGTCGAGATTTAGAAAATCTCTCGGAGATTAGTCAGCCAGGAGCCAACTCAGTTCAAGGCTGGGGCAGGCCACCCCAAAAGCAAGAGGTTATTTTCTCTGGAGGATGGCTAATCAAAGTCACGTCACTAGGGTACAACGTACTAGGGCAAGATATGTCAGATCCTCATGATACTTCTTGAAGACGTGTTCATTTACAGGTTATCCTGTATCAAGGCACTTCTTTTGTCATATCATATTTGCATGTTCATGGTGGTAGTTAATGTGTGACGTCCCCAGTAAAGTTTCTCTCCTCGACGGAGACAGCTGAAGTTTTATCACTCAGCAGAGCATTATGGAGATTGTGGTTATTCTCCCCAGCAAGAGTTCAAGAGCTCACTCACCCCTAGCCAGCTCGGTGAAGTTCACTGCTCGTCAACAAAAGTTCATATGCCTGTTCAAGATAAAAGTGTTGGGTTTGTACTTCCCAATCGTATTTGTGGTAAAGTTGTTTCCGTCTCCCCAACAGAGCAGGGATTGAAGGTAGTTTTCCAATGGAGGAGTAAGTTCAATGTTGTCTCCTAGCAGAGTGGATATCATCAACCATTGTTCCCCAAGCAGCTTTATTGGTGGTGGCTGGTATTCCCCAGCAGGTTAAGGGCGTTTCCCCGGTAACAGGTTAAGTTCAATGATATTCTCCGGCAGGTTCGGCGTTATTGACTTCATTCCTCAAGCAGAGTTTGTTGTTAGTCATCTCAATGGCTTGGTCAACAGTGGTTGACATCCCCGGCAGACTCCAAGTCCAATGGTTATTAGCACCTTTTCCGTGCAGATCTTTGGGTTCCATCTTCAATAATTGTTATTCTTGATCCCCAACGGAGTGAGGGTTCGCTTCGGGTTTCATCTTCAGCCATGA
This sequence comes from Lathyrus tuberosus, assembly GCA_022829125.1. Classification (NCBI taxonomy): domain Eukaryota; kingdom Viridiplantae; phylum Streptophyta; class Magnoliopsida; order Fabales; family Fabaceae; genus Lathyrus; species Lathyrus tuberosus. The sequence continues at coordinate 2,255,381 of JALAZF010000579.1, forward strand.
TTATAGCATAGAGAGCCGGTCAGAGTGATTTCCTCAGCAGAGTTCGTAACCTCGGAGACAGTTTAGTTTGTCATCCCCAATGGAGTTGGCCTCATCTCTTCAGCATTTATTTTGCTAGAGTGGTCCTGTTGCATATCATATCATTGCATAATCATTACCACGCATACCATTAGCATAACATTGGATGAAACCTTGTAAAACCAAACAGAAAATTTAAAAGCCCAACCTTGCTCGGCACCTTCATCCACATCCCACTTTTCTGGCATCTTCCAAAATCCTAAAGCCTGATCCCTATTGGCGACCACCAAAAATCCAATCCCTATTGGCACTTCATTCAAAATCCAATCCCCATTGGTACCCAGAAAGACTTTGCCTTTGAAAAAAACAATCACCATCAGGTTTCATCTGTCCTTACCAGCAAAGTCCAATCATACTTGGCACATCCTTCTTTTCCTGGTAGCCCGAGCATACATCGGCTTTTAGCATATAGTAATCATTGCATCCTCAAATCGTGTAGCATTTCCATTTGATATTGAGCATTACGCCATAGAAAGAAAATTCAAACATATGCGTGCGAAGCATAAGCCAGATTTGGTATCTTGCGTAGAAGCCCGAATCAACTCCCAATCAAGACGGTGACATATCCCCAGCAGACATTACAATCAACCCCTCTACTTACCTTTCTTTTGGGTCGTAGATCATACATCGATCTTACCCTCGACCATTCATTGCCCATCAACCCCTTGATGACGACATTTCGGTCAGGTTTCCTTCCCATCAAACCCCTTTGATGATGTGTTTCTCGGTCAGGTCTTCTTTCCATCAAACCCCTTTGATGATGTGTTTCTTCGTATGGTCTTCTTTCTGTCATCCCTATGACAATGTGTTATCTTCGTTTAGATTCTCTTTCTGTCATCCCTATGACGATGTGTCCCTACGGTGGAATTTTCTTTCTGTCATCCCCATAACAATGTGTTATCTTCGTTCAGGGTTTCTTTCCGTCATTTCCATGACAATGTGTCCCCTTCGGTCAAGCTATCTTTTTGTCATCCCCATGACAATGTGTTTCCTCGGGTTCCATTTCTTTCAGTCAACCCTTTGACGATGTGTCCCTTCGGTCGGGTTTTCAAGTTTCCTTTCTGTCATCCCCATGACGATGTGTCCCTACGGTGGAATTTTCTTTCTGTCATCCCTATGACAATGTGTTATCTTCGTTTAGACTTTCTTTCTGTCATCCCTATGACAATGTGCTCCCTAAGTTAGGTCTTCTTTCTGTCATCCCCATGACAATGTTCTCCTTCATTCAGGTTTCCTTTCTGTCATCCCTATGACAATGTGTTATCTTCGTTTAAATTATCTTTCTGTCATCCCCATGACAATGTGTCCCTTCAGTAAGGTGTTCGGGCTGTCTTTCCGTCAATTCTTTGATGATGTGGTCCGTTAGGTATCTTTTCTTCCCGTCAACCCTTTGACGAGGTGTTTTTTTGGTTTTCATTTTCTTTCCGTCAATTCTTTAACGATGTGGTCCGTTGGGTATCTTTTCTTTCCGTCAATTCTTTGACGATGTGGTCCGTTGGGTATGTGTTCTTTCCAAAGTGGTTCCGGGGTTCACTTTTCTTTCTCGGGTATGCTGTCTTTCCGTCATTTCTATGACGATGTGTTTCCTTCGGGTTGTCTTTCCGTCATTTCTATGACGATGTGTTTCCTTCGGGCTGTCTTTCCGTCAATTCTTTGACGATGTGGTCCGTTAGGTATCTCTTCTTCCCGTCAACCCTTTGACGAGGTGTTTCTTGGGTTCCATGTTTTCTTTCCGTCAAATCCCTTTGACGATGTCGTTCTTCGGATAAATAATTGATGCGGTTCTGGGGTTCACTTTTCTTTCTCTGGGTATGTTGTCTTTCCGTCAAATTCCTTTGACGAAGTGTGACTGGGTTCCAACTACGTCGTCTCTCCTCGCAGTTTGCAAATTTTCAGGTTCTTTTTATATTCAATCACCTTCTACCTTGAATGTCTGAAAGTTGTTGCTATCATCCTTCCAGGTCCAAGTCGGTTGAATAGGGGCAGCTGTAGCACCCTAAAATTTGCCACTAATTTTTTCTAACTTTTTCTGGCTTTCGCTTCGCATTCATCTACATATCCATTAGGTCATACTCATTCATTCATTTGCATTGTGCTCCTGAGGCAGGGGATCAAAACACCTTTCTTTCCCTATTTCAAGGTGAGACGAAGGTTTGAACTCTTGTCATCATGAATGTCCTCTTATCATGGTTCATCAGGCAAAGCTTTTCTTTTTCAAGGATTCCAAGGAGCATGAATTAGGGTTTATTTCCCTAGGTATGTGGCTTTTAAGGGTTTGCTTAAGAAGATTATTCATCGGTGTATCAGCCAAGGTTCCCTCATTGCTTAAGGCGCAAGATATTGAGGAGGCCTTGATATATATGTCCAATCATGGTTTGAATGTAAAGTATCCTCAAGATGGGGATGTCAATGAAAGTTCATAGCGCAATCGTGGTTTATGGGTTCAGAGTGGAAGATTATGTAGTCATTCATTCAAGAGTCATTTTAAATGAACCAGTTTGTTAAAAGGCTCTTTATGAGTTTTGGTTAGAAGTTCACTCGTTCAAGCTTCATTCCGTTCATGTTTAAGTTAATCACAAAGTCATGATCACTTGTCACATTTCTTGTACTCACCACAAAAGTGCATGGAATGTGTTTTCTAATATGCTCAGTGAGGGAGTGAAGCCCAATGCTTCCACGCTTTCTGTTGTTTTGAAGGTTTGTGAAAGTTTGAAAGTTCTTTTGTGTGGTGTATTAGTTCATCGCTCGGCAAATCTAGAGGAACTGAGTGGTCACTATAATGATGTAATTGCATCTCAAGAGGTTGCAACATATGGACTTTGTGCACTTGCAACATTTGATAGGGCAGAGTTAATGACTTTTATTCAAGCCACTATGCTTCTTGTCTGGAATAACTTGGGAACCTCAACGCAAATGGCACGTGATATACATTTGCATGACCATGTTGAGACACTTTATGATCTAATTTATCACAAAGCTCTTATCCAGTATACACACCCATTTGTGCCCGTTGATTTAAATATGATGGCTAATGCATTCAAGACATCTGTTGTTGGACTTGAGAAAGAACTCGAAGCATTAATGACTGAAAATAGGATACAGGCTCGAATTGATTCACACAACATAGTATGGAAACTTTGATCATGTATTGAAAACAATGGGACTGAGGTTTTTATTTTACATACTCACAGACAATAGTCAGGCCAAACTTGAAAGCATAAAATGGCTACTGCAAAACCAATTCCATACAGGTACATGACAGTAGACATTATTAACAGAATTAAAAGAGAAAATTCATGCGGAATCGTAACCAAGTTTATTCGGAAAATACATTGCCAAAGAAAACATTCTCTACATAGCAGCCACCACAGAATCTCACTCGTTACAATTTGACATCATTTGCCATAACATTGAATGAGTTTGCTTATGTTAGCCAACGATATTAGCATGTAGCAGAGATGACTGTGAGGGAAACTATCCACTTTGCTGGTTGCGGTCAAGGAGCTGGATTTAGACACGATAGGTCGATGGAACTTGCTAGAAGAGAAAAGAATGTCGGAATAAAACCTGAGGAAGGTCTTGATTTATTCATGAAGTCATATAGCAGCAAGTCAAAGAATTCAGGATATGAGAATATACGTAACGGTTTTCAATTACAAGTCCATACAAAATACACAACACCAAGAACATAGCAAAGAAAATGTAGCAGGTTCACATGAGAAAATTAACAAAAATGTTCATAATAGCAGCATTCCAAAGTAGAGGGAAAGCACCGTAACTTATACAACCGAAATTCAATCCCAAATGGATATAACAGAAGGAGGTGTAATTACATAGCAGAAGATTAATACCAGAATTCTGAGGCAAGAATTCAATAATATTCAACTACAAACTTTCATAACAGTTACACAAACTCACTACAAAAACACTTCTAACAACTTCCCTAACCATATCCTCATAACCGAATGATAACAGAAAACCAACAGACTTCTAACAGTTACAAACTAACTGCTAACAAATTTTCTCATAAATCCTCTCTAATCTCTAACCACCCTAACCTATTTTGTAACCACTAACAGAAACTAATAGAAGAATTCATGCTAACAGAAATTAATTGATAACAGTTTCTAACCATACCAGAACCTTCTAACAATTTCCTAACCAATCTCTCTAACCATTTACACCAGAGATGCATAACAGATCCTTGGCTTCTTCACTCTCTAATCCTCATTCTTCTTCCCTTCCATGCGGTGCTCCTCTCTTCTCTCTATGATGAAGATCCATAACCTGTAACCACAAAAACCTGCAACTTTCATCATCAATCAAAAATTCATATCACCATTCAATATCTTCAAGAATCTCCAATTCATCTTGCTGCTTCAATTTCTCTCACCAATCTTCACCTTCATCCTCAACAAGATCATTCACCTGCAAAGATCCACCACCTTCAAAAAAACGATTCTTCAACCTCTTCCCTTCATCTTCATCAATTCTCAAGCCATCAATCTCTACCCTTCCCTCTCACCGACCTCGTTAGGTCGAACTACGACTGATTTGATTTCCTCCTTCTGGTTAGATTGAGGATACGTAGGCACGAGACGGCGATGTCTTGGCGAGCAACCTCCCCCCATAGTTCATGTCGGAACTACGTTGACTCTGACTTTCCCATTGTACGAGGGAATACGTAGGCCTAGGACTCCGAGGACGTCCTACCGAGTCATTTCTTTTTCTTTTCTCCCCCGTTCCTCCATTCTTTTCCGTTCATGCTCCTTTTCCTTTCCAGTAGCAACGGAGCTCCAGACGACGACACCCTTTAATACAGACAACAAGCGTGGATCCCATCGAGTACGATGGACGTGTAGGGTGCTAATACCTTCCCCTCGCGTAACCGACTCCTTTGCCCGTTTCTCTTGGTCGCGAGACCATGCTTTTCCCTTCCCTCAGGTTTACGCAGTGTTTCCTTTCCCTCTCTTGGGATAAATACACATTGATGGCGACTCTATTTTCGCGCCACTTTCGCGTTTGTACTTGGATGAAAATCCCGGGAGCGACACCCGCGTCCCCTGTTTCGCCCAGATTTTGGTTTTTTTCACTTTTCTCTCTGATTACTCAATGGTTTTGCATGTTTCAAGTACCAATCTTGCTCGTTTTTGAACAAGGATCACAACCATATAGATTAATTGCATTTATATTAAGTATGGAGTGAGAAATTAGAGGATTAGCTCAAGAATCCTAGTTTCAGCATGAACACTATGAAATTCCATACACGATTCATACATATTAATTGATTGAGGGTTATCACTCTATATACATGCAGGAACAAGATGGTAACTTAAAAGTTCATTTATGATGCATGTAATATGGAGTTTGAAGGCTTCAGGCTTACCTTTTGCAGCTGGTGATCGAGCTTGGTGATATAGATGTTACAGATGTGTTGTAAGGACCTAGACAACTTCACTATACCCTATGGAGTGTGTTGAATTGCCTAGCTTTTATTGGAGATGCTTGGATCACCTTGTGGTACCTCAACTGCAACCTTGCCAAAAGCTTGAGCAACTGACTAGTGATTTTGTGATTCAGGGGTTCTAGATGTGTTTCAAGGCCATGGATCACTCATATATGATATATATGAGGTGTTGGCATGATTGGTTTGGTTTGAATCACTTCCTATTTCAAAATTCGATAGTGACTTGAAATAGAAGGCAAATCTGGTTTTTTGAGAGTGATTTTGAGGAGAGCATCAGTTTGGGTGCTTTGGTGTACTTGAATTGATTAGAAATGAGCTCTATTTATAGTAGAGCAAGTTTGTTTTGCAAGGAATAGTGAATGACAACTGGTACAGTTTGTTATCCAATGGCTTTCAAAAGGAATCTCAAGTCTTCTCTAGCCATTGACTTGAGATTAGAGCACAGGCTTATGGTCTTCTGTTGCAGGGATAAAGCTTGACTCATTCAGTTGGGTTTGCTTTAGTCCATGCCACCTTGATGTATCCATTGAATGCTTGATGCCAAATTTGAAATTCAAGGTTCCTTTCATGATGATTTTGCACATGGAAGGCTAGGTTCTTCGCATTTTGTGTTATGGATCGGATTCCTCATTCATTTGTTTTGTAAATGGATAGAAATTGAATGATCAAAGTGCCCAAAATTAGCCTAAGGAATCGTGTGATGCAAGTTTGTACCGAATGCTGTCAACAAAACAATTTGTTTTTAGGCAACTTGTGAGATCCATAACTCCTAGCTCAAATGGTGTTTGATTGAGTTCTTTGACATTTTGGAAAGCTTGCATGATGTACTTTAACTTTGACGTCCAAGATTGGTCTTAGTTTAGCTTGGATCAAGGTGAAAAATGGCCCCAAAGTTGGTAAAAAGTGAAACAGATTCTGACTTAAAATTTCACTAAGTGTTGGAAAAAGTGATCATTTCCAATTTTTGTGATTTTGATCAATCCATAACTTAAATTCCATGAGGATTTGTGTAGCCCCCAAAAATTTTCCCTCTATTTTTCTAACCTTTAACTGGCTTATATTCGCTTTTATTCGCATCTCCATTAGGTCATATCTTCGCATTCATACATCGCATTGGTTTTCTAAGGCGTGGGATCAAGGTATTATGTGTAAGCTCATGATTTTCTCCATCAAGGGCTGAATTCACATTATCAGGAGTGACTTCTTATTCAGAAGTTCATCAAGTTTCAAAGTTTTTCCTATTTAGAGAAATCATCAGAAGTATTGGGTCAGAGTTTCATTGGTGTGAATCAGGGTGTGCGTCTCAAGGATAGTTAGGGTTTCCCCTTCTTGGTTGAGTACTAGTTTGCTTTGGATCTGAAGTTTGATGTGGATCGAATGTGTTAAGATTTATCATGTGATTTTCTTGGAATTCGAGATACAAGTCTATTCTTTCTAACCCATAACTATTTTGATATCTGTTTTAAATCACTTTCTAACCCATGTCCATTTAATACCATATCCATTATCATTCAAAATCCATGTCCATTTTTTATTTTGTTCAGAAAAAACCCATTTGTTTCTAGATATCCATTTCAAACCTACTAGCCCCATTTTAAATTCATTTTCAAAATTCAAATTCATTTGTCCAAGTCATAATCCATTAACCGTACCCACTTTCTAAATTACCAAACCAACTCCATGACCATTTTAATGCCATTCAAAACCTTTCTTTTGTTTTTACTCAAATCCATTTTTTATCCATTAAATCTATTCCAAACCCATTTTTGTTACAAACTTCAAAAGCCCGAAACTCATAAAGTCCAAACTCATCTATCATTTTCAATAAACTTAAGTTCATAATATGCCAAAAACAATTAAAAGAGCTCATTGAGCCCCATTGCTACGAAACCTAAAGTTGAATCCAACGTAACGTGGCCCACACTCCCAATCCATAACTGTCACATAATCCATGCTTAGTAGCAGAAAATTTTGGCAGCATTGAAAATAAAGTTACAAGTGAATAAAAAAGGTCCATAACAGATATTAACCTCAACAGGAAAAAGAAGTGACTTCATAGTAAGAAAAAGTACATGGCCACGGAAAGAATAAATTACATAACAGATTGTGATAACAGAAATCACAAATAAAGAACCAGGTGAAAACTCGTGACCAAATTTCACAGCAAGTTTCTCATAACAGAATTTCATTGAAAAATATCCATTCTACCCTCCCTAGTTTCTAGTATAAAAGCTGCATATCCTTCATGATTTGGGGACTCCAACCTTCATCCTTCCTCATTAATTCTACAAGAACCTGCAGAAAGTCGACAAACACAATAAAAGTTTTGCACCAACCATGGAAATTCAAACGCAGTGGATTTGAAGAACATCGTAACAACAACTAATTCAGATTCGAAGCAAAATCAACGTCATTCAACAACATTTCAGAAGTGAATCACAGAAGAAGCATAAAGAGAGGTGAATCGAGAAGAAGCAGAATCGAGCAAAACCGATCATACCTGAGCCGTGAAACCTTGTTTTGTCGTCGAAGCGCCATCGGAGCGACTCCGATAGGTACGTCAACCTCGTTCCATACTTCGATTTGTGGCAATTTGTCTGTGTGTTTTACTGTTTCCGATTTGCTGTTCGTAGCTTATTGATTTCCCTTACAATGTGTGGTAGTGTGAGCAATCCAAAATTGTTGTTAATTTTTTGTGACGACCTGCCTTTTTCCCGTGAGAATGTTGCGTAAGCGATGCGATGCAGTGAGAGGCAATGTTGAGATGCGAGCAGACGGAGGAGAATGGAGTTGGAGAAAGGAGATGGACGTTGAAAGGTTGGAGGAGTCACGGCGAGAAGTGAATCACAAGGATGGAGGTGATGTGATGTTAACATCTTTCGCCGCTGCTGACTGCAGGTCACGGTGCGGCGGATTTTCTTTCCTCCTTCGGCGATGTGTTATATCATGTGCTATGGGTGAGAAACGGCGAAAGCGTGTTGAGGACTGGAGTTACGGTGGTGAACGGAGAGTGGAAGAGTTGCAGCGGCGATGTTAAGATTGAGGACGGACGTGGAGTGTTGCTTTCCGGCGAAGGAGAGGGGAAGATGTGGCCACGCGACTTGATGGTGTAGAGAGGAATGAAGAGTTGAGAAGAGTAGAGTGGTGGAGATAGTGTGTAAACGGCGCAGCGAAGGGGAAGAGGTAGAGGTTGGTTTACTGACCTTCATAATTTAGGAATTCTCTTGTATCCATTTGGACCGGGCCTAAGCCCACATGACTTTCTTTCTCACCCGCAAAATCACTGACCCCACCCCCTTGTACATGATTAAATCATTTGTTGCGCCCTCCCTTGGCTTCATAAAGGTCGTTTAGGTTTGGGAATTTTTAAACCCATGAACTTGAATTTATCTTTCCACCACCAAGTACACTAGTTCACCCCTGGACATGGTTTTAATTAGTCTTTTGGTTATAGATTTTTGTTTTAATCTTTACTAATTGCTAATTAGACTTTTATTAGATATTATAATTAGATTGTTGCTAATTAGAATTAATTCTAGAATTAATCTTGTTTTTATTTTTTAATTAACTTTTAATTTTTGGTTTTGATTAATTCTTTTTAATTAGATGTTATTTTTTATTAATTAGATTAGAAGTTTTCATAGAAGTTAATCTTGATTTTAATTAGCATTTTAACTTTAACTTTGATATTTTTGATTAAATGTTAATTTTGATTTTGATGCTTATTCTGATTAATTCCTTATTAAGTACTTGACTGCCTCTTGCTTGATTTTCCTTTGTGATTGAGATGTCTGGTGTTTATGTGTTGATTACTTTGTATTCACATGCTCCCTTAAGGCTCCTAGTCCGACTTAATTTCTGATTAAGCTCGGAGTAGGATAGACATTAGACTCTTAATCCAAGCATGACAACATTAGGTTAGCTCCCTTATAATCCTGACCTTAGAGCCATTATGCATGATAACTTGTAGGATTCAGTTTCCCCTAGACCGTGCGTGTGTCTCTCTCTTCTTTCTCAAAACAATAATCAATACACTTAACAAATATGTTGAGTATTGTGCGCCACGAGCCTTAAGTACATTGGATATGACGAGTGAGGGGTCTCCCTTCACTTTTCTAGAGTGTTTAGCATACGTCCCATTGAGGGCGACCATGCGACGCATTCGCTCCTATGTCATAGACTTTAGGGCAGTACGAATCACAAACAAAGTCAATTCACTTCTTCAGGAGCGCTTCTTCGACGGATCCCCTCCCTTTTCTCTCGCCTTAGTGTGATCGATGCCGTTCCATTTCTCCCGTAGTAGTGTGAACTACGGATGCTCTGATTCTCATTCCATATGAGATACGTAGGCACAAGATGTGATATCTCGGCGAGCACACTACATTATGCCATAAAAGCCTTTAGACAACGCTTTTTTTGGCATTACACAGCGCTTAAAAGCGTTGTCTAAACTGGCGCTGCTAAAAGATTAGACAGCGCTTTGGTTAATGTAAGAAGCGCTGTCTAAAGGGGTGCTTTGACTGAAAAAACGCTGTCAAAGCACCCCTTTAGACAGCGCTTTTACAATAGACAACGCTTTTGTTTATATTTTAGACAGCGTTTTTTTTTTGTAAAGACGCTGTCTAAATGGTGCTTTAGACAGCGCTTTTTGTTTTTTTCAAACTAACATTAGACAGCGCTTTTTGCCTTTTTTTTTAGTATACCTTAGACAGCGCTTTTGCTTTTATTGGTATACCTTAGACAGCGCATGTTGGTAAAAGCGCTGTCTAAACTCCACTTTAGCCAGCGTTTTTTGCGAAAGTGCTGTTTAAACCCCACCTTAGACAGCGCGTTTAGTGTAAAGCGCTGTCTAAGGTATACGAAATTTTTTATATAAATTACTTAAAAAAAGCGCTGTTTGTTTTATACAGTTTATATGCACCTGTTTTTAAACCAGAATTTGCACCAGGTTTTCAACCACAATTTGCACCTGTTTTTCAACCACATTTTGCACCAAAATATCATAAATTGGAGCTTCAAACCAATATATACGCACCAATTTTGCCTATTTATATATACAATTTTCATCTAACAATTTATATATACAAAACAATTGATGATACAAATCATTTCATCCAACAAAACATTTTGCTTCAAATCTACATATTACTTATAGAAATGCTAAGCAAAAAGCAATGCACATCAATATAACTCTATCTTCTACTTTGCACATATAACCTGAAACAACACAAAAAGATTGTAATTCAATTAAAACAAGACATAAACAATGTCTATAGTTACAAAGTTATACATACTCAAAATTCTCATCAATTAAAGTAAGAGTACAATATACCTTATAAAACTCCGAGCTTAATAATGAATTGACACCAATCCTCTTTAATTTCATCCAAATGATCTCTTGAGTAATACGCACACTTGAATTCATCAAAGTACTACATAATAATATAACATAGTTTAATTTAGTTTCAACTATTTAATTATATGAGAAATATGTGTTAAATATTAAAATAACTCATAAGTTAGAAATACATACATTGGATGGAATCTCTATTCGATCCAAAAAAAGAGTTTCTCTCATAAACCTCAACATGAAATAACCGCAATCTATATCATTACGTTGCCGAGGACACTACACATGAAAAGAAAATATGGATAAATCCTAAGTTTTATCAAGTATCATCACTAATATAATCAAAAATGTGATAATTAATATACCTTCACTCCAATCCATGTAATGTTGTTGGCTCTCCTCTTTGGTATTTGGATATCTCTTTGTGCTCGAAAAGCTTCTATAATGCTAATAAAATATAAATGAATATTTAGAACAATTCACATAAATAAATAAATAAATGAATAAAAAATTATAATATATAACATTTTATTATATTACCTCTTTCACTAACATCTCTTTCTTTTCTTGGTTGGAATATGAATTACTTGTTTCTTAGCAATGCGGACGGATGAATTGATCCAAATTCCCTCGTTATGATCATTTCTGATATATGACTCATCCGCTAAAGATCCTCATCTTGATCATTTCTATTATACAACTCATTCCGTCTAATGCATGACTCATTCTCAACATCAATATCACATTGATCTACACCGCTATCATCAACAACTTTGTTAGATAAAAGCACTATAGACCATTTCGTACTCGTCGAGTCAGTGACATAGAACACTTGTTTAACTTGAGATGCTAGAATAAAATGCTCATATTTGTACCCCACCCTATTAAGATCCACTTGCAAAAATCCTGACGTATCCATTCGTATGCCACTACTATTTACCCACTGTTGCTCCCGGGATTTTAGGTCCTGGTACAAACGCGATGAGTGGCGCGAGAAAACAAAACAGAGTCACCAGCTACGTGTATTTATCCCAAAAGATGGGAAAGGAAACACCGCATAAACCTGAAGGGTGGTGAATTGGTGGATAGACCTAGTCGTCGCAACCATTGTATGGGTTCGGGAGTCGATTACACGTGAGGAAGGTATTAGCACCCCACGCATCCATCGTACTCGATGGGATCCACGCTTGTTGTATGTTCAAAGGGTGTCGTCATCTTGGAGTTTCACTGCTGCTGGAAGAAATAAAGGAATGGAAATGGAAGAGAAAGGAGAAGCGAGGGAGAAAGGAGAAGAAGTGACTCGAATAAGACATCGTTGTTGTCCTAGGCCTACATATTCCCTCGTGCAATGGGAAAGTCAGAGTCGACGTAGTTCGAACACGGACTAATGGGGGGAGGTTGCTCGCCAAGACATCGCCGTCTTGTGCCTACGTATCCTCAATCGTACTGGAGAGAGGAAATCAGAGCGGTCGTAGTTCGACCTAATGAGGTCGGTTAGTGTTTTTTATGAGCGACGTTAAGTTCGCGTCCGGCAGTTAGGGTCGAGGCCTGTTTGCGACTCAGACGGAAGTAACGTGCTCTTTTGTGAAAATGATTTGATTTGAAGGATCCCGAGGGATGAAAAAAGTTTGGATTTGTTTTTTGTGTTTTTTAGAAGAGGTGGATTGAAGTTAGTTCATAACTTGCATTGAACCGGAGTCTATGATGTAGGAACGAATGCTTAGCAAATCGTTCCAAGATGGAACGCCCACTAAACACTCTAGAAAGATGAGAGGAAACCCCTCATTTCTCATTTCCCACATACAAGGCTCATGCGCAATACACATTACTTTTATTAAGTGTTTTTGGATTGTTTATGAGATGAGAGAGAGAAGACTCAAGTTGTAAAAAAAATAACTAAGGGGAATTTTATCCTAATGTTATCATGCAAAGATGGCCCTAAGGTCAAGGTATAATGAGCTCTCTATGACTTTGGGGTCAATAGAGAGGCTTTTCGTTTGAAAGGAAGGGGGGATGATGAGTACATTTTATCTTTTGAACTGTTAAGAGACGAGGACGCGAATCGAGGCTTTTAAGATCAATTAGAAAATGACTAATTATGCTTCGTTAAATTTCCAAGTCTTCACTCAAACCCTAACCACACCTACATCTAGTCAAAGTATGAATTTTGGCTCAAGAAATGGGTCACAAGTGTTTTTGGATTGAAAGCCCTAGTTCTAGGAATTACTAAACAACCCCTTCAAAGTTAATTTTATTCTTAATTATGAATATAAATAAAAATGAAATTAAAAATTATGAAAAATTAATTAAAGGTTTTAAGATGACAAAACATATTTTTGTGGATTTTTTGGGTATTTGGAGGTATTTTTAATAAATTGAAATCAAATGGGTATTTAAAGTGAATATAAAATCAATTTATAAAAATAACTCCAAATGATTAATTTAATTAAAATATGAAAATAAAATAAAAATGAAAAAAATAAAAATGTGAAAAATTAAATAAAAGTTCAAAGTTTCTAAAATGTATTTTTTGGATTTTTATAATATTGGAAAATATTTTAAATAAAATAAAATGAGAAATGTTTATTGGAAATAAAATAAAAATGAATTAAGTCTGAGGGGGGTGCATCAGTAATTTCCAGCTGAACTAGGATTTAGTTAAACGTGCAAATGGGCTGAGAACTAGTAGGTGTAAATAGCAAGTGAGGCCCAAGTCCAAATCAAACCAAACAAAAAAAAAACGTTAAATGAAACGGTGCGTTTTGGGCGAGTCTGAGAAGAAAAAAAAAAGAAATTTCAAACACACGCGTCGCTGGTTCATTGGTTGGTCAACAGTCAGCCTTCCCACGTCAGTTGTACACTTCAAATGCCGGAGCTAGGGCTCCGGTCGTCTTCTCGGGGGTACGCCGGAGTTGCAGACTCCAAACCTCATCAAATCTTGCTCTTCTTGACCCTATTCCGTCCATTTTTTCATGAGGATCATGAATCCAGCCTCCATTATTATTTATATTGTCTCTAATGCTATGAAATACGCGCACGAAATTTTGGTGTCAAAACTGAAACTTCAACAAAACAACACAAATACTATCCTATATTTCTTCTGACATGTTAAAAGCTTCAAATATGTAATTCAAAACAATTTAATCATGCGTTTATGTGAGATACAGATTGAGAAAGACTTACCGATCGGAGACCGTCCGATGCTTCTTCAAATGCGTGTTGGAGCTTCTGAAACTTGTGGAAAATTACTTAGAGACCTTCCAGAAGAAGGAATGAAGCAACATTTTGGCGAAAATCTTTCTTGAATTCCAAACCCGATACCACCTTGTTCTTTGGATTTAGTAGTTCAGGAGCTTCTGAAACTTGTGGAAAATTACTTAGAAACCTTCCAGAAGAAGGAATGAAGCAACATTTTGGCGAAAATCTTTCTGGAATTCCAAACCCGATACCACCTTGGCTAAAATGGGGTTTTGAATTACATTCGGATTAGGAGCGAAGTTGATAGCTTTGGAATCAACCAGGTCCTGAACTACGTGCTTAAAAGCTTTGCAGTTCTCTATATTGTGGCCGGGTGCACCCGAATGAAATTCACACTTCTCATTTGCCTCGTAGCCGTAAGGCAGTCTCCCTGCTGGTGGTGCTAGTGTTCTCAACTGTACCATCTTTAACCGGAGCAAGTTCTGCAACATCTGTGCATACGTCATAGGTAGAGTGTCAAAGTGACGATCATTCATTTTCTGTCTTGGCTGGTACTGTCTTTGAGATTGTAACTGAGACCCGGCAGCTGGGACCGGAATAGTCACAGCTGCTGCTTGATGGTACGAGCCTTGTCGTCCTTCACCTCTGCCCCCCTGTCCATAGGCAGCACTAGTTTCACCCTCGCGCTTCTTCGAGCTACTTCCAAAAAACCTCTTCACATTAGAAGAGCCTGCCCCACTTCCGTCTTGAATTTTCCCCAATCTCAATAGATTCTCAATTCACTCGCCAGCGATTACAATGTCAGAGAAACCGGTAGATGGACACCCAGCCAAACGCTCCACATACGGGCCTTGTAAAGTATTCATAAACACATCAGCCATTCTCTTTCCAATAGCGGAGGTTGTACTCGGGCTGCTAGTTCACGCCACCTCTGGGAGTACTGTTTAAACCCTCCCTTCGGCTCCTGCGTCATATTCTGCAACTGAGTACGAGTGGGGGCCATGTCAATGTTGTACTGATATTGTTTTAAGAAAGCATCTCCCAAATCCCTCCAGTTCCTGACATAAGCTCTTTCTAGCTTCATGTACCATTCTAGTGAGGCTCCGGACAGGCTGTCCTGAAAGAAGTACATCCACAACTTTTCATCGTCTGAATACGCAGAAATCTTCTGGTAATACGCCCGAATGTGGGTCTTGGGACAGGTATTGCTATTATACTTGTCGAAGGTTGGAGGTTTAAACTTTTAAGGAATCCTCACCCCTTGTACCAGCCCCATATCTGCAACATCAATTCCCATGGAGTTTTGACATTCCATGGCTCTCACTTTCTCAGCCAATTCTTCGTACTTTCTGCCATCATTACGCACTCCCATGTCGGCATTCAGTACAGAGAACTGATCGTCTTGTTGGTCTTTTACTTGCTGATGGTTAACATGGCCAATGCCAACAAGAACCCCGCCATGGATAACCCCTTCTTCATCTACCTTCATTACCAAGGGTTGGACTAGAGTCCTTAGCTGCTCTTGTCCCTGGACAACACCTTGCATCATCTCCATAAATTGAGCCATGCGGGCTTGCATGGCTGCCATTTCTGCTTGCATTTGCTCCATGACTCTATGCCGGTTTAGTTTGGTAGGGTAACAGTGAATTCTTTGATCAGCAATCCTTCCTAACCAAATA
This sequence comes from Lathyrus tuberosus, assembly GCA_022829125.1. Lineage (NCBI taxonomy): Eukaryota > Viridiplantae > Streptophyta > Magnoliopsida > Fabales > Fabaceae > Lathyrus > Lathyrus tuberosus. Next base: position 2,271,153 of record JALAZF010000579.1, read on the forward strand.
AAGGTTAGAAAAACCAGGGGCCAAGTACATCTTATGCAAAGATGTTATGATTTTGCAAAATGCAAATGCAAGAAATGATGCAAATGCTTCCTAACAGAACGAGATTTTTTTTTCGTCAACATAAAATCAATTTATAAAAATAACTCCAAATGATTAATTTAATTAAAATATGAAAATAAAATAAAAATGAAAAAAATAAAAATGTGAAAAATTAAATAAAAGTTCAAAGTTTCTAAAATGTATTTTTTGGATTTTTATAATATTGGAAAATATTTTAAATAAAATAAAATGAGAAATGTTTATTGGAAATAAAATAAAAATGAATTAAGTCTGAGGGGAGTGCATCAGTAATTTCCAGCTGAACTAGGATTTAGTTAAACGTGCAAATGGGCTGAAAACTAGGAGGTGTAAATAGCAAGTGAGGCCCAAGTCCAAATCAAACCAAACAAAAAAAAAGTTAAATGAAACGGTGCGTTTTGGGCGAGTCTGAGAAGAAAAAAAAAAGAAATTTCAAACACACGCGTCGCTGGTTCATTGGTTGGTCAACAGTCAGCCTTCCCACGTCAGCTGTACACTTCAAATGCCGGAGCTAGGGCTCTGGTCGTCTTCTCCGGGGGTACGCCGGAGTTGCAGACTCCAAACCTCATCAAATATTGCTCTTCTTGACCCTATTCCGTCCATTTTTTTCATGAGGATCATGAATCCAGCCTCCATTATTATTTATATTGTCTCTAATGCTATGAAATACGCGCACGAAATTTTGGTGTCAAAACTGAAACTTCAACAAAACAACACAAATACTATCCTATATTTCTTCTGACATGTTAAAAGCTTCAAATATGTAATTCAAAACAATTTAATCATGCGTTTATGTGAGATACAGATTGAGAAAGACTTACCGATCGGAGACCGTCCGATGCTTCTTCAAATGCGTGTTGGAGCTTCTGAAACTTGTGGAAAATTACTTAGAGACCTTCCAGAAGAAGGAATGAAGCAACATTTTGGCGAAAATCTTTCTGGAATTCCAAACCCGATACCACCTTGTTCTTTGAAATTTTTTGAAGTTTTTGTAGCTCTTTTCACGTGTGTACTTGTGTGTCCTTGGTATGAAAACGTTCCTCTCCTTTTATAGAACAATTTGGGGAACAAAGAATGCTGGTACCATGTGGTTCTTTTCAGATTCGAATTTTGAAAGAATTTTCAATGTTTAATGGTATCTAAAATGGGATATGAGTTGTTCTTCCACTTTCCCATCACTCCAGCTCGTGCATGACCCATGGTGGAGCATTATCATCAAGTATAGTGGAGTGTATTCATCAGATTTCACATGTCTTGCATTTTTCCAACTTTTCCAACTTTTGAATTTTTTTTATTTTTGAACATGGGTATGCATTATGGCTTTCTTGGTGTGTTTCACATGTCATGTATCATGCTTATTATGATGAGAACGAATTTGTAATGGCTTGATGACCTATAATGCAAGAAATGCACTTATGTCATTTTGGTGCATGTGTGAAATTCAACTTTGATGAACCAACTTTGATTTTGTACCAAATGTAAATGGCTCATGCATTTTGAGTGATCTTTGTCCCAACACAATCCTTGAGGTTTTCTTGACAAAATGCAAAAAGAATGAGGTCAAAAGGAGTTTTGGTGTGAAAGTTATGTTGGTGCAAAGTTGGTATCATGAAATGGCATTTTTAACTTAGTAAAAAAATTTACTATTTTTCCAATTTGATGTCTCAATCTTTGAAATATCATAGCTCTCTCAAAAATGATCCAATTGGGACAAACCTTACATGGTTGGAAAGCTTGGAAAATTCTCTAAAACTTTCATGTTGAAAAGATTTTGAAATGAAGCTTGCATCATGAAGGAATTTGGCTTTGAATACAACCTCCTAGACCATTAAAACTTGCCAAAAATAGTAAGTTTAAAAACCCTATTTTGCCAAAAATGGAAACTTTCACAAATTCTCGATTTTTGATGAATCCTTGAACATATCTTGATCATGGATCATATTTGACTTTAAAATTGTGATGTTGACCTCAAATAGTCAGGAGTTGACTTTTTCCTCTGCACAGTTGACTTTCCCCAATTCTCTTGATTTTCAAACCTCTGATCGATTGAAACCCCTCTGAACCGACTTGATGGACAATTCTCCAATCCTAGACACTTGAGGGCATGAGGAATATCATGGAACCAAGTCTTTCCCAAAAAGTCAGAAATAAACTGATGTTATGGCAAACCCTAGTTTTGGTACTCTCTGATTAGGAGGAAACAACACATCCTCCAAATTCATATTCCTTTGAGTATGATGTGTATCATGTCCACCAATGATGATATGTGCCATTTGGAGATGATAAGGAAACAAAGAGCTTGCTCATTTGGAGGTTAGATCTTAAAATCTCCAAAACCCTAATTTAAGAAATTAGGTTAGGAGGATGTGATTCTTTTGAAATCTCTCGTCAATCTTGATCTTGTGATGAGATGATGGATCAATTAAGACCCCTTGAGGCTTAAGGCTCCCTTGTGGCTCAAAGATTGATAGTATCAAGAAATTTCTCTCCTCTTAGCCACTTGAACAATACACAAGAATTACTGCTTGAAACCCTGAGAACATCTTCTTCTGGTGAAAGAGGTTAGATACCTTGATCCCATGCCAAGATGCAATGATATGAAAAGATGATGATGTAAGAATGAAATGAAACATAGGCCAGTTAGTGCTAAAAGTAAGAGGGCAAATTTTGAGGTACTACAGTTGCCCCTATTCAATAAACTGTGGACCTGAATGGATGAAAGCAGCGGCTGTCAGAAACTCAAGGTACATAGGGATTGAATAAAAAAAATACCCAGAAAATTTGTGCTTTGAGGAAAAAGGAAAAATTATTTGGTAAACAAAGAAGTTGTAGGGATGAGTTTGGATAAGTGAAATCTAAGGGTCGCCTGTCTGGAACGGCTAAAGTTGGAAACCTATGGGTTACTGTCGTACCTCGAAAAATACGATCCCCGCGATGGACGCGGAAAAAACTGTTCGAAACAGAGTCGCCACCGAACTTTATTTATCCCAAAAGAGGGAAAGGAAAATATCGATAAAACCTTTAAGGGATAAGAAAATGGTCATCGCAACCAAATTCTAGGTTCGGGAGTCGGTTACGCAAGAGGGAAGGTATTAGCACCCTATACGTCCGTTGTACTCAACGGGAACCTCTTGATTCGATTCGTGAGAAAGTTAGCTAGGCTTGTTTGTTATCTTCTAAGGTAATATTGCTTTTTAAAAGGGAAAATGGGTGGTTTTATTATTAGGGTGCTCGACAAGGATTAGAACCCTTGTGCCTACGTATTCCCTCGTGCAATGGGAAAGTCAGAGCATTCGTAGTTCGTGGGACTACGGTTGTTTGGTTAGTGTTTTTTATGTAGGAACCAATTGTCCACACACGAGTAAGAAAACTCGCACCCAAATAATTGGGGAGAAAGGTCAAAGACTTGGCCCCCCTCACGTCACCTTTTAGAAAGTTGTTTGAATATACTATTAAGTATGTTAAAGAGTTTGTTTGAGAAAATGATTTGATTTGTATGTGTTTTAGGGTTTCGATCACACGGGGGCGAGGGAAGGAGTTTTAGATGTTTTAGAGGTGACAATTGTTCACACACGAGTAAGAGAACTCGCACCCAAATAATTGAGGAGAAAAACCAAAGACTTGATCCCCCTCACTTCACCTTTGGTAAAAATGTTTAAGTAAGGATTAAGTGTTTTGATAATTTGATTTGAAAAGGTTTGAATGTTTGTCGAGTTCGTGTGTTTTAGAGGTGTCAATTGTCCACACACGAGTAAGAGAACTCGCACCTAAACAATTGAGGAGAAGGGCCAAAGATTCGACCACCCTCACTTCACCTTTAAAATGTGTTTGGATATAGATTACGTGTTTTAATGAGTGCTTAGAAAACGGTTTGAATGTTATCGAGTTACAAATGTTTTAAAGGCGTCAATTATCCACACACGAGTAAGAGAACTCGCACCCAAACAATTGAGGAGAAAGACCAAAGACTTGATCCCCCTCTTTTTCACCTTTTAAGAAATAATGTTTAAATATGGTTAAGTGTATTGACTTGATTTGAAAAATGTTTGATGATGATCGAGGTTTGAATTTGCGTGCAAAATGGTTTGAGAACTAATGGAAATGAGGTCATATGGTTTAAGGTAAGGTCGATTGCGAGGCAAAAGCGCTCGGCTTATGAGAGGTAAAGGGACTTGATATGTGGATCAAGTGAATGCTTGAGGATGAATTGTGATTAATTGAATTTGTTTTGGAAAATGCTTGACGTTGGATCAAGCTTATTTATTCTTTTGAAAATGGTTGCTTTTAATCTTATTGGAGAGGAATACAATTACTCAAATGAGAATAATCAAGCCACAATTAAAGTAAGACAATCACACATATGCATGCAAACAAGAGTGAATTGTGCAACAAGTATCGTTGTATAAAGCCCAAGAGGATGCTATGTGAGGTTGATTGTGATCGTGAAAACAATCGACTTACAAGGTATTAAAAGGGCTTGACATTAAGTCAAGATATTAGTTGGAAAAAGATTTTTGGTTTGGACAAGCATATTATGAAAGACAAATATAATAGAGGCAAGATAATAATCCATATGAGAAAATGATGAATACCACACAAGGATCAAAAAATCAAACAAAGTGGGGGAGAAATAAAATCAAACATGTTAGTTAGTTAGTATCCTAAATTCCTAAGGTTAATCTAAGGAGGGGAAATTCTCAACTCAAATTAATATGTTTTTTTAGATTTTTTAGAGAAAAGGAAATTCAACTAATTAATTAAATTAAACTAAAATATTTAATAAAATTAACTATTAAAGTTAATTAGTATTAAATAAAATGGTTTAATAAAATTAAGTAAATTTGATTAAAGAAAACAAATATTTTTTTATATTTTTTTAAAATTAAGTGAGCCAACTTAAAATAATTAACCAAATTAAAATCAATTATTTAATAAAAATTAATCACTAAATAGATTAATTATTATTAAATAATTTTTTTTAATAAAATTAATTAATAGTATTTTTGGATTAAGGAACTTGAACTAATGCAATTAATTAAGTTAAAATCAAATATTTAATAAAACTAATTATGAAAATAATTAATTAATATTAAATAAATAATTTTAAAGAAATTAATTGAATTAGTAAATAAATCTTAAGGTTTTTTTAAAAAAAAATAATAATAATAATAAATTGTTTTTTTTTATAAGTTAATAAAATGTTTTTTTTTTTGGATTTTTTTATTATATAAATAAATAAAATCTAAAAAATGGGCCAGAAAAGTTGATATGTAGAAATGGAAGTGTGAATAGAAAACCCCCAGGCCCAAATTACTTAAGCCCACAAGCAGAAAGGGAATTCATGGTGTTCTCTCAGTCAAACCCAGTTGACCGACGGGGAAATCTGGTGCGTTGATCCGGTGAGGAGTCAAATTGACTCTTGATCAAAGGGCTAGAAACAAGGGTACATTATAGGGATCAAAGGAGGCAACACGCAGGACCAAAGGGGAAGCTTCTTCCGGTGACACTTGTCAAGGGAGGGACAAGTGTCACCGTTCCACCGGCCAACACATGCATCATCCACGATAAAAAAAGAGGAAAAGAAAAATGAGTCTCATTCAGACTCTTCATTCTCTCACAATTTGTTCTCTTTCTCAACGTTGCCTCTCTCTCTCACACTCTGTCAAAATCACCTCGCCGGAAACCTAAGAAACCCGCCGGAGAAGCGGCGGCGCGCAGAGGCCGCCACCGTCTTCTCCGGCGACACCTCCACCAAACCTCAAACTATAAACACAAACCCTACCTCAAATTTTCCACTCTATTCGAATCCAACCTCAGATTCTTCTAAAGCCTAACCAAACAACCCAATCGGAGGGTTCCCAAATCTAAGCCCTAGTTCCAAAAACCAACGAGATCAGCAAATCAATGTAACAACAACAACGTGTGGAAATCCAAAGACAAGCGAACACAGTAATATCAAGCAAAACAAATTCAAACCGAAGACGAACGAGCTTCGAAAGTTCTAAAGAGTACCTCTTGAAGAACTTCTCTTGAACGTGTCTCTAATCGTCTCAGGTACTTTCTTTTCCTCTCCCTTCACGCTCTCTCTTCACTCATTCTTGCTGCTATTTTCTTGTTTGTGAGCTTATATCCTTCTGAACGGTTTCGAGCTCGGGTTTAGTTGAGTCTCGATGTGAGACTCAATAAACCTCTGAAAATGGAGCTTTAGTGAGGGTTTCAGGGCTCTTGCAGAGTTAATTTTTTAGGGTTTTTCTCCTCCTTTTTCCAAATCGCCCCTTTACTGTTGTCTCCTCGTTTTATATTGGGAGGATTAGGGTTTGAAATGTGGTGTAAAACTTGCTGATGAATCTCGTTCATGGAAATGTATAAGGTGTTTTTTTTCAAATTCAGAATATGTCTTTGCCAAAAATACGTTATTGCCTTGCTGAAACCTCTGTGGTACTTTTCTGCTATTCGCTGCTCTGAATTTCCTGCTATGAAAACTTTGTCCTTTTGTGAAGGTGTTCTGAACTTTGACCTTGTGTGATAAATACGTGACATAAATTGGGATCTGAACATGATGAATTACCTTATGCCTTCGATAATTCTGAATTTGGATTGCCCCCTTTGGATTTACCTGACTTGAAAGTGAAACTTGGTGACACATTTCTGAACTTGTCATGGTGACTAGTTTTTTTGGACGAGCTGTTAGTGTAATGTGAACACTTTTGATGAAATTTTTTTATGATTGAATTTGATGTCTTTCAAATTGGCCTCTAATTTTTGTTGTTTCATGTGTCAATGAGGGAACTTGGAAGGGCTCGTGAAGATGTTTGAACCATGTATTTGTTTGGTTGATGAAGACTAGGCAAGGTGGAGGTGATGGCGTGAAGAAAAGATTCAAGGGCTGTTTTGAAAGCATGAAGAATGAGGCGTGGCAATTTAAGTAGATTTAGGCCTTGGAATAACTTGAATTGTAGCATTTGGAATGTTTTAACTTGTAATGGAATTGAACACTTTAAATTGGAACATGAATTGAGCATGTAAAGTGATCACTTGGCTTGAAACAACTTTTGATCATGCCTTGAGAACTTTTAATCATGGCTTGAAAATGCATTGATCATGACTTGAGATTTGTTTGACTTTGTACCCCATTCATAGCGCCATCCTTGTGAGCAACTTGAGATTTAGAAATTTACATGCTTTTTACGTGTAACTTGAATGCAATCAACATTTGAGTTTTGCCTTCATAAATTTGACTCCAAATGCCTATAATCACTACTAAAATTATTATTCACTTTCCAACTTAAATTTTGTAGAACCTTTGCACTTGCTTGAACTCCATAAATGGAAATCCCAATCATGTGCCACATTTTACATATTTCTTCCATTTAAAAAAAAAACAAAGAATACCATCCTCCCTTGAATAACAAACCTTGAATTTCTTAGCCTTAAGTGTGAAATCAAATGGCACCTTGGGAATGTACTCTTGGAATTCAACTATTTTTACATTACTTGATCTCAATCCTTTATGATTCAGTTTGAATTTGGAATTTTCGCACCTTTGTCACCTTGAACTCCAATAATAAAAATGGTTCTTTCATGTACAAATTCCATGCTCTTAAACACCTCTCTTTAATATTGCATCCACCATGGATGAGGTCAACATCTTCTTGTATTTCCACTTGAAATCAAACACAATTGCAAAAACCTGTATTCACAAAGAACATAAACCAGATCCCCATAAAGTCCAAAAGCCATGAGAAAAGTTCAGGAAGTAACAACATGCTTGGCATAAGAAAAATGAGAGGGTAGGACAAATTTGGGGTATGATAGTTACCTATCGGGAATGGTAAATGGGCCTGTCGGGAACGGCTAAGTCTAAAACTAAGAGGGTGCCTGTCGGGAACGGCTAAAGTTGAAAACCTGTGGGTTACCTGTCGGGAACGGTAAATGGGTCTGTCGGGAACGGCTAAAGTTGAAAACCTATGGGCTACCTATCGGGAACGGTAAATGGGTCTGTCTGGAACGGCTAGGCCTAAAACTTAAAGGGTGCCTGTCGGGAACGGTTAAAGTTGAAAACCTATGGGTTACCTGTCGGGAACGGTAAATGGGTCTGTCGGGAACGACTAGGTCTAAAACTTAAAGGGTGCCTGTCGGGAACGGCTAAAGTTGAAAACCTATGGGCTACCTGTCGGTAATGGTAAATGGGTCTGTCGGGAACGACTAGGTCTAAAACTTAAAGGGTGCATGTCGGGAACGACTAAAGTTGAAAACCTATGGGCCACCTGTCGGGAACGGTAAATGGATCTGTCGGGAACGACTAGGTCTAAAACTTAAAGGGTGCCTGTCGGGAACGGCTAAAGTTGAAAACCTATGGGCTACCTGTCGGGAACAGTAAATGGGTCTGTCGGGAACGACTAGGTCTAAAACTTAAAGGGTGCCTGTCGGGAACGACTAAAGTTGAAAACCTATGGGTTACCTGTCGGGAACGGTAAATGGGTCTGTCGGAAACGACTAGGTCTAAAACTTAAAGGGTGCCTGTCGGGAACGACTAAAGTTGAAAACCTATGGGCTACCTGTCGGGAACGGTAAATGGGTCTGTCTGGAACGGCTAGGCCTAAAACTTAAAGGGTGTCTGTCTGGAACGGCTAATAGTTGAAAACCTATGGGTTACCTGTCGGGAACGGTAAATGGGTCTGTCGGGAACGACTAGGTCTAAAACTTAAAGGGTGCCTGTCGGGAACGGCTAAAGTTGAAAACCTATGGGCTACCTGTCGGGAACGGTAAATGGTTCTGTCGGGAACGACTAGGTCTAAAACTTAAAGGGTGCCTGTCGGGAACGGCTAAAGTTGAAAACCTATGGGTTACCTGTCGGGAACGGTAAATGGGTCTGTCGGGAACGACTAGGTCTAAAACTTAAAGGGTGCCTGTCGGGAACGGCTAAAGTTGAAAACCTATGGGTTACCTGTCGGGAACGGTAAATGGGTCTGTCGGAAACGACTAGGTCTAAAACTTAAAGGGTGCCTGTCGGGAACGGCTAAAGTTGAAAACCTATGGGCTACCTGTCGGGAACGGTAAATGGGCCTGTCTGGAACGGCTAGGCCTAAAACTTAAAGGGTGCCTGTCGGGAACGGCTAAAGTTGAAAACCTATGGGTTACCTGTCGGGAACGGTAAATGGGTCTGTCGGGAACGACTAGGTCTAAAACTTAAAGGGTGCCTGTCGGGAACGGCTAAAGTTGAAAACCTATGGGCTACCTGTCGGGAATGGTAAATGGGTCTGTCGGGAACGACTAGGTCTAAAACTTAAAGGGTGCATGTCGGGAACGACTAAAGTTGAAAACCTATGGGCCACCTGTCGGGAACGGTAAATGGATCTGTCGGGAACGACTAGGTCTAAAACTTAAAGGGTGCCTGTCGGGAACGGCTAAAGTTGAAAACCTATGGGCTACCTGTCGGGAACGGTAAATGGGTCTGTCGGGAACGACTAGGTCTAAAACTTAAAGGGTGCCTGTCTGGAACGGCTGAAGGAATCCTATCTGGAATGGTTCCTGAGGGTAAGGTTGACATATACGTCTATCGGGAATGACTAAGGTTCAAGCCTATAAGGTGCCTATCGGGAATGGCTGCGGGAATCCTATCGGGAATGGTTCCAAGAAACTTGTAAGCTGGGAGATATGATTCTGTGGGGAATAAAGTGTTGAAACCCTTGTACTGCTTTGAAATGCCTGTTGGGGAATGAACGAGGCATTCTTTTCGGCTTTGTTAATGTGATAGAAGGGTAGTTTTGGGCTCTCGCACGAGGTATCAAAACTAGCTTATGTTGTATGCATATGTTTGAATTTTCCATGGCGTAATGCTCCATCTCGGATGGAAATGCTACGCGTTTTTTGAGGATGCAATGATTACTACATGCAAAATGCAATGAGGTTCCTTAGCAAAATAAATGCTGAGGAGAAGGAGATAACTCCGCTGGGGATAACAAGCTGGATTGAATTCGTGGTCGCAAACCGTACTGGGGAAGACAAATTGACCTGATCTCTTGATCTGGATTTTGACGCGACAAACCTGCCGAGGTTGTTGTAGGAAATGATAACTTTGTTGGGGAGGCATCATCTAATCCTGTCTGCTTTGGGGAATAACTATAACCATAGAACTCCGCTGGGGAAATGATAAACCTTCTGGCCTGGCTGCTGGAGGTGTTGAGATCAGACAAACTCTTGTTGAGGAAGGCAATACCTGCTGAGGGACGGAGATCAACCATGTTCTTGCTGGGGATGACATCCATTGATGGGCTGACCAGCGATGTTAATACCTGCAAACAAAAGGGTGAGCGTACATGCCCCAGGGTATCCTGGGTTTTGAATTCATCATCCGAGAACTCATGACATTCAAAGCAATTTTAATTGTTTTCTTTTTTGCACGCATGTCATTGTAAAACTTTGATGTTTTCAAATGCAATGTTTATAAAAAAAACTCGGACGTTTTTACGATCAAAATAAACTGTAAAAAGAAAACACAAGAAATGGAAATTCTGAATGAAGAGAATTTTATTGATTTGAAAAGCCTGAAGATATGCGTTTACATTAAGAGGCAATTCCTGGAAGGAGGTAATTGCTTAAACGAGAAAAGAAACTATCCTAATGGCAATGCGAAACAACGGACATCCATTGTGTTTCAATCCTGCTATGGTTCATATGTCTTCAAGACTCTCCAAATGCTTTGCTTTCCCAGGAGGATGATTGGACCGATTCCTATCCTTCAGAGTGCTTCCTGTTGAAGTAGGATGGGATACAGGTTACTCAGATCGCAGCCTTTCGCTAAATCCCACTTTTGCCTGGATCGCCCTTTGTGGGTTCTCAATCCACCGGGATACCCATTTTTGCCTAAGTTGCCCTTTCTAGTTTGCAACTTACCGGGTGTACTTATTCTTTTTATTTTATCCCTAATTTTGCCCGAACCCTTTTAATGGTTCACCGGGATGCTCCATTTATGCGAAGTATTTTTTGACTGCGTCTGAGTTCGTCGGCGATTGAAAATCTTCACCATCCATAGTTGTAAGCATTAGGGCTCCGCCAGAGAAAACCTTCCTGACAATAAATGAACCTTCATAATTCGGAGTCCACTTGCCCCTGTGATCTGTATTAGGAGGAAGAATTCTTTTCAATACCAAGTCACCCGTCTGGTAGGTGCGAGGACGCACTTTCTGATCAAATGCTCGTTTCATCCTTCTTTGATACAGTTGCCCATGACATACTGCTGCCAATCTCCTCTCTTCTATGAGACTCAACTCGTTGAACCTTGTTCGAACCCATTCAGCCTCATCAAGCTTAGCATCCATGATGACCCTTAGAGAAGGAATCTCAACTTTAACCGGTAGGACTGCCTCCATGCCGTACACAAGTGAAAACGGGGTTGCCCCAATAGACGTACGTACTGAAGTACGGTACCCATGCAACGCAAAAGGCAACATTTCATGCCAATCCTTGTATGTTACAACCATCTTTTGCACAATCTTCTTGATGTTTTTATTGGCCGCCTCGACGACACCATTCATTTTTGGGCGGTACGGAGAAGAATTGTGGTGTTCAATCTTGAAACTTTGGCACAGCTCATGTATCATCTTATTATTAAGATTAGAGCCATTATCAGTGATGATCCTCTCGGGCACCCCATAGCGACAGATAATCAAACATTCTGAACAATCCTTGGGACAGCCAGGGAACACGTCTCCTTTCAACAAACACTCTTTTACTAATGCCAAAGGCGTTCTGACTTGACTAACATCTGTTAACAAGTTCAGGCCTTTGTCTTCTTCTATTGCGTTGACTTTTAGTCCGCCATGCGGGGGGCATGGGGTTTTGAATTACATTCAGATTAGGAGCGAAGTTGATAGCTTTGGAATCAACCAGGTCCTGAACTACGTGCTTAAAAGCTTTGCAGTTCTCTATATTGTGGCCGGGTGCACCCGAATGAAATTCACACTTCTCATTTGCCTCGTAGCCGTAAGGCAGTCTCCCTGCTGGTGGTGCTAGTGTTCTCAACTGTACCATCTTTAACCGGAGCAAGTTCTGCAACATCTGTGCATACGTCATAGGTAGAGTGTCAAAGTGACGATCATTCATTTTCTGTCTTGGCTGGTACTGTCTTTGAGATTGTAACTGAGACCCGGCAGCTGGGACCGGAATAGTCACAGCTGCTGCTTGATGGTACGAGCCTTGTCGTCCTTCACCTCTGCCCCCCTGTCCATAGGCAGCACTAGTTTCACCCTCGCGCTTCTTCGAGCTACTTCCAAAAACCCTCTTCACATTAGAAGAGCCTGCCCCACTTCCGTCTTGAATTTTCCCCAATCTCAATAGATTCTCAATTCACTCGCCAGCGATTACAATGTCAGAGAAACCGGTAGATGGACACCCAGCCAAACGCTCCACATACGGGCCTTGTAAAGTATTCATAAACACATCAGCCATTCTCTTTCCAATAGCGGAGGTTGTACTCGGGCTGCTAGTTCACGCCACCTCTGGGAGTACTGTTTAAACCCTCCATTCGGCTCCTGCGTCATATTCTGCAACTGAGTACGAGTGGGGGCCATGTCAATGTTGTACTGATATTGTTTTAAGAAAGCATCTCCCAAATCCCTCCAGTTCCTGACATAAGCTCTTTCTAGCTTCATGTACCATTCTAGTGAGGCTCCGGACAGGCTGTCCTGAAAGAAGTACATCCACAACTTTTCATCGTCTGAATACGCAGAAATCTTCTGGTAATACGCCCGAATGTGGGTCTTGGGACAGGTATTGCCATTATACTTGTCGAAGGTTGGAGGTTTAAACTTTTAAGGAATCCTCACCCCTTGTACCAGCCCCATATCTGCAACATCAATTCCCATGGAGTTTTGACATTCCATGGCTCTCACTTTCTCAGCCAATTCTTCGTACTTTCTGCCATCATTACGCACTCCCATGTCGGCATTCAGTACAGAGAACTGATCGTCTTGTTGGTCTTTTACTTGCTGATGGTTAACATGGCCAATGCCAACAAGAACCCCGCCATGGATAACCCCTTCTTCATCTACCTTCATTACCAAGGGTTGGACTAGAGTCCTTAGCTGCTCTTGTCCCTGGACAACACCTTGCATCATCTCCATAAATTGAGCCATGCGGGCTTGCATGGCTGCCATTTCTGCTTGCATTTGCTCCATGACTCTATGCCGGTTTAGTTTGGTAGGGTAACAGTGAATTCTTTGATCAGCAATCCTTCCTAACCAAATAAAGGTTAGAAAAACCAGGGGCCAAGTACATCTTATGCAAAGATGTTATGATTTTGCAAAATGCAAATGCAAGAAATGATGCAAATGCTTCCTAACAGAACGAGATTTTTTTTTCGTCAACATAAAATCAATTTATAAAAATAACTCCAAATGATTATTTAATTAAAATATGAAAATAAAATAAAAATGAAAAAAATAAAAATGTGAAAAATTAAATAAAAGTTCAAAGTTTCTAAAATGTATTTTTTGGATTTTTATAATATTGGAAAATATTTTAAATAAAATAAAATGAGAAATGTTTATTGGAAATAAAATAAAAATGAATTAAGTCTGAGGGGAGTGCATCAGTAATTTCCAGCTGAACTAGGATTTAGTTAAACGTGCAAATGGGCTGAAAACTAGGAGGTGTAAATAGCAAGTGAGGCCCAAGTCCAAATCAAACCAAACAAAAAAAAAGTTAAATGAAACGGTGCGTTTTGGGCGAGTCTGAGAAGAAAAAAAAAAGAAATTTCAAACACACGCGTCGCTGGTTCATTGGTTGGTCAACAGTCAGCCTTCCCACGTCAGCTGTACACTTCAAATGCCGGAGCTAGGGCTCTGGTCGTCTTCTCCGGGGGTACGCCGGAGTTGCAGACTCCAAACCTCATCAAATATTGCTCTTCTTGACCCTATTCCGTCCATTTTTTTCATGAGGATCATGAATCCAGCCTCCATTATTATTTATATTGTCTCTAATGCTATGAAATACGCGCACGAAATTTTGGTGTCAAAACTGAAACTTCAACAAAACAACACAAATACTATCCTATATTTCTTCTGACATGTTAAAAGCTTCAAATATGTAATTCAAAACAATTTAATCATGCGTTTATGTGAGATACAGATTGAGAAAGACTTACCGATCGGAGACCGTCCGATGCTTCTTCAAATGCGTGTTGGAGCTTCTGAAACTTGTGGAAAATTACTTAGAGACCTTCCAGAAGAAGGAATGAAGCAACATTTTGGCGAAAATCTTTCTGGAATTCCAAACCCGATACCACCTTGTTCTTTGAAATTTTTTGAAGTTTTTGTAGCTCTTTTCACGTGTGTACTTGTGTGTCCTTGGTATGAAAACGTTCCTCTCCTTTTATAGAACAATTTGGGGAACAAAGAATGCTGGTACCATGTGGTTCTTTTCAGATTCGAATTTTGAAAGAATTTTCAATGTTTAATGGTATCTAAAATGGGATATGAGTTGTTCTTCCACTTTCCCATCACTCCAGCTCGTGCATGACCCATGGTGGAGCATTATCATCAAGTATAGTGGAGTGTATTCATCAGATTTCACATGTCTTGCATTTTTCCAACTTTTCCAACTTTTGAATTTTTTTTATTTTTGAACATGGGTATGCATTATGGCTTTCTTGGTGTGTTTCACATGTCATGTATCATGCTTATTATGATGAGAACGAATTTGTAATGGCTTGATGACCTATAATGCAAGAAATGCACTTATGTCATTTTGGTGCATGTGTGAAATTCAACTTTGATGAACCAACTTTGATTTTGTACCAAATGTAAATGGCTCATGCATTTTGAGTGATCTTTGTCCCAACACAATCCTTGAGGTTTTCTTGACAAAATGCAAAAAGAATGAGGTCAAAAGGAGTTTTGGTGTGAAAGTTATGTTGGTGCAAAGTTGGTATCATGAAATGGCATTTTTAACTTAGTAAAAAAATTTACTATTTTTCCAATTTGATGTCTCAATCTTTGAAATATCATAGCTCTCTCAAAAATGATCCAATTGGGACAAACCTTACATGGTTGGAAAGCTTGGAAAATTCTCTAAAACTTTCATGTTGAAAAGATTTTGAAATGAAGCTTGCATCATGAAGGAATTTGGCTTTGAATACAACCTCCTAGACCATTAAAACTTGCCAAAAATAGTAAGTTTAAAAACCCTATTTTGCCAAAAATGGAAACTTTCACAAATTCTCGATTTTTGATGAATCCTTGAACATATCTTGATCATGGATCATATTTGACTTTAAAATTGTGATGTTGACCTCAAATAGTCAGGAGTTGACTTTTTCCTCTGCACAGTTGACTTTCCCCAATTCTCTTGATTTTCAAACCTCTGATCGATTGAAACCCCTCTGAACCGACTTGATGGACAATTCTCCAATCCTAGACACTTGAGGGCATGAGGAATATCATGGAACCAAGTCTTTCCCAAAAAATCAGAAATAAACTGATGTTATGGCAAACCCTAGTTTTGGTACTCTCTGATTAGGAGGAAACAACACATCCTCCAAATTCATATTCCTTTGAGTATGATGTGTATCATGTCCACCAATGATGATATGTGCCATTTGGAGATGATAAGGAAACAAAGAGCTTGCTCATTTGGAGGTTAGATCTTAAAATCTCCAAAACCCTAATTTAAGAAATTAGGTTAGGAGGATGTGATTCTTTTGAAATCTCTCGTCAATCTTGATCTTGTGATGAGATGATGGATCAATTAAGACCCCTTGAGGCTTAAGGCTCCCTTGTGGCTCAAAGATTGATAGTATCAAGAAATTTCTCTCCTCTTAGCCACTTGAACAATACACAAGAATTACTGCTTGAAACCCTGAGAACATCTTCTTCTGGTGAAAGAGGTTAGATACCTTGATCCCATGCCAAGATGCAATGATATGAAAAGATGATGATGTAAGAATGAAATGAAACATAGGCCAGTTAGTGCTAAAAGTAAGAGGGCAAATTTTGAGGTACTACAGTTGCCCCTATTCAATCAACTGTGGACCTGAATGGATGAAAGCAGCGGCTGTCAGAAACTCAAGGTACATAGGGATTGAATAAAAAAAATACCCAGAAAATTTGTGCTTTGAGGAAAAAGGAAAAATTATTTGGTAAACAAAGAAGTTGTAGGGATGAGTTTGGATAAGTGAAATCTAAGGGTCGCCTGTCTGGAACGGCTAAAGTTGGAAACCTATGGGTTACTGTCGTACCTCGAAAAATACGATCCCCGCGATGGACGCGGAAAAAACTGTTCGAAACAGAGTCGCCACCGAACTTTATTTATCCCAAAAGAGGGAAAGGAAAATATCGATAAAACCTTTAAGGGATAAGAAAATGGTCATCGCAACCAAATTCTAGGTTCGGGAGTCGGTTACGCAAGAGGGAAGGTATTAGCACCCTATACGTCCGTTGTACTCAACGGGAACCTCTTGATTCGATTCGTGAGAAAGTTAGCTAGGCTTGTTTGTTATCTTCTAAGGTAATATTGCTTTTTAAAAGGGAAAATGGGTGGTTTTATTATTAGGGTGCTCGACAAGGATTAGAACCCTTGTGCCTACGTATTCCCTCGTGCAATGGGAAAGTCAGAGCATTCGTAGTTCGTGGGACTACGGTTGTTTGGTTAGTGTTTTTTATGTAGGAACCAATTGTCCACACACGAGTAAGAAAACTCGCACCCAAATAATTGGGGAGAAAGGTCAAAGACTTGGCCCCCCTCACGTCACCTTTTAGAAAGTTGTTTGAATATACTATTAAGTATGTTAAAGAGTTTGTTTGAGAAAATGATTTGATTTGTATGTGTTTTAGGGTTTCGATCACACGGGGGCGAGGGAAGGAGTTTTAGATGTTTTAGAGGTGACAATTGTTCACACACGAGTAAGAGAACTCGCACCCAAATAATTGAGGAGAAAAACCAAAGACTTGATCCCCCTCACTTCACCTTTGGTAAAAATGTTTAAGTAAGGATTAAGTGTTTTGATAATTTGATTTGAAAAGGTTTGAATGTTTGTCGAGTTCGTGTGTTTTAGAGGTGTCAATTGTCCACACACGAGTAAGAGAACTCGCACCTAAACAATTGAGGAGAAGGGCCAAAGATTCGACCACCCTCACTTCACCTTTAAAATGTGTTTGGATATAGATTACGTGTTTTAATGAGTGCTTAGAAAACGGTTTGAATGTTATCGAGTTACAAATGTTTTAAAGGCGTCAATTATCCACACACGAGTAAGAGAACTCGCACCCAAACAATTGAGGAGAAAGACCAAAGACTTGATCCCCCTCTTTTTCACCTTTTAAGAAATAATGTTTAAATATGGTTAAGTGTATTGACTTGATTTGAAAAATGTTTGATGATGATCGAGGTTTGAATTTGCGTGCAAAATGGTTTGAGAACTAATGGAAATGAGGTCCTATGGTTTAAGGTAAGGTCGATTGCGAGGCAAAAGCGCTCGGCTTATGAGAGGTAAAGGGACTTGATATGTGGATCAAGTGAATGCTTGAGGATGAATTGTGATTAATTGAATTTGTTTTGGAAAATGCTTGACGTTGGATCAAGCTTATTTATTCTTTTGAAAATGGTTGCTTTTAATCTTATTGGAGAGGAATACAATTACTCAAATGAGAATAATCAAGCCACAATTAAAGTAAGACAATCACACATATGCATGCAAACAAGAGTGAATTGTGCAACAAGTATCGTTGTATAAAGCCCAAGAGGATGCTATGTGAGGTTGATTGTGATCGTGAAAACAATCGACTTACAAGGTATTAAAAGGGCTTGACATTAAGTCAAGATATTAGTTGGAAAAAGATTTTTGGTTTGGACAAGCATATTATGAAAGACAAATATAATAGAGGCAAGATAATAATCCATATGAGAAAATGATGAATACCACACAAGGATCAAAAAATCAAACAAAGTGGGGGAGAAATAAAATCAAACATGTTAGTTAGTTAGTATCCTAAATTCCTAAGGTTAATCTAAGGAGGGGAAATTCTCAACTCAAATTAATATGTTTTTTTAGATTTTTTAGAGAAAAGGAAATTCAACTAATTAATTAAATTAAACTAAAATATTTAATAAAATTAACTATTAAAGTTAATTAGTATTAAATAAAATGGTTTAATAAAATTAAGTAAATTTGATTAAAGAAAACAAATATTTTTTTATATTTTTTTAAAATTAAGTGAGCCAACTTAAAATAATTAACCAAATTAAAATCAATTATTTAATAAAAATTAATCACTAAATAGATTAATTATTATTAAATAATTTTTTTTTAATAAAATTAATTAATAGTATTTTTGGATTAAGGAACTTGAACTAATGCAATTAATTAAGTTAAAATCAAATATTTAATAAAACTAATTATGAAAATAATTAATTAATATTAAATAAATAATTTTAAAGAAATTAATTGAATTAGTAAATAAATCTTAAGGTTTTTTTAAAAAAAAATAATAATAATAATAAATTGTTTTTTTTTATAAGTTAATAAAATGTTTTTTTTTTTGGATTTTTTTATTATATAAATAAATAAAATCTAAAAAATGGGCCAGAAAAGTTGATATGTAGAAATGGAAGTGTGAATAGAAAACCCCCAGGCCCAAATTACTTAAGCCCACAAGCAGAAAGGGAATTCATGGTGTTCTCTCAGTCAAACCCAGTTGACCGACGGGGAAATCTGGTGCGTTGATCCGGTGAGGAGTCAAATTGACTCTTGATCAAAGGGCTAGAAACAAGGGTACATTATAGGGATCAAAGGAGGCAACACGCAGGACCAAAGGGGAAGCTTCTTCCGGTGACACTTGTCAAGGGAGGGACAAGTGTCACCGTTCCACCGGCCAACACATGCATCATCCACGATAAAAAAAGAGGAAAAGAAAAATGAGTCTCATTCAGACTCTTCATTCTCTCACAATTTGTTCTCTTTCTCAACGTTGCCTCTCTCTCTCACACTCTGTCAAAATCACCTCGCCGGAAACCTAAGAAACCCGCCGGAGAAGCGGCGGCGCGCAGAGGCCGCCACCGTCTTCTCCGGCGACACCTCCACCAAACCTCAAACTATAAACACAAACCCTACCTCAAATTTTCCACTCTATTCGAATCCAACCTCAGATTCTTCTAAAGCCTAACCAAACAACCCAATCGGAGGGTTCCCAAATCTAAGCCCTAGTTCCAAAAACCAACGAGATCAGCAAATCAATGTAACAACAACAACGTGTGGAAATCCAAAGACAAGCGAACACAGTAATATCAAGCAAAACAAATTCAAACCGAAGACGAACGAGCTTCGAAAGTTCTAAAGAGTACCTCTTGAAGAACTTCTCTTGAACGTGTCTCTAATCGTCTCAGGTACTTTCTTTTCCTCTCCCTTCACGCTCTCTCTTCACTCATTCTTGCTGCTATTTTCTTGTTTGTGAGCTTATATCCTTCTGAACGGTTTCGAGCTCGGGTTTAGTTGAGTCTCGATGTGAGACTCAATAAACCTCTGAAAATGGAGCTTTAGTGAGGGTTTCAGGGCTCTTGCAGAGTTAATTTTTTAGGGTTTTTCTCCTCCTTTTTCCAAATCGCCCCTTTACTGTTGTCTCCTCGTTTTATATTGGGAGGATTAGGGTTTGAAATGTGGTGTAAAACTTGCTGATGAATCTCGTTCATGGAAATGTATAAGGTGTTTTTTTTCAAATTCAGAATATGTCTTTGCCAAAAATACGTTATTGCCTTGCTGAAACCTCTGTGGTACTTTTCTGCTATTCGCTGCTCTGAATTTCCTGCTATGAAAACTTTGTCCTTTTGTGAAGGTGTTCTGAACTTTGACCTTGTGTGATAAATACGTGACATAAATTGGGATCTGAACATGATGAATTACCTTATGCCTTCGATAATTCTGAATTTGGATTGCCCCCTTTGGATTTACCTGACTTGAAAGTGAAACTTGGTGACACATTTCTGAACTTGTCATGGTGACTAGTTTTTTTGGACGAGCTGTTAGTGTAATGTGAACACTTTTGATGAAATTTTTTTATGATTGAATTTGATGTCTTTCAAATTGGCCTCTAATTTTTGTTGTTTCATGTGTCAATGAGGGAACTTGGAAGGGCTCGTGAAGATGTTTGAACCATGTATTTGTTTGGTTGATGAAGACTAGGCAAGGTGGAGGTGATGGCGTGAAGAAAAGATTCAAGGGCTGTTTTGAAAGCATGAAGAATGAGGCGTGGCAATTTAAGTAGATTTAGGCCTTGGAATAACTTGAATTGTAGCATTTGGAATGTTTTAACTTGTAATGGAATTGAACACTTTAAATTGGAACATGAATTGAGCATGTAAAGTGATCACTTGGCTTGAAACAACTTTTGATCATGCCTTGAGAACTTTTAATCATGGCTTGAAAATGCATTGATCATGACTTGAGATTTGTTTGACTTTGTACCCCATTCATAGCGCCATCCTTGTGAGCAACTTGAGATTTAGAAATTTACATGCTTTTTACGTGTAACTTGAATGCAATCAACATTTGAGTTTTGCCTTCATAAATTTGACTCCAAATGCCTATAATCACTACTAAAATTATTATTCACTTTCCAACTTAAATTTTGTAGAACCTTTGCACTTGCTTGAACTCCATAAATGGAAATCCCAATCATGTGCCACATTTTACATATTTCTTCCATTTAAAAAAAAAACAAAGAATACCATCCTCCCTTGAATAACAAACCTTGAATTTCTTAGCCTTAAGTGTGAAATCAAATGGCACCTTGGGAATGTACTCTTGGAATTCAACTATTTTTACATTACTTGATCTCAATCCTTTATGATTCAGTTTGAATTTGGAATTTTCGCACCTTTGTCACCTTGAACTCCAATAATAAAAATGGTTCTTTCATGTACAAATTCCATGCTCTTAAACACCTCTCTTTAATATTGCATCCACCATGGATGAGGTCAACATCTTCTTGTATTTCCACTTGAAATCAAACACAATTGCAAAAACCTGTATTCACAAAGAACATAAACCAGATCCCCATAAAGTCCAAAAGCCATGAGAAAAGTTCAGGAAGTAACAACATGCTTGGCATAAGAAAAATGAGAGGGTAGGACAAATTTGGGGTATGATAGTTACCTATCGGGAATGGTAAATGGGCCTGTCGGGAACGGCTAAGTCTAAAACTAAGAGGGTGCCTGTCGGGAACGGCTAAAGTTGAAAACCTGTGGGTTACCTGTCGGGAACGGTAAATGGGTCTGTCGGGAACGGCTAAAGTTGAAAACCTATGGGCTACCTATCGGGAACGGTAAATGGGTCTGTCTGGAACGGCTAGGCCTAAAACTTAAAGGGTGCCTGTCGGGAACGGTTAAAGTTGAAAACCTATGGGTTACCTGTCGGGAACGGTAAATGGGTCTGTCGGGAACGACTAGGTCTAAAACTTAAAGGGTGCCTGTCGGGAACGGCTAAAGTTGAAAACCTATGGGCTACCTGTCGGTAATGGTAAATGGGTCTGTCGGGAACGACTAGGTCTAAAACTTAAAGGGTGCATGTCGGGAACGACTAAAGTTGAAAACCTATGGGCCACCTGTCGGGAACGGTAAATGGATCTGTCGGGAACGACTAGGTCTAAAACTTAAAGGGTGCCTGTCGGGAACGGCTAAAGTTGAAAACCTATGGGCTACCTGTCGGGAACAGTAAATGGGTCTGTCGGGAACGACTAGGTCTAAAACTTAAAGGGTGCCTGTCGGGAACGACTAAAGTTGAAAACCTATGGGTTACCTGTCGGGAACGGTAAATGGGTCTGTCGGAAACGACTAGGTCTAAAACTTAAAGGGTGCCTGTCGGGAACGACTAAAGTTGAAAACCTATGGGCTACCTGTCGGGAACGGTAAATGGGTCTGTCTGGAACGGCTAGGCCTAAAACTTAAAGGGTGTCTGTCTGGAACGGCTAATAGTTGAAAACCTATGGGTTACCTGTCGGGAACGGTAAATGGGTCTGTCGGGAACGACTAGGTCTAAAACTTAAAGGGTGCCTGTCGGGAACGGCTAAAGTTGAAAACCTATGGGCTACCTGTCGGGAACGGTAAATGGTTCTGTCGGGAACGACTAGGTCTAAAACTTAAAGGGTGCCTGTCGGGAACGGCTAAAGTTGAAAACCTATGGGTTACCTGTCGGGAACGGTAAATGGGTCTGTCGGGAACGACTAGGTCTAAAACTTAAAGGGTGCCTGTCGGGAACGGCTAAAGTTGAAAACCTATGGGTTACCTGTCGGGAACGGTAAATGGGTCTGTCGGAAACGACTAGGTCTAAAACTTAAAGGGTGCCTGTCGGGAACGGCTAAAGTTGAAAACCTATGGGCTACCTGTCGGGAACGGTAAATGGGCCTGTCTGGAACGGCTAGGCCTAAAACTTAAAGGGTGCCTGTCGGGAACGGCTAAAGTTGAAAACCTATGGGTTACCTGTCGGGAACGGTAAATGGGTCTGTCGGGAACGACTAGGTCTAAAACTTAAAGGGTGCCTGTCGGGAACGGCTAAAGTTGAAAACCTATGGGCTACCTGTCGGGAATGGTAAATGGGTCTGTCGGGAACGACTAGGTCTAAAACTTAAAGGGTGCATGTCGGGAACGACTAAAGTTGAAAACCTATGGGCCACCTGTCGGGAACGGTAAATGGATCTGTCGGGAACGACTAGGTCTAAAACTTAAAGGGTGCCTGTCGGGAACGGCTAAAGTTGAAAACCTATGGGCTACCTGTCGGGAACGGTAAATGGGTCTGTCGGGAACGACTAGGTCTAAAACTTAAAGGGTGCCTGTCTGGAACGGCTGAAGGAATCCTATCTGGAATGGTTCCTGAGGGTAAGGTTGACATATACGTCTATCGGGAATGACTAAGGTTCAAGCCTATAAGGTGCCTATCGGGAATGGCTGCGGGAATCCTATCGGGAATGGTTCCAAGAAACTTGTAAGCTGGGAGATATGATTCTGTGGGGAATAAAGTGTTGAAACCCTTGTACTGCTTTGAAATGCCTGTTGGGGAATGAACGAGGCATTCTTTTCGGCTTTGTTAATGTGATAGAAGGGTAGTTTTGGGCTCTCGCACGAGGTATCAAAACTAGCTTATGTTGTATGCATATGTTTGAATTTTCCATGGCGTAATGCTCCATCTCGGATGGAAATGCTACGCGTTTTTTGAGGATGCAATGATTACTACATGCAAAATGCAATGAGGTTCCTTAGCAAAATAAATGCTGAGGAGAAGGAGATAACTCCGCTGGGGATAACAAGCTGGATTGAATTCGTGGTCGCAAACCGTACTGGGGAAGACAAATTGACCTGATCTCTTGATCTGGATTTTGACGCGACAAACCTGCCGAGGTTGTTGTAGGAAATGATAACTTTGTTGGGGAGGCATCATCTAATCCTGTCTGCTTTGGGGAATAACTATAACCATAGAACTCCGCTGGGGAAATGATAAACCTTCTGGCCTGGCTGCTGGAGGTGTTGAGATCAGACAAACTCTTGTTGAGGAAGGCAATACCTGCTGAGGGACGGAGATCAACCATGTTCTTGCTGGGGATGACATCCATTGATGGGCTGACCAGCGATGTTAATACCTGCAAACAAAAGGGTGAGCGTACATGCCCCAGGGTATCCTGGGTTTTGAATTCATCATCCGAGAACTCATGACATTCAAAGCAATTTTAATTGTTTTCTTTTTTGCACGCATGTCATTGTAAAACTTTGATGTTTTCAAATGCAATGTTTATAAAAAAAACTCGGACGTTTTTACGATCAAAATAAACTGTAAAAAGAAAACACAAGAAATGGAAATTCTGAATGAAGAGAATTTTATTGATTTGAAAAGCCTGAAGATATGCGTTTACATTAAGAGGCAATTCCTGGAAGGAGGTAATTGCTTAAACGAGAAAAGAAACTATCCTAATGGCAATGCGAAACAACGGACATCCATTGTGTTTCAATCCTGCTATGGTTCATATGTCTTCAAGACTCTCCAAATGCTTTGCTTTCCCAGGAGGATGATTGGACCGATTCCTATCCTTCAGAGTGCTTCCTGTTGAAGTAGGATGGGATACAGGTTACTCAGATCGCAGCCTTTCGCTAAATCCCACTTTTGCCTGGATCGCCCTTTGTGGGTTCTCAATCCACCGGGATACCCATTTTTGCCTAAGTTGCCCTTTCTAGTTTGCAACTTACCGGGTGTACTTATTCTTTTTATTTTATCCCTAATTTTGCCCGAACCCTTTTAATGGTTCACCGGGATGCTCCATTTATGCGAAGTATTTTTTGACTGCGTCTGAGTTCGTCGGCGATTGAAAATCTTCACCATCCATAGTTGTAAGCATTAGGGCTCCGCCAGAGAAAACCTTCCTGACAATAAATGAACCTTCATAATTAGGAGTCCACTTGCCCCTGTGATCTGTATTAGGAGGAAGAATTCTTTTCAATACCAAGTCACCCGTCTGGTAGGTGCGAGGACGCACTTTCTGATCAAATGCTCGTTTCATCCTTCTTTGATACAGTTGCCCATGACATACTGCTGCCAATCTCCTCTCTTCTATGAGACTCAACTCGTTGAACCTTGTTCGAACCCATTCAGCCTCATCAAGCTTAGCATCCATGATGACCCTTAGAGAAGGAATCTCAACTTTAACCGGTAGGACTGCCTCCATGCCGTACACAAGTGAAAACGGGGTTGCCCCAATAGACGTACGTACTGAAGTACGGTACCCATGCAACGCAAAAGGCAACATTTCATGCCAATCCTTGTATGTTACAACCATCTTTTGCACAATCTTCTTGATGTTTTTATTGGCCGCCTCGACGACACCATTCATTTTTGGGCGGTACGGAGAAGAATTGTGGTGTTCAATCTTGAAACTTTGGCACAGCTCATGTATCATCTTATTATTAAGATTAGAGCCATTATCAGTGATGATCCTCTCGGGCACCCCATAGCGACAGATAATCAAACATTCTGAACAATCCTTGGGACAGCCAGGGAACACGTCTCCTTTCAACAAACACTTTTTTACTAATGCCAAAGGCGTTCTGACTTGACTAACATCTGTTAACAAGTTCAGGCCTTTGTCTTCTTCTATTGCGTTGACTTTTAGTCCGCCATGCGGGGGGCATGGGGTTTTGAATTACATTCAGATTAGGAGCGAAGTTGATAGCTTTGGAATCAACCAGGTCCTGAACTACGTGCTTAAAAGCTTTGCAGTTCTCTATATTGTGGCCGGGTGCACCCGAATGAAATTCACACTTCTCATTTGCCTCGTAGCCGTAAGGCAGTCTCCCTGCTGGTGGTGCTAGTGTTCTCAACTGTACCATCTTTAACCGGAGCAAGTTCTGCAACATCTGTGCATACGTCATAGGTAGAGTGTCAAAGTGACGATCATTCATTTTCTGTCTTGGCTGGTACTGTCTTTGAGATTGTAACTGAGACCCGGCAGCTGGGACCGGAATAGTCACAGCTGCTGCTTGATGGTACGAGCCTTGTCGTCCTTCACCTCTGCCCCCCTGTCCATAGGCAGCACTAGTTTCACCCTCGCGCTTCTTCGAGCTACTTCCAAAAACCCTCTTCACATTAGAAGAGCCTGCCCCACTTCCGTCTTGAATTTTCCCCAATCTCAATAGATTCTCAATTCACTCGCCAGCGATTACAATGTCAGAGAAACCGGTAGATGGACACCCAGCCAAACGCTCCACATACGGGCCTTGTAAAGTATTCATAAACACATCAGCCATTCTCTTTCCAATAGCGGAGGTTGTACTCGGGTTGCTAGTTCACGCCACCTCTGGGAGTACTGTTTAAACCCTCCATTCGGCTCCTGCGTCATATTCTGCAACTGAGTACGAGTGGGGGCCATGTCAATGTTGTACTGATATTGTTTTAAGAAAGCATCTCCCAAATCCCTCCAGTTCCTGACATAAGCTCTTTCTAGCTTCATGTACCATTCTAGTGAGGCTCCGGACAGGCTGTCCTGAAAGAAGTACATCCACAACTTTTCATCGTCTGAATACGCAGAAATCTTCTGGTAATACGCCCGAATGTGGGTCTTGGGACAGGTATTGCCATTATACTTGTCGAAGGTTGGAGGTTTAAACTTTTAAGGAATCCTCACCCCTTGTACCAGCCCCATATCTGCAACATCAATTCCCATGGAGTTTTGACATTCCATGGCTCTCACTTTCTCAGCCAATTCTTCGTACTTTCTGCCATCATTACGCACTCCCATGTCGGCATTCAGTACAGAGAACTGATCGTCTTGTTGGTCTTTTACTTGCTGATGGTTAACATGGCCAATGCCAACAAGAACCCCGCCATGGATAACCCCTTCTTCATCTACCTTCATTACCAAGGGTTGGACTAGAGTCCTTAGCTGCTCTTGTCCCTGGACAACACCTTGCATCATCTCCATAAATTGAGCCATGCGGGCTTGCATGGCTGCCATTTCTGCTTGCATTTGCTCCATGACTCTATGCCGGTTTAGTTTGGTAGGGTAACAGTGAATTCTTTGATCAGCAATCCTTCCTAACCAAATAAAGGTTAGAAAAACCAGGGGCCAAGTACATCTTATGCAAAGATGTTATGATTTTGCAAAATGCAAATGAAAGAAATGATGCAAATGCTTCCTAACAGAACGAGATTTTTTTTTCGTCAACATAAAATCAATTTATAAAAATAACTCCAAATGATTATTTAATTAAAATATGAAAATAAAATAAAAATGAAAAAAATAAAAATGTGAAAAATTAAATAAAAGTTCAAAGTTTCTAAAATGTATTTTTTGGATTTTTATAATATTGGAAAATATTTTAAATAAAATAAAATGAGAAATGTTTATTGGAAATAAAATAAAAATGAATTAAGTCTGAGGGGAGTGCATCAGTAATTTCCAGCTGAACTAGGATTTAGTTAAACGTGCAAATGGGCTGAAAACTAGGAGGTGTAAATAGCAAGTGAGGCCCAAGTCCAAATCAAACCAAACAAAAAAAAAGTTAAATGAAACGGTGCGTTTTGGGCGAGTCTGAGAAGAAAAAAAAAAGAAATTTCAAACACACGCGTCGCTGGTTCATTGGTTGGTCAACAGTCAGCCTTCCCACGTCAGCTGTACACTTCAAATGCCGGAGCTAGGGCTCTGGTCGTCTTCTCCGGGGGTACGCCGGAGTTGCAGACTCCAAACCTCATCAAATATTGCTCTTCTTGACCCTATTCCGTCCATTTTTTTCATGAGGATCATGAATCCAGCCTCCATTATTATTTATATTGTCTCTAATGCTATGAAATACGCGCACGAAATTTTGGTGTCAAAACTGAAACTTCAACAAAACAACACAAATACTATCCTATATTTCTTCTGACATGTTAAAAGCTTCAAATATGTAATTCAAAACAATTTAATCATGCGTTTATGTGAGATACAGATTGAGAAAGACTTACCGATCGGAGACCGTCCGATGCTTCTTCAAATGCGTGTTGGAGCTTCTGAAACTTGTGGAAAATTACTTAGAGACCTTCCAGAAGAAGGAATGAAGCAACATTTTGGCGAAAATCTTTCTGGAATTCCAAACCCGATACCACCTTGTTCTTTGAAATTTTTTGAAGTTTTTGTAGCTCTTTTCACGTGTGTACTTGTGTGTCCTTGGTATGAAAACGTTCCTCTCCTTTTATAGAACAATTTGGGGAACAAAGAATGCTGGTACCATGTGGTTCTTTTCAGATTCGAATTTTGAAAGAATTTTCAATGTTTAATGGTATCTAAAATGGGATATGAGTTGTTCTTCCACTTTCCCATCACTCCAGCTCGTGCATGACCCATGGTGGAGCATTATCATCAAGTATAGTGGAGTGTATTCATCAGATTTCACATGTCTTGCATTTTTCCAACTTTTCCAACTTTTGAATTTTTTTTATTTTTGAACATGGGTATGCATTATGGCTTTCTTGGTGTGTTTCACATGTCATGTATCATGCTTATTATGATGAGAACGAATTTGTAATGGCTTGATGACCTATAATGCAAGAAATGCACTTATGTCATTTTGGTGCATGTGTGAAATTCAACTTTGATGAACCAACTTTGATTTTGTACCAAATGTAAATGGCTCATGCATTTTGAGTGATCTTTGTCCCAACACAATCCTTGAGGTTTTCTTGACAAAATGCAAAAAGAATGAGGTCAAAAGGAGTTTTGGTGTGAAAGTTATGTTGGTGCAAAGTTGGTATCATGAAATGGCATTTTTAACTTAGTAAAAAAATTTACTATTTTTCCAATTTGATGTCTCAATCTTTGAAATATCATAGCTCTCTCAAAAATGATCCAATTGGGACAAACCTTACATGGTTGGAAAGCTTGGAAAATTCTCTAAAACTTTCATGTTGAAAAGATTTTGAAATGAAGCTTGCATCATGAAGGAATTTGGCTTTGAATACAACCTCCTAGACCATTAAAACTTGCCAAAAATAGTAAGTTTAAAAACCCTATTTTGCCAAAAATGGAAACTTTCACAAATTCTCGATTTTTGATGAATCCTTGAACATATCTTGATCATGGATCATATTTGACTTTAAAATTGTGATGTTGACCTCAAATAGTCAGGAGTTGACTTTTTCCTCTGCACAGTTGACTTTCCCCAATTCTCTTGATTTTCAAACCTCTGATCGATTGAAACCCCTCTGAACCGACTTGATGGACAATTCTCCAATCCTAGACACTTGAGGGCATGAGGAATATCATGGAACCAAGTCTTTCCCAAAAAATCAGAAATAAACTGATGTTATGGCAAACCCTAGTTTTGGTACTCTTTAATTAGGAGGAAACAACACATCCTCCAAATTCAAATTCCTTTGAGTATGATGTGTATCATGTCCACCAATGATGATATGTGCCATTTGGAGATGATAAGGAAACAAAGAGCTTTCTCATTTGGAGGTTAGATCTTAAAATCTCCAAAACCCTAATTTAAGAAATTAGGTTAGGAGGATGTGATTCTTTTGAAATCTCTCGTCAATCTTGATCTTGTGATGAGATGATGGATCAATTAAGACCCCTTGTTGCTTAAGGCTCCCTTGTGGCTCAAAGATTGATAGTATCAAGAACTTTATCTCCTCTTAGCCACTTGAACAATACACAAGAATTGCTGCTTGAAACCCTGAGAACATCTTCTTCTGGTGAAAGAGGTTAGATACCATGATCCCATGCCAAGATGCAATGATATGAAAAGATGATGATGTAAGAATGAAATGAAACATAGGCCAGTTAGTGCTAAAAGTAAGAGGGCAAATTTTGAGGTATTACACCCACTTGCAACCAAAGATAGGAATCTGAAACTTCTCGTAATCAAACACCTAAATGTGCTCAATAACTCCAAAATATGACAGATTTGCATATTTGGGGTTTAAGTCTTTCATACTTGATATGTGCGTTGCTCCAGCTAGCACGGTGACACCACTATTTTGCATAGTACTTTTATCATCTTGTTCTTTGGTATAAAATGTGTATCCATTAATTGCGTATGCGCTATGAGAAAACACATGCAAACTTGGACCATATGCCAAACATCTCAACCTTTCTATTACTGAAGCGGGATCTGAAGAGCGCTTCGAATAAAGATGATCCTTTAACCATTGTATAAAACTTTGATTGTGCTCTCGTACTATCCAATTTTCATTTCTGTTCTGATTTAACCTTCGGAGTACATCCTTGTGCATTTCAACATATGGCTCAACCTCATTATCATTGTGCAGAACATACAAATGCACTTGATCTCGTTCATCCCTTGATACTGTCACAATTTTATTTCCAATTAATTTTTTACCTTCCTTTTTTTCGAAAATATGAGTTTTGGGGAGTCCAATCGATTGAACATTGGACAA
Source organism: Lathyrus tuberosus (assembly GCA_022829125.1). Taxonomy (NCBI): domain Eukaryota; kingdom Viridiplantae; phylum Streptophyta; class Magnoliopsida; order Fabales; family Fabaceae; genus Lathyrus; species Lathyrus tuberosus. The sequence goes on from JALAZF010000579.1 coordinate 2,301,139, forward strand.
ATATTCAGTACAAAACTCAACCGCTTCTTCAACAATGTATCGTTCAACAATACAACCCTCTAGTCGACTTCGGTTTTTCACGTACCCTTTTAATATTTTCATATAACGTTCAGCAGGGTACATCCATCTCATATAAGCTGATCCACACAACTGTGTCTCTTTCACAAGATGAACAACTAGATGTACCATTATGTCAAAAAAAGAGGGAGGAAAATACATTTCAAGCTCACACAAGGTAATAACTATTTCTTTTTGTAGTGTTGGTAAGATCTCAGGATCGATCACCTTACTACAAATTGACCTAAAGAAAAAACACAATTTAGTTATGGTGCTTCTTACTTTTTCTGGCAAAATAGAACGTATACCTATTGGTAGAAAATGTTCCATTATAACATGGCAATCATGTGTCTTTAAACTCTTCAACTTGAGGTCTTTCATAGACACAAGTCTTCTAATATCTGAAGAGTATCCTTCTGGAACTTTAACTTCACTTAGAAACTTACACAATATTTTTTTCTCCTTTCTTGATAGAGTAAAAGCAGTAGGTGGTAGATATGTTCGTCTTCCTTTCTTCACAGGTGCTAATTCAGTTCTTATTCCCATTTTTAACATGTCCTCCCTTGCTGTAAGGCCATCCTTAGACTTTCCTTTTATATTGAGTAACGTACCAATAACACTTTCAAATACATTTTTTTCAATATGCATAACATCGAGAAAATGTCTCACGTACAAAGACTTCCAATATGGCAATTTAAAAAATATCGACCTCTTCTTCCACCCACCTTTGACAACCTTATGTGCAAAAGGCTTGCCAAACTGAGTACGTACATCTTTCACCTTTTCAAAAACTTGGTCACCTGACAATGCAGGTGGAGCTTTACGCTGTTCGGTGTCTCCATTGAATGCTTTTCTCCACCCACGATAGTGATGATTAGAATTTAAGAATCTACGATGACCGAGAAAGACATTCTTCTGACCAAACTCCAATCGCGTCGAATCTGTTTTATCTTCACAAATAGGACACGCATATTGACCGTTTATGCTGTACCCTGATAGATTTCCGTATGCTGGAAAATCATTAATTGTGCCAAACAACATCGCCCTCAAGTTGAAACTTTCTTTCTTATACCCATCATAAACCTCCACACCGTTCTCCCACAAAAACTTTAAATCTTCGATTAAGGGTGCCAAGTATATGTCTATGTCATTCCCTGGTTGTTTAGGCCCAGAAATTAACATAGATAACATCATGTACTTACGCTTCATACATAGCCATTGAGGTAGGTTATAAATCATAAGAATCACATGCCATGTGGTATGTGAGATACTTTGAAGACCATGCGGGTTCATTCCATCAGTAGATAATGCCAAGCGGAGGTTTCTTACTTCTTCTTCGACCACTGTGGTGAATCAGCCGGATGTCGATACTTGCCATCAATAATTCTTTCATCTGCATGCCAAGTCAGGTGTCTTGCATCGGTTTCACTACGAAACATGCGCCTAAATCTCGAAATTATAGGAAAATACCATAAGACTTTTGCTGGAGACAATTTTTTCTTATATCGAGACAAACCGCATTTAGGGCACTCAGTTAACGATGCATATTCGTTTCGAAACAAAACGCAATCGTTTGGACAAGCATGTATCTTATCATAGCTCATGCCAATAGAGCACAACATTTTTTTGGCCTCATAGGTTCGATTAGGAAGAACATTATCCTCCGGTAGCATTTCTCTCATAAGGGCCAACAACTCTGTGAAACTTTTATCCGACCATCCATTGCCCGCCTTTAAGTTGTACAACTTTAATACCGCAGACAGTCTTGTGAATTTAGTGCAACCTTTATACAACGGTTTCTCTGCATCGCTTACCAACCTCTCAAACATTTTGTGACAATCATGAAGATCTTCTTCAAGTGCTTCTGCAATCTCTTCGACTCGATCACAATCGTATGTTTCCGTGTCTTTGTCGTCTGAAGCATAGGTCGTATTACTTTTCCCACTCGGTTCAACATTCTCGTTAGTTTTCTCACCATGAAATATCCAACACTTATAACTTCGATCAATTCCATGCATCAGTAAATGCGATTTCAATCCATCTGCGTCAACCCGACCCACATAACAACAACCCAAGCAAGGACATTTCATTCGACTGGGGTCTTCAACGTGTTGAACAACAAACTTAACGAATTCCAATACCCCATTCTCGTACTCTTTGGACAATCGATCGGCAGACATCCATTTTTTATCCATGGTTTTCCTACTTATTAAGGTAACCAAAAACACTACTATAATTATTCATGCAACTATTTCAAAAGAACATAAAAGAAGATTTTCCTAAGAAAAACACTTTCGCGTCACAGAAAGAAGATTAATACAAACTTTTATTTCACGTATCGTCTACCATATGAAGATTTGAGTGCAAGAATAAAATACCTTTCTCGTAGTAGCACTTGGTTCAAAACAAATTCTCCTCAAACAACAATCTGAAAAGAACAATCACAATTGAAAGCAATCAATATCAACTTCAAAACTAAAACCACGAAGATGTTAGTAACACAAGAGAGATTAAAGCAGGAATAAGCCAATGAAGAATTCCAAAATTGAATCGTTTATAATTGTATAGTTTTGAATTTAATAGCATAAAACCAAGATATTAATATCCATAAGAGAACAACAAAACACTTAGTACCTATACCCCACTCTATATCTTGATTTAATTTTTTTTTTTGTTAATCAAGGCATAGTTATTTATAAAAGAGATAGTATGGTTTACATCAATCAGATTCCTCAAAGAAGAACCCTAAAAGCAGAAATGTTCATATCAGAAAATGGACCTTACAAATCCATGGAACAGTTGTTGGATGACTGAGAAAAAACTTGTAATGATTAAAGTAATGGAGTCTTGTTATGACCCTAACCATCTCTAACGTTAACCATAACAGAAAAGAAGAAATCTTACCGAAACGGTGGAGAACGGTGGAGTACAGTGGAGGACAGTGGAGGACAATGGAGGAAGGACGACGACGAGACTGTAACCGAGACGGTGGAGGAAGGTGGACGACGGTGGCGTGAGCTGTTCTCCGTTCGTTCTCGTCGTTCGCAGTTCGCAGCAGAGAGGGAAAGAATAGAGATATGAAAAATAGAATACTGATACTATTCAGTTTTTTATTTTAATTAATAAGACCTTAGACAACGCTTTTTAGAAAAGCGCTGGCTAATATAGGCCTTTAGCAGCGCTTTTGACAAGCGCTGGCTAATATTGGCCTTTAGCAGCGCTTTTGAGATTATTTTTTTTTAATTTATATGACTCTAGAAAGCGCTTTTTAGAAAAGCGCTGGCTAATATAGGCCTTTAGCAGCGCTTCTCAGAAGCGCTGGCTAATGTGGTCCTTTACCAGCGCTTTTAAAAAAGCGTTGTCTAAGGTAGGACTTTTAGCAGCGCTTTTTACTCTTTTTCGTATACAGTTTCCGTGTTTTATTTTTTATTTAACTTATAGCAGCGCTTTTACATAAAAGCGTTGTCTAAGGTGCGCTAGTAAAAGTCATTTTTGGCGTAGTACTAACAACTAACTTCCCTTTTTCACTCGCCTTAGTGTGATCGAGACTTGCTAATCGAACCTTTTCTCTCGCCTCAGTGCGATCAAGACTTCTTCACCGACCTTTAGGTCGAACTACGACTGCTCTGACTTCCTCTTTCGGGTTAGATTGAGGATACGTAGGCACAAGACGGCGATGTCTTGGCGAGCAACCTCCCCCTCTAGTGCGTAGTTCGTCGAACTACATCGACTCTGATCCTTCGTTCGTACACGAAGATACGTAGGCATTGGATTACGATAATCCTTGCGAGTCCGTTTTTGTTTTTTCCCTTCCCGTTTCTGTTTAGCAGTAGGCTTTAGATAACTCACCCTTTGATTAGACAACAAGCGTGGATCCCATCGAGTACGATGGACGCGTGGGGGTGCTAATAGCTTCCTCTCACGTAACCGACTCCCGAATCCGGACTATGGTTGTGATGACCACGTCTTTTCCCTTTTCTTATGTTTTCTTCGACCGTTTCCTTTCCCTGTGTGGGGATAAGTAACGTTCGGTGGCGACTCTTCTATTCTTGTTTCTGCCGGTTGTTTTTCTCAGTTGCGACAGCTGGAGACTCTACTAGGGACTCTGGTTCCCTATGCGAGTCAATCCTAGCGCTTATCTATTTTTATTTCAATGGGTGTTTACGGTTGTGTATTATTTGTTGTATATTACTGTATTTTACCGCATTTACTACATTTCGATTATTGTTATCATACTGCTCTGCTGTTGTTGTTGTTGTTCTGTTGGGTGGGTTGGATTCATGAGAGATAAGCCCAATACCCAGGCTTGAGTATACACCTAGGATTAAAGTGGAAAGTAGTGTGACTTGTGTGGCATTTGGCCAGACTTAGTATACACAAAAACTCCACATCCAGACGAGGTTTTCTTTGGTAATGTTCTATCCTGCGCATTGGGGCAGATGATGGAATGTAACCTAGAGAGCTGTCGACTCTGGAGACTATTCCCCGAGGACTCAGTTGAGGCACTCCTCCCAAGAGGTAATAATGGCAGACCTGAAATGGCAAACCCATTATACTTCTTGATCCGAGGACCAGAAGCTGGGAACTTACTGTAGGATGACCTTTTTTTAGGGGAATCAGTTGAGGCCTCCTCGATTGGTTATGATGCCAAACCAGAAATGGTGAACGTATCATCATTTCTCGACTTGAGAGTCCGTGATACTGAGGATCCTTGGTTAGTACCCACATGTGAGAATGGGCGGGTGTTTACAGGTTTGCAGGAAACCTTGACCTTCAACCTACCTGGTTCTCTGGTTTTCTTATCAAGCTTGGTATTCTGGGCATTTGGGTATTTTCTTCAGAGCAAACCTTTGAACTTATTCAGTCATCAGCACAACAGTTGTTCACAATTTATGGATGCCTTGATCCCGTGTCCTTGCATTTGCATCACATGACATTTGCATTCTCATACTCATATGCATAACAGGTATTCAAAGATGGGAATTCTGATTCTGACTTGGTATTTTCTTCAGAACTGCAAACCTGAATTTTCACCACTACGCAACTCAAAGTAATCAGAGGAGAATCATGGATCAGGTGCAATCAGAGTTTTCGGAATTCCAAACTCAAATGACTCAGTTCATTGAAGTGATGCAGGGTATTGTTCGTCGTCAAGAGGAGTTAAGGGCGGTTATTCACATGGCTGTTGTTGTTATCCTAGAGGCTGGTAATGGGAATGTTGTTGGTAATACTCTGGGCGGAGACGTGAATCCTCCAGGTACTAGTATTCCTCCACCCCCTCCTATGAATCAATCTAGAAGAAGTGTTGCTGAGATTCCTATTCCTCGTCGGGAGGTGGATAATCAGGATGAACAGTTTTATGATGCCGAGATGAGTTTCCCTACTGAGGCGGACAGGAAGTTTCGTAAGCTCGAGGATGTAATTTCAAGCTTCTCAAATGGTTTTGATGAAGACAACAAAGGCTATTTCAATTTATAATCATGCTAAAAAAGGAAGTGGATCAAATTTATTCAAGCAAGTTTTAAAGTTTTCAACATTTACAAGACTTAAAGGATTTCTCAAGAAACAATCAAGGTTTAAGCTTTCACTTATTAATATTGATGCATAGAAGTGTTCAATACATCCTACATATATTGCATATGTCATATAAAAAGGTTTTGAACAAAATTCATGAAGGTTGCATTTCATAAAAATAAGATTTTTCAAAGTTTTACGCATGTAACCGGTTACAGCATAACTGATAACCGGCTAACATGAGGAAATTTTGAATTTCTGGTTTACTTTACAACGTGATAACCGGTTAGCAGATATGCTATAACCGGTTACCACTGAACAGTTTTCAAAAAATTTAACATCTCTTCATGCATGTTTCATAAACCTTTTCCTTTTGATACATGGCATCCCTTAATATTTTATATCTGTTTGTAGAGGTGTTTAAGCATTATATAAGCATCCAATTGTCAGTTTTTTAAACTCACCTCCTTGCAAATAATTTCATAAAAATCATTTCATCTCTAAATCTTCTTATTCATAAAAGTGTTCATAAACTTTCATAAAAGAGTAAAATTTCTTGCATAATCTTTCATATTCATCTCATATAAAGTTTCATTCATCTTGAACACTTGGTGTAATCTATTAATAGTGATTGTTTCAAAGGAGAAGATCAATTGTTTAATTGATATACATTCAAGATCCAACTTTCTACATTTACTCAAAAAATTCAGAATTGTGTTATTTGATTACAACTTATTTTTAGGATTGTGGATACAAGAGGTCCATTGTAAGAGTTATTCTTGGTTGGACTTTATACTTGTAAAATCCAAGAGGGTGTTCTTGGTGGTTCATAGTTAGTGACTTGTATAGAAAGACTAGGAAGAGTCTTGTCTTGTCCAAAAACTATAGTGAAATCTCTTTCAAGTTGAAAAGGGACTGGACTACTCTCGACCTGTGAGGGGAACCAGTATACTTCCTGGTGTTCTTTACCGCATTTACCGCATTTCATCACTTAGAAATCTTTAGGAAAGTAAAAATAAAAAACTGTCAAAAATCGGGATAATCGTCTAAGTACCTAATTCACCCCCCTCTTAGGCACATTTATAACTTACAATTAGTATCAGAGCAGGTCTTAGGTAACCTGTTCCTAAAGATCCTGAATGGCTTCCGCAAGCACAAACCCGGTTTTCAAAGACGGTGGAAGTAGTAACAAGCCCCCACTTTTCTCTGGAGAGTATTTTGATTTTTGGAAGATTCGTATGAGGGCACATCTTGAAGAACAAGGAGAAGGAATATGGGAAGCTATTGAGGATGGTCCGCATAATCCTGTTAATGTGGTGAATGGTGTTGATACTGCAAAATTAAAAAGTACATATGATGAAGAAGACAAGAAAAAAATTATAAATGAAAAGAAAGCTATCAATCTTCTTCAAATTGCTTTAAGTATTGACGAGTTCTTTCGTGTTTTTCAATGTAAATCGACAAAAGAAATATGGGATACTTTGGTAGAAACTGTAACGCCCCGTTTTGTCTTATTTATTTAATCGAGACGATTTAATTATTTTCGTTTTTGTATTATTTTATTCTTGACTTTTATTTGACAATATATTATTTTTCATCGTTATTATGTTTTATCGCGTTTGCGAGATATTTGAGCTGAGGGGTAAAATAGTCTTTTTAGGGGTTTAGATATTTTTATATAAATAGAGATTAGAGAGAAATAGAAAGAAAAGAAAAAGAAGAGAAAGAAAAGAGAGAAAGAAGGAAAAGGAGAGGAAAGAAATGGAGAAGAGGAAAAAGGGAAGAAACTCCGTTTCAATCGCGATTAATCGGGTAAGGGTGAGAAGTTTCGATTATATCTTGCTTGTATATGTATATGTATGTATTTGTGTGAATGTCTGGTTGAAAAATACATGTTTTCCATTTGGTTGAAATTGTGAACAATTGATAGAAATCGATGTTTTCACAGATGAATTTCGATATAAACTGCGTAGAATACTTGTCGTTAGGTTTGGATCATGTGTTGGTTGTTATAGTGTGATTTGAAAATGTTTGGGTGGCGGAAATGATGAATTTTGGCCCAAATGGCCTATAACAGCGCTGCTGCGAATCCCAGAATTCGCAGGTTCGCTTTGCGAACGGTAGCGAAGAGGAAAGCGAAGGTTCGCCAGAGCTTCGCAGTGCGAATGTGGAAGGCGAATGTTCGCCAGCAGTTCGCAAAGCGAACTTTGTGCCCTTTTTCTTCTGCCTTGGTTCGCTGGGGCTTCGCACTGCGAATGAGGGAAGCGAATGCTCGCTAGGAGCTTCGCATAGCGAACATGACAGATTGTTCCGTTTTGTTTCCTTCATAACTTTTCCTGTTCTTTAAGGAAATAGGAAATCCAAAAGGTATTGAGACTGTCCAAGTTTACGGGTGTTTTGAGAAGTCGATTCTCAGATAGTGAATGATCCTTGTATGATGCCCAAGAGAAGACTGATATGTTAAGGAATGAAGGTCAACCCATTAACAGGTCTGACACTTGACTCAGAAAGACAGCTCTAGCAAATTGATGACTAGGTTCTGTTCCTATACCTGTAGAGGCCGAAGGGTCCTTGTACGACGCCCAAGAGGAGACAGTGATGCTTTTAAGAAGCCTGTGAGTCCCCAAACCTTGAGAAGTTCAAGACATGTCATTCACCGAGAATAGATCAAGCTAGGAAAGTCCGAGAATTTGGAAGAAACTCAAGAGATGCCATTCACGGAGAAAATATCATCTCTGGGGAGTAGAGTTTCTTTGACAATTTCTAAGTGTGACAGTCTGAGAAAGGGTTCACCGAGAATGCTACCTTTCACATCTCCATATTGTTAAACCCCAAGAGGAGGGAAGACTATGTCTGGTAATCCTATGGGGATCTAGTTTTGTTTGTATTTAAGAGTGACCAACAGGGCTTTACCTAGTGCTAGACGTAGTTGCCGGGGAAAACTCTAAATAACTATACTAGTATTACACAATTGATATTTGACATGTATATAAAAGTTTGTGAAAGAAGACTTACAGTGAGCAGCCCCACAATACAGTTATATATATATATATATATATATATATGAAAGCGGATAAAGAAAGCGGGTAAACACTTACTCGGCTGTAGAGCTTCCATGCTGTTTAGTTAGTTGTTCAACAAATAAAGCTTTGATAACAATATTATATTCTAAATCAAAGGAGAAAGTACTTTGAAGAGATTGTTGGGGCTTACAGCCCAAGGAGAGGCCCAAAATTTTATAAGTGATTGCATTGTTGCTTTGAATTTGTACAGAGGGACTTATACAAGTGACTGAGGCCCAAAAAGGTTTTCTGTACAAAGGGGTGGGTCTTACACTCTCTCAAGAGGCCCAAAGGTTTATTTTTATACAAGTGGTGGGGCTTACAGCTCAAGGAGATGCCCAGAGTTTTTTTGTTTAAAGGGCGACGATCGCGCCGAACCTTTTGACGGTATCGGGACTTATACAATACACTAAGGCCCAAATTATTTTGGTTTCTACAAAGGGTTGGGTCTTACACTCTACCAAGAGGCCCAAAAGTTTAAGGAATGGGTCTTATAGCTCAAGGAGAGGCCTAATTGGTTTGTTTGGAAACGGTGATTGTACCGAGGTTTTTTTGAAAATGCAGTGGGTCTTATACAATGACTGAGGCCCAAAAATGTTTGGTTTTCAATAGGGGTTGGGTCTTACACTCTATTAGAGGCCCAAAGAGTTTGAAAAAGTTTTGATGAGGGTTGAATTAATCAAAAACCCTAATTTGTTTCCAAAATGTATTTTAATTGAAAAAAATTCAATTAAAATGAACAAAAATTGTTAAACATGTGGAAAACAAATTGTGATCTTGGATTAATGTTTCAAAAATCAGGTTTTGATCCACAAAATGATTGGAAATCACTAAAATTTGAAAAATCAAGAAGGAGAACAAATTTTAAATGTCAAAAACAATTAAAATATAAATTCTTTACAAAAATATCAATTATATGAAATGAATAATATTTTTGGTATTTTTTGGGAAAATAAAATATTTTAACATTTTTGTGAATTATTAAAAAAAGAATCAACTCAAAATCATTAAAACTCAGAGAGAAATTAATTTTTGAATCAATTAAATAAAATTACAAAATTCAAATTTTCAAATTTTCAAAAAAAGGCGCCAAGAACAAGGGCAAGAACACGCGCCACCCTCTGTTTCTGCAGATTTGCGTTTTCTATCCAATCTCACTGAATACTTGATTATATCATGCAATCTACATATCAATCTACTCGTTTCAACCTCACGATCATGTCTATGGTCTGTAGCGAGCGATTTTGGACGCGGTTCTTAAGCGCTGGTCGCTCTCTGCGGTTGAGCTTAAAACTACAGGTCGATTCATTTTTTATCCTATTGTGAGCTGACTAAGGAAGGGAAATAGATGTCTCCAATTAACCCTGCTTTGCATACTGAGTTTAAACAGCGGTCTGTTAAGTTACGGATGCTATCAATGTGGGGGGGGCCTTTGTACTGGTTATTTGTATTTTCGCCAATACGGTTTTCTTTATTTCTAGGACTTTCTAGCGGGGAACAAGGGTTAGGATGTTAGGACTGATGCTTTTGAATGTGAGAGTATGGGATTTGGTTTTTTGTTTAGTGTGCTCGCTAAGATTTTTCTTTCAATCTTATGCCTACGTATTCCCGTTTACCGAAACAGGGAAATCAGAGCGTTCGTAGTTCCTCCTATTCTATGGGAGGAAATTGGTTTTTGGTGTCTTGTTCAAAGCCCAAGACGTGAAGCGAAAGGTGATTTGTATCTTGTTCAAAGCCCAAGATGTGAAGCTGAAAAGTCTATTTGTGTCTTGTTCAAAGCCCAAGACGTGAAGCTGAAGGACCTCGACTTTAGAGAGAATTTGGCATCTCTAAAGAAGGGTTTGTCTGTCACAACTATTGGGTGACTGGTTATAAAGGAGAATTACTTTAACCGGGATACGCGGATCCTAGCAATGCCATAATTTCCTTTAAAGGGGATTTTAACCTGAAGGAGAAGACTTTAAATCAGTGTAGAGCAATGCTATCTTTCCTTAGGAATTTCTCATGCTAAAAGAGGGACAGTGGCGTGGATGTAGATGATCCAGAGGCTTGCCGCTTACAGCGATTAGATGAAGGGGAAGGAGTTGTTGATGTTTGTATACTGTGAACGAGGCACAACTTTGATGCTAAAAGGTTGATTGGATCAACCAGTGGTTTTCTTATACAAAGCCTAAGAGGAGGCTAATATGTGTCTCGTACAAAGCCCGAGAGAGAGGCTAAAAGGTTTTTGACTCAACGAGGGAGTCTTTTGGTATCTCGTATAAAGCCCGAGATGAAGGCTATTTGACTCAACAAGAGAGTTTTTTGTATCTCGTACAAAGCCCGAGATGGAGGCTGTTGTTTGTTTGGCTCAATTAAGAACCTTTTTGTATCTCGTATAAAGCCCGAGATGGAGGCGAAAAGGGTGATTGACTCAACGAGGGAGTCTCTTATGTGTCTCGTACAAAGCCTGAGAGAGAGGCTAAACACTGTTTAACTCCATTGGGGAGTCTTTTGTATCTCGTACGAAGCCCGAGATGGAGGCTAAAATTATTAGCTCCGCTGGGGAGAATCATTGTACAAAGCCCAAGAGGAGGCTATGGTGACTGTTTCAGTTGAGTGACAGGTCCAGTATACTGATTTTGAAAGAGAAAATCAGTTCTTATATGAGCAACACTGTACTCAAGGATTTGATTCAAGGATCCGGGTTATTCCTGTTCTTTAAGGAAGTGGGAAATCCGAAGGGTATTGAGACTATCCGAGTCTACGGGTTTCCTTCTTATTTAACGAAAGGGTCACTTGAGAATGTCTTTGAGACTCAAGGAGATTAGACTGTCCAAGTCTAGAGTTTCATCTTTTGTACCATGCTTTGAGAAATAGTAGTAGACTCTTTGAAAGGACTGTTCGATGCAGATGACTAAGTTCTGTTCCTATACCTCTAGGAGGTCGTCGGGACAATTTGTACGAAGCCCAAGAGGAGGCTGGAAACTTTTAAGAAGCCGACGGGTCCTTGTACGAAGCCCAAGAGGAGGCTATCATTCCCGGAGGAAGATATCATTATACGAAGCCTAAGAGGAGGCTGTGAATACTTCTAAGAAGCCGTAGGGTCCTTGTACTAAGCCCAAGAGGAGGCAGGGTTGCTTTTAGGAAGCCTGTAGGTCCTTGTACGATGCCCAAGAGGAGGCCGATGCTTTTAAGAAGCCCGTGGGTCCCTAAACCCCGAGAAATTCAAGGCAATGCTATTCACCGAGAATAGATCAAAGTCAGGAAAGTTCGAGAATTTGGAAGAAACTCAAAGATGCCATTCACGGAGAATACATTCATCTCTGGGAGTAGAGTTTCTTGACAATTCCTAATGAGGACAGCCGAAGAAAAGACTGTATCTGGTGATCCTATTGGGGATCTAGTTGTCTATTTCTACGAATAAACGAAACGGCGTCACCTAGTTCTAGACGTAGTTGCCGGGGAAACTCTAAATATCTATACTATTATTACACAGTTGATATGAGTTTATGAAAGAAGACTTACAGCGAAACAGCCCCACAATATAGTTATATGTATATGAGTTTATGAAAGGAGACTTACAGTGAAACAGCCCCACAATACAGTTATATACATATAAAAGCGGGTAAACACTTACTCGGTTGTAGAGCTTCCATGCGGTTTGGTTAGTTGTTCAACAAAGAAAGATTGAAAACAACAGTATATTCAAAATCAAAGGAGAAAATACTTTGAAAAAGAAAGATTTGGGGCTTACAGCTCAAGGAGAGGCCCAGGGTTTTATCAGTGATTGCACTGTTGAATTTGTACAGAGGGACTTATACAAGTGACTGAGGCCCAAAATGTTTTCTGTACAAAGGGATGGGTCTTACACTCTCTCAAGAGGCCCAAAAAGGTTTTTAAGAAAAGGAGTGGGGCTTATAACCCGAGGGTAGGCCCAGATGATTTTTCCGTTTGAAATGGCGATCGCGCCGAGGTTTTCTTTTAACGCAGAGGGACTTATACAATAAGTGAGGCCCAAATTATTTTGGTTAAAAGGGGGTTGGGTCTTACACTCTAATAGAGGCCCAAAAGTTTTGAATGGGTCTTATAGCTCAAGGAGAGGCCCAAGGGTTATTTTGAAAAGGCGAAGATCGCGCCGTTTGTTTTTGACGGTATCGGGACTTGTCTTCAGAAATAACGCTGATTTCTGGTGGAGCGGGATCATTGGAATCTGTCTCTCAGGCAGAATTATCGTAGGAAGATCCCTCTGTTGCATTTCACAGAGTATTTGTGCTCTCAGCTGTATCTCCCCATCCAGTTGGCTAGATATCTTCGAGCCTGATACGAGAGCTTTCGGGAGCAGTGTACTTGACCATATAGTCGAATTTTCCACTTGGTTGTCCCAGGGTGTCCCATACTTCTTTGGAACTGGAGGAGTCATCCCTCTTGATGACGTTGACCTCGGGAAAAGCATAGTTGATGAATTCAAGTCCTGCAAACGTTGCGAATTCATCTTCATGTTGAGTAGTTTCTGAATGACCTGAGTGTTGATCCCATGACATGGTGGGGACACAGGTATTCTGTTCAATGATGGCCAGCTGATTTTCATTGTTCGGCTGATTCTCTTGCCCCAAGTCTCCTGGGTAAGGCTGCCACATTGGCAGGCCATCCATCGGGCCATAGTAATTGTGGTCAAAATTGTCCTTCATCGAAGTGTCTTCCTCCATATAGATTGGCATCCACCAGTGATTTAACAAGTGTTGAAGTGCCTCCTGGACAAGGGTACAACCTCGATAGTTTTCGCAACCTGCTTTACAGCTTTGATAGTCATGTGATATTAAGAATTCGAGTCAGACCTGCTCAGCATGTAACTCTACCAAGTTGGTATTCATCAAGCGAATATCAAATATTTGAACGATATTGATCTGATAGGGATTCCTATCATGGTAGTCCTGGATCCATCCAAGATCCATCTGACGCTGGAGGGCCTCTTGTATGAAAGAGCATCCCTGTTTGTTTACCGAGCAAGCCAGACAGGAACTGTAATCGTGCCGCGGCAGATTATGATACTGGCTTTGCCTTGAGTGCATTGCCACCAAGTTGACATTCATCGTACGGATGTCGTGGTTTTGAATGACGTTAGAATTTGTATAGACCATGTTAACTCCATGAACTCGGTGCTCTTGGATCCATCCGAGATCCATTTGTTCCTGTAGAGCTGCTTGCACTACAGAACATCCCTGGTTGTCTTTAGAGCAGATATCACACTGATGATAGTTATGAGGTGGCACATGGCCATATCCACTCTGTCTATAATGCATCTTAACCAGATTGGTCTTTAACAAGAGTACATCGTGAATTTGATAGACATCGTTAGTCTCTCCTTCTATCAAATTGACTGCAGCTTTCTCATGTTGAGGCAGCGGGTTCGTGAGAACATTGGGATTCGTATCTTTGAAAGATAAGAGCCCGCTCCTAACAAGCTTTTGCACGTCGGACTTGAAATTGAGACAAGTCTCTATGTTATGCCCTGAACCTCCTTGATGATAAGGGCATGTCTGATCCACCTTAAACCAAAAAGGCAGATTTTCCGGTACTGTAAGAGGAGACTTAGTCTGGATGTGCCCCTTAGCTAGTAGTAACGGAAATAGTTCTGCGTACAACATGGGTATAGGATCAAACCCTGATGGTCGTGTTGTACGGTTGCTGTTATATGGAGGACGAGCCTGCTGAAGAGGCTGTTGTGTCCTTTGCTGATTAGGTTGGCTCTGCGCAACCTGAGGTTGATACGTAGGAATAGGCGCAGGGCTGATAACTGCTACTGGCTGATAACGTCGCCTTTTCTTTCCGAGAGAGATATTCCCAATATCTTGCCCTTTTTTCTTAGGGAGAGCACTACCATATTTTTTAGTACCGCTCGTCGATCCAGTGTCTTTTGCCAAACGTCCTTCTCGGACGGCTTCCTCAAGACGTACGCCCATGCCAACCATCTCGGTGAAATCACTGGGCGCACTGGCAACCATTCAGTCATAGTAAAATGAGCTTAAGGTCTTTAAGAAGATCTTTGTCATCTCTTTTTCCTCAAGAGGTGGACAAATTTGAGCGGCAATTTCACGCCACCTTTGAGCATACTCCTTAAAGGTTTCCTTGTCCTTTTGCGACATCGATCTGAGTTGATCTCTGTCGGGTGCCATGTCCAAATTGTATTTGTATTGTTGGACGAAGGCGGTACCAAGATCTCTGAATGTGCTGATCGCAATACGGTTTAAACCCATGTACCATTTTAATGCAGCACCGGTTAAACTATCCTGGAAGTAGTGAATCAGTAGGTCCTGATTCTCCGTTTGAGCTGACATCCGCCGAGCGTACATCACCAGATGGCTTTGAGGGCAAGAGTTACCCTTATATTTTTCAAAGTCGGGCACTTGGAACTTGTGCGGGACTTTCACATTTGGGACCAAGCAGAGATCTGCAGCGTCCTTTCCAAATAAATCCTGACCGCGAATGGCCTGCAGTTCCTTCTGCATTTCCAAGAACTGTTCTTGGAATTCATCCATTCTGTCAAACATAGTTTCCTTTTTACCAGAAGGTGTTGGTGGAATCTGTCCTTCCGGGACAGTGTGCACCACAGGGGGTGGTACCGTGACTACGGCAGTGAGTCTTGGCGTTTCCCGAAGTTTGTAACCTTCAGGAGTCTTCAGGATGCCCCTGGCATATTCGCTTTCCCGAAGTTTGTAACCTTCAGGCCCAGCGGCTTCTGTTGTGATTCCCTGATCCTTAGTGATCGGCGGAACATATCCTTCCGGGATATAGTTAACAGGCATGCCCCAGGGACGATCTTTCGGCATCTGATACCTAGGATCATTCTTCTCCACTATGGGCATTGAGGTGATCTATGAGATCACAGTTCTTTGTAGCTGAGCTTCTGCCATGGCTTGCATGTCGTTACGAAGCTTTCTCATATCCTCTCTCAGAGCGTTGATCTCTTCTTTCAACTCTCTGTCTTCTTCCTCAAGATCATCCATCTTTTTCTGACGATTGGCCCGAGTATTATACGAATGAGACAATTTGACTTCAGAATCGAGACACAAACATGAGATTCGTAGGGAAGAAGAATACGCGATGTGAGAATGATGAATGCAATGATTATATTAATTGTTTTTTTGGTTTAATCAAAATAAACTTCGACAATTAGATTGCAAATATCAAACAGTGGGGAAACCCCTTTTTTATTGAATTCCAAAGGATTACAGAAATGGAAATACAGTAGATTACAAGGTGCAGAAACAGAAACCTAAGCTAATGGGTCCCGAGTCCTCTCCGAAGAGAAATCGGGTGCTGATTCTGGTATCTTTCTTTTCTTTGACCGGGGCTCTTGGGCCGTTGTCGGGTTATTATTCCTTTGCCAGGTGAAAGGAGCGAGCAAATTCCTTTGGTCATCTTGATTCTCCACAGCATGTTGCTCCAAAATTTCAATCAGAGCATCTTTCTCTTTCAGTAGTTGCTGTATTCTGATGCACTCTACATCGAGGGTGCGGTACTTGTTCTTCCAAGACCTTCTCTCCTTTTGAACTTTGTTGAGAGTAACCTGAAGCTTTTCAGTTTCCGTCATGAAGTACATGACAGATTCCCTCAGCGGAAGAATTCCGTAACGAGGATAAGGCATTTTTAGCTTGAGAGCTCTAGTTTGTACCCAATGGAGATAAGGCTCCACCGAGACACAATCCGGTTTTCCTAGAGACTCTCGTCCTTTCTTATGAACGTGCTTCCAAGCGTGCACTATTTCCATCTTTAGTGCTCTGTCGTTTTCTCCTTCCTTGAAGAAAAGACCTTCCAGATGAACACCCAGTGGGATGTGTCTCATCGGGTATCCAAATTGACGGCGAACCAATACCGGATGGTAGTTGATTCCTCATTTAGTTCCTATAAGGGGTACGTTGGGGAAGTTTCCACAACGGTCAATGATCCTGATTCCCTCATAAATCCTATTACACCAATCTATATCAGAGTTGGTAAGAGACATGATCTTCTGCGACCAACGTAAGGCACTCTTACAATCCCAAAAAGCAGCAGACTTGGGCAAGTGAGAGATAAACCATTTGTAAAGTAGAGGTACACAACATGTGATCTCCCCTCCGCTGTACAAATTTCCCAAGTGTACAGAATGATACGCATCTGCGAGCAAAGTCGGCACAGGGTTTCCAATGAGAAAATCCTTAATGGCGTTGATATCGACGAAGTTATTGATGTTGGGAATCAAAAATAATCTGTAGGTGAGTAAAACAAAGATGCTTTCAAAAGCAGTCCCGTTCCCTATACTAGCAAAGTACAGAGCTTTTTTTGTTAAGAACTGGGCTGGAAAATCTTGGATGCCACCCTTAGTAGTCATGTGAGTCCTGACCTCAGACTCGTCCAAATGAATTGCTCTTGCAATAGTCTGATTCTTTGGAATTTCTTCCAGTCCAGAAAATGGAGCTCGATCTGTAATGCGTAGATCGATCAGATGAGAATACTTCTCCAGCGTTGGTGCAAGCTGGTAATCCGGGAATGTGAAACAGTGATAAACCGGATCGTAAAACTGGATGAGTGCATCCATGATTCCCTCAATCACATGGACTCTTAACAGTGGTAGCAGACCTCCGTACTTGGCTCTGAAAGCCTCAGGGCTAGTGATCATCCTTGCTAACCTTCAAAAATCCCCTAGTTTTGAAACCTTGAAGGTGTACGTATGAGTTCTCCTTCTACCGAAATCCATTAGCGTAATCCTCTTCTCTGATATTTGCAATCACAGTCTTAGTTTAATTTGAAAAACAGAGAGACTAGAAGAGAAGTTTTTTGAATGTTTTAATGTTTTTTTTAAATGAATGCATGAATGCAGCACACAAAAACATAAAAAAAACATAGGGTTAAAGGGTCGTTGTCATGAAGTCAAGGCTCTACCCATCCCCAAAGGTTTATACTAAGGTGATTTTTGTACCTGTACTCATTATCATCAGCTCCTCCCAGGAAAGCAAAACAACAAGCGGATCGCCAGCGAGTTGTAGAGCAATCTTAGAGTAAGTGCCATTCACCGAGAATAGATCACCAGCCTCAAATGAGGGTAGTCTCGCGTAACAACTATTTCTAATAGTTTCCGCACTACGAAAGGGTTTGGCTCCTCAGCTTCTCAGGCATCACAATCGACCCATTGTCTAGGTGAGAGAATGGTTACATTAGGATGCCTCCACTGAGGTTGATGGTCGACCTCGTCGCCATCACTTATCTTAAGTGTATACTCAATCTCACCACATGCGGCATCACACGCATTCCCAGTAGCAGAAAAATAAACACATATTCAATTAGGAAAAGTAGTATATATATTTATCCTAAACATCCTAGACCTTTAAAGCTATGAATCTTAAGTTCCTGACAGAAAATGGGTTCCCCGGCGGAAGCCCCAATCTGTGGTTTCACACAAGAGATGAAAAAAAGGAAAAAAAAAGTTTTAGAAAGACCCGGCCCCACGGTGGGCGCCATTTTTCTGTAGCGAGCGATTTTGGACGCAGTTCTTAAGCGCTGGTCGCTCTCTGCGGTTGAGCTTAAAACTACAGGTCGATTCATTTTTTATCCTATTGTGAGCTGACTAAGGAAGGGAAATAGATGTCTCCAATTAACCCTGCTTTGCATACTGAGTTTAAACAGTGGTCTGTTAAGTTACGGATGCTATCAATGTGGGGGGGACCTTTGTACTGGTTATTTGTATTTTCGCCAATACGGTTTTCTTTCTTTCTAGGACTTTCTAGCGGGGAACAAGGGTTAGGATGTTAGGACTGATGCTTTTGAATATGAGAGTATGGGATTTGGTTTTTTGTTTAGTGTGCTCGCTAAGATTTTTCTTTCAATCTTATGCCTACGTATTCCCGTTTACCGAAACAGGGAAATCAGAGCGTTCGTAGTTCCTCCTATTCTATGGGAGGAAATTGGTTTTTGGTGTCTTGTTCAAAGCCCAAGACGTGAAGCGAAAGGTGATTTGTATCTTGTTCAAAGCCCAAGATGTGAAGCTGAAAAGTCTATTTGTGTCTTGTTCAAAGCCCAAGACGTGAAGCTGAAGGACCTCGACTTTAGAGAGAATTTGTCATCTCTAAAGAAGGGTTTGTCTGTCACAACTATTGGGTGACTGGTTATAAAGGAGAATTACTTTAACCGGGATACGCGGATCCTAGCAATGCCATAATTTCCTTTAAAGGGGATTTTAACCTGAAGGAGAAGACTTTAACTCAGTTTAGAGCAATGCTATCTTTCCTTAGGAATTTCTCATGCTAAAAGTGGGACAGTGGCGTGGATGTAGATGATCCAGAGGCTTGCCGCTTACAGCGATTAGATGAAGGGGAAGGAGTTGTTGATGTTTGTATAATGTGAACGAGGCACAGCTTTGATGCTAAAAGGTTGATTGGATCAACCAGTGGTTTTCTTATACAAAGCCTAAGAGGAGGCTAATATGTGTCTCGTACAAAGCCCGAGAGAGAGGCTAAAAGGTTTTTGACTCAACGAGGGAGTCTTTTGGTATCTCGTATAAAGCCCGAGATGAAGGCTATTTGACTCAACAAGAGAGTTTTTTGTATCTCGTACAAAGCCCGAGATGGAGGCTGTTGTTTGTTTAGCTCAATTAAGAACCTTTTTGTATCTCGTATAAAGCCTGAGATGGAGGCGAAAAGGGTGATTGACTCAACGAGGGAGTCTCTTATGTGTCTCGTACAAAGCCCGAGAGAGAGGCTAAACGCTGTTTGACTCCACTGGGGAGTCTTTTGTATCTTGTACGAAGCCCGAGATGGAGGCTAAAATTGTTAGCTCCGCTGGGGAGAATCATTGTACAAAGCCCAAGAGGAGGCTATGGTGACTGTTTCAGTTGAGTGACAGGTTCATTATACTGATTTTGAAAGAGAAAATCAGTTCTTATATGAGCAACACTGTACTCAAGGATTTGATTCAAGGATCCGGGTTATTCCTGTTCTTTAAGGAAGTGGGAAATCCGAAGGGTATTGAGACTATCCGAGTCTACGGGTTTCCTTCTTATTTAACGAAAGGGTTACTTGAGAATGTCTTTGAGACTCAAGGAGATTAGACTGTCCAAGTCTAGAGTTTCATCTTTTGTACCATGCTTTGAGAAACAATAGTAGACTCTTTGAAAGGACTGTTCGATGTAGATGACTAAGTTCTGTTCCTATACCTCTAGGAGGTCGTCGGGACAATTTGTACGAAGCCCAAGAGGAGGCTGGAAACTTTTAAGAAGCTGACGGGTCCTTGTACGAAGCCCAAAAGGAGGCTATCATTCACGAAGGAAGAGATCATTATACGAAGCCTAAGAGGAGGCTGTGAATACTTCTAAGAAGCCGTAGGGTCCTTGTACTAAGCCCAAGAGAAGGCGGGGTTGCTTTTAGGAAGCCTGTGGATCCTTGTACGATGCCCAAGAGGAGGCCGATGCTTTTAAGAAGCCCGTGGGTCCCCAAACCCCGAGAAATTCAAGGCAATGCTATTCACCAAGAATAGATCAAAGTCAGGAAAGTTCGAGAATTTGGAAGAAACTCAAAGATGCCATTCACGGAGAATACATTCATATCTGGGAGTAGAGTTTCTTGACAGTTCCTAATGAGGACAGCCGAAGAGAAGACTGTATCTGGTGATCCTATTGGGGATCTAGTTGTCTATTTCTACGAATAAACGAAACGGCGTCACCTAGTTCTAGACGTAGTTGCCGGGGAAACTCTAAATATTTATACTATTATTACACAGTTGATATGAGTTTATGAAAGAAGACTTACAGCGAAACAGCCCCACAATATAGTTATATGCATATGAGTTTATGAAAGGAGACTTATAGTGAAACAGCCCCACAATACAGTTATATACATATGAAAGCGGGTAAACACTTACTCGGTTGTAGAGCTTCCATGCTGTTTGGTTAGTTGTTCAACAAAGAAAGATTGAAAAGAACAGTATATTCAAAATCAAAGGAGAAAATACTTTGAAAAAGAAAGATTTGGGGCTTACAGCTCAAGGAGAGACCCAGGGTTTTATCAGTGATTGCACTGTTGAATTTGTACAGAGGGACTTATACAAATGACTGAGGCCCAAAATGTTTTCTGTACAAAGGGATGGGTCTTACACTCTCTCAAGAGGCCCAAAAAGGTTTTAAAGAAAAAGAGTGGGGCTTATAACACGAGGATAGGCCCAGATGATTTTTCCGTTTGAAATGGCGATCGCGCCGAGGTTTTCTTTTAACGCAGAGGGACTTATACAATAAGTGTGGCCCAAATGATTTTGGTTAAAAGGGGGTTGGGTCTTACACTCTAATAGAGGCCCAAAAGTTTTGAATGGGTCTTATAGCTCAAGGAGAGGCCCAAGGGTTATTTTGAAAAGGCGACGATCGCGCCGTTTGTTTTTGACGGTATCGGGACTTATACAATACACTGAGGCCCAAAAATGTTTTGGTCAAGAAAGGATTGGGTCTTACACTCTATTAGAGGCCCAAAAAATTTTAAGAAAAAGAAATGGGTCTTACTACTCGAGGGTAGGCCCAGGTTTATTTTAAAAAAGGCGACGATCGCGCTGTTTATTTGAAAATGTACAGGGGGACTTATACAACGAATGAGGCCTAAAAAGGTTTTCTGTACAAGGGTGTTGGGTCTTACACTCTAATAGAGGCCCATGAATGTTTGAAAAAGTTTGATGAGGGTTGAATTAATCAAAAACCCTAATTTCATTTTTTAAAGAGCATTTTTCAAAGAAAAATCAAGTAAAAAATGATAAAAAATATCAAATAAAATCATTAATCATGTTATAAACAGTGATTAAGGTTTATGAAAAAGTATTTTATCCACATGAATATTTAAAATCATTTTGGTTTTAAAAATCAAGAAAAAGAAATCATTTTAAAAGCATTTAAAACAATTTAAAACAATATTTTTGAATATATTAAAAATATATCAAATAATAATATTTTTTGTGATTTTTTGGTGGATTAAAATATTATGGAGTATGAATAACAAGTGTGTAAAACAGATTTGGAAAATGATAATTTTTGCTATGTGAAAAAATTGGTTGAGTTTTGAAGATAAACTAAGAAAAAGAGGAATGTGATGTCACAACATCACTCATGAGTTTTCAACATCTTTTTTATCAAACTTCCAACACCCATAACTTTCTCAAATCTCAATGGTTTGAGACAAAATTTATATGCATCTGACCCAGAATTTCACAAGGAATCCAATGGTGGTGGTAGTTTTTCAGATCACACTCCCTCCTCAAAACCCGATAGTGGTTTTGAAAAGGACCTATAATTGCATTTTCTGTGCTACACTTTGATACAGGAATGGATTACATGGTGAATTAGCCCAAACACAACATATACAACATGTATGAGATGTGTATGATCAGTGGACTTCAAAGCAATGCATGATTTCAAGGATTCCAAGTTGTGATGCTTACCTCTTTTTGAGCTTTTTGGAGTTTTTGTGCAATCTGTCAAGCCTCTTGTTCCAGAAATGATTTGATGTTTTAGACACACTCAAATGATCCCTTAGAAGCTTTTAGGATGATTGGAATCAACTGGTACCTGCAAAAACACAAACTGTCCCTTTCTTGCAAAAGGGGTTAAAAGTGATCAAAATAGCAACTCTCTCAAATGGTGTTCCAGATGTTAGGAACCATTTGGGACAGTTCAAGGATGATATTTGGAGTGTGTTTGAGGTTTTATCTGGTTTGGAAAGTGACTGAATCAAGACATGGCTTGAAAAATGCAAAAAGTGCCATTTTGAGGTTTTGAGAAGTGACTTTGTGATTTTGTGATTACAGGTCACTTGTGATAGTTTGTACAGCTTACATATGATATATATGAGGTGTGTGTGTGATTAGTTTGAGTGGAATTGCTCTCTAACTCAAAAACTCAGAATTACTTGCTTTGGAAGGAAAATTTGAGGTGAAAGAAGAGATTTTGAGAAAAGCATCTGTTTGATGGCTTCGGTGTACTCAAACTGAACACAAATGAGCTCTATTTATAGTAGAGCAAGTTTGTTTTTGTAGCAACAGTGAATGGTGGCTGCAGCAGAGGTTTGGCCAATGTTGTCCAATGAAAATCCAAGTCTCCTCTAGCCATTGACTTGAGGTTAGGGCACAGAGCTTTGGTTCCCTACTTGTTGGAGGAATCTTGACTGAATTCAGTTGCAAATGTGTCAGTCCATGCCACCTCTAAGCATCTATTAAATGCTCCAATCCAAAATTGGAGTCTTGTCCCTCTTTTAGGGATTTTTAGGAATAGCATGCTACTTCTTGTTCCAAGGACTTTGGAGGCTTGGCTCAGTGATTGTCCCCTTTAGATTTGATCCTCTGAGGTGTCCAAAGTGATGACAAGGCTTGAAAATTCGTGTGGCACAAGAAATGTGCAAATCTGTCTCATGAAAAATTCAGCTGCAGCAAGCCGTTTTGTAAAATTCATAACTCCCTGCTCGAGTATGCTACAAGGACGTTCTACACCTTTCTGGAAAGCTGAGACAACGAACTTCAACTTTCATGTTTGACTCCAGACCTGGTTCAACTTGGATCATGGAGAAAAACGTCCTTGAAGTTGGGGCATTCTTGCTGAAAAAATATTAATGATGTCCCTATGCAATGTCAGAACATTGGACATTAAGAATTCCCAACTTTGATCGCTTATATCTTTCAATCCTTATGATATTTTGAGTTGATTCCCTCTACAATGTTGAAGTATCAAATACCCTCTTTAAAAGTTGCTCTTACTCAAAATCAATGGATGCTTGGATCAATAGTTACAACCTTGAAAAGTTGTGCACTTGAACATGATTTTAACTTAGAAAAAATTTCTAAGTTTCTTTCAATTTGATCAATTTTTCAATTTTGCATGATTTCTTGATTTAAATTTGATCAAATTAAATCATCCATCATATTTTCTTGAGTAATTGCTTGTGAAGGTCAAAGTTGACCAAAAGTCAAACTTTGACTTTCTGCGTCAGTTGACTTTGTATTAGATGAACTTGAGGCTTGATCCACCTGGAATTTTGCACTCTTGTGCCTAATTCTTGATGTGGGAGTCCTCTTGATCCTTTGTGGATGTTTAAGAGGTTAGACAAGTTGAAGATCATGTCATTCCTTGATTGATCATTTGTCTAAAGGCTTTGAGAGAGCTTGAAACCCTAAGCTTGATTGTAGTGAATGCTCAACAATTCCTTGAGGAGATTGATGAGGCATAAAGGTACATCCATATTGTGATGATGATTTGCACAATGATGGGAAATCTTAGTGGTCAAAATTTGGGGTATTAAAGATGCCCCTATTTAATCTTCTTGGACCCGAAGGTGTGAATGACGAAGGTATTCGGGCATTCGGGGTGCAAGAGGATTAAATATCGGAATACCCGAAATTTTGATGGTGGTTATGAATGGTAGCTTACGCATTCATCTTCTTTAGCTAAGCGAAGATACTTAGAAAAGGTAAACTTCCCCTCGATCCTGGTCTTCAGCCAAGGAGCTGGTCTCAGTTTTCTTTTGAAATAAACTTCCCCTCGATCCTGGTTTCCTACCAAGGAACTGGTCTTAGTTTCTGATTTAAACTTCCCCTCGATCCTGGTTTCCTACCAAGGATCTGGTCTCGGTTTCTGATATAAACTTCCCCTCGATCCTGGTCTTCAGCCAAGGAGCTGGTCTCAGTTTTCTTTTGAAATAAACTTCCATTCGATCCTGGTTTCCTACCAAGGAACTGGTCTTAGTTTCTGATTTAAACTTCCCCTCGATCCTGGTTTCCTACCAAGGATCTGGTTTCGGTTTCTGATATAAACTTCCCCTCGATCCTGGTTTCCTACCAAGGAACTGGTCTTAGTTTCTGAAATAAACTTCCCCTCGATCCTGGTTTCCTACCAAGGAACTGGTCTTAGTTTCTGAAATAAACTTCCCCTTGATCCTGGTTTCCTACCAAGGATCTGGTCTCAGTTTCTTTTGTCAATAAACTTTCTTGACAAGGAACGCTGTTAGTAGCGGTTTCCTTCAAACTTCTCGCCAAATTTTCCTGGGGAGATTCCATTTGAGTGGAAAAAGTTTTGATGTCAGACTTGCTGGGGAACCCAGTCGTCTGAGTTGTAGAGGTACACAAACTTCTCTGTTTTGGAGACGCCATTTATCGATTCTACTGGGGAAAGCGAGTCTCTTGAGAGGCTGCTTCTGCTTGGGGTCTTACATCATACTTTTCTCGGGATCCTCCCGGAGAAATGCCATATGATGGGCTCCAATTTTGAGGTGCCGATGACATTTTCATCAGCGGATTTTCGGAGGAATACTGATGTACTGCCGAACCTTTGCTTAAGAGGCTTTCTCTGGGGATTTTCTTTAATCCGGGAAAGCAAGGATATCATCTTCAATGGCGAAGAGTGACATCCGTTGAAGGTTCTCTGGCTCTTCAGAGGTTCAAGTTATCAAAGTGGTCGAGTGGCGACTCTGATCTAAAGATACACTGGTGGCGAGATTGTTCAGACACAACGTTTCCTGACGAGGAAAGAACTGACAACTCGATTAAGAGAACTCCTATCACTAAGGGACAAGACCGGCTAGAGTGATAGCGATGCAATATGAAATGTGAATGCAAATCAATAATGCATGATGTATGTATGTATATGCGGACAAAACTGACGTGACACACAAACTAAAAAATGAACACTACTGGATACTCGGCCATCGCGGGGCGTATAGAGATATCGCTGGTTCAAGATAGCAATTCCACCTTGCTTAGGAGAGATAATCCCTGCGGGGAATACCGTTGATCGGGCTTAGGAGGTAAGAACTCTGCCGTGGATGTCAGACGAAACAAGGTCTCTGACACAGTTGATCCCTTTATTCAGGCGTACTGGGCCTAGAAGGAGTACTTTGATTCTGCACTTTGAAGTTCAAACGCCTTTGGAGACGCAATCGATGCTCTTTCGATGTTCAACAGTCAAAAGAAATTGCCATCTTTATTAAAAAGCAGAAAAACTTTTACAAGTAAATTCATTTTTGTTTTATTTCAAGAATCGTCGATCATTTTAAAATGTCGTTCTGTAAAGCTAAAACAAATAAGAATTACAAACAAAAGCACAAGGGCTCAAATTTTATTGATAAGATGGAGATCAGCCAAACGCGTGATTCCAAAGAGTATATACAAAGTTTGAAAATGGTAATTTACAGGGAAAAGGTCTACGTTGAAACATAACGACCACTATCCTTCTACCAACTTTGACTTCGGGACATCCTGAGCTTCTGTCGAAGATGACCTTGACTGGAGTTTTCTGACAGATGATGTAACTGCTGCTGAGGGACTTGCCTCTGTTGAACATAGTTACTTGCCATTATCCCTAATTTTTGCCTGGATTGTACTTTGATGTTTCCAATCCACCGGGATGATTTTTTTCATGTCTCTAATTTTTGCCTGGACCGCCCTTTCGGGTTTTCAATCCACCGAGACGTTTTTTTTTTTTTTTTTTTAGTTTAGGCGAAGTATTTCTTGACTACATCAACATTCGTGGGGTAGGCAAATTCCTCTCCGTCCATGGTTGCAAGTCTCAAGGCGCCGCCTGAGAAAGCTTTTGTGACCACATAGGGGCCATCATAATTCGGAGTCCATTTACCTCGCGAATCTGTGAGAAATGACTGTATCTTCTTGAGCAGTTTGAAGATCGGCGTGCACGTGGCGGTCATGAGGAATATGAATCTGGAGATGTAGTTCAAACGTCCCAAGAATCCTCTGACTTGTTTTTCAGTTTTCGGAGAAGGCATTTCTTGAATGGCCTTGACCTTGTCAGGATCAACCTCAATTCCCTTTTGGCTGACGATGAACTCTAAAAGTTTCCCTGAACGGACACCGAAGGTGCACTTGTTATGATTCAAGCGGAGCTTGAATTTTCTTAGACGTTCGAACAATTTTGACAGATGTTCAACGTGCTCACTCTCTGTTTTTGATTTGGCAATCATATCATCGACATATACCTCGATTTCTTTATGTATCATGTCATGAAACAGAGTAGTAATGGCCCTTTGATAGGTTGCCCCGGCGTTCTTCAAACCGAACGGCATTACCTTGTAACAAAAGGTACCCTATGGGGTAATGAACGAAGTTTTCTCCATGTCTTTCGGCGCCATTTTGATCTGGTTATAGCCCGAGAATCCATCCATGAAGGAGAAAACTTTGAACTTTGCTGTACTGTCTACCAGCATGTCAATGTGTGGTAAAGGAAAGTCGTCCTTTGGACTTGCCTTGTTTAGATCTCTGTAATCAACACACATTCTGACCTTTCCGTCCTTTTTGGGAACGGGTACGATGTTGGCTAACCATTGAGGATATTCAGATGTAGCGAGGAAACCTGCGTCAATCTGTTTCTGTACTTCTTCTTTGATTTTGATGGCCATGTCCGGGTGAGTGCGTCTCAACCTTTGCTTTACTGGCGGACATTCCGATCTCAACGGTAAGTGATGTTCCACGATGCTGGTATCCAACCCTGGCATATCCTGATAGGACCAAGCGAATACATCGGGGAATTCT
Source organism: Lathyrus tuberosus (assembly GCA_022829125.1). Classification (NCBI taxonomy): domain Eukaryota; kingdom Viridiplantae; phylum Streptophyta; class Magnoliopsida; order Fabales; family Fabaceae; genus Lathyrus; species Lathyrus tuberosus. The sequence continues at coordinate 2,328,285 of JALAZF010000579.1, forward strand.
CTGAGAAGCTTTATCAAACTCTCTCTGGCAGTTGGACTGAGCAGTGCCCCAATCCTGATTTCTTTTCTCTCTTTTTCTGAACCCAAGTTTACCGTTTCCAACGGTTCTTTGTGAGGTTCAATGGACCTTTCCTCTTGTCTGAGTAATCGGGAGATCTCTTCTGGAATTTCGTTGTCAACTTCTTCTTCAGCCTCGAATACCGAGAATTCAAAGTTAGGAGAAGGCATCGGATCGTATGTTTCAACTGGGTTTAAAACAAGCAATCTGCATGACGTGATGATTCGTGTTTAGAAGAGATAGAGAAAAATGCAAGAGTGTGTGCAGTGTTTTATTTTACTGCTTGTTTTTATTTTTGAATTGTTTTTTAGGATTACCATTTTCTGAAAAAGCGAAAAGAGAAAACAACAAATAATGCGGAAATTACAGAACAACGTTATTTTATTAATGAACAAGTTGACTCTTGAAACTACAGCCCTATAAAAAAAAACTCTGTCGCTTCGGGCAAAGCGAAGAGGGAAATTTACAGAAAGCGAGCCTTATCAAAACATCCGTTTCACCTGGGCAGGGTGAAAGGTTAAAGATGGCAATTACTTTGACTAATGAACGACCTTCGAAACCTCGACGGCAACCCATTGGCGGCGAACTCCTCGGTGAATCACAAAGTCTGGCACCTTCCTTGATTTGTCTTCAGAAATAACGCTGATTTCTGGTGGAGCGGGATCATTGGAATCTGTCTCCCAGGCAGAATTGTCGTAGGAAGATCCCTCTGTTGCATTTCACAGAGTATTTGTGCTCTCAACTGTATCTCCCCATCCAGTTGGCTGGATATCTTCGAGCCTGATATGAGAGCTTTCGGGAGCAGTGTACTTGACCATATAGTCGAATTTTCCACTTGGTTGTCCCAAGGTGTCCCATACTTCTTTGGAACTGGAGGAGTCATCCCTCTCGATGACGTTGACCTCGGGAAAAGCATAGTTGATGAATTCAAGTCCTGCAAACATTGCGAATTCATCTTCATGTTGAGTAGTTTCTGAATGACCTGAGTGTTAATCCCATGACATGGTGGGGACACAGGTATTCTGTTCAATGATGGCCAGCTGATTTTCATTGTTCGGCTGATTCTCTTGCCCCAAGTCTCTTGGGTAAGGCTTCCACATTGGCAGGCCATCCATCGGGCCATAGTAATTGTGGTCAAAATTGTCCTTCATCGAAGTGTCTTCCTCCATATAGATTGGCATCCACCAGTGATTTAACAAGTGTTGAAGTGCCTCCTGGACAAGGGTACAACCTCGATCGTTTTTGCAACCTGCTTTACAGCTTTGATAGTCATGTGATATTAAGAATTCGAGTCGGACCTGCTCAGCATGTAACTCTACCAAGTTGGTATTCATCAAGCGAATATCAAAGATTTGAACGATATTGATCTGATAGGGATTCCTATCATGGTAGTCCTGGATCCATCCAAGATCCATCTGACGCTGGAGGGCCTCTTGTATGAAAGAGCATCCCTGTTTGTTTACCGAGCAAGCCAGACAGGAACTGTAATCGTGCCGCGGCAGATTATGATACTGGCTTTGCCTTGAGTGCATTGCCACCAAGTTGACATTCATCGCACGGATGTCGTGGTTTTGAATGACGTTAGAATTCGTATAGACCATGTTAAATCCACGAACTCGGTGCTCTTGGATCCATCTGAGATCCATTTGTTCCTGTAGAGCTGCTTGCACTACAGAACATCCCTGGTTGTCTTTAGAGCAGATATCACACTGATGATAGTTATGAGGTGGCACATGGCCATATCCACTCTGTCTATAATGCATCTTAACCAGATTGGTCTTTAACAAGAGTACATCGTGAATTTGATAGACATCGTTAGTCTCTCCTTCTATCAAATTGACTGCAGCTTTCTCATGTTGAGGCAGCGGGTTCGTGAGAACATTGGGATTCGTATCTTTGAAAGATAAGAGCCCGCTCCTAACAAGCTTTTACACGTCGGACTTGAAATTGAGACAAGTCTCTATGTTATGCCCTGAACCTCCTTGATGATAAGGGCATGTATGATCCACCTTAAACCAAAAAGGCGGATTTTCCGGTACTGTAAGAGGAGACTTAGTCTGGATGTGCCCCTTAGCTAGTAGTAACGGAAATAGTTCTGCGTACAACATGGGTATAGGATCAAACCCTGATGGTCGTGTTGTACGGTTGCTGTTATATGGAGGACGAGCCTGTTGAAGAGGCTGTTGTGTCCTTTGCTGATTAGGTTGGCTCTGCGCAACCTGAGGTTGATACGTAGGAATAGGCGCAGGGCTGATAACTGCTACTGGCTGATAACGTCGCCTTTTCTTTCCGAGAGAGATATTCCCAATATCTTGCTCTTTTTTCTTAGGGAGAGCACTACCATATTTTTTAGTACCGCTCGTCGATCCAGTGTCTTTTGCCAAACGTCCTTCTCGGACGGCTTCCTCAAGACGTACGCCCATGCCGACCATCTCGGTGAAATCACTGGGCGCACTGGCAACCATTCAGTCATAGTAAAATGAGCTTAAGGTCTTTAAGAAGATCTTTGTCATCTCTTTTTCCTCAAGAGGTGGACAAATTTGAGCGGCAATTTCACGCCACCTTTGAGCATACTCCTTAAAGGTTTCCTTGTCCTTTTGCGACATCGATCTGAGTTGATCTCTGCCGGGTGCCATGTCCAAATTGTATTTGTATTGTTGGACGAAGGCGGTACCAAGATCTCTGAATGTGCTGATCGCAATACGGTTTAAACCCATGTACCATTTTAATGCGGTACCGGTTAAACTATCCTGGAAGTAGTGAATCAGTAGGTCCTGATTCTCCGTTTGAGCTGACATCCGCCGAGCGTACATCACCAGATGGCTTTGAGGGCAAGAGTTACCCTTATATTTTTCAAAGTCGGGCACTTGGAACTTGTGCGGGACTTTCACATTTGGGACCAAGCAGAGATCTGTGGCGTCCTTTCCAAATAAATCCTGACCGCGAATGGCCTGCAGTTCCTTCTGCATTTCCAAGAACTGTTCCTGGAATTCATCCATTCTGTCAAACATAGTTTCCTTTTTACCAGAAGGTGTTGGTGGAATCTGTCCTTCCGGGACAGTGTGCACCACAGGGGGTGGTACCGTGACTACGGCAGTGAGTCTTGGCGTTTCCCGAAGTTTGTAACCTTCAGGAGTCTTCAGGATGCCCCTGGCATCTTCGCTTTCCCGAAGTTTGTAACCTTCAGGCCCAGCGGCTTCTGTTGTGATTCCCTGATCCTTAGTGATCGGTGGAACATATCCTTCTGGGATATAGTTAACAGGCATGCCCCAGGGACGATCTTTCGGCATCTGATACCTAGGATCATTCTTCTCCACTATGGGCATTGAGGTGATCTCTGAGATCATAGTTCTTTGTAGCTGAGCTTCTGCCATGGCTTGCATGTCGTTACGAAGCTTTCTCATATCCTCTCTCAGAGAGTCGATCTCTTCTTTCAACTCTCTGTCTTCTTCCTCAAGATCATCCATCTTTTTCTGACGATTGGCCCGAGTATTATACGAATGAGACAGTTTGACTTCAGAATCGAGACACAAACATGAGATTCGTAGGGAAGAAGAATACGCGATGTGAGAATGATGAATGCAATGATTATATTAATTGTTTTTTTGGTTTAATCAAAATAAACTTCGACAATTAGATTGCAAATATCAAACAGTGGGGAAACCCCTTTTTTATTGAATTCCAAAGGATTACAGAAATGGAAATACAGTAGATTACAAGGTGCAGAAACAGAAACCTAAGCTAATGGGTCCCGAGTCCTCTCCGAAGAGAAATCGGGTGTTGATTCTGGTATCTTTCTTTTCTTTGACCGGGGCTCTTGGGCCGTTGTCGGGTTATCATTCCTTTGCCAGGTGAAAGGAGCGAGCAAATTCCTTTGGTCATCTTGATTCTCCACAGCATGTTGCTCCAAAATTTCAATCAGAGCATCTTTCTCTTTCAGTAGTTGCTGTATTCTGATGCACTCTACATCGAGGGTGCGGTACTTGTTCTTCCAAGACCTTCTCTCCTTTTGAACTTTGTTGAGAGTAACCTGAAGCTTTTCAGTTTCTGTCATGAAGTACATGACAGATTCCCTCGGCGGAAGAATTCCGTAACGAGGATAAGGCATTTTTAGCTTGAGAGCTCTAGTTTCTACCCAATGGAGATAAGGCTCCACTGAGACACAATCCAGTTTTCCTAGAGACTCTCGTCCTTTCTTATGAACGTGCTTCCAAGCGTGCACTATTTCCATCTTTAGTGCTATGTCGTTTTCTCCTTCCTTGAAGAAAAGACCTTCCAGATGAACACCCAGTGGGATGTGTCTCATCGGGTATCCAAATTGACGGCGAACCAATACCGGATGGTAGTTGATTCCTCCTTTAGTTCCTATAAGGGGTACGTTGGGGAAGTTTCCACAACGGTCAATGATCCTGATTCCCTCATAAATCCTATTACACCAATTTATATCAGAGTTGGTAAGAGACATGATCTTCTGTGACCAACGTAAGGCACTCTTACAATCCCAAAAAGCAGCAGACTTGGGCAAGTGAGAGATAAACCATTTGTAAAGTAGAGGTACACAGCATGTGATCTCCCCTCCGCTGTACAAATTTCCCAAGTGTACAGAATGATACGCATCTGCGAGCAAAGTCGGCACAGGGTTTCCAATGAGAAAAACCTTAATGGCGTTGATATCGACGAAGTTATTGATGTTGGGAAACAAAAATAATCTGTAGGTGAGTAAAACAAAGATGCTTTCAAAAGCAGTCTCGTTCCCTATACTAGCAAAGTACAGAGCTTTCTTTGTTAAGAACTGGGTTGGCAAACCTTGGATGCCACCCTTAGTAGTCATGTGAGTCCTGACCTCAGACTCGTCCAAATGAATTGCTCTTGCAATAGTCTGATTCTTTGGAATTTCTTCCAGTCCAGAAAATGGAGCTCGATCTGTAATGTGTAGATCGATCAGATGAGAATACTCCTCCAGCGTTGGTGCAAGCTGGTAATCCGGGAATGTTAAACAGTGATAAACCGGATCGTAAAACTGGATGAGTGCATCCATGATTCCCTCAATCACATGGACTCTTAACAGTGGTAGCAGACCTCCGTACTTGGCTCTGAAAGCCTCAGGGCTAGTGATCATCCTTGCTAACCTTCTCAAATCCCCTAGTTTTGGAACCTTGAAGGTGTACGTATGAGTTCTCCTTCTACCGAAATCCATTAGCGTAATCCTCTTCTCTGATATTTGCAATCACAGTCTTAGTTTAATTTGAAAAACAGAGAGACTAGAAGAGAAGTTTTTTGAATGTTTTAATGTTTTTTTTTAAATGAATGCATGAATGCAGCACACAAAAACATAAAAAAAACATAGGGTTAAAGGGTCGTTGTCATGAAGTCAAGGCTCTACCCATCCCCAAAGGTTTATACTAAGGTGATTTTTGTACCTGTACTCATTATCATCAGCTCCTCCCAGGAAAGCAAAACAACAAGCGGATCGCCAGCGAGTTGTAGAGCAATCTTAGAGTAAGTGCCATTCACCGAGAATAGATCACCAGCCTCAAATGAGGGTAGTGTCGCGTAACAACTATTTCTGATAGTTTTCGCACTACGAAAGGGTTTGGCTCCTCAGCTTCTCAGGCATCACAACCGACCCATTGTCTAGGTGAGAGAATGGTTACATTAGGATGCCTCCACTGAGGTTGATGGTCGACCTCGTCGCCATCACTTATCTTAAGTGTATACTCAATCTCACCACATGCGGCATCACACGCATTCCCAGTAGCAGAAAAATAAACACATATTCAATTAGGAAAAGCAGTATATATATTTATCCTAAACATCCTAGACCTTTAAAGCTATGAATCTTAAGTTCCTGACAGAAAATGGGTTCCCCGACGGAAGCCCCAATCTGTGGTTTCACACAAGAGGTGAAAAAAAAGGAAAAAAAAAGTTTTAGAAAGACCCGGCCCCACGGTGGGCGCCATTTTTCTGTAGCGAGCAATTTTGGACGCGGTTCTTAAGCGCTGGTCGCTCTCTGCGGTTGAGCTTAAAACTACAGGTCGATTCATTTTTTATCCTATTGTGAGCTGACTAAGGAAGGGAAATAGATGTATCCAATTAACCCTGCTTTGCATACTGAGTTTAAACAGCGGTCTGTTAAGTTACGGATGCTATCAATGTGGGGGGGCCTTTGTACTGGTTATTTGTATTTTCGCCAATACGGTTTTCTTTCTTTCTAGGACTTTCTAGCGGGGAACAAGGGTTAGGATGTTAGGACTGATGCTTTTGAATGTGAGAGTATGGGATTTGGTTTTTTGTTTAGTGTGCTCGCTAAGATTTTTCTTTCAATCTTATGCCTACGTATTCCCGTTTACCGAAACAGGGAAATCAGAGCGTTCGTAGTTCCTCCTATTCTATGGGAGGAAATTGGTTTTTGGTGTCTTGTTCAAAGCCCAAGACGTGAAGCGAAAGGTGATTTGTATCTTGTTCAAAGCCCAAGATGTGAAGCTGAAAAGTCTATTTGTGTCTTGTTCAAAGCCCAAGACGTGAAGCTGAAGGACCTCGACTTTAGAGAGAATTTGTCATCTCTAAAGAAGGGTTTGTCTGTCACAACTATTGGGTGACTGGTTATAAAGGAGAATTACTTTAACCGGGATACGCGGATCCTAGCAATGCCATAATTTCCTTTAAAGGGGATTTTAACCTGAAGGAGAAGACTTTAACTCAGTGTAGAGCAATGCTATCTTTCCTTAGGAATTTCTCATGCTAAAAGAGGGACAGTGGCGTGGATGTAGATGATCCAGAGGCTTGCCGCTTACAGCGATTAGATGAAGGGGAAGGAGTTGTTGATGTTTGTATACTGTGAACGAGGCACAGCTTTGATGCTAAAAGGTTGATTGGATCAACTAGTGGTTTTCTTATACAAAGCCTAAGAGGAGTCTAATATGTGTCTCGTACAAAGCCCGAGAGAGAGGCTAAAAGGTTTTTGACTCAACGAGGGAGTCTTTTGGTATCTCGTATAAAGCCTGAGATGAAGGTTATTTGACTCAACAAGAGAGTTTTTTGTATCTCGTACAAAGCCCGAGATAGAGGCTGTTGTTTGTTTGGCTCAATTAGGAACCTTTTTGTATCTCGTATAAAGCCCGAGATTGAGGCGAAAAGGGTGATTGACTCAACGAGGGAGTCTCTTATGTGTCTCGTACAAAGCCCGAGAGAGAGGCTAAATGCTGTTTGACTCCACTGGGGAGTCTTTTGTATCTCGTACGAAGCCCGAGATGGAGGCTAAAATTGTTAGCTCCGCTGGGGAGAATCATTGTACAAAGCCCAAGAGGAGGCTATGGTGACTGTTTCAGTTGAGTGACAGGTCTATTATACTGATTTTGAAAGAGAAAATCAGTTCTTATATGAGCAACACTGTACTCAAGGATTTGATTCAAGGATCCGGGTTATTCCTGTTCTTTAAGGAAGTGGGAAATCCGAAGGGTATTGAGACTATCCGAGTCTACGGGTTTCCTTCTTATTTAACGAAAGGGTCACTTGAGAATGTCTTTGAGACTCAAGGAGATTAGACTGTCCAAGTCTAGAGTTTCATCTTTTGTACCATGCTTTGAGAAATAGTAGTAGACTCTTTGAAAGGACTGTTCGATGTAGATGACTAAGTTCTGTTCCTATACCTCTAGGAGGTCGTCGGGACAATTTGTACGAAGCCCAAGAGGAGGCTGGAAACTTTTAAGAAGCCGACGGGTCCTTGTACGAAGCCCAAAAGGAGGCTATCATTCCCGAAGGAAGAGATCATTATACGAAGCCTAAGAGGAGGCTGTGAATACTTCTAAGAAGCCGTAGGGTCCTTGTACTAAGCCCAAGAGGAGGCGGGGTTGCTTTTAGGAAGCCTGTGGATCCTTGTACGATGCCCAAGAGGAGTCCGATGCTTTTAAGAAGCCCGTGGGTCCCCAAACCCCGAGAAATTCAAGGCAATGCTATTCACCGAGAATAGATCAAAGTCAGGAAAGTTCGAGAATTTGGAAGAAACTCAAAGATGCCATTCACGGAGAATACATTCATATCTGGGAGTAGAGTTTCTTGACAGTTCCTAATGAGGACAGCCGAAGAGAAGACTGTATCTGGTGATCCTATTGGGGATCTAGTTGTCTATTTCTACGAATAAACGAAACGGCGTCACCTAGTTCTAGACGTAGTTGCCGGGGAAACTCTAAATATCTATACTATTATTACACAGTTGATATGAGTTTATGAAAGAAGACTTACAGCGAAACAGCCCCACAATATAGTTATATGTATATGAGTTTATGAAAGGAGACTTACAGTGAAACAACCCCACAATACAGTTATATACATATGAAAGCGGTAAATGAAAGCGGGTAAACACTTACTCGGTTGTAGAGCTTCCATGCTGTTTGGTTAGTTGTTCAACAAAGAAAGATTGAAAACAACAGTATATTCAAAATCAAAGGAGAAAATACTTTGAAAAAGAAAGATTTGGGGCTTACAGCTCAAGGAGAGGCCCAGGGTTTTATCAATGATTGCACTGTTGAATTTGTACAGAGGGACTTATACAAGTGACTGAGGCCCAAAATGTTTTCTGTACAAAGGGATGGGTCTTACACTCTCTCAAGAGGCCCAAAAAGGTTTTTAAGAAAAGGAGTGGGGCTTATAACACGAGGGTAGGCCCAGATGATTTTTCTGTTTGAAATGGCGATCGCGCCGAGGTTTTCTTTTAACGCAGAGGGACTTATACAATAAGTGAGGCCCAAATGATTTTGGTTAAAAGGGGGTTGGGTCTTACACTCTAATAGAGGCCAAAAAGTTTTGAATGGGTCTTATAGCTCAAGGAGAGGTCCAAGGGTTATTTTGAAAAGGCGACGATCGCGCCGTTTGTTTTTTACGGTATCGGGACTTATACAATACACTGAGGCCCAAAAATGTTTTGGTCAAGAAAGGATTGGGTCTTACACTCTATTAGAGGCCCAAAAAATTTTAAGAAAAAGAAATGGGTCTTACTACTCGAGGGTAGGCCCGGGTTTATTTTAAAAAAGGCGACGATCGCGCCGTTTATTTGAAAATGTACAGGGGGACTTATACAACGAATGAGGCCCAAAAAGGTTTTCTATACAAGGGTGTTGGGTCTTACACTCTAATAGAGGCCCATGAATGTTTGAAAAAGTTTGATGAGGGTTGAATTAATCAAAAACCCTAATTTCATTTTTTAAAGAGCATTTTTCAAAGAAAAATCAAGTAAAAAATGATAAAAAATATCAAATAAAATCATTAATCATGTTATAAACAATGATTAAGGTTTATGAAAAAGTATTTTATCCACATGAATATTTAAAATCATTTTGGTTTTAAAAATCAAGAAAAAGAAATCATTTTAAAAGCATTTAAAACAATTTAAAACAATATTTTTGAATATATTAAAAATATATCAAATAATAATATTTTTTGTGATTTTTTGGTGGATTAAAATATTATGGAGTATGAATAACAAGTGTGTAAAATAGATTTGGAAAATGATAATTTTTGCTATGTGAAAAAATTGGTTGAGTTTTGAAGATAAACTAAGAAAAAGAGGAATGTGATGTCACAACATCACTCATGAGACATCACTCATGAGTTTTCAACATCTTTTTTATCAAACTTCCAACACCCATAACTTTCTCAAATCTCAATGGTTTGAGACAAAATTTATATGCATCTGGCCCAGAATTTCACAAGGAATCCAATGGTGGTGGTAGTTTTTTCAGATCACACTCTCTCCTCAAAATCCGATAGTGGTTTTGAAAAGGACCTATAATTGCATTTTCTGTGCTACACTTTGATACATGCATGGATTACATGGTGAATTAGCCCAAACACAACATATACAACATGTATGAGATGTGTATGATCAGTGGACTTCAAAGCAATGCATGATTTCAAGGATTCCAAATTGTGATGCTTACCTCTTTTTGAGCTTTTTGGAGTTTTTGTGCAATCTGTCAAGCCTCTTGTTCCAGAAATGATTTGATGCTTTAGACACACTCAAATGATCCCTTAGAAGCTTTTAGGATGATTGGAATCAACTGGTACCTGCAAAAACACAAACTGTCCCTTTCTTGCAAAAGGGGTTAAAAGTGACCAAAATAGCAACTCTCTCAAATGGTGTTCCAGATGTTGGGAACCATTTGGGACAGTTCAAGGATGATATTTGGAGTGTGTTTGAGGTTTTATCTGGTTTGGAAAGTGACTGAATCAAGACATGGCTTGAAAAATGCAAAAAAAATGCCATTTTGAGGTTTTGAGAAGTGACTTTGTGATTTTGTGATTACAGGTCACTTGTGATAGTTTGCACAGCTTACATATGATATATATGTGGTGTGTGTGTGATTAGTTTGAGTGGAATTGCTCTCAAACTCAAAAACTCAGAATTACTTGCTTTGGAAGGCAAATTTGAGGTGAAAGAAGAGATTTTGAGGAAAACATCTGTTTGATGGCTTTAGTGTACTCAAACTGAACACAAATGAGCTCTATTTATAGTAGAGCAAGTTTGTTTTCGCAGCAACAGTGAATGGTGGCTGCAGCAGAGGTTTGGCCAATGTTGTCCAATGAAAATCCAAGTCTCCTCTAGCCATTGACTAGAGGTTAGGGCACAGAGCTTTGGTTCCCTACTTGTTGGAGGAATCTTGACTGAATTCAGCTGCAAATGTGTCAGTCCATGCCACCTCTAAGCATCTATTAAATGCTCCAATCCAAAATTGGAGTCTTGTCCCTCTTTTAGGGATTTTTAGGAATAGCATGCTACTTCTTGTTCCAAGGACTTTGGAGGCTTGGCTAAGTGATTGTCCCCTTTAGATTTGATCCTCTGAGGTGTCCAAAGTGATGACAAGGCTTGGAAATTCGTGTGGCACAAGAAATGTGCAAATCTGTCTCATGAAAAATTCAGCTGCAGCAAGCCGTTTTGTAAAATTCATAACTCCCTGCTCGAGTATGCTACAAGGACGTTCTACACCTTTCTGGAAAGCTGAGACAACGTACTTCAACTTTCATGTTTGACTCCAGACCTGGTTCAACTTGGATCATGGAGAAAAACGTCCTTGAAGTTGGGGCATTCTTGCTGAAAAAATATTAATGATGTCCCTATGCAATGTCAGAACATTGGACATTAAGAATTCCCAACTTTGATCGCTTATATCTTTCAATCCTTATGATATTTTGAGTTGATTCCCTCTACAATGTTGAAGTATCAAATACCCTCTTTAAAAGTAGCTCTTACTCAAAATCAATGGATGCTTGGATCAATAGTTACAACCTTGAAAAGTTGTGCACTTGAACATGATTTTAACTTAGAAAAAATTTCTAAGTTTCTTTCAATTTGATCAATTTTGCAATTTTGCACGATTTCTTGATTTAAATTTGATCAAATTAAATCATCCATCATATTTTCTTGAGTAATTGCTTGTGAAGGTCAAAGTTGACCAAAAGTCAAATTTTGACTTTCTGCGTCAGTTGACTTTGTATTAGATGAACTTAAGGCTTGATCCACCTGGAATTTTGCACTCTTGTGCCTAATTCTTGATGTGGGAGTCCTCTTGATCCTTTGTGGATGTTTAAGAGGTTAGACAAGTTGAAGATCATGTCATTCCTTGATTGATCATTTGTCTAAAGGCTCTGAGAGGGCTTGAAACCCTAAGCTTGATTGTAGTGAATGCTCAACAATTCCTTGAGGAGATTGATGAGGTATAAAGGTACATCCATATTGTGATGATGATTTGCACAATGATGGGAAATCTTAGTGGTCAAAATTTGGGGTATTACATGGTCTTTAATTTCATTTATTTTAAACATGGAATAAGAAATCAAAGAGAAACCTCAAGAACCCTAAAATTTGCATGAAGGTTCAGAAATTCCATACACGATTCAAACAAAGCAATTGATTGAGGGAAAACACTCTATGCATGATTATGAACTTATGGCCAAATTATTGTGCAGCAAAAAATGCATGGATCATAGAGTTAGAAGAGCTCATGCTTACCTCTTGCAGCTGGTGATCGTGTTTTGTGTTAGAGGTGTTGCAGCTTGGTTCCAAGGATATGGATAGCTTACCTAGGTACTATGGAGTGTGTCTGGATGCTTGAAGTGGATTGAATTGAGCTGGAACTTGATTTAGCACCTCAACTGCAAATCTGTCAAAGGCTTGAGCAGTTGGCTAGTGATTTTGTGATTTTGGTGTTCCAGATGTTGTGTGAGTGTTTGGATCACTTCTATATGATGTTTATGAGGTGTGTGTGTGATTGGTTTGGTTGGAATAGCTCTCAAACTCAAAACCCGATAGTGACTTGCTTTGGAAGGCAATTTTGGAGTGAAAGAAGAGATTTTGTGGAAAGCATCTGTTTGATGGCTTTGGTGTACTCAAACTGATCACAAATGAGCTCTATTTATAGTAGAGCAAGTTTGTTTTGCAAGGAATAGTGAATGGCAATTGCTGCATAGGTTTGGCCAATGTTAAGCAATGAGAATCCAAGTCTCCTCTAGCCATTGACTAGAGGTTAGGGCACAGGCTGCTGGTTCCCTTGGTCTTGGATAAGTCTTGACTGAATTCAGTTGGAAATGGCTCAGTCCATGCCACCTTGGTGTATGCATTGAATGCTCCAATCCAAAATTGGAGTCTTGTCCCTCTTTTAGGGATTTCTAGGTTTGGCATGCTATTTTTGGTTCCAAAGACTTGGGAGGCTTGGGATGAGAGTTGGTTCCTCCTTGGTTCCCCCTTGAGGTGTTCAAATGGATAGAGTTGCTTGCCTTTTGCAAAATTTGAGCTAATCGAGCAAAACTCCAAAACCTGCCTTGCCATGACAGTTTGCAGCAAGGCATATTGGTATTGTCATATCTCATGGCTCAAGTGGAATTTGATGGAGTTCTTGGCCATTTTGGAAAGCCCTCATATGATACAACAACTGTTTGATCATAGTTGGTTTTGATACTTTTTGGATCCAAGTGAAAAATGCCCATACATTTGGAAAAAAGTGAAGGCAGATTCTGACTTAGTGAAAATTTCACTAAGTGTTGGAAAAAGTGGCATTTCATGTTTTCAGTCATTTTGATCATTCCATAACTCAAAATCCATGATGAATTGGAATGGGGTGTAGTTGATTCTTTTGTAGATGGCCATGAGGGCTACAAATCCAGCTTTGAATGGGGAAAAATGGCCTTGTGGTTTAGGAGTTATGATCCTCCAAAGTTGGTACCCTAGCCACTTTGTTCCATAACTTAGAAAAATTTCTATGTTTTTATGGTTACCCCTTTTACAAGTTATCCCACTTTTCTTGATTTTTCTTGATGAATGATGATCCAAATCACACATTAACATCATTTTAGGGTCAAAGAACCATATTTATGAAAAATCTCAAAAAGTCAAAGTTGACTTTTGTGCACAGTTGACTTTTTGTTAGATGAATTCCAAACTATGCGATCCTCTATGAAATCAAGTCTTCGACCTAAATCAAACTTGATGGATTGATTTAATAGGTGTTACAGGGTGTATTGAATCATGTCTTAGGGTTTGGGACATGTCCTGGTCAAAAGTCAAAGCTACAGTTGACTTTTTCCGCGAAACCCTAATTGTGGTCCAGATGAAATTGAAACTTGTTGCTCAAGCTTCTTGGATTAATCCATTGTTACGATCAAAGTGGGGTATTGGAGACCCTCAAATCATGTCTTGAGGTATTGGCTCATGTTTTGTCCCAAAAGTCAACTTAGGGGTGAATTAGGTCAAGAAACCCTAATTCCTGATTTTTTATGAGTGCATCCCCTGAAGCAAAATTGACTTGATGATTGGGTTCATGATGTCCCTTGGAGTATCTTAGGTTATGCTTTGAAGCATTGGCTCATGCCCAGAGGAAAATTTCCATCTGGAGGCCCTGGTCGACCAAAACCCTTATTTGGTGACACTGGCGATCTTGAGGCTTAATCCACCTAGAAGGGAGCAGCCTTGTGCTTAATCCTTGAAGTGGGAGTCCTCTGGATCCTTTGTGGATGTTTGAGAGGTTTAGACAAGTTGAAGATCATGTCATTCCTTGATTGATCCTTTGTCTAAGAGCTCTGAGAGGGCCTGAAACCCTAAATTTGATTGTAGTGGATGCTCACCCATCTTTGGGGAGACTGATGAGGTATGAAGGTTCCTCCATATTGTGATGATGATTTACACAATGATGTGAAATCTTAGTGGTCAAAATTTGGGGTATGACAACTGGTATATGCAAAATGTTCCAAAAGATGTTCCAACGTTTTTGGTTATAACATCTTGGGAAGTTGTGTTTTGTGACCAGAGTTAGAAAGCAAGTTGTGTTTTGTGACCTGAGTTACATTCACTATGTTCCAGGTATCATAAGGAAATGAAGAGGGTAACTCCAAATTATCTTCTCCCTTTTCCTCACCACTTACTTCAAGTATTTTTCCATTGCATGCATCATCAGGTTGAAGGATGTTTTAGCCAAAATTTGTCAAAAGGGGGAGATTGATGACTCTAAGAGTTTGACTAAATTTTGGTAAAACATAATGTTGAGAAAGATGTTCCAACATGAAGGATTCAGACCTAGACTAAAAGATGTCGAGTGAAATGTCACAGCATGAAGACTTGACATCATGACTGTCCTATCAGGTTTTGTTTAAATTTGTTCCATGATTCAAGGCATGACTAGCAATTGATCAAGGAAGAAAGATACAAAGCCCAACTCAGCCGAAGAGTATAAAAGAAGACCAAGACCTAGACAGAGAGTTAGAGACGACGACATAGACTTAGGAATCCTATTTTGTAAAGTAGGTTTTAGGTTTGAGAGTCGTAGGTTTCTCTTGTAAGTCACCCTTTGTATCAGTTGATACACTGTGGTAGACATAGGTGTCACACAGATCCATAAGCCTTGAGGTATTGGATTGTGTATTGTTCTTGGATGAAGCTTTTAAGCAAATCTGAGTTAGCTTGTTTGTCAAGTATGCTTAACAGATTTCTATATTGATAGGGATGATGTAGAAATCACAGTTGTGAGTAAGGGAAGTGAGTGGGGTATCTCGTATCAGGGTTCTAAACGTTTGAGTTTAACCTTGGTAAAGATGTTCATGGGGTAGATGTTAGGAATAAAGTTGTAAACATGGGAGTTTAACTTTGTAACAGTCTACACAATAGTGAAGTCTTCTTCCTGGATTGGTATCCCCCAGATGTAGGTGAGTTGCACCGAACTGGGTTAACAATTACTGTGTTCTTTATCATTCTGCAGATTTACGTTTCTGTTAGGGTTCATGATGAACATGTTGGATCAGATGTCGTGACATCTGTGATGATGCAGTTCTGTTATTCAAGGTATCAGTCTGCTGTTGCACCTCCAAGTTTAAATGATTATGTAGCACAATGTCTTGACATGTGTTAGGACATCTGCTGTCTGCATAGACCAGAATTTCTGGAAGGAAGACCACTGATCATCTACCTAACAATCTTGGAAGATTCCATGGGTTGTGTACTTGGCCAACAAGACGAAACCAAAAGAAAAGAGTCTGCCATCTACTATTTGATCAAGAAATTCACTGACTGTGAGACTCGATACACTATGCTTGAGAAAACTTGCTGCGCTTTGGCTTGGGCAGCCAAAACATGATTCGCCACACTACTTGGTTGATATCTGAAATGGATCCAATCAAGTATGTCTTCGAAAAACCTGCTCTCATGGGAAGAATTGCCCGTTGGCAGATGTTGTTATCAGAAGACGGCATAGAGTACCATGCTCAGAAAACCGTCAAAGGATGTATTTTAGCCGATTATTTGGCCCATCAACCGATTAACGATCAGAAATCAGTTGAATTTAACTTCCCGCACGAAGATGTCATGTACTTGAAAATGGAAGATTACGATGAACCGCTACCTAGTGAAGGGCCAGAACCAGGTTCCCAATGGGGACTAATCTTTGACGGAGCTGTTAATCATTATGGAAATGGAATTGGGGCAATCATCATAATACCTCAGGGTACCCACATTCCTTTCACTGCCAGATTAACATTCAAGTGTACAAACAACGAGGCCGAATGCGAAGCTTGTATCATGGGTCTCGAAGAATCGATCGACTTAAGGATCAAGAACTTGGATGTGTATGGAGACTCAGCCCTGGTTATCAATCAGATCAAAGGAGATTGGAGCATATACCAATCAGGACTGATTCCTTACAAAGATTACGCGAGAAGGTTGTTACCATTCTTCAACAGAATCGAGTTTCATCATATACCTCGTGAAGATAATCACATGGCTGATACATTAGCCACTCTCTCCTCCATAATTAGTGTAGGTCAATGGAATGAAATACCTAAGATCGACATAATGCGCCTTGAACGGCGCGCCTACATCTTTGTAGCGAACGATTTTTGTCGGTGACGCGACCACCTTATCGCTGGTTCTTCTCCTCACCGCAATGAGGAGGAAATGGGGTGCTACTTTCTGATTTCTTATTTATCCCATGAAGCTGAAAAGGAAAGGGGGACTATCTAAAACTAACCTTGCACGCGAGTGTTTAACTGAACAAACGCTAAGAGAGATTCGGGGAGTCGGGGTCAGGTTATACGATGGGGAGTTGTCAATTACCCATCCTATATGTGGTTATCCACAGGATATTAGCTTTAGGTTTCGCTTTGTAATTGATAGTGTTTATCTGCTGATGGGTTGGGAAAGTTTCTTGGGAAGTATGAGTGAGTGAGTTTTTTGTTGATGTCCGTGGTTATTCCCGATGTTTTTGGTAAGGTACTAGACCTAAGTTTTGATTGATGTGTGAAGGTACTGGACCTAAGGTTTTTGATTAGTATGCTCGCTAAGATTTCGCAATCTTATGCCTACGTATTCCCGTTTAAACAAAATAGGGAAATCAGAGCAATCATAGTTCCTCCTATTCTAAGGGAGGAAAAGATATTTGGTGTCTTGTTCAAAGCCCAAGATTGAAGCTAAAAGGTTATTTGTGTCTTGTTCAAAGCCCAAGATTGAAGCTAAAAGGTTTGAGAGAGAACTTGTCATCTCTAAAGAAGGATTGGATTTCCTCTTAGGGGATTATTGATTTTTGTGTACCTTGATCAAAGCACAAGGTTGATGCTAAAAGGTTAATTGACTCGGATATGGAAGTCTTTGTCCAAAGTCTGGATAAAACTGACTCAACAAGTTAGTGTTTATATGTCGGTATCTTGTACAAAGCCCAAGATGGAGGCAAAAAGAGAGACTGACTCTTTGGGGATATCATTATACAAAGCCTAAGAGGAGGCTAGAAGTTTGACTTTCTGGGAGAGTATTATCTGTCTTGTACAAAGCCCAAGATTGAAGCAAAAAAGAGACTGACTCTGGTGAGAATATTTGTATATATCTTGTACAAAGCCCAAGATGGAGGCTGAAATGGGTTTGACTCTGATTGGGGAAATATTTGTCCCAAGCTTAAGAGAGGAAGGTTTGTGTCTTGTACAAAGCCCAAGATTAAGGCTAAAATGTTGACTCAACAAGAGAGTGCTTTTATCTGTCCTGTACGAAGCCCAGGATTGAGGCTAAAAGGTTGACTCAACAAGTGAGTGCTTTTATCTGTCCTGTACGAAGCCCAGGATTGAGGCTAAAAGGATGACTCAACGAGAGAGTCTTGAAAAGGGTGATTGACTCAACGAGAGAGTCTGAAAAGTGATTGACTCAACAAGAGAGTCTGAAAAGGTGATTGACTCAACAAGAGAGTCTGAAAGTTGAGTGACTCAACAAGAGAGTCTGAAAAGGTTAGCTCCACTAGGGAGAATCATTTGTACAAAGCCCAAGAGGAGGCTGACTATGCTAAGGAAATATCATTATACAAAGCCTAAGAGGAGGCTAGCTTTTGCCGGGGATAATTGAGATCTCGAGGCAGGTCCAAGTAGGGGATCAACTCTTGCTGAGGTTTATAGAAGAGTTGTGATATCAGAGACCTTGAGGTTCTGATACTGGTGGTAAACTGACCCTGGTTGGGAAACTCTCATGAGAGAGACTGGGTTTCTGCTGGAGATTGATCCAGAGTGACTGGGGTTTCTTCCTATGTTTGTAAGGAACTTGAGAATGTCTTTGAGACTCAAGGTTAGACTGTCCAAGTCTACTGAAAGAGTTTTATCTTTTGTATGATGCCCAAGAGGAGGCACGTCATTAAGGGATGAGAATCAACCCTAAATTGGCCAGCGTTTTGACACTAGAAAGACTGCTCTAGCAAAGGATGACTAAGTTCTGTCTTATACCTTTAAGAGGTCGTCAGGGTCCTTGTATTAAGCCCAAGAGAAGGCATGAGAACTTCTAAGAATCCGAAGGGTCCTTGTACAAAGCCCAAGAGGAGGCGGGGATGCTTTTAGGAAGCCTGTGGGTCCCAAACCAAGAGAAGTTCAAGAAATACAATTCACAGAGAAGAGATCATTTCAGGAAAGTTCGAGATTTGAAGAAACTCAAGAGATGTTATTCACAGAGAATAGATCAACTCCGGGGAGTAGAATTTCTTTGACAATTTCTAGGGGTGACAGTCTGAGAAAAGGTTCACCGAGAATACTGCCTTTCTCTTTGTTCCATATTGTTTAACCCCAAGAGAAGGGAAGACTGTATCTGGAAATCCTATGGGGATCTAGTTTTGACTGTATTTAAGAGCGACCAACAGGGCTTTACCTAGTTCTAGACCTAGTTGCCGGGGAAAACTCTAAATAAATATACTAGTATATATACAATTGATATATGATGAGTATTTTAAAAGGGTATAAAAGAAGACTAACCATGCGCAGCTTCCCACAATACAGTTATATATTTGACATGTATTTAAAAGAAGTGAAAGAAGACTAACCATGCGCAGCTTCCCACAATACAGTAATATATATAAAAGCAGGTAAAAGAAAGCAGATAAAAACTTACAGGCGAGCAAGCTTCCATGCTGTGTTTGTTAGTTGTTCAAAGAAATTAAAGAAAGTTTTGATAACAATTGTATATTGAATCTAAATCAAAAGGGAATTGTTTTGAAAAGATTGTGGGGCTTATACTCAAGGAGAGGCCCAAGGTTTAACAGTGATCGCACCGTTGTTTTGAATATCGTCTCGGGACTTATACAACGACTGAGGCCCAAAAAAGTTTATTTACAACAGGGTTAGGTCTTACAACTCAAGGAGAGGCCCAAAGTTTATTTAAAGAAATGGGACTTATAACACGAGGGTATGCCCAAATGATTTGATTTTGAACTGGCGATTGCGCAGAGATTTTTCTTTTAACGCAGAGGGACTTATACAATATCTGAGGCCCAAAAATGGTTTTGTTTAAAAGGGGATCGGGTCTTACACTCTATTAGAGACCCGAAGAGTTTAAAAATGAATAAAGATGGGACTTATAGCTTAAGGAGAAGCCCAGTTGATTTTGTAAGAAAGGCGACGATCGCGCCGAACTTTTGGAAATATACAGAGGGACTTATACAATGTGTGAGGCCCAAAATTGTTTACTTACAAAAAGGGGTTGGGTCTTACACTCTATTAGAGGTCCATGAGTGTTTGAAAAAGATTGATTAGGGTGGAATTAATCAAAACCCTAATTTTTTTAAAAAAATGGAATTAATTTTGTTTTAAAAATTAATAAAAATTATTGAAAACATGTGAAAATGAAGTGGTGATCTTGGATCAATGTTTCAAAAATCATGTTTTTATCCACAAAATGATTAAAAACCATTTAAGTTTGGAAAATCAAGAAGGAAAAAATATTTTAAATGTCAAAAAAACAAATAAAAATTAATTCTTTGCAAAAATATCAAGTATATGAAATAAATAATATTTTTGGTAAATTTTTGTAAAATAAAATATTTTAACATTTTTGTGAATTATTAAAAAAAGAATCAACTCAAAATCATTAAAATTCAGAGAGAAATTAATTTTCGAATCAATTAAACAAAATCACAAAAATTCAAAAATTCAAATTTTGAAAAAGGGCGCCAAGAATACCCAAGAACACGCGCGTGCTCTGATTTTTGCCCATATTTTCATTTTCTCACCAATCTCACTAAATACTTGACAAAATCACACAATCCACATATCAATATACTCGTTTTCACCTCACGATCATGTCTATGGTCTTTAATTTCATTTATTTTAAGCATGGAATAAGAAATCAAAGAGAAACTTTAAGAACCCTAAATTTTGCATGAAGGCTCAGAAATTCCACACACGATTCATACAAAGCAATTAATAGAGGGGAAACATTCTATGCATGATTATGAACATTTGGCAAAAGTATTGTGCGAGGAAATATGCATGAATCATGAGATGACCAAGTTGAGGCTTACCTCTTGCAGCTAGTGACCGTGTTTTAGGTTGGAGGTGTTGCAACTTGGTTCCAATGATGTGGACAACTTCCTTAGGTGCTATGGAGTGTGTCTGAATGCTTAGAGTGGATGGAATTGGACTGGAACTTGATTTGGCACCTCAACTACAAATCTGTCAAAGGCTTGTGCAGATGACTGGTGATTTTGAGAATCTGGTGTTCCAGATGTGATTTTGTGTTACAGATCACTTCTATATGATGTTTATGAGGTGTGTGTGTGATTGGTTTGGTTGGATTTGTTCCCAAACTCAAAACCCAATAGTGACTTGCTTTAGAAGGCAAAATTGGAAGTGAGAGTGTGATTTTGAGAAAGGCAAGTGTTATAGGCCTTTGGTGTACTCAAACTGATCAGAAATGAGGTCTATTTATAGTGTGTCAAGTTTGTTTTGCAAGGAATAGGGAATGGCAACTGCAGCAGACCCTTGGCCAATGTGGATCAAATGGAATCTTAAGTCTTCTCTAGCCATTGACTTGAGATTAGAGCACATGCTTATGGTTCTTTGATTCAAGTATAAGGCTTGACTGAAGTGTTCATATTTGCTCTGATACATGCCACCTCTAAGCATCCATTAAATGTTCCAACACAAAATTGGAGTCTTGAGGCATCTTTAGCTTTTAGGGGTGCCAAACCTATATGTAGATTTGGGGACTTTGGAGGCTGATAGACCAGTGTTTGTCCCTTGCTTGTTCCCCCTTGAGGTGTGCAGATGGATAACCATGCTTGGAGTTGCACAATTTGAGCAATTCGAGCCCTAATGCACAAATCTGCCCTGCCAAGACAGTTTGCATCAAGGCATGTTGCAGCTGTCATAACTCATAGCTCAGGTGGAATTTGATGGAGCTCTTGGACATTTTGGAAAGCTGATATATCCTATTTCAATATGATGTCCAACTTTGGTTTTGAATCAACCTGATTTACAATGAAACCTGCCTCTACTTTTGGGAAAAAGTAAGGCAGATTCTGACTTAGTGAAAATATCACTAAGTGTTGGAAAAGTGTCACTTTTGTGTTTTCAGCCATTTTGATCACTCCATAACATGAAATCCTTGAGGAATTGGAATGAGTTGTAGTTGACACTTTTAAAGTATGCCATGAGATCTACAAATCCAGCTTTGGACCATCCAAAATGGTTGCTTGGATCTCAAGTTATGATCCTTGGAAGTTGGTACCCTAGCCACTTTGTTTCATAAATTAGAAAAATTCTAAGTTTGTATCGTTACCCCTTTTACAAGTTATCCTACTTTCTTTGATTTTTCTTATGAATGATGATTCAAATCATATATTAACATTGTTTTAGGGTCAAAGAACCATAATTGTGAAAAATCTCAAAAAGTCAAACTTGACTTTTGTGCACAGTTGACTTTTTACCAGATGAATTCCAAACTGTGCGATCTTTGGTGAAATCAAGTCCTTGACCTAAATTAAACCTAATGGATATGTTCCATAGGTGTTATAGGGTGTATTGAATCATGTCCCAAGGTTTGGGAGCATGTATGGGCCAAAAGTCAAAGGTACAGATGACTTTTTCCTCGAAACCCTAATTGTGGTCCTCATGAAATTTAAACTTGTAGATCAAGCTACTTGGATCAATCCATTGTTGCAAATGGAACAATGAAGTGCATTGGGGACCCTCAAATCATGTCTTGAGGTCTTAGCTCATGTTTTGTCCCAAAAGTCAACTTAGGGGTGAATTAGGTCAAGAAACCCTAATTCCTGATTTTTGGTAAATGCATCCCTTGAGGCTAAATTGACTTGATGATTGGGTCCATGAGGTCCATTGGAGTATCTTAAGTTGTGCTTTGAAGCATTGGATCATGCCCAGAGGAAAATTTCCATCTGGAGGCCTTGGTCGGCTATAACCCTAATTTGGTGACACTGGCGATCTTGAGGCTCGATCCACTTGGAATGTTGCAACCTTGTGCTTGATTCTTGATGTGGGAGTCCTCTTGATCCATTTTGGGTGATTGAGAGGCTAGACAAGTTAAAGATCATGTCAATTCTTGATTGATCCTTTGTCTAAATGTTCTGAGAGGGCTTGAAACCCTAATTCTTGGTTGTGGTGAATGCTCAACAATCCTCGAGGAGATTGATGAGGCATAAAGGTACATCCATATTGTGGTGATGATTTGCACAATGATGGGAAATCTTAGTGGTCAAAATTTGGGGTATGACAATCTTCACGATTGAAGCAGTCATAGAAAACAAACCTTGGTATCACGATATCAAATGCTTCCTTCAGAAACAGGAATACCCACCTAGGGCATCCAGAAAAGATAGAAAGTCTCTCAGAAGACTGTCTGGAAACTTCTTCCTGAGCGGTGACACCATTTACAAGAGGAACTTTGACATGGTCTTGCTCCGATGCGTAGACAGACCAGAAGCAAACATGTTGATGAAAGAAATTCATGAAGGATCCTTTGGCACTCATGCCAACGGACGTACAATGGCGAGAAAAATTCTAAGAGCCGGGTACGATTGGTTGACCATGGAATCTGATTGCTACAAGTACATGAGGAGATGTCACAAGTGTCAGATATACTCAGACAAGATCCATGTACCGCCAACACATCTCAAAGTTCTCTCTTCCCCGTGGCCTTTTTCCATATTGGGAATCGACATGATTGGCATGATTAAACCCAAGGCTTCAAACGGACATCAGTTCATCTTGGTAGCCATTGACTACTTCACCAAGTGGGTCGAAACAGCAACATACACCAATGTAACCCGACAAGTGGTGGTCCGATTTATCAAGAATAATCTCATCTGCCGTTACGGTGTTCCAAGCCAGATCATTACTGATAATGGATCCAACTTGAACAATAAGATGATGAAAGAGTTGTGTGCTGAGTTCAAGATCGAACACCATAACTCCTCTCCTTACCGATCTGTAATACCTCAAAATTTGCCCTCTAATTTATACTCAATAAGTGGCTTATGCTTCACACTTCATTTGTATTTAGGTCATAATCATTGCATACATCATTGGTTTTCTCAAGGCATGGTATCGAGGGTACCAACAACATTATCTTGTGCAAAATAAAGAGGATAAGATGTGTTCATATACTCAAGCCACTGAGGCTCATTATACCTCAAGGCACCTCATATGGTCCCTCATGTCATCAAGAGATTGAAGTTGGCAAGTGAATTGAAGAGGATCACCCCTCCTAACTGTTGACCCTCAACTAGGGCTTTGGAGGTCAATATTTGAGACACTTTCATGAGTTAGGTTCTTGGGACTCTAGCATCATCTCACCACATGGATCATCTTGGTTTGAGGCAACCAACAACATGGTCAAAAGAGTTAGGGTTCACTTTTGATTTGTGGTTTCTACTTCACTGAAGAATGTTCCAACTGGTTCCTCCTTGGACTATGGGATTAGGGTTTCACACCCCACTTATAGTTATCAGATGAATTCAAAGGTCTAGCTATGCAACAACCAACAACATCATCTTCTCAGGTTCCTACCACTTGGTTAGGGTTTATTTTCCTGATTAAGTGGTCTTTAAGAATTTTGCTTGTAAAGACTATTCACTGGTGCATCTGGTCCATCATCAAATTTTTAATTCAGATTGGCTTTGAATTAGGGTTTAGTTTATCAGTGTACATCTCAAAGTGATTGGTACTTGCAAGTTAATCTGGATCCATTTTATCTAAGAGTGCTATTTCCAATTGATTCGATTCACATATTTGGTTTTTGTTCAAAGATTCGGTTCGAGCTGAGGAGGGGGAATACATGGTCATGGCTTATTTGGAAGGCAATGTTCAAGTTCATTTTAACTCCTTTCTAACCCAAATTCCATTTTAAATCCATTTACAAACCATGCCCAATTCATATACAAAACCACATCCATTATCCATTTCTATTCCAAATTCATAAACAATTCCAAAACCCATTTTAATTCATATCCCAATTAACCATAATCCAAATAATTCCACAAACCATTGTTGTTAAATCACATTCCAAAATCCTTTTCCTAAAACCAAAACCATGAAAAGTTGAAACACAGTATAACAATAGATACACTCACAACCAAAACTCATTGCATGTTAAGAATAAGGCTAATGATTTCTTAAAGCATCGCACAAGCTTTCCATGACAGAGGTGCAACATAAAATCAAACTAGCTACTTCATCAGACCTAGTTCTCCTTCCAACCTTACTTAATCAACTAACAGTTTTACATCTTCATCGTAAAGTATTTACACTAGCTAACTCATGACCTATTTGGGAAAATTCAACAAAGGCAGTCAAAGCGAAAATCAAGCTTCCTCCTCCTAACTACATTTCAAACTAGACTGAAGTCATTTTATAATCATCGGAATGAACACAACAGATGTCTGGGGGTAGTTGTTGTTGCATGTCCTCCACCTTCAGAAGGAGCCACAAGAACCTAGAAGTAGATGTACACTTTGAGATTCGGTGTTTCTAGGTTCTTGTGGCTCCTTGGATTTGAATCCCCGACAACAATAATGGTCTTCACGAAGGTGCAGACCCGTGTATTATGCAGCCACAAAAAGGCATCTATTATCGAATCTGTCAAAACAAATGTGCCAAATAGTCAGTTGGTGTGGAGATTGTATTACGTATCAGGCCTAAATAAGAACCGCAAATCCACCATTTCTAACTGACATTCCAAGTGTAATCAACAATGGCTCGAATTTAGAAGGCAGCAACATGTTTTCACCAAAGCACAGTATCTAACACAAAATCAAAATCTTGTCAAATACGCCAAGGAGATACAATAAAATCAAGGCAGTTCTCATGATGTCGAGGAAGCGACCCTCAAGACCTCTACGAACGTGCAACCTGGTTTAAATATGAGCAGAGTTGATCATTGGGTACCTTTATCCCGGGGAGTCTCTTGCTAATGTCACCCCCGAGACTTACGAGTACATTGGCATGGCAGCAGGCAGAAACAACCGTAAAACAAGTGCACTCGGATGAACTGCTCCTTATACCGAAAGTTCTTGGCCCTTTGCCTTCACGTAAAGTCGTTCCTGTATATATGTTAGAATGCTATCAAGCTATGGTTTTACCGGACAACAGACTATCTAACAGGGCAAGGATTTGTTATCAAAGTATAACAAATTGTTAACAAGGAACCAAAACTAGGAAAACCAACTGAAGCTCATGAGTGTTGGTTACGGTTATTGCTGCACGAATGGTCATTATCTGTAGTAAATCAAAAGAAGCAGCAAGGGAGCTTCGGATTTTAGCAAAGCATACATTCCGTTTTGAACACTCTTTGGTGGCTAAGGAGATTGTGAGGACACGAAATATCATCAAAGAACAATGGAAGAATCGAGGTCAATGAATCTAAACTGTCTTATAGGCTTCCTCATCAAGGTCGGCACATGCTCCACCATTTCACTAAACCTGCATCAAATAAAATTCAAGGTTATTTCAGTGTCACAAATTCATAGTGGTGATTTCAAAGAACAGCAGTGTTTTTGTATAAGATGTATTGTTGTGATTTCTAAGAAATTCACCTTGCTGGAGAGGAGCTCTTGCTGCTCATTGCTCTTATTTCGAATCTCACAAGGCTTTACCTCGTGTCTAAAGGTGAATGTTTCAGTTCTGCTATTCGGAGCCTCGAAATTTTCGGCATGATGAAAAATAATGTCACAAAAGGCCATGTGACAGCAACTTCCAAATGCGCACTCAAACTGCGGACCCAGAAACGCATTCAACGGGATCTTCCTAGAGACAAAATTCAGAAGCAAGATTCGCATTTGTTGCTCGCGATGTGGGACCTCGTCATTGTGAGCAATCCTGCGATTAAAATCTTCAATATCAAGGATGTTACCAAAGATAAACCCATGCCATACTTGTAAAGGAGCGCGAGAATGCGAAGAAAGCTATTGAAGAAACACCTCCTATTATCGAAGAGATACAGGTTATTGTTGAAGACACCAAAAGGTTGAACAACTCACAGCAGCAGTTTTCCATAAGCGTAGAAAAGGCAAATTGAGCTTTATTCACAACTTCAATAGAAAAGAGAATTTCCAATTTCAATAGCCATAAACTAAACTCAGATTTCAAACTCTCCTTTTTTCCAACTCTTAAATTCGTAACAGAATTTCCTACAAAACTAACAAAATCATAACTTCTAACAGTTCCTCAAAATCTCCAACATAACCACCCTAACTGTTATATCCAACTCTCCTAACTGTCAAAAAATTAACATAACCGAATCACACTAACCCTTAACTAACTCTCAATTCAGTTATAACAAAAAGTAACAGAATTTCTCACTTCTCCATTCTCTAATCTTCATCCTATATAAACACCCTTCATTCCTCTCTTCATTTTCTAATCACCATTTTTCCCACTTTCTCACTTCTTCATCTTCAATACTTCTCCATCCTCATCTTCATCCTCTCAACCCCAACCATTTTTCATCATCACCAATCACCATTATTTCCATTTTTCTCACTTTTTCATCCTCTTCACTTCTCCATTCTCTAATCTTCATCCTCTCCACATCTCTTCATCTCTCTCATTGCTTTCTCTAAACTCACATACACACCACACCAAAAGCTCCTTCGACATACCTTGTGGAGCTTCGCATTGAAGCACCATGAAGGTAGAGCTTGGCCTCCTCTGACACACTCTCTGGTTTTCGTTCAATTGGAGCACAACACGCAAAGCAGTACCGAGCTCGAAGCAAAAAGAAAACGAAAACGAAGAAGAAGAATTCGGAAATCAGAAAGGAGAAGAAATTGAAGATTCTGAGATACAAGATTTCACCTGAATCGGAGCTTCCACTCTTGCGTTTATTTCGCAATTCTTGAGCTTTGGAGCCTCCCCTCTGGTTTTCTATTATGCATCGCCTTCAAATTAATTTCCAACAATCACCGGAACAATCCTCGGTTCCGTAGGTAAATGCGAAAATCTCCATTGTCTTACTTTATTCCTATTACCGACTTGTAGCATGAACATAGAGGAACCATAGCCCCAAGAATATAATAGTTTTCTCTCCCTCAGGGAGATTTAATTTAAAGGATTATGTTTAGGGTTCGTAAGGGAATTCAATTCGGTTAGAGTTTTAGAGTAGAAATTAGAAGAATTCACTGTTAGATTCTTGGAGAGGGGATTAAGGCGAGTGAATTGCTGTAATGGTGTGAGGTTTTAGGGTTCCATCGCCGCCGGTGGCGAAATCCGGCGCGGCGGAGGGAGAGAGGTCGTAGGAGAAAGGGTCTGAGAGGATTGACTCCCCTCTCTTTTGGTTGTATCTGTATGGGTTCAAACTCGGCAGGCCCAAGTTCATATTGCTATCGCCACACCCAAGTTCTGGGCCTTTTTTATCCTTAAATGTTGATTTTTGTTCATGACTTAAATGATTCGTTTTGAACCCTAAGTTGTTTATTCGATTACGATTGATGTTTGCTTAGGTGTTTTAGGTTGATGGTGTATTTGCGCTATCCTATTTAGGATATTTTTGTGCATCATTCCACATATCATTTTCCCCTGCCCCATGCGTATATACACTTGATTAGCTTGACTTGGCTCCCATTTTTTGTGACTTTTATAAGTCTTTTTGCCATAGCTTGTAAGTGATACATGTTTAGGTGATGGCATATGACAAAACTTGACACTTTTGCATGCTCCCTTAGGACACTAACTTAGGTAAGATGGAGTAGGGTTTTCTACTGCCCCTTGTATGGTATGTACCTCTAAGGTTCCTTTTTTATTTCTTATTGTTTCATTTTGCTCTTAAGGTAGAATTAGAGCACTTCCTTGTGCATTAGGACTTAGTTTTGTGTGTTGCTTTCGACTACTTGATAGTTGAGCTTGGCATGGAGAAGGTAAGTTGTTTATAATACTTTGAATGCTATTTTACACTTACATGTTTCCTTATCCTCTCACTTCTTATTCACTTCTCTCTTTTGTGATTGTTTATAATAATGTTTACTTGTGATGATTCACATGATCCCTTAGGATTCCTAGCTCCACTTAGGGTGGAGGTAGGAGACACATTAGGATAGAAATCCATGCATGCTAACATAGGTAGCAATCCCCTTCTAAACTCAACCATAGGGCCACCATTGTATGATAACATTAGAATCTAGTTCCCCTTAGGTTTTTCTTTCAACTTTGAGTCTTCCTCTTCTTATCTCAAAACAAATTTAAAACATTTAATAAATACTACATGTTGAGTGCACCATGAGCCTTAAGTACATGGGAAATGGAAAGTGGAGGATTTTCTTTCACTTTCCTAGAGTGTTTAGCACGCGTCTCGTCTTGGGTCGATTTGCGACGCATTCGATCTTATGTCATAGACTTTAGCACGACATATGTTACAAACCATAAATCAAAACACTTTCTCATAAAAAACATAAACAAACACTCGTCTTCCTTCGAGATTCTCTTCTCACCTCATCCACTCTCATCGTAAAGGATGTGTCATTTCCGTTCCACCGCAAACAGGTAAACGCGTAAGACTCCATACAATGAGCGGCAACACCTAAACTGCTAGAACGCGAACGTTAGCGATATCCACTTAAAAAACACAAACAAATACGACCCTGAAAGGTCGAACTACGACTGCTCTGACTTCCTCTCTCTGGTAAGATTGAGGATACGTAGGCACGAGATGCGATGTCTTGGCGAGCAACCTTCTCCCACAATCCCGTAGTCCTCCGAACTACGTTGACTCTGACTTTCCCGCACCCAAGGGAATACATAGGCCTAGGACGACGATGTCCTATCGAGTCACCTTTTATTTTCTCCCCCCGTTTCTCCGTTTCCCGTTCTTTTCCAGTTAGCAGTTGAGCTTCAGATAACTTACACCCTTTGATCGATAACAACAATTGTGGATCCCATCGAGTACGATGGACGCGAGGGGGTGCTAATACCTTCCTCTTGCGTAACCGACTCCCGAACCCAGGTGATGGTTGCGACGACCATTCCTTTCCCTTTGTTGAGGTTTTCTTTAATCGTTTCTTTTCCCTGCGTCGGGATATATAACGTTCGATGGCGACTCTTCTGTTCTTTTCCGCCGGTTGATTTTCGCAAATCCGACACGACCTAAGATGAATGGAGCGGTAGAAGCGGCTAACAAGAATATCAAGAAAATCATTCAGAAGATGGTTGTAACCTACAAAGACTGGCATGAGATGCTACCCTTTGCTCTTCACGGTTATCGCACGTCTGTCTGCACTTCAACAGGGGCAACCCCTTTCTCTCTAGTATATGGCATGGAGGCAGTGCTCCCCATAGAAGTAGAGATCCTATCAAACCGGGTATTGATGGAAGCTAAGCTAATAGAGGCTGAATGGTGTCAAAGTCGACACGACGAATTGAATCTGATAGAAGAAAAGAGAATAACGACTCTATGCCACGGTCAGTTGTATCAGTAAAGAATGAAGTGTTTGACAAAAAGGTTCGACCTCGCATCTTCAGAAAAAGAGACCTTGTGCTCAAGAAGATACAGTCATTTCTCACTGATTCCCAGGGCAAATGGACTCCGAATTACGATGGCCCATACGTGGTCAAGAAAGCTTTCTCAGGCGGCGCCTTCCGACTCGCAACCATGGATGGAGAGGAATTCGCCTACCCCACAAATGTTGATGTAGTCAAGAAATACTTTGCCTAAATAAAAAAAATAAAAAAAATAAAAACGTTTCGGTGGATTGAAAACCCGAAAGGGCGGTCCAAGTAAAATTTAGAGCATAATAAAAAATCATCCCGTTGGATTGGAAATCTCAAAGTACAGTCCAGGCAAAAGTTAGGGATCCGTGGCAAGTAACTACGTCTGACGAAGTTCAGATTCCCCAGTAGTAATGCCATTCATCAGGAAGACTTCAAGTCAAGGCCATCTTCGACAGAAGCTCAGGATGTCCAGAATTCAAAATTGGTAGAAGGATGACGGTCGTTATGTTTCAATGTAGTCATTTTCCCTTAAATTACCATTTTCTAAACTTTGTAAATACTCTATGGAATCACGCATTTGGCTGATTTCCATCCTATCAATAAAATTTGAGCCTTAGTGCTTTTGTTTGCAATTCTCATTTGTTTTAGCTATACAGAACGACATTTTAACATGATTAACGATTCTTGAAATAAAGAAAAAATGAATTTACTTGTCAAATTTTTTTCTGCTTTTAAAATAAAGTTGGCAATTCTTTCGACTATTGAACATCGAAAGGACATCGATCGTTTCCTAAAAGTGATCGAACCTCAAAGTGCAGAATCAAAGTACTCCTTCTAAACCAGTGCGCCTGAATGAAGGATCAGTTATTTCAGATGCGAATGTTCCATCTGAAATCCCCGGTAGAGTTCTTACCTCCTAAGTCCGACCAATATTGTGTTTTCCCCACAGGGACTATCTCTCCTAAGCAAGGCAGAATTGCTATTTTGGACCAAATGATATTTCTTCGCCCCCAGCAGTGGCCGAGTATCAAGTCGTGTTCATCCGCTAGTCTGTATTTCGTGTCAGTTTTGTCAGCATAAACATACATACATCATGCATTATTGACTTGCATACATATTCATTTTGCATCATTATCACTTTAGTCGGTCTTGTCCCCTAGTGATAAAAGTCCTCTCATCAATTGAGTTGTCAGTTATTTCCTCGTCAGGAAATGTTTTGTCTGAACAATCTCTCTCCCCTAGTTTATTTCTGGATTGGAGACGGTCATCGACCACTTTGATAACTTGAACCTCTGAAAAGCAAGAAGGCATTCGACAAACGTCACTCTTCACCATTGAAGATGATATCCTCGCTTTCCCAGATTAACGAAAATCCCCAGAGAAAGCCTCCTAATCAAAGACTCGGCAATACATCAGTTTTTCTCAGAAAAATTCGCTCCCAAAAAGGTCATCAACACCTCCAAATTGGATTACATCATATGGCATTTCTCCGAAAAGATCTCGAAGGAAAGTATGATGAAGTATCCCCAAGCAGAAAGCAGTATTTCAAGGGACTCTTTTTCCCCAGTAGAGTCAACATATGGCATCTCCAATCGAGAAGTTTGCGCACCTCTACATCTCAGACGAATGGGTTTCCCCAGCAAGTCTGTCGTCAAAACCTTTTCCATCAAATGGCATCTCCCCAGTAAACTCTGCGAGAAGTTTGATGAAAACCGCTACCAATAGCATCCCTTGTCAATAAAGTTTATTGACAAAAGAAACTGAGACCAATTCCTTGGCTGAAGACCAGGATCGAGGGGAAGTTTATATTAGAAACTGAGACCAGTTCCTTGGCTGAAGACCAGGATCGAGGGGAAGTTTATATCAGAAACTAAGACCAATTCCTTGGCTGAAGACCAGGATCGAGGGGAAGTTTATATCAGAAACTGAGACCAGTTCCTTGGGTGAAAACCATGATCGAGGGGAAGTTTATATCAGAAACTAAGACCAGTTCTGTGGCTGAAGACTAGGATCGAGGGGAAGTTTTACCCTTTTCTAAGCATCATTGCTTAGCAAAAGAAGATGGACAGGCATACTGCCATTCATAACCACTGTCAAAATTTTGGGTATTCTGATATTTTATCCTCTTGCACCCCGAATGCCCGAATACCTTTGCCATTCACACCTTCGGGTCCAAGAAGAATAAATAGGGGCATCTGTCATACCGCAAATTTTGACCACCAAGATTTCCCATCATTGTGCAAATCATTATCACAATATGGATGTACTTTCATGCCTCATCAATCTCCTCATGGATTGTTAGGCATTCTCTACAATCAAGGATTAGGGTTTTAACCTCACTCAAAGCATTAAAACAAAGGATCAATCCAGAAATGACATGATCTTCAACTTGTCTAGCCTCTCAAACATCCATGAAGGATCAAGGGGTCTCCCATACCAAGAATCATGCATAAGTATGCAACATTTCAAGAGGATCAAGCCTCAGGATTGCCTGTGTCACCAAAATTAGGGATTGGTCGACCAGGGTTCCCAGATGAGAATTTCCATCTGGGCATGAGCTAATGCCTCAATGTATAGCCCAATGAGCTCAAAAGGATCTCAAGAGCCCATCCACAATGACAAAATCACCTTGAAGGTCCATCTATAAAAAAAATCAGGAATTAGGGTTTTGACCTAATTCAACCCTTGAGTTAATTTGTGAAGTGAGGCATGGCTTGAGGCTTCAAAATGGACTTCAAAGACCTCAAATACATCATATTGACATGATTACAAGATTTGATTGACTCAAAGAGCTTAAGTCATAAGCCACAGGAACTCAAAACCATCTGATCACAAATTAGGGTTTTTGATGGAAAAGTCAACCCTATCCTTGACTGTTGGCCTACCCTTGATCTCAAACCTTGGGGAGGGGTCCAAGACATTCCTAAATACCCTTGGAGGCCATCCATGAAGTTTAATAAAGCCCAAGGGTTGATTTCACAAAAGGATCATAAAGTCAAAATTTCATCTGATGAAAAAGTCAACTGTACAAAAGTCCAAGTTTGACTTTTTGGATTTTTGGTCAACCAAGGTTCCTTAACCCTAAAACAATGTTAATATGTGAGTTAAGAAAAATCAAAGAAAGTGAGTTAACTTGCTAAAGGGGTAACCATAAAAAAAAACTTAGATTTTTTCTAAGTTATGGAATAAAGTGGCTAGGGTACCAACTTTGCAAGGCCATATCTCTCAAACCCTAAGACCTTTCTCTCCCATTCAAAGCTCAGATGGAAGCCCTCATTACACTCTACAAAAGCTTCAACTACATCTCATTCCAATTCCTTGTGGATTTCAAGTTATGATTGGATCAAAATCACTAAAAAACATGAAAGTGCATTTTTCCAACACTTAGAAGAAATTCTGCCCAAGGCAGATTTCAAGTGAAACACCAAAACTTGGAGGGTTGTTTCACATAGTTCTAGGCTGAGTCAATTCAAGATGTAAACATCAAAGTTGTTGTGCATATTGCCTACAATCCAAGGAACTTATTGGCATAAAACAACTCAGCTTGAGCCAAGAGTTATGGCTCTGCAAGACACCATGGCAAGGCTGTCATGAAAAACCAGTTTGCATGTTTTCTTGCTTTACACGATTTCTGAGTCAAGGCCTAAGATCACTATGCCACATTCATCCAATCCGATCACAATGCATCTGATCCAACCAACAAACTTGGACTGAAATGCCAAGAGCTTATCCTTGAGAATTGATGAGTTTTTGGCATATATGCCTTGAATTCAAAGGCATTTATGTGAAATAGGTCACTTTCAATAAAGCCACTCTACTCAGTCAAGATGCTCACTTAAAAAACAATTAAAACATCTGAAGAATGTGGATTTGGTCAAGACATAGTCCTGCTCTTGGGAGAGGCTAGGTTGCCTTGCATGAGAAGAAATGCCACCAAGCCAAAGCCGTTGAATGTGTTATGATCTTGCAGCCATTCACTATTCCTCCAAGACAAGAGTTGATCCACTATAAATAGAGGTCCTAACTGATCATTCAAACTACACCAAAGCAGCTTACAACATTGCTTTCTCTCATTTCCTTCTTAAACTCCAAATTTCATTGTTCTTGAGAAAGTACTATCGGGTTTTGAGTTGGAGAGCAATGCAACTCAAACCAATGGTTCACACACCTCATATACAACATATAAGAGTGATCTAAATCATTACATTCAATCTGTAACATCAGAATCATCAAATCACACCTCAATTGCTCAAAGTTACAAAGCAACTGCAGGTTGGGTCCAGTTGGCTAATCTAGAGGTTTTCCAATCAACCTAAGCATTCAAACACATCCATTGAGGTACAAGGAAGTTATCCAAATCATTGGAACTCATCTGTAATACCTCCAAACCAGAATTCGATTCTCACTTGCAGAGGTAAACCTTAAACTCTCAAACTCAATGAATCATGCATCATAAACATGTTTTCTTGTTACCATTGTGTTTCTAGATGTTTGTAGATCCTTTCCCCTCAATCAATTGTTGTTTACAATTCGTGTGTTGGATTTCATTGAGTTCATGTCAATTTTAGGGTTCTTTAGGTTTTATCATATTATGTTTTGATTCACTTTATTTCAATAAAATTGGGTATTGCCATTGTCTTCCTCAACTGAAAACGCATGATTTTCATATTTGGATCATGAGGAATGGTTGAGAGATGAGTGAGATAGGAGGCTTCACGTATCTTGGCTTGAGGATGAAGATGGCCATGGCGCCATGCTTCAGAAATTCAACTTGTTTGCTATATACTTTTCCCTTGCCATATAATAAATGAATTGGCATTGCGCCCCAGTGGTTGATCAGCTGGTTTGTGTGTATTGAGCGAGCGAGAAATCTGGGGTTCGAATCCCCCTCGCCCCAGACCTCTTTTTTATCACTTGTTCTTTTTTTTATTATTTTTCATATTATTTTTTAATGATTTGAAAATTTAATTTCTCTCTCAATTTTAATCATTTTTTATTGGTTCTTTTTCTGAAAAATCACAAAAATATTAAAGTATTTTATTTTACAAAATAATCAGGTTTATATTATTTATTTAATATAGTTGGTATTTTTGTGAATAAATTCATTTTTATTGTTTTTAAACATTTTAAAAGTGAATTTTTATCTTGAAAATCAAAACCATATGAGTTGTAATTTATCTTGTGATTAAAGCCTCATTTTTCAAACCTTGAACAAAAATCACAAGTTGTTTATTCAAACTTATTTGGTGTTTTTATCATTTTTTTTATTTTTCTTTGAAAAATTACTTTGAAAAAATGAAATTAGGGTTTTCTTGGATTTTTTATCTTTCTCAAAACATCTTTAAACACTTTTGGGCCTCTAATAGAGTGTAAGTCCCAACCCTTTTTGTATATAAACCTTTTTGGGTCTCAGTCGTTATATAAGTCCCAATACGATTTTAAAAATCTCGACGCGATCGCCGTTTTCAAACAATTTTAACCTGGGCCTCCCCTTGTGTTTTAAGTCCCATCTTTCTTTTAAAATCATTTTTGGGCCTCTAATAGAGTGTAAGTCCCATCCCTTTTAGTACAGAAATAAATTGGGCCTCAGTCGTTCTATAAGTCCCGATACAATTTTCAAAACAACGGTGTGATCACTGTTTTTCATCTGGGCCTCTCCTTGAGCTGTAAGCCCCATCACTTGTACAAAAATAAACCTTGGGCTTCTCCTTGAGCTGTAAGCCCTAATCTCTGTTCAAAACAACTTCTCTTTTTTATTCAATTTCAAATATACAGTTGTTATCAAAACTTTCTCTGTTTTTCTTTGAACAACTAATAATACAGCTATGGAAGCTTGCACGCCTGTAAGTTTTATCAGCTTTCTTTTACTTACTTGCACATATACATATATATATATATATATATATATATTTGTTTAAACATCTTGGAAGCTTGCTCACTTGTAAGTTTCTATCAGCTTTACTTTACATGCTTTCATATATATAACTGTATTGTGGGAAGCTTGCTCACCTGTAAGTCCTCCTTTCATATCCTTTTAAATACTTGTCATATATCAACTGTATATATACTTGTATATCTGCTTAGAGTTTTCCCAGACAATTAGGTCTAGAACTAGGTAAAGCCAGCATTCGCTCTTTCAACAGTCAAAACTAGATCCCCATAGGATTCCAGATACAATCTTGCCTCCTCTTGGGCTTATACAATATGGAACAAAGAGAAAGCCATTATTCTTTGTGAAATTTTTCCCAGACTGTCACCTTAGAAATTGCCAAAGAAATTCTACTCCCCAGAGGTGATCTATTCTCGGTGAATAGCATCTTTTAAATTTCTTCAAACTTCAGCATTGTTGGCTAAATGATATATTCTCGGTGAATAGCATTTCTTGAACCTTTCTTTGGTTTGGGATCCACGGGCTTCTTAAAAGCATTCCCCGCCTCCTCTTGGGAGTTGTACAAGGACCCTCAGGCCTCTTAAAGGTTCCCATGCCTCCTCTTGGGCTTAGTACAAGGACCCGACGACCTCTCATAGACATTCTCAAGCACCAGAAAAACCCTAATCACGCGATCAATCTCTAGCTGAGTCAACTCGCCCCATAGGTTTCTAAACTCAGTCTTTCATTTCCCCAGCATAGGGTCAACTTTTTATCAGAACCTCAAGGCATATAATACCTCAACTCTTCTTTCTCCAGCAAGAGTTGATTCCTTACTTTGGACCTATCTTTGGATCTAAATAATCCTCAACAAAAGTCAGCCTCCTCTTAGGCTTTGTATAATGACCTCTTTGTTCTTCCCTAGCAAAGATAGCCTCCTCTTAGGCTTTGTATAATGATCTTTCTTTTCCTCAGTATTAGTCTAGCCTCCTCTTGGGCTTTGTACAATGATTTTCCCCAGCTGAGCTTATCTCTTCAGACTCTCTTGTTGAGTCAATCACCCTTTCAGACTCTCTTGTTGAGTCAATCATCTTTTAGCCTCAATCTCGGGCTTTGTACGAGACAGAAAATCACTCTCTTGTTGAGTAAAAAAGACTCTCTTGTTGAGTCAATCATCTTTTAGCCTCAATCTCAGGCTTTGTACGAGACATCAAATCACTCTCTTATTGAGTAAAATAGACTCTTTTGTTGAGTCAATCACTTTTCAGACTCTCTTGTTGAGTCAATCATCTTTTCATACTCTCTTGTTGAGTCAATCCCTTCTTAGCCTCAATCTTGGGCTTCGTACAAGACACATACAAATATCTCCCTAGCGGAGTCAATTCCTCCCAGCTTTCTTTTAGGCTTGGTGAATTAATCTCCTTAAACAGAGTCAATCTTCTTTCAGCCTCAATCTTGGGCTTTGTACAAGACAGATAAACATATTCTCCAACAGAGCCAATAAAACCCTCTTTCAGCCTTAATCTTGGACTTTGTACAAGACAGATAAAACCTTTCACCAGTTGAGTCAGTTTTCCCTTTTAGGATCCTCTTAGGCTTTGTATAATGATATCCCCCAAAGAGTCTATCTCTTTTTAGCCTCAATCTTGGGCTTTGTACAAGACAAATAAACACTCTCTTGTTGAGTCAGTCTCTTCCATCCTCCTCTTAGGCTTTGTATAAGGACTTCCCCAGTGGAGTCAATCAACCTCTTTGCTTCAACCTTAGGCTTTGATCAAGGCACATAAAAACAAACTTCTCTTCTTTCATCTAATTGCTGTAAGCGGCGAGCCTCTGGATTATTTACATCCATGCCACTGTCCATCTCTTAGCATGAGAAATTCCTAAGGAAAAATGGCATTGCTTTACACTGAGTTAAAGTATTCTCCTTAGGACAATCCTTCATAAAGGAAATTATGGCATTACTAGATTCTCACATCCTAGTTAAAGTAATTCTCCTTTATAATCAGTCACCCAACAGTTGTGATAAACATATGAGATATCTCTCTTTAGAGATGACAAATTCTCTCTCAGTCAAACTTTTTAGCTTCAATCTTGGGCTTTGAACAAGACACAAATCTCTTTTTAGCTTCAATCTTGGGCTTTAAACAAGACATAAATACTCCTTTTAGCTTCAATCTTGGGCTTTGAACAAGACACCAAAATTTCCTTCCGTGGAGGGAACTATGATTGCTCTAATTTCTCTGTTTATCTTTAACGGGAATACATAGGCATAAGATTGTGAAATCTTAGCGAGCACACTAAATCAAAAACCTTAGGTCCTGTACCTTCACACTAAATCAAAACCTTAGGTCTCGTACCTTCACATCAATCAAAACTCTAGGTTTCATACCTTACCAAAAACATCGGAACGAACCCGATATCAACAAAAACTCTCTCTCTCTCTCAACACTCCCAATGAAGAAACTTTATGATTTACGGATAAACACCATCAAGTAGAAAACGATAAGTATGATTGCTAATCAACCTGTGGATAACCACATATAGGATGGGTAACTGACAACTCCCAATTGTATAACCTGACCCCGAACTCCCCGATCTCTCTTAGCATTTGTTCAGTTATACATTCGCGTGCAAGGTTAGTTTTAGATAGCTTCCCTTTCCCTTCCAGATTCACGGGATAAATAAGAAATCAGAAAGTAGCACCCCCCTCCTCTTCAATGAGGAGAAAACCCAAATTCTGCGATAAGGTGGTCGGGTCACCGACAAAAATCACACGCTACACCTTAAAACCAACAACCTCCTCTTAGGCATCATACAAAGATCCCTCTCTACACTAGAGCCTACCACTTCTTGAGAGACTTAGACAGTCTCAACCTCCTCTTGAGCTTCATACAAGTAAGACTTGGAAAGTCTCATCTCCTCTTGGATCTCACAGAAACCCTCAAGTTTCCTAAAAGCACAGGAAAAACCCTGATCATTTCATCATTATACTAATCTCCGGCAGAGTTAAAACCATCATAGGTTTTTAAACTCTAAACTACACTTAGACCCCCAACAAGGTTTAAGCTTCACCTTAAAAATCCCCAACCTGGGTCAATCAACCATCAACAAATCCCCAGTGGAATCAGAACCTCATGGCATCTGATATCTCAACTCTTCCCTGTTTCCCAGCAAGACAAAACCCCTTTGGATTCCCCAATACAATTCAGACCTGCTCCTGGATTTCCACAAATCCTCAGCAAGAGATAGCCTCCTCTTAGGCTTCATATAAAAATTTTCCCCAGTCAGCCTCAATCTTGGGCTTTGTACAAGACAGATAAAACATTCCCCAATGGAGTCATTTTCCTTCAACCTCAATCTTGGGCTTTGTACAAGCCAGATAAAAACCCTCCTCAGTTGAGTCAGTCTCTCTTAGCTTCAACCTTGGGCTTTGATCAAGGCACACAAAAATCAACAACCCCTCAGATGAGACCATGAGTCCACTCTGCATGATGACATTTCCTCTATACATCACATATCAAAACAAACAAACAAAACCTTTTTCCAGATAATTACTGTAAGTGGCACACTTGTTGATTCAAAATCCAAGCTGGAGTCCTTCCTTTATCCTGGCCAAAAAATTATCTTTCGTCTAACAACTGTATATAGAAAGCCTCTAGATTCAATACATCCAAGACAATGTCCCTCTCTTAGCATGAAAGATTCATAAGGAAAAAGTGGCATTGCTCTACACTGAGTCAAAGCTTTCTTCCTTCATGACATCCCTCTTATAAAGGAAATTATGGCATTACTGGATTCTACAAATCCTAGTTAAAGTAATTTCCCTTATTATCAATTTCTTAACATTTGTGATGAATAGGTGAGTTTTCTCCCTTTAGAGATGACAAATTCTCTCTCAATCATACTTTAAGCTTCAATCTTGGTCTTTGAACAAGACACAAATACTCATCTAGCTTCAATCTTGGGCTTTGAACAAGACACCAAATATATTTCCTCCCATAGAAATAGGAGGAACTACGATTGCTCCGATTTCCCAGTTATCTTTACGGGAATACGTAGGCATAAGATTGCGAAATCTTAGCGAGCACACAAATAAAAAACTTTAGGTTCAGTACCTTCCCAAAAACAACGGAAAACCCGTAAACAACAAAAACATTCTCTCAACACTCCCAAAGGAAAAAAATTCCCAAACCATAGCAGATAAACACAAGAGAACATTTCAAATTAACAGAGAAACATGCAATAAAAAGGCCTTTGGATAACCATATATACACTGGGTGTTAATAGCTTCCCTTTGTATAACCGACCCCGATCCCCGATCTCTTAGCATTTGTTAAAGAATACATTTGCGTGCAAGGTTAGTTTTAGATATCTTCCCTTTCCTTTCAAGCTTCATAGGATAAATAAGAAATCAGAAAGTAGCATCCAATTCCAACTATTGCGGTAAGGTGGTCGTGTCACCGAAAAAAATCGCACGCTATAATTTCCATCATTCTTAGAAGTATTGTGTGAGTTTTCCTTGTTACTAGCCATTTGACCTATAATAAAGAAAAACATAAACACAATATAAAAATCCATAATCCATATAATATATTAAATGACAAATATATAATTTTATTGAACGACAGAATATATAATTTTGTTGAAAAATCCATATTAAAATTTTACTAGTACCTTTTTCACTAACATCTCTTCCTTTTCTTGGTTGGAATATGATTTACTTGTCTCTTAACAACACGGACGAATGGATTGATCCAAATTCCCTTATTATGATCATTTCTAATATATGAATCATTTGCTCTAATATTCTCATCTTGATCATTTCTAATATACGATTTATTCCCTCTAACATATGACTCATTCTGAACATCAATATCACCTTGATCTACGATGTTATCATCAATTACTTTGTTAGATAAAAGCACTATAGACCATTTCATACTTGTCAGATCAGTGACATAGAACACTTGTTTAGCTTGAGAGGCTAGAATAAAAGGCTCATCTTTGTACCCCACCCTGTTAAGATCCACTTGCAAAAATCCTGACTTATCCATTCGTATGCCACTATTATTTTCAACCCACTTGCAACCAAAGATAGGAATCTGAAACTTCTCATAATCAGACACCCAAATGTGCTCGATAACCCCAAAATATGATAGATTTGCATATTTGGGGTTTAAGTCCTTCACACTTGAAATATGCATTACTTCAGCTACCACGGTGACACCACTATTTTGCATAGTACTTTTATCATCTTGTTCTTTGGTATAAAATGTGAATCCATTAATTGCGTATGCGCTATAAGAAAACACATGAAAACTTGGACCATATGCTAGACATCTCAACCTTTCTATTATTGAAGCGGGATCTAAATAAAACTTTGAATAAATATGATTCTTAAACCATGGTATAAAACTTCGATTAAGCTCTCGTACTATCCAATTTTCATTTCTATTCGGATTTAAACCTCGGAGTACATCCTTGTGCATTTAAACATATGGCTCAACCTCATTGTCATTGTGCAGAACATATAAATGCATTTGCTCCCATTCAGCCCTTGATACTATCACAATTTTATTTCCAATTAACTTTTTTCCTTCTTTTTTTCGAAAATGTGAGATTTGGGGAGTCCAATAGATTGAATATTGGAAAAATATTCAGTACAAAACTCAATCGTTTCTTCAACAATGTATAGTTCAACAATACAACCCTCTGGTCGACTTCGGTTTTTCACATACCCTTTTAATATTTTCATATAGCGTTCAATAGGGTACATCCATCTCATATAAACTAGTCCACACAATTGTGTCTCTTTCACAAGATTAACAACTAGATATACCATTATGTCAAAAAAGGAGGGAGGAAAATACATTTCAAGCTCACACAAAGTAATAACTATTTCTTTTTGCAATGTTGGTTAGATTGCAGGATAGATCACCTTACTACAAATTGACTTGAAGAAAAAACACAATTTAGTTATGGCTCTTCTTACTTTTTCTGGAAAAATAGAACGTATACCTATGGTAGAAAATGTTCCATTATAATTTGGTAATCATGTGTCTTTAAACTCTTTAACTTAAGGTCTTTCATAGACACAAGTCTTCTAATATCTGAAGAGTATCCTTCTGGAACTTTAACTTCACTTAGAAACTTACA
This sequence comes from Lathyrus tuberosus, assembly GCA_022829125.1. Lineage (NCBI taxonomy): Eukaryota > Viridiplantae > Streptophyta > Magnoliopsida > Fabales > Fabaceae > Lathyrus > Lathyrus tuberosus. Next base: position 2,370,076 of record JALAZF010000579.1, read on the forward strand.
CAATATTTTTTTCTCTTTTCTAGATAAAGTATAAGCATCAGGTGGGAGATATGTTCGTTTTCCTTTCTTCAAGGGTCCTAATTCATTTCTTATTCCCATCGCTATCAAGTCCTTTCTTGCTTTAAGGCAATCCTTAGACTTTCCTTGTATATTGAGTAACGTACCAATAACACTTTCAAATACATTTTTTTTCAATATGCATAACATCAAGAAAATGTCTTACATACAACGACTTTCAATATGGAAATTCTAAAAAAATTGACCTCTTCTTCCACCCACGTTTGACAAGTGTATGTGCAAAAGGCTTGCCAAACTGAGTACTCACATCTTTCACCTTTTCAAAAATTTGGTCACCTGTCAATATAGGTGGAGCTCTACCTTGTTCTGGATTTCCATTAAATGCTTTTCTCGACCCACGATAATGATGATTAGAATTTAAGAATATATGATGACCGAGAAAGACATTCTTCTGAAAAAATTCCAATCGCGTCCAATCTGTTTTTTCTTCACAAATAGGACACGCACATTGACCTTTAATGATATACCCTGATAGATTTCAGTATGTTGGAAAATGATTAATTATGCCAAACAACATCGCCCTCAAATTGAAACTTTCTTTCCTATATCCATCATAAACCTCCACATATTCTCCCACAAAATCTTTAAATCTTCGATTAAAGGTGTCAAGTATAAGTCTATGTCATTCCCTGATTGTTTAGGCCCAGAAATTAACATAGATAACATCATGTACTTACGCTTCATACATAGCCATGGAGGTAGGTTAAAAATCATAATCATCACAGGCCATGTGGTATGTGAGATACTTTGAAGACCATGTGGGTTCATTCCATGAGTAGATAATGTCAAGCGAAGGTTTCTTGCTTCTTCTCCAAATTCAGGATAATCATTACCAATTTCATCCACTGTGGTGAATCTACCAGATGTCAAAACTTTCCATCTATAGTTCTTTCATTTGAATGCCAAGTCAAATGTTTTGCATCGGTTTCACTACGAAACATGCGTTTAAATCTCAGAATTATAGGAAGATACCATAAGACTTTTGCTGGAGACAATTTTTTCTTATATCGAGAGACACCGTATTTACGACACTCATTTAACGATGCATATTCATTTCGAAACAAAATGCAATCATTTGGACAAGCATGTATCTTATCATAACTCATGCCAATAGAGCACAACATTTTTTTTGGCCTCATAGGTTTGATTGGGAAGAACATTATCCTCTGGAAGAATATCTAGGGCTAATAACTCTGTGAAAATTTTATCTGACCATCCATTGCCCGCCTTTAAGTTGTACAACTTTAATACCGCAGACAATCTTGTGAATTTAGTGCAACCTTTATACAACGGTTTCTCTGCATCGCTTACCAACCTCTCAAACATTTTAGGACATTCCTGAAGATCTTCTTCAAGTGCTTCTGCAATCTCTTCGACTCGATCACAATCGTATGTATTTGTGCCATTGTCATTTGAAGCATAGGTCGTATTATCCCCCGGTTGAACATTCTTGTTACTTATCTCACCATGTAATATCCAACATGTATAATTTCTATCAATTTCATGCCTCTTTAAATGCGATTCCAACTCAACTGCGTCAATCCGACGCCCATAACAACAATCTAAGCAAGGACATGTGATTCGACTGGGGTCTTTGACGTGTTCAACAGCAAACTTAACGAATTATAATACCCAATTCTCGTACTCTTTTGACAATCAATTAAAAGACATCCATTTTTTATCCATGGTTTTACTAAGTAAGCTAAACAAAAACATTAATTATTCACGCAACTATAGCAAAAGAACAACTAATTACCTGTAGACAAGTCAGCAACTTCTGGAACCACACAGTGTAAGATTCTTGGAAATAATCAGAAAGCAGACGGAGGGAGTATGTTCGGAACTGGAGCGTAGCCAGAAACAGAGGGAGCTACAAACTAGTGAATGAAGGCTGAGGGAGTAGCGTTGCGAGCTGCTTCAGACGGAGGGGAGATCGGATTGTAGGGGTGGTCGAGCCAAACAGTGACGGAATGAGAGGGAGGAGCTCCGCGGGCTTCTTCTTCGTTACTGTATAGGTTCCACTTGAAATGTCCAGGGAAACGACGGCGGAATGAACGGAGAAAGGCCGGTCGGAAACAAAGAGAAAATTGCCAGATACGAATAGGGAACGATCGGAAAGAGAGTTTCAGAAGTTTGGGAAGTTTTAGGGTTTCGTAAGTTTTTGAAATTTCTAAAGTTTTGGCTGGTACTGTGAGTTTAGTATTTAGAAATTAATGACATAAGGCAGCGCTTTCTGAAGCGCTTTCTTATGTATTGCCTTTAGCAGCGCTTTTTCTTAAAAAGCGCTTTCTATTCTATGGCCTATAGCTGCGCTTTTATGAAGCGCTCTCTGAAGAACGTCCTTCAGCAACACTTTATAAAGTGTGGCCTCTAGCAGCGCGTTTTAAAAGTGCTATCGTATGTATGGCCTTTAGCAGCGCTTTCTAATGTTAGCCTTTAGCAGCGCTTTTTCTCAATTTAGTATATAGTTTTAATTTATTTTTTTAACTTATAGCAGCGCTTTGGGAAAAAAGCGTTGTCTATGGAATGCTGCCTAAAACCAATTTGGCGTAGTGGAGAGAGAGAGAGAGAGAGAGAGAGAGAGAGAGAGAGAGAGAGAGAGATAGAGAGAAAGATAAAAGAGGGTTTCGACTACCAAGAGAAAAAAGTGACGTTTTATAGCGATTTTGGAGCTTTTGGAGGCCATTGAAGCCATTGGTGAGCTTCTTCTTCAATGATTATATATGCTCTTGGAATCTAAACTAATGGTATTGATTAATTTCAGCATGAGCAGCTAGATTCCTCTAGGTTAGGTAAAATTTGATGATGAACTTATTTTTGCTTGAATGGGACATATGATCGCATGACGTTAATGTTATTGTTCTGACTTAGTTATTATTCAGTTATTGATTGTGTCCATTTCTTTTTTATTGTTATGTTCAAATCAATATTGATAAGTTGTGACTACTGACCCTGGGGATATTTATCTGAACTTCTTAAACTGTTGAATTCGCTAATTGGTTAGGGATAGTATGATTAGGAATATTGATTTAGGGAATAACGTGCTCTATTTCCTAATCTGATGGGAAGGTTGGCTTGAGGGATCAGGGAGTTGACGCCTAGATTAGTGAGCTACCTGTCAAGGGATTGGGTGTTGTGGTAGAGTTATAGTTCGTCGTGTAACTCTATATTCAGCGCATATCTATTAATGGTTGTTTCATCAATCAAGTAGAAATATGAGATTCTGATCATGCGACTTGACCTCTTGTCTCATCATCATTATAAAAATATTTTCTTGTGTTTTCGAACAAAAAATTCTCAAAACCCCCCACAAATTACTGTTTTTATTACATTGCACAACATCTTTTGTTTTAAGTTCTTAATCTTTGTAGAGACGAATTTGTTTTATTACTCGATAACAACACTAATACAATTACTAGTAAATTATCCATCACAAGGGTAATGTGACTTTAGACAGTTTTTTTAATATTTAAAGGCTGGAACAATAATAATCATTTCTTCACATTATAATTTGAAATATAGGAAGAAATTAATACGACATCATCCTAAATACAATCGTCAATAATAATACATAGATGCACAAACATAATAAAATAGTAGTTCATTCAGACTACAAAAGAAACTACCCAAGATTCAAGGGTAAAATATCAATCAACATATGATATTGTACTAACACAATGTATGGAAAAATACTCTAATAGCCTAGAGGGGCACTCAAATGAGCCTTAGATTCTAAAATTGCTCTCTCCTGCTGAGTGATACTCTCCAAAACATCATTAGAAGAGGTCAATTGATGCTTAAGATTTTCCACATGTTGAGTCAAAATGTCTATCTTCAAACGCACTACTTCAACATCCTCAATAATCTGTTTCTTGGAATCCAATAATTTTTGCAACGCATCTTGAGAGAATTGCAAATCAGGAAACAAAGCACGCTTTTCAACACCATCCAACCAACCCTTGTCAAAAGAAAAACTACGCACATCATGTATTAACTCAATAAATTCAGAGTGGCTAGAACCTAACACATCCAACACACTGTGTGTTTGGAGGAATTTCAGTAGCTTAGTTAGGCACTTGTATGCATAGCCCTTATATCCATTACTAAATGTATCACTTAGAAGAACTGAAGGATGCTTAACAAGAAAAGCAGTCAACAAAGACAAGTTCTCATAATCCAAATGCTTCTTGGAAACCAATTTCTCAAGCTCTCGCGTGACAAGATATGGAGAATTTAAATCTTCCACTTTTTTAGAAGGGTTCCCTAATAATAAAGAAAATACTAGTTAAGACTAAAGAGAACAAAGAAAAAAATTTAAAAAAAATATTTTGAGAGAAAATACCTTCAAAATGCATTAAAGGAGCCTCAAATGCAAGAGGCATAGGAACACTATTGATATGTGAGGGCTTCGATTTCAAAACAGTAAATTCATCACCCTTAAGAAATTGTTCCTCAATAGTTGAGCTTGCTTTCATGACAACATCTTCATTTAGAGAAACTAAGCAAAATGTGGGAGGGAAGAGAGTTTAACTTCAAAATCAAAATGGTTATAAGTTAACATAAGGAAATAAAATCTATCTAAAGAGTAGTTACCTTGATTATCATTGATCTTAGTAATTTCTAGAGAATCTCTAACATCAACATCTTGTTCCTACACATTTTCAAATAAACAAATGATATTATCAATATCCAGAACATTCATATTTTTAAGTTTAACCTCATTAAATTTATCTAGAGGTGCCAAACGGGCCTACCCCATTTTGGCCCGCCTCACAAAAATACTCACTTGTGAAGAAGTAACTATTTCTAAATGAGTAGATGGTGTTATTGTCTGTGCATTTGTTAATGCAGTTCCTTATTTATCACACTTCAAAAAATATTAAAAGAATGTTTAATTGTATAGTATAATTAATTCCTACATTTGAAAAAGAGTAAAAAAGAAAACAATCAATTTAAGGGAGAGACCTTTAGTTTAGGAGAAACTAATTGTATAGGTGGCCCATTCCTTATGTTAGAAACAGAATATGTCGGTACTCCAAAAGTTGTTTTGAATGAATAATCCCCTTGAATACTCTGATAGTTTGTTTCTTTCAAACACTGTAGTAGAAAAATGTAAGTAAGTTTTAGTAATTTTTTAAGAAGCACTTGAAGTAAAATCTATTTATTTTTATATTTATATGCACAATGAGGTGATACTGTATTAAATTATTTGCCTGTGAAGGTTTGATGGTAGTATCGATTTCTCTGAGTTGATCTTGTTTGTTTATCAAACCTTGCTGACTTGTTGGTTGTTCTTTCTCCAACTCCTGTGTTAAAAACAAAGGCATTAGTGATATAAAACATATAATTAATAATATCCATTATTAAGTAAAACCTTAAATTATTGAATGAGTATTATGCATAGGAATATCCAAGGGAATGTAAAATGGTCTGCAAATTACTTTTGAGCTTGTTGGTAATACTGCTATTGATGGTATCTCTAAATCAGAAGGATTTTCAACAAATTCATGCTTTACCTCTGGTGTTTGTTTCATTATTATCTGCACAAAAATATGTTTGATTCAAAGATATTTTCATCAAGATTGTATTCAGATATGAGTAGCTTGAATAAAGAGATTGATATATTGACCTGTGAAGAAGTCAACTTGTGCCCTATTGCTGCTTCAACTTCAATCCCAACACCAACCACAACATCTTTTGTGGTTTCTGCACTTGAATTTTCATTACCAATATCGTGACCTTTGGAATCATCTCCTAATTCTAGAAAAATAGTTTTGATTAAAATCATTAGATAATAAGTCATAAATATTACAATAAAACCAAAATGTTCACTAGATGTACAATTGCTTGTATTTTTTAAAATATTGGGAAAAGAAAGAAATTTTATTAATTAGAGTGACACTAATGACTATTTTACAGCCATTACAAAGGAATTTTAAAATTTGTTCCTAGTACATAATATTTTACCACATTTATAAAGCTTTTATTAGTTAGGTTATAGGTAACTATAAATTCTTACATTTTAAACACTTTAATTATTTATACTCTTCAAACAACTAGTTTAATTTCTTAACGATTAAAAGAAAGAGAGAAATGGATGATAAAGTTAAATTAGAGATTATATGAAGTATCTAGAAAGTCAGCCATTAATCAAATAAGATCACCTCTTTTTAGGATTCAAATTGTCTGCATCTCAGATAATTTAATAAAGTATATAAGAAAATAAACACTCTGCATAATAATGAACAAGAGGTGGAAGGGAAGAGACTTAAACTTCAAAATCAAAAGGGTGATAAGATGACATAAGAAAATAAAATTGGTCTAAAGAGTTGTCACCTTGATCATCATTAACCTCAGTAGTTTCTAGAGAATCTCTAAAATCAACATCTTGTTCCTACACATATTCAAAAAAATTAAAAGGATGTTTAGTTTGGTAGTAGAATTTAATTCCTACATTGATAAAGGGTCAAAATGAAAACAAGCAATATAAGAGAGCTTGAATTAAAATCTATATATTTTTAGCTTTAGACGCACAATTATGTTTTACTATATTACATTACTTGCCTGAGAGGATATGATGGTAGTATCGATTTCTCCAAGTGAATCTTGTTGGTTTATCCAACCTTGTTGACTTGTTGATTGTTCGTTCTCCAACTTCTATATTAAGAACAAATTCATTAGTGATATAAAACTAATAATTAATAAGTAAGGCTTTGGATTATTGAATTAGTAGTGCGTATAGGAACATGCAAGGGAATTCAACAAGGTCTGCAAATTACTTTTGTATTTGTTGGTAATATTGCAACTGATGGTGTCTCTAAATCAGAAGCATTTTTAACAAATTCATGCTCTGCCTCTAACGATTGTTTCATTTGTAACTACATAAAAGAACATGCTTGATTCAAAATCATCGTCATGTAATTTTATTAAGATGTGAATAGCTTGAATAAAGAGATTGATTGATTTTAACCTGTGAAGAAGTCAACGTGTGTCCTAATGTTGCTTCAACTTCAATCCCAACACCAACGTCATCGTCATGGTGATTGTAATCTTTTATGGCAAAATCTACAGAAAAAAATAGACGCATAAAATTTTGGTATGTGGAAAAATCTACAGAGAAAAATAGTATAGGTTAAAATCAATAGATAATAAGTCATAAACATAACAATGAAACCAAAATGTTCACAACGTGTACAATTGCTTATTTTTTTCAAATATTGGGAAAAGATAAAAACGTTATTAATTAAAGTGACACTACTGACCATTTTACAACCATTCCATAGGAGTTTTAAAACTTGTTTCTAGAAGCTCATAGATACAATTGTTCATATATCTATGCATATTAATTAAAATTTTACCACTTTTATAATGCTTTTATTAGTAAAGATTGTTAGGGAGAGATTTCTACTAGAGAGCATTGAACATTGTGGGATTTTCTTTTCTAGAGCAAAACCTTTGTGAGAGACACACCACATACGCACCCAAAACCTTAAGGTGATAGATGTGTGGGTTCTCCCACTTATAAATGTTCAAGTCACCACATTCCTATCCAATGTGAGACTATTATCCACAATAGCACTCCCCCTCAAGTGTGACTTAAGTCGAAGCTTCAACTGTGCAACTGCACCTTCTGTTGTGTGTTTCTAACTCAACACCCTTGTACCGTCATTGACACTCTTCAACGGGACACCTCCTAACCACCACCTGTGGGAAGTACTTTTGATACAAGTAAATCGGTCCTTTACTCGAACTAAAGGCACTTTCTATTGTGTGTTTCTTACTCAACACCCTTGTACCGTCGTTGACACTCTTCAACGGGACACCTCCTAACCACCACCTGGCGGGAGTACTTTCGATACAAGTAAGTCAGTCCTTTACTCGAACCAAAGACTCATGATATCACTAGGGAGCATTGAATATTGTGGGATTTTCCTTTCTAGAGCAACACCTTTGTGAGAGACACATCACATACTCACCCAAAACCTTAAGGTGATAGGTGTGTGGGTTCTCCCACTTATAAATGCTCAAGTCACCACATTCCTATCCAATGTGGGACTATTATCCACAATATTCACACTTGTTAATACTTAACAACGATATCAGTAACTATAAATTCTTACATTTTAAAATACCCATTCATGCACATTTCTACTTTAGACGGTTTAATTATTTATACTCTTCAACCACCGAGTTTTATTTCTTAACCATTATAGGACATGGTAAAGATAAAGCAAAGATTATATCATCAAAATTTGGTTTTTAACTATAGCTAGAGACACATGTATATTCTCTCCTACTCCTTGGTAAGAAATATAGGGAGAAAAAATTATGAGAAAATTGTCTCAAAATATTTTTTATATTAATCAACTAAGATCACCTCTTTTAAGGTTCCAAACTGTCTACATATTTGACGGTTTAAAAAGGTATATATTCAGATAGAAAGTGACATATCATATGTTGTGAAATCGGATTGCAAGAACAGACTTCGACTACGGCATGTACATCTTTGACTACTGTCGAACCATTAAGTTATCCGTGTCGAAGCTAAAGTTTGATTCGAATACCACAAATCTCCACCTTGGAACAAACCCTACACTAACAAGGGAATAAACTAGCTTTCATCATGCAACTTTATCAACTGCCTATAGTGGAAGAACTTGCTACTTGGCAATGTCTTGGTGATCATATCAGCAACATTGTCATTAGTCGAAACCTTCAACACATGGACTTCTCCACGCTCGATAATCTCTCTGACGAAATGCAAACTCACATCGATGTGCTTGGTTCACTCATGATAGGATGAATTCTTCGATAAGTGTGTTGCACATTGAGTGTCACATTTAACAGTGATTGCCTAAAGTTTCAGCTCCTTAGAATAACATTTAAGCCACAATGCTTCTTTTACAACTTTAGTGAGGGAAATATACCTTGCTTCAATGGTTGATACGGAAAAAATCTTCTTAATTGTTGCTTTCCAACTAATTGTTGTGTCAAACATAGTGAGCACATATCCAAAAATAGATTTTTGGAATCCATACAACCTGCATAATCACAATCGACAAATCCTTCGATTTCTTCTTTGTTATCATCACCACATGCTTCACCATAAACCAGGAGTCTGCTCAGAGATCCATTTATGTACCTTGGAATCAACTTCAATCCTTGCCAGTGCGTCTTTCCAGGATTTGTCATGTACCTGCTTAGAAGACTCACTGCATATGTTGTGTCTAGCCTAGTACAAACCGTATCATACATCAACGAACCTACTATGTTACCATATGGTATACTTTTCATATAGGCTCTTTCGAGCTCAGTACTCGGACTCTGATTTATACTTAGCTTAAATTGAGAATATTTCGGAGTCACAACAGGTTTTGAATTCGACATACCAAATTTATTGGGAGTCTTCTTCAGGTATATCTCTTAAGATAAGCATAATCTCGATTGTTTTCTATCTCTTCGGATTTCAATCCCAAGAATCCTAGAAGAAACTCCAAGATCCTTCACGTTGAACTCCTTATCGAGTTTAGCCTTCACCTTCATAATATCCTCTACATTGTTGCTTGCTAAGACGATGTCATCCACATAAAGCAACAAATAAAAAGTGATCTTCCAGGTCGAAATCTGAGGTAAACACAATGGTCAAAATTGCTGCTAGTGAAACCTATGTGTGTTATGAACTTGTCAGATCTCCTATTCTATTCTCAAGAAGATTGTTTCAGCCTATATAATGACCTATTCAGCTTGCACACATAATCTTCCTTTCCAATTTCTGCATACCCTTCAAGTTGCCTCATCAGAATTGTCACATTTAGATCACCATACAGGAAGGTTGTCTTTACATCCATCTGCTTAAGTTCTAGGTTGAACTTTGTTTCCATGGCTAACAACATCCTAATGGATCTATGCTTTACAACAGGTGAAAACACATGATTGAAGTCGACTCCTTCTTTCTGATTGAAACCCCTAGCAATCAACCTTACCTTAATTCGCTTCAACATCACTTCTTTGATTCCTTCCTTAACCTAAAAAATCCACTTACAACTGATTAACCTGGCCCCTGCAAGTTTCTCGATCAGCTCTTAAATGTTATTATCATGACGAGATTTCATCTCATCATCCATGGCTTTAAGTCATTCAGTCGTATCTCGACTCCTCATGACTTCCTTATAGTCTCTAGGTTCTTCATCAAGAAACTCACTTGTAGAGATTAGGGCATAAACCAAGAGATATGCATTCAAGTCTTTGAGGTGGCTTGATGACTCATCTCGACCTATCTCTTGCCAGCAGGTAGTCATTATAAGTCTCCTCATCTTTATCAACAACTTGTGATTATTCTTAGACTTCATCCTGGTTATACAATTCAACATCACTATGTTCCACCTCAACATGAAGCTCTTTATGTTCCAAGTCCTCTTAAAAGATCTTTGAACTTTGACCAATAACATCAATTTTCTTGAAAGCCATCTCAGCTTCATTAAAAATTACAGCTCGTCTTCTGATACACCTCTTGTGACTTGGATCTAGGCCCCATAGCCTATAAACTTTGACGCCTTCAGGGTATCAAAGGAACATACATTTGAGAGCTCTAGGTTCAACCTTGTCTTGCCTAATGTGAGCATATGTTACACAGCTAGATACTTTAAGTTTTACAAGACCTGGTCGATGACCATATCAAACTTTTTCATGCGTCTTCATCCCCAAAGAATTTGAGGGAAACTTATTTATAAGGTATGATGTAGTCACTGTAGCCTCATCCGAAAACACCTTATTTAATCCCACACTAACAAACATGCACTTCACTTTTTCCATAATGGTTAAATTAAACCTTTCATCCAAACCATTTTGTTGGAGAATACTTGTAGTAGGTATATGCCTTGCAATACCAAACATAGTACAGTAGCTATCGAAAACCTCATTGCAAAATTCAATACCATTATTGGTTCTCAACCTCTTGACCTTCCTGCCAGTTTGATTTTTTACCCTAGTCTTCCAAAATTTGAAATTTTTAAAGGTTTCATCCTTAGCTTTCTGAATGGATACCCACAACTTTCGTGAGTAATCATCAACAATGGATACAAAATATTTTGCACCTGAGTCTGAAGGATTTCTTGCATGCCCCAAAAGATCAACATTGATATAATCATGGGATCCATGTGTTATTTGTTTACCTTTGTTAAACATCACCCTATAGGATTTACCAAATACACAAGGTTCACAAAACTCTAGTTTTTGGACCTTGTCACCACATAGTAGATTTTGTTTCGATAATTTGACTAGAAATGTTTTGCTAACATGGCCAATTCACTAGTGCCACAACTATGTCTTCAACACAGGTTTTGTGGATGCCACATCTGCTGAACCACTTACAACCTCAGCCTCAAAGGTATATAGGCCTTGCCTCTTGATGCCTCTGAAGATTTCCTTCAAACACTTTATTAACCTTAGGATACTTTGCTCTCCTTTGAAAACATATCCTTTCTAGTCGAATCCACCAAGAGAAATCAAACTCCTCTTAAGTTCAGGCACATACCTGACATTAGTCAATAGCCTTATTGACTCATCATAGAGTTTGAATCTAACAAATCCAGCTCCTGCAATCTTTTAGGCTCTATTGTTTCCCTACATCACTGACCCACCATCTTGATCACATAATTCCTCGTCAAGTGCCAAGTACAACTTGAATTCATAATACATTCCTTACTAGAGTTGTTGCTTGAAACTACTAGGACATCCGATGATTCATAATCATCTTTCACAATGGCTGCATTACCATTATCCTTACCTCCACGATTGTTCAGACGTTCAGGGCACACCTTTCTTGTGTGACCCTCCTTCTTACAGTGGAAACACCTAATAGCATGAGCATTTTTACATAAGAATTTTGTAGAACCTTACCTTTCTTCCTCTAATACTTACCATCTTTCTTTGAGAACTTTCCTTTAACAATAAATGTTGGCTTTTGCTCTTTTATTTCGTTCAAGTCCATCGAGTACAAGGCTGATTGGACTTCTTCAAAGGTCAGAGACTCTCTTTCATACTAGAGAGGTTCTTAGAAGTGAGCATGGAATCATCGTAAAGCACACAATGACAATAATTCTTGATCTTCATCATCAATCTTAACCTCGATATTTTCAAGATCAAGAAACAACTTGTTGAGCATATCCAACTGTTCAGCCAAGACTTTGTCTTCACTCATCTTGAATGAATAAAAAGCTTGCTTCAGGTAGAGACGTTTGACCAAGGATTTGGTCGTATACAAACCTTCGAGTTTGTTCCACACACCCGCTGCAATTTTCTCCTTTGAAACCTGCCTCAAAACCTTATCACCAGTGTTCAAGATAATTACATTGTGGGATTTCTTGATCATCATCCTCTTCTCTTTCTCTGTTAGGGCATCATTCATCTTCTCTGATCCTTTCAATGCCTCTAACAAACCCTGCTGAACTAGTAGGACTTGCATCTTCAAGCGCCAAAAACAGAAATCATTCACACCGGTGAATTTTTCAATCTCATACTTTGTTGACGACATCTTATCTTCCACGCTCACCGCACAAATTTCTTATGAAATTGATGTCAGAATAACACAATATGATCGGTTTCTTTATCAGCAAGAAACCCACAAAGTAAAGAAGAAGAGAGAAGAAAGAGAAAGACAATTCAGAGTGGTTTAAAACCCTGGATTCTTGATTCAATTACACTTTAGAGAACAATGTTTACAATTGAATCTCAACCACATCACTTTCTTCCTCTGATTAGGATTATTAGGGACTGATGGAGAAGTGATGACTAGTATGATATTTATAAGAAAACTAAACCCTACCTTTCAACTAACATACTAAATAATTTGCCCAACAGACTGCCCCAACTCAACATGCTAACTTAAACAACAAGCTAACTAAGACATTTGCATGCAAGAACAGACTTCAACTACGACATGCACATCTTCAACTACTGTCTAACCATGAAGTTATCTCTGTCAAGTCTAGAGTTCGATCCAAATACCACAAGATAAGTGTATATTCTAAAAAATTTTGTGGTAGTGTGCATGTGACTTTCATAAATCCAAAGAAGAGTTACAAGAAATAAACACTCTACATAATATTTTATAAGCGCTTTCATGTCAACGTCTTCATTTAGAGAAACTATACAAAAGGTGTGAGGGAAGAGAGTTCAACTTCAAAATCAAAAGGGTGATATGAAAACACACGAAAATAAAATTGGTCTAAAGATTTGTCACCTTGATCATCATTAACCTTTGTAGTTTCTAGAGAAACTCTAACATCAATGTCTTGTTCCTACACATATTCAAATAAACAAATGATATTATCAATATCCACAAATATATATTTGTAAGATTAGTCTCATTAAATTTATATATATATTCTAGTTTGGAAGAGCCTGACTTTATTATTAAGAGAATAAAAAATAAAAAACAAAAGAAGTAGTGTTTAAAAGTATTAAAAGCTTGTTTAGATTCTATATATTCACATTCACTTGTGATGTACGAATTAATTCTAAATGAGTTGAGGTTGTTATTGTCTTGGCATTTGTTAATGCAATTTCTTCTTCTATACCCTGCATAAAATTAAAAGATGTTGAAGTTGATAGTACAATTCAATTTATACATTGAAAAAAAAAAGAGAAAGAAAACAAGCACTTTAAGGGAGATGCCTTTAGCTTAGAAGAAACAAATTATATAGTTGGCACGTTAGTTATGTTAGAAACGGAATATATACTTTGAACATAAATATGTAAATAAGCTGTAGTAAAATTTTAAGAAGCACTTGATTTAATAAAATCTATATGTTTTTAGATTTATATGAACAATGAAGTGATGCGGTAATAAATTATTTGCCTGAGAATGTTTGATGGTAGTATCAATTTCTCCAAGTGAATCTTGTTGGTTTGTTAAACCTTGTTGACTCGTTGATTGCTCTTTCTCCAACTCCTGTATTAAGAACAAATGATTTAATGATATACAACTAATAATTAATAACATCCATTATTAAACGTGGTCTGCAAGTTACTTTTAAATTTGTTGGTAATATTGACACGGAAGGTGTCTCTAAATCATAAGCATTTTCAGAAAATTCATGCTCTGCCTCTTGTGTTTGTTTCATTTTTATCTGCACAAAATGTATGTTGATTCAAACATTATCATTGTGATTGTATTCAGAAGTCGGTAGATATAATAAATAGATTTATATTTACCTCTGAAGAAGTCGACTCGTGTCCTAATGTTGCTTCAACTTCAATCCCAACACCAAGACCAACATCTTCTATGGTTTCTGGACTTGAATTTTCAGTATCAGTATCATGATCTTCGGTCTCATCTTTTAAATGTTGAATTATATCATACAAAAAAGATTCTGTTTCAGATTCTGCAGAAAAATAGTATAGATTAAAATCATTAGATAATAATTCATTAAGATAACAATAAAACCAAAATGTTCACTACATGTAAAATTTCTTATATTTAAAAAAACAATTGAGGAAAAAATATTTTTAATTAAAGCGACAGAAATGGCTACTTTACATTGATTCCAGACAATATTTTAACTTTGTTCCTAGAAGCTGATGGAACTAATTTAAAATACAAATTAAAAAAATATATATTTTTAATTAAAGTGACACTAATGATTAAAATACATATTCAATCACATTTCTACATTAGTTGCTTAAACTATTGGCATTCTTCAACCAACTAGTTTAACTTCTTAACCATTAAAAGACAGATTGTTAGAGATAAAACAAAGATTATATGACATTTTTGACAATGTTATAATTAGTTATTAAAAATTATACCGAGACACATGTATATTCTCTCCTATTCCTGTTAACAATGGTGGAATCAGGAAGATGCGTAACAGATTGCAACAGAATAACCAACTCTAACTGTAACAGTTAGACAGTTAGAAGAAGAAGAAGAAGAATGAGAAAAGCAAATTGTATTAAGATTTTGTTATGTACAAAATACATAGAGATTGGTCTTTATATACAAAAGATAAACTAAGGGAAGTAAGGGGTATGGACCAATGTCAGTCATACATGTGTAAGATATAAAACTATACAAGATATAATAAGTTACTAAACCTATATAAGCTAAGAGCCTCCCTCAAGTTGGACTATGTATGCTACAAAGTCCCAACTTGGCCAAGATGGAATTTAAAATAGGAGAATGTAGAGGTTTAGTGAACATGTCGGCAAGTTGAGCTTTGGTGGATACAGGCAGCAAATGGATAAGCTTGGATTGCAACTTCTCACGAATCACATGGCAATCAAGCTCAATGTGTTTACTTCTTTCATGGAAGGTAGGGTTGTGGGCCAAGTATATAGCAGACTTGCTATCACAATAGACTGAAACAGGTTGAGAGAAAGAGATGAGAAAATCCTTGAATAGATATTGTAGCCAATGAAGTTCCTAAGTGAGTGAAGCCAATGCCCTATACTCTGCTTCAGTAGATGACCTAGATACTATATGTTGTTTCTTCGATATCCAACATAGAAGTGATGAACCAAGAATCACACAATAGCCTGTGACTGATTTTCTTGTATCAGGGCATCTAGCCCAGTCAGAATCAGCAAAACCAAATAGTTTTAGAGGGCTAGATGCATAAAAGAGAATACCTTTGGCTGGCACAACTTTCAAATACCTGAGGATTCGAGTGGCTGCATGGTAATGAGGCAATAGAGGCTTGGCAACATATTGGCTCAAGTGTTGGACAGCAAAGGAAATATCTGGCCTAGAGTTCGTCAAGTATATCAACTTACCTATGAGTCTTCTATAAGAGGTGGGATCCTCCAAAGGTTCACCCTCATTAACTGAAAGTTTGAGGTTTGGATCAAATGGAACAGAGGAAGGTTTTGAAGCAAGGAAGCCAGTATCTTCTAGGAGTTCCAGAGTATATTTTCTTTGATTAAGAAAAATACCTGATGTAGACCTTGCAATCTCAAAGCCTAAGAAAAATCTGAGCTGTCCCAAATCTTTGATTTTGAATTGATGGTCCAAAAGTTGTTTAACAAGCTGAATCTCTTGGATAGAGTCACCTGCCAATACTATATCATCAATATAAACAAGTAAGGCAGTGAAATTGTGTTCGGTAGCTTTAGTGTATAAAGAGTGATCAGCTTGAGATTGTTGAAAACCAAGAGAGATTAAGAAGGAAGACAGTTTGGAATACCACTATCTACTGGCTTGTTTAAGCCCATATAGTGATTTCTGAAGCTTGTAAACCTGATTAGGACTTGAACACGGAAGGCCAGGTGGAATTGTCATGTATACTTCTTCATTATGGATTGGTCAGTGTGACCATTGGATAATGGTGTGGATTGAGGGGTGGGAGACTGAACCAATCTGTTGGACAAAGATACATTGTTATCATTATGGTTTTTTTGAATATCCAATGTATCATCAGTTGCAGGATGGTGACTATGGATAGGCAGCAGGGCTAGAGAAAGGAGTACCATCAGTCATAGGACTGGTATATGAGGAAGGAGAGGACTGTCCTTGGGAATCAAAATTAATAGATAAAGGTGAGTTTGGAGAATTAGTAGTGGCAGGTATAGGCTGAGTATTAGGTTCATAAATGTCATCAAGGACAGGTAAAGGAATAGGGTCAGGAATGGGTTGAGAAGTTGAGGACTTATTGTGAAAGGGAAACTGATCTTCATAAAACACAACATTTCTTGAAACAAAAATATTGTGGTGTTGTAGGTTATATAATATGTATCCCTTTGTGCCATCTCTAAAGCCTAAAAAGACACACTTTCTGGCTCTAGGATCAAACTTTGTCCTATGTGCTTGAATAGTAGTGGCAAAACTTAAACAACCAAAAACCTTCAAGTGAATAAGGGAAGGTGGTTGAAGGTATAAAAGTTCATAAGGACATTTTGATTTTAGAAGAGGAGTAGGTAATCTATTTATGATATGGATGGCATGTTGGATACAGAAATTCCACATGTTAAGGGGGACTTGGGAATGAAAGAATAAAGTTCTAGCAACATTTAAAATGTGTTGATGTTTTCTCTCCACCACCCCATTTTGTTGGGGAGTTTCAACACATGATCTTTGGTGAATGATTCCCTTAGACTGTTGGAACTGGGTTCCAAGAAAGATGAATGTTTGAGAGAAGAAGAAGAAGGAGAAAAGAGAGAGAAGAAAATAAGAAGAGATTAGGGTTTGAAACTTTGTAAAATTTTATTATGAAGCTGTTGTACAAATATACAAAGTAAAAGACCCTTTATATAGGCTATCAAAGCCCAAGCCCACAAACTAACATTTTGACAGAACTCTTTATCAGCTATATTCGACTTTGTCGAATACAGCTGACTTACAACACTACAACTATACAACATTTCGACTTCGCCAAACCTATATGTCCTTCGACTTCGACAAAACCTGAATTACATCTAACACACCACCTAATTCATGTTTTCGAGACTTCTCATCCCAATGCTCTTCTTTAACTCGTCGAATATGATTTTCTTCAAAGGTTTGGTGAGTATGTCAGCTAGTTGAACTTTAGTCTTGCAATATTCAAGATCCAGCTTCCCTCTGTTCACTTGATCCCTGAGAAAATGATACCTTCTTTCTATGTGCTTACTTCGACCATGACACATAGGATGATTGGCAAGATCAATAGCCGACTTGTTGTCTATAAACTATTTCATCTTCCCAGGTTCCTTGATCTTGAGTTCTTCGAGCAACATATCTATCCATCCTGCCTGACATGCTGCATACGATGCAGCTACATACTCAGCTTCACATGATGACAAAGCCACAATGCTTTGTTTTCTCGAGCTCCAAGAGATTGGAGCTCCTTCGATCATGAACATATAGCCTGCAGTACTTTTCTTCTCATCTTGGTCTCCACTGAAATCTGAATCAGTATAACCATATACCTCCACATCTTTCGACTTGGACCATTTCGACATGGCATTAGCACACCATGATCAATCGCACCCTTAATGTATCTCAGTACTCTCTTTACTGCAATAAGATGACATTCTTGGGGTTTCTCCATAAATCGACTTAACAATCCGACACTTTGACAAATGTCTGGTCTTGTATTGCAAAGATACCTCAAGGATCCAATAATTTGTTTGTACAGTGTCGAACTTACAAACTCATCATCAGTTACCTTCTTTAACTTTGCTCCTGTTTCCAATGGAGTTGTCGCAGCTTTACAGTCAATCATCTTGAACTTCTTCAAAATATCTTGAGCATACTTCTTCTGGTACAGGAACACACCTTTGGCTGTGTCTATGGATTCCATTCCTAAGAAATATGACAAATTCCCTAGGTCGGACATTTCGAACTCTTGCATTAGCTTCGACTTAACTTTTCTTATCTCAGCTTCATTTGCACCTGTAATTAGCAAATCATCAACGTACAGGCATAAAATGATTCGACTATCATTGTCAACATCATTTATGTAAACTCCATGCTCAGACACACACTTTGTGAAACCTGCTTCGATTAGGAAACTATCTATTCTTTTGTTCCAAGCCCTTGGGGCTTGCTTCAATCCATAGAGAGCCTTCCTCAATCTGTACACCTTCGACTCATGCCCTTTGATCTCAAATCCTGGTGGCTGACTGACATAAACTTCTTCCTCCAAAGGTTCATTCAAAAATGCTGATTTTATATCCAACTGATGTATCTTCCATTCTCTATATGCTGCAGTCGAAACAACAATCCTGATTGTTTCCAACCTAGCCACTGGCGCATAGACTTCGTCGAAATCAATACCAGGTTTCTGCAGAAATCCTCTTGCCACTAGTCTTGCCTTATGCTTGGTAATTTCACCATTTGGCCTTCGTTTCAGCTTGTAAACCCATTTCACATCAATAGGCTTCTTGCTGGTTTTTTCGACAAGTTCCCAGGTATTGTTCTTTTCAATTGCCCTGAGTTCCTCTTTCATGGCTTCACACCAATTCGAATCATTCATGGCTTCATCCAAGTTAATTGGTTCTGCTTCAGCCATCATCATTGCTTCTTCTATTAAGTCACCATCTGCATCAATTGCATTATCTGGAAATCTCTCATATCCAGCTAACCTTGTCGACTCAGCTCTTGTTCTAGTTGATCTTCTGACATTCTGCTCAGGAGGCTCTTCATTTCGACTTGTCGTGGCCTCAGTTTGTTGGTCTTCTTCAAACACCGTCGGAACTGTTTCTTCCATCTGTCGACCGGTATCCTGTCGAACTGACTCATGACTCCACTCCCATTTTTTATTTTCATCTACCAGAACATCTCGACTGATCACAAATGTATCATCTTCTGGTGAATATAGTCTATATGCACCAGTCGAATGATAACCTATGAGCACCATGGTTTGACTTCGATCATCTAGTTTTGTTCTCAATTGCTCAGGAACATGCCTGAAACATATTGATCCAAAAACTCTAAAATGACTTATATTTGGCTTCTCACCTGTCCAAGCTTCATAAGGAGTCTTCTCGACTAACTTCTTCGTTGGACATCTATTTAGAATGTATACTGCTGTCGAAGCTGCTTCAACCCAAAATCTCTTTGGCACCACTTTAGCCTTCAACATACTTCTCGTCATATTCAGTATACTTCTATTTTTTCACTCAGCTATCCCATTATGTTGAGGTGTATAGGGTGCAATAACCTCATGCTCTATACCTTCCTCTTCACAAAATCTAGCAAACTCTCGAGAGATATATTCACCACCACCATCAGTTCTCAGTTTCTTTAGCTTGCAACCACTTTGCTTTTCGACAAGCAACTTAAACTTCTTGAACTTTGTGAATACTTCACTCTTACTTTCGATCACATAAATCCACATATATCTGGTGAATTCATCAATGAAAGTTAAGAAGTAACGCTTTCCACCATTCGACCTAACTTCAAAAGGTCCACATACGTCAGAATGAACAAGTTCCAACTTTCCTTTCGACTTAATTGGCAGATCATGTTTGAATGCTTTTCTAGTCTGCTTTGCTTTGCAGCATTCTTCACACACATGATTTGGTTCCTTCACCTGAGGTAAACCATACACCATCTTCTTCTGATTCAGCATACCCAAACTCTTGAAGTTTAGATGCCCATATCTATGATGCCATAGCCAATTCTTTTCCTCTTCTGTAGTTGACGCAAGACATTCATGATTAATCATGTTAATCTGAACTTTAAAAGTCTTGTTATTAGCCAATGGTGCTTTCAGTATCAACCTACCATCAGCATGATACACCTTCATTTGATTATTCTCCAGCTTCATATTATGTCCTTTGGCAAGTAATTGACCTATACTTATCAAGTTGCTTGTCATAGAAGGCACATACAACACATCAGTAATGCTGGCTTTTCTACCATCTCTCTTCATTACAGATATGTTTCCTCTTCCACCTGATGTGACACGTCTACCATCTGCAAACTTTATCACCTTCTTAACTGATTCATTAAGATTCGTGAACCAATTCTTATTACCAGTCATGTGGTTGCTGCAACCTGAATCAAGGTACCACACATTTGTTTCATCATCATTCGACTGAGTGTCTGCCATTAGTAGCACACCTTTAGAATCCTTATCTTCTGCATGTGCATACTGCGCTTTGTCACTTTCTTTTGCTCGTGCTTCCTTCTTCTTTCGACAGTCTCGAGCATAATGACCAAAACTTTGACAATTGTAACACTGCACGTCTTTCATGTCAACTTTCTTCCCATAATACTTGTTGCGCATGCCTTTCTTTGTCGAATCATCATGATTCTTTGAACTCTTGATTGACTTCTCATCACTAGCAAGATTCCTTTCCTGCTTCACCCTCCCAGATTTCTTTGTGAATTTCGCTTGTAGTGCTTGGTCCGATACCTTTTCTCTTTCTAAATCTCTTTGCTTCAATCTCATCTCATGAGCTTCTAACGAAGCCTGTAGCTCTTCAACCTTCATCTCAGCGAGATTCTTGGACTCTTCAATGGACACTACAATGTAATCAAAATTTGCAGTCAGAGATCTTAGTACCTTCTCAATCTTCTGCAAATCTGTGATTGTTTCTCCACAAGACTTCGTCTAGTTCGTCAGCATCACCAATCTTGAAAAGAACTCCGAAACTGATTCATCTTCCTTCATTTGAATCATTTCGTATTGCTTTCTCAAGGTTTGCAGCTTCACCCTCTTCAGTTTCTCATCACCTCCATTCAAGTTCTTTAACTTGTCCCACGCTCCTTTTGTAGATTCCTCTTCAATAAATTTCTCAAACACATTCGGATCCACACACTGGTGAATCAAGAACAACGCTTTACCATCTTTCTTCCTTTGATCCTTGTACACAACTTACTGTTCATCAGTAGCATTTGCCCCCAATTCTATTACACCATGATTCACGATTTCAACCACATCTTGAAATCTGAAGATAACCCTCATCTGCGCCACCCACCGTTGGTAGTTTTCCCCTTTGAAAACTAGTAGATTCGCTGGGAATTGTGTGGACGTTGTTGTTCCGTTTTCCATTAGATTCTCTCTGAATCGCAATCGGGCTCGTTGATACCAATTTGTTGGAACTGAGTTCCAAGAAAGATGAATGTTTGAGAGAAGAAGAAGGAGAAAAGAGAGAGAAGAAAATAAGAAGAGATTAGGGTTTGAAACTTTGTAAAATTTTATTATGAAGCTGTTGTACAAAAATACAAAGTAAAAGACCTTTTATATAGGCTATCAAAGCCCAGGGCCACAAACTAACATTTCGACAGAACTCTTTATCAGCTATATTCGACTCTGTCGAATACAGCTGACTTACAACACTACAACTATACAACATTTCGACTTCGCCAAACCTATATGTCCTTCGACTTCGACAAAACCTGAATTACATCTAACATAGACAAAAGAAATGCAGAGAGAGCCATGAATTCAGTACCATTATCTGATCTAAGGCATTTTAAGGAAGTATTAAATTGTGTTTCAATGTAAGATACAAACTGAATAAATTTGGTTTTAGTTTGATCTTTAGTTTGGAGAAAAATCACCCAGGTAAATCTAGTGAAATCATCAACAAGGGTGAGAAAATATTTGTGACCTAGAGTAGATGTAGTGGCAAATGGCCCCCACAAATCAGCATGCAATATTTCAAATGGTACAGAAGAATGAGTACTGCTATGTGTAAAAGGAAGTTTCTTTTGTTTACCAAAATGACAAGCATCACAAGCAACAGTATTATTTTGATAAGGTATAAAGGGAAACAATTTTGAAACATTGTGTAAACCTATATCAGAAATATGTCCTAGCCTAATGTGCCAAAGATTACAACTATTATTGACAACAGAATTGCAGGCATGAAGATGTTTGGAGGAATCAAGGACATATAGCCCTCTTTGCAAGCTAGTTATACCAATCATTACCTTGGAATGGTTCTGCATAATTTGGCAAGAATCAGCATTGAATTGCACATTACAATGATTAGTATAGACAAGTTTAGCAATGGATAACAAATTAACATGGAAATTTGGTATGTAGAGAACATTATACAATGTCAAACATGGTGAGATAACTATGCTACCAGATTTTGACGCAGTAATTTTGGTACCATCAGGCAGATTAACATGCACAGGAATGATATTCTTATGAGAAGAAAAAAGATTGAGATCAAATGATATATGGTCAGTAGCACCTGTATCCAAAATCCAAAGGTGAGAGTTCTTACCAATGTCATTTGAAGAGTGTGAGTTTAGGACAAAGGGAGAGGTGGAAATGGAATTGGCCTTGGGGGTGGTTTTGGACAATTGGAGCAAGTCAAGTATATGTTGATACTGCTCTTAAGCAAAACCAAAAGAGGATGATGCAGCTGAATTGGACTGAGAAGGCTCAGGGCTGGCATTTACAGAGGCAGCAGATTGAGAAGATGCTGATTGTTTGCTTTTGCCCTTAAAACCTGGTGGATATCCATGCTTGATAAAACATGTCTCAACTGTGTGGTTGGTCCTGCCACAATGTGTGCATATGCGGTTTTGCCCTTTTGCTCCACCATTTCCATGTGATTTTCCCTTGTAACCAGAAGGCCCAGTTCTTGTGGTGGAAGTGTTGGAAGTATTATTAACCTGAAACGCTGCAGCTTCTTCACCAGTAGTATCATTAGATGCAACAGGTAAAGGAGAATGACTCATTTCTCTTTCTTGTTGGATGACTAGGGAGAAGACTTTATCAATTTCAGGTAATTGATTCATCATCATTATTTGAGATTTTGAATGAGCAAACTTTTCATTCAAGCCTTTGAGAAACCTAATCACATAGTCTTGCTCATGATAACGTTTAATTGAAGCCAGAGCACCACAAGAACATGGAATAGCACAAACACAAACAGGTAGTGGGCGATAATTTTTTAATTCATCCCACAAAACTTTCAATTGTGTAAAGTAGTTAGACACATCAAGTGTACCTTGACAAAACTTGTAAAGATCTTCCTGAATGCCTGAAATGCGGAATATATCACTGTGTGAGAAACGAATCTTCAAATTCTGCCATACTCCTGCAGCACTATCAATCCATAAAACAGATTTTGCAATGGATTCTGAAACAGAACGCAAAATCCAAGCTAGAACCATAGTATTACATCGAATTCATGGAGCATACAATGGATCTGATATAGAAGGTTTTCTGAGAGTTCCATCAATGAATTTTTCTTTGTTCTTGGAAATAAGAGCAATGTGCATGGATCTTGACCAAGTGTGATAGTTCTTATCATCAAGAAGAGGAGAAACAAGAACAATTGCAAGATTTTCATTAGGATGCAGATAGTAGGGATTTGTTGAATTCGTTGAGAAATCAGTGTAGTTCTGGTATGCCATTGAAGAAGGAAAAGAAATCGATTTCAAAGAGGAAGAAAGAAGAAGATGAAGTTTGCAGAAAACCTCGAAATGAGTAGGAGAAAGAGAGGTCTGCAATACTTTGCAAGATGAGAAGAAATCGAGTAGAAACAATGGCTACCAGAGCTGTTTAAGCTCTGATACCATGTTAACAATGGTGGAATCAGGAAGATGCGTAACAGATTGCAACAGAATAACCAACTCTAACTGTAACAGTTAGACAGTTAGAAGAAGAAGAAGAAGAATGAGAAAAGCAAATTGTATTAAGATTCTGTTCTGTACAAAATACATAGAGATTGGTCTTTATATACAAAAGATAAACTAAGGGAAGTAAGGGGTATGGACCAATGTCAGCCATACACGTGTAAGATATAAAACTATACAAGATATAATAAGTTACTAAACCTATATAAGCTAAGAAGTCCTTGGTAAGAAATATAGGGAGAAAAAGTTATGACAAAAGTTTCGCAAAAATATTTTAACTGATATATCTAGAAAGTCGGCCATTAATCAAGTTATATTCTAAAGGAATTTATTGTAGTGTGCATATGACTTTCATAAATTCACAGAAGAGTTACAAGAAATAAACACAACACTGCATAATATTTTATTAACATTGCATGATATGTAATTTATTAAAACCATCGTGTAATGGTTATAAAAAGTATTGGGTATAGTGTGTAGTACCTCTAACTAACGAAAAAAGGTCCTGTATACCAGAAAGAGTTGAGGCTGAAGTCAAAGAGAGATTTTGACAATTTTGTACAAAACGATATTTTGCCGCCTGAAGTTGAATTCCTTGAGTGTGGAAGAGGTTTGGTAGGTTGACAAGTACCACAATATTAAGATTTGGGATCTCGACTTTTTGGTCGCCTCTGCTTTTGAATATTTCTTCAAGCTCATTTGATTGTATAATCATCAAAGTATCTAACTTAGGAAGTTCTTTGGATATGGAGACCGGGAAGACAGATTTCAATTTGTGACACTTTATTACAACAAGTACTTGTAGATTTGGGAAGAATTTGCTTGGGGACAAGTTTTGATTTTGCCTGTCATCTTTGATGATATGCTTCAATTCTTTGCATTCTTCTATTTTTAGATGAATCAATTGTGATAAGCATCTTAAAATAGAAGTAGAGAAAACTATTTCCAAAATTTCACACCGCACAATTTCTATTCTTGTTAGGTATTTTGGGGCAAAAGAATTTTTGTGACCCACAAAAAGGCCCTTCATATAATGCATATCATGTAACTCAATCTCTTGCAAACTTAAATTCATTGGTTGTCCTTCTATTTCATTGAGACAAAAAATATTTTCTACTCTGGAGTTTTGAACCACGAGTCTTTTTAAAGCAATAAAATGTTCCATGCTCCCCCTGAATTCCTACATGAACGTACATAAAAATAAATTAGAAGTATCAAAATAATATATTAGAAATTCAATGCGACATACATTTTAAATTAAAAAAGATATGTTTTAGATTATATTCTCAAGTTAAAATAATATTTTGGTTTCATTATTTTTTCATGAAAATAATGTAAAAGAGTTATATTCATGATTGAAAGTAAAAAAAAAAATTGAGACAATTCCTAGCTCACGAGGTCTTCCGAACGTGTGATCATTTAATTTGTTTCAAAACAGAAAAAGATAAATAACCGTAGAATGCAACAAATATTTCAAAATGGCGCAATTTTTTTCCCTAGAGATACAACTTATAAAATATACAGTTGTTAGACTTAGATCATGATTTCGAACACTGCACAAACATTGACACTTTTAGAAAATAGAAAATTCTGTTAACTTCATTATAACATATATGTTTTGTATTTGAAGACAAATGAACAGATAACAATGGAGGACTTTTCTGGACTGCAACTGTTATCTCTTTATATTGATAGTTCAAAATGTCTTAATCTTCAAATGAGTTACAAAGTGGTCTTTCTATAGAGACCAAGGATAGGAGAGATAAATATTACGCTAATAAATATTACATTAAATGAAGGCTTATTCACTCCCCAAGAGGATCTAACTTTTCCACTACCCAATACATAATTTAAGTTTATCCCAACAAAACTCCCCCATAAACTTAAATGTTTCTACGGTCCATCATTCCCAGCATCTTCTTTCCTCTGTCGAACAGCTCCTTCGACAGTGGTTTTGTGAGAATGTCAGCTGCCTGGTCCTTGCTTGCAACATGCTTTAGTTCGACATCTCCATTCTTCACATGTTCTCGAATGAAGTGGAATCGAACGTCAATGTGTTTGATCCTTTCATGGTTTACTGGATTCTTCGCCAGTTCGATTGCAGATTTGTTATCCACTTGTATTATTGTTGATTCTTCCTGTTTTTGTTCCATCTTGATCAACAATCTTCTGAGCCATATTGCATGGCATACACACCAAGATGCTGCCACATATTCTGCTTCACATGTCGAAAGTGTTACAATTGGTTGTTTTCTCGAAAGTCAGGTAAAGGCAGTGTTTCCCATGAAGAAAACATAGCCTGAAGTACTTTTCCGATCATCTACGTTACCACACCAATCGCTATCAGAATAGCCAGTCAACTTGTATTCTTCTGCTTTTGAATAGAACATTCCAAGTGACACAGTTCCTTTGACGTATCGAAGGATTCTCTTCAAAGCTTTCCAGTGTGTGTAGGCTGGTTCTTCCATGAATCGACTCACAATTCCAACACTAAGCGAGAGATCTGGCCTTGTGCATGTCAAATATCGAAGACTTCCCACCAAACTTCGAAATTTGCTTGTTTCGACACGCTCTCCCCCATCAAATTTCGAAAGTTTTGCTCCTGGTTCCATTGGAGTCGAAATTGGATTACAGCCTTCCATCTTAATTTTCTGCAGGATGTACTTTGCATACTTCTTGTAACGCCCCGATTTTGATTATTCCATTATTCCTGAGTCTTTTAATTTAATTGGGTGATAAATTATTTTATTTGTTGAATTGGTGTGTTAAATGCTATTTTACCGTTTTCGAGAGTTTTCGGGGAAATTAGAATGGAGGGTATTTTAGTCTTTTCTCAATTAATTATAAGTTAGAAATTTTGTGGAATTAGAATTGTGTGAGAAAAATGAATTAAATTGATTTATTGGAAAATGAGAGAAAAGAAATAAAAAAGAAAGAAAATAGATAGAAAAGAGAAATAGAGAGAAATAGAGAAAGATAGAAAGAAAAAGGAGAGAAAGAAAGAAGAGGAAGAGAAAAGAAGAGGAAAGGAGGAAAAACTTAGAAATTCATCAAGATCAATCAATTAGCAAGCTTGGAATCCGGGTAAGGGTGTGAAACATTGTTATCTTATCAATGTATGTGATTATGTATGAATTGTTGTTGTTGTTGTTGATGAATTTTGTGAGTTTTAGGGTATAAACCATTGTTGAGAAATTGATTGGAAATTGATCCAAATGTATTAAAACTCATGTTGATTGTGTTCATAGTTGTTTATACATGATTGGTATGTATTGTTATACATCAAATTGGCATTTGTCTGAGTGTTAGGTGAAGATTTGGATGATTGGGGAGTGGAAAACGCAGAACTTCGTTCTGCAGAATTTTTCTGGGTATGCTCTGGCCATACGCGTAAGGGGCATGTCCATACGCGTATGAGCCAAGGCGATACGCGTATCATTGGCTTGTTTTTGGGCCAATACGCGTATGAATCTTGGCATTACGCGTAACATGGGCGAGCCATGGGCCAGTACGCGTATGGGTTTTGGAACGTGGAATTGTGAAGGAAATGGTTTCTGTCCGTACGCGTATGGACATGGGTGATACGCGTATGGACAGGAGGAATGTAAAAATGGGATTTTTCAAAATGTCGTTTTCGGTTTCGTCCGTAACTTTTGTTCCGAGTATCCGATTTTTACATTCTTGGTGTCGTTGGAAAGGTATTGAGCTGTACGTTGTGATTATGATGTTTTGAAAATCGTTAGCCGATTTAATTATGTCGGAAAGTCGGGAATAGTGCTATTTAGCGACTTTTACCGTTTTGACTGTGTGATTGAATGTGAATCATACAATAGTGCATTGATGTGAATGTATATAGATTGTATGTGATTGTATGAGATGAATGCATGAATATATTGTGAATATGTATGCATTTCAAGAATGCCTTGTGTCATTTTGCATATGAAGCATCATGAAATACATTCTTGTGTTATGCGATTCTAATGAGAATCCGTCGTAACGTCGTGTGCCCATGTGGGGTGTGAGCGATGATTACGAATGATTGTGTGCCCATGTGGGGTGTGAACAATCGGATCGTGTGCCCGTGTGGGGTGTGAGCGATCGGGTCGTGTGCCCATGTGGGGTGTGAGCGATCCATAAACATTGTGTGCCCATGTGGGGTGTGAGCAATGGGTGAACATCGTAGGCCCGACGGGGAGTTACTTCGGTAACGAGCGATGGTTCCAGCAGAGTTCCTGAGTGAACTAGTGATGATTGAGTCGGTACCGCATTGCATTTGCATAGAGTCGTGAGTCGGTCTCTATGATTTGCATTTATCATCTTTATAATGATGTGTTGTTGAATGAACATAATTGTGTATGTTTATATGGAATGGTTGAGAATTGTGAAAGTGTGTATGATGAATATGCTTGGTGGATATATATATATATATATATATATATATATATATACATTGTGATGTATATAGATGGAAATGTGATGAATTGTGGTGAGAAGGTGTAATATGTGTATTTTTATGTTAAGAGATATATATAATTATATGCATTGCTATTATGATAATATTTCTCACCCTTCTGCTGTTTTATGATGCTCTATGAGGTATTACAGAGTAGGTATGCTGGAGGTCTTTTGTGAAGCGTGTCTTCATTCTTTTGGGTCGGTTGGCTCTGATATGTAGCACCGGGTAGCTAGGATGTATATTATTCTTTTGTGATACATTTGTACATGTATCTTGCTGATGAATTTGTGTATATAAACATGAATGATGTTGTTGTATCATACTTGTTGATGTATATATGTTCGATGTTATCAATGTTTGGATTTTCCGCTTTTATTCTAAATATTGAGATGTGGGTGTAAGGACAAAGTTCCTCTGTGGCAAGTTACCCCACTGTTGCATATCAATATAATGAGCAGGTGTTGTATGTATTAAATGCGTGTATGATGTGACATGCCTCTTTTATACTATGTTTTAATCGTACTCTGGCGAATTTTTTCTTAATATGTGCCTAAATGATTTATGTGATTATTTGGGGGTATAGAAAGGGGGTGTTACATTAAGTGGTATCAGAGCCAGAGTTGAGTCAGTTGTGTCTGTCTTGTTGTTGTGTTGGTTGAACTGTTGTTTAACCTTGTTGTCATTTTTGGGAATAATCAGAAGATGGCTGGTAGAAACGACAATGCGATGGCTGCTGCTTTGGAAGCAATGGCTAGGGCAGTGCAAGGTGCACCTAACGTGAATGCTAATGACGAGTTCAGGAAGAATCAACCACCGGTTTTCAAAGGAAGATTTGATCCCGATGGAGCTCAATTGTGGTTGAAGGAGATTGAAAGAATCTTCAGAGTTATGGGCTGTGTGGAGGAGAACATGGTGAGGCTTGGGTCTCACATGCTGAAGGAAGAAGCCGACGATTGGTGGGTCGGTATGCCTGAAGTTCTTGAGGTGGATGATGAAGAGATAACTTGGAATTTATTTCGTACTGAATTCTTGAGGAAGTATTACCCTGAGAGTGTGAAGGGAAAGAAGGAGATGGAGTTTCTTGAACTGAAACAAGGTAGTATGTCTGTGGTGGACTATACTGCTAAATTTGTGGAGTTGGTTCAATTCCATCCTCATTATGCTGCGATTACTGCTGAGTTCTCAAAGTGTATTAAATATGAGAATGGTTTACGTCCTGAGATCAAACAAGCTGTGGGATATCAAAGGATAAGGAGGTTTGCGGATTTGACGGAATGTTGTAGAATCTTCGAAGAAGATAGTAAGGCTCGTTCTACACATTACAAAAGTTTGAATGAGAGGAAGGGGAAGCAACAAGCTAGAA